>CM066733.1:105526920-106784420 GCA_033961575.1 Aselliscus stoliczkanus | reverse complement strand
GGGAAAATCATGGGAGGAAGAAGTTGTGGATGAAAAAAAGCATTCTATGGAAAGGAAACTCACAGGGTGATCTGACCACAAATTCCTAATTCAGCAGTTCATGGTGAGTAGTCACATCCCAGGCTTATAGCTTTTTATTGTAGTAAAAGGTTTATTTTTGCCTTAAGCAAGTCCTGTCCATTGTTTCTGTGTATCTAGGTTAACACATCTTTGAAATAACTATCCTCAAGAAACCATATAATCTTGTTAACTATCCTGTATATGTACTTGCTTTTACCCACCTACATGTAATCTTCCTTAAATTCCTTCCCTCTTAAATTTCAAATGTGTAAAAGAAGATGCAAAACTGTTACTCTCTGGAGCGTTTGAGATCTTGCTCCCTGGATATGTCATCACTTTGGTTCAAATAAACTCATAAAAATTCTCTGCAGGTTTGTGTTGGGAACCGTCGACATACCCATATGTGACAAGGTTTCTTGGTTGGTCGTAGTCTCCACTCCTATGAACCCATGTGCCTTTCCTCTACATCGGATCCTATAGGAGACAATACTCTCACTGCATTTATGGCAAGTTCCTGTGATACCCCAATGAGCTAACTATGCAGCCAAAGACGGGTAAGATCTCCTAGAAAAGAGGGGAGACAACATAAGCTAGCTGGTAGTTCCGTGGGGACCCCTGAACTGAAATATTGGGGACTCAAGCCTCTTGGAAACTGAGGCACAGATCTTTGGCCACATAGGCCAAAAAAGCCTGGCTGTGAGAAACTGCTGGTAACAGCCCGTGAGCTAACTTGCCTAAGATAATCAGTGAAAAGTCTCCTCAGAGGACAAAGATCTCCAAGCCATGAAAGTTCCGATAAGAGACACTTACTGACCATGAGCTACGTTAATCAATAGCCTTGTGTGAATTCCTTTGCCCTGTGCCTTGTTACAGCAACAGATACTGAAGCTTTGACTGAGAAACAGATGCTACCTCCGTTGGATAAGAGAGGTGTGAGACCCCTTTGATTACTCGGTATTGTATTTACTAAAAAATAGACTTTAGACTCAGCCATTTCTAGTCTCTCTCGGTAGTAACTCAAGTATACGTCCTGTGAGTCTTACAATTGTGTATTAGCTGCTGGAATTTGGATAGTTACTAAATAGTCAAGGTAGTCATGGTAACCATTCTTTAGATGATAAGTAGAAATTGAGTTTGTGTCCCAAGGAGAACATCATATTAAAAGATAAGATAATCCTTAAACATAGAATAGGTCACAGTTTACCCTGGAGAGAACTATTACAAGGAAGTAAAGACTGAAAACCCTGAGAAAGAAAAAAACATCAAACTCATGTGAAACATAACTTGTAATTGAGGTAATGGTCAAGAGTCCCTATAAAAGGGGAACATGCTGTAACAATAAATTGAGACGCTCCTGAGAAACTCTTGCTGGTGTCTTCGCTCTCTTTCTTTCTCTTTCTTCCTTCCTTCCTTCCTTTCTTTCTTTCTTTCTTTCTTTCTTTCTTTCTTTCTTTCTTTCTTTCTTTCTTTCTTTCTTTCTTTCTTTCTTTCTTTCTTTCTTTCTTTCCTCACCGACTCCATCCCACCCAAGGGAATCCCTGGACTCTGCGGAGGCTGGACCCCGGCAGGTTTGTACATTTTTTAAGTTCACAGGGCTGAGTAGACTGGTGTCATAATTTAGAATTTCTAGGAGCCTGAGGCTGAAGAGGAGCCTGCTCCAGTGGCCACCATTTCTCCTCACATGGTCTCTAACAACTGATCATGAGACACACTGAGAGCAGGATGTGATATTTGAAAGAGCTCTTCTCAGTGATGCTCACGTGCTGGCCCTGCCAAGACTTGATGGTGTGATAGAAGTACCTGGCAGAGCCCATTAATGCTAAAGATCCTGCAGGAAGACAGTTGCCTCTCTTCTGGCCCCCAAACTGTTCTTTGACAAAAAAGTCATCTGCTTGGAGGGAGGTGACAAATTTATCTGTGTTCCAAAGGGAACAATCAACACTTGTGTTTTAATCAAATGGATTACCCCTCCTTGTTGAACCAAAAGGGCAGGGAAAATGAAGACATCAAGCTGCTACAATTACTTGCAACCTAAGATAATTCCCAAAATCCATCAACACAATTACTTCTACCATTCTCCACCCTAGGAATAGCTTCAGTGCAATAATGGTACCTGTGGAGACTAGATGAGGGAACGTAGACTCACCAGCAGCTGGTTTATTTACATCACCAAACAATGCTCAGCTCTAGGGAGATCACAGGTCATTGGAATTTATGTTCCAGAGTTAGATTCTATGCCTGGCACATTATAACCTGCCTGTCTGCCTCCATACATCTCTCCATAAAGACAGATCATAACTTCCATATTATGCTTACTGTGTATATCCCCATTTGGCACCAAAGGATGGCCGGCCAGTCAAAGATGGGTAAGTTCCCACGAGAGGGACAACCCAAGTCAGACACAGTCGCATGGGTGCCAGTGAGTGCCATGGGAGAAATCAGGGAGAGGAGAAAAGGGGAGTGAACCCCTTGCTTCAGTGTTGGGAGCCATTAGCACCCCAATATATGACAAGGTTTCATGGTCGGTTATAGTCTCCATGCCTGTGAACCCATGTGCCTTTTCTCTACATCAGATCCTATAGGAGACAGTACTTTCACTGTATTTATGGCAAGTTCTTGTGGTACCCCAATGAGATAACTACACAGTCAACGACAGGTAAGATCTCCTAGAAAAGAGGGGAGACAATCTAAGCCAGGCAGTAGTTCCGTGGGGACCCCAGGACTAAGAAATAGGGGACTCAAGCCCCTTGGAAACAGGCCCAGACCCCTGGCCACATAAGCAAAAAAGTCTGGCTGTGAGTAACTGATAATAACATCAATCCATTAAGCTCGTTTGCCTAAGATAACCACAGTGAAAAGTCTCCTTGGAGACTAACTCCAAGGCCATGAGAGTTCCGATAAGGGACAACTTGCTGACCATGAGCTATATTAATCTATAGCCTTAATTGGATTCTTTGTCTTGTACATTGTTGTAGCAACGGACACTGAAGCTTTAGCTCAAATATATGCCCTGTGAGTCTTACTGCTGGAATCCAGGACTAGATAGTCAAGGTAATCATTCTTCAGGTGATATGTAGAAACTGAGTCTGGGTCATAAAGAGATTATCATAGATGAGATTATCCTTAACCGTAGAAAAGGTCACAGTGTGCCCTGGGGAGAACAATTACAAGGACTAAAAGTATTAAGAGAAAAATACATCAAAACTACGTGGAACTTAAACTTGTGATTGGATAATGGTCAAAAGTCCCTATAAAAAGGACATGTTATTGCAATAAAGTGTGACACTTTTTTCTCTTTAACTCCCCCGGTGTGTCCCTTCTTTATTTTCCTCCCCCGCTGACGCAGTCTCCACCTGAGGGAAACCCTGGTCAGTGGAGGCTGGTTCCCCCACACTTCAGGTTCTGGCAACCTGCCTGTGAAATGACCTATTGATATGATAATACCTGTCTTCCCTGCATTCTTCTCAGTAAGCCTTGGCAGAGGAAGCTTCAGGTCTCTTAAGAGGTGCATGACAATAACCTCATGGGGCCATTGATAATGGCAGTTTGCAGGCATGGGAAATTAGGCCTGGAGGTTAATTCTTGGGTGTGAGACTCACAGACCAGGAAGCTACATTGACCCTTGCTTATGTGTAAGACAATAAAAGGATCAGTCAGGCCCGATTTGGGGCTCCAGTCCATGAGGCTGAAGTCCCCTGGTCCCGAACTATTTTCTCACCTATTTTGTGTGTGTCTCTCTCTCTTTCTTAACCTTTTGCCGTCCCTTTTCCACTCCCACCTGATCTGTCGTGTGCAGGAACACGACATATGCCCAGCACAATCTCATCTACTCACAAGTCAAATTGAACCTGTTCGTACCATATCCTTTGTGCACTGTACAGCACACTCCATCCAGTAAAACTCCTCTTTTAATCTTTCATAAATCATGTGGTTTTCCACCTCTCATTACTGTTTAACTTATTTGCATTTGGGTTTTTGCAATAAAGTATTATAAACAAGAGAAGAGAGTTACCCATATGGTTCAAAAGGGAACTGTGTGCAATATATTCTATGTGCCACTTGGTTGATTCATTTTTTCTTTTGGGCTTAGATCACTGTCACCAATACATGATTTTCAAATTGCATAGTCTCTTTCTCCATAAGTTTACAGTTTCTTTAAACAACTTCAATGAATCCCCTTATTTGACATATTCCATTTTTATTAAGTAAATCTAATATTACCTTCTTCCAATACAGCAGATTTCCCTTCTTATACTACTCTCTACTTGCTTGTAGGTGTTGGTCTCAGTTGTTCAGCATAATGATTAAAAGATCCTCCTCTGGAATCAGACCCATAGTTTGAACTCTATACTGCTACATCTTGCTCTGTTTCTGCAGGCAGGTCATTTAAACTCTTTTATGCCTAAATTTTTCATCTGAAAATGGAGATAAAATAGTATCTAGCCCACAGCATTGTTGTAACAATTAAATTATTGTATTGATGAATGCATTTAACATAATCCCTGCACTTAATAGCTGCTCAAAGTTAGATAATATTATTATTATTAAAACTGTTTCCAGGTAAATAGTGTGAGTTCCAAATAAATTATGTTCATTTCTATGTAATTTAGAAAATTAAATTCACTAAAATACTCAAAAATTAAAAACAATAATAAAGTACAATTATATATTTTTTGTTTATATGGTATCTAATGCAAACTTGTAATTAATCATTTTGGTCATTTTATTTTTGTATTTTTTAAGATTTTTACTGTGGAATTGGGGAAAGGGAACAGGTTGGAGAATTGGGGAGGGGAACAGACAAGTTGTTGTCCTTCAGTCTTGCTTGTGGAGGGTGCAGCTAGCTCAGCTTCAAGTCCAGCTGCCATCCTGCCGCCTGTTGGCAGCTCGCAGCTGCCCAGCTCAAGGTGCCATGTTCAATTTTAGTGGTGGGTGGACATGACCTACCATCCCATGCAGTAGTCCAACTGGCAACCTTCTTGTTAGTAGCATGTGCTCTCACCAGCTGAGCCATCCTGCCACCTGTTGGCAGCTCAGCTCTGGCACAACTCACTGGCCCATGTGGAAATCATACCAGCGACCTTGTTGCTCAGAGCTCGCACTCTTAATCAACTGAGCAATTCGACCGGCCCCTCTTTTTTCTTTAAACTTGGGGTTATTTGAATAAAAATTAAGATTTGATTAATTTTACTTTTCTATGATAACCTTTGGATATTTTTCTTACTCTGTTAACCTATATTTCTTCATGTATATAATGAGAATAATAGTAGCTTAAATACCAAGTTATCAGAGGGAGGATTGATAATATGTATAGACAAGTCAGTAAATATTACTTTTAAAAGAGGAGGAGTTAAAAGAAGAATATTGGCAATTTCATATGATTCAACCCAACAGTTACTGTCCAATACACTCCTACTCCTAATTCACTCACTAAATTTGAGCATTTTTGTTGTGGCGGCGGTCATTATAAAAACAACAGCAACCGTAACAGAGGGGAGAAGTAGGGAAGGGGAGGCATTCAATAAGTGATTGTGAAATTGAATTTAATTTTAGGCTACTCTGTTGCAATTTCTTCAAAACCTTTCTCTGTTCAGATTAATTAGTTGGTATATGGTCTATAGTAGCGAAGCATACTTAAAGAATGAGAGTATTTACTCTCTGGTGAGCACCTCCTGTATGCCAGAACCTACACATGTCAATAACATTATTGTTAATAGTAATAACTAATACTTACTGAGCACTGACTATATGACAGGGACTGTGTTAAGGCAGTTACATGCATTTAATCCTCTAAGCAACCCTGTGAAGCCAGTATGTCATTGTTTCTCAACATTCAGATGCAAAACAGAATGCTCAGAATGCTTTGTTCAATATCACGAAAGTGTAAACTGGAAAAATGAATTCAAATTCAAGATTACCTGATCCACACTTTGAGGGGTAAAAAGTATAACTATTGCACTGTGTTGTACACCTGAAACTAATTTTAAAAAATTGTATTTCACAATAAAAGAATTAAAAAAAAAAAAGATTACCTTACCTAGTAACTATGTATATACTGCCTCCATAAGATTCTCACCATAAAATTATGAGGGAAACATTATCCTTCCATTTCAATAGGGAAACTGAAAGTTAAGTGGTTAATTCCCTATAAAGTATATTTGTTTTAATCTGAAAACGCATATATTGTCTTATCAGTTTGTATAGTACTTAGTAAGTGACCAGTACATGCTAATATCATTTTATAATAAATACTATTATTATTTAAGGAATTTAGCCAGTATTTGTAAAAACTAGGGATTCAGTCCAGGTCTCTGTTCCAAATGCATTTACTCTTGCTGGCACAGAAATATAAATTCAATGTTCCAGTTCCTTTAGTGTCACAGATTAAAACTGATTCAACCTTTCTGGTTGTGGCAGTAATAAAATATGCATATAATGTTGCTTTTATTTTAGGTTAGTTTCTTTTGATACATCAAGGAAAAATAAAAAGGGCTCATTTATCTAATACATTTTTCTCTTAGACCTTTTATAACATCTGTGCCACTAAACAAACTTATTATTCCAAGTTGTAGCTTTTAGCTTCCTTCCCAAGGTTCACATTACTGATCACTGAATCACAAAATATTTTCTTTTCTAATCATGCTCCAGTTACTTTTTACATCATCTGGATTGTGCTGCAAGTAGAGTTTAGGAATCAAGTTTACACCTAATAAACTCATACTCATTTTTCTCCTTCAGGAGGTAGTTAAAATAAGGACACTGGAATTTTATGATAGTAGTTTGTACACTTATGAATGTTACGATATTATTTTTAGGTCATTACCTTAAAATGATGCTAAGGAGAGAGCATGGTCTGATGGAAAGGGGATAGATTTGGGCATTGGATAGACTTGACACAAATCTTTGCTCTCTCACATTGTCATTGTGTGATCTTTAAAATACTCTTTAATTTTGGCTCTCAGTATCTCATTTCCCCAATCTATAAAATAGGATTCATGAAATGTACCTTACATGTATTGAGGATTTGAGGTAATTATCTGAAAAATCATTCTATACATAGTTGCTATTATAAATTCAAGTCTTTTTTTTTTTTTTGAGGGCAGTGTCACTGGCTCTTATATGTGGGACTCAAACTGGGGCTGCTGGTTTCCCAAGGCAGCACTTAAATTAACCACCACACCACTTGGCCGGCCCTATAAATTCAGGTCTTATTTCTCAGTACCACATCCATTGCTATAATAACCTTTGCATTTTCAAATTTTTGTTTAAGTTAATGAATTTGTGACAGAGTTTGGTGAGGATTATTTTGATAAGAGTAAAATTGCCTGTTAGTACTTATCTGTCAATAAACACTTCTAACATTAGCGTAATTTTCTATCAGTCATCGTAAACCTCTATATCATCATCATCATCATCATCATCATCATCATCATCATCATCATCAAATCTGTCCACTCTAGCCTAATGGAAAATCTGTAATGATCAATAAATCTAAATGGAGTGTTAACTACTTAGAAGCTATTTTTATTGGCAACATACCTGCAGCTGTCTTTACAAAAATTTCATTTTAAGGAAAATTCTTGGAAGATTTTTCTCCATTAAACAATTGAGGCTATATCTATTTTTATTATTTTTTTTAACATGGACTTTAACTTCAGTTATGTCATTGGATTCAGAAAGGAACATTCAATCATGTTTAATGGAAATAACTTATTAAATATTGTAGAGAGATGACTTTGATGATACTTTCATTAATTGAAGGTTGCCATAACAACTGAAGGTCTACATTCACCACCTCATAGTTACAAAGGGAACTAGCTGTCTAATATCACCTTTATTATAATTCTTAACACTTGCACATGTGTGGCATGCCTAATTTATCTCAAAATGATATTGAGGTGAAAAGGACATGATAGAAATGCAAATATAGTGAGTTATGTCCATTATTGTTAGCACAAAGTACCATAAACGCAACACAATTTTTGTCCTGAATATCTTAGAATGTATTTACTGTTTCAAACATCTAATTGTGCTCAGGGAATGCTCCTTAAATTGGATCTTTATGAGATTTTCTACATGTCATTTTAAAATTTATTATCTAGCCTTAAATCTGAATGGCAGACAGATCCTGGTATCCTATGTAACACTTATATTAGTTAAGCAGCAATACATGTTTGTTGAATGAATTTCATATCAGAAAGTAAATAAAAGATTTAATTAACAAATACAAAGAATGAATATCCTTGGAAATCAGCATAAAGTAGGGCTCCCAGGTAGTAGCAGGTGTGTAGCTTAGACTTTATTTTGCCAAGACAAGACATATGGCAAACCATAAAAATCTATATAGTTTCCACTAGATAAAATATATTCTGAATCCAAATCCCTGTTTGGATCAACTGATTAAAATTTTAACTTCAGCCCTTTCTTGAGTTCTTTCTCCTATTGTCAGTACTGGTAATTGTATTTGATTGCACAGAAAATTATCCAACAGTTTAAAGAAATGAGAAATTTTCTCTGTAGTTCTATTTAATATGGTTCTATTTTAGTATGGCCAAAGGACCTTCTTTTAATCAAATTATTTACTACCTGCTGTTAGCAACTCAGAATTCTCCCATTACTGTAATATTCATTTAGTTAAATTTTATTAATATTAAAAAAATTCTTTGTAGGAGGCGACGTTTTAATTACTCATTTACACCTTTGTTCAAACATCTTTTTTTTTTTTTTAAAGATTTTATTGGGGAATTGGCGGAGGGGAACAGCGTTGGGGAATCGGGGAAGGGGAACAGACAAGTTGCTGTCTTTTTGTTCTTCAGTCTAGTTGCGGAGGATGTTGCTTCACTGTTGGTATCATCATTGCGCTCTTCCCGGATGAGGCAGATCGGTCGCTGGCCTCTGGATGTCGCTCACCGCGGCTATTGGCAGCTCACTCTTGGCTGCCAGCCGCTCACGCTGGCTGCGGGCCACTCACTGTAGCCTATGGCAGCCCACTGCAGCAGGGGCTGCAGCCCACACCATCACCGGGGCTTGCACAGCCCAGCTCCAGGTGGAGCTGTTGTTAGCTGTAGAGGGCAGTGTCACTGGCCCTCATGTGGGATCCGAACCGGGGCCGCTGGCATCCCAAAACCAGCGCTTAACCAATGCGCCACTCGGCCGGCCCTCTTTTTTTTTTTTAATAGATTTATTTATTTATTTATTTTGAGGTCAGTGTCACTGGCCCTCATATGTGGGACCCGAACTGGGGCCGCTGGCTTCCCAAGCCAGGGCTTAACCACCGCGCCACTCCAGCGGCCCTTGTTCAAACATCTTAACAAGCCCTACACTTCTCGGAAACACCAGATCTGCCTACCTCACCTGAATATTTGAACTAATTTTCCTCTGCCACCATAGCTTCAAATGTACTGGCTTTTTCTTGTGGTGAAAACATACTCTACTTTTCCCTGCCCTAATTCCATCTACTATACTCCTACTTTGATTTAAACTGTCCTCATCTCAGTGAGGAGCTTTACCCCAGCAGATATAGCCAAGAATACAGGAATTGCTCTCCTCACTGTTTCTGGTCTAGGGGATAGTTCTTATAGAAGGGGTAGGTGACCAGCATGTCTTATCACCCTCAGCCCCATATTGCTGAAGTGTTATTTTAGGAAAGTTCAGCTGAGATGTATATTTCCTTTACCCAGTATCCACTTGTAAGGTGGAAGCTCTATGGCAGACAAAGACACTGAACTTTGATTGTGCTCAGTCTACCTGACTCTTAGGGTGGGAGTTCCAAGTCAGGAGAGAAAGCTGAGAAGATCAGGGACTGCCATCACCACTTAGTGCATTACTAGTGGAACAGAGTTGTCATCCTGAGAGAAACAGAGCAGAAGACAGAGTCCTTAATCCTGCGATGAGCTATATCTGGCACTTTTTTTTTTTTTTTTTTTTTTAAAGATTTTATTGGGGAATTGGTGGAGGGGAGCAGCGTTGGGGAATCGGGGAAGGGGAACAGACAAGTTGCCGTCTTCTTGTTCTTCAGTTTAGTTGCGGAGGATGTTGCTTCACTGTTGGTATCGTCATTGCGCTCTTCCCGGATGAGGCAGATCGGTCGCTGGCCTCTGGATGTCGCTCACCGCGGCTATTGGCAGCTCACGCTTGGCTGCCAGCCGCTCACGCTGGCTGTGGGCCACTCACTGCAGCCTATGGCAGCCCACTGCAGCAGGGGCTGCAGCCCACACCATCACCGGGGCTCACACAGCCCAGCTCCAGGTGGAGCTGTTGTTAGCTGTAGAGGGCAGTGTCACTGGCCCTCATGTGGGATCCGAACCGGGGCCGCTGGCATCCCAAAACCAGCGCTTAACCAATGCGCCACTCGGCCGGCCCTCTGGCACTTTTTTTATGATCAGTTCTTATTTCTGTTTCCTGCTTTCATAATGTCGTTCAAGTCTGAACCATACACTCTCGTTTTCCAAAAGGAATGCCTCTCAGTTTTTTTCTAGAACTCTAACAATCTTGTTTTATTTCTTGCTCTTTCATCCTGTTACCATTTTTATTGCTAAAGAGAAAGAAAATGTCTCATTTTCCATGATCCAGAGGGTCTGTTGGATGTAGTTAAATTTTGTGACATTATATTTACAATGAAATCAGTAAAGAGTTGTTAGAAATACTTTTCAAAATGCATGTAACACATTAAGCAACATTTGTATAATTTTCTAGAAAAAGTAGCACAAAATTTTTGAGTGCAGTTATACTAATTGGAAGTCATTTTTTATTACATACTAATATATTTAATTTTCAAAATTCAGTTTTAGTATAATTTATTCTATTAGTCTGCTCAGACTGCCATAACAAAATACCATAGAGTACGGCTTAAACAACATAAATTTATTTGTTATAGCTATGGAAACTGGGAAGTCCAAGATAAAGTTGCTGGCAAATAGATATTATCTGAGGCCTCTTTTCTTGGCTTGTAGGTGGCCACCATCTGGCACTGTACTCACATGACCTCTTCCTTATGTATGGGTGAAGAGAGATATATATCTCTCCCTTCCTCTAATCTGAGACCATTATCAGATTAGACTTCCACCTTTATGGTCTCATTTAACCTTAATTACCTGTTAAAGCACCTATCTCCAAATACAGTCATATTGTGGATTATGGTTTCAACATATGAATTTGTGTGCTTGTGTGGGGGGAAATAATTTAGCTGCTAGCATTTATGCTGGGCTTTTACTGTGAATATGTACTGGAATATTGAGCCATTGCAATAATAGGAGTCTATTTTAATACTTTATATCCTTGAAAATGTTTATTGGTGCTATTTCCTAGCTTGATGGAGTTTCATACCTGACCTCTCTTTCCTTTTAGGATAGTTGCCAAATGGTCTATAAGCTCTGCTATGACTAATTTTATAGGCACTTTCATAGCAAAGTCATTATCTCTTTGCAGTTTCTGAATAATTTTCCAAGGATATTTCATGTGTTGAGCTTGTCAACATACCAATGTGATATTTACTTCCAATTTCATTGTAGCATTTTCAAATATTTCTGCATAAAATAGATTGACTAAGACTGAATTTAATACACAACCTCAGTTTTTGCTTTAGAGAAGAAAGTAGATCACAAATGGCAGAAGTCTAAAATATGTTTTCCAAATAATGGGGTTTTATTTAAATGAGATGGATAAAAATATTTAACTTGATGCTAACATAATTTATATGTACAAAATATCAAATGTTTTAGTAATGATTATAAATGCAATATTGAAATCTTACTACTTTCCTCTAAATTACTACAACTGACACTCACTGGAAATATCAACATGAAATTTTAGCAAGCTCTTTCATTAAAGAGATTTATTACCACTACTAGGAAATAGAAATATAACTAAGCAATAAAAAGACAACATAGTAAGAAGATACAGGAGAGCAAGAAGCTTTAAGAGAATTTGAGAGTAAATTAAATTACAAATAATACCAAAATAATAAATCTGACCTTTGATAATTTTAATTAGCAGGCATTATTTTCATTTAAGAGTGACTACATTACTTCAATATTAAATAGCTATAACTGGAATATTTAGCATCTATATAAATTTGAGATTCCAATACTTAAGTTTTTTTTTTCTCAATTTGTGATGCTAACTGGGATGTTATTTTTCAAGTGTCTTGCATTACAAATATTTTTAAGGAGATAATTAATGTTACCTGACCAAGATAAGTGACAGCTCTTTAGTTTTGCCATTTAATTGTATCAAAATGAATTCACATTAATTAAAATAATCTATTTTAACTTTACAATGCTATTGCAACTTAAAACTGTATTCTCCATGGCAACTCATCAAAATAAATACTTTAATATTAGAAGCAGAAACATCTTCATGTAATATGTTTTAAAACATTTTTTTAAAATATACATTTCTATTTTGAGTGTTCTCAACTTTTTGTTTTTTTATACTAATTTTCTTAGTTTGATTCATGTATACGACAAGCATAAATATAATTTGTTCTGTATTGGAATATTCAAAGAAAGAGATAGAATATTCTGGTTAAATCAAAATGAAGGAATATATTTATATGTACCCTAAATCACATGTCTCTTGAAGTTCCTTTCCATTTCAAAAGATATATATATATATAATTTTTATTCTGACCTTCAGTGAAGGGGGGGGCATCAATTGGGACCTAGTTGCTCACCAGTTACTTTCTGTAGTCACTTTCTAGGTAAGTGTAGGAAGCCCGTGAAGCCTGTATTGAGATTTATACCTGTACACCTGGGCCGTAATAGAAACTCCTAACAGTTGTCCCAGAATAAGAGCAAAATATAAAGGACATACAACTGCATCACATGGGAAGAGGAAATGGAGGACTCGCTCTCATAACTCTTCATATATGATGGATCCAGTAAGCTTCTAATAAAAAGAATGTAGTTTTAAAAGGGAAATTATCCCAAATCAAAATCCCAGCTAGCTATTTTGTAGATATTGACATATAGATTCAAAATTTATATGGAAAAGCAAAAGATTGAGAACAGCAAACACATAACTGAAGAAGAACAAACTTAGAGTATTAACACTATTTGATTTCAATACTTATAAAACCATAATGTGTCAATACAGAATGGAATTGGTGAAAACATAGACACATAAATCAATAGTATCAAATAAATAGCCCAGAAATAGATTGGCAGAAATATAGTTACTACAACTTTGGCAAAGATGCAAAGGCAATTCAAAGCAGAAAGGGGGATAATTTTCCAACAAAAGGTAATGTGAAAATTGGGAATCCATTTTCAAAAATGATATGGAATGCAAAATTTATACCTTATATAGAAATTAACTTCAATGTTATAGCTGGAGTAAGTGATAGATAAAATAGTTATAAATTATTATTAACTGGAGACATCTAATTTTTTTGTATCTAATTATATATACCAAGGTTTGCCTAGTCTATAGATACTAAGCAAAAATAAATAATAATAAGTGAATATATTTGTTAATTTTATTGTTTTACTAATGTGTCATTTCATCTTTCTGCACACATTAAATCATATTTACACATTTACCATTAAATATTTTCTGATATCTCTTGGGTTTTGCTTAGTCATTTTTTTTTTTTTTTTTAGTAAATATTTTAGTCTTTGAAGTCCATATGGTCTTTGTCGCAGCCACTCAACTTTGCCATTTTATTTATTTATTTATTTATTTATTTATTTATTTAAAGATTTTATTGGGGAATTGGCGGAGGGGAACAGCGTTGGGGAATCGGGGAAGGGGAACAGACAAGCCACCGCCCCCCTGCTCCTCAGTCCAGTTGCGGAGGACGCTGCTTCACTGTTGGTATCGTCATTGCGCTCTTCCCGGATGAGGCAGATCGGTCGCCGGCCTCTGGATGTCGCTCACTGCGGCCATTGGCAGCTCACGCTTGGCTGCCAGCCGCTCACGCTGGCTGCGGGCCACCCACTGTAGCCCACGGCAGCCCACTGCAGCAGGGGCTGCAGCCCACACCATCACCAGGGCTCGCACAGCCCAGCTCCAGGTGGAGCTGTCGTTAGCCGTAGAGGGCAGTGTCACTGGCCCTCATGTGGGATCCGAACCGGGGCCGCTGGCATCCCAAAACCAGCGCTCAACCAATGCGCCACTCGGCCGGCCCGCTGTTAGTCATTTTCATCATTTAGTTTTAATAGTATTTAATTTCCATTATGATATTCTTGTACCCATCACTGATTTTGTCATTTTTCAGAATCTTTACTTCTCTTTTTAACAATATTTTCAAATTAATTGAAAGGTTTTACTATTTATTTTCATTGTTTTGTTCAAATTCATTATAATTATGGTATTTATGGTTTCTACAATTTGAAATATGGAACTTTTTTTTTTTTGCCTAGAATGTGGCTGTTTTGGGAAATATCAATGTGAAAGTGATCAAGAATATAAAATCAATTTAATAGATGTAGATTTATGAACAAACATTTTAATTGTCTATACCCTTTGTGATTTGTTTTTGTCTATTTCTTAATGTATTTTCATAGAGGCATGCTAAGTGTTTTAATTACAATTATGGATTTACCGACTCACCTTTGAGATTTGGTTTAATTTTTTTCCAACTTTATTAAATATAATTGACATATAACATTAGTAATCATCAGAGAAATGCAAAATAAAACCTCAATGAGATTTCACCTAACACCTGTTAGAATGGTTATCATCAAAAAGAGAAGAGATAACAGATGTTAGCCAGGCGGTGGAGAAAAGGGGAACTTTGTGCACTGTTGCTGGAAATGTAAATTTGTACAACTACTATGGAAAACAGTATGAATGTTCCCCAAAAACTTAAAAATAGAATTAATATATGATCCGGCAATTCTACTTCTGGACATTTACCTGAAAGAAACAAAATCACTATCTCAAAAAGATGTCTGCACCCTATGTTCTTTGCAACATTATTTTCAATAGCCACTGCATGCAAACAACTTAATTGCCCATCAAAGGATGAATGTATAAAGAATATGTGATATATATTTTCCTGATGATTAGTCATGTTGAACACTTTTTCATACAGTTTTACTTTTTTCTCTGTTTTAAATTGTAACATATAGTTATCCATATATACTCTTTCAGATGCAAAACCATTTGTAGCAAAAGTTTTGGTAAAATTGTGAAGGAGGGAAGGAAGGAAGGAATTAGGATTTAGGATATGCGGGGGTCCAGCCACGGCGGAGTCCAGGGATTCCCTCGGGTGGGACGGAGTCGGCCAGGAAAAAAAGAAGAGAGTGGAGACACTGGAAAGAGTTTCACAGGAGTGTCTCAATTTATTGTTACACCATGTCCCCCTTTTATAGGGACTCTTGACCATTACCTCAATTACAAGTTATGTTTCACATGAGTTTGATGTTTTTTTTCTTTCTCAGGGCTTTCAGTTTTTACTTCCTTGTAATTGTTCTCTCCAGCGTAAACTGTGACCTATTCTACATTTAAGGATTATCTTATCTTTTAATATGATGTTCTCCTTGAGACCCAAACTCAATTTCTACTTATCAGCTAAAGAATGGTTACCATGACTACCTTGACTATCTAGTAACTATCCCAAATTCCAGCAACTAATACACAATCATAAGACTCACAGAGTGTATACTTGAGTTACTACCGAGAGACTAGGAGTGGCTGAGTCTAAAGTCTATTCCTTAGTAAATACAATAGCTAGTAATCAAAGGGGTCTCACACCTCTCTTATCCTACGGAGGTAGCATCCGTTTCTCAAAGCTTCAGTATCTGTTGCTGCAACAAGGCACTAGGCAAAGAATTCAAACAAGGCTGTTGATTAACATAGCTCATGGTCAGTAAGTGTCTCTAATCGGAACTTTCATGGCCTGGAAACCTTTGGCCTCTGAGGAGACTTTTTCACTGTGATTATCTTAGGCAAATAGCACAGGGGCTGTTATCATCAGTTTTCTCACAGCCAGGCTTTTTTGGCCTATGTGGCCAGATGCCTGTGCCTCAGTTTCCAAGAGGCTTGAGTCCCCAATATCTCAGTTCAGGGGTCCCCACGGAACTACTGCCTGGCTTATGTTGTCTCCCCTCTTTTCTAGGAGATATTACCCGTCTTTGGCTGCATAGTTAGCTCATTGGGGTATCACAGGAACTTGCCATAAATGCAGTGAGAGTACTGTCTCCTATAGGATCTGATGTAGAGGAAAGGCACATGGGTTCATAGGAGTGGAGACTATGACCGACCATGAAACCTTGTCACATATGGGGGTGCTGATGGCTCCCAACAAGGATATAGTAAAGCCTTTTCAGTGATGGAATTATATACTATTGTGTTCAAAGCAAAAAGGATACTATCATGAGATAAAGATTTCAACTGAAGTACGAAGAGATTTTAATGTGATGATACCTACATCAGGTTTCTTTGTACAGAGACCTCTGAACAACCTGTGGCAACTGCTATACACCCACATGACATTAGTAGACAGGAACAGAATAACCAAAACAAACACTCTTATTTATATGAAACAGGGCAATTCTGAAATCCTGCTATTGGGAAAATATTGTGACAGCTGCAACCCTATAAAAGAAGAACTTTCCTTAATTCCACCTAACCTCTTCTCTCTGTATGACTTTGTTCATTTTCCTTCATGTTTCCTCTGGAAGACCTCATTTTTCTAATGAAGTTTCTAAAACTCAGGAATGAAGTGAGCTATGGGAATATATACTCTTTGAATGGCTTTCATATTTTTAAGATCACTTCTGCCTGAAGGAGCTTGGAAGTCCAACATTTTACGTCTCAAACAGCCATAACCACAAGTAGCCTGTAGTTTCCTGAAAGTACAGCTCTCAGGCAAATCCTGTAGGATTTGTTTGTATGTTAGTCCTTTGAATATGCTATATTTATCCTATTTTCTGCTGCAGTTTTATTCTTCCTCAGTTTAAACAGGACTATCTTGAAGCTGTTTGGATTTCATGGGAAAGGCTTACTGAAGCCTTTGCCCTGAAATATTTTATTCAGTTAAAATATTTAACACATATCACACTTTTAGTCTGATATTAGCCCTGATTCAACATTATTTGTTTAAAATTTTACTGTGTGTTTGTCTCTCATAGATTTTTAAAGTCTTTTGGGGGAGCGTAAGGGTTTCAAGTCAATTGGCTTTTACAACTTTGAAAAGCCCTGGATTTCTACAATTTTTCTATTCCATTTTATTTTTTCTTTCAAAAATCCCAATTTTTTTCTTTGAGTTACTTTATTTCTCTAATATATTTCCATATATACCCAATAAAAAAAATACAAGTTATATTGTTTTCTAAACTATTTTCCAATAACTATAGATTCAGAAGGCAATCTATGACTTCCAAACTTTCTCAAGTCATAGTTTTATGAAATTTTTGACACTGTATTATATGGGTTTTTATTTTTCAAGTCCTAAAATGTTTCTTTATTATTTATTTTCCTAAAGTCATAATTTTCCTAACAATTACCCTTATTCATTAATAAGATTACATTATTCAAATGATTTGATTTTTCTTTGTAAAAACAGTGTGTAACATATGTTTAAAAGATTAATAGCTGCTGAATTTAAATTTAATACATTACACAGAGACCATTACTTATCAAAATTTCAGTAACAAAAAGTAACTCCTCCCATACAATATCAGATACCATATCTTTATCTTTGTTATCCTTAGAATGGATTATATTAAGAAAGTCATTGACTATTTACCATTCTGGTAAATGGTCAGAAAAGAAGCCCAGATTGCAGGAAGAATAGTGATCAAATTCTCTGGACAATTTTAATCTTTGTATATGGGTATGTATATGACACTGTTTTAGAAAGGTAAAAGTGAGGACTTATATTATGGACAATAAGAAGTTAGCCATTTCTTACAGAACCCAAGCTCAATTAGAAAGCTCAATCCTAAGGCCGGCCGAGTGGCTCAGTTGGTTAAGAGCTCGCTCAAGAGTGCGACCTGAGCTCTGAGCAACGGCGGTTCAATGCCAGCCCGAGCTGAGTTGCTGTTGAGCTGCCAACAGGTGGCAGGATGGCTCAGCTAAAAAAAAAAAAAAAAAAAAGAAAAAAAAAGAAAGCTCAATCCTCTGAAAGGTTATACAGAATAAGAGCCATAATTATGTCAGGAAGAGAATCAGAGTAGGGTTTCATGTAAGTGGGAATTACATAAGACCCTAGTGAATAAAAAAACAACAAACTAGATACTATAACCAATGTAAGAAGGAATGTCCAGGATGATTAAAAGTTAGCTATCAATAGCATATTTTAAAACTCTTGTTATCTATTTTAAAAATGCTATCATTGAACTAATAAACACAGAAAACAGATTGGTGGTTGCCTGAGGCGGGTAGGTAAAATAAATGAAGTGATCAAAAGGTATGAACTTCCAGTCACAAATAAATACATCATGGGGATAAAATGTACCAGGTGGTGAATATAGTTAATACTCATTGTGTATTTGAGATTTGCTAAGAGAGTAGATTTTAAAAGTTCTCACCACAAGAAAACAAATTTTAACTATGTGTGTTGATGGGTTTTAGCTAGACTAATTATGGTGTTCATTTCATAACATATACAAATATTGAATCATTACATACTATAATGTATATCAATTATAACTAATATAACAATTATAATTAATATAACATTTGTCATATAACAATTATAACTTATATAACATTGTATATCAATTATTTCTCAATTGTAAAAATGTTATAAAAGTCTGGGGTGTATCTCAACTACAGGTAAGTATTAAGAGGCTGTAACGTAAAAATGTGGTAAGATATAATGACGCAAATGTGCCACTATAGGAGTTACTAGGAAATACTACTTTCTGTTGCAGTATTTACCATATTAAAATACCTTTTGCTATAATAATGTTTTCATTGTGCTCATAAATTGGGATTTTAAACCAAGTGATCTGTTAATATTCCTGATTATTATGAGCAAAAATTATGCATAAAACTTTGAAAATTATGAAACACAAAGCAGGAGAAAAAAGTGGAGCCTAAATATATGCCAGTTACCAGTAAGATGCTCATAATTCCAATGAATGATTTATTGCTATTATTCAAAAACATTTTTCTAATACCTCTGGGAAAACTACTGAGAGTTATGATATAAAATCAAATCATAAATTATATATATATACTGGGGATGCCAAAAAAATGTATATATGTGATTTGTATTTATGTTTTGTTATTGGTATACAGTATTCATCTTTTGTTATTGGTATATTGCACTTACATGGTGGAAAGTCTGAACTTAATTGTCCGAGCTCTGAGTGTTACAATTTTAATACAATTTTTTTCCTTTTTTAAATGTGTATAATTTTTTTTAGCACCCTCTGTATATAAAACGTGCTACTTAAAGCTTCTGTTGTGAGCTTATATAATATTTCCAGCTGGTAGACAATGGTAGTCTGATGTTATCAAACCCCTATATATTAAATAATGACACATTTAGTACATGTTCCAGTGGCACAATAAGCTATTCTTATATAATAAAACCCTCCAGTTTTACTGTAAAACCGGGGGCTGTTTCGCTATTGTGAAACATGTGAAGTAGAACATTTATTGCTATTATGCCAAATAAATGAAGTGAAACAAAGAAGTCTTTAAGTGAACCATATTTTATTTATTTATTTATTTTTATTATTATTATTTTTTTTTAAAGCTGAGCCATCCTGACACCTATTGGCAGCTCAACGGCAACTCAGCTCAGGCTGGCCTCGAGCCGCTGTTGCTCAGAGCTCAGCTCGCACTCTTGAGCGAGCTCTTAACCAACTGAGCCACTCGCCCGGCCCTTAAGTGAACCATATTTTATAGCTTAAGCACACAGAAGAGTAAATGAAAAACCAACTTGGAATTCATTCAGCCATTTTACTTATCTGCGTATGTGTGAGAGAGCGCAGTGCATTCAAAGTAGGAAAAGCCCTAGGTTCCAGTGCTCCATTATTATGACAGAGTTATGAAAGAGCCTAAACTAAATAGACATGGTATATAATATCTGTGTCATATAATTTAAAATACAGAGAAGGAAAATAATAAAAACTGTTTGTTTTCCAGCTCTGTGTGGATACAATAAGGTCAAAGAGCTTTACATTTCATCGGGAAAATTTGCTTATGTTTAAGTATGTATCGCAGCCAAAACAAGGCATTTTAAAATATCCTATTTTAAACCCAAATTATTTAAACTTTACTTTCCAAACTTTTAAAAATGATTTTGCAAGGGTAGACTATGAATTTATTTTTTCACATTTTGACAAACATCTGTTCTATTTCCTTAATTCATGCCCCATGTTATTTTCATTTTCTTATTAGGCAAAAGATTCATGTTCCTATAAAATAAAATAATGACATGGGAATATTAATTTATGTGGACCTGTGACAATGTTGACTCTAAAGCAAAGTAGCATATGCCATCATAAGGTGTTGCAGAAAATAAATTGTCATACATATTTAAAACCAGTATGATGTTAGAATGAGTTGCAGTGACATGCCATTCATCTCTCCTTAAAATACTATAATAACCATAAATCAGTTTTCTGGAACCATAGCATTTTCTATATATGAGTCCAGCAGCAGTCCTCATTTAATCTGTGTCCATTATTCTCCAATCTGTGTCTCTCATAAAAAAACTAGAGTAGAAATTTTTTAGCCTTAAGGCAGCAAAAACATCTCTCTCAGGGCTTCTGAGGATTGTTCTCTTTAGGTACGTTTAATTTCTCTCTGTCCTGTGCCACAATCCTTCAAAATACACAAGAATTTGAAAGAATGAGAGGAAGAGAAAGAGAGATAAATTAGAGATAGAGATAGAAATAGAGATAGAGATAGAGAAAGGGAGAAAGAGAGAGAGAGAGAAAGAGAGAGAGAGAGAGAGAGAGAGAGAGAGAGAGAGAGAGAGAGAGAGCTAAAAGAAAAAGAAGAAAAAGAATGAGGAAGAGGAGGGAGGGAGAGAGGGAAGGAATATAACTAATCCCATTGCTACTGGTATATTTTTCTTTTCTCACTGCTAATAGTCTCAAAGAACAGTGGATTATGTCAAATGTCTCCATTTTAATTCCTTTTAATTTTAATCCCTCACTTAATTCCTTTCTTTTTTCCTGTACAATTGTCTAGGAAATCCATCAACTCCCCTCCTTGGAACTTATCATTACTTTGGCTTTGGGCACATATATTTTCCTAGTTCTTTACTATATTTATAGTAGATGCTTCTGTCTCACTCAGTTTTTCATATTCTTTCCACAAGCCCCATTCCCAACAATAATCTAAGGTTGATCAGTCAAAGCAGTGGGTCAGCTTCATTCTTATTGGTGCCTGTATATCCTGTATGAGTAGTGACCAGATTTAAATCCTTCTTCCTCCTCCTCCTCCTCTTCTTTCTCTCTCTTTCATTTTCTGTAGTATTGATATTATTTAGTATTTATGGAATTATTAAGGGGAAAATTGGCTAAAATAGGGTGAGGATTAGTTGCAGGATCTAGAATTTAATCAAGGGTTGTGTAGATGTACCTTTTCTTCAAAGTGACTGTAGGCATGCTAGTTGGGAAAAAAAAAAAAAAATTGTCATTCTACCTGCCAAATATCTACTCCTACTATAGATTCCATTTATTCACCACCTACATGAGAGCTCTTATAACCGCAAATGTATCAAAAGAACATAGTCATTTTTGGAATGAAGGCACTGTCTGTTTTCAGGGATTCCCAGCCCTTTAAGAACTTGAGTATCCTGCATCTGCTTAAAACACTGAAGGTCTGAAATACAGTCATAAAAAGGAGGTGGTTTTACTGAAAACTTTTGCAAAGAAGTATGCTCAGCAGTAATAGCACTTATTGCTGCATCACAACATAATCCAGCCTTGGCTCACTGGACTGTCTTGATTTCTTCTGGACTACTGTACTCTGACAAAATTATGCTTCAAGCTGTTTTTCTTAAGATTTACTAACCAAAGTTCAAATGATACATTATCAGATCCGGTCAGTTCTATTTCATTAGCCATGGTTTCTAATTCCACATTTTTGTTTCCCACGGTAGATCAATCAACCAAAATAAATAAGCAAAAACAGAGCCATAATATGGGGCTATCTGAGTTTTAAAATGGCAGTCTTCTCTCTATCACCTGTGATTTTTAAAAGCTTTTTCTTACATGAATTGTGAAGCAGGGAGGGAATAAAAAGGGAAAAGTAGAGGGAATTGACTTTTCCTTTATCTAGATTGTTTGAAAAATAGTTTATTTTAGAGGTCTCCACCCTAGAATCATGTGGGTGGGATGCTGTCAACTGTACCTAATGTCTACAGCTACTTTAAGTGGTTCAGAAAGGCAATACAATGTGAATGTGCATATGCACAGAGGGAGAGAGAGAAAGAGGAAGGGCCACAGAGGGAAAGTAAATCAAATAGTGCATAATGAAAGCAATGTGTGAAACTGGTATATTGCACATGCTTGTACTAGTCTTGCAACTTTTCTGTAAGATTGCAAATAAAACAAAAATTTACAACGACAATTGTTTAAAATGTAGAAGGAAAAAGATTTAGTAAGATGGAGAACAGCCAAGATGATTTTGGAGAAGTAGATAAGAACCAGATCATCGAGGGTTCTGTGGCCCATGGCTTGGGTTTGGAATTTTATTTACTCCAGCTACATTTGAAAGTCATTAACTGATTTCTAGTAAAACCTGATTTGATGGAGGAGTTTCAGATCATTGAGCTACAACTTAGATGAGATTTTTGGTTTTGGGTTATTTGTTTTGCTATTGTTGGTGTTTTCCCCTAATAACTGCTATCAGCTGTTTTTATATGAACTTTGTTTCCCAGCAGGAAGCAAGTTCACTTACTGACATCCATCTATTTCATAGCTTTTTAATTGCCTTTTGTGTTTACATCTGTCCAATTTCAAAACTTCTCTGCCTGCAGGACAATATAGAATTGTGGCTTTAAAAGAGTGGAGTAGAGAATTGGAGAACTGTGTCTGATTCTCTGCTCTAGGATCTGAGAGAAATGATTGGAGAACAAAGGCAGTTCTTTGCTTGTCTGAATTGTCTGCAGCTTTTGGTGATATTTTCTTTCTTTCTTTCTTTCTTTCTTTCTTTCTTTCTTTCTTTCTTTCTTTCTTTCTTTCTTTCTTTCTTTCTTTCTTTCTTTCTTTCTTTCTTTCTTTCTTTCTTTCTTTCTTTCTTTCTTTCTTTCTTTCTTTCTTTCTTTTTTTCTTTCTTTCTTTCTTTCTTTCCTTTTTTTCTTTTTTTGAATTGATGTTTCTAAATGAGAGTAAAAATGAATCCTTGTGAGTGAACAAGCTGACCTTTTATGTGATCTCTGATTATTTAGTTTAGGTTTTAGTACGTGACTAAGAATTTGATTTTAGTTCATATTTTAGTTGTCTTTGTTTAGACCAGCCCAATATGTTCCTTAATACTATTGAACGTATTTATCATTTTTAGCTGAAAATTACTGTTTTATTTTTTTTATTTTTTTATTTTTTTGAGGGCAGTGTCACTAGCCCTCATATGTGGGACCCGAACTGGGGCCGCTGGCTTCCCAAGCCAGCACTTAACCACCACGCCACTCGGCCAGCCCGTGAAAATTACTGTTTTAGAAAGCAGCATAATAAACAGGTTTTTATTCACATACCAAATTACAAAAAGAGAAGTTCAAACAGAATTTATTATATGAAAAAATAGGGGTATGACTAAACAATTTATGCCATATATACCATTATGGATATAACTGATAGAAATGATTTTAAATAGCAAGAAAAATAATATTATGCTAAATGCTTATTGTGAATTAACATATGTAAATCATTGATCCCCCCCCCCCCCAATTGTTCCTTCCTTCATTCAAATAAAACGCCACAGAAAACCCAACATAAAATAGATGAAACCTACTCTGACCTGATGGAAGCATCGGTGGCCCACCTGAAGGCCCATCTCCTCCATCTTCCCCAATTCCCATCACCTGCACAGACTCCTGCGCTCACTTCAGAGCTCTTTGGAACAAACTTTAAATCATGCCAAAATAATACACAATGTTTTCCATATCTCTAATTTTTCTATCTAAGAAAATGTTTTTAATTAGTATAATAGTTTCTTAAATTATAATGTAATTTATAATTAAAATTTCCTCTCTCTCTCCTTTCTTCTCCCTTTCCAACCTTCCCCCTTTCCCTTCTCCTCCCACTCCCCTCTCCCTTTCCTCCTCTCTCTCTCTTATTCTGCCTCCCACCTCCTCCATCAATATTTGCCACAGGATACCAGCCACCATGCTGAAAGTCCAAATTAGTCCTTATAAAAGGAGCACATGAAGAGAAGAACTGGATACTTCTAGCCAAGAGCCAACATCAACCATTGGACATGTGAAGAAATTAGAGTTCAGATGAGTCCAGCCTTTAGGCTTCAAGTCTTCCATCTGTGCCCCAAGACATTGTGGAGTAGAGTCAAGCAGGCCTGCTATACACTATCTGAATTCCTTACCTCCAAAAATCTGAACATAATTAATGGTTGTTTTATATGACTAAGTTTTGGAATAATGTGTTGAACAGCCGGAGATACTGATATACCCATTTCAGACAATGAAAACCATGTAGGTTGACACACATTAGATAATTATTAAATAATAATATCAAGAGATTTTGTTATAAAGTCAATAAAAAGTGTAGAGTATGATTAACACATGTAATGAATTTAGACTATAAGCACATTGCAGTATTTACAATATAAACATACCCAAAATCTACAAATTTGATACCTTTGTGTTCTAATAATAATCTATAAGTATCTTCTCAATAAGAAATTTACAAAGTCCTTAATTTAGTGTACCAAAGGAAAATTTCTTTATTCTGATTGTTTTCAGATATTTTCTAAATTTCATTCCTTTTCTTATGTCTATTCTTTGATTTTTTTTTTTTTACCACATGCAAATTTATACTGGGATGTCCATCCTTTATATATGACCCATATTTTGTCTTTTTAGATAAATATCTAAAAAATTAAAAATACAGCTGATTGACCTCTTCTAACACTCCGTGTGAAGTAGCTGGCCACTCCTTTCCATTTAGCTTTAGAGTGTTTTTTCCTTTTATCTTTGTGATCCTGTGGTTCTCTGATCTTTCCATGCCCAGGGTCAGAATACTGTGTCCTGCCTATGCTGTGATGATGGTAGGGATTAATTCTCTTTCTGTTCAGCAATAGAAGTACCTTCCTGTGTTATAAGCTGATGATTGACTCTACCAATTGGACAACACATAAATGCCTGACACTGTGTGCCACTGTCAAACAACTGCCTTGGCTGAGAGAGCTGGAAAGTGTTCTCTTTCACCCTCAGTCACCTCTATGATAGAGACTATCAGACAAAATTATCCTTTCATTTTGTTATTATCCACCTGGCTATAATCTCAGCTTCATTAGAGAGCAGAAAACTTGTCCTACCTTAATTTCTATGATTTTAAGGACCATTGCATATATAGGAGATGCTCAATAAACTGTTTTGAGTGCATTTTTATTTAGAAATCTTAAAATTATCATTAATATCTGACAATAACAATGTTCTTTTAATTCTGACCAATATTCACTCTATAGTTGTTGCTTAACCTTTTCAAACATCCTCTCCTTTCTCTCAATCTATAAACCCTTTCATATATTCTTCTCTTCATATATAGGCTATTCTCCATGTGGACCACTTCAAGCAAACCCCTATCTACACCCACGACTGCAATACATCCTAAGACAGCAAGCCCAGAGTAACTAAAATAAATGCCATTTTCTCCCCTTTGCTATGGCAGCCAGCCAAACCTGACCAGAGGAATGTATCATTGAGTATATAATGGATTGTTTACTCCAATCTCCATGGCTTTTTTAAGTTCAATCTTCCATTATACTCCAAGGCTATTTCAAACCTGCTTCACTTAGTCAATTCCCTTAACCCACTACATTTTCATTCACTATGAATAGATAATTTCTAATTGACTGCGAAGGTGGAATCTATCACTCATATAATAATTCCTCTGTGCTCTTATGGAAACTTGCTTTCTGTGACAACCCTTCCACCCATCTGTCCCCACATCATTCTTTTATATCTAATAGATGAAATGTATTCATTCATTTTGTTCCAGATCAAGCCTACCATCCATACCAGCCTCCACTTCATTTCAAAAATTTGAGAAATCATTCCAAATCTCTTATTCTTGAACCTCTCACCTTTTACTGGCTCTTTACGTCAATGTTGAAACACAAGATTTCATGTACTTTTTGTGAAAAAATAGATTCTTCCTCCATCCTGAACCTCACTCTAGGTACCAGCCTATAGGAGAACCAGTGACACTGCCCTCTAAAAAAATAAAAAAAATAAAAATAAATAAGTACCAGCCTATCTCTCCATTTTCTTTCAGAAATTAACTTTTTTACTCGAGATTTCTAAATCCACATTTTTAATGTATTTCTCAAATATTTCATTATCTTTCTTTCCTCCGTTTCCATCTCTAAACACCTCTTCATAGAAATAGGCACTTACTTACAATAAGTATAATTAGCATTAATAGGCATTTTTTGTATTTTATCACCAAACCATACTCTACCATTTGAAAGTTTAATTTTGCCTTGATATTTTCACTTTCATTTATTCGTTATAGCACTCTGGTTTTCTTCTCCAGCAATTTTTCAATTTTCTTGCAAGCTTCTTTTTCTTTTCTTACACCCTCAGTGCTTGTTGTCCCTCTGTGTAATAACCTATATTTTCCTCTCACCACTTTATCCCATTTTCCTAGGTGATATTATGTTACCTGTTTTAATTATTATCTGAATGCTGATAAATTCTAAATATATATGTTCATCCCAGATCTACCTCCTGAATTCCAGACCCATATACCCAACTACCTAATAGACATCTACACTTGGGATTTCCACAATTCTTATGATTTATCTCAGTTCTTACAAATTCTAAAGTGACAGGATAACTTAGATATTGCTTAAATTTGTTTGTAACTCTATGCCATAAATAGTTAGGCAATTAAAAGGGCTTCCTGTAGCTTTGGTATCTCTAAACCAGGTTTAGCTATAGGGAATTTTGGTAAAATTGCACTGCATCTGCCACACGTGTTGCCAGGAATCGGAGCCTACACCCTCTCTGTTCTAAGGATCTACCGACCTCTTGCCCAATTTCCAGCCAGTGAGAACCTTTAGTCCCTTTTTCTCATCTCTCAAAAGGTACCATCCCAAATTCCCTTATTACACCCCTGGGATATCCAGCCTAATTTCAATGTTTTGTTTGTTTTTTATCCAAACACAAGAAGTTTCCTAGAGGCATCTTTTTCAGTCCTATGAAGGACTCCAGAGGAAATAGCCTAAGTAAGAAAGAATCAGTAAGGAGAAAATAGAAGGAGAACAAACAAAAGGTAATTTAGCATTTCAATTAATTGTTTTGTCATATTTATGCATAATAAACAGTATTTTAATGAAAATATTTTAAGTAAACATGGGAGGCCTACAACAATTGTATCTTAAAAGGATCTTCAATCACTCATGTTTAAGAAACATGGATATTGGTGGCATTCTATTTCTCTCACATGACGAGGCTTTAGGGAAGGACTGTAAACCATCAAAGATACACTCTAGACCTGAGTGATCTACCACTCCAGGACATGTGAGCCAAAACAAACGACAGCTGGAAGCTCTTAGCCAGGACACCACAGGACAATGGGATTCAACCTGGAGCTCTCAACTCTGAATCTACACTGCTGCTGAGTGAGCTCAGTCTCCTGTCAGGTAGGCTTATTGTTCATCTTTCTCCCAAGATCTATGAGTCTAAATTCACCATGACTCTCACACCCACATTATAGGTCACAGCATTCCTTACCTTTGATCCAACTGCACATTTACTTTCATATTCTACTTTTTTGTTACAGACAGAGCCCTCAGCTCCTCTATTTCTCTATTCCCCCTCTTACCTTCTGGAATTGTCTCTCATAGGTGTCAAATTCCATAAACACTTAGTCTGTTCTCACTTCTACCACTTTTTAAGTAGGAACAAAATTCCATCCTGAGGACTTTCTCCCTAATGACATTCAAATTCTACCTTTCCATTGTTCTCTCTTACAGCATTCTGTTCTTTAACAGTGGCTGGTCACTCTGCTATTGCCAGGCTATGTTCCCTTATAAACAGCTTTTACCTTGAGGCCTACTCCCCTTTTAGAGCATTCTCTCCCTTTTTGTTTTGACATAATTTCCTAATTTTCCAGGAGAAATTGCTTATTTTTTGCTCAGTCAGTGTAGTCCTGAAAACCTAGATTTCAGTTTTCTTTACTACCTGAATTTTTGCCATCTGTATAAATTCACATATCTATTAAATGACTCATCCTATAAACTAGCTCCCTCCATTTGCCAATGTCCTTATTTTCAATTAAGTTTGCTCTATCACCCCAATTATGTTCAAACTTGTCAACAGTGGAAGCTTTTATATTCCAAAATCAGAATTCTCCTCTTTGACCACAAATTTTTCTTCCCTCATCTTACATTAGACAATTCAGAGCACAGACTTTACCCAGACCACCAGACTTCTTAGACTTGACTTCTTCTCTACTCATTGCCTGAAGTGGCCTTAGTGTTCCTATCAGCTTGATTAAACTTTAGACCAGTTTCTTCCTAATTATATACACGTGATCTTCCTTTTCATAGAGGCTTTAGTTTGGAAAAAATTGTAAGTTTGTTCTCTGCTTCTTTGAAATATAAATATTTCCCTAGCTGCTTGTCAATTTTATAGCCCAGGAATATCATTCTCAAGGATCTGGGAACCATGCCTTTGAAATGCAGTCATCAAGAAAGATAGTGCCCTTTTCTCTGACTCCAACACTTGTTGTTTGTTGATTTATTGATGATAGCCATTCTGATAAGTATGAGGTGATATTTCATTTTGGTTTTAATTTGCTTCTCTCTGACGATTAGTGACATTAGGAAAATAGTTTGGAGGTTCCTCAAAAAGTTAAAATATAGGACTACTTTATGACCCAGCAATTGTACTTCTGGGTATTTAGCTGAAGAAATCCAAACACTAATTTGAAAAGATATATGCACCCCTATGTTCATTGCTGCACTATGTACAGTAGCCAAGATATGGAAGCAGCCCAAGTCCTAGTCAATAGATGACTGTATAAAGAAGTTGTACATATATACAACGGAATATTACCCAGCCAAGAAAAAGAATGAAATCTTGCCATTTGCGACAACATGGATGGATCTAGAGGCTATTACGCTAAGTGAAAGAAGTCAGTCTGGGAAAGACAAATACCATATGATCTCACTTACATGTGTAATCTAAAGAATAAAATAAACAGACCAAACAGAAAAAAAAAGAGATAGTGTCCCCATTTTCCCTGTCTTTGTGGGAGAGTAGAATCCTAACTTCAATAAGGCCATCTAGCAAACACAGATAGCCTAATTATATTGACCAGCTTCCCACCTAACTTCCTCCAGTACTTTTCCATTAGCTTACCTCGGTGCTTAAATATGCTCCTGACTTTCTCTTTAGCAAGTTCAGTTTAATCTCTCTTCCCTATTCCACTAATCTTGAATAAAACCTCCCTTGCCTTAATTTGCCTGATGCAATTTTTCTTTGACAGCATTAACAACTCTCATCTAACATATTCGTAAACAAACTTATTTCCCAATGTTGAGGTTTTTCACCATTCTATTAAGTAAATAAAAAGAGCATATGCCAACCTATAACAACTTAAGAAACCTATCACAAAATTAGTTTAAAAAAATAATTATTACCCTGATTCATATAATTATATTCATCTCTAAATCATCATTAGCTTCCACCTCTATTAGAGTAATAGCCTTTAGACTATTCACACCCATTGTTGTAACCCTATGATCTAGTTCTCATATTTCAGACAGATTAAGTTTTTCAAAGTGTAAATCAGACTGTATTCCTTCTATCTTTAAAATATGCATGGTTACTCAGAATTCTTAGATTAAGAATTAAATTTTTAAAATATTTACAAGGTCTTCAACTATTTAGCTCCAGTATATTTCTCTAACTTCGTATTTTCTTTATGTCCACCCTTAGTCTCTATGTCTCAATCATATTAACATCTGTTTACTTTTAACCAAGCTACTATGATAAGTGTTTTCTTAGAAATTTTGTAAATAGTGTTCAATCACCCTAAATTGGTCCACTGCATGTTACATTCCTCTCTTCCTTCAGATCACAGCTCATTTCCTCAGAAGGCCTTATGAATAAGTGTAGGAACAACTCAGAAGAGACAGGTATAACAGAAAGGTTTCACAATTAAAATGCAAAAATAATAAACATTGGGGAAATGTGATGATAAGTAAACAACAGTAGGTCACAAAATAGCCTTCACTTAAAAAAGAAGAAGAAAAAGAAGAGGAAGAAAGGATAGAGGAAGAAGTTGTCATATATGTGTTTCCCTTGGGAGCATTATTACTAGTTTGGTGGAAGGTAGAAATAATAGAGTGTTAGGGGTCGGCCGAGTGGCTCAGTTGGTTAAGAGCTCGCTCAAGAGTGCAAGCTGAGCTCTGAGGAACGGCGGTTCGATGCCAGCCCGAGCTGAGTTGCCGTTGAGCTGCCAACAGGTGGCAGGATGGCTCAGCTAAAAAAAAAAAAAGAAATAGAGTGTTAAAATAAGACATTGAAAGGGATATATGTCTTTGGACATGAGCGTGAGATATTAAGAGATTTAGCAGAAGCAGAATGGAACACAGGTCAATGTGACAGATAAACTGTCAGCTGGGAATCAAGGTCTACACTCCTTACAGAGGCAGTAGATTTACTTGGACAAGTGCAGAATCCATTCATCAAGCCATATGTGGAAAGACGTATTTTAGGAGTCAGATTTGTTTTCAGATTTTACAAAGGTGACATGGTACATGGACTGAATATGTCCCTAAACAAACCTAAGAATATCTGAGGTAACACTCTGCAATCATAAACATTTATATGACTTCAATTAAATGTGTTTACATTAATTGAAATAAAGACTTAAATAGCCTCATGTAAATTCAGGTCAGGTTTCTAACTAAATATAATTATTAAAAACATACATGTTATGTTTTAATAGACTTAGATATTGAAGTTGCAGGAAATAAAATGTGAATCTTTATCTGTTGAGATTCACAATGCACTGAACAAAAGTGAAAGTGAAGATCAAGAGATTCAATATATAATTGGAAATGTAGGTACATAATCTCTGGATTGCATACAGTGTGTTAATTCAAACTAGAAATAACTACCTTGATGGAATTTATATTTACTATCACAAAAAATAGAAGCAAAATGAAAGGAAACAATGAGTGGTTCAAATATACTGATTAAAAATTCAAAGCTTTAAATTCTGCAGTATTTTATTCTGCAGTAAATTATTTTATCTGATTTAGGTAAAATAATATGCCATTTGATTTTTCACATACCTAATTTCTAAAATGGAAAATTATCCCTAATGTCTTCTACTTTTAGGAAAAAGTACCTAATCTTAAAGTACATATGATATAATGTTAAGATTATGTACTAAAAACAACAGTCATTATGAAGATTATTTAACATTTAATTAAAAATATATTTATTTAGATATTAGCAAGAAATTAAGCCTTAGTGAGTTTATAATGAAAATAATTAAATTCTATTTCCCAGGGGACCATAATTATTTGTGAACATTAAAATGTTCTGAAATAGGGCCGGCCGAGTGGCGCATTGGTTAAGCGCTAGCTTGGGAAGCCAGCGGCCCCGGTTCGGGTCCCACATATGAGGGCCAGTGACACTGCCCTCAAACAAACAAAAAAAATAAAATAAAATGTTTTGAAATATATATTTCTCTAGAATTTTAAATGTTTAGAAATAATCAAAAGTTACTATACCACACCAAATTTAAAAGACTAACAAACATGACTAGCCTAAATAATGCTATTAATTCATATTAATTATGGCACAACTTGATTTAAAATGTAAAATTGATACCTTTATCACAGGACATATAAAGATTTTAGTAGAGATTTTTCTTTTCGCTCTCTAGATAAAATCTATTCTGTACCTCAACAATATCTGGTTTAATTGAATAATTTATTTTCAATTCAATATTTTATATGCCTTCTGAAATTTTGCCATAAAATCCACATTTTGTTTTGTTTTAAAATTATAAGCATTACAGGCCCAGTTTTATAATCTCATTTTACCTTTAAAATAATCCTCAAAGTTTGTTCTATCTTTTCATTCAATCCTCTATTGCTATATAGCACATGACCTTATCTCTTTCATTTGGATTGCTGCAAATTGTTCCAATTGATATTCTATAATTCTTGAGGCTTCTGTCAAAGGAAAGAAATAAATGAAAAAAAATGTGTGTTTTATTTAATACTGAGTTATTGAAAATATTTATCCAAAAGCAAAACTTTGTGTATTAAGAGTTCTCCAGAGAAACAGAATCAATAGGATATAAATGATGATAGATAGATAGATGATAGATAGATAGATAGATAGATAGATAGATAGATAGATAGATAGATAGAAAAGAATAGGTCCATGCAGTTATTGAGGCTACAAAGCCACATGCAGTTGTGTGCTGCCTGTGCTAAACCGGGAGGCATGTGGGAGAGGCCACGCTTAAAACTGAGGATGTCTGCCATCAGCACCAGTCCTCGGGTAAACCCACACAAAACCAGAACACCTGAGTCTGCTGCTCCCTTAGGTAAGCCCTTGATAGAGCCTTGTGCAATATGCAAGTTGGGTGAGACAGGGTTTCAGGGAGTCACTACAGTGGGAAATGTTGTGGTTACCAGATTAATGTAAATTCTGGTTTGATGCCAGTGTTGAGCCTGGAGCAACTCAGCAAAAGTCTCAGAGCGCACTGAAGCCAGTTGCCACCTGCCTGGGGCCTGCCAAATTCTGATAGTTTTCAAAAAAAGACTGCAATGTGGGTGGGCCTGGCTGTTTGGGAGAAAGTGCCTCTGCCCATTGTGTGTGTTGGGTGGGTGGAGCAGTGGAACTCATCAGACCAATCAGATTCATATTTGTCTCTATGGGGGAGGGCTCAACAAAAGAAAGATGGCACCCGCCTGCCAGCTGCGTGGAAGGCAGACACCTCACAGGGAAAATGGCGACCGTTCTGCAGCCCTGGCTGTGTAGCCACACATCTCAGTCTTCCCCTCGTATGCCTCCAAAACTCACAAGTCACCGTCTCTCCACCACAGCCCAAGATGAGTGCCAGAGAATGAGTAAGTCTGCGCACGGTCCTATTAAGAGTACGTCTGGGTTTCCTGCAGTTTTCCATCCCACCTGAATGGTCAGAATCCCACTGTTTTTCACAGCCAGATGTTGTGGAGGCTCCTCTTTCCGGCACCAGTACTTTGGGCTGGGGAGCTTGGTGCGGGACTGGGTTTCCTCACTCCTCTAGGAGGAATTGCTGGGACTGAGATATCCCTTCTGATTCTCAACCGCCACATGGAGGTTTGGGGCCCATTCTGTGTCTCTGCCCCTCCTACCAGTCTCCACATAGCTTCTCTTTGTGTTTTTTGCTATAGGACTTAGGACTTCTGTTTGGCTAGACTTCAGATGGTGCTTCAGGTTTATTGCTCTATAATGTATTCATAATTTTAATGTGTTCATGGAAGGATACAGGCACATTGCTTATCTACTCTGCCATCTTGGATCTCTCCCACATTTAACTGTCTTTTGTCTCATTTTCAATACTTCTTTTCATTGAGAAACTAGTCAATTCTATGTTGGAAATGAGTAAAAATAAACTAAAATTAGTAACAAAAGTTAAATATCAGACTGGCAAGTATCTGTTTTTCAAGAAATTAATACTTTTAAGGGACCTTCAGGAAACACACATTTTTCTTAATATCTGAATAAAAGTATCTAGTATTAAAAATATTAATACAGCTTTCATAAACAAATATTTTTTTTTTATAAAGAAATCAAAGGCCTTTGGCATAACTATTATATTCTTATGACACCAATAGCATATATTTTTATGATTAACAGTATTAGTGAATTGTTTTGTAGAAACAAGGGAGATTGGAAAAATACAGCTAAATCTCAATGAACAAGTGTTAAACACTAGCTGAAATATAAAGGTCAAAATTAACATTTCTAGCTAGATATATTAAGATATTTTATTGTTTTACTCAATTTAAAGCAAGCATTTCAGGAAGACCAGGATTACATTTCAAGGCTTCTGATGACTAAGCCTCAAAAGCCTCAAAACATCACATTTGCCTCATTCAGTTGTTTCAGCCAATCACAACAGGCAGTTCAGATTCAAGGGAATGAATACTAGGGTTTGAATGCTAGGAGTCACAGTTCATTTCGAGGCCATCTTTGGAGATGAGCTACCAAATGTATATTTACTTTTGTAGATATCCAGTTTTCCAAGAACAATTGTATTAATATATAGATGCTCCAGGTCCTCTGTACCTTCATTAATACTTGAAATTTATAGCACTTTTAATTGTAGCCATCTTGGTGACTGTTTATATTTATGTTGTTGAGGTTTTAATTTGCATTTTCCTATGAGTATGTTGTGAGGAACTCTAAAGCATTACTGACAACTTGATAACTCTGTGATGTAAAGTGTCTATTTAAATTTGTGCTCATTATTTTTTGTTGCTTTATTGATTTTTCTTACTTATTTGTAGGAATTCTTTATATATTTGAAATACATATTCTATGTCTATATTTTTTGATCATATTTCTTCTGTTATGTGGCTTGTCTTTGCATCCTAATAAGGTTGTCCTTTTATGAAAAAAAATGTTCCTAATTATAATGAAGTCCAAAATGTTGGGTTGTTTTTTATTATTTCTAATGTTTTTATATTCTATTTAAGAAATTTTGTGTATTCCAAGGTCAAAAATATATTTTATAAATTTTAATTCTAGAAATATTTTGTTTCATGTTATTTATTAAGGTCAAATTCTTAAGGTCATAATTCATCTCAAAGATTTTTTTTTCTATTTAGTTTAAAGTAGGAATCAAGGTTCATTTTGTTCCATACAAATCTTCATGCAAACTACTTTATAACTACTGAGAGATATGTTTTCCCCTTCAAATTTCAGTGGGACTTTTGTCATAAATTAGGTGACTCTTTGCACTCCTGTCTGTTTCTAAAGTTTCAATTATGTTTTTCTGGTCTATTTATCTAGATGTTTTGCACATGTTTTGTTAATTCGCATTTTTTCCTATGTTTGTATGTTGGTGGTATTTTTAACCTCTAAGTAAATTATAGATGATAAAGTCTATACAATTTGAACAAAATTAACAGCTGGCAAATGTTGCAAACAAGCCTTCTTGTCCATGCCTATATGCTTGAACAATTTGTGTTATTGATACACCATAATATAAAGTTTATGTTAATACTTTCACTTTCACATAGAATGGTTGTGTGGATCAAACAGAATAATAAAAGTGAATCCTCTTTACTATCTGAAAAGTGCTAAAAATATCAAATAAGTTAAGAAGTCGATGTACTTTTCACTGTATCAGAAAACATCAGTTGGGAGTCCTGTCTCTACTAGCTAAATGCATTCAGTAAGGTACTTACCATTTCTGTGACAGAATGCTTGCTTTCAAATTATTTTTCCCAAGTCTGTGGCATAAAGTCAGACTATATATTCTCTAGCATCCGTTTAGTTAGTTATGACTATGTGATAACGTTTTGTCCAATGAAATATGGTTGGCAGTGATATACAGCCCTTCCAGTTCTCCCCAATAAATCTCCCCATGAATTTCCCTCCATTATCTACCTTGCCTTATGTGCTGATTGTACATTCATACCCAGGACACATTCAGAAACCACATATTAAAAGAGGCAGAGCCTCCATCAGCCTACATTTCAAAATGTCTATGTGAACCAGAAAACCTTTCACTTATACTGCATTCTGCATGCTATTATCAGAAACATTATGAGCAAGAAATAAATGTCTACTGAATCAACTCTTTAGGATTTCAGTGTTTATCTATTTTAGAAGTTAAGATTGCCTTAATTAATACACACCCAAATTCAATAATCCTAAAAGTGAAATGGAATAATACTAACTACATAAAAGATTCTTGTAAAAATTTAAAATGTTATACATAAAGAAAACTTTGAAGTATTAAATACTGTATGCACATAATAATTATTTTTTATTAAATTTATTGGGGTGACATTGGTGAGTAAAATTATATAGGTTTCAAGTGTACATTTCTATAATACAGTATCATCATTATTTATGTTATTTAACTTTCAAGTATTTATATCCTTTTTCCCGAAGAGGTTTAACATGTGCATTTATTTTTCTAAATCATTTTATGGTATTAAACCACATCAATTGAAAGGGTTACTTTCTGCCTTCTAAATGATATCATATTTCAAAATTATCAGTATATTTATATTATAATCTGTATACTATTTTGCATTCAATTTGGTATGAATAAAATTCTTTTTGAATGTTTAAATTTTTAAAATTCATCCTTTCTGTGTAAATTTGGTTTTCTTGTACTAGTTACAACATTTTTAAGTAATATATTAAAGCAGTAGCATACGCAAACACACACACATACATACACACACACACATATACACACAAAATCAGATTACTCTGACACTATCTTTGTATCACAAAGACTGAAAAAGCTCTTTTAATAATCAAGTAGGTGCTTAAGTAAATTTTAGACAAAATATATATTGAAATATGCTCTCTCAAAGCCTAGTGCCTTTTATTATATACTATAAATCCTAAAATAATTAGAATTGCACATATAATAAAATAAAGTCTCCAAACTACAAACTTGTTTTCAATACTAACACAGATATACTAATATAAAATTTTATAACACTCGTTGAAAGTTGAAAATAACTTGTCTTGTATACCTACATTGACGTATTATATTGAGATGTTTTTCTGGGATAAAAACATATATTATTTGTAGAAGCATCACATGTAAAATATAGTTCAGAAAATACTTTATAAACTTAAAAAAACAACCATATAGTTTTCCATTTAAAAATGATTGCTTTCATTTTTTCTACTCTGTGGAATGGTTAAAATGACCAAGTGTCTAAAAGACTAAGGAAAGAAACATATCAATGCTTGATTTATTTGCACCATTTTCTTTCTCTTTTTTTCTGTCAGTATCAGAGTCACACAAAAACAAAAAATAACATATAAAAAGTAGTTGTATAGCATTCACATCTAGCTCTTCAGGAGTATAATTGACAGTGGTGTTAGTATCCTAGCAGGTGCATGGGGGTCTGTCAAAGATTAATCTGTTGAAGGATATACTGTCTTCAATACATAGCTCTTTCATAATCTCTTAGATTTCTGTGGTATTACATTATATTACAACTTCTACTTCAAAGATCTCAGAGTGCTTCACGGATGTTATACATTTAATTCTGAAACTCACTCCAAGGTCAGATCTACAAAGAATCATCTCCTTTTTTTTGTGACAGGATTACTCTAAACATGATGCAATCATAATGAAGTGTTTAGCCTAAATAACTCACAGCCTGCAGTCACAATTAAATGTAGAAATTTACAAAAGTCAAATAATCATAAGATAGCTGAATTTTTAGTTGTAATGAATTTTCCAATTTAAATTACATCATCATGATTATTAACATAACTGAGAGAAAACCTGATAAAACCTACATTATTCAGTTATGAATCCTTTAAAATTAATTTTTTTACAAAAGATTGTTTTGTTATTTTTTTTCTCCTAAATGTGGCAGTATGTTGTTATGGAAAATAAATTTGATATTTTTTCAATTATTTTTTTCAGAGACAGCTGACATTAAATATTATATTAGTTTCAGGTATAGAACATAGTGGCTAACCACTATTTTATATAATTTATACAGTGATTCCTCTCCACTTGGTCTAGTACCCACCTGACACTACAAATACTTGTTATAACATTATTGGCTATAATCTCTATGCTGTACTGTACATCCCCAAAACTATTTTGTAACTACCAATTTGTATTTCTTTTTTTTTTAAAGATTTTATTGGGGAATTGGTGGAGGGGAACAGCGTTGGGGAATCAGGGAAGCGGAACAGACAAGTTGCTGTCTTTTTGTTCTTCAGTTTAGTTGCGGAGGATGTTGCTTCACTGTTGGTATCGTCATTGCGCTCTTCCCGGATGAGGCAGATCCGTCGCTGGCCTCTGGATGTCGCTCACCGCTGCTATTGGCAGCTCACACTTGGCTGCCAGCCGCTTAGGCTGGCTGCGGGCCACTCACTGTAGCCTATGGCAGCCCACTGCAGCAGGGGCTGCAGCCCACACCATCACCGGGGCTCACACAGCCCAGCTCCAGGTGGAGCTGTTGTTAGCTGTAGAAGGCAGTGTCACTGGCCCTCATGTGGGATCCGAACCGGGGCCGCTGGCATCCCCAAACCAGCGCTTAACCAATGCGCCACTCGGCCGGCCCCCAATTTGTATTTCTTAACCCCTTCGTCTCTTTCACCCAGCTCTCCAATGCCCCTCCCGTCTGGCAACAATCAGTTTATTGTCTATTTATGAGTCTGTTCCTGATTCGTTGGTTGGTTTATTTTGTTCTTTAGATTTTACATATAAGTGTAATCATATGGTATTTGGCTTTCCCAGTTTGACTGACTTCACTTAGTATAATGTCTGCTAGCTCTATTCATGTTGTCATAAATGGCAATATTTCATTCTGTTTATGGCCGAGTAATATTCCATTATGTTTTTTTTATCCAATCGTCTATTGATGGGCCCTTGGGTTACTTACATATCTTGGCTATTATAAATAGTGTTGCAGTTAACACTATTTACATATATCTATTCAAATATGTGTCTTGGGTTTTTCAGATAAATATGCAGAAGTAGAATTGATGGGTCATAAGGTAGTTATATTTTTAATTTTTTGAGGAAACTTCAAACCATTTTCTATAGTGGCTGAACCAATTTGCATTCCCACCAACAATGCACAAGGGTTCCCTTTGCTCCATATCTTCACCAACATCTATTTGTTGATTTTTTTGATGACGCCATTTTGACAAGTGTGAGGAGATATTTCATTGTGGTTTTAATTTGCATTTCTCTGATGCTTAGTGATGTTGAGCATCTTTTTTATATATCTATTTGATCATACATATCTATGTCCTCTTTGGAGAAATGTCTATGAGGTCCTCTGCCCATTTTTTAATTGGATTGCTTGTTTTTTGGTGTTGAGTTGTCTGAGTTTTTTATAAATTTTGGACATTAACCCCTTATCATACATATCCTCCCATTCAGTAGGCTCTTTTCATTTTGTTGGTGGTTTCCTTTGCTGTGCAAAAATATTTTAGTTTGATGTAGTCCCATTTGTTTATTTTTCCTTTGTGTCCCTTGCCCAAGAGAAAAAATATTACTAAGAGTAATGTCAGAGTTAACTAACTTTGTTTTCTCCTAGAAGTTTTATGTTTGGGGTCTTAAACTTAAGTTTTTAATCAATTTTAATTTTATTTTTGTATATGGGATAAGAAAATTGTCTAGTTTTTTTGTTTTGTTGTTGTTGTTTTTTTTTTTTTTGCAAATATCTGTCCAGTTTTCCCAGCACCATTTATCAAATAGACTGTTTTTAGCCCATTGTATATTCCTGCCTCTTTTGTCATAGAATAATTAACCATATAGATGTGGGTTTATTTCTGGGCTCTCCTTTTGTTCCATTCATCTATGTGTCTGTTTTTATGCCAATACCATGCTGTTTTGTTTACTATAGCCTTGCAGTATAGTTTAATATCAGGTAGCATGAAACCTCCAATTTTGTTCTTTCTCAAGATTGCTGTAGCTCTTTGGGGTTTTTGTGATTCCATATATATTTTAAGATTATTTGTTCCAGTTCTATGAAAAATGCTGTTGGAATTTTAATAGGGATTGCATTGAATATATAGATTGTTTTTGGTAGCTTGGCCATTTTAAAGATGTTAATTCTTCCTATCCATGAGCATGCTATATGCTTCCATTTATTTGTATTTTCATTTTTTTTTCTTCAGTGTCTTAATGGTTTCTGAGCACAGGTCTTTTACTTCCTTGGTTAAATTTATTCCTAGGTATGTTTGTATGTATGTATGTTGTATGTATGTATTTTGATGTAATTGTGAATGACATTGTTTTTATAATTTCTCTTTCTGACAGCTCATTATTAGTGTTTAAAAATGCAACCAATATCTGAATACTAATTTTGTATCTTGCTACTTTGCTGAATTTATTTATCAATTCTGATAGTTTTTTTGTGCAATCTTTAGGGTTCTTTATGTATTTATAGGAATAATACCATATTATCTGCAAATTATGACAGTATTAAGCCTTCTTTTCCAATCTGGATGCCTTTTACTTGTTTTTCTTGTCTGAATGTTGTGGATAAGACTTCAAATACTTTATTGAATAAATATGTTGAAAGTGTGCATCCTTGTTTTCTTATTTTAAGGAGAACACTTCCTTAGCTTTTCCACATTGAGTATGATGTTAGCTGTTGTTTTGCCATATAAGACCTTTATTATGTTGAGTTATGTTCTCTCTATTCCCATTTTTCTCTGAGTTTTTATCATAAATACGTGCTTGATTTTGTCAAATTCTTTTTCTGCATCCATTAATATGATGATATGATTTTTATCTTTAATTTTGTTTATGTGGTATATCACATTAATTGATTTCCAGATATTTAAACAACATTTCATCCCAGGAAGAAATACCACTTAATCATGGTGTACAATCTTTTTAGCTAAAAGCTAAAATTAGTTTGCAAATATTTTGTTGAGGATATTTGCATCTATGTTTGTCAAGGATATCAGCCTATAATTTTCTTTTTTTGTAATGTCTTTGTCTTGTTTTAGAATCGGGCAATAATGTTTGTCTCATGAAATGAGCTTGGGAGCTTTCCCCCTTATTGCATTATTTTGGAATAGTTGGAGAAGAATGAGTGTTGATTCTTCTTTGAATGTTTAGTAAAAGTCACCTGTGAAACTATCCATTCTAGGACTTTTTGTTTGTTGGGAGATTTTTGATTACTGATTTGATTTCATTTGTAGTAATCAGTCAGTTCATATTTACTGTTTCTTCTTGATTCAGTATTGGAAGATGGTATGTTTCTAGGAATTTATCCATTTCTCCCAGATTGTCCAATTTGTTTGCATATAATTGTGCATAATATTTTTGTATAATCTTTTGTATTTCTGTGGTGTTAATCTTCACTTCTCTTTCCTTTCTTACTTTATTTGGGAGCTCTCTCTTTTTTTTTCTTGATGTGTCTGGTTAAAGCTTTATCAATTTTGCTTATTTTTCCAAGAACCAGCTCTTGGTTTAATTTATTTTTTGTATTGTTTTCTTAGACTCTATTTTATTTATTTCCACTCTAATCTTTCTTATATCCTTTCTTCTACTTACTTTAGCTTTGTTTGCTCTTCCTTTTCTATTTCTCTTAAGTGTAAGGTTAGATTGGTTATTTGAGATTGTTTTTCTTGTTTCTGGAGTTAGACCAGCATTGCTCTGAATTTCCCTCTTAGGCCTGCTTTTATTGTATTCCATAGATTTTGGTTTCTTATCTCATTGTTTACCCATTCATTATTTAGTATCATGTTATTTAGTCCATGTTTTTGTGTGAGTTGTGTGGCTCAGGGTGAGGACTGGAAGGACAGTCGTCATTTCCCCCTATGTTGAGCCTTCCCCACAGGGCCAAATCTAAATCTGCATTGCCCCTATGAATTCTGTTTGTTCTACCCTGGTGACTTCCTGAGGCCCTGCTCCACCCAAATTATGAAGCACTAGAAGCACTTTTGTGGCCAACAGCCAGCCCCGCCTGTACTACACTCATTCTTAGAGAGCTGTCTGGGAGTTTGTGCACCCCAGGTGGGCTGCAGCTGGCCTCAATGTGCTCTAAGACACCTCACTGTATTCTTTATAGCAGTATACATTTCTGTTGCTCGTGAAAGAAAAGGGAATATTTGGGACTAAGAGAGACAACTGTACTGGCTTGTATTCTCATTTTCTGTTATTTATACTCTAAGTTTTATAAGTAATGTACATCCCTACCTTTTGTCATTGTCATGTAACTTGCAGTGCTTTCCAATAAGAGAAGTACACTTCCTTTTTCTGTTGTCAGGCTTGGCTATGTGAATCTGTATGTATAAGAAAATTTGAGAAGTGACATGTCACAGTTCTGAGAGAATCTTTAAGAATCAATACATTTCAGCAACTCATTTGAACTTTTCCACCGTTCCATAGCCAACCTATCCTAATAATGTTGATCCCATTGAAGACACATGGAGCAGAAGCATAGTAAACTTGTAGCCTACATATAATGAGAGAGAAAGTAAATCTTTGTTTTCTGAGAGTCACTGAAACTAGAGTTGTCATCAATTATAGGTTGTTCGTCAATTACAGATTTTTCAGTAACAATCTCAAACACCAGAGATTTACACAGCAATATCTCAATAATATACACCTCAAAGGAGATTCATGTGTATATCTCATTTTGTGGAGATTTATAAGCCTATATAATTTAACCTCCCCCAAAGTGTATGTGTGCATGTATCTGAACACAATATAATAAGCCAGCCTGACATGAGAACATAGAAATAATATTAATATTTGGTATTTTAATGCATCAGATGAAAATAAGATGCATCAGCTGACTTTAGTTAAATTAATACTACTTCTGTATCTGGATTCCATGATCATTGAAATACTACTTACTAAACTGTTTAAACTGGTTGGTTGAAATAGATAAACTCATTTGACAATTTCTTCACTTCACAAACTCCCTACTATCATCCCCCAAATTGTCATTAGTATTATTATTGCCAATTGTTGATGATAAAAACTGATTAGTAATAGATTGTAATAAAGGAATAGAAGCAAGTTTGAATGTTTAATTGATCTCAAAATCCTCTTTGACTCTGAAACTTAATCAGATGCAATAGTGAAGGTAACATTAAGTAAATATTAACAATTATTTTTAAAACATTTGAAATCACCTTGGGATAGTTTATTCCATATTGATTATAAAAATACATATCAACATACTATTTTCCAATGAGCTCTATGAATTTGGATCTAATTATTTTATCCATTTGCTTTGCCAGCTTTCCTAGTAACAGAATTATAAAAAGAAACATTGAAATATTGCTAATTCAAAAAAGAATCCTAAGTAAAACTTTTGTACTTAAGCTTTTATAAATGGAAAAAAAAATGTATTTAGTATTTTAAAAATATGTCAATATATAACTTTATAGGTATAACATAATCTTTCACCTGTGTGCTTTTGCCTTATCAAAGTACATTCTTCAGATATATATCTGAAGTACATATATCAGATATATATCTGAAGTTACTGTGAAAGAAGTACATGACAAAGATAAACATCTATTATTTATTATGGTAGGCATGAGAAAGGTGTGTGCAAAAATGGTCCCAAAGAAGCTCACCAATGAACAAAAGCAAAGCAGAGTTGAAGTTTGCCAAGGCCTTTTGGAGAGGTAAGACGATGTTTTGGATTGTGTTATCACTGGTAATAAAACATGGGTATATCAATACGACTCTGTAACAAAGTGTCAGAGTTCTCATTGAAAGTCAGCCAATTCTCCACAACCAAAAAAGTTCTGTCAGTCCAAATCAAGAGTCAAAACAATGTTGCTAAACTTTTTTGATATAAGAGGGACTATTCATTATGAATTTATACCAACTGGACAAACAGTTAACCAAGTTTACTATTTGGAAGTGCTGAAAAGGCTGAGTGAAAAAGTTAGATGAAAACGACCTGAACTTTTCACCAACAACTCATGGATCTTGCATCATGACAGTGCACCAGCTCACAAGGCACTGTGAGGGAGTTTTTAGTCAGTAAACAAATAACTTGATTGGAACCCCCTCCCTACTCACCTGATCTGATCCCCAATGACTTCTTTCTTTACCCGAAGATAAAGGAAATATTGAAAGGAAGACATTTTCATGACATTTAGGACATCAAGCGTAATACAACAACAGCTCTGATGGCCATTCCAGAAAAAGAGTTCCTAGGTGCTGACATTGGTGCATAGCTTCCCAAGGGGAGTACTTCGAAGGTGACCATAGTGATATTCAGCAATGAGATAAGTAGCACTTTTTCTAGGATAAGTTCACAACATAATTGTCAGAACTTGTGTATATATATCTATATATCTATATATATATATATAGATAGATAGATAGATATATGATAGCACATATATAAGTAGTATATATGGTATGTCTGTATAGAGATATAGATATAGATAGACATAGATACAGATATTAATATAGATAGCAGTAGTATAGAGAATGGATTATTGTGGGTAACAGCCAGGCCAGAGATTAGGAGACTATTTAAAAAGCTATTAATTCCAAAGAAAGGAAAATACATAAAGATTCATGTTTCTTAAGTAGTGCGTTTTTAAGTAGTAATGAGTGTAAATGTATTCAGGTACCTGTGACATATGCATTTTGATATTAAAATATCTGTGATTTCTATCAGTGACAAAATAATTCGATTCTGTTAATACTACCGTAATTTGTTGCTAAGAGTCATAATGGAAGAGAGTGCTAAAATTTTGTTAGAGATTATTAAAAACAAAAGTGTCATTTTTCCCATTCATGTTCAAGGATTCTTAGAATTCTGTCTGTAGACCTCAGAATAGGGACCATTTGTTCCAGCATTAACTTTCCTTAAATGCCTGCCATAAGCAAATATAATTTTTCTCAGGAGGAATATAATATCATTCTTAGGTATCAAATTATATAGAAAATGGTTAATATTGAAAGTCTGATTTGTCAAGCAAAATAACCAGAGAGCACTCCAAAAAAAAATAGCAGAATGCATATTCTTCTCATGTAACATTTACTAAGATAAACCATATTCTGAGCTACTAAATAAATCTAGATAAGTTTAAAAGAATATAAATCATTCATTGCTTGTTCTCAGGTTATAATTTAATTAAACTATAAACCAGTAACAGAAAGATACATGGTAAAGTCCCAAGTAATGGAAAATTAATGCATATTTAAGTAGTCCATGTATCAAAGGAGAAGAAACAAGGAAAATTAAAAATTTTTTAACTAAATATACATGAAAATACAATATCAAGTTTGTGAAATACGGCCAAAGCAGTGATTTAAGTGAAATTTATAGTATTAAAACAGTTATATTAGATATTAAGATAAATAATTAAAAAAAAAATAAGCCAAAAAAAAAGCAGAGAGAATGAAATAATAACAATACAGAAATCAATGGAAATGAAAGCATTAAAAACAATACAAAAAGTCAATAAAAGCAAATATTAATTATTTAGAAAGAATAATGAAATTGACTGTTTCTAGCCAGACTAACCAAGAAAAAAGGATAGGGGAAAAAAAGAAAAAAAAAAACAATATCAAGAATGAAAGAGGGTACATCACTACTGATCTCAAAGATATTCAAAGGATGATAGGAAACACTGTTAACAAATACATAGCTTGTAAATTTTACAATTTAGCTGCAGTGAACTAATTCTTTAACAAGTGCATTCTATCAAAACACACCATAGAAACATTACCTGAGTAGTCTTATATGTATTAATTAAATTTAATTTTTAGCTTAAAAAATAATAACTCCAGGCACAGATGACTGCACTAGCATATTCTGCTGATACTAAGAAATAAATAATACAAATTTTACATAATCTCTTCTAAGAAATAGAATAGGAATGATTACCCTAATATCAAAAGCATATAAAGGCACTAGAAGAAAACTACAGAAAATAACTTTCATGAATATAGAGGCCAAAATCCTCAACAAAATATAGCAGAATAAACTCACTTTTTATTTTAATAGATAAATATGACATTTTGTATATTTATATATAATGAATACATGCATTCTTGCTCTTTCTCGAGAGGGCCTACAAACAAGCAGTGACAGTCTAATAGTGAGGAGCACATCTAGTTCTCAGATCTTGGTTTTAAAATGTTATTCTGCAATGAAAGGAATCAGAATTCCTTGACAAAATGACTGATTCTAGTGCTAGGATAAGCCAAGCATGAGATGGGCATGAAGCATCTTGTAGTACCATAAAGTAAAGAACTGTTCAAAAAGATACATTAATAAAAATGATTAGTGGCATGTCAAAAGGACACAACACCCAACCTCAAAAGAGCTCCCAATGGTCTAAGCTGGAACAACTAGAGCAACAAAGTAAATACTGTTCATTTTAACTCAAAGGATAAAATAAGTGCCCATATATCCATGGATCTAAAATAATATAGATATATGATTGAAAAAATAAATTGTGGAAAAAAGATAAATCTTCATTATACAAGAAATCCAAATAAAAATTATAGAACACATGTGGTCATAGAAAGTCATTATTAGTACTCCACAGTAATAAGTACTGCAGGTAAGATCCACTGATGAATACTACATTATCAAGCCTAACATTAAGAAGAAAGAAGATATTTTCATACCCTCAATCTTCTCAAAAATATGTATTAACTTATGTGGTAGTTATAACAAATATTCACAAATTCATTAATCTCCTCCTTGAGGTGGGCTTGAAATATCTTAAAAAAAAAAAAAGAAAGAACTTCGAATGAACTTAGTGAATTGCTCTAACAAATACATTATTGAAAGTGAAAAATAGTAACTTCAGAGAAGGAAAACCTGTAAGATACCATCTTATCCTAATGATCAAAGTTAAGTTCATTAGTGATAAGTCCTGTTGACATATACCCTCCGATGAGAAGGGCACATCATCTGTCTATTATTCTTCCACAAAAATTATAATCTCAATATAATCATAATGAAACATAGGGAAAACTCAAATGAGACAGTCATTCTATAAAATCTGACCACTATGTGTAAGAATTGTCAGAAAACAACAAGGAAAGACTGAGAAAATGTCACAGATTAGAGAAAAACTGAGGAGACATCCTGATTAACTTCAATGTGGTATTCTAGATTGTATTCTGGAACAGAAATGGGACATCAGTGGAAAGACTTTGCATTCTGAATAAAGCGTGTGAGCTTAGGTAACAGTATTGTACCAATATTTATCTCTTAGTTTTGAAAAATGTACTGTGTTTATGTAAGATGTTAACAGTTGGAGAAGCTGAGTAAGGAGTATACATTTTATATATATATATATATATACACACACATACACACACACACACACACACACACACACATATATTCTCTTTGTACTACCTTGGCAATTTTCTATATATTTCAAAGTATTTTAAAATTGAAATGTTTTAAAAGAAGTATAATAACAAAAATAACTGGAGCTGCAATGAGCCAAAACTACCAGACAAAAGATTATGAAGAACAACAGACAATAAGAATAGATTTATTTATTTATTTATTTTAGAATATTCTTTTTTTTTTTTTTTTTTTTTCTTTTGAGGGTAGTGTCACTGGCCCTCTTATGTGGGGCCGAACCGGGGCCGCTGGCTTCCCAGGCCAGCGCTTAACCACAATGCCGCTCGGCCGGCCCCTAGATTTATTATATAAGTAATACATGTATGCAATTATCATAGGCAGACTTTAGAATAAATGTGTTTAACATGATCAAGGATATAAAAGACAATATCAAAAATTTCACTGAAGGACTGGAAATAATAAAAGAAGAATCAAATATACATTTTATAACTTGAAGCTACAATAACTGAAATTAAAATCACCGAAGACAACATCACTTTGTTGAAAGGATATTTCTCTGCTTCTATTTTACTCAAGTTTCTAGAGTAGTTAAAGTTGTTAACCAACTGTCTCTTTTAGATCGTTAATGCGTCTTATCAACTTTCTCATCTGGCATCCCTTTATCTGCTCAGTCTCTAAAATCAGTGTCTCTTAAAACTCGTCCATTATGTGACTTCAGCTCTATATATGCCCAAGATTTCCCAAGCTGTGTTCTTTGCAATCCCAAACAATTTCTAATAGTATTTACCACAAATCTGGCAAATATTTACTTCTTAGAATTTTTCTCTTTGTTATCATTTGTTTTTCTAAAAAATCATTAAGCTCCTTGAGGACTCCTGTTGCTTTGAAACTAAAGTTTTTAACACTATGGTTTGCACATAGTAGCCGTTCAAAATATATTGACAAATACAACTTTTATGAGGAGCCTTATTATAGTTTAGTGTCACATTATTACTGTCTAGGAACCAATACAAATATTCTTAGTATTTATGGCAAAACAGACTTTCAAAATTAGTCTTTAAAAATCTTTTTCATTATAAAGACATTATAGAACTTGTTAATGTTTTAGAAATGATTTACTTGGAAAATTAAAATGTCAGTTTTGAAAATTCCATATGCAAAACACAATTTTTTGATATGGTTCTTAATTTTGAAGCTAAATAGATTATTTTTTTCATGTTATTACATTCCACCATTTTAATTATTCAATGTGTTCAGAGAAATGAAATGCCTTTTTTCCACAAGTAACACTTAATGATTATTTTGCTCTAACAGGTACTTTGGGAATGAAATACAGTTGTTCTGTGCTGATAGCCTATTTGTCCTCTGAATTACTAGACATAGTGACTAGGCATCCTCTTATGCAGCAGAGGAACTAATATTCCTGATGAGGGCAATAAATAAGGCAATCTATGCTCCTAGTACAGAGAGTGTATAAGCAAAATGGAAAAACTAATCAAGGTAACTAGACTGTGCAATGATAAAATTAAATGGGGTACATGAATTTACTTTTTAAATGGGAAAGTACGACACAAATGTGAGATAATAGAAGCATAGTTATTTCCATATCTTCTGTTTAATGACTTATTAAATTTAAAACTATATCCAAAAATTTTATTAAATATTGCACATTGATGACAACTTAAAAAATATTTCACACAAGAGGAAGCTCAAAGGAAAATAGCAGTTTAGAACTTTTAGCACCTGAAAGCCCAAAAAAAAAAGACAGTGGGCATAGTGTGAGAAGACAGAAAATGGAAGGGGAGAGGAAGAAGATAAATTCTGTACTTGACAGTATGTCTGAAGTTGAAAAGCAAGCTGACACATGAATAATAGTTTATTATTATTATTATTATTATATAAAGCAAACGTTAAACTGATGAGCATTACAAATACATGTCTCTGTGTTTGTGTGTGTGTGTGTGTGTGTGTGTGTGTGTGTGTGCATGCTACATGCATGTCTAGGTGTGTATGTATTCATTCTGCAAAAGTCGCAGTGTACATTAGCACTCTGTAATCAACCATATCATATTTCTCCGTTGAGAGATGAACAGCATATTCAGGCCTGTTTAAATGTTTGAAATGAGAATGGAAGATTATAGTCTGGTAATATATTATTCAGGGTTATGAATTCAAAAGAAGTCCTTTGAGTATATTTTTAAATCTATGTTTGAAGTTATATTATGAGGTAGGTTAGGGTCAATTGGGCTTTTTCAAAGAAACTGATCTAAATATATGTGCTTTACTGTTTTTTTCTCCATATAATTTTCACTATATTAACCTCCGTCACATCAGTGGCCTTTATGTAAGCAGCTGCTCATCAACAACTTCTTGATCTTATAAGATTATAGGAAGTATATCTAATAATTTAAAACATGTCAACACAATCTTAATTTCCTCCATATTTTAATCCTCCATTCATGTTGTTTCACAATATTAAAAATCCCCCAAACCTTGTTTTTTTATATCCTGACCCGAATCAAAACTGTAAAATGAAAAGATACATTTTCCAGTTTTAATATGAAGACTTTTCCTTTTAGCCACAATACTTGTTCATTGCTTTATAATACAAATTATGACAATAAACAATTTCCCTAGCTTTTATTTTCTTGATCTTCAAAAGTTGAATAAGAAACATTAATAATGGAATAAGTCTGCTTTCTTCTCTCAGGCAGATATTCTAAAATTTGTGCGCCCAAGTGATTTTTGATTTTAAAGTAGTGACCATATTTCAACCATTTTAAGAATGTTTCTTTAGGGCCGGCCGAGTGGCGCGGTGGTTGAGCGCTGGCTTGGGATGCCAGCGGCCCTGGTTTGGGTCCCACATATGAGGGCCAGTGACCCTGCCCTAAAAAAAAACAAAAAACATAAAAAGAATGTTTCTTTGGAAGTGGCCTTTGGTAAATATAGCCAATATAAAATTGCCTAAATATTGTATGTTAACATTGTCCCCAAACTTGTTCCTTTTATTGCTCTTTAACTTTGAAGAAACCCTTCTTTTCTTTACTGGGACTTTAGCTCCTTTTACGTCAGTGACCTGTGTAAGTGCTAAGGGTAGGCTCAGAAAGAACTGCCTATAGGAAAATCTCCATACATCTGGAGTGAAATGTTTGTTTCTTACCTCTGCACATTTTAGCCATTTTAACTTATACAATATACTTAAATTGTCAGTAATCTATTTCCTTAAATATGATACATAGTTTACAGATAAAGAAAATGCAATTATGTCTTCTGCGTAAATCACTACTTTATAAGTACATATAGATATGAAACATTTTAGATATACATATGATACATATAAGATATACATATGAAAACATTTTTTAATTATAAAAACTAAAAGGTACATAAAATATTATTTTAATATAATAGTTTGCCTAAAGTACATTTATGTCTATAGTTTGTCTTTTGGAAATATTGGGCATTCAATGTGAAATTATAAAATAGTCAAGACCCTTTATAAGTTAGTTTATATTGAATTCACTGAAATACAATAAACATATTAACTAAATTCCATTGTTTGAGGAGTACTATCTTGCCATAGAGCTTCATTATTAATTTGAAGTTAATATAATGCAAGTTTGGAGAATTTCATTTGAAATGATAGAATTAATAGGGGAAATGCACATGCAAATTAATGACTGTTTTCATATTAGGAATCTGATCTTCATAATCGTGTAAAAATAGACAAATTATTGTGAGCATAATTAAAATTTTATGTGATACAACTTAATCCTAGGTGAGATAAAATAAAGAATGCATACTCTTGAGACTAAAATATTGTGGTTTACTGTTCTATTCACATTCTTTCTTATAATTTCTGTCATTTGTATGAGAAAGTGAAAATGCATCTTTAAGCTTAAAAGAAATTGATGTGTTATTAAATATAACTTCAGTACTTTCTAATATGTCTTTTTAGGTGGATTGTAAAAGCTCTAAATTTTATTTAAAAGTAAACAAATATTTAGAGGTATAAAAAATATATTAATGAGTTTAATACAGAGACACTACATCAAATTAATTCCATATAGGCATTGAATATTGAAAATATATATGGAAAAAAGAGGAATCAAATGGAATATGTATAAACATCCCAGATTAACCTAGTGCAGATGCTGATTCCGATAATGTCTCTAAGTAACTTCTGCCTGCACTGCTTGCTTTTAGTCTACAAGAATTAAAGGCAAGTTCATGCTTAATGCAAAATGATAACATAGCCTGTCAAAATATATTAGAAGATAAAAGCATGTAATGTTGTGAAATTAACTTGCTTCTTTCTGAACATAAAACAGTCTGCAGCATCAATATTTAAATGGTAGTAGTATTTAAATAGTTGCTAAAACAACATAAAGATATACATGTGATGTTGCTTCACTAGGAATACTGCTAATAATTAAATTTGTCTCTGATCTCTTTCTTATCCAAGGTACTTAATAATTTTCATTAATAAGGTAAAAGTATAGAAACTAATACTATTGGCAAACTCATCACTTAAATATAATGGATGGCATTTTACATTATGTAGTACAATAAATCACCTGGATATTCTATTTCACTATCAACTACACTTTCAGCACACATTTTGGAATATAAATATTTTATCATACTGCCATCAACAGAAAAAAGCCTCTTGATGTTGAAACCTCTATTTAATGGCAACACAGGAAATTTGTGTCTCTGAGAAAGCTCCTCTCAGCCTTTCCAGCAACTATATAAAGTAGGTGAAAAAATGTATTTTTTTACCATCAAGTAAGGATTGATTTCAAATTTTGATTTTAAACATCTTCGAATAAACTTCATTTTATAAGTTCCTTACATTATGTTTTCCTGCTAAAGTCCACTTATATTGAAGTGTAAAGATGTGAATAAAAAGCACAAATTGTATAATTGATCAGAGAAGAACTGAATGTGATAGACATACACGATGCCAATTATCAGAGGAACCCACTCGGTCATACTGCAGGATAATTTTATCAGTTGTCACTGTGGCCTATAAACCTACAAGGGCACATATGAGAATTTCCTCCTTGGGGAAAGTAAGGGCACATATACAATTTTTAAAAGCTTGACAATCAGCTCCAATATTTCTGCACGATGAGTTATTGCCCTAAAACATTAGTTCTCAATCTTTAGCAAGAGTCTGCTCACTTGCGGGGCATGTCAAAGCAGGTTGTGGCCCACCCCAGGATTCTGCCTTAGTATTTCTGTGGGGAGCCTGAAAAGTTACATTTCTAAGTTCCCACGTGTTACTGATGGCTAGTCCAGGGTCCACACTTTGAGAGCCACTACCCGAGTAGGTCCTGTTTTTCCTGTTTTGGCCATGGATGGGAGATATGTCAGGAAAGATGGAGGGTTTTCTCTCCAAGGTTGATTCCATCCTGTGAGTCTTCAACTGATATTGGACACATAGGCCTGCCTTTTTATATACTAGAATTATAAAGGACTGATAATTTTTACTTTTTTATTTTTTCTTAGTAGATATGGTATAGTAGACATGAGAGTACTAAAGTGAAGAAACTAGGATTTTTCTTTTAACCTAATATAGCCTAGCTCAAACTCATGCATTTATAAAGAGACTAAACATGGTCAGCTGTGGTAAAGAAATGTTCAAAGGACACACAACACAGAGTAAAGGTAACTTTCAACATGGGATCTGATTCAGAAAAGGCTTTCAGGACTGGCTGAGTGGCGCATTGGTTAAGAGCTGGTTTGGGAATGCCAGCGGCTCCGGTTCGGACCCCATATATAAGGGCCAGTGACACTGCCCTCTACAGCTAACAACAGCTCCACCTGAAGCTGGGCTGTGCGAGCCCCGGCGACGGTGTGGCTGCAGCCTCTGCTGCAGTGGGCTGCCATAGGCTACAGTGAGTGGCCGGCAGCCAGCGTGAGCTGCTAATAGCCTCAGTGAGCGACCATCCAGAGGCCAGCGACCTATCTGCCTCATCCGGGAAGAGCACAATGATGATACCAACATGGGCCAGTGAAACAACACCCTCTGCAACTAGACTGAAGAACAAAAAGACAGCAACTTGTCTGTTCCCCTTCCCCAATTCCCCAATGCTGTTCCCCTCCCCCAATTCCCCAATAAAATCTTTGAAAAAAAAAGAAAGAAAAGAAAAGGCTTTCAGAAGGAGGTGACTCACAGGTTATATCTTAAAAGATGAATAGAGGTTACCCAGTTGTCACAGTGAAATATTTTCAATAATGGATCATTTTAATCTGTCATCTTTCTGATATGTGTGAAACAAAAAGGAGTTTTCTATTATAATCTGCTCACAAAATGATTGACCCTAGTCTATGCCCTGCTCTTTTTTATTTCTTGGTACTATCTTGCCTCATTCTGAATACAAGTTTTTTGTGTTTTTCTTTGTTTTTTGTTTTTTTGTTGTTGTTGGTTTTTTAAAGATTTTTTTTAAATTGGTGAATTGGGGGAGGGGAACAGCATTGGGGAATCAGGGAAGGGGAACAGACAAGTTGCTGTCCTTTTGTTCTTCAGTCTAGTTGCGGAGGACGTTGCTTCACTGGCCCATGTTGGTATCGTCATTGCGCTCTTCCCGGATAAGGCAGATGGGTCGCCGGCCTCTGGATGGTCACGCACCGCGGCTATTGGCAGCTCATGCTGGCTGCCGGCCACTCACTGTAGCCTATGGCAGCCCACTGCAGCAGGGGCTGCAGCCTACAACATCGCCGGGCTCGCACAGCCCAGCTTCAGGTGGAGCCGCTGTTAGCTGTAAAGGGCAGTGTCACTGGCCCTCATATGTGGGATCCGAACCGGGGCCACTGGCATCCCAAAACCAGCTCTCAACCAATGTGCCACTCGGCCGGCTCAAGTTTTTGTTTTGTAAGTTGAGTTGTATTTACAGAGTGATTCTTATTTCATAAGAAAGTAAAAAGTTCAAGGTATTGTTTTTTGATTCTAAAAAAAAGTACAAATACAAACACAGACAGGGTCACTCACAGGAAGGATGCAGACATGGATATGATTCCTTATTGCAATGTGCTTGTCCACTAGAGGAATTAGTCTAAGGCCAATACTGGCCTGGGCTTTTGTAGAGAAAAACCTTACTATACTGTAAGAATAATCTTTGTCAATTCTATCTCTTCCCAAACCTCTTAGAAGCCTGAACAGATTTTTTTCCATAGAAGAAAGAAAGTGTAAATATATATTAACAAGGAATAACTGTTTATGAGATGTTTAATAGTGGATTTAAAGCAACAGTTCTTAAATATTTCAGATATATAGCCCCAAAAATGACAGATGAAGAAAATCATTCCAGGCAGAGGAACTAACATTTAAGCATAAATCTGAATATGAAAAAAATCCAAGCAATTATTTTTCCTGGAAAATAAAATTCAGATACACATAAAATAGAAACAAAATCAGACAGGGGCTTACAATCATGCACTGAAACACCTTTCTCGTTGTGAATTTCTCTTTGTGTTCAGTGTATGTGTATTATAAACCCATATAGTGCAGTAGTACACAATCATTATAGATACTAAATATTGAATAATATAAAAAAAAACATTGTGTTAAAATAACTACTTAGTTTGTAAAATTATATGTAGTATTAATTCACCAAATATTTAATAAGAATGCTGTCATGTGTCTCATGCTGTTTCATAACACTGAGGGTACAGTTTCAAACAGTACAATTTCTGGGCCTCCTTAAGATTATATTCTAGATCAAAGAGACAGATAATAAATTGGAAAATAGATGCCGGGGGTGGGGGGCGGGGGTGGGAATCATGTAGTGAAAAGTGTCATAAAATAAGGTCAAATAATTGCAAGTGTAGCTGTTTAGATAGGGAGATCAGGAAAGTAAATGGATTAGGTAGCAAGTGAATGTATTACTTATCTTTTACTGAGTAACAACTGAAAATTTAGTGGCCTAAAACAATAAACATTTATTTTAGTTTATATAACTTAGGATTTGGGAATGGCTAGTGGGTTGTCTTTGGTTCAAAGTCTCTTAAGAGATGTAGTCAAACTTTCAGCTGGGCAGTGGCCTCATCTGAAAACTCAACAGTGAAAGATCTATTCCAGGTCTACTCATACGGTTGTTGGCAGGGCTGAATCTCCCACCACCTGAGCCTCTACACACAGCTGCCTCACAATGTGGCAAGTGACTTCCTTCAGGACTGGAAATCCAAGACAGAGCATACCCAAATTAAAAGCTGCAGTCTTTTTATAACCTAGTTTCAAGAGTGGCATTGCATCATTTCTGCCATATACTATTGATTCTAAGCAGCTCAGTACATCCAGTCCACTCTCAAAGGGAGAAAATTATATGAATATAAGAGCATAGTGGCATGAATACCAGGACATGGATATCATGGAAGGTCACTTAAGAGCCTGTTTACCACAGTAGCATGTAAGCTGAGTACTTATTGTCAATGAAGAAATTAACCATGACACAACCAGGGCAAAAATAATTCAAGCAAGGCAAGGACATCATATATTTTTTGTTTTTTTGTTTTTTTGTTTTTGAGGGCAGTGTCACTGGCCCTCATATGTGGGACCGAACCGGGGCCGCTGGCTTCCCAAGCCAGGGCTTAACCACCACGCCACTCAGCCGGCCCTAACATCATATATTTTGTAATACCATTTTAAACAAACCGCATTCATACACAGGCACCACAAAATATATTTGCCTGAGGACTTGCAAGCTCAAAGAGTGGCCCTGCCTCCAGATTTAATGTTTCTTACTTATTACTTCCTTTCAGCTTCTTCCTTGACATTTGCCCCCACGTAACCTTTTTCTACTCAGGTCATTACACTCTACCAGGTTATATTTTGGGGAGAAGTCTCTTTAAGCCAATTTGAGCTCAATTCTCTCCTTGCTGTTCACTTGGCATTTTTGCCTTTCCAAACATTGAAAATTCAGGCTGCATTCCAAAACCATGTTTTACACCCATCTGGCAGCAGTATATAATGGTCTTACAAGTGTTTGCTGTTTAGGAACATGTGGCCCATCTGGGAGCATCATTTGTCTCTATAAATCATTCTCTTAAAATGTCCCTTACTTGGTACATAGGGAATAAAGGGGGAGATACAGCACCCCCTACCTAACAGGACATCAACATTCTTCAAACAACCGAGTTATTTTTAATTTCTTCTATTTATGTGTATAAAAGAGTAATGAATTATATATAAGGAGAGCAGAATCAGTTTTCCTTACTTGTAATATGTCCTGGCATCTCAGTTTAGGAGGAGGTACTTGTCATTAACACTAAGACAGAAATATTCCCATGTCACATCCTGTTACAGTATCATAAATAGAACCTTGATAAGAAAGTTGGTATGGATGTATGAATAGGTAGGTAGGTAGATAGATATATAGATAGAAGAATATATAAAATTACCTTTCATAGTTTATTTTAAGAGAATTGCCTATATATAGAATTAATGGATAGAACATATAAAACATCTTAAGTCTCTTCATAAAAATAATTTTTAAAAGTGATAGTGGAAGACATGTCATGAAGGAAACCACTAAAAAACAAACAAAACAAAACACATACACACGCGTGCGTGTGCGCGCACACACACACACACACTCAGAGAAAGAGAAAGAATGAAAACCAGGGTTGTGTAGTATAAATATTACCAAGACAATGAAAAGATTTGATAGGGTAAATGAGATAGAAAATATAATCTAGCTTAAGATACCATTTTTTTTTTTTTTTTAAAGATTTTATTGGGGAATTGGTGGAGGGGAACAGCGTTGGGGAATCAGGGAAGGGGAACAGACAAGTTGCTGTCTTTTTGTTCTTCAGTTTAGTTGCGGAGGATGTTGCTTCACTGTTGGTATCGTCATTGCGCTCTTCCCGGATGAGGCAGATCGGTCGCTGGCCTCTGGATGTCGCTCACCGCGGCTATTGGCAGCTCACGCTTGGCTGCCAGCCGCTCACGCTGGCTGCGGGCCACTCACTGCAGCCTATGGCAGCCCACTGCAGCAGGGCTGCAGCCTACATCATCGCCAGGGCTCGCACAGCCCAGCTCCAGGTGGAGCTGTTGTTAGCTGTAGAGGGCAGTGTCACTGGCCCTCATGTGGGATCCGAACCGGGGCCGCTGGCATCCCAAAACCAGCGCTTAACCAATGCGCCACTCGGCCTGCCCAAGATACCATTTTTAAAGATAATAGAATTGAAGTACAATATATAAATGCAACATCCTTGGCAACCCTCTTACTGTTTAAGGATTAAGCACTGAGTAAAAGAGGCAATTCTTAGAAGAATTTTTTTTGGGAATGACCTTTTCGAAGGTTCTCCTCAGCATTACATTCTTGTCCTATTTCTTCTCATTTTTTATTTTTAGCTGAGCCATCCTGCCACCTGTTGGCAGCTCAACCGCAACTCAGCTTGGGCCGGCCTCGAACCGCTGTTGCTCAGAGCTCAGCTTGCACTCTTGAATGAGCTCTTAACCAACTGAGCCACTCGGCCAGCCCTCATTTTGATGTAATCCACTATTCACTTTGTTGCTTGTCCCTTTCTCAAATGATGGACTTTGTCCTCAGAGTATTTTATTCCTCTCCACAAATGTCTGAGAGAGTTGGGTTAAAAGGGTATTTCTCTTTCCTGTCCTTGTTCAAGCACTCTCAAACATCTGTTTACCTATTCAGATAATTTTATTTTTTCTTATTCAAGATTTCACATACATATCACAGTCATTTTTTTACCTGCCATTTCTTGTTCTCTTCCACAGAAGTATTACTAATGCGTAAACAAAAAATGATAGATTAACCAAAACTTTATTTCCTTTCATTAGCTTTAGCAATGACACTTAATTTATCCTTGTATACTGACTTGCTAAGTTTTTTTTAATCATAACAAAATAGTTTCTCATAACTAGGAATATAATCATGATTTACAATAAAAAATTTAAATATAAGGAGATCCTTATTTCTGAATGAAAGCAATATTGAAAGATTAAAAAAGTTTTCTAAGAAAACTAACAAGTTTGTGTGCAATTGTACATAAAAGGAAGAAACATGTCCTCTAGATAGAAAAAAATTAAGTACAATCAATAAGAACAAGGAATGTCTCAGTAAGAATAAAGCCATTAATTATTTTTTTCCTCAACACATTCTGAATAAAACAAACAAAACACTACATGTTAGGATCTGGATATTGTACTGCAATTAAATGAAAATGTAGGACATTTATAACATAAATTTTTGGTCATTTCATTAAAATAAACTTGCACTTCTAAACATATCAGAGCAATCAATTATATAATGTAAAAAGTATAAAAGGCACATATATGTGTATTATCTGTGAGAAACTAAATTGCTTGAAATATCTAAAAGAGCAAATTAACATGGAAATGCCATTTAAATGAGTGATATATTCCTTGTTATAGATTTCTAGAAAAACTGCAATTGCTGACACTATTTATCTAAAATATGCATAATGAAATAATGTTTGAGTAGTAACATTGCCAATAATTGTTAACATTTTTTGACTGCTTTGTGTATAGTAGGAAATAGATTGAGTATTTATATATATATATATATATATATATATATATATTTTTTTTTAAAGATTTTATTGGGGAATTGGTGGAGGGGAGCAGCGTTGGGGAATCGGGGAAGGGGAACAGACAAGTTGCCGTTTTCTTGTTTTTCAGTTTGGTTGCGGAGGATGTTGCTTCACTGTTGGTATCGTCATTGCACTCTTCCCGGATGAGACAGATCGGTCGCTGACCTCCGGATGTCACTCATCGCGGCTATTGGCAGCTCACGCTTGGCTGTCAGCCGCTCACGCTGGCTGCGGGCCACTCACTGCAGCCTATGGCAGCCCACTGCAGCAGGGGCTGCAGCCCACACCATCACCGGGGCTCGCACAGCCCAGCTCCAAATGGAGCTGTTGTTAGCTGTAGAGGCCAGTGTCACTGGCCCTCATGTGGGATCCGAACTGGGGCCGCTGGCATCCCAAAACCAGTGCTTAACCAGTGTGCCACTCGGCTGGCCCGAGTATTTATATTTAAGTCCTGGGAATCAGATTTTAGCTTCAATTTCATGTGTGCCACTTATTAGCTATGTGACCTGTAGCAATCAGTTCATCCCTGTGAAATTCAGGATGTTCATCTCTAAGTGTGATGATAAAACAAATAGCAAGAAGTGTGGTGTGTAAATTAAATGAAACAATATGGAAGGAAATACTTGACAAAAACAAAAAGGGAGAGAATTTCCCTTTCATTAGTGTTTCTGATTTGCAGGAATAGACTAAAGCCTGGTTAATTTTTTTTTTTCTTTTTTTCCATCTGTTTGCTATCCTTTATTGAAGTGTGCCATATCTTCATGGGACCCAGCCAACCAGAAAAGAATTCAGACAAAAAAACAAATTGATTTATATCAAATGGAAGCGTCTTTCTTGAATAAGTAAGGTGATTCAAGAACAGAGTTCAAGTCTGAACTCTTGATAGAGAGAAAAAAAGAGAAACACTCTCCTAATTATATAGCCTTATTACTACATACAAACAAGAACTATACAAGAAAGCCATTTTAGTGCTTTTACCGTATATTATTTATACCAGATTTTGGCATAAAAGTCATGCCAAAGTAAGTGGCATAAAACAATGACCATTTCATTGTGTGGGGCAGGTATTCTGATAAGACACATCTGAGAAGACTTATCTCGATGTCTTATCCGGGGCCTCAAATGGAAAGACTGAAATAGCTGCAGTTGACTTGTGCAACAGAGGGCAAGAAGTATCTTGATACTTCATTCATGTTTCTGTCATCTAGGCTGATATGACTTGTCACGGATCAACTAGGAATGGGACCTATATGTGCCCTCTCCATGTGACTTGAGTTTCCTCATAGCATGGTGACTACTGAGAGTTTGAACTTTTTGCATAGTGGCTAAGGGCTCCCAGAGTGGTTATGCATGCAAGCAAGGCAAAGTTGGAAGATTCTCTTAAAGGGGACATAGCACCGACCATGTTTTGGAAGGAGAGGCCCATATTTTTAAATCACCCTAATGTTAGTACCCGATGCCATATCCCTTCAGTGAAACCTATGATTTCAGCTTTATGTGCAATGGGCCAATCCCTTACACACTGTAAGAATTTTACCAAGTACTGCTGTGTACCTCAGCTTCAATTTTGTGTTCTGCTTTTTACTTTTCTTCCCTCTCTGTGTGTGTATATGGTCTAGATGCAGATCTTTACATGTATTCTATTTTAGTAATCATGGAAAAACTGTTCTTTTGCAATAATAATAAACATGTTGATGACAGGAAAAAGAAAATATTGGGTTGTTGGAAAAGTCATGACATATTTTGTCTATGTTTCTCAAAGGTTATTTGTTTATATAAAGAACAAAGATCAATCAATGATATAGTGTCCGTTTTGTTTGATAACCTTTTGCCATCTTTCAGTGAGCTTCATAATTCCTCGTTCATAGAAGGACCTGTCTTTATTTGCAAAAAAACTGAGCAAGGTGCTGATTTACAGCCTCATCTGAATTGAATATTATACCACAAAAGGAGTTTTGAAGAGACCAAAACAAGTGGAAGTCTGACGGCACAAGGTCAGGCGAGTATGGTGGGTGTGGCAACATATCCTATCCAAGCTCCAGTAATTTTTGACAGGTGATCAAACTTGTGTGTGGTCTTGCATTCTCACGATGGAACACAACTCCTTTACAATTAACAAGCTCTGGACATTTCTGGATGATGGATTCGTTCAAACTGTCCAATTGCCGACAGTGCACATTTTAATTGATTGTTTTATTCCTTGGTAGGAGTTCAAAAAACATGACATCTTTAAAATCCCACCACACTGAGAGCATAACCTTCCTTTGATGAATGTCTGCTTTCGATATCGTTTGAGGTGAATCATAACGTTGAGAACAAGACTGTTTGTGACCACATTGTTGTAAACAATCCACTTCTCATCACCAGTTATCAGTCGCTTCAAAAAAGGATTGTTTTCCTCACATTTAATGAGCATATTGCAGATGTTTATATGCACCTTCAAATGAACTTCTTTGAGTTCATGTGGAACCCAAATATCGAACTTGCTTACCTATCCCAGCTTCTTCATGTGGTCGTGAATGCTTGAATGACGGATGTTCAATGTTTCTGCAATCTCTCGTGTCATGTAACCTGGGTTTGACTCAATCAATGCCTTTATTTTGTCGTCATCAACCTCTGTGGGCCTCCCTGACCAAGGATCGTCATTGAGATCAAAATCACCAGCACGGAATTTTGTGAACCATCGTTGGCACTGACGTTCTTGTAGAGCATTGTCACCATAAACTTTATGCAACTTTTCGCAAGCTTGATGCACATTCTTCCCTTTATGGAGGTAAAACAGTAAAATATGGCAAAAAGGCACAGTTTGGTCTTCCATCTTCAACGTGTTGTAAAATCTCCAAAACTCAACCAAATCGCTCAATTTTTTAAAAAAGTGAAGCTAGAACTGTCAGCTGTCAAATGTCGTAGCAATAACATACATGCGAATGACTCCCATACTTCCAAAAATGAACTAGTGCCATCTGTTGCAAATATGTGTCATGATTTTTCCAACAACCCAATACACATACATAAACCAGTAAAAAAAAAAAATTATCATAATTGAATCCTGCCGAGAGGGTCCTCAGCAAGAATGGGCCATAGCTGCACACAGTGGTAACCAGTTTATTAATTCAAACTGTATTTGTTTTGGCTTTCTCTGTCTCATGCTCTTTGCTCTCACATGCTTTTGCACCCTTCCCAAATAAACTACTGGCAGACAAGTTCTAGTCTTGGTTATGTTTTTGAACAAAGGAAAAAAAGATAGAAATAAAAAATGGAATGCATAATGAACAATCTCATTAGGATAGAACACTAAGCAAACACTAAGAAACTATATTAAATAGTGCATACGAATAGCACATTGTGAAAAAGTAGCTTACTTTATGAATATAAGACACTTTTATGTTTTATTGGGGTATAACTGACATGCAATAAATTATACATATGTAAGGTATACAATTTGATATATATACCCCTCACTTAGCGCACTTTAGGTAGTTAACATAGCCATAACCCCCCAAGTTCCCTCGTGTGCTATTTTAATCTACTTTTTTACCTATAGTTACAGTAAAGTACACAATCATAAAGGAGTCTGTTTAAAACTAAGCAATTGATAAAAATCTACCTAACAACACTAAATATGGATAAAGATTAAATAGAGGGGTGAGAGTAAAACATAAAAAGTGTAAACTGGTGCAACTGCCTTGGAAAATAATTTGTCATTATTTTTTTTAATATGAAACATGAGTATAACTTATTACTTGATAATTCCCTTTTAGATTTATATCCTAGATAAACATGCACACACACACACACACACACACACACACACACACACACGCTATATGCTCATGGTAGCATCATTCATAACAGCAAAGCTCTCCTTCAAAAAGAGAATGAATAAAAACAAAATAATATTACAAGAAGCGAAATGAGACATAGAACTACCTTAAACAATAGAGGGTCTGCCTGACCTGATGTGCATCATAATGGCATGTTACCTCTGAAGAGTCCACACCAAATAAAGTCTCACCAGAATCTAATCAGCCCTTTAAACCTAACTTCCATTTTCTAGAGAAATCAGTTTAATAACACTCAAAGACGTAATCAGACAAATCCAGACTGTGTCATTCTTGTAAGATAGCAGCACTTGACTCTTCCAAAACTCTATGCCATGTGGAAACTGTGAGATGGCGATCTCTTTCTAGATTGAAGGAGGCTAGAGAGGTATCAGTGTACAATGTGTAAACATTGAAAAAAAGATAAAAAAGAAAGGCATGTTTGAGACAATTATGAAAATTAAAATATGGACTGGATTTCAACTGTTTTAGGGATTTTTTTTTATTAAATGGTATTTAGAAAATGTCTCTATTTTTAGTAGATGCATGCTGAATTGTTGCTTTATATACATGTAGCAAATGTGGCAAGGTGTTAAAAATTGAATCTAGCTGATGTGCATATTGGTGTTCATTGAAATTTTAATTATCTAAAAATTTTAAAATAAATTTTATAATTATTAAAAAATTTAAATGTATTTATTTTAAAATATTGAAAATGAAATACACCAGCCACCAGCTTCTCTCAGTTTCTATACATTCGTCATATTACTGTCAAAATTATCTCACTAACAAACAAATCTATTTATTTAACACTATTTATTTCTCAATGCTTACTTTAAATACCACCTCTTCTGAGAGGGTTTATTTAACTCCCTAGAAATTGTGATAGTTTTTTGGGAGGGTCCTCTATACGTTTTGCCATAACAATTACATAATAGATACTTTTAGTCTAGTTTTATACTACATTTTTTATTCCTCTTTCTAGAATCTTAACTTTTTTGGTCTGCAACTGAACTGAGATTTAGTCTGCTAAAATTCAATATTTCACATTTATGATGTTCCAGGTTATGGATATTAGAAATTTTTTAAATTAGTAGATTATTTAATATAGTGTATGAGTGTTCAGTTTGTTGAACAAATATTTCATATCTTGTATATTAAAAGTAATAAGCACATTTTACATAATAGGCACATCTAAATATTCTTGAAAATTATAGAATGTTATTACTTAAGGATTGAATAAAAAAAATACCACTTAATTAAAACTCAGTATAATAATCTATTGTGTCAAACATGAAACATTAATTTCATAATATATTTTGAAAAATAAAATTTTCCCAAATGTATATGTTACCTTAAAAATTAGAATTATCTCCACTGAATTTACTATCAAACAACATGATACAACCTATTACATATATTTAGACAAAGCTATGAAGATTGATAATCAGAGAAGTTTAGCCTTTTTATTTTAAAAACTTCTTCTTAATAATAAAGAAATTTTATGCTAAAATCAGGAATGTCATGAGAAATGTCTGTGGCTATGTTTTTCCTTCTGAAGTCCTTTTAAAATAATGTATTATACAAGTATGAGATAACATTTCTCAATAGTAGTTGAAATTCTGACCATCTAAGCTACTCTCATATGATTTCTTCATGTGGGTCATTGATTCCATTTCTCTTGGCTTCTTAGGTTGTTATTGTTACTGACATTTTAATACCATACTTTGTTGAGAGAAAATTTAGGTAATAAGAGGTTTGTATTTAATTAGCTCTCACGGATTTTATTGTTTGGATGACAAATCAATTCCTCTAACATACAAAACTAAATGAAAAACAAACACAACCTCATTTAGTCTATTGATTTCTTCCATGTTTTTGCTGTCTCGCTTTATTTATTTATTTTTTATATTTTTCTTGTCACGCTTGGATTGAAGCCTAAGCTTCCAGCAACAGTTGCTAACATTCAAGCTAGCCCTAAAAGTGAAATAAAGTGTGCTCCTTTGGCTGACCTTCCTAGCCTTAGCTTAGAATTAGATAACTTATTCCCTCTCTTATACCGATGGCAGAGCTACTCCCTTCATGAAAAGCTGCTACATCCATATGTATTAGACAAGACATAAAGCACTGACTGCTCTGTAATGCTTTTGGAGCACATAAAGCTTGATCACTGCTTATATCTCAGCTCACAAGACAAACAAGAAGCTTAGGAAGACTTCTATTTGTTCTGAGGTCTTAGTTTATTCTGCCAAATAGAACAACAAAAGGCTTTAAATTTCTGTATCTTTTTGATGATGAGTCCACAAAAGAAATAATTTATATGGCTTCTCTTCTGATATGTTCTGTCTTACTCAAAAGAAACACACTTAAAAAGTAATGGGTATAATTAAATTAAACAAACACTCAAATATTCTCAGACTCTAGCATCTGCTTTATAAACTGACTCTGTCAGGATTCCAAGATTGTGCAAGATAAGCAAATATCACTTTCTAAATTAAGACTGAAACAAATGAGAAGGCAGTCATAATTTTTCTGTTGTCAAATTGCATTATTCCATTGCTGAGGAATAGCAGCACAGCTATTCTGAAACATTGCTGTGGTATCAATCTTAGCAATGATAGTAAAACTACAACTTTATCTATAATTTTTTTTTAAGGAGTATTGTTTATTTTTATTTTTTATTTTTTTAAAGATTTTATTGGGGAATTGGGGGAGGGGAACAGCATTGGGGAATCGGGGAAGGGGAACAGACAAGTTGCTGTCTTTTTGTTCTTCAGTCTAGTTGTGGAGGACGTTGCTTCACTGGCCCATGTTGGTATCATCATTGCGCTCTTCCCGGCTGAGGCAGATCGGTCGCTGGCCTCTGGATGGCCACTCACTGTGGCTATTGGCAGTTTACGCTGGCTGCCAGGTGCTCATGCTGGCTGCCGGCCACTCACTGTAGCCTATGGCAGCCCACTGCAGCAGGGGCTGCAGCTATGCCATCCCCGGGGACTCATAGCAGCCCAGCTCCAGGTGGAGCTGTTGTTAGCTGTAGAGGGCAGTGTCACCGGCCCTCATATGTGGGATCTGAACCAGGGCCGCTGGCATCCCTAAACCAGCTCTTAACCAATGCGCCACATGGCCAGCCCTATCTATAATCTTTTACCTTTCACAATATATGCATTGGATTCTGTGATAAGTATACATACCTAATTTTATACTTTCTAAAATGAGGATTTAGTGACCTTTTGGGCCAGGTAATTTTTTAATGTTAAGAAAACCATTAATTGACAGACCACTCATATATTCCAGATGTATTTTCTGTAGACAATATACCACAGCAGTTAAGGACTTGGATTTTGAAGGTGAAGTTGTCTGTTTTTGTTTTTGTTTTGTTTTGTTTTTCATAAATTCTGTCAATGAGTAGCTGTGTAACTTTTGATAGTTTACTTAACCTTCTATGCCTCAGTTTCCTCATATGCATACTTGGAGGACAAATGAGATAATTAGGAAAGACTACTCAGCATAGTTGATGGAAAATATGAAGATTATAAGTAAACAGTAGTGTGTGTATGTGTGTGTGTGTGTGTGTGTGTGTGTGTGTGTGTCTGTCTGTCTGTCTGTGCATTCAGTTTTGCTTGATTTGTTTTGTCCTTTTTTTTCAAATGTAATTTTATTTTTACTGATACTGGTTATTTTACCACACTGTCTCTAGTCACAAGTGCTGCACCACTGACCAGTTGTGTATATCACTCTGTGTTCTTCAGTGTAGGCGGGCATTTGACTGGTCAGCATGGTGGTGTGTAGTGTGGTTAATGTGCGAGGAGTGAAGAGAGGGCATGTCTCACTGTGCCACACTGCCTGGGTGGGATAGGCTTGGTATCTGTCATGCACTAAATATGTATTATTTACTCAAACTACCTCCCACTAGTGGTCGTTAAGTTGAAATTTTAATATTTTCATAAAATAACAAAGTCAAAGTTGTCACTTTAGCAACACACAAAAAAATGGGAATTTTAAAAGTTCTTTCTTATAGGTATATATGTCTTCTATTTCTCTAACTAATCTTGTATGTCTATAAATATGAATACTGAATTCTCAGTTTCTTTGTACGTGTCAAGGAATATATACAAGTATAGGTTAGAAAGCCAAGTTATCTTAAAACCGGTAAAATTAAACTACCAAAAACGGGAATGACAGGTTATCACAATCAGGTAGGACTAAGGATCTGCCCTTTTCTCCAGACTCCAATATTTCGCTCTACTTTTAGTCCTCACTCAGTGTCTTTAAGCTCCCCTCAAGACCCTTCCACATTCTGCTCTTTGTCCATTGGCCATTCCCAGAATAAATGATACGTGTTTGGGGGATTTGTTTTTTTTTTTAATGCCATCACCCCAATCCAGTCCCAAACATCTGCTCTGAATATCATTTCTGTGCAGCAAAGTTCCCCTAAAATTGGAAGCTTACAGCAATCATTTGTTTTACTTAGAATTTTGTGGGTCAGGGATTCAGGAAGGACTGGACTTGGCAGTTCTAACTTAAAGTCTATCTTATGTTTGCCTCCACATTAAAGCTAGGGCTTTAGTCATCTGAAGGCTCCACTAGGCTGAGTGACCAAAATGGCTTGCTCACATTACCAGCAAGCTATAAGCTGAGAGCACTCCAAACGTTGCCTCTCAGGCATGATGACATTAGACTTCTTACATGGCAGCTTTGGGATTCATATAGGCAATCCAGGCAGAAACTGTATCACCTTTTATATATCCTAGCCTTAGAAGTCACACAGTATCAATTCCCTCACAAATTATAGATTACAAGTATGTCACAAGCCCACCCAGATTCAAGGGAAGTGAATTTAAACCCCAAATCTTGTCGCAAGACAAATTGTGAAAGAATATGTGGAATTGGAGATATTGTTGGGCCATTTTTTTGAAAATACAATTTGTGACAATATAGAATATTCTTTTAATCTTGATACATTTTAGTACTCTTAAATGCTGCTGTTTCCTAAAATGATATTTTAAATTCTTCCCTAGTAATTAACACATTGAAAATGTATAAGATATAGGTGATTCTTAACGTACATGTAAATATTTTCATTTGATTATAAAAAGTAATTATGTTGACAAGCAATTGATTTGAAAATGAAAGAACCTTATGAAAGATTAATGTCATTAATGAGTATGATGACTCTTAAAATGTGATAATAAAATGAAATACAGAAGACACTTTAGCATAACTTCTTTGGCATAACTGTTTTTGACCTTTATATTTGTTCTTATAGCCAAACAACAGAGAAGTCTTTCTTGAAATCTTTATTCACCACATTGCAGTTAATTACTTCAAATTAAAGATTAGTCATGAACTGGGTAAATGGTATTAGAAAATAATAATATTATGAAACCACATAGTCATGGCAAGAGATACTTAGAATATTAAAGAAATTAATGTGGCCTATTCTCAATGAACTAATGGAGATTCAAAGGATTTTAGTGATAAACTCTTATATACTTGGGAATTTTGCAACATGTTAAAGGAAGCTGTGGTATACAATATTAGATTCGTGGGTCAAAATGTTACTATATGATAATATAGAGCATTTGAAATTGATAATTAAACAATTAATTTTTCCTAGATGGCACAAGCACATTTTCTACATAATGAAAGTTTACCTGATTATGTACTTTTAAATGGAAATCATAATAAATATGCTCTGTTTAAAGACTTTTTCTTTTAAATTTCAAATGGCTTAGTGATTTCATACTCTAAACTAAAAGAAACACAAAAAGCCCCAAATGAACAGGCTGGCACTCTGAGAAAGAGTTATAACTTTATCTTATGTATTATAGAGAAACACAACAGCAACCAAAAAGGGTATGCTTGTCTTTAATGATAGCTGAAACCCACAGGTGAGAAGAGGCTGATTGTCCATACTGAAGCTTAGAGCTGGGTAGTGTGAAAAGCTAAGAGCAGATACCAGTGGCTTATAAAATAAGTTAAAATGGCTGGATAATTTATTCTGAGAAAATTTAATAGCTGTTTGAGAACGTTTAAAGCTCAGAAACAGCAGAAAAGATGTACTAATAAATTATGTAATACTGTTATTTCAACTGTTAGGTGAGTATAAGCAAAAATGATGGTCATAAAAAAGTGAATGGACTGAGATTTATCATAGAAAAGAGAGAGGATACAAAATACAAAAACAAGCAATAAAATAGATGAGGTGAAAGTGAGATGTGGCAAGTAATATAGTCCTTCAGTTTTAAATTAGATGGTGTTTAATATGTTCCATCAATTGTTAACAAAAAGAAACAACTTGGGAGACATTACCTAAAGAAAGACTACTATTTGTATGTACTAAGAAGCACAATTAAGTAGGCTACTAATTATATAGTGCTAGTTTCTACTTCTACCCATAGTAGATAGCCATCATTTTACTCATTTCAATTACTTGTATTTTATATCACTGTTCAACCAATGACAAACTATAAGAACTAATGGGAGAAATTAAAAGAACCTACTTGTAACTTTTACCAATACCTATTTTAGGTATTTGAGAAATCTTCCCTATCCTATTTCTACATGAACAGCTAGTTCTGTTATTTACTTGGATTTTCCACACAATAATAATAAATAAATGTTTGTCATGTTCATAGCACAGATTATTTTTATATAACAACCTCTAGAGCCAGGAAAGTAAACAAGGATAAAGCAATACAATAGATTTATAAACTAGTTTCAATAAATCCATAATTCCTTATAATTTACTTAAGACAAAACACAGATTAGGTACTCAGTCAAAGCTGAACGCAAGTTCAAGTTTATCTGGGTATATATATACAATATCCCTACATCTCATCAATCAGTGGTTCGTGTAAGAGTTTCCCTAATAGCCTGCCCTAAATCCAGTAGATCTCCCAACTTCTTAGTCCTTTCCCTTCTTTGCACTGTGGCTCTTTAGAAATGAGGATGAGGTAGAATAATGGATCAAAGTAATGGAATTTGCCTCCAACAGTTCTGCAGATCTTCTCCACTCTGTGATGCTCCTTGCTTTAATTTCCCAGCAGATTCCCTGGCTCAGTAAGAAGTGGGCTGGCCCACTGCTGATCTTTTAGTCCTGCAATTTCACCATGTTGTCAGCCTCCCAAGTACCAGCTACAGACAATTGAAAAAGCAAACAAAAACCTTACCCTTGTAATGTCCCATAATTTTAGATGGTTGCATCTGCAGAGGAGCTCAAGAAATTAGCAATTTCCTCCCTCCCTCCCTTCCTTCCTTCTTCCTTACTTTTCTTTCTTTCTTTCTTTCTTTCTTTCTTTCTTTCTTTCTTTCTTTCTTTCTTTCTTTCTTTCTTTCTTTCTTTCTTTCTTTTTCTTTCTTTTCTTTCTTTCTCTCTCTCTCTCTCTCTCTCTCTCTCTCTCTCTCTCTCCCCCCCCTCCCTCTCCCTCTCTCTCCCCTCCACCCCTCTCTCTCCCCTCTCTCCCTCTTATTTTACTACCAAACTTTCTTTCTTAGGACATAAAGTCTAATGGAATTCCATCTTTTTCTACAGTTATGCATCCAAGGAATGAAGCATATCCCTATCCTTATCACTGAATCACCATTTAATGATTCTAATGCCAAATATATGAGTGTGTGTGTGTGTGTGTGTGTGTGTGTGTGTGTGTGTGTGTTGGGTGAAGTGATTAGAGTGGGAGGAAAACCACCTCTAAAATGTTGTGTGCATGTCTCCAGGGGATGTGAATTATTTGAAAAATGTATTTCACCACCATCACCACCACTATGATTTCGATAAAGCTCCTAGCTTAGAGTCATTAGTAACAGACTGTGGTGGAAACATGAGGAAAGAGGTTTGAATTTCAAGGAGGGAGAGTTCATGATCAATGTCACACTGCATGGTGACAGCTTTCTGAATGACACACAAACCATCTTCTGTCACATTTCCCGTTCTTCTTCACTGAAATTTGACTTCTATTGCCCCTCTCCCAGCTGTCTATTTGTATGTGAAACCAACTGTTACATGAGAACATTTGACTGGATGCCCACTTAAGTGTTTCAAGTACACTGACAGTTAAGAAGGCTTTGTCTGCTCAAAACAGATGGAAGCTCTGGCCAGGGTGAGATGAGATGTTACCTGACTCATATATTGGCACTTCAAAGTCTAAGCTTTAGCCAAAAAGCTAAACAACATTGTCACAAAAATACCAGAGTCTAACCATTTTCTCTTCATTCCCTTCCACCTCCCGAAAAAAGCAAGAGATTCTGGTAGGTCCTGAATTAAAATCTAAAAAAGTTCATACAAGGATGAAACTTATTTATAATTGTTGCACAAAGACTAATAAGTTGAAAAGCATCTGTTCACACTAGATGGCCAGCTCCTTAGGGACAAGGAACAAGTTCTATCTATTTTTGTACAAATTGTATTTATTCAGTAGTTTATATCAAATCTTTAAGGAGTTTTGTATTGGGCACTTTCTTAGGAGCTAAACCCTTCTGTTTGAATGTTGCAGTCTAATTGTTTAGAGAAAGACAAGCCAATCAGTTTGATACCTATTCATAACTACCATAAAGTATGTGCAGGGCTGTATGGGGGCATAAGATGAGACACCAGTTCTGTGTAGGGTGGAGAGATCAGCCTGTCCTGGAAAAGGCAGCACTGGTGACGAATTATGAAGGATGACAGAAGAAAGGTGAATAAAGTATGCAGGAGAGAGAGATGAAGTGCAATTCAGGAAAATGTATCAACATTATAAGGACTGGTATGTTTGGGGAAGTAAAAGTAGAGACCAAGTTGAGCTTGAGAGGAACACAGAAAGAAGGGTTTTTGTTTTGTTTTGTTTTGTTTTGTTTTGTTTTGTTTTGTATTCTGAAGCATACAGGAGCACAGGAGGATTTTTTTTTTTTTTTTTTTTTACAGGGAGTGGTCTGATCATATTTTGGTTTTATAAATACCCCATTTGCAGCAGCATGGATAGTTCATAGGAGTGAAACAAGACAGAAAGCAGAGGTACAAGTTATATTTTATTAAATATCCTCAGATATGTTCTGTCCAGTTTTAAATTAGCCCAGATTATTTATTTTCTTATCAAAGCATTATTATTAATAGTTTTATTAAATAAGCCAAAATGTGTTTGGTAGTTGGCACTTCCAACTCTGATGTGGTATTATCTAATAATACTTCACCTATATGAAGTAAAGAGCCCCCACTTCAATGTGGGGTAAAATCTGAAGGACAGCCCCTCTCTCCCCTACATTTGTGACTCAGTGTATGAGACATCACTCTTTTGGGAGCAGCAAACAAAGTATTCACTAATAAAACTGAAAGAAAGAATAACCCAAACCTGTGCAGGCAGTGAGACCTCATTTTCTGTTGATAGTGATGGGAGAAGCACTGGTGGCAGTTTGGTGTAGCAGTAAGTTGGACCTGAGTGGCCAGGGACTTGAATTCTGTTAAGTCCCACATTCACCAGACTTTGGTAGAGTCACTGTGGAATGTGGAAAGATATTTTAAGAGAACCTGGAATACGCGTATGTGTAGGAGATGCAGACTGACAGTCCTTATTTAAACTTGGAATATTTCAATATGCATGAAGAACCTTTTGATGGAATTCCTATATATTAATTGGGTAAATGTATATGTTCCAATGAAGTAGGATATATTTTCCAAAGCTATGATTTTTCAACACTTGAATTTGGCAAACTCTTCCAAAAAAGCCATACAGGTAACATGTTACTTGTCTTGTCTCCTAAAAATATTGATTGAAAAAAAAGCACTCTAGTTGTTGACAAAATGATATTAGCTGTGCAAATATTTGGACTGAAGTATTTATACATGGTAGGAAAATCTCAAGTTGAGACTATCCCACATTCTGCATCATTGGCTCTGAGTTTATTAGATGAATTTCCATTTAAAAACAAAAACAAAAACAAAAGGAAATGTGCTAATGCTTTAGATTGGGTTCACTAAACACAGAGACAGTGTTCTTGAGAAAGGGGTTCAATTGAAAGAGCAGAGGAGTAGAGGAAGCAGGAAAGGTCAGGAGAAAAATTGTAAACAAGGAAGTTGTCTTGGCAGGGGATTCACTTCAGCTGGGTCCCACAGGGAAGCTTTGGAGCACAAATCAACCCCAATGAATTGTCTCACCTAATGCCAGGGGGCCAGATTTTTTTTTATATATATATATACTTTTAATTAGCTTCAGCTGTACAACAAAGTGCAATAGTTATACTTTTTACCCCTCAAAGTGACAATCCCCCCTCCCCCAATTCTCCCCTCCCACTCCTCCCCCCCCCATATCATACTATCTCTTACAATTCCCTTGACTCCCTTCCACCATATAATCCACATCCCGTGACTGTCTATATATTCAATTACAGTTGGCATACAATATTATACAACATCAATTTCAGGTATACAGTGCCGTGATCAAGCCTTTACTCCATCCATGAAGTGGTCTCCCTAACAAAACATGTGACCATCTGACACCCCACAAAATTTTAACAACATTATATTCCCCGAACTGTCTTTCATATCCCTGTGACAATACTGTAGCTACCTATTTATGTTGTCTAATCCTTTCCCCTTCTCCCTCATCCCCACCCCTCTCCCAACTAGCAACCCTGTTTTTCCTCTATATCTATGAAACTGTTTTTGTTTCTTATGCTCATTCATTCAGTTTTTCAAATTCCACATATAAGTGAGATCATGTGGTATTTGTCTTTCTCTGACTGACTTATTTCACTCAACATAATAGTCTCTAGGTCCATCCATATTGTTGAAAATGGTACAATTTCATCCTTCTTTATAGTGGAGTAATACTCCATTGTATAAATGTACCACAGTTTCTTAAGCCAGTCATCTACCGATGGGCATTTCGGTTGTTTCCAAGTCTTGGCTATTGTAAATAGTGCTGCAATAAACATAGGGGTGCATATATTTTTTCGAATTGCGTCTTGGATTCCTCTGGGTAGATTCCCAAGAGTGGAATTGCTGGGTCATATGGCAGTTCCATTTCCAGTGTTTTGAGATACCTCCATACTGATTTCCATAATGGCTGCACCAATTTGCAGTCCCACCAACAGTGCACCAGGGTTCCCTTTTCTCTACACCCTCGCCAACACTTGTTGTTTGTTGATTTGTTGATGATAGACATTCTGACTGGAGTGAGGTGGTATCTCATTGTGGTTTTTATTTGCATTTCTCTGATGATTAGTGAGGTTGAACATTTTTTCATATGCCTGTTGGCCATCTGTATGTCCTCTTTAGAGAAATGCCTCCTTATATCCTCTGCCCATTTTTTAATTGGGTTGTTTTGTTTTTTTGGTGTTGAATTGCATGAGTGTTTTATAAATTTTGGATATCAACCTCTTATCAGATATATCATTGGCAAATATCTTCTCCCATTCAGTAGGCTGCCTTTTTGTTTTATTGATGATTTCCTTTGCTGTGAAAAAACTTTTAAGTTTGATGTAATCCCATATGTTCATTTTTTCTTTCATTTCCCTTGCCCAAGGGGATATATCGGTAAAAATATTACTCAGGGTAATGTCTGCAAACTTACTCCCTGTATTTTCTTCTAGGAGTTTTATAGTTTCAGGTCTTACATTTAAGTCTTTAATCCATTTTGAGTTTGTTCTCGTATATGGTGTAAGTAGATGGTCTATTTTCATTTTTTTGCACGTGTCAGTCCAATTTTCCCAGCACCATTTATTAAATAGACTATCTTTACTCCAGTGTAAATTCTTGCTTCCATTGTCATAGATTAAATGACCGTATATAGATGGGTTTATTCCTGGGCTCTCTATTCTATTCCATTGGTCTATGTGTCTGTTTTTATGCCAGTACCATACTGTTTTGATTACTGTAGCCTTGTAGTATGTTTTGATGTCAGGTAGTGTGATGCCTCCCACTTTGTTCTTATTTCTCAACATTGCTGTAGCTATTCGGGGTCTTTTGTGACTCCATATAAATTTTAGGATTCTATGTTCTATTTCAGAGAATGTCCTTGGTAGTTTGATTGGAATTGCATTGAATCTATATATTGCTTTAGGAAGTATTGACATTTTAACTATATTAATTCTTCCTATCCATGAGCATGGTATGTATTTCCATTTATTTGTATCTTCTTTGATTTCTCTCTTCAGTGTCTCATAATTTTGTGAGTACAGGTCTTTTACTTCTTTAGTTAAATAGATTCCTAGATAGTTTATTGTTTTTGAAGCAATTGTAAAAGGGATTGATTTCCTGATTTCTTCTTCTGATAGATTATTATTGGTGTATAGAAATGCCACTGATTTCTGAATATTAATTTTGTATCCTACTACCTTACCAAATTCGTGTATCAGTTCTAGCAGTTTTTTGGTGGAGTCTTTGGGATTCTCTCTATATAGTATCATGTCATCTGCATATAATGACAATTTTACTTCCTCTTTTCCAATTTGGATGCCTTTTATTTCATTTTCTTGTCTGATTGCTGTGGCTAGAACTTCCAGAACTATGTTAAATAGAAGTGGTGAAAGCGGGCAGCCTTGTCTTGTTCCTGATCTTAAGGGGAAAGCTTTCAGCCTTTCCCCGTTGAGAACGATGTTTGCTGTGGGCTTATCATATATGGCCTTTATTATGCTGAGGTATGATCCCACTATTCCCACTTTGTTAAGAGTCTTTATCATAAATGGCTGCTGGATTTTGTCAAATGCCTTTTCTGCATCTATTGATATGATCATATGATTTTTATTTTTCATTTTGTTGATGTGATGTATTACGTTAATTGATTTGTGGATATTGAACCAGCCTTGCATACCAGGAATGAATCCCACTTGATCGTGGTGTATGATCTTTTTAATGAGATGCTGAATTCGGTTAGCTAGTATTTTGTTGAGAATTTTTGCATCTAGGTTCATTAGTGATATTGGCCTGTAGTTTTCCTTTTTTGTAATATCTTTGTCTAACTTAGGAATCAGGGTGATAGTGGCTTCATAGAAAGAGTTTGGGAGCCTTCCTTCCTTCTGTATTTTATGAAATAGTTTGAGGAGAATAGGTACTGATTCTTTTTTGAATGTTTTGTAAAATTCACCTGTGTAGCCATCTGGTCCAGGGCTTTTGTTGGTTGGAAGATTGTTGATTACTGATTCAATTTCTTTGGCAGTAATCAGTCTCTTCAGAGTTTCTGTTTCTTTTTGGTTCAGACTTGGTAGATTGTATGCTTCTAGAAATTTATCCATTTCTTCCAGATTGTCGAATTTGTTAGCATATAGTTGCTCATAGTATTGTCTTAAAATTTTCTGTATTTCTGTGTTATCTGTTGTCACTTCTCCTCTTTCATTTCTGATTTTATTAATTTGGGTCCTCTCTCTCTTTTTCTTGGTTAGTCGTGCTAAGGGTTTGTCGATTTTGTTTATCTTTTCAAAAAACCAACTTTTGGTTTCATTGATCTTTTGTATAGTTTTTTTGTTTTCTATTTCATTTATTTCTGCTCTGGTCTTTATTATTTCCTTCCTTATGCTCCCGTTAGGCTTGTTTTGCTGTTTTTTTTTCGAGTTCCCTTAGGTGTAGAGAGAGTCTGTTGATTTGAGATTTTTCTTCCTTCTTTAGGTAGGCCTGCACTGCTATGAACTTCCCTCTTAGGACTGCTTTCGCTGCATCCCAGAGATTTTGGGTCGTGGTGTTTTCATTTTCATTTGTCTCGAGGTATCTTTTGATTTCCTCCTTGATCTCATTTTTGACCCACTCACTATTTAGAAGCATGTTATTTAGCTTCCATGTATTTGTAAGCTTTCCAGATTTCTTCTTATAATTGATTTCTAGTTTCGTAGCACTGTGGTCAGAGAAGACACTTGATATGATTTCAATCTTCTTAAATTTGTTGAGACTTGTTTTGTGGCCTAACATGTGGTCTATCTTGGAGAATGTTCCATGGGCACTTGAGAAGAATGTATATTCTGTAGCATTGGGGTGAAATGCTCTAAAAATATCAATTAAATCCAGCTGGTCTAAAGTGTCATTTAAGGCCACTGTGTCCATGTTGATTTTCTGTTTGGAGGATCTGTCCATTGGTGATAACGGGGTGTTGAAGTCCCCTACTACGATAGTGTTACTGTTGATCTCTGTCTTTATGTCTGTTAAAATCTGTTTTATATATTTAGGAGCTCCTATGTTGGTGCATAGATGTTTACTAGGGTTATGCCCTCTTGTTGAATTGATCCCTTTATTATTATGTAGTGCCCTTCTTTGTCTTTTATTGTAGTCTTCATTTCAAAGTCTATTTTGTCTGAAATAAGTATTGCTACTCCAGCTTTTTTCTCATTTCCATTTGCATGAAATATCTTATTCCATCCCTTTACTTTCAGTCTGTGTATCTTTTGATCTGAGATGAGTCTCTTGTAGACAGCATATGCATGGGTCCTGTTTTCTTATCCACTCAGCCACTCTGTATCTTTTGATTGGAGCATTTAGCCCATTCACATTTTAAGTGATTACTGATAGGTGCATATTTATTGACATTTTGTTATTTGTATATTTTGTCTTCCTGGGTTAGCTTATTTTCCCCTTTCTCCTATTTAAAAAAGCCCTTTTAACATTTCCTGCAATGCTGGCTTGGTGGTAATGAACTCCTTAAGCTTATTCTTTTCTGAGAAGCTCTTTATCTCTCCTTCAATTTTAAGTGATAGCCGTGCTGGGTAGAGCAATCTTGGTTGTAGACCTTTATTTTGTGTCACTTTGAATATCTCCTGCCACTCCCTTCTGGCCTGCAGAGTTTCTGAAGAAAAGTCAGCTGTTAGTCTTATAGGAGTTCCTTTATATGTAACCTGCTGTCTTTCTCTTGCTGCTTTTAGGATTCTGTCTCTGTCTGTAATCTTTGCCATTTTTACTATGCTGTGTCTTGGTATGGGCCTGTTTGGATTCAGCCTGTTAGGAACTCTCTGTACCCCCTGGGCTTGTATGTCAATTTCCTTCACCATGGTAGGGAAGTTTTCAGTCATTATTTCTTTAAATAGATTCTCAATCCCTTGCTTCTTCTCTTCTCCTTCTGGTATTCCTATGACGCGAGATTGCTGCGTTTCATGTTGTCCCAGAGGTCTCTTAAACTATTTTCATTCTTTTTTATTCTTTTTTCTTTTTGTTGTTCCAGCTTGGTGATTTCTGCTATTTTGTCTTCTAATTCACTGATCCGCTCCTCTGCTTCATCTACTCTACTGGCGATTCCTTCAAGTGTGTTCTTCATTTCAGTTATTGTATTCTTTAGTTCTAACAGGTTGTTTTTTATGGTTTCCCTATCTTGCTTTATGTCCTCACTAAGTTCCTTAAACATTCTTATCATCAGTGTTCTAAACTCTGTCTCTGAAAGTTTGGATACCTCTGTTTCATTTAGTTCCATTTCTAGAGTTTTCTTCTGATCTTTTACTTGGGACATGTTTCTTTGTTTTTTCATTCTGGCTGTCATTCTGTGAATGCTTCGATGTATTAGGTAGATCACCTAGAAAGAAGAGAAAAGAAAAAAGAAAAAAAAAAAAAGGGAAAGAGGTGCGGGGGCTCTCTGTCCTCTTTAATCTGCAGACCACTTTCTCAGGGTTGCAGTGAGCTTTCCACAATTAGCTGCTGTGTGCTCTGGAATCATGCTCACTCCCAAAAAAAAAATTCACAGGTTGTTGCAGGTTGTCTGCTACTGAGTCTCAGTGAACAGAGTGATGCAGCTGGAGAACACCCGCCCTGCGTTTCCCTGGCAACGCAGCTGAAGCAGGGCGGAGGGTGGGGATCCAAGGTGGCTTACGCACTCCTGTGTCTCAGTGAGCAGCCTGATGGAGCCGGAGGGCACCCACCCGGGGTTTCCTTGGAAACACAGCACAAGCAGGGCAGAGGGTGGGGACCCAAGGTGACTCAGGCACGTTTCAGTGAGCAATCTGCTGCAGCCGGAGGGCACCCGCCCGGTGTTTCTTTGGAAACGCAGCACAAGCAGGGCAGAGGGTGGGGACCCAAGGCCGCTTGCGCACGCCTGTGTCTCAGTGAGCAGCCCGATGTAGCCAGAGGGCACCCGCCAGGTGTTTCCCTGGCAACGCAACACAAGCAGGGCGGAGGGTGGGAATCCAAGGCCACATGCGCACGCACGCATGCACTCACGCACGCACACACTCGTGCGCCAAGTTCACCAGACCAATGGGATCCCGGCTCTGACCCTCCGTGGGAGGGCCCAACCCTGAAAAAATGGCAGCCTCCTGTATGCCGCTCGTGTGCAAGCTCCGCACCAGTGGAACAACAATCCCAAAACCTCCAGCTTCTGCACCAAAGGTGCTCAGTTCAGTCCTTCCCGACAGGCTTCTGGGCCCAGCTCATGCAGCTACTCCCTCCGACAAGAACCGGCTGAGTGCTTGCTGGCGAGCGAACCCGTTCGCCGGCCCCACTGGTTCTCCAACTGCCCCCAGCCTCACCGAGTCGAGCAAAGAGAGTCCTCACTAATTTCTACTGCCCACTATCGTGGAACTCCTCTTCCTGGCAAAGCAACTCTGGGCTAGTGAGCTCGGTGTGGGGCCGGAGGGTCTCTCCCCCAACCGGAGAAGCCTCCCCACACAGCTGGGGCGTCCCTCACGGAGCTCGCCCTCTCTCGCCGGCGCCCCTCCTACCAGACTTGACATGGCCTCCTCTTCAGGTCCTTCGTATAGAGGTTCTGTTCATCTAATGTTCAGGAGACTCCCGAGGTTAAATGTTGCATAAATTATTTGTAATTTTGATGTGATCCTGGGAGGCAGTTCAGAGAGCGTCCGTCTATTCCGCCATCTTACCTGAACTCCTCAGGGGGCCAGATTTTTTAACTCTTTTGGTGGAGAGAGTAATGTTCCCCAGCAAGGCAGGCAAAGCTATTCTCTGTTAAGAGCTACCCTTCAGGGGGATGGAGCAGCTCAATATTGCGGTCAGCCCACTCACCAGAGCCCAGTGAGAGTTGCTCAGCTGATGGATGGGCAGGAGGGGCTTGCACAGCACTGGCTACAGCTGAAAATCAGATGTGTGCATTTATGCATATGTTAATTTTTTATTCACTGCATATGAGTCTTTAATAGAATTTTGCTGATATTATAATATGCTGCTGCATTGAAAAATATATGATATCTGCAAAACGTACTTTAAAGCTCATAAAAGCACCTTTTTATTCTTAACTATTTCATAGGTCCAAATTATTCAGTTATTGTTTTTTTTCTAATTTAATTGGAAAAAATATACAGTTTCTCTTTAAAAATTAATCCTAATTTTCAAATTTTCATAGAATAGTCTAAAAATCCTTGAAAAACAGGATTACAATGGAAATGTCTAGACAACCTTAATTGTGGCACTGAGAAAAGTCATGCTTTAATAGCTGAATAGTAGATTGTATTTCAAGTGAAGAAATAATAAAATTGTAAACCATGAAATCAAGTGGCGGGGGGCAGTTATGTAGCATATGTCTCATGCACACAGCTTCAAATAAAGTGACAATTTTCAGACGCAGTTGCAGTTTTAATCAGATAACTTTATCAGGTATAAAGAGCTGTCATTCTCACAGGCCATTAAAAATAACTTTTAAAAGGTGTACAAAGGAGATTGCTATTATTTTTCTGTTCATTGGCATTAGAGTTTGCCAGCAGTATATCCATGCCCACTTTTAAGAGCCCAACTCACTTTCGTTTAGGTTTTTAAATGTTTTTTTCTCAGAAGTTACAAAATTTAAAAACACTAAAATACAGCATCCATAGCAAAAAAAATAACCATAACATTTTCATATCTGCAATGATTTATTTCTCTGAGGAGTAAGTCACAAGTTTTTCTAATTTGTTAATTCAAATAAGGATTGAAAGTCTTCTGGAGAATAGGTAAGAAAGACTATTTGTCTAGTGTAGATCACTGTGATTACAAGCTGTGTAGAGCTAAAACAACTATGTTAAACTATTTCAATCTGTTATATTCAGTGCCAAGTTTCCTCTACAAATGAAATAAATGCAAACATACAAGCAAAAAGTATTTTCATCATAAAATAAATTATTTTTTTCCTTAAGTAAGAGCATTTTTAGGATAACTATCCTATTTTAAGATAGCTATCAAACTCTAATATAGTTATCAAACTCTAATATACTTTTGCTACATCCTACAATCTGGAGGGAAAGACTTGAAAAGTAGTGATGTACACAGGATTTGGTGTCTTACTCTCCTGCTTTTGTTTGGCTTGAGATTTTTTTCATTTAAGTTACATAGCCTCTATTTCCAAGATACAAGATTGAAAGGAGGAAGTCTAAAAAATAATGAAGGAAGTCTAATATATACATATATATGTAAATATTTACATAAAAGTATACATATTTTCTATTCATTATATTACAACTATTCTATTCATTATATATAAATGTATATATTCTTGTTTACATTTATATGTATACATATGTAGTCACACACACACATCTTATACAAATCTCATTTCCATCAACAAAAATATGAACTAAATTTCTCTATTCATCACAAACAATGAAATCCAAATTCCTTATTTATATAATCAAATTAAATTGTTCCAATATTTGCTAAATTTATTTTATTTATTTATTTGTTTATTTTTTGCTAAATTTGTTTTTATATAATAAGGGAAAATAGGTCATAGTTAACACATTAATAAAAGTTACATAATGAGTTTTAAATTTCTGAAATCCCTGCTGATTTACATCCCCTGTTAGTAATCCAGTTTTCCTTCTGGCAGACATAGGAGAGACCGAGTGAAGGCATGTTAATTCAGATGTGCAGAAGAAGGGATATAGATGCTGTGCCTATGGCCTTTTGAAAGAGGAAAGGAAAAGCTGACTCCTGCATCCCGGCAGATTGTAAAATGAAGGGTGAGGATTTTCAAGGTGGAAAGAGGGCATGCTGTGGCTCCCTCTCATTTTTTGCTGAGCTACAATACCAGGGGTGGTGAGGAGTGAGCAGCAGGCTGAAAACTTCAGGAAGAGGAGCTATTCTGTTTCTGCTTTGGATGTGGTGGGAAGACAGACTTATAGAATATATTTCTAATATTGTACTCCCCATGAGAGTAAAATAATCATTGAAACATAGTGAGTGAGACAGAAGGAAGGCTGGAGGGTCCCTTCAGTACCCATGTCACATGAATGACAGCCAGAATTTCTGTGTACCCTGTGGAGGCATGTGCCAGATCTGACCTTTCTGTGTGGCAAGCTTACAAAGGATTTCAGTGAAGTGGGAGGGAAACTATCCTGCAACTGAAAGTCTCAGGGCAGAAAACTTGGGCCAGACATAAGGGGACTATGTAATGCAGGCAATAGCCAATGTGAGATGAAGTGACCTCTCTGAGAAACCAGGAAACAGCTGCCAACTTTACCTGCTCAGTGCCCATGGACAGGTTCTACCTGGTCTCTTGTCTGGAAACACTGGCCAGTATATATTTCCCAAAACATGATTATAGAAACTTCCATATATAGACACCACCTTGGAAAGAATCCAGAGGTGAGATTTGAATCTGAAATATATCAAACTATCATGAACAAATTGGATTGTATAAACTGATGGTGAAAACTATTTGGCTGTTCTGAGCTTATCAATTGGACTATATTATACTTGCAATGCGTGTGTGTGTGTGTGTGTGTGTGTGTGCGTGTGCTTGCACAAGTATGTGTGGGAAACTGAGTTTAATACCACACTTTCCTGTAATTTGAAGGAAGGGGGCTCATGGAGATCAGATCAATTATAGAAGATTAAGGAAGCTAAACGTTATGTGCTCATATGAGTACAGTGTGGGTAAATTTGCATTCTCATTATAGTTAACATTTAGAAATTTCAATTGGGATGACAATTTTCAAACAAAAGCATAAATTGTGGGTATGAAACACTCCAGTCTCCCATTCCTGCTTTCTCTAACTTCTCTACATATTACTCCCCAAATTAAGGGAGATTTGCCCTTCCAATTTTGAATTGGGATCAAAAGTAAATCATTCAAAGCATAACATTCTTATTCTTAGCCATATTAATGAAAATATGAGTCACAGGAAACAAATCATCTGCAACTAATTTAGACTTAGTTTTGAAAATATATACCAAATATTGAATATCTTGTACCAAATTCCTTCTCTGGTGCTTTACATCTATTTACTGAAAAAGGATGTATGTTGTACAGCTGAGGAGACCGAGGCCCCAAGAGATTTGGTGAATTACCTACATTCACATGGCTAGAAGTAAAAGACCTGGGTTTTGAATGCTGAGACCATGCATGACCTTTCTACTACGCAGTACTGATAAGATCACACTGTCAAGGGCAGGAAAAGTACTTGAGAACTTTGGTAGTAGCTGAGAGATGAGTGAAGGTGGCAGAGTCCCTGCTCAATTATCAAGAAATGGGATATAGGAGATAGAGATGGGGAATAATGAGGCTCTGGGAAAGAAATTGTAAAAACAAATATAAATCGTACCTGTTACACACACTCATTAGAATTGCTTTGCAATTTAATATCCATTAGGGAGCTAATAAGGAAATATAAAATAAGATTAATTGATTCCTCTCACCCTCATCAGACCCTTAATTGATGTATAGCATTGGTATTTGTATTATTGGTCCCCAGTCACTTCAGTGTGATGTTTAGACTGACTATACCCATCCCTAGAAGGATGCTGATAAAAATTGCTGTGGTATTTTAAGAAGTTTGTACTTTCTGAGAAGTTTGAATCCATATACAAAATTTCTCTTCCTGGCAAAGCAATTGGTTGTTAAGAGAAATAGCCACAACCTAACTGTCAACTCCAAAGGACCAGTTTTTTTCAGTTTCTCTTGAATCATGGGCTTTTATTTAATCACTTGTTTTTGACTGCACATATGATTTTATATTCAAAATCTTTACAGATAAACATTTCATTTTAAAAATAGAACACAAGTTATTTATACTTTATAAAGTGAAAAAGGTAAAATGCTTAAGAAGATTATAGACTATTATAATCTGCGTGTAAGATGTCTTTCATTTGGGGAATATTAAAAAATCAAGTGAGGTTAAAGATAATAAAAAAGGGAGAAATGATGAAACTGTAACACACAGAGCCCATTGGAATTTGCCACATTCTTAAAATTTACTTAGAATTCAGTGAACTAGAAAATGAGAAAAAAATGGTAAAGCAACCCACACAAAAATCAAATAAAGTGAGCAAATAAACTATTCATAAATGTGTCAAAGCTTGATATAAGTAAAATGGGAATTGACTTTTTAAGCTCTAGCTTCTTAAAAATTAAATATGGTTTAAAAATCGCATATCAATATGTACCATACACCAACAGCTTTTCTTGTTTATAGTGTTTCATTTTTGTAAGTCCTTCAAATTTAATAAATATTGATAGGAAGAAATTCCAAACATTTTAATTTTCCTAAGTTATCATATAGTAGGACTAAATGTGGAAGGTTATATGTTTAATTCTTTCAGCTAAATGAACACACTTTTAAAATATCTTTATATGTCCATTCATAGAGTCTATGAGTGAAAAACATATTGAACGTAGTTAGTGGGATAAGGAATTGAACGTGGATAATGGGATAAAGATGTGGTTCATTAACTATAAAAAATACCTGTTAGGAAATACCCCACAGAACTAGGCACAGATACTTATTTAGAACTAATTAGATTGCACTTTAATTCTTTACAAGTTTTACTGTTGTTGTGGGTTGGTTTTTGTTCATTTGCTTGTAATAGAAATCTAATTTAATGTGGGGAAGAACATTTTCTAGAAGGAGATACCCACATTCTTTGGAGTAGTATATTAAGAGCAAAAATATATAAAAAAAATACAGAAGTGTAGAATAGGTACATTAGTAAGTTTATAGGTAAAAATGAATATACTAAAATTGTGAAAAGAATACTGTTTCAAATTCCTAAAGCCAGGTTCTACAGGAAGTATTTTATTTGTCTGAATTTAGAAAGTTTTATTCAGCATGACATATCATTTGCTTCCTAATAGAGAGAATTGATATTCACTTAGTTATCTTTAAATGTATTCCTCTCAACTCATTCTGCTCAATCCAAATTCCACAAAACCATAGTGAAAATAACAGACTCACTTCCTATTTCCTGAAATGTTTGTTTCAACCTAATTTCATGTTTCTCTATCCGCTCCAGTTCTAAATACCTTGATTCATCAGATTTAAGGTAATAACTTACGTTAACAGGAAGAATGAAATAAGAGGTGTGAAGAAATCTTCTAAATTTCATGATAGAATTATGAGATACTATAAACCCCTTTTCTTCTTCAAGACTCTTCCCCAATAAGTATGCATATTATGTTGTAACCACCATAACATGCTGTTCCTTTCTAATTCTCTCCTTGCTCCTGCGCCCCAGTTATTTATGGAAATATAATTGCCTATTTTGTAGTTATATAGTAGTACATAGAAATTACAAAGTAATTGTATAGTACTCTGAATATTAATATGTCAAGTATTTATCTAAACATGAACATTTGTTTAACTTTCAAATGTTACATGTTTTTAAAAGTTGATTATTCTGATATAATAAAACTTTTAGGAGGAATTGCTATAAATGACTAGCTTTGAAAATAATATAAATGTAATAATGGTGGAGTATTTGAAATTTATGTGTATGTTAAATATCAAAGGACAGTACAATAGAATTAATTTTTACAAAATTATGTATTTCAATATTCCCTTTCTTGGCATTATATTTTTATCAGTTGCTGTCAAATTAAAAACATGAAAACAAGCAAATAGAAATTTTCTACTAAGAAATATTAATAAGGTAGTTCTTTATTGTATCTTTATGATGAATTCTCTCATTCTGTAATTTGATTTTCAGTTATTATTATTTTTTCTTTCTGAATGTAATTTTGCCATTTGACTTTATACTTACTTATTGCTTTATCATTGTAACTGAGAAAAACTTATATAAATATCTCTAGGAAATTTATTCATTTTCCCAAATTAAAACATTATAATTTGATCAGCTAATGAACTATAATAAATTTATTCCAAAAAATATGTCACTTACCATTAATTCTGAGGCCTACTTCTTATATGTAGCAGCACCATGTTAGAAATAATACAATACTAAAGCTAAAAGGATACTTTATCAACTCAAGTAAATTACTCAGAATACTAATTCAGTATCATACGATCAGTATTACAATTATGAACTTGACATTGTCTGTTGACATTGTCTGTCATGTTATTTTAAACACTTCCTTAGGTTATTAAGCAATGGCTCATATCTAGGATGTCACTAATATTTATATAGTCATTGAAATAACAAACTTCTATTAATTTTGAGTGGTAAAACACATATTTATCTTTCCAAAGATAAACAATTATGCCAATATAAAAATACGAGAAACTTCTGGGCCGGCCGAGTGGCTCATTGTTTAAGAGCTGGTTTGGGACGCCAGCAGCCCCGGTTCGGATCCCACATATGAGGGCCAGTCACACTGCCCTCTACAGCTAACAACAGCTCCACCTGGAGCTGGGCTGTGCGAGCCCCGGCAACAGTGCAGGCTGCAGCCCCTGCTGCAGTGGGCGACCATAGGCTACAGTGAGTGGCTGGCAGCCACCGTGAGCGGCTGGCAGCCAGCATGAGCTGCCAAAATCCGGGGTGAGCAACCATCCAGAGACCAGCGACCGATCTGCCTCATCCAGGAAGAGCGCAATGATGATACCAACATGGGCCAGTGAAGCAACGTCCTCCGCAACTAGACTGAAGAACAAAAAGACAGCAACTTGTCTGTTCCCCTTCCCCAGTTCCCCAACGCTGTTCCCCTCCCCCAATTCCCCAATAAAATCTTTAAAAACAAAAAAACCCAGAAACTTCTAATTCATATATGAAGAGTAAAATAATATAATCAATTAAACATACTTTGATAGATTAGAAAATCACAGATAGAAACTTATCTTTAAATCAATTCAGAGATATCTATTGCCATCAAGAAATAGTATTTTGGGCATATAAATGTTTTTTTTTGTTGTTGTTGTTGTTGTTTTGTTTTGAGGGCAGTCACTGGCCCTCATATGTGGGAACCAAACCGGGGCCGCTGGCTTCCCAAACCAGCGCTTAACTACTGCGCCACTCGGCTGGCAAGAAATAGTATTTTGATGACTATGTTCTATAAATGCTGCCATGAATTCTATGACCTCAGTCTAAGTATTTCAGATTTGGACTGAATAATACCATGGTATACAGGCAAGACTACTCCATTTAGTCACTGGTCTCCACAGGAATATTTCTAATTACTTAGAAGCAATTCTTCCACGCCTAACTACCTTCACTTTAGCCATATCAATTCTGAGTGAATGGATTTTAAAGCATCTTGTTTGTGTTCAAGTTGGCTAAGGAGCCAAGCTGTTGAGAGAGTTTGATGCCAATTTTCTCAAATAGACTTTTTCATATATTTTATTATGTGTAAAGCATCCAAAAATATACAACACAATCTTTATCCATGGCTTCTTGTTCTGTCAAGGAAAAAAAGCAGAAGGAATTGTTTTTCTGTCACCAAAAAAAGAAAAAGGTTAGACTAAGTAGATAAAAGTCTCTTGGAATAATAGGGAAGTGTTAAAGTGACATTTAATGTATTTGTTCTAATAATCACCTGATAGTACTTACAGATAATTCATGATTTTAGAAGCCAAAGGTTTCAAAAATTAGGAAGAGGCCTCAAGCAGAAGTGTGAATAGATTTCATAAAGTCTTAGCATTTGAAGAATCTTTTAAAGATTTCTAGTAAAAGTACTTATATGATGTTTGAATTCCCTTTGTTATATCCCCATTAAGTGGTGGCACAGTCTGTCTGAAAACCTACAGTGACAGAGAACCCACTATCTCTTGAGGTAGCCTGTCTATCAGGACTGTGACAGGTTTCATCTTTACAACCCAAAATTTGTCTTCTTGTAATTTTCAGTAACTATACCTCATTGGGCCATATAAAGCAATATTTTACTAGGGTTTCTATTATACATTTATAAACATTGTATTGCCATGTATCTTTTTATTTCTCTGTCTCACCCGTACTTTATATTATTTACTACTTGAAGTCTTGATATTGGGTTGTCTGAAAAGGCTAAAAAGTCATGATACATTTTTGCAACAAAAAAAAGGTAGGAAAAATACATCATAAACTTTGTGTCCTTAACATTTTAATATGGAGTTATGTGTGTAGTGGATATGCAGGGGGAAAGTGATTGTTAAAAATAATCAATTGCATTAAAATGTAAACTCACACAAAAAGCAGACACATCATTTTGTCATAAAACTGATAGTGGGCATTATGAGAAATGTGAAATGAGTTAGTGATGAGTAAATTAAGAGACAGCTATTCAGAGGCATGGTCACTATTTTTAAATACTTTCTTCATGCTTGAATCTAAGGATCTGCGATTATTGACTTGTACACAAGTTATGATATCCAGCCAGGAAAGAATGTTCTTCAGTTGGAATGTGTTTAAAGAGGAGTAATAATCAGTAATATCATGCTTTGATATTATTTGTTTACAGAACCACTGGTAAATAAGATCCTTTCAAAATGTAACAAGATTAGACATAGCTCTCTTTGTGGATGCAGAGCAAAATTTAAAATGTGTCAAACATTTTTAAGAACACATCCAGAAAGATTTTTTAAAATGGTTTATAAGCAACATAAAATAAAGAGAAACATAATTTGTGTTCATGGACTGGGAGAACTGTTAATATTGTTAAAACACTCATGCTACCCAATGTGATCTACAGATTCAATAAAATCCCTACCAATATCCCAATGGCATTTTTCACAAAAATAGGAAAAAAAGTTCTAAAGTTTATATGGAATCGCAAAACCACCAAATAGCCAAAGAAATAATCAGAAAGAAGAACAAAGTTGGAGACATCATATTTCCTGATTTCAAACTATATTATGAAACTATAGTAATCAAAACAGTATTGTATTGGCACAAGAACAGACCTACAGAGCAAAGGAAGAGTATGAAGAGTGTGAGAGCTCAGAAGTGAACTGCCATGTATGCAATCAAGTAATCTTTGACAAGGGTACCCTAGAACACACAATGGAGAAAAGCAAGTCTTTAAAATAGATGGCATTGAGAAAACTGGATACCCACATACAAGAAATGAAACTGGACGCCCATATTATACCACTCACAAAAATTAACTTGAAATGAAGTAAAGACTTAAGCATAAGACCAGGAACCATAAAACTCCTGGAAGAGAACATAGGGAAGAAGCTCTTGGCATTGGTTTGGCAATGATGTTTAGATATGACACCAAAAGCAAAAATAAACAAGTGGGACTACATCAAACTAAAAAGCTTCTGCACAGTAAAATAAACAATCAACAAAATAAAAACCCAACCTATGGATTGGTAGAAAAGGGTTAATATCTAAATATATAAGGAATATGTACAACTAAATAACAACCCCCCCACCCAAATAATCTAATTAAAAATGGGCAAAGGACCTGAATGTACATTTTTGCAAAGAAGACATACAGATGACCAACAGATATATGAAAAGTGCTCAACATCACTAATCACCAAGAAAATGCACATCAAAATAGAATAACGTACAACCTAGCACCTGTTAGGATGGATATTATAAGAAAGATAAGAGAGAAAAAGTGTAAGTTAGGTTGTAGAGAAAGGAGAACTCTTATACAATGTTAGTAGGAGTGAAAATTGATAGTCATTATGGAAAATAGTATGAAGGGTCCTCAAGAAATTAAAAATAGAACTACCTTTAGATCCAGCAATCTCCTTTTTGGGTGTGTATCCGAAGGAAACAAAATCAGTATCTTGAAGAGATATCTGCCCATATCAACAGCTGAAAAGTTGAAAAAAGTAAAATTATATAGAATATTCTTCAGCCATAAAAGGAAGGATTCCTATCATTTGTGACAATATGGATGAACCTGGAAGACATTATTCTAAATGAAATAAGCCAGACAGAGGGACACATACTGTATGACCTCACTCATATGTGGCATCTAAAAACCATAAAAAATAAAAAGTTGAGGGCCGGCCGAGTGGCGCAGTGCTTAAGAGCTGGCTTGGGACGCCAGCAGCCCCAGTTCATATCCCACATATGAGGGCCAGTGACACTGCCCATAAAAATAAATAAATAAATAAATAAATAAATAAATAAATAAATAAATAAATAAAAAGTTGAACTCATAGAAACAGAGAATAGAATGAAGGTGGCCAGGGGTAGTGGGTGGGGGAAATGGGGTGATTTTGGTTAAAGGATACAAACTTTCAGTTTCAGGATAAGTTCTGGAGATCTAAGGTAGAGAATGATGACTGTAGCTAATGTATTGTATTGTTTTGTACTGTATACTTGAAATTTGTTAAGACAGTAGATCTTAAGCATTCTTACCACACAGACAAAAAATAGTTATGGCAACTATCTGAGTGATAGATGAGTTAATTAATTTAATTGTGGTGATAATTTCACAATACTTGTACTTCAAATAATTGTGTTGTACACTTTAAATATACCAGGGATGCCAAAAACATGTATACAAGTGGACACTTTGGTCAACATTGTTCAAGCAGTAGTTCTCCATAATCAGAAGTGTCTAGATAGTGATGGTAACCACTTTGAGCACCTCTTGTAATCACAGAAGTCAAATGTGACTTGTATTCATCATTTGTGATTGGTATAAATTGAGTATTACAATTTTAATACAGTTTTCCTTTCTTAAAATGGATATACATTTTTTGGCACCCTTCGTATACAATTTTGTTTGTCAATTATACCTCAGCAAAGCTGAAGAAAATAAAAATAGTTAAAATACCAAAAAAATACAATAAAATTTACTGCAGGACAAATAAGTAGAATTTAAGAAATGTCTTTAAACATGATCCCTGAAAAATGGACCAAAATGCTTCATTACATATCTTCCTTCTTGATACTACCACTAGCTATTCTGACTGAGCATGCTTCTGTGATATCCTGTGCTCCAAACCAGTGTTTGTCAGCAACTCTATTACCATGCTGTGGTGTGTAGGGAGAACTAAAAGGGTGGAGGAGAATTCTACCAAGCACAGCACTGTGCCCTCCATGTCCTCACCCCTTGCCCCATATGTTAGCTCTGCACTGCGTGAGTGAGCCTGTGTGAATGAACAGGGCATGGAATCTTGTATTTTATGTAAGTCACAGCCTCAACATTCACGTCTGATTCAGACATACCTTACCATGCACCATCACCAAAATGGATGACAATTTAACAATTTGAGCAAAGGCACTAATGGTTTTATTACTGCAATTTTTATGCCCCCAGATACATCTGCCATTAAATAAAATTGTGTTGTTTCCATAGATGCTGCTTGTTTCAAAAAGTATCAAAGGAATTTTAATAAAATAAATGGGGACATTTGTTTCAAGATGAGAGAGTGAGAAAACATGTTTACCTTTCTCCATTAAAATAAATAAATAAGTAATCTCAAATCCCACAACACAACTGATATTGGGAAAAAATGGTATCAGTAGATTTCTGGAAATAGATGATATATCAGATCATCATATTGATGTGTAAACCAATATTTGAAGTTAGGGGGGAGGAAAGGGGCAAAACAGTTTTTCCATGAGGGAAATGCGGGAAGTGTTTACAATATGCAGTCATCCTAAAATTACCAGTGGAGTAAGTTTTTCAGCCTGTTTGACTGTTCCACTACCAACACAGTACATTTCAAATGAAGACTCGAAGTTTTGTAGTTCTTCTTGCCAGGATGCATCCTTTTCGTGGAAAGGCAGATTGCAGGAGACTCACGTTTACAAATAAAACACGCACGGGCACTCTTTATTAGTGGAATGGTCAAATTTGGAGAAGTAGAGTTAATAAAAATATATACATCTAAGAAGGTTTTGAGGAAATTTTAGATAATGAAAATAAGAATTACAGTCCTCTGCACTGTACATCTGAAGCTGCCGCTGAATAATATTATATGTCAACTATAATTTAACACACATATAGTCATGTGATGTGGAATATAGTGTGGGAATGGAGTCAATAGAAGTGTAATAGATATGTATGATATTGGGGGTGGGGGATGGTGGATTAGGGGAGGGGGATTGTCACTTTGTAAGGGGTGAAAAGGATAACCTTGCATTGTTTTGTATACCTGAAACTAATAATAAAATGAATAAATAAAAAATAAGAATTACAGGGCCGGCCGAGTGGCGCATTGGTTAAGCGCTGGTTTTGTGATGCCAGCGGCCCCGGTTCGGATCCCACATGAGGGCCAGTGACACTGCCCTCTACAGCTAACAACAGCTCCACCTGGAGCTGGGCTGTGCGAGCCCCGGTGATGGTGTGGGCTGCAGCCCCTGCTGCAGTGGGCTGCCATAGGCTACAGTGAGTGGCCCGCAGCCAGCGTGAGCGGCTGGCAGCCAAGCCTGAGCTGCCAATAGCCGTGGTGAGCGACATCCAGAGGCCAGCGACAGATCTGCCTCATCCGGGAAGAGCGCAATGACGATACCAACAGTGAAGCAACATCCTCTGCAACTAAACTGAAGAACAAAAAGACAGCAACTTGTCTGTTCCCCTTCCCCGATTCCCCAACGCTGTTCCCCTCCCCCAATTCCCCAATTTAAAAAAAAAAAATCTTAAAAAAAAAAAAAAAATAAGAATTACAGTCTAGCAGGTTCCAGAGAGGAAAATACAGAACCAGGCTCTTCATCAGCAACATAGTAGTAGTAGTAGTAATAGTAGTAGTAGTAGTAGTAGTAGTAGTAGTAGTAGAATTGTACCATGCAATATTAAATGCTAAGGCATTTTTAAAAATAAGATATCTGAGAGGTTTCAGATATGTGTTTAGAAATCTACCCCAGAGTTTCAAACAAAATATCGTAGATATTTTGAAACATTTATTAAAGAAAATATTCAAATAACATATTAAATAGATATAACAGGTGTCTTGAAAATCCTAAAAAAAAAACTGTGGCACTAATAAAAATATAAAAATTTGAAATAGCTATAGTTCTTAAGAAAACAAAACCCTTTTAAAAAAATTTTGGAATGTTCATGGTTTGACTCAAGGTTGATGGCTAACAACAGATGATTAAGTATACTAATACTACCTTTTTTGCTCTGACTTTAAGGTGTATTTATTTGTTGGGTTATCACAATAACACTATATGTATGTATTAAAAACCATAGATTACATAATAGTTTTATTATCCTATGAGGAATGTTCAAAATAATATCATTACAAAACTAATTATTTCAAAACAGGGGCCTCAAGTAAGTCTTTTATATGACGAGTCTATTAATTTTGTTGAAAGTTCTCTTCTATTTTTAAATCATCTCTTTTTTCTTAATATAGGGTAGATTTTTCTTTGATCTGTATCTTTCTCTGTCATGCTAATGACATATAGAATGATACATTTGGGTAGTATATCAACTGATTCTAATAATATCATCAAGGTTATAAATAAAGGCCTGGTAAAGGTAGGTTTCCTCTGCTTTTGGATGAACAAGTCTAACTCTCAATTGGTGTCTCTCTTTAGTATAAAGTGTGAATGATATGCAAGAGTAGGTTTTGTTTAATTGCAGTGCTCAGGTTATAGTGTTTTTAAACATGTAAGATTTTCAAATGCCAGAAACCTTGAGCCTCATTATGAGGCATTACAGCTACACTAGAGCCATCTCTATAGAAAATCATCATTTTAGAAAAATTTTTCAGTAAGGGAGTTATATATTTTGTCAGATGATAAACCTCATATTAGTTCTACTTTGGGGGTAGTTAAGATAGTCAAATAGTACAGTTACACCACAAATAAAACCTCAACTAACTTTCCTGTGTGAGCCCTGTATATCATTCTTACTCTCAATTGTTCCTGCTGATATTGGAACAGTGACTGGGATTATGACTAGACTGACTCTATTTGCTATTGCAGGGTAACTTGCCTTATCATGAAAATATAAAAGTATAATTTCTGCCTAGACCTTGTAATTACCTGTTCAGATTTCAGATGAATTTCGAGTTAGATACTCCTAAAACTATGTCAGTTACAAAAAGAAATCCCAATAAACAGAAGTGCATATATTTTTTCGAATTAGTGTTTTGGGTTTTTCAGGATAAATGCCTACGAGTGGAATTCCTAGGTCAAAAGGTAGTTCCATTTCCAGTTTTTTGAGATACCTCCATACTTACTTCCATAGTTACTGCACCAATCTGCAATCCCACCAACAGTGCAGCAGGGTTCCCTTTTCTCCACAGCCCCACCAGCACTTGTTGTTTGTTTGTTTATCGATGATAGCCATTCTGACAGGAGTGAGGTAGTGTCTCACTGTGGTTTTTATTGGCATTTCTCTAATGATTAGTGACAGTGAGCATCTTTTGACATGTCTATTGGCCATCTGTATGTCCTCTTTAGAGATATGTGTCTTCATGTCTTCTGCCCATTTTTTAATTGGGTTGTTTTTTTTGTGGTTTTTTTTTTTTTGGTGTTGAGTTGTGTGACCTTTTTATAGAGTTTGGATATTAACCCTTTATCAGATGTATCATTGGTAAGTATCTTCTCCCATTCAGTAGTACATCTTTTTGTTTTGTTGATGATTTCCTTTGCCGTGGAAAACCTTTTTAGTTTGATATAGCACTATTCACAATAGCCAAGATATGGAAACAACTGAAATGCCCATCAATAGATGATTGAATAAAGAAACTGTGGTACATTTATACAATGGAATATTACTTTGCTATAAAAAAGAATGAAATCTTGCCATTTGCAATGATTTGGATGGACCTAGAGAACATTATGCTAAGTGAAATAAGTCAGTCAGAGAAAGACAAATACCCTATAATCTCACTTATATGTGGAATCTAAAGAAGAGAATAAATGAGCAAACAAAACAGCAATAGACTCAGAGATGCAGAGAAAAAAAACTGATGGTTATTAGATGGGAGGGGAGTTTGGGGATGGGTGAAAAAATGAAGGGATTAGAAAGTACAAATTGGTAGTCACAAAATATTCACAGGGATGTGAAATACAGTATGGGGAATATAATCAATAATGTTGTAAAGATTATGTAGGGTGCCAGATGGGTACTGGACTTATTAGGGGATCACTGCATAGATTATGTAGATACCTGATCACTGCACAGTACACATGAAGTTCAAGTAGAATAATACTGAATGCCAACTATAATTTAAAAAAAATATATATATATATATATATATATATATATATATATATATATTCTCTCACAGGATGTAAAGTACAGCATAGGGGATATAGTCAACAGTATTGAACAGGTGTATACTAGTCAGAGGGATAGTAGACTGGGCGTGGAGGTCGGTTAATCAATTTGTAAGGGGTGTAAATGTCTAATCATTATGTTGTTTTGTATACCTGAAACTAATATCATTTAAAAAATAATTAAATAAAAAAAAGAAAAGAAATCCCATAATCATTAATGAGGATATTACTGCTGGTGCTAAAGATCATATTTAAAAAAAACTCCTTTGGTCATTTTTGCTCAAAGATATACCAAAATAGAACAAATACTTTGGTATAATAATACATTAAACTAATATAATTAATTTTCTCTCAGAAGAAATATTTTAGAATGCAGCTTCAAAGTATCCGTAATTATTTGAGTAGTGAAGTAATGTTTTCATCTATATCAGAGCACAGATTCATTTTAGTATGTTACAAATGCTTAGCAACCTGGTTATTTTATAATCCCTCTACTTCCAGATCAATATGATCTTTAAGCATAGCAATATAATTTAAAAATTAACTTAAAATAAAAATTATTTTACTCAATTTCAAAGTCAAAGACAATCAAATTTAATACTGACTTCTGAAATAATCTCCAGAATGCTGACTTCCCGTTTTCTGATTGAAAACCATGGTGATGCTATATTTCTTAAAACTATACACTTATTACTAATTTTATTTGACTTAAATGATTTTTTTAAAAAATTTCACAAAATATAGTTTATCCCTTGTTTGTCTTTCCCTTTTTGTTTTCTCCTGGAATCCTTAGTATTTCTTTAAAAAAATAATAATAATACTCCCGCTGCCAGGTTGCTGACTTGTGTTGGTTTTTGCTGCTGCCGAAGTGGAAAGAAAGAGTTAATGCGTATTTTCTGAACCTCCCTGCAGCTCCAGAGATGCCTGAAGAACACCCATTAAAACTTTCCTGACAGAGTAACTCAAGATTTTTCTAAGATCCATATAAATGAGAATGTGTCAGAGGTTATACTATATAAGAACAAGCACCTGTCCTTCATCATAAAGAATGTTTATCAAGTACAGAGAAATAAATATTGATGAAATACAATTATTCCAGATAATGGAAGCTAGGTGGGACTCCCTGACGAGGGCACTTGGTTAACAAGGTAAATGTTGAAGAGCTGATGGCTTCTCTCATTTGAGATGGTCTGTGTGAGCTCAAAGTGACCAGGGTCACAGTGATCTTTGTACATCACCATCTATGCATGGGAGTCCCAAGATTTCCCCTCTACTGTGGATGCTGTGTTGTTTTCCTTTTAAATTCTAAGTATGCTGGGTGCTCAGTGAAATCTATTGTCTTTCTTGAGTTTAATTTTCATTCTGAACTGAAAGAACCAACAGTTTAAGCAGAGAGGTCATTTCAACAAGCAAGTGAGTTTCTCAGTTAATCTTTGTTCATAGAATAAAAGAGACATTCATTTCTGTAAAAATTACACCAAATCAAACAAAACAAAATACAATGTGCATGTGCACACTCACACAAACCTATCAATTTAAAGTATTGAATTGTTCTTTTATGTTCCTTGTAGGTATTTAATTGCTAGAGTTCAAAAAATCTTTTTTATTTTATTTATTTATTTATTTATTTATTTATTTTTAATTTGTTTCAGGTGTACAACACAGTGCAATAGTTGTACATTTTACCCCTCAAAGTGACAACCCCCCACCCCCAATTCACCACCCCATTCCCTCCCCATATCATATATATCTATTACTCTTCCTCTGACTCTCTTTCACAGTATAATCCACATCCCATGACTATCTATATATATTCAATTACAGTACATATACCACCTCCTCCTCAGTTATACAGTGCAGTGATCAAACCTCTACTCCATCCATGAAATGGTCTTCCTAACAAGACCTATGACATCTGACATCCCACAAAATATTTACAACATTATTAATTATATTCCCCAAACTGTTTTTCATATCCCAGTGGCAATATTGTAGTTGCCTATTTTTGCTGTTTAATCCCTTCCCCTTCTCCCTCATCCCCATCCCCCTCCCAATTAGCCACCCTGAGTTTTCCTCTATATCTATGAGACAGTTTCTGTTTACTTTGCTCATTCATACAGTTTTTCAGAATCCACATATGAGTGAGATCATATGGTATTTGTCTTTCTCTGACTGACTTATTTCACTTAACATAATAGTCTCTAGGCCCATACATATCATTGCAAATGGTATGATTTCATTCTTCTTTATAGCAGAGTAATACTCCATTGTATAAATATACCACAGTTTCTTAATCCAGTAATCTACCGATGGGCATTTTGGTTGTTTCCAAGTCTTAGCTATTGTAAATTGTGCTGCTATGATCATAGGGGTGCGTAACTTTTTTTGAATAAGTGTCTTGGTTTTTTCAGGATAAATACCTAGGAGTGGAATTGCTGGGTCAAAAGGTAGCTCTATTTCCAGTTCTTTGAGATACCTCCATACTGACTTCCATGGTGGCCACCAATCTGCAATCCCACCAACAGTGCAGCAGGGTCCCCTTTTCCCCACAGCCCCGCCAGCACTTGTTGTTTGTTGATTTATTGATGATAGCCATTCTGACTGGAGTGAGGTGGTATCTCATGGTGGTTTTTATTTGCATTTCCCTAATGACCAGTGAGGTTGAACTTTTTTTCATATGCCTGTTGGCCATCTGTATGTCCTCTTTAGAGAAATGTCTCTTCATATCTTCTGCCCATTTTTTAATTGGGTTGTTTGTTTTTTTGGTGTTGAGTTTCATGAGTGTTTTATAAATTTTGGATATTAACCCCTTATCAGATATATCGTTGGCAAATATATTCTCCCATTCAGTAGGCTTCCTTTTTGTTTTATTAATGGTTTCCTTTGTTGTGAAAAAACTTTTAACTCTGATATAATCCCATATGTTCATTTTTTCTTTTACTTCCCTTGCCCGTAGGGATGTATCAGTAAAAATATTGCTCCGGGTAATGTCTGCAAATGTACTCCCTATATTTTCTTTTAGGATTTTTATGGTTTCAGGTCTTACATTTAAGTCTTTAATCCATTTTGAATTTGTTCTTGTATATGGCGTAAGGAGGTGGTCCAGTTTCATTTTTTTGCATGTGTCAGTCCAATTTTCCCAGCACCATTTATTGAATAGACTATCTTTACTCCAGTGTAAATTCTTGCTTCCCTTGTCATAGATTAACTGTCCGTAAATGCCTGGATTTATTTCTGGGCTCTCTGTTCTGTTCCACTGATCGATGTGCCTGTTTTTATGCCAATATCAAACTGTCTTGATTACTGTAGCCTTGTAGTAGGTTTTGATGTCTGGTAGCGTGCTCCCCCCGACTTTGTTCTTATCTCTCAGAATTGCCGAGGCTATTTGGGGTCTTTTATGATTCCATATAAATTTTAGGATTATATTTTCTATTTCTGTAAACTATGCCCTTGGTAGTTTGATAGGAATTGCATTGAATCTATATATTGCTTTGGGCAGTATGGACATTTTAACTATATTAATTCTTCCTATGCATGAGCATGGTAGGTGTTTCCATTTATTTGTATCTTCTATGATTTCTTTCTTCAGTGTCTTATAATTTTCTGAGTACAGATCTTTCACTTCTTTGGTTAAATTTATTCCTAGGTATTTTTAAAAATATCTTTTTGAAAGTGGAAAAATGTAAGTTAAATCTACATCTAAGCTATATCCAACTTCTTAATAAGAGAAATAGAATCGCTAAACAGTTTTTCCTATGAAAATTAACATACTTGGTAAACTGAGGCAAAGATTATTTTTATCTAATGTTAGTTTTCAGACTACATACCCTGCTGTGCATTTGCAAAGCAATAAAAGGTCTTATGTTTACTATGCTAGTTCTCATGGTGCCAAAAAATGTGATAATTTACAAAGAGAAAAATCATCAGATATAATTAGCAGAAGTGTTAAACAAACAGCTCATATGCTTTAGTTAAATTGCATGTTAACTAGGCACCTATATTTTAATCTATATAGTTTGATATATATTATATATTTTTGAGTTCTTATCCACTGATCTATACAGGAATCAAATAATCCTTATAAATAAATAGTCACCTAAGCATGATAGTTAAGAACAAATTTGATATTTAATTACTTTATTTGCAAAAAATAGACATTTAAAAGTAAGACTAATTGCTAAATTAACGTACAATAGATATAAGAAAATTAAGCTAAAGGGAGTTTTAGGTCAGTGCATTTTGCAAAGTGACATAATTTAAAAGAAAAAGAAACACAAAAAAACCTATAATAGAATTTCAAAATTTTCAAAGATAAAATTCAAAATATTTAATCAGCAAAAATTTGGAATTAGAATTTTTGGAGTTAAGTGGTTAGTTACACAAACAAATCGATTTTCTAACTTCTCGAATTACTTCCAAAATTTAATGTTATGCATTTAGGAACAGATGTTGTATTGAGTTATATGCTCCTGTGCCTATATGAAACAAGAATTATAAGGATATATAATAGGATTTTCATTTTCCAGATTATTAGGTCTGCCATGGTCCACAAAACAAAACATTTTTAGATTGTTAAAGTCCTTCATATGGAGAAAAAACAGTTTCAAAAAATGAAAATGGAAGTAGTTCATTTATAAGAAGATTAGTTTATTTTGGGGATTATAGGATTATAAGAAATATAGCTTTTATAATGCCACAATAGTTGTTTTCCAAAGTTTAGGGATTCTGGAAAATATACATTAGACTATCAATAAAGAACACGTCTAGATTTCATATCCAAAAATCATCCTCAGATTACAAAACAATTAATTCTATTTTTCTATGATCTTTTTAAAGTAGGAATGTTTGAGGGGATTTAGATATTCTTTGCATTACTTGGTAGCCTCATTAATGTAAGCCATTCTTAAGGTTTTGCAGGGAAGTGCTAGAGGAGACTCCTATTGCGTTTGAGAGCCATGGTCTGAGTATTTACACCATATGCCTGGCAAATGCAACAAATCAGTTTATCGTTTCTTTCTTTCTTATTTTTCTCCTGGGAGAAACAGTTGTTAATCATTTATCAGCACAATACTGGTTTTCTTATTCCCAATGCTCACATGTGTGAAGAATTTTTAAATAACCCTGACTCAAAATGGGATGATTGATGAACTTTTTGTGTGAATGAATCACTGACTTCTCATCGAATTCTATCTACCCTTGTATCTCAATTTCAATCACTTTGCAGAAGGCCGGCTCTCACATCCCAAAATATTATTTTTACAGAGCCATCAGACATGTGTTTCTAGAATGACACTTTTTTTTTTTTTTTTTTTAGCTGAGCCATCCTGCCACCTGTTGGCAGCTCAAAGGCAACTCAGCTCGGGCTGGCATCGAACCGCCGTTGCTCAGAGCTCAGCTCACACTCTTGAGTGAGCTCTTAACCAACTGAGCCATTCGGTTGGCCCTAGAATGACACTTTTAACGTACAATTTTTCTGTTCCTTTATCTGATAATTTTGTTTTTCTGAACTCTGGCTTTAACACTCTTCAATTTTCTGTTTCTTCGCACACCATCTCTGCTCTAACCAATGGGTCAGCTTGCCAATGCCATTTTTGTCTATACCCTTTCTCCTTAGAAAATCCTTCATGTTCTCTAAATTCATTGAAATTCTACTCATTCAATAAAGGTATTTCAGTAAGTAGATATTGGAATCTGCTTCAATATCCATGTCTAGTTTTTTGTTTGTTTTTGTTTATGTTTTTGTTTTTGCTTTTCCCCTGAACTTGTAGGCAGAATTAACAGAATATGGTGGAAGTATAATATTGCAAATCTAGGTTAACCCACCCAGGGGTTAACCAAGATGTTATGGATTGAAGCATGTATAATTTGGGAGGTACTTGTTAAGAAAAGAATACATAATTTTAAATGTAAAAACTAGATTATGGTGACCACGAATGTTCACTGCCCAGATATCCTGCTGCTGGAAGCATAGATGATTGGATAGGGCAGGAAAGAAATTGTGTCCTAGAGGAGCTGCAAGAATAGTATTTAGTGACAGAAGCCATGGGAGGTCCTGGGATTAGATGTTGTGGGTGTTAGTTTGTGAAAGGGGGTTTAAAATTTAAGAGTAGATAGGGAACACATCAATTTAGGGTTACTTTCTCATGACATTGGATTAAATGTTTTGGCAAAAAGCCCAGAGGTGAGGTAAACTCACCAGCAGGGTGACTCTTAGAAGCCTGGAGAAAGTGAGCAAGATGGAATGCCTAAGATGTCTTGGTGGGTGGTACAGGAAGGAATAGGGGAAGTGTGTATGCTCTAATAGTCATATTGCGTCATGCCAGAAGACCAACCAGGGCATTATGTTTCATGGGACTCAAAGGGCACACCACTCACAAAGTCCATTAGGCCACTTATCAAAATAGTAAAAAAGTTTCATAATGTCTCTTTTCTGCAGGCCAGTGATAACTGTGGGACAGCAGTCACAGAGCTGAACTCCTTAGTGTTCAGGAGGATGACAGAGTTCTGATTTAATATAGACCATATAACTGCACTTAACTACCAGAAGCCAGGAGGACAAAGTTATTATAATAAACAAATTCAGGAAGGAAGCTCAGCTAAGGGAGGAATTTTTGGATACCGTTAACAAAGGTTCATATCCCTAAAAGCAAAATAGATAAGCAGAGAACAAGGATGCTCCTTGGCATTTATAAACAGGAAACAAGAGCAAAGTATCAGGAGGCTGAGAGCAGGTATCCCAATAAACTGTCACAAAACCATGGCTCACTTCCCATATTTTTAGATTCAAAACATTGATTAAAGAAGTACCCAGGAAAAAGGACCCTGCAACACCAGAGTAACTATATAAAGTGTTGCTTCCCCCAGCCCTTCTCCAAAGGGATTAATGACTATTGGGTGACTCTATACTCTAAGGAAAGGTAAATACCTGGACATTTTCAGTGCTATGGAGCACAGTAGCTGAGTTGACAGATATTAGGGATCCCAGACTGCCATCATGGCCTACTTGACAGAGTGGGAACTTACAGAGACCAAATAATACATGGATTTCTGGTTAAAGTCTGGATCGCAGTGGCCCACTTCTTCCATGAATTGACATCATGATCATTTCTCCAGTCCCTGGGTATATAATTGAAATTGATATAACTGGCATTTAGAGTAGCCACCACATTGTTTCCTCAACCTTCAGAAATAAGCTTCACAGTGGGAAAGGCCAAGTGGAAACCTTTGAGACAAAACCATATTCCAGAGACTTCTGGTAAAATGGCGCAATAGACAGACACTGTGCTAACTGCCTCCCAGGATCACACCAAAATTACAAGCAAATTATACAGCATTCAACCCTGGAGGTCCCCGGAACACTGGAGGAACAGAACCACTAAACAAAGAACTTAAAGAGGAAGCCGCATCGGGTCTGGTAGGACGGGCGGAGACGAGAGAGGGCGAGCCCCATGAGGGAGGTCCCAGCCGTGGGAGGCTTCTCCGGTTGGGGGAGAGACCCTCCGGCCGCACACCAAGCTCACCAGTCAGAGCTCCTTTGCCGGGAAGAGGAGTTCTAAGATAGCCGGCAGTAAATTAGTGAGGATTCTCTTTGCTCAGCTCGGTGAGGCTAAGAGTGGCTGGAGAATCAGTGGGGCCTGCGCCCGGGTTTGCTCGCCGGTGAGCACTTACTTGGTTCCTGGTGGAAGGAGTGGCTGTGTGAGCCGGGAGCCTGCGGGGACGGACTGAACTGAGCACCTTTGGTGCAAAGGCTGGAGGTTTTTAGACTATCGTTCCCGTGCTGCGGAGCTTGCACGCGAGTGGTGTAGGGAGGACGCCATTTTGTTGGGCTTGAGCCCTCCCACGAAGGATCAGGTCCAAGACCTAATTGGTCTGGTGGAATTGGCGCAGAAGTGCATGTGTGCGTTCGCGTGCACCTGCGGCCTTAGATCCCCACCCTTCGCCCAGCTTATACTGCGTTGCCAGGGAAACGCAGGGCGGGTGCCCTCCGGCTCCAACGGCTGCTCACTGAGACCTGGGAGTGCGCGAGCCGCCTCAGGTCTCTGCTCTTCGCACTCCGCTATGCAGAGTTGCCAGGGAAATGCCTAGTGGGAGTGATCCAGCTCCAACAGGCTGCTCACTGAGATGCGGGAGCGCGCAAGCCGCCTCGGGTCTCTGCTCTCTGCACTCCGCTTGCAGAGTTGCCAGGCTTGTGATTGGTTGTCGGGCTGCTCGGCCTGGTCTGCGAGCGGCTGATTGGGACAGGCTGAGACTGGGAGTTTTCCTGGGAGTGTTGGGCCGTGAGCTGTGTGCCTGTGTGATCCAGCCAGGGCTCTCCTGGTGATCTATCTAATACATCAAAGCAATCCCAGAGCAACAGCCAGAATGGGGAAACAAAGAAACATGTCACAAGTAAAAGATCAGAAGAAACCTCCAGAAATGGAACCAAATGAAACAGAGGGATCCAACCCTTCAGAGACACAGTTTAGAACACTGATGATAAGAATGTTTAAGGAACTTAGCGAGGACATAAAGAAGGATAGGGAAACCATAAAAAACAACCTGTTAGAACTAAAGAATACAATAACTGAAATGAAGAACACACTCGAAGGAATCACCAGTAGAGTAGATGAAGCAGAGGAGCGGATCAGCGATTTGGAAGATAAAATAGCAGAACTCACCCAGTTGGCACAGCAAAAAGACCAAAGAATAAAAAACAATGAAAATAGTTTAAGAGCCCTATGGGACAAGGTGAAGCGCAACCAAACTTCGAATCATAGGGATACCAGAAGGAGAAGAGAAGAAGCAAGGGGTCGAAAAGGTATTTGAAAAAATAATGACTGAAAACTTCCCTACCCTGGTGAAGGAAATCAACATACATGCCCAGGAAGTGCAGAGGGTTCCAAACAAGCTGAACCCAAACAGGTCCACACCAAGACACATCATAGTGAAAATGGCAAAGGTTAAAGACAGAGACAGAATCCTAGAGGCTGCAAGAGAAAGACAGCAGGTTACATACAAAGGAACTCCTGTTAGACTAACAGCTGACTTGTCTACAGAAACTCTGCAGGCCAGAAGGGAGTGGCAGGAGATACTCAAAGTGACACAAAATAAAGGCCTACAACCAAGATTGCTCTACCCAGCATGGCTATCACTTAAAATTGAAGGAGAAATAAAGAGCTTCTCAGAAAAGAATAAGCTTAAGGAATTCATTACCACCAAGCCAGCATTGCAAGAAATGTTAAAAGGGCTTTTTTAAACAAAAGAAAGGGGTAAACAAGCTAACCCAGAGAGACAATTTAAGAAGATTGAAGTCATATCAAGCAGATATAAAGGAAAAACTGATGGTTGCTGGCTGGGAAGGAGTGGGGAAGGGGGAGAGGGGGAAGGTTTTGGACAGTGTATGTGGGACTACAATGTTGCTGCAGGGATATGGGGGCAGTTCTGGGAATGTAATTGATAATGTTGTGAAGAGACTATTATGTTGCGAGAAATAAGTGAGTCAGAGAAGGACAGGTACCATGTGATCTCACTTGTGTGTGAAGTCTGAAGAGCTGAGTGAACAATCAAAGTAAACAGACTCGTAGATGTAGTGGAAAAACTGAGGGTTGTTAGTTGGGAACGGGGTGGGGATGGGGGGGTAGGGGAAGGGATTAGACAGCATAAATAGACAACTACAATATTGCCACAGGGATATGAAACACAGTTCGGGGAATATAATAATGTTGTAAAAATTTTGTGGTGTGTCAGATAGTCACATGTCTTGTTAGGGAGACCACTTCATGGATGGAGTAGAGGCTTGATCACTGCACTGTACACCTGAAGCTGATGTTGTATAGTATTGTATGCCAACTGCAACTGAATATGTGGATGGTCACGGGATGTGGAGTATACTGTGGAGGGGAGTCAAGGGAGTTGTGATGGATATGTATGATATGGGGGGGGAGTGGGATGGTGAACTGGGGGAGGGGGGTTTTCACTTTGGGGGGGTAAAGAGTATAACTATTGCATTGTGTTGTACACCTGAAACTAATAAAATAAAATAAAAAATTTAAAAGTTCAAAAAAAGGCCGGCCGAGTGGCGCATTGGTTAAGCGCTGGTTTGGGGATGCCAGCGGCCCCGGTTCGGATCCCACATGAGGGCCAGTGACACTGCCCTCTACAGCTAACAGCTCCACCTTGAGCTGGGCTGTGCGAGCTCCGGTGATGGTGTGGGCTGCAGCCCCTGCTGCAGTGGGCTGCCATAGGCTACAGTGAGTGGCCCGCAGCCAGCGTGAGCGGCTGGCAGCCAAGCGTGAGCTGCCAATAGCCGCGGTGAGCGACATCCAGAGGCCAGCGACCGATCTGCCTCATCCGGGAAGAGCGCAATGACGATACCAACAGTGAAGCAACATCCTCCGCAACTAAACTGAAGAACAAAAAAAAAGACAGCAACTTGTCTGTTCCCCTTCCCCGATTCCCCAACGCTGTTCCCCTCCGCCAATTCCCCAATAAAATCTTAAAAAAAAAAAAAAAAAAAGACAACACTAAATTGAAAAAACAAGCAAAAGACTGGGAGAAAATATTTAAAAAAATAAAAAAATAAAAGTTCAAAAAAAAAACAAAACCATATTCCAGGAGGAATGGAAGAAATTACTGCCACCGTTAAAGTCTTTAAGTATGCAAGTTCCTATTATATGGCTGTTTAACTTACCATTTCGGCCCCTGCAGAAACTGAATGGATCCTGGAGAATCACTTTAATCTACAAGCTTAACAAAGTAGAAGTGTTGGCCACTGTGCCAGTTGTATTATCATTTCTAGAGAAGATGACTAAGGCACGTGGTATATGTAGAAACATGGCATACAGCCATTGGTTTGATGAATGCATTATTTTCAATTCCACTCACAAAAGAGAGATAGAAACACTTTCATTCATATGGAGTATAGACTAATAGCCATTTACTGTTTTCCCTGAGGAGTATGTTAACAATTTTTTGTTCTATCACAATATAGTCTGAAGATGTCTGTACAAACTGGATATCTCATGAAACATCACACTGATCCATTGTATTGATCTGATATATCATACAAGAGGTGGCTAGTACACTGGAGACTTTGGAGAGATACATACCATTCAGAATATCGATGATGAACCTATAAAGTTTTGAGAGCATGACAGTTCAGTGAGTTTTTTGAGGTCCTGCATTCAATGGTATATGAAGATATCCTCTTCATTGTAAAAACCACATCAATACATGCTGGATCCTCTACCACCAGGAGGAAAACATGACTAAAATGACATAATAAGTACATGAACAGAGTGGCCACACTGGGAGATATAAAGTTTATTTATTTATTTATTTATTTATTTATTTATTTATTTATTTATTTATTTTAGCTGAGCCATCCTGCCACCTGTTGGCAGCTCAACGGCAACTCAGCTCGGGCTGGCCTCGAACCGCTGTTGCTCAGAGCTCAGCTTGCACTTTTGAGCGAGCTCTTAACCAACTGAGCCATTCGGCCGGCCCATAAAGTTTAGATATAGACCCAATAGCATGGACTCCAACTTATCATTACAATAGAGTTACTGTAGGCTATTAATATCCAAATCGTTACCAACTACAATGAATGCTGAGCCCTGAATTCAAAAGTGTTCCTTGAAAAGCCCGACCTATAACTTGGTGGCAACTTGTCTATATTGAATCCCTTCCATCTGGGAAAGGCTAAAAGTTTGTTTTAGATATCTATTCTCAGTATAGGTTTCCATTCCTGCCTTCAGAGCCTTATTCTGCACCATTATCAGGATGCTTATGGAACTCCTGATCCACAGGTTCAGGCATAACATCGACCAGGCCACTCACCTCCCAGTGAAGTATGTGTGGGAGTGGCCTATGGCCCATCAGCTGGACCATCTAGTAGCAGCCAGCCACACAGAACCCCATAGTGACCTTCTCCAGGCAAAGCTGAGGTGACAGGTTGAAGGCAATATTATGAAGGGGGAAAGTGCCATCTTTCAAGATGCTGTGTATTCATTACATCAAAGGTCATTGTTTAGTGCTCTGTTCTCAGTTGGAATGATATACTTGTCCAGTAATGAAGAGCTGAAAGCATAAATAAACTCTTACCATCCCTCCCAGTGAATCCACAGCAGAAATATGTGGAAACATTTCAATCCTCACAACTCTGAACTCTGCAGAGCTGAGGTCTTGTCCTCAGAAGAGGCAAACTTTCTCCAGGGTACACAGCAAGAAACACATTGAACTACAAGCTATGGCAGCCACCAGGATACTTTGGATTCCTCATATCCAAAGCCAGCAGGCAAGTAAAGAAGTTGCCATTCTTGAAAGACTAATTTACCTCAATCACCAGGAGGCAGTAGGGCTGCTTTCTACAGAGAAAAATACATGTGGAGCCCAGGTGGTCCATTTAGGGGCCTCCTGGTACTCAATTGCCCCATTATATCTATAAATAGACAAGTGCAGAACCACCAGCCTGAGGGTATGATTCTTCGACTCCACAGGAACGTTAGTTTGAATTACGTCACCAGATGATAGCTGAAGGTAAGAGAAATTGTGGGTGCATAGTGGAGAATGAAGAAGACGAGTGCCAGGTGTACCCCAATGTCAACTACAGTATTGGGATCTGCATTTCTTCACACTAAACTCTCTCTTTTAAGTTTCCACTCAGTAAGAGAGATCCATGGAACAATGGAGGAGCTATTCCTCAAACTCACTTGGAAAAGATTTTGAAGCATGTGCTATAGAATATGGTGTCATGCAGATGTGCCAAATCAGATCTAGTACTTTGGGGAGTATAATTGTCTAATAGCTCCAGCTACCATTCCTCTAATTCACCACTATCTCACACACTACCCCATGGGATACACCCAGCTAGTGAGAGAGCTTGACAGAGATTCCTCTTCTGATCCCTTTAGACAGGACTACTGTCATGGACAACTTGGATGTATATAATTTTTAGAAATTTTATCTAATTTTGGAATATATCAAGCTTTTTTCGTTCACAAACTGTTAGAAATGAATCTTCTATCACAGGATTGATATAGGTTTGTGCTCTAAAAGCACAGGAATCCCTTTAAATTCTGTAATTACCCATCAAGAAAGAAAAAAGTATAAAGAAATGCAGCATATTTGTAATTTTTATGCTACATCGTTGAGTATATTTCTCACAGGAAAAGTGATAAATTTTAATTAAACTTCAATAAGAATCCCCCATTTATAACTTTGTACATCTGATGCTTGGAATAATTTTCAGCAGATTAGCCTCTAACTCAGTACATCTCAAACCCTGTATTTCCCCCATGATTGCATGTTGCTGGTGCCAAACAGCAAAGAATATGTTATTATAAAACCATCTCTGCCCCTCCAACTTGTGTCACATTATGGGTAGCACCTGGCACTGGTGCTACATAGTGGGTAGTTATAATTCTAAAAGTCAGTTCTATAAAAGGATGGTTAACAGTAAATGTATCTGATGTAGAAGTTTATATTAACAAGAGTTGAACACTCAAAAGTATGAATAATGTGTATTAAATGGCCTTTGATATTAATTACCCTGTAGATCTATGTGCCTTATAATGTAATGATTATTATTACAGAAAATTATTATTGTATGTCAAATGTATAAAACTATCACTTTTGATATGAGAAAATAAATAAGTCCCATTAATCAAATGGGACCACATTTTATTTGACATTGTATCTCAGTAGTTATATGTATACACACACATACACAGACACACACACGTTTTTCAGTGGTGATATTTTTAATGTTATCAATGTAACAAGAAATATCTTAACATATGGATATTATAGATAATACAAAATGAAAATAATCAATACTCTCTAATGAGAGATAACAAACAGTAAATAAGCACAATGGGGAAAAAAGAGAATGACACATATTTGGGAGAAAAATAGAGGTAAAATAACCCAGTACTCTGTAATAAATTTGATGCAGTATCAATATAGACAGAAATGTATAAAATAAATGTCACTTTCAATGTACTTTTTTGGATTAAACATTACTATTTATAACAGAGTAGAATTCGAAAAAAATCACTGATGGCATCTTCAAAGAGATCAAAGCTAAAATTACAGTTCTTGATCAGTGAGCTATGGTGGTGGGAGCCACTTTGACCTGCTCCTTTCCTAGTCTATCTTCTCTTATTTGGTTTAAGAACCCCCTTATCTTTTTCAGGCTTCAAACCACAACATGGCTGTAGATAACATCAGCATGAGTTCTTTGAGATATTTCTATCCTTGTTTTTATATTGCATTTGTTACTACATTTGCTTTGTTAACATGAATTGGCAAACTGTTTTATTTTATGCACAGAATAGCACAAATAACTTGAAATATGGCATAAGTTGAGTTAGAACATGTGAGCTGCTTCAAACACAATGCACTAGAAAAACTCATATAGATAGACGGAATCTACAATGGCAAGTGGCCACGTGGACTGGAGGCCAGGGATATTTAGAAGTTTGAAGATATCTGATATTTTAACAATAGAAATAAAAAAGACAACAGGGGATTAGGAGTCCATCACAGGTGAAGAGTCCAGGAATTATTTGAAGGGGCAGAAAACAGTAGTTAATATGACACTGGGTTCTTGAATGACAAATGGGAAGTTCAGTAATTAGCAATCATTATTACGCAGAAAACCCCTGTGAGTGATCAATAGCCATAGCATACAGAAGTAACGTTTGTTGGCACCTCTACTGCTTCACATTTACTTACTACCCAAATTAACAATCCTGAGAAAAATGACATAGTAACACCAAAGTGCCTAGAATGGTTTTAGGCATTAGAACAAAATACTAATACACTTTAGTATGTATTCTTTAGCCTCAAGAAATGGTAAATCCAAGGAAATGGACCAAAATATATATCAAAATACACATGTAACATGTGGGAGTACTTGACAGCGAGTAAAAGATAAAGCAGAGTCACATTATATGTCTCTTTAAGCAAGACAGCCAAAGAGACAACAAATATAGTCAAATTATATCATACTTGAGGTGTTTTTAATGAGGACTATGTTAACAAATTATAAGAAATTATTATTACAGAAATATATTTTTGTATGGCAAATATGTAAAATTACTGTATCACTTTTGATAGAAGAAAAACCCAGTCTTATGAGTCAAAAGGGACCACATTATATTTGGCGATTGCATTCTCAATAGCTATAGTGTTATATTATACATATTTATATTGTTACATTATACACATTTATTGCATTTTCTCTATACTGAACGTGAAATAAGTAAGGGTGGATATAGAGCTCTGCCATTCACTTGAGGAATGTGACTGGAAGGACTAATTTTATGTCATCTTGACTGAACCAAGGGTTGCCCGGACATTTGGTCACATGTTATTCTGTGTATGTCCGTGAGGGTTTTCTGGATGAGATTAACATTTGTGTCAGTAGACTAAGTCAGCTTCTCCTCCCTAATGTGGATGACCTTATCCTTCCTATTGAAGACCGAAATACAACGAAAAGGCTGAGTAAGGGGTAACTCTTCCTGTCTGACTGCCTTGAATTGGACATCTGTCTTTCACTGCCTTTGGACTCAAAGTAGTACACTATTTTCAAACTAGAATTTATACCATTGGCTCTCCCAGTCCCCAGGCCTTCAGACTACCGGGAACTACACTACCAGCTCTCCAGGGCCCCCAGCTTGCCAACTGCAGATGTTGGCACTTCTGCATTGCCTGAGCCAATTTCTTATAATAAATTATCTATCATCTATCTATCTATCTATCTATCTATCTATCTATCTATCTATCTATTATCTATCTATCTATCTATCTATCTATCTATCTATCTATCTAATCTATCATCTATCTATCATCATCTATCTACCTATCTATACACCTACATCCTATTGGTTCTGCTTCTCTGAAGAATGCTGACTAACACAGTTACATATGATAGTGCTCTGTAATTTTTCCTAAACTATTTTTTTCCCCATATAGATAGATAGATCTTTAAAAAATATATGAGTCACTTTGGTATAGGTATGTTTTAATGGTCAGTGGCCCTCTTTGTTTTTACTCCTTTTATATTAAAAAACATCTCTGCTCTATTATTTTTGTTGTATGTTCTAATTTTTTATTTATAGACACACCTACTTTACAATCCTTTATATGGTGTCTCTTTATAATAATGCATTATTATAAATCTTATTGTTTGTGATTTTATATGACACTTTGGCTTGAAACCGTGAAATGCCACACTTCTCCTTAAGTAGATGTTTAAGTATGTGTTCTGTATTTACTACCACTTATCTCTGTCTCAGTAAACAGCATATAAAATAAATTAGAACAATGTAATATTTCCTTCATTAGGAATCATTTAAAATTGTAAAATTTGATAATATTTGTTGTTCTCTTTTTTGATGTTTTTTGCTCATTTTGTTTTTAATCAGAAAGTAAATAGGGTGCCATTATTTTTAGTTTCTTACCCAATGCCACATACTACATATAATAACTATATATGTATGTTTGTACACATGTTCCCTCATAACCAAACATATTGTTGCATGCCAGATTATAATAATTATTTTAGTTAAATATTATAAATATGGATTGCAAGCCATGTAAAACAATGCTGACTGGCTAATGCAACTGCTATAATCAGCCCTTTATACTTTTCCTTTCATTTACTGTTGAGGCTATAAAAAGACAGATAATTGCTTTGGTATAGCCTCTCTTATAGCATGTGGTTCCAGTGTGACACTTGTCTCCATTACATATAAAGGGAGTTACAATCTAGTAATAATAAGGCAAATAATCCAGTAAAAATAAGCAGAAGATTTGAACAATGACTTCATAAAAGAGACATACAAATGGCCAATAAACACATTTAAAGATGCTAAACAATATTAGTAATCTGAGAAATGCATATCAAAATCAGAATAAAATATCACTACACACCCACTAAAATTAATACTACCATGCATTGGTTATGAGGCAAATGGAATTTCATCCATTATTGGTGGGACCATAAAATTATACAGCTACTTTGGTTAGCAGATTCTTATACTGTTAAACATACACTTATAATTATGAACCAGCAATTTCACTTATAGGTATTTTCCCAAAAGAAATGAAAACAGGCCTAACAAAAGGCTTGTATGTAGATGTTTAAAGCATTCTATTGAAAATCCCAAACTGGAAGCAATTCAAATCTTCATAAACAAGTAAATGAATAAACAAATATTGATAGTCATACAATTAAAATTAAAATAAAAAGGGATGAACTGATAAATACAACATGGATATATTCAAAAGCATTATGTGGCATAAAAGAAGTCAGACCCAAAGATACCTATTGTATGATTACATTTATACAAAATTCTCAAATCCTCAAAACTGATCTATCTTGAGAGAAAGTAGCAAAAGTCACCAAGGGCCACACACTGAGGGGGCATTGACTACAAAGAGGCAAAGGGAATTTGGGGGGATGGTGGAAATGCTCTATATCTTTATTGCACTGTTGATTATATAATTGTTTTCATTTGCCAAAATCCATGAAACTATACATTTAAAATGGATGCATTTCATTTGGGGTAAATTATAGCCCAATGAAGTTGATTTAAAAGTTTAAAAATAATAATAACAGAACACTAATAGTCATATTCTCTGCACTTTTCACTAATACATGTCATGAAAAAAACATTCATTTTCAAGATGTTCTTCACCAATAATAGTTTTTTTGTTTTTTGTTTTTTTTCCCAATAATAGTTTTAAGCATACATATATTTTGATGTCTCTAGTTAAACATTTGTACTCCCTGTGGCTAAATAGTGCCATGAAGTATGCATATGTGTGTGTATGTGAGTGTGTGTGTGTGTGTGTGTGTATATATATATATATAAAATGTCATTAAGCTAGTTTAGTATAACATATATTTAATATATATATATATAGATATAGATATAGATATAGATATAGATATAGATATAGATAGATAGATAGATAGTGTTTTTCTATTTCCACTATCAGAATTCAGCCAAAGATTTTGAGGATGAATATAAATTAGTTTAACTATAGATTTCTCATATTTTAAATTGTGACAAATAAGACCATTAAAATCCAATATGAACTTCAAGGATATCCATTTCTCTGGAAGCTTTTTAGTCTACTTCAGGAGGTGAATACAAATGCAGTAGTAATGTGATAATAATGGTGATAGGAGTGTACGCACTTCTACAGCTGGTAGAAAAGGCAAATACTTTACACTGAGGCAACTACAGTAATTGGTTTGTTCTACTCTGAGTTCAATTTAAAATGGCAATTATTTTCTGAATATGTGATTTAAATCTTTCAAGATATATTACAGTAAAAATGGGGTGGAAGCTTTAGAATTGAAATGTAGACTCACACAACTAGTTATGAAGGAGAAAATTAGTGCCCGTTAGATAACATTTAAACTATGTGTTGTGACTTTAATCAAGAAGGAATTTAAATTTTTGGAATGTATTATAAGACCATATGAATATATAAGACTAACCATTAAAAATGACTTTAAAACCTACAGTTAAACCCTAAATAAAGATACTAAATGAGGTCTCACTTAGAATGGCCAGCTGCGCCACCATTTGAATATAAAAATATCCATCGAAGGCTGGTCCATGTATTATCACTTTCATGTTTTCACAATTATATAATGTTACATTACAGCTGAGACTATCTAGTTTAAGTTATCTCAGCTCAATAATTCTAAAATTTAGAACTGTTCAGTCAAGGAATAATGGTTTATTCCTTTTCATCACAAATGTTAATCTGCAAATAAATGCTATAGAGATAGATATTTAGGAGTAAAACATTTATGATTTTGAAAAATGATGTAGCCTCCTTACAATAATTCACAATGCAATTTAAAGTGGGAAGATTATCATTATAATCAAAATTCAGTAGAATAAGAATCTTGGGCAGTAATAAATTATAGTGAGACTCATGATAGTAAAATCACAATAGAGTTATATTATTTCCATGCAAAGCAGGAAAATGCCATTTAATAATTTAAAAACATTTTAGTAAATGTTCATTTTTATACATACAAATAGGGGATAGGTCCAAGGCATTTTCTTAAATTTATTTTGCTAAAGAGATATTACTGTTATTATTATTATTATTATTCTATTTTATCAATTTTTTTTGTGTGTGATGCACTGGAATTTGCAATGTTTTTCAGTTTTATTTTAGAGTGATGTGTCCCTTATCCCATCCAGTATACCAGTACAAATCAACAAATTAAGCTGATTTGTAGCTGCCCTATTACTACCAATATTATTTCATATTTATTGTATTGAAAACTGATTGAAGTATACCTGTTGCTCTTTAAATCTACATTTCTTTTTCTTTTTTTTTTTTTTTTTTTTTTTGAGGGCAGTGTCACTGGTCTTCATATGTGGGACCCGAACCGGGGCCGCTGGCCTCCCAAGCCAGCGCTTAACAACAAAGCCTCTTGGCTGGCCCTAAATTTACATTTTTATTTATAGATATTTTGACAGTGAGCCATTTTTACATTTTTCAAAACTAACTGTAAAATAAAACTAAAAAATATAGTGTTTGCATAAAAACAGATTAAGATACCCTAAAAGTATCTCTTTTTGAGTCATCACTAATAGAAATCGGGAAACAAAAATAAAAAACATTCTTATAAGAAAGGCCAAAGAATGCCTAAAGATAATTTCTTAAGAGTAAGGGTTAAATATGGAGATTTATTTAAAAATCTGAATTCCACATATCCCACGTAAATGTGTGAAAGTGGGTTAATTATCCATAACATTTAAAGTTGCTCTTATTTATTTTGTATTCAAATTTTCTGGTTAAATTTAGACTTGCTGCTAAATTTCAATGCCTTTTGGCATCGACTTATTATAAAATAATTCTGGACTTCCTCTTTCAAGTTATTGACATTGTACATTACATTTATAGATTTTTTTTGACAGTGAATCATTTTTACATTCCTGAAACAAAATTTGCTCAGTGTGTTAAAAATTTTAACATAATACAGTGTTTAATTTATTTTCTTAACATTACTACATCCATAATCAGTTTTTTTGTTTGTTTTTCTTATCGTCTATTTGGGAAACAAACACACAAAAAAGTCTAAATGCTGTTACACCACAATGAACCAAACAAGTATGATGTTGGCCAAACATCCAGGAACTCAAGTTTCAGATAATCATTAATAAAGACCCACAGTTTGTCCCCTCAAATATATTAGACTTTTATAATAATTTTGTGCTTGGACGGAGATTAGGCTAATGACTTTTCATTCAGGAAGAGTGTATAAGTTAGACACCAGGAGCTATAATTAACTTTCTTGGAGCTGCACCTAGAATAATTCTTTGGCCCCTAGTTTGGAGAGCATTGACTCAAATCGATGTACCTACATTTCTTATCTAGTGTTTAAGCTCATTTCGTACTTCAATCAGTGGATCCCCAATTTGTGAGGAAAATGGAAAATAATTATTTACTCTCATTTGTAGTTTAGGGTTGTATCTGAATTAATCAATATGTTCATTAATAAATTCTCATAGTCACTGACCATATGGGAAGTTTAGTCAAAGTATTTTCTTAGTTATATGTAATTATGAGCTTTCCTTCAAATCTCCTTAGTGATGTTCAGTTTATTTGTTTAAATGAGATCAGTGTTGGCCGGGTAAATTTTCATTTTATTCTCCCAATTCCAGATAACAGATAAAAGAAAAAGAAAAAAGAAAAACTCAGTGAAATACTTCTCAAGAGAACCATGTATGAACTTTATATTATTCATTTTATAAGATAATTATATGAACTGATTTAAATTCATGTCCTATTAATAAAATAATGAGATTCTCAGTATGTCAAAGAAATAATTATGACTATTAATATATGGCAGGAATATACATTATAAAAAGAATTCTTTGAGAAAGGAACTTATCCTCAGTTCACATTTCACCAGGAATTTAGTTAGACCTTATTCCCAAGGTCTTAAATTAATAAGTAGCTGTGAACAAATTCAAACCCAAGTTATGTCTGGAGCATGCATAGTGTGGATAACCTATGCCAAGAAGAGAAAGATAAAGCAGAGGCTTAAGTACTCATAAATGATATAACACATGTTGGTAGACAAAGATCTTTACATTAAAAAATAAACACAAAAAGCTCAGAAACCCCTGGTCATATAATCAAACAAAAAATAAAAGGTATCAAGAGCAGTCAATGTCCTTTAAAGGTTAAGGTACAAAGCCTTAATTCCTAGACTTACCTCTGCTATTCTGTAATGGAAGAAGGAAAAATATGTATACCACTTAAAAAAACAAATACCAGAGCAAATTGGATAAGATGATATGAAGAGTTTAATAACCTACAGTAAAAAGGATAATTTTCTATTTTAATTTGTGGGATTTCAAGAAGAGACATAGAGGGCCGGCCAAGTGGCACGTTGGTTAAAAGCTGCCTTGGGACACCAGTGGCCCAGGTTCGGATCCCACTATGAGGGCCAGTGACACTGCCCTCTACAGCTAAGATGGTGAACAACAGCTCCACCTGGAGCTGGGCTGCTGTGAGTCCCCAGGGACCACATAGCTGCAGCCCCTGCTGCAGTGCGCTACCATAGGCTACAGTGAGTGGCCGGCAGCCAGCATGAGTGGCTGGCAGCTGGCATGAGCTGCCAAGAGCTGCTGTGAGCAGCTGTCCAGAGGCCGGCGACCGATCTTCCTCACCCTAGAAGAGCGCAATGATGGTACCAACATGGACCAGTGACAACTAGACTGAAGAACAAAAGGACAGCAACTTCTCTGTTCCCCTTCCCTGGTTCCCCAATGCTGTTCCCCTCCCCCAATTCCCCAATAAAGTCTTTGAAAAGATTTAAGTAGTTGGCATCACTACTTTAAGATAATTTTAAAACATTAAAACAATAGAAGACAGAGGAGATGGAAGAAATGGGAAAATGAAAGTGTTATTCACTTATTTAACGCATAATAGGTAAGCACTAAATATTTTAGGCACTGTTGCAGGTTCTGAGGACAGTGATACATGAAACAGAGTTCTTGTCATATAGTCCAGTCTTGAGATGTGACTTTTTTGTTGCTCATAGAACATTAAGAAAAAATAGTCCATTTTGAACCATCATATATAACCACCAAACTCCAAATCCTTTCTGTCCTCACTGTCAGCTTCACACAGGGCCCTGGCAGCTCCAGAGAAGGGAAGGTTATGTTGTTGGTACCCTGGTTGTCCTTGACAAGGTTTCTGGCATAACTTCAGAAACGTTCAGAAGGTTTGTCATTTACAAAGTGTGGAAAGACAATGGGGTGGACCAGTTGAAGTGATCTCAACAAATAAGCTTCACCGGTGGGAGAATATATTGAACCTTTACCCCCATACTCTCCAGAGCAGAGGGTAGGAATAGTCTCACCCAAATAAAACTGAGGACTGCTAATCCTAAATCACAAGAGCACTAGAGGCCAAAGAATGGTGAAGTCAGATTTCCATGTTTAGCAGAAAATGAGAAAGCAAGGAGACACTTAAGAATATAAAAAAAAAAAAAGAAAAAAAAAGAAAAAAAGAAAAGAAAAACAGAAAAAGAGGAAAGGGAATGACTTGCATGCAGAGTAACAAAAAAAGTAGTCTTTAGAGGAAGATATGTCCTCATTAGTTGGGGGAGCAAGTACTTATTCTCATATTTAAAAAGGAAAAACTTTCACCTTGAGTCTGGCTTTTCAACTCAGCTTCTACTGATCTTTCATAAAATGTTCATACAGTCTTGTGCTGTTTGTATGATTTGAGTTTTGTTTATGGATAGACCCCAGGTTCTAATTTCTTAGAAAAGAAAGTGTGGATATATATACGTTTCTATAGGTGTTGCAGTTACCAATTTACTGGCTCTCAGCTCCAAATTCACCCTTATTTGCCCTGCTTTGTAATAGTGAAGATGGACGCTGTCAACTCAGGAACTTCCCGGTGAATTCTGACAATACTCTAATGGGAAGATACCCAACAAGTACTGCCAACACCCAGTGGACAGTTTTCTGCTGGCCAGTATTGGGAGGGGCTGGTGATCTCCCAGGTTTTTTCTGCCTTGGACACTCTACCTCAGCCTTAGGCATGGTAACTGTTCTTTGACATCTGCTATTCTTGTTTCTTATAGATTTATTTTGATCCTTTTTGGTAGTTAATTCTCATTTACTATTTCAAATATTAATATTGAATTTTTCTTGTTTAAACCACTGGTATCATTTTGTCTCCTGGCTGGACCCTGACTGATACAATAAGGATGCAAATATTTATTAGTAAGAGATTGTGCTGTTCGTTTAGACAATTGTTTAGTTGTTGCTTATTGGTCCAATTATTTTCCCCACCCCATATAATCAGATAAATCACTCAGTGTTCTTTACTTCAGGGAAAAGATGACCAGGACAGAAACTCTAAAAGAAAATGAAAAACAAAAAACCTGTATTTGCTGTCCAAAAATGCTTAATTCACAGGGGACTACAGAGTGTTTGCAATGTAGATTAAAATACTTTGGAAATAACACAAGGACAGAAAGATTCCGCAGTTCCCTACATATGCCACATTCCAAGAGAAGAAAAAAAAAATCTCTTTTCTTTGAAATAAAACATAAAAGTCTGTATTACCTTTCCATCTGAGAGAAATCTTGGCTGATTAGAAAAATGTTGGGTTAAATGTAATTTCATTCAGATCTTATGTAACTTTTTTTCCCTAATTACATTTGAATGTATATAAGGTCAGCCAATACATTCTTTTTACATACATGATTTTTCACCCTTGATGCTTTAAAAGATTTTTCAATATACTAAATCTATGTAGTGTTGATTAAATTAGATAACAATTTCCTATAGCAACATATGCCATATTAATCTACAGATTCTGTTATTTCTTCATTTTTGAAAAATTGTTTTCCTATCACACTTTTGAGATTGCTGGTGTATATTTAATCTGCCCTTCTCAAAATACCAACAATTTCTATTATCGATATCTGTTGTCTATTCTCAAAAACTGTTATCTTCTCTAATTGTTTTTTTGCTCTGCATTTCTTGTCATTACCTGGAGCCTTTTTCCGATTAACTGATTCTGTTTTCTGCCATGTCATTGTTGGTTTTATCTGTTAATTTTATAATTGTGGTCTTATTTTAAGTCAAATCTATTTTTCAGTTTTAAATTTTTGCTTTTTATTCTTAATCAGTTTTACCTTGAATTGAGTTTGTATTTCTTATTCCATCACCTTTTACACTGTGTTGAGAGTTAGAAGTATCTATTAGAATGGGGAAATATTTCCTTTTCTGAATCTATCTTTTCTAGAAATGAGTCTTTCTTTAGCATGCCATATTTACCACTTTATTCCATTTTTTCCACCTTGTAAATATATAAATGCTTTGAAGATTCTTATATATTTACTTCTGGTTCATCTTTGACATGAGTAATACAATCTAATTTTTCTCTTTGACCTATATGTATTGTTGAGGGATAATCCCCCATTCAGTTTCTCCCTTATCTTAATAGTCTTTGTGATGTTTTTTATAGAAACCATTTATATTCAAAATTAAATATTATACATTAAAGACATAATTTCTTCAAATATGCTCTCATATATTTCAATTACTTACAATGTATATATTGAATTTCTTGTATGTTCAAGACCTTGTACACTGACTGACAAGGCACATGGGAACACTATAGGAAGGCCTATGACCTCATACAATTTATTATCTAAATGATCATGTATAAAACTATCCAAGACACTGCAAGTCTTGAGGAGAGCTAATGGTGTCTTATTTTACACAGAGAATACCAAGCTTAGTTTGACTCAGAGTTTGAGCTTAAGCTTGGATATAGCTTTTGTTCCAGTATTGCTTTAATCTTCCATGATCGTGGCTGAAACTACAGTGTTAAGTTAGATGCAGAGAATTTTCTCTTATCACTGCTTCTCATGATGTCTGACATTTGAATGAATAAAACTACTCTTTTAACAAAAGATTGAGGTTTGGGATCCAGGTATCTTCTGGAGAAAACTCCTCATAAATGGCAAAATCCTTGAGATAGGGTAACATATTAAGTCACTAGCATGCATTAAAATGTTAATGTCACTTTCAAAAATCATAATGCAGTAGTGTATAAGTTTACTAGAATTATTAGTGAAACAATTATGGAATGTATCTCTAAATGGCAGTATAAAATAAATTGTTGAACCGGCCGAGTGGTGCGGTGGTTAAGCGCTGGCCTGGGAAACCAGCGGCCCCGGTTCGGTTCCCACATATGAAGAAAAATAAATAAATAAATAAATAAAATTGTTAATTTGTTAGACAAATAAAGGGTTTATCTTGTGTTGTTATGTGTGAATTTATTTATTTATTTTTACTGAAGCAGAACATTGAGTAAATATTTGGAAGTCTTTTGTGATTTTTCTTTTTTAATGTAAATGTTTTCTTCTTGCTTCCCCTTCCCCCGCCCCTGGTGAGCCTATAACAGCATCTCTATTGATTGATATTCTATTGACATATCAAAAATATTGATCCTTTTTTAGTTGTAGCAAATTTTTTCACTAAAATTAATTTAGACTTTTTTTTAAAATTATAAACTTGTTGCAGTTCTGTGGCTTTTATTTTGACAGAAACTTTTGTGGTTTTATAGAAACAAATCTGTCAATGTCTTATTTTCAGATTGATTCTTCCTTTAAACAAAAACATTTCTAAATTAATATATATATTATAATTTTAACTCTATTCTACCTGGTATTTTATGTGTCCTTGCATATGTGTGTATGTTTTGGGCTGATGATTTTATATATATATAATTCTTCTCAAATTATTGACTCCCTTTTTCAGTAATTATTTTCTTATTTCCTTGTTAAAATGTTACGTAAGTTAAGATTTATTCCTGTGATATTAAGCCAAATTTACTATTAATGTGCTATGATCTCATCATATTATCAGTATGTTCCTAAGGAAAAACTATTTCTATTACATCCTATTACATAACATTGCTCAGCACAGACAGTAAAGAGAAAATTTCTTTCTACTCAAGGATATTTATAAATTTCCTTTCTAATAAATAAGAGTCATTTCTCTTTAGCTCTGCTCTTGCTAAACCCAAATCAGAGCAAAATCCCCTGAAAAAATCATTATGGAATGGATCAATTGGCTTTCCTTACCTCAACTCCTTCAATCCATAGACGAAAATGTGGTCACAAGGACACTGACTATTTCATTTTTGTTGCTCCACTGCCCCAAGCTCAGCAAGGCGAAAAAAGAAGAGATGTCAAGAGAAATAGTTAAGGAAGAAAGAGAATATATATTTTCTATATCATATATGTATGTATTCAATAGTTTTATACATGTGTATGAATGTACATAATTTATATACTTAGGTGCTCATACATTTATCTATTTATATGTTAGTATATATTTATGTTATATATAATTATATGTATTAAGACAATACATAATTATAAAAGTTACATTGTGTTATATACACTATTATATATATATCTATATGTCTATATCTATCTATCTATCTATCTATCTATCTATCTATCTATCTATCTATATTCCATCTCTACCATTCTTTTGTGCTCCTTTCTCTCATTTTTATCAGTTAGTACACTATATAACAGTACTCAGGTGAGGAATTCATAACAACTAATCAAATTTCACAGAAAAAGTAGGTGATTGTCTCAAAGAAACAACATAGGAAAAATAAAGAAGAAAACGTTTCTTCTCTTTCAACTTCTATTAAATATAACGAATGTGATAACTTACAAATCCAGAAGGAGAAAGCTGGGATGAATGACAAATAGTTTCTTCTCCCTGCAACACAAACTTGTGGAAAAATGCATCATTTTAAAGCACTGTATAAAAGTGTATATTTTCCCCAGAATTGTGAGATTTTTGGTATACTCATTTATATTTTAAATCAACCTCTTGTCATCTTACCTTGCTGTAGTATTTTAGCTATATGTTCACCTCTTCTCTTTTGACATGTCCCTGGTTGTAAGAGTTTGGTACCTTTCAGGTTCTTTGGCACCATATATAGTGCTTTAACTATGGTCTCAGTTGTGGCATTGCTAGAAAGGTCAGCACCCACTAGCTTCATAATGTAATGCCTCTGTGTACCCTCCGGTGTATTTCTTTACTCGAATATTGTTTCTTTGATTGTTTAACAGAGTCAATGTATTTTCCTAGGGTTCATCTATCACAAAACAATTTACAGTGGCTTGCAAAATGCCCTGCCTTGGAAAGAATGTATTTAAGGTTTCTTTGGCTCAGAGTGAATGGCTCAGGTAGTACCATATCCCTGAGGTCTTGTTCTTTAGGTTCTTTTTGTTTAAAGAAAATGCATTTGGTCAGACACTGAAAAAAGAACTATGTTTAGATAGCTATGAGAACTGGTGAAAAACTGCTTGGCAAGAAAACTTATTTAGCAAAAGTTTCCTGAACTTAAGAGCTTTATATTCCATGGAAGAGCCTTACATTATTTAACTTTGCAGAAATTTTATAATAATATTAAAGAAGTTACAACATTTCATTAATAAAATAAGATATTGTTATGATTTTCTACCTGTGTCAATGATACTTCTCCACTATGACTCTAAAGTAAAATGAAAAATATTGTTTTCATTCCTGTGACAACTCTAAATTGGTTTACCATGTAATTTTATACCTGATGTACACCACTGAGCCTGTAACATCAGGAGGCCTTAATAAGCACAATCTCAGGGAATATTTATTTATTTATTTATTTAGTCAATACAATTTTGTAAGCACAAAATCTATTAGAAGAGTGTAGTTATATAGTTAGTACAGTGGGATTTTGTAAGGCACTGTAAATTGCATTATAATAAGTTCAAGCTAATTTGAAACATATGGCCTGGTTTTCCATTCCCTGTATGATTCTGGGTTATGCTTGACCACAAGAGAAATGTGTGCTAGATTTGGAAGTTGCACGTAAAGCTGTAGCCAGTCTTCCTGATGATCAGCACAGAGCTACAGGCATCACGACAGCTCACACATGTTTTTGGCTCATGGGGCAGACATCTATATACAAGCCTTTCTACTCTGCAGGATCATCTCCTTTAATTTGAATCCTGGACTACACATGTATAGTCTATGAAAAAGAGCAATAGCATTTTTTTTTTCAGATGATATCATGAGGGTTAAATGTAGTGAGAGGTAAAAGTGGATTCTAGTTCATCCTCACAGGTTCCCCTTTTCCAGTGAGTTCTTATGTGTACCAGTCTGTTGTACCTTTCCCTATTTTGATGGGGCTTTTACTCTTGTTTATTGTTCTGCAGACCTAGGACTTCAGGCCAACCACCAACTGCAGATACAACAGCTTTCTGTAAACTTCTTCACCAGCTGCTCTTTGTAGTCCTTGATTAGTGTATATTTTCTATATTCACTAAATGTTTCTTTCCAGGATATCACTTCCCCAACTATAAGAATTGTGTAAAATTTAAATCCTATAATATACTATTCATTTATTTTACTCTTAGTGATTTTACTTTTCTCATCTAACCATACTAACACATTTGGTGATGAAAGGTGAACTGAGACAGTGCAAACTCTAGTGTTCATTAAATCTCTTTTCATATATATATATATATATATATATATATATATATATATATTTTATTGTTGTTGTTTGTTGATCAAAGTTAATTATATGCACCAGACTTCTCTGCAGTTTTATGGGGATACATTTGTCTGACCTGTTAAAATTTTCTGCATTATTCTCCAATGATCTCTTCTCATTCTTCTGCCTGCTGAGTAAAAAATGTTCAATGAGCTCTGATGGCCATAAGGAAGCCTGAACCAGTAGAAGAAATGATAATATGGATTAGAGTGCCCCCCTTCTTCAGTGCATACTTCCCTTTACATGAGTGAGGATTAAACCTTATTTAAATAAAGTTATATGATTTTAGAGTTGTCTGTAATACCAGTTAACCTACCATGACTAAAACGTTTGGAATAAAAAAGCAAGATCAGACTTTATAGATAATCATTCTGAAAGTATTTTTGAATCTGAGAGACTAGATAAGCCTTCTTAAGAGGACACAAAGAAGCAGAGAATTATATAATTAAAATAGAGTTGTCCTATTAGTTTGCCGGTAATGGTTAACAAGTGCTTAAATACCCTTAGCCCTCATCCTGGTCTGGTGGTATCCAAGTTGACTGGGCTCCTAGGGAGTAAGGGTAGACTCATTAGCATATTCCATAGTTCACAAAAATATTACCACCAATTTTACATGTGTCATGATGTGACAAAGAATAAGCATCAGCTAGGGGTGTATCTATCCAGAACATTTTAACAACATGATATAGGTTATAATGAAGGAAAGAACAGCATCTGAGTGAGTTAACAAATCAAGCTAAAGATTCCCTCATATACAAGGGTCGGGAAGTTTTAAGTACTGAGTTATAAATATTGAGTAAGCCTTTACATCATTGGAAGAAGAGTATTTGTAGAAAAAAATGTATTAACCAAGAACACAATCAACCAAGAACCAAGAAACTATTAAGAATAATAAACAAAGAACCTCCATACTGTTTTCCATAGTGGCTGTACCAGTTTACATTCCCACCAACAGTTTATGAGGGGTGCTTTTTCTCCATAGCCTCTCCAACACTTGTTATTACTCGTCTTGTTGATAATAGCCATTCTAACAGGTGTGAGATGATATCTCATTATGGTTTTGATATGCATTTCTCTAATAGCTAGTAAAGTTGAGCATTTTTTCACATAGCTGTGGGCCGTTTGTATGTCTTCTTAGGAGAAGTGTCTATTCAGATCCTCTATCTGTTTTGTTTTGTTTTGTTTCTTAAAGTTTTTATTGGGGAATTGGGGGAGGGGAACAGCATTGGGGAACCAGGGAAGGGGAACAGACAAGTTGCTGTCCTTTTGTTCTTCAGTTTAGTTGTGGAGGACATTGCTTCACCCATGTTGGTATCATCATTGTGCTCTTCTCCGGTGAGGCAGATCGGTCGCTGGCCTCTGGACGGCCACTCACAGCGTCTCTTGGCAGCTCACACTGGCTTCCAGCCACTCACTGTAGCCTATGGCAGCCCACTGCAGCAGGGGCTGCAGCTTTGCCGTCCCAGGGACTCACAGCAGCCCAGCTCCAGGTGGAGCTGTTGTTCACCATCTTAGCTGTAGAGGGCAGTGTCATTGGCCCTCATATGTGGGATCCGAACCGGGGCCGCTGGCTTCTCAAACCAGCTCTTAATGAACGCGCCACTTGGCTGACCCCTTTACCTGTTTTTTAATTGTATTGTTTGTTTTTTTGTTGTTGAGTTGTATTTTACTAAACATTGTCACACTAATAAATTTAATTATAAAAAAAAATAAACAAATATTGATAAGTTTATCAGAAATAACAAAACATAAAAAATCAATAAAATACTTCTACATGAGAAGTAAACAACCAGTATATATGATAGGAAATAAAACTAACTTTTGTTAGGAACAAAAAATATAAAACAATTAGGGTTACTTTCTTTCTAAACATTACACAAAAATATCGGTACATGGACTGAATTATATAGCATTACAAATATAGTAAATTTGATTTTAAAAATTCATATACTCCATGCAATTCCACTCATAATTCAAGTAATATGATAAAAATTATAAAATGTTAAATGTATGTGGAAGAACTAAAGTTCACAATTAAGGCCAATGTTTTTTAAACAAAATAAAGAGTAGGATTCAGTCTACCAGATTTAAGTTATATTATAAAGTAATAATAATAAAAGTATTGTACTGTAACTGAAATATAAAACAACAACAACAACAAAAAATACCCCAATGAAAATAGCCTATAAATAGCAAAAGTATAAAAATTAATGAAAATTTATAGTTGTTGCATAGCAAATCAGTTGGGCCAGCCCTGATTGTGCTATATAATTAGATCACTATATGGAGATAAGTTGAAATAGCAATACTAAATTCCAAATAGATAAAACCTAAATGATAATGTAATTGTGAATGATATAGCAATACCAAAGAAACCAATAAAAAAAATGTGACATAGGGTTTGAAAAATATTTCTTGTAATGAAACCAACAAGCAGCAAGGAAAAAAATAAAGGCACTGTGTTCTGTGAAGAGCAGCACAACCAGATTTAATTGATGAATTACAAATCCTCATGATTGTCTGCAATGTCTAAATACCATGAAACAATAAATCTATAAATTTACAACAAATGAATGAAAGAAGAGGAAGAGAAGAAAAGTGTCGATTTGTGTTTGGGAAGGGAAGGGAGAGAGAGTAGTAGGTTAAAAAAACTTCAATGCAACACGAAAAATGTAGAAAACAAATGAAACAATGGATAAAATATATAAATTGATAATTCACAGAATGAAAATCTGAAATGAATAAGGATTATAAGTTAATAATGAATTATACTTAATTCAATAATGACTATTATTATAAATAATAAATTATATTATAATTCAATTATGAGTACAATTCAACCTCATCATGATCAGAGAAATGTATCCTGCGCAGACTGGATCACATTACCATCCATACAACCTGGACAAGAGGTGACCCTTCTCTGGACCTTGTGTACTAATTATTATAGTACAAGGACATTGTGGACCTTGTGTACTGATTATTATAAATACAATGTGCAGAATCTTGTAATTCATTTTTGTGCATATTGTACCTCCTAATTGTAGATGCTTTGTATCAACCCCTAGCTGCTTCTGTGACTTGAGTCTGGTCATAGGGCTAGAAAAACTGAAAAGTATTGAGAGTAAGTCCTAAGGATGACCAGCTGGCAAATACCTCAGGGGAAGTTATTAGAATGGCTTCTGGCAGTGGTAAAAGTGGTTCTTTAATGGGAAAACGAGGCTCAGAGGAACTGACATCAAGAATACATATAGGCTCTCCCCTTATCTCTGGTAACCACTAAGGTATTATCTGTATTTTTGTTTCTGAGTGAAATCATATGGTTCTTGACTTTTTCTGAGGTAAGGGGGGAGGCAGGAGGTAGAAGAGAGTTAAGGGAGTCAAATATATAGTCATGGAAGGAGAGTGGACTCTGGATTGTGAACACACAGTACAATATACAGATGAGGTATTATACAGTTGTACACTTGAAACCTATATAATTTTATTAACTGATATCATCCCAATAAATTTAATTTAAAGAAAGAGTACTTATGGGTTGCCTAATTTGCTCAGAGCCATAATGTTTAATAAAAAATATACATTTTGGGTTTTTGCCATCTCTAAAATCTTGTACCTGAACTGATGAAGTCTCAATTTTAATCAAAGAAGAGGGAAGGAAAAAAGTAGAAATGTAGGCAAAAGAGAAAGACCTAGAGGAATACATTTGGGGGATATTAAAAATAGAAAACCTTATAGGGAAGGTAATTTAAATGTCGAACTTATCTGTATTCTTATTTTTTGTATCTTATTGTGTCTTATCTCAAAAAATTCAACATTTTTACTAAATATAAAATTTAAAATTTCAATATTTTTTATATATAATCCCCAGTAGAGAATTTAATAATTTATTAATCTTTCGGAAAAATGTCATAAAAAACATTTTGATATTATATATATTCCTTAAAAGCAATTTAAACATAATAACCATTGAAGACTTGGGCAATTTGAATTTAAAATTTAAATGCCTAGGTTCTTAATATAAATAATTTCTCAAAAAAGTTGTCATTATATTTCATAAGGAATATTAACTATTATGCCTCATTTGAACCTAAAAGCAAGCCAGAGAATTGTGGCAAATGAAAACTGTTGCAAGGTTTATTATTCATATTACCTCAAATTCAACTAATCGAGTTTAAAATATTTTATTTAAAAAGTGGAAATGTATACATTAGGATAAAACTAAATAAAGAAACAATTACACAAATTCTGAAGGTGAAATAATAAAGATTTAATGAGATTTTTAAAAATATTTATAGAACTAAAGAAGTATAAAGAACAATAAAACAAACAGCCATGAACCCACTAATTAGCTTAAAGTATTGCCATTAGCTTTGATGTTTCCTCTGTATCCCTCCTGTGTATCATCCCTTTCTCTCTTTCACAAAGGTAATCAAAATCCTAAATGTTGTGTTTATAATGCTCCTCATCTTGTCTAAAGTTATAACTCATATGTGGATACCTACACCCAAATAATAATGTTTAATTGTGCATATTTCATGAACTCAGGTACTATTATTTTCCTGAGTTTCATTCACATTGCCCTTTTAACTGAAATACATCCCTTTTCGTTGTCTTATAGTAACCCACTTTGTAACATCTCAATTTATTTATCCACTCTATTGCTGAAGGACATCTGGGCTATTTCCAGCGTCTCTGCTATTAACGACTCTTCTACCATAAAATTACTTCCTACATCGATGTACCCATGTGAAAATGTTTCCCTTGTATATACCTAGGACTGGATTTGCTGATTCAGTTCACATGTGATGGTCAAATGTATTAGATAACTGTCAAGGGTTTTCCAATCTGTTTGACCAAAACTTGAGTCAAAAATTAATTTCCATGTATGTAAAGAGTGAGATGAAACTTAGCAGAACTCTCACCTATGCATTAATTTAAAGTTTTATGACATTTAAAAACTTCAAGTTTTCATGTCTATGCTATCTTTTTGCAATTTTCTAAGTAATTTTCCTGTCATCATTTTCTTGACATTTGAGTTATTTTCACCAAAAAAGACATTTTTTGCCAAGAAAAAGCTGTTTTTCCTGCCAAAGAACAAAATTCTGTAAGATAATTTTAAAATTGAAACAGGTATAGAATATATATTTCCTACTCTTTACAATATAAATCCAGTATTATCCTCTCTTATATACTTTACTTCTCCCACATATTGACCTTAGCGGGATCCCACATCTTATTTGTGTCCTCAATTAAGGAAGAAAAAAAAGAAGCATTTGTACATCCTTAGCGCCTAGATGAAATGAAAAACAATAACTGAAATGTTCGTATCTTCTTCTCAATTTGTTCTTGATATTGCCTGTGAACTTGTTTTAATTCTTGTAATTTGACATATTTAAATCTGTATATTTTGCAAAGCATTGTTGCTTACTGTGTTCCTTGAATTGCTTAAATGTAATGTAATTTTAAACTTAGAAATATGTAGTTAGATATTTAAGGAATCATAGAATTCTTCAGTAAATCTACACTCATTGAAAGCTCATTGAATCTGCTAATTAAGTCCTCTTTACTGAAATTCTAATTAATGCAGGTTTACTTTTAAAACATTATCTATAATGTTGATATAAGAATATCCAAACCTGCAGAAAATTTGTATGAGTTGATTAGAGTGTACTTAAGCCAATCAGATGTTATTCCTGGAAGCAAGATCTCAACCAACTGCAAAAAATGCTTCCCTGAATGACACATTGCAGTTTCTTCTATACATTTGTAATTAATGAGGGGACTTTGGGAAATAATAACATGAACATGGGAGAAAGTAAGACAGGAAAATGTCTATGAATTATGGGATATATAAGAGGATTATGTGCTCTCTTTAGAGTGGTTTTGCTTCCAAGGAGTCTGAAAAAGAGACATTTGAAAACTGTGTCAACCTAGATGCACAAAAACAAAGGACAGGGCTTGCGTAAGGCAAAGATAACTTTTTTACTATGGAAGTTATAGGCCTGAGAGGTGTCTACCCACCATGATCATCCCAGTTAGGAATTTATGATCATATCACCTGTGCGGTAACATTCTGTAAGTTTTAGTACAAGGCCCCTTTTCATCTACAATAACCACATTATAATAGATATTCAAATATCAAAATTCTAGGAGATATATTGAATCTAATTCAACAAATAATGAGAATCACTGTGCATGTGACACTATGCTAGTTACCAAATATACAGAGACGCTTATATTATAACATCATTAGTCCTCTATCAAAACAGAGGTTCAGCCTGACCTATTATTTTGATATCTGAATTAAATGTACAAAATTATTAATCTTATTTTGATAGACAGCAGTGGTTAAATAAGTCTCTGTACTACCTAAAAGAATCCTAGAACTATCCATTCATTTGGCAACATGTGTTCTGGAAGATTCCCGGAATAGCATCTGGAAAATTTCAGTCCTCAGGGGAAGTCCTTTAACACTTTCGTGCTTAGGGTGCATCATCTCGGCAACAGGAGGATCATTCCATGTGAACATTTGATTAAAAGTATTTTATAGTGTGCTGCTTTCTCTCCAGGGCTAGAGGTATGAGTACTTTCCTTAGCACCAAACAGGCTGATTCTTGCACTGATTCTTAAGGAACAAAAATTATAGGTTCAATAATATAGAGCAACCAGTAAAAAATGGTTGTGAGTAAAAAGTGGAATTGTTTTTCATGAGTAAATGTAGAGAGGACCTTATAAAAAAATGACACATCATGTCTTGTTTTAAAATTTTCCTTAAATATTCATTATCTTTATTAATTTTGATATGTTACCATTTAGATTTCATTATAGGCAGTTGACAATTTGATCAAGTTTTACATAGGACTATGCTTTCAACAAGAACAAACTTTTATTACTTTCTCATACAAAGTAAAACTAAAAATGCATTGAAGGGTAAAGTTTGTTAAGAGAACTTTTTAAATTCAATTTCAGTTTTCCCTACAATATGATAAATTATTTTTCTCCTTTTGCTTAAATATCATATAAGTAAACTTTAAGGAATGTTGCCATATTAAAAAATTGAAAGCTTCCTGCCCCCCCCCCCAATAAAATTGCAACCATTGGATAGATTTTATATCATTTTTGCTTGTCAAATTTATACCTGTAAAGAATTCTGCCTATAAAGAATCGTTTTGTGCCCAATTAAAAAGGGCTTGAACAAATTGGTAACTGATAGCTCTCATGTTCTGCCCTTTTCTCTCATAGCGGATAAATCAGCCTATGTCTTTGCTCCTGGATAATCAGTTATTCAAAACTGTCCCCTATATTCAATACAGAACATGCATTTAAGTCATTATGCCCACCATTTCCCCAAATTTTAAAAATAGTGCTCAACTTTTATACTGAAAACATAAATACTGTCAAGGATATGTAATTTAATGGATTAAAAATAATTTTATTGCTTTGAATTTGCAAGCTATTTTTAAGATTTTTAAAACAAAATTGAAGAAATACCTTTGATTTTTTTCTTTCTTTTAACATTTGAATCCATATTCTGAGTAAAATTATTATATCACTTAATCATCACTATTTGGCATATATTTTTTTCATTTTTTTACATAATTTAAACATATACATGTAAGTGTTTTTATGGAAATATACACACTATTACTATTATATTTCATTAGCAAAGTAAATGCATATTACACTGTATTTTTTAATGTTTTGTATAGATTATTTTATAAAAAGTTTTAACAATACAAATGTTTTAGAGATAGCATTTTGTACAAAGATAATAACATACTAATACTTTCTGAATTCCTCCTCCTCTGAGGTGTAAAGCATGAAAGAGCCCTCTAATAGGCAGGAGAAAAATAGGATTCTAGTTAGGGATCACTAGTTGACTGACTTGGGAAACTTTTTATTCCTTGAGATATAATTGAGATGGCACATTATATTAGTTTTAGTGTATAGCATAATGATTTGATATGTGTATGTTACAAAATGATTACCACAATAAGTTTTGTTAACATTCATCACTATATGTAGTCATAATTTTTTAATCTTATGATGAGAAACTTAAAGATGTACTCTCTTAGTATGTTTCATATATACAATACAGTATCATTAACTATAGTCACCATGCTATACATTACATCCCAAGGGGTCATTTATCTTTAACTGGAAGTTTGTACCTTTGGACCACCTTCACCAATTTTGCCCAATTCACCAAACTTCTTAACTATTCCAAAATCCAGTTTCTTCATCTAACTTGTTACGAAGAATAAATCCTAGGCAAACTTGTAAAATTGGAAATTAGATTACTGAAAACCTCCCCCTAATTCACTATCAGAATTCATCCAAACGAGCAATCACCATCAGACTTAAAATAAAAAAAATTAGAAGTAAAGTTATTGCATACTGTGGCCATTGTTGGATCCAAGTTTAGTATGATCCAAATCTTACACAATTTTTAGTTCTACTTTAAGGAAAATCATTCAAATGAGGTACAGGCCATCTTAGAAGCAGTATATGTAAGTTAGAATCTCTGAAATGTAAACTTCATTAGCTTCTTGCAAATTGATGGGGAAAATGGAGGTAGATTAGAAAGGATTAGTTAGATAAAAATGAAAACAATGGAAAAGGGGAAAATGCATGCTAGGATCCTGTGCAGAAAGCAGTATAGTGTATTCAAGGAATTGGAAAAATACCTGTGTGGCTGTAGTAGACGGAGCTTGGGAGAATGTGAGCATTAAATTGGATAAGGTTTATAACAGTGCTGTATAAGCTGGCAAAGGGTATACAAATATTGAAAATAATTATATATTTAATATTGCCTGACATTGAGCAAGGGACATTGTGGTTATAGAGCATACCAGTGGGGTAGATATGGTCCAGCAAAGGTAGGGCCATATAGGACATTTTGAGTTGTGTCTTCACCCTAAAGCAAATGTAACTTTTATAAAGCTTCAAATTGGAAAGGTGGGGATAAGGGCGGCACAAATGAATGCAAGCAGATTTGTATTTCATCAAGATTACCATGGCTATGTCTAGAGAATATTTTAGAGAAAAGTAAAAAAGGTTGTGGCAGCAGAACAGAAATGGTGGTGGTTTAGACTGGGTGATTACTGGTAGATATGGGGGGGGGAGTGGACTGATTTGAGATATATTTACAAGGGAAAGTCTATCAGAAAGTTCAAGAAGTCAGTGTCTATGATGACTCTTGGATTTTTAACTTACTTAACTAAATAAGTGGTGGAATCTGGAAATAAATGCAGATTTGGATAGAATGAACATGAATTCAGTCTTGTTTCTTTAGTCAGAGGTAATTTTCAGAGATTCCAACAGGCAAGGCCAAGTACTTCATTATGAGGTCTAGACTTGCACAGTCCAAACAGTAGCCACTAATCACATGTGGCTATTTAAATAAAATGAGAAATTCAACCTCACTGGACACATTTCAGTGCTCAGTAGCCACATATAGCTAGTGGCTACTGTTTTGGTCATTACAGATATAGGACAATTTTATGAAAGTGGAACATTCTGTGGAGCTGGACTAGTCTAGATAAAAATCCTGTTTGTGACTGACTTCTTTGTAGACAGGTGTAAATATTGGATGAAGAGGAATAAGCTAATAGCTGTAACATGCCAAGTGCCATTCTTTAATAGGAGGAAAATAATGAGCAGAAATATCATGAGGGCAGGAGAAGTTTGCATTATTAAATCCAAGGGAAGAGAAAAACTTCAAAATATAGTAAGTTGTAAATGGGTTTGAGTGTTGTAGACAAGTTTATTAAGATGACAGAAAGAAAATAGTTACTGAGTTTAGTAATAGAAGCCTTTGAAAACATTAAGGAGACTTCCTGCCTTCAGAAGAGTGTTACAGTGGAAGACAGAAAGAAGTGGCTTGAAGTACTAAGGAATGGGCAATGGGAGAAGAAGCACAACATAATGGATAACTCCTTTTTTTTAAAAGAAATTTTTTGAGAGTTTATTTGAGCAAACTGAAGACTTATGCTGCAGAGCAAGATCTCAAATGCTCCCTATGGATAACTCTCAAATGGTTGGTTGTGAAAGGAAGAATACAGGAACTCCATGACCATGACAGGTCAAGTGGGAGATTTATCTATCTGCCTATATCTATCTATCTATCTATCTATCTATCTATCTATCTATCTATCTATCTATCTATCTATCATCTATCTGTTTTATTCTTTTAATTTTAGAAAGAATGAAATGAATTTATCTTGAGAATCATGCTTTTGAGAGGAAAGAGAGATAAATATACAAGAGTAAGAAGGAATAATTTACAGTATAAAGTTCTGAGAAAAGAGAAGAGATATAAGCCAAAGCAAAATGAAAAGGTTATCCTGAAGTAAATTAATATGATTTACTAGAGTTCCTGTAATTTAAACACCATTTTAGTCATCTTTGAATTCATCGGTTTTGTTTTGGCCTTTCTATTGTAAAGCAACCCAAACATCTGTTTTCTAAAGACACAAAATATATTTTACTTCTATGTGTTTCTGTCTCCATGTTTGCCTGTTGATTGTATTTGTTCTTCTATAACAATTTCACCTGAATGAGGCCGTGTAGTTCAGTTAATCTGTGCAAGATTTCTCCCACATGACAATTACTTACCAAATGTTAACTCCTTTCCTTTCCAAGGGAATTGAACATTATTAATAATTGCAATTTAATAACTGCATGGTCATATTTGTGTTTTTGGTAATCTTTTCCTCAGTTAATCAGAGAGCATTTTTAAGTCAAGGAAAGATGGGATTTAGGGAGGATAGTATTAGACGATTGCAATAAACCAGAAAAGAAATGACAAAACCCAGCGTTATAAGGGATAGGAATGAAAGACATCAAGACAATGAATAGGAATAACAACAACAACAAAACCAGGTTGGGATATAGAATTACCTAGAACAGAAAGAATTCCATATGCCTCCTACGTTACTTTAAAAAAATAATAATAACTTAGTCTAAGTTTTAATGTTATTAAAAGGATTTCAGTATGTGTTAGTTCTGCATAGTGTTTGTATGCATTGATGTATTATAGATACACAGTATGTCTATATATATATATATAAATTTTGCATATAGATTATTTATCTGTATATTTATAGCTATACTCATGTGTGTATTAATGTTAAATTTGTATCAAACGACACCGAATTCTCATTTCATGAGTGGGGGAGGGGAACAGTGTTGGGGAACCAGGGAAGGGGAACAGACAAGTTGCTGTTCTTTTGTTCTTCAGTCCAGTTGTGGAGGACATTGCTTCACTGGCCCATATTGGTATCATCAGTGCACTAGTCTGGGTGAGGCAGATCAGTTGCTGGCCTCTGGACAGCCGCTCACAGCAGCTTTTGGCAGCTCACTCTGGCTGCCTATGGCAGCCCACTGTAGCAGAGGCTGCAGCCTACACCATCGCTGGTAACTCACAGCAGCCCAGCTCCAGGTAGAGCTGTTATTCACCATCTTAGCCATAGAGGGCAGTGTCACTGGCCCTCATATGTGGGATCCAAACCAGGGCCCTGCTGCTCAGAGCTGGTGTCCCAAGCCAGCTCTTAACCAACACTCCACTTGGCCAGCCTTGCTCAGTCTCTTAAAGTTATTTTTTGCTTCTATATAGTTTTAATTTTTTCATATATGTCAAAGATGGGTACATGAACCTTTTCAACAGATTTTTAACTAATAAGTGCAAAATATTTCAGAAACTTGCAGGAGTTAGTCCAGTTAAATACTGGTTATTATAGATGAAACTTTATGCTTGGGTTTGTTATATTTTAGAACATATAAAGATACAAATTTTAGACAGAAATGGAAACTCAAGACTATTTTAAAACAAAGAGAATTTAGTAATCTAAAATGTGTACGTGGGTCTCAGCATATTGTGTTTTCCTAAAGCAAAAACCTATGCCTCCCCTGAACTTCCATGATCTTCTAAGAGTTGGATAGGGCTTCAGGTATTTCTTTGTTCTCTATGTGCTCTGCTAACCATAAAGTATAGTCTTAATTCTTTATCAAGCTTAGGATTCATGCATACAACCAAGCATTTCTATCTGACTTCATTTTTATTATCTAAATTGCCTCAAAATATCAGGAATGGAACCAATTGTTTTCACAAAACTGTTATTGCTGTCCATTTTTTTTATTATCTTGGGTATTGTCCTTAGAATGTACCCAGTTGCCAAGACCAGAAATTTGGGAATTATACTGAATTCTACCTTCATCTTTACTCCACTCTTTTAGTCAGAGGTTCTGATTAACTTATAATTTCTGTTCTATGATAAATTTGTTCTACTTCACTCGAGTTCGTACTATTCTCTTTAATAACAAAGAGAGAATTGTAATCTCAGTTCAAAGTCTGTATGAAATGTATTTCCGCTCTTTTAGCCATCTCTATTTTCAGTCACACATATTGTAAGACACCCATGGCTTTCAGCATGCTTTGAATAACTTGTGACCAGAAATGGAGTCCATCCTGAGCTCCTACTCAAAGTGTGCATGCATTCTCATCTTCTCCATGGCCATAATGAAATAATTGTAATACTCTAGGAATTTTGACAGGGAAATAACTTCCAGGTTGGTTCTGAACCTAAAAGATCTCCCAATTGCATGAACTCTGTTATATAATCCACCTAGCTATAACATCTCAGATTTTATTAAATAACCACTCATATCCATTACATTTAGCCTTAGTGCTTTTTCTTGAAATTTAGCTCAGAAATTCCAAAATGGATTTGTGCTGGCCAGAAATAGAGTAATAAGTAGGAAAAAAACAAAACAAAACAAAACAAAACAAAACCTTCAACTAAACTATGTGGATTGTTCATTAGTGTACTTCAGAAGAACATGTAGGATACTGACCCAACATCACTGATTTAACCAAGGTTTTTCTATTCTCTATCCATTACTCTTTTGTCTTTACTTCCCTGTCATTGACTTAATTCTCCTACTATGATAAAGATACTTTGTATGGCTGTGGAACCACTTTTCTATAACCCTGAGTTTATATTTTATGGGTATTAGAAAAATATTTTCCTAGCATTCCTGTTTAGAAATATGTTGGGAAGATCTTTAATTCACCTGAATTATGTCCTATGCCCACAATTATAGGCTAATTAATAGGGCTATATGTGTAAGTTTTATTACAAGAAGAGAGAGTAGAAAGGGAAGAAACAATTAGCAGCATGTGTGGTAGTTATAATGAATATATTTTATTCCAAAAATATGTTCAGCATGTTTTGTACTCTTTGATTTTGAATATTTCCTTTACTCAAAACTTAATACTTTGAAAATGGGTTGTGTTTGATGATTTCATTTATGTATTGCAAACAGAAAGGACAAATAATCCTTTATTCTGCTTCTTGGTACATTCTGTTCCACTGCAAAAAACAGCAAGGAAAAAAGAAAGATCCCTTAATATTTCTTATTCTTCCCATAAGAGATAAAGCTCAGCATGAATGGATACATGCTGAATGATGCTGAAAAGTCAAGCAGACCTGATTTTAAATGCCATCTCCACCACAGATTATTTGGGTATGCTTGGGATATCATGATTTAAGTATTCAGAGGTACTTCTATGCTAGGATGTGTTCGAAACACATTGGATGTATAAGAACTGATGGTTAACTTGTCCAAGATAGATTCTCTGCAGGTTGATCTCCTGCAAATCTCAGTGGAAGCCAACCAACCATTGTTGAGCTCTTAGGGAACCAATCCTAGATGAGGGGAGATGGACTATTATGAAACTGGCCAGGCATATCACACAGATGCAAGCACAAAGCTTGAGATTTAACCTCTGATCACATCATGATGGTTCCCCACATTGACAATATTCCCCAAGTATGGAGGCCAATCTGGGAGAGATAGACTGGAGCCAAGGTCCTGCCCATCAGTAGCCCCACAACCAAGGTTTAGTCCTTCTCCCAAAGTCAAGCAACTGGTCCTGCTCTATCCTGCCAGGAGCCGACAGTCTTCAGTGTCTAACAAGGTCACGTTGCCCTGCTCAGCACTGGATGTTTGGGGTTCTGCCTTATGGTTGGTCATGTAATATCTCCTGCCTCTATGAACCCATGTGCCTTTCCTCCTATAGGAGACAATACATTCACTGCATTTGTGACAAGTTCCTGTGGTACCCTGATGATAGCTGGTTGTGTAAGTCAATGTTGGGGCAAGATTTCCTAAAGAGAAGGAAACTCCCTAAAACAGGCTACAACCCGAGGGGACCCCTGAACTGAGATATTGGGGACTCAAGCCCCTTGGAAACTGAAACACAGCACATAGGCCAAAAACCCTGCCTGTGAAAAGCTGATGCATTTGCCCAAGGGCCCTGCTGTGAATGGTCTTCTTGAAGATGAAAAGTCTTCAGGCTGAGAGTTCCAGTAAGAGGTGACTCGCTGACCTTGGGTAAGTTAATTAACAACTTTGTTTAAATTCTTTGACAGATACTGAAGCTCTGACTGAGAAACAGATGCTACCCTCTATTGTAAAGATGTAGCCCTCCTAGGACAAAAGATGTTTAAGACTTCCTTTAGCTACTAAGTATTGTATTTACATAGGAATAGATTTTAGATGCTTTTACCCTAAACACAGCCACTCCTAGTATACACCCTGTGAGTCTAGCTGCTGGTATTTGGGATAATGGCTAGGTAGTCATGTTAACCACTCTTTAGGCGCTATGTAGAGATAGGTGAATCAACATAGAAGAGGCCAGTGTATCCTAGAGAGAACAATTACAGGGAAGTAAAGACTGAGTAAATCCTGGGAACTAGAAACCACCAAACTCATGTGATTGAGGTAATGGTCAAGAATCCCTATAAAAAAGAACCTGCTCTGGCAATAAAGTGTGACATTTCTTCTCTTTAACTCCCCCGGTGTCTCCACTGTCTCCCTTCTTTATTTTCGTCCCCCGCTGATGCCGTCTCCACCTGAAGGAAACCCTGGTCAGCGGAGGCTGGTCTCCCGCACTATCCCTGGGCTCTAACCCAGAAAATGTAATGGATAACAGGTGATCTGCAATCCTGCCATTGATTCAGCCTCATAGTTTCTTGCAATAATTTTCTCCCACCAGCCCTAATGTGTGTGATCTCAGACCATTTATTTGCCCTTCTTAGCTTGATACCATATTCACAGTTGTTATTCTCATTTTTATAATACTGTTCTACATGTAAACTGACAACCCAGCCTTATAGCTTTCTTCACGGCTTTACACAAGCTTTCACATCTGTCCACTATATACTTTCCCTTTGCTTAGTAACCACACATTCCTTAGAACCCAAGTCAGGTATCACTTTCCCTTTATGCTTTACCTTATTTCCATGACAGAAATAGATGGAGAAAATTACTATACTTTGTAGCAGTTTTATAGTTCCTGTTTATTTCTAGAAAATAATATAAACATCATAATCATAATTATTTGTTTGCAAGTTTTGCTTCTCCATGCAAAATCTCTTTTTCAAGGGCAGGCAACATTCATCTTTTTATCCCTATCTGTTAGCAGCATGCCTGAACTAGAACAATTTTTGATAAATTTGTGGAATTGAGTTCTGCATGAAAATACCACTCAGAATCCGCTGTGATGGAAATAACCTAAATATTTAGATTTTGAATGAAAATGATGCCACCATCTGGCTCATCTCAAAGAAAAGTAATCTCTCAGATGACTGATTACAAAGTCAAAATGTATTTAGTAACTGAGAGAAATAAAAAACTTTACCAGTAACATTTCCTTAAAACATCCCTCAAAATTTCAAAGTGGAATTAGAAAACTTGATCTTGAACAACTATCTGGTAAAAATCCATGGCAGTTAATGGAACATCTGAGTAGACTGAGTAAATGGCCTCACTTGACCACAATTCCTGACCCATTGATCTGAGGGTACCTGTTATTCCTGTCATTTGTATCATTTATTTAGTTATGCAGTTGTGTCTTTTTCAGAAGTAGGTAGCTTAATAATAGTGATTGGTTTAAAAATATGTTTTCTATCCTGTCATTTTCCCAACAAAACATCTCCTTGAAGTGTATAGGGTGCAATGATTTCTTAGGTTAATGGCCTATTTTGTACTGTATACCACATATTTTATTTTTCATAAAAATTTACCTTTTTTCACCAAACTACCTGTTTTCAGATCACTGATAATTACAAAAGGTTAGACATTTATATTTGTCATTATGGAATGTGGGTATGAAATCCAAGAATGGAATAAATGGAAGTTGTCTTTTTTCACATGGGAACAATTATATAAATAGCTATTTAATGAAAGTGCATCAGGTGGAGAAGAGCCCATAGCGGTTGTGGAACCAATAAACGGATGGCAGCTGCCCAGTGTTCCTGAGAGGCACTTAAGCCCAGGAAATATATTCACCAAGCATGCTAATTATTCACTTTTCAGCAGTAGAGGTACTGTTCTTAGACTGAAATGAAAACAAGCACAAGAAAACAAACAAGAGAAAATATTCTTAAAGAAAATTCATCTCATTTCTGCTTGATTAATTTTGCAATGAGCATATAAATTCACAAATGAATTTTAAAACCAAATTTCACATTGTACATTTTAGTTAAAATGAAAAAAACAGTGATTGACTGCATTACCTAAATCTTAGATATCCCTATGCTTCCAAAATGTTAACTAAATTGGAAATTTTCTAAAGGAATCCAAAGAGAAGCAAAATTACAAAAAAGTCAGCAATGTTTATGGATTTTCTTAAAAGAAAGAAAGAAAGAAAGAAAGAAAGAAAGAAAGAAAGAAAGAAAGAAAGAAAGAAAGAAAGAAAGAAAGAAAGAAAGAAAAGAAAGAAAGAAGCCAGGTCATCTTTGCTTTAGGCAAGAGAAGTAGACAAAGAAACAAGTCTCTTTTTGTGTACACTATGCATTATTAGCCTAAATTTCAAGCCAATCCCACAAAACACCTGTCAAGCATGAGTTAACAAAAATTATCAAATTGTCTAATCAGACTCACACAGATCAGAGATTTTAGTAATTTTCAAACTTTATCAGTAATTTCAAATAAACAAGATTTTAAGAGGCATAAGTGATGGAGAAAGACGTCCAGGATTTTTAATGTGCTTTTTTACCCGCCCTGATACACCTTCTTGCCCAAGTTAAACTTGAAGTCTCTAATTAGGGAAGTATGTAATCTCCTCATTTACACAGTCAGGATCCAATTCAGTTATGAAATATTTCAGGTTTTTTTTTTTTTTTTTTTTTTTTTTATTCAAGTAGGTATACAGCTTATATGGCATTTAACTGAAACCATACTTCATTCATCCACAGACTCCAGGTTTGTTTACCATAAGCAATCGTTGATTATAGACATCTGGCATCACTATAGATATAGAAACACAGATTTTCTGGTCATAGAAAGAACCTTTTGCTGACATATATATACCATTAATTTTTTTTGCCCGAAGATCAGTTATTACTATATTCATAAGGTGGTTAGACCAGGATCACTTGCCATCTTTCTACATTGAATGTGTCTCCCAACCTCAGGAATGAGAACAAAATGGATTACAAGTTGCTCCTTAACATCTTTCTTTTTATCATACATTTAACAAATGTAGTTCAAAGTAATTGCAAATCATTAACTTTCCTTGGTCACCCACTTGAATTGGATGTTGGAAAGGCCTAATGCAAGAGACTCATCCACCACAGGTATTTAAGTACCAATGAGCAGCAGTAAATCACTGGATATCTGTGGTAAACTGCTAACAATTGTAAATAGAATAAAGTACAAAATATCTTTCCCTTCATTGTGCACTCCTCAAAGATTTAGTTTGTTGAACTGGAATTTTTTTATGCAGAGACATCTCTGAATTTGAAACAAGAAACATCAATTTAGACATTCAACATAGGTTTTCTGTATTCTAAACAGTTTTTAATCACATCATTTCAGAATATGGAAACTACATTTGACAAGTTTCAGCATTATCAAACTTTTTTTTTAGCTCTAATGAAAAAAATTATGTAAATTATCTTTGGGTAGCAGAAAAAATAAATAAAGCTAGCAGAGAAAGTAATGCTGTTTTCAGGTTTTCAAAAGCATGTTACAAAAATGAACATTGATAACAAGCTATATACTCTGTCATAAAAAAAATAAATACACCTAACAGGAGTGTTTAAATGACTCTTAATCTCTTTCATTAAATAGCATAATTGTTACCCACAAACAATCAAATTAAACTCTTGGTTTAATTTATAGATAAACTAAATGTCAGTATGTCATATTTGTTAATATTTTAAACAAATTTCCTAAAATTATACATAGTTTCTTTCAAAATTTAGCTGTTTATTTGTAGAAACAAAAATAACAGAAAACATTCATTAACCCAAATACCCTGTTTTACAAATGAAATTTTAAAGTTTACTTGTCTTCTAAAATTCTTGTAAGATGAAACTACAAATAAATAAATAGAATAGGTAATGTGAATTACTAGAATTAGGTGTTTCAAATTAAATGTAATGTAGTTTAATAGAAAACATTCCCACTAACTTATGAGTCTCTCATAAATATAAATAAAAATAGTAAAGATATGTATAATGATGATTAATGTCAATTTGTGCTTTATTTTGTCTTTATTAAATTTAACACATAAAATATCCATAATATATCATTGCAACAGAATTCCTTAAGTCAAGTAAATATTTAAGAATGAGTAAATATTTTCAGAAAGAATTTAACATCCAAGTTTTGGGAGGCTTTTGCTTTGAGGTGATTTCTTGGCAAACCCAGATGAGACTGTAAAATAGGCTCCTTATGGTCACTAGTTTTGGTGTCAATTTGAGAATTTGTATTTTTCTTATCCGTGCATTGCCATGAACCTTATAAATATTAAGAGCTGACTTTTTTTTATCATCGATTTAGTAGTAACTATTAGAATGTCAGGATTACTGGAGTTTATCTACAAGAAAATGTGACCTTTGTTATCTTAATATTATTTGTTATTTTCATTTGCATTTCTATCTTGTAGAAATGCTATCTCAAATAGTAGACTTTTATTGACTCTTCAATGGCTGTGTTCTCTTTTGTCTTAATTGATAATGTTCTAGGCAAGAAGAATATTTATTCGTATATATTACTATGTATATAGAGACGGTGTAGAATTATTAATTAACAACTATCAAACCATTGTACAATTTTTCTTTAATTTTTCTATGCTGTATTCAAAATGATTATAAAAATTACTATAGCGATGAACATGATAACTTATGTTGTACATATGTATTCTACATTTTAAAATTGTGTTTTGGTATTAAAAGACCACATAGGGGCCGGCCGAGTGGCTCAGTTGGTTAAGAGCTCGCTCAAGAGTGCGAGCTGAGCTCTGAGCAACAGCTGTTCGAGGCCAGCCCGAGCTGAGTTGCCGTTGAGCCGCCAACAGGTGGCAGGATGGCTTAAAAAAAAAAAAAAAAAAAAAAAAAAGACCACATAGACATTTAACTCAATTGACTGAGACATTTTCAATCTATTCTTTGATATCACAAGATACTTTTATCATGGAAAGACCTGATGATCCATGCATCCAAGTATGCTGTAATTTGCATTTGGAAAGTTCTAATAAGCTTCTCCTATTTTTAATTTGTTTTGCTTTGAAATATATTAGTAAAGGTTCAAAGGAGTATTAATCTATACAGAAGAAAAACTATATTTATTTTCAATATGTATGTATTAAAAAAGACGATATGTATTTGGATAAAAACCACAATATATGCTAAGTTGTTTCTTAAGAATAGTTCTTTTTTTTTTTTGAGGGCATTGTCACTTGACTTCATATGTGGGACCCGAACCGGGGCCGCTGGCTTCCCAAGCCAGCGCTTAACCACCACGTCACTCAGCGGGCCCTAAGAAGAGTTATTTTATTTTCTAATATTATCCAAATTTTATTTCCAATAAAAGCTATGTATTTTGCTGAGTCATTCTTTTTGACCTTAAATTTTTCAATTACAATTCACATTCAATATTATATTAGTTTTTCACCCAGCCCCTCAACACCCCTCCCATCTGATAACCATCAGTTTGTTCTCTGCATCTATGAGTTTGTTTCTGTTTTAATTGTGGGTTTATTTTTTAGATATAAGTGAAATCATATGGTATTTATCTTTCTCTGACTGACTTATTTCACTTAGCATAATACCCTCTAGGGCCATCCATGTCATCTCAAATGGTAAGATTTCATTATTCTTTATGGCTGAGCAATATTTCATTCTATATATGTAGCATATCTTCTTTTTCCATTCATTTTTTCATTGGAACACTTCTTCCATTTACATTTAAAGTAATTATTGATAGGTATGTAGTTTTTTCCATTTTATTGTTTTTTGAATGTTTTTATAGTTCTTTCCTGTTCCTTATTGTCTTGCTTTCCTTTTTCTTTCTTTAAGATTTTATTGGGGAATTGGGAAAGGGGAACAGCATTAGGGAATCAGGGGAAGGGGAACAGACAAGTTGTTGTCCTTTTGTTCTTCAGTCTAGTTGTGGAGAACGTTGCTTCACTGGCCCATGTTGGTATTATCATTGCTCCCTTCCTGGGTGCGGCAGTCACTCACTGGGCATTGGATGGCCACTCACCGCAGCTCACGACAGCTCACGAAAGCACATGACAGCTGCTGGCCAGCCCCACTGCAGCCTTTGCCGACTCCAGCGACTCACAGCAGCCCAGCCCCAGGTCCAGCTGTTGTTCACAATCTTAGCTGTAGAGGGCGCAGGGTCACTAGTCCTCATATGTGGGATCCAAACCAGGGGCCCTGCTGCTCAGAGCGAGCATCCCAAGCCAACTCCTAACCAAAGTGCCACTCAGCCAGCCCTTGTCTTGCTTTCTTGATGACATTCTGTAGTTTGTGTTTGGATTCCTTACCCTTCATTTCTGGTATATTCCAGGTAGGTTTTCAATTTGTGGTTATCATGTGCTTAATATATACCAAGCTATGGTTGTAGCAGCTATCTTAAGTTGGTTGCTTAAGTTAAAACACATTCTAAAATTGCTCATTTTTACTAAGTCCACATTTATGTTTTTGTCATATTTTAATTTGTGTGTGCGTGTGTTTGTGCCCCTTAATTTACTGTTACAATTACACATGATCTTCCTACATCTGCCCTTTCACCTTTGTAATAACTTTAGTATTGGTTGGTCTACTGCTTTTATTATATGTTTGCCTTTGTCAGTGAGAATATTTTTTTTCTTTGGGATATTTTCTTATTCATATTTTGTTCATATTCTTCTCCTTAAAGTAGTCTCTTAAACATTTCTTGTAACACTGGCTTCGTGGTAATGAACTCCTTGAGTTTGTTCTTGTATGGGAAGCTCTATATCTGTCTTTCAATTCTACATAATAGCTTTGCCGGGTATGGCAATCTTGGTTGTAGGTCCTTGCTTTTCATCACTTTGAACATTTCGTGCTAGTCCCTTGTAGCCTGCAAAGTTCCTATTGAGAAATCAGTTCATAGTCTTATTGGAACTCCCTTGTAGGCAACTAACTGCTTTTCTCTTGCTGAGAAAATATTTTAAGATTCTCTCTTTGTCTTTAAACTTTGGCATTTGAATTATGATATGTATCTGTGTGGGCCTCTTTGGATTCATCTTGGTTGGGACCCTGCACTTCATGGATATGTATGCCTGTTTTCTTCACCATGTTAGGGAAATTTTCAGTCATTTCTTCAAATAGGATTTAAAATTCTTTCTCTCTTTCTTCTCTTTCTGATACCCCTGTGATGTGAATGTTCTTATGTTTGATGTTGTCCCAGAGGTTACCTTATTATTCTCATGGGATGTTTTCTGCTACCTTGTCTTCCAAATTGCTGATTCAGTCCTCTGCTTCATCTAATCTGTGGTTGATTCCATCTAATGTAGTCTTAATTTCAGTTATTATATTCTTTGTTTCTGACTGATTCATTTTTTATGTCTCCTCTCTCTCTCTCTCTCTCTCTCTCTCTCTCTCTCTCTCTCTCTCTCTCTCTCCTTCTCTCTCTAATTTATTCCCTATTTCTTTTTTGAAGTTCTTCCTGAGAGCACTGAGAATTCTCATAACCAGTGTTTTGAACTCAGCATCTAGTAAATTGCTTGGCTCCATTTTGTTTGGTTATTTTTCTGGAGTTTTGTCCTGTTCTTTCATTTGGCTCATATTTCTCTGTCTCCTCTTTTTGGTTCCTTCCTTTGTTTGTTTCGATCTGTTAAGTAGATCTACTGTGTCCCCCAGAATAGCCTTATGTAATAAGTGTCCTGTGGGGCCCAGTCCCTGTTCACCTTAGCTGGGTGCTGTTGGCATGTCAGTAGGAGAGATTGAATCTCAGGCTGACTCACTGTGAGGACTAGCTATGATTATAGTGAACAAGCTGTTGTGCAGGGGCTTTAAAGGATTCACTTTAACAGGACTCTGGTGCTTGCAAAGTCCATGCTTTGGTTGTGTTGGTTAACCAGGTGTGTTGGTTAACAGGCCTCTTGGAAGGAGCTCCAATGCAGGCCAAGCTCACTGCTGCCTGTGTCCAGCAGGAGGCCACCTGGTAGGAGCTACAAAGTGATCTTTGATTGGTAAGTGTCTGTTCTGGGCTTGAAGTTGCCTAGGAATGGTTATGCTGTGAACTAAGGTCAGCTTCCACTAGTGCTTGGCTCGAGGCATGTTGAGGCCAGCCACTGCCTGTTTGTTGTTTGTGGAACCTTTGAGAGATTTTTAGGAAAGTTGGCATCATGGATCCAAGCCAACTGCTCATATGGATTAGCCTCTGAAAGAGGTTTGGTCCAGGCATGTTAATTAGGTGGGAAGAGGGTCTCAGAGAATCACAAGAGTGCAGCAACAGCAATGTTAGCCAGTTGATAGAGACTCAGATTTGGTGTCTGCCTGTGCCTGCAGGCTATGGAGTGAGGAGGGCTCATCAAAAGAATAATGGTGCCTGCAGGCACTTTAGTCCTGGGGAGAGCTGCCCCACCAGCCCTCACCTAGAAGCCAGACAATTCGGTTACTCCTGGCATGTCCCTGGTGCTTTTTGAGCTTCTTTCCCTTCTCTGGAGCTTAAGGCAATTGTTTGGGAGTGAGTGAGTGTGTGTACAGTCCTTTTAAGAAGATGCCTGGGTCTCTGTCAGCTCTCCATCTCATCTGATTGAATCCCTGCTAACTTTCACAGCCAGCTATTGTGGGAATTCCTCTTCTAGGCTCTGGTACTCTGGGCTGAGGAGTCCTGTGTGGGTCTGGGACCCTTTGGAAACTCAGAAAGGGACCTCTGCAACTGGTATATCCCTTCCAATTCTGCCATAAGTGGGTTTGGACCCAACTGAAATGCATCTCTACCCAGATTATCAGTCTCGACATAGCTTCTTTATATGTAGTTATAGACTTCTGTTTGGTTAGTTTTCAGGTGGTTCTCCAGGGTGGCTGATCTATAATTTAGTTGTAATTTTGATGTGAAGAATACTTCTAATATATATTTAAGTATAAAAATGGATCAAGAACAATGTTTTTGTTTTGTTTTTGAGGACGTTTCTCTGGAATACCAAATTTTTGAAGTTCTAATAAATCATTTAAAAATGAAGTGATGAAGCATATATAAATTTATAATGACCATAATTACCACTTAAAATATCTATAAAGATATTTAAAGAATTCTTTTGGTTTACTCACCACGGTTTGCAAACTATTGTTATAAGGACATCAGAAGGGTTGACATGCAGGTATGTGCAATATGTACATATTCAACTTTCAGATGCCCTCATTATTTAAAAAGTAATAATTCTGGAAATTTAATAACTAGTACTATTTGTTTCTTAAGTCTAACATTTTTATACAACAATAAAAATATATCTTAGTCAAAACACTCTTGAAGGTTTTTATTTGTTTGTTTTGTTTTATTGCATGTAAAAGTATGAGTTAAGTTTCTGTGGAAGAAACTAGAAAGATAGAAAAATAAGTTTGCTGTGTAGGCCCACACATTGCTCTGCTGCTTTTGTCATTATACACTGAAAATGTACCACCTATTCTTACAGTGTCACATTCATACCCTTTAGAATATTTTATATAACCTAAACCACTTTTTCCTACTCATGCATCTGGAAGACACTATTTTGTTGTTTGTTACAAACTCTAACCTGATATTTAGGGAGAGCTCCTCAGAGTATGGTTCTAACCGACAATTGTATGCTCACCTTTACCCTCTTTAATACATACAATGCAGGTCAATCAGTTAAGAATGCTTTAATGTGTCCAAAATTTCTGTCAGCTGTGTTTTTATTTATATGGTTTTATTCACCTGAGAATCATGCCATGTTCTTGCCTTTGTATTCCCCACACTTAATTTGTGTCCCAGAACAAAGTTGCTGAAGATCTTGAATTGAACTAGTTGTAGCAGTTTCTAACTGAAAAAGAAAATTCAAACTTAAGAAATGTATACTAGATCAGACAATTACATTCATGAACTCACCCTAGAAAAAGTGCTACATACCTCATTGCTGAGTATCACTACGGTCACCTTGAAAGTATTCCACTTGGGGAGCTGTGCATCAACGCCAACACCTAATCCACCCTTCATAGCAATATTGGAACTCTAGTTTTGAAATGGCCATCAGAGCTGTCATTGTATTACACTTGATGTCATGAATGTCATCAAAATGCCTTCCTTTGAATATTTCCTTTATTTTTGGAAAGAAGTCATTGGGGGCCAGATCAGGTGGGTAGGCAGGGTCCTCCAGCACAGTTATTTGTTTACTGGTTAAAAATTCCCTCACAGAGTCATGTGAGCTGGTGCATTGTCGTTGGTGAAAGTTTGGGTCATCTAACTTTTTCATGGAGTCTTTTTAGCACTTCCAAATAGTAAAGTTGGTTAACTGTTTATCCAGTTGGTACAAATTTATAATGAATAATCCCTCTGATATCAAAAAAAGTTAGCAACATTTTTGCAACAAGTTCGCAAACTTCGTTATCCGTCATTTAATATAAAAAAGAGATCAGAAATTATTATCCTGTTCTGTTTTCTATTGTAAAGAAAAAAATCAAAGAACATGAAAGATAATTCTAAGAAAAACACACAAAGTCTAATAAGAAACTGAGAAATCCTGGTTTACCAAAAGAAAAGAAAGAAAGAAAGAAGAAGATATCAAAGCAAATATCTTTAAAACTCTACCAATGGAGCAGGAAATAGAATAGAAGAGAAGGTCATCTCTGTTTTGCCCAAAGCCAAGAAAGAAAATATATAACCTATTTTTGAGATTTTAGTTTAAAGATCAAAGGGCAAAATGCAAGCTATTACATAGTAAAAAAAATACTTCTTTTAATGTCTTTCATTGTACATTTATGTACTTTTTTTTTTAGTATTACTGGTCATTATTCAGAAAAATACTTTAAGATCTGTTAAAGATTAAGAGTAAAGAAAAATTAGCTAGATAAAATCTGTTAGTTAAAAATGATATATTTCATAAATCTTGCAGATTATTTGTTGTTATGACAATAATAGTAGATGAGCAAATTTTTTTCAAATAATGAAAATTATATATCTGTTATATAATATTCTTTATGAAAATATGTGAATGTAAATGTATTAGGTCTTTTTTCCTCCTGTTAGAAAAGATGTATTTGCCCTGCTGCAAAATCTAAATAATACTAATTATAAAACTTGCTTATACTAGAACAAACTATCTTGAAGTTTTTATATATATAATAAATAAAATCAGGGGTGCCAAAAATATATACACAAGTGGACATTTTGGTCAACGTTGCTTAAGCAGTAGTTTGCATTAATCAGAAGTGTCTGGACACTGATGGTAACCACTTTGAGTACCTCTTGTAATTGCAGAAGTCAAATGTGAAACTTATATTCATCTTTTGTTATCAGTATATATTAACTATTACAATTATTACAGTTTTCCTTTCTTAAAATATATATGCATTTTTAGGATATATGTATTGTATATATATTATATTTTCTATGTTATATATTATATATGGCAACTTTTAAATATATACATTAAATTTGCAGCAAGAAACTGGAACATCTTTTATCAAACAATAGCACTTTAATCTTATGTTAGGCTGCAATGAAGTGAACAATTGAAAAAAAATCTACTATTTTTATGTCTTGTAAACTAAAGAAATATGTAATAATATTCTGTACAAGAGGGCATGGAGTTTATATAATAAGATTAAGGTGAGGTCAAAGAATGGTAAAGGTTGATGTTAAAAGAATTTGATAGGATATATAGAGTGATACTTACCTTTCTTATGTTTTATAGGATAAAAGCTTCAGTAAAACAAAATATACTAATGTTTTAAAATCATAGAAAAGCTCCAGATAATTCAGAATCTGAGGAAAAAAAATGTTTGGCATTGTATAAGTTTCAAAAGCTGACACAATTTAGAAAATGGTCACATTTCTTAATTTAGTCACCTTAACAAAATATATAATAATTGATGCAAAAATCAATCTAAGCACATTTATATTGTCTGTGAGATAAATTAAAATTGCCAACAATTTTGAGTACTTGATAAATCTTAGGCTATCATAAGAGTACTGTAGGATAGCATTACATAATCACTTTAATGATCCTATTAAAAGGTATAATAATTATTTCCAGAGGAAACTGAAGCTTAGGTCATCATTTACCTAAAATTTCAAAATGGTAGACTTAGAATTTAAACCTAAATCTATTTGGGTCCAAATGCTTAGCTATTAAATTTTACTATTTATTTATTTACACTCTAGTACTTTGTCATTCTCTTAAGGTGAGCTCAAAGATGTATTCCCTGAGGCACTTCTATTTTCCAGGCTGAGTTCTAGGTGACAGATCAGTGAACAAAGTGGAAACCAACAAGCAAACAAACAAAACACTTCCTTTCCAGTGAAACTTGTCAGAAAAAGCTAAGGAGAAACTAAACTGGCCAACAAGAAAATTATGGGATTGGAGGATGTGTAGTTTTAGAGGATTGGCTAGTGAAAGCTTAACTAAAAATGAGATAGCTGAATATAGCCTGAATGGAAGAGGTCATGTGAATATTTTGGGGGAGAGAATTCCAGCAGGAGGGAAGATTGCATGAAAAGCTTTGAGGCAGGAACATGCCTGATGTGTTCAAGGAATAGCATAAAGGTTGATCAGAGCAGAGAAAACAAGAGAGGAACAACAAGAAATGTGTTTAGAGAGATCAAGAGGGCTCAACCATGAGCATCCCTGTGATTGGTGGTAAATCTGATGTTTTACTCAGAATGATTTGCAGAATTTTGGAGAGTTTGGAGCAGAAGATTAACATGAAATGGCTTAGATTTATGAGGATCACTGTGGCTGAAGGGTTAAGAATAAGCTGAAGGAGATGAAGTTCAAACACAGGGAGACTACAAATAGTATTAACTTTTAGTGAAATGCACACCAAAAATGAAACTGGCCATTGTACTATGGATCAGAACAAGAATAGAATAAAAACTGTAGATTTCAGGATCTGAAATGATGTGTTTTTCCAAAGAAGCCATGCAGATGGCCAACAGACACATGAGAAGACATTCAGCTTCACTAATCATCAGGGAAATAAATATCAAAACCACAATGGAATACTACTCAGCCATGAAAAGAGTGAAATATTGCCATTTGTGACAATATAGGTATATGGACTTTAAAAGCATTATGCTAAATGAAATAAGTTAGGCAGAGAAAGACAAATATTATATAATCTCACTTATATGTGGAATTAAAAAAAGAAAACAAAAAGCAAACAGAACAAAACAAAACAAACAAACAAAAAGACAAGCTCATAGATACAGAGAAAATGTTGGTGGTTGCCAGAGACAGGAGGTAGGGAATGAGAAAAATGGTTGAAGGAGGTAAAAATATATAAATTTCCCATTATAAAATAAAATAGTCATGAGGATATAATTACAGCATGATGACTATAGTCAATAATACTCTATTGCATATTTGAAAGTTGCTAAGAGAGTAAATCTTAAAACTTCTCATCACAAGAAAAGAAAAGTTTTTTGTAGCTATTTATGGTGACAGATGTTAACTAGGATCATGGTGATCATTTCTCAATATATACAAATATCAAATCATAAAAAAGCAAAACAAAACAAAAAGAACTGGAGAGTCCAGCAATTACAAACCTTAGCAAAAATATCACATTTGTTAAAAATTAGAAGCAATTAAGCAAAATGTATTAAAAGCTGTTTCAAAATGTTATTGAAATGATTTAAAAGTGAAAAGACCTAGGACAAATTATTGAAATAGTAAAGGCAATAGAGATTAGCAGTTTGCATTATGGTGATGGACATGAAGAAAACTGGAGAGATATTTCAAATACTTAGAACATAAATCAACAGAATATTGTGATGGGTTACATAAGAAGAATCAACAAGGAAAGGCATGTGTCTGGGATGTACCTGACTTCTAGGTTCCTGTATGTGAAATAAGAATAAAATCCAAAATGAAAAAGCTGGTGACTTACATTACCCATTGCCTATTACATGAACACAAAGAACTATAGGCAGGAAGAGAGACATCAAGTGTGGCTCTAAACAAACAGGCAGTCATGGTCTTAAAATACGTAAAAGAAAATGCCAAGTTTTCAGGTCTTTGTTCACAGGAAGGATATTGAATAGATGTGATAATTTATGATTGATTTGCCCATATGTAATAGTCATGGATGCAGATGAGATCACCTGAGGCAGAAATGTAAAACAAGCAAACCTGATCCAAGGAAGCATTCTGATATTTGCAGGCATGGTACAGATAGGGCTAGACTCTGGAGTCACACATGGAAAATCAACTTATATCTGTATTTTCCAAGAAAGCTGTGTGTCATCCAGGGAAGCATAGGCTATCCTGGCAGGATCACACTAACTTTCTAATTTAGAACACCTATGTCTGTGGGAATGGGCAGAGAGCAGAGAGAGAACACAACACCTGGAATTATCTACCTGTGGAGCACCAAAAGCATCCAAAAGCCACTGAATAGGGAATAACCAGAATGATGCAGTGACTGACACAGTGGTGGGGCATTCCCCAATACATCAGAAAAAAAGTTAGATTTAACTCTGGAGCTGAAGCTGCCAAGGGTAGCTGGCAAGCAAGCCAGGTCAATCATGAAACTAAATGCAGAAATCTTGCTCCCAGGGCATCCACCTCATTAACACAGAGAATAAACCATGCAGAAATGAAGTCCCTCTGTTGCAACTGCCCAGAGCTATGGCTCCCTTGCTATTAGAGTCATTCTGTTAAATGGCTGTACAGGAAATGTAAATTTATATCAACAAACCCTCCAGCTCAAGATCCGAGGAGAGTATTAAAACAGCCAAGGTAGGTAAACAGTGAGGAACCTTCCAGAAGAACACACCATCAGAAAATACTAATACATGCAAAATGAGGTATATGGATACATGAAATCAAGGGACAATAAAAAGAAATTTTAAAAGGACAATTGGATAAACATATTTTAATCCATAAAGTGTTCTGTAAAATAAAAGGAAGTAAACATAGTCTGTAAACTTTTGTGTAGAAGGATTACAAAAATGCCAGCCATCATTCCTAACCTGGTATCACTGCCCTTGTTATAAAATGTTGTGTGCACTTTCACTCTGACCCTGTGCTCAGTCCTGTGACTGGCTTTCCAATGGGGCATTATCAAAAACAAGATTCAGGCACTTGAAAAGTGATTATGTGTTGGGCATATTCTCTCTTGGAACAATGCCGGCCTGTGAGGAAGTATGGGCTAGCTTGCTGGATATGAGAGACAAGTGGTTGGTGTCACCCATGTGGGCACAGCTCATGGCCAACCAACTATAAGGCATGTAGAGAAAGCCCTCGACTCGCCAGCTGAGGGGGAGCAGCCAGGTTACCTGAGCATGGCTCAGAACAAAAGAAATGTCTAACAGAATCATGAGCTAAGTCAACTGTTTAAACTACTAAGTTTGAAGTGATTAATGTGAAATAAAAACTAATTGATACAGATATTTATGTTTCAAAAAAATCCTCTAATATAAGCTCAAAAAGAACATAACCTATCATAATTGAATGCATATTTACTTATGGTTATAATCCAGCTGATACCTGAGCTAAGTATAATAAAATTGGAGAGTTAAGGCTTAGCAAGAAGAATGAAGAGGCTCTTTTTAAAAACATGAATGACACTAAACTATAAATAATTTTAAACAAGTTGAAAATTAAATCAATAGCTCTAACAAATAAAGGAACCCAACAATGAGAAGAATCAGGAGGCATTAGACCTAGAAAACCTAGAGGAGAATGCCCTAATGATGTTAAAGACATAATACATTTATTATAAGGAACTCCTAATGACCTAAGGACATACTACATCTATTATATTTAAAATGGATACAATTTATTTGTTAAATAATACTATTACCAAGTGCCATATTTACACTACATGTTTAATAATAGTAGCAGCCAATGCAGTGCTGTTATCCATACTTTTTATGTAAATAAATTGATGCTGAATGAGGGTAATCAACTTACCAAAAGACACACAGTAAAGAAGTAGATTTCAGAAAGAAATGTAGTTATATTTTGCTTCTTCAATACATCACCCTGTGTCTGAACAAGGCAGGGGGAAAAAATGCTTCCTAGCCAAGTTTCATTGTCCCCAAAAGTATGGAGGCAAGAAGAGGCAAACATTAATTCTACTTTCTTAATGACTTTCACTGTTAACCTTGTCTCTCCTGTTTGTGAAGATGAATGTAGGGTGGTTATAAAGGATTATCCAGGAAATTGTTAAAAAGTCCCTTTAGCTCCCACAATACACAACAAGCTCTGTCTTTTTATTAAAAAAATAATGATAACCCATTTATTATTTCAAAATAATATATAAAACATACAGAGTACTATGTAAAAGACAAAAAATTTTAAAGCAAATACATATAACGAAAATTCTGTGTTCCAATCTGTGGAATCTACCATGCTCCCTGAGGTATCCATGTTTAATAGTTGCTTATATGATATTCTAGAAAAAAAAAGTATATATGTATTATATTTATATCACATATATCCATATATATCTGATATATATGGTATATATGTGCATGTGCATATAGACCTACATATACCTATCTCTCTATATAAATGATATATGTGTGTATATATGTCATGTGTTTATATATGTATATATATGTATACATAAAATATAAATTTTGTAATTTCTAAAATAATTATAAAATCACACAAATGATTCTGTTTAATCTTATTTCATATTTAAGCAGTGCTTCAGATATATTTAATTGTGACTTTAGATATATCTAAATAAAACAAGATTAAAAATATAACTACAAGAAGCTTAGCAAAATTTTTTGATTGAAAAAAAAATTGGAATTTTCTGCCTCACAACAAATAACATAATTGGGGATTTTCTGAAATATCCTTGCTGTCTTATAAGTGGAGAATAAAATATTTATTCACACCAATGACATAGAGTTCCAATAAAAATAAGAATCAAGGAGTGAAACACAAGTCAATATTCAACATATCCTTATAGTATTTTCCATCCTCAATAGAATCTAATCTGCTTGGCATTCTCATTTTGGATTGGATTCATCTCTTTGTGATATTATGCTGACTTTAAGAGAGCTTCCATGAAATAATGATGATGTTCGGCCATAAAGTAACAGGAAAATATCTTCCTAAGATGTAGAGTATTAATACATGAGAAAAAAAAAATGTTTCCATTGGTATTAAACTATTATCAGGTAATTATACTAAAAGTTCCTTTAGAGTTTTATTTTTTTTTAAATGACTACTGAAAAACATTTTATTATTTAATTTTTAAACATTTGAGAACTTAGGTGGTTCATTTTAAAAGCAAAAAAAAAAAAAAAAATTCATTATTAAGAATATTTTTTCCAGTTTGAAGCCACTAAGATTTCAATGTAAATCTTCTAAAAATTAAAAACAAAACAAAAGTCAGCTCTGGGCTTTGGCCTATATGAGGACATTCTCTGAGCTGTTTGCGGTTTGGTCATTAGAAATACTCATGCAGCTTTAGCTGTTAGAAACTTGAAGCTTCTTATATTTTTTTGCTTGCAACAACTTCACTGAAAAAAAAATGTGTTTTATGTTGATCCAAGTAATAAGGCCTAGGTTTAAGAACTTCAACTGGTTCTCTTTATAAAAGCATCCATCACTACATTGGGACCTGGTCTTATTAACTTCACTAAGAAATTAATAATGGATTGTCAACTCCCATGGCAAACAGGAAAAAAAAAAGAAGAAAAAAAAAACACAGGAAAGACCTTTACATCTTACCTCATAGTTGACCCCACTGAACAAAAATGGAGAGAAGTCACCAGTGATGATTTTCCCCCAAAAGGGAGACTCAGTATTTTCAAGCATCCTCTTCCTTTTACCTGGGATGCTCTTACTCCCTCTTTGCTTAGCTAATGCTCATCCAACATGCATTTTTCAACTTCACTTATTCAGGGAAATCAGATTATATCAGTACTCTATTCCATCTGTCAAACGTGTGCAATCTATTAGCACTGAAATACTAAGCTCTACTAGTTAGTTAGACCCATGTGCCTTCACTACCTGTCTGACATCACATACTATCTCCCTCTCTCCCCCCACACCAGCCACACTGGCCTCCTTGCTGTTTTTCAAACATGCTGGGGATGCCATTTTCTCAGGATTATCCCACTGCTGCTCCACCACCTGCTACTTTCTGCTTAAGTTGCCACAAGTTTAGTTCCCTGCCTCATTCAAGTCCTTGTTCATGTCATTTTCGTAGTTTTGCCTTCTCCAGCTATTTATTTAAAATTGAGTCCCCTAATCATGCATCAAACTCCTGATCTAATTTATTTCCCTCCTCCATAGCACCCATCATTATCTAATATAACTATAGTTATATTAGATATATAACTGTATATATCTAATATATATAACTAATATATATATAACTAACATATATAATTAATATATATAACTAATATATATATCATATATATATATATCTAATGTAACTATAGTTATAACTATAGTTATATGCCCTAGAATATAAACTCAAGAAAGCAGGAACTTTTGTCTATTTTATTGATTATTCTTCCATTGAATAATGCCTGACTTATAACAGGTGTTCAATAAGTATTTTCCAGTAAATGAATGAATGGAAAATATTTTTATTAGAAACTTTTAATATGGGATCTATTGACCCAATTTTTGCCCATAGAATGAGTTCATGGATTCAATGAATCTCTTGAAATTGATCACAAAATATACATAGATCTTCCTGAATATATTCTGGAAAGTATGTGGCTAGCTATCATTCTGAGGCTTAAGAGGTGACAAATATAATGTACCTTTTAATGCTTAACACATATTAAGTTCTCAAAATTACAGTTAATATTAGTACTGTATTGAATAGCAAGTATCTGTTTATGCATCTGATATTTGTACTAGACTGCAAAGTTCTCAATAATTTTGAACTCACGTTATCTAACATAATCTTTCAGCCCTTATTCTCATATTTGAAATCATCTGTGATCTCATATTATCAAACATAAAGCAAGTTAATCTTGCTTAATAAATATTTGATGAACTGACCAATTAACAATGTCTATAAAGAAAAACTATAACTACTTGAAGTTGGTAGATTGAGTGAGCAGCATGCTCATCTCCTCTTCTTCCCAAGACCTGATTAAAACAAGATTAATGAAACAACATATATAAGAAAATCACCAAAAAATGAACAAGATGAGACCATCATTTAACACATAATATGATTATAATTTTTGGAAGATGGAGAGTGAATGGAGAAGTTTCTTATGAAGATGGTTTCAGACAATTTGAACCTCTGATTCCTAGAAAAGTAAAGGATTCCTGGGATACCTGGGACTACAAAAAGGCAGATTTCAGTTAGGAAGGGGAATAAAATGTGAATATTACTTGAAAATATATAGATCAATAGTCAATCCCATCACTCATCCATAAATATTCTCCAACCCCACCCTATAATCATTCTTAGAAAGTAAACTCAGGATTTATTCCAATACTAGAAAATAAACCAAGGAAAATAAAGATACTCAATCAAGAAATTATGGTTGAAGTCCAGGAAATCTACAGATGATGCTCCAAGAGAGATGTCATAAAGATGGTAGAGCGGGAAGCTGCAGGCCTTCCTTCCCCGACAAAAACACTGAGTTAAGACTATATGGACCAGAGTTTTAGAGACTAGTTGAAAAGCTACATTGCCTAAGTCAGTGTAAAACCAAGAAGGAATTCCAGGAAAAGGAGTGGGGAAATTCATCGAGTTTTAAATACCCGTCTGTGCCCTTCTCCCTATACAATATGATGCACGTAACCAGAGGAAACCCACCATAGTGGGGCTCCTCCCATAGAAGGGACAAAAGAGTGGATGGTGCATTAAGCCTTCTTGTTGAGGGCTGTGTGAACACACACAGCCCTCAACAAGAATGTTTTTTTGTCTCGTCTGACTTGGAACACTGAGGAATTGGGCAGAATTTGGAAGCCACTATAAACAGGCAAGCACCACTGCATGTTAGAGCTGCAGTTCAACAGGCAGTTTCCAAGGTGAGCAAGACCTTGGAAAAGTTTTGAGAGGTCCTAGAACATCCAGCAAGGCTGATTGTATGTGATTTCTTATAAGAGCACACTCACAAAAATTAACTCAAGATGGGTTAAAGGCTTGAATGTAAGACCCAAAACCATAAAACTCGTAGAAGAAAAAATAGGCAAAAGTCTCTGTGACATTGTCCTTGGCAATAATTTTTTTGGATATGACACCAAAAAGACAACAGTGACAATAAACAAATGGGACTCCATCAAGCCAAAAAGCTTCTGCACAGCAAAAGAAACAATCAATAAAATGAAAAGTTACTTATAAAATAGGAGAAAATATTTGCAAATCATATATCTGATAAGGGGTTAATTTCCAAAATATATAAACTCACACAACTCAGTAGCAAACAAATAATCTGACTTAAAAATGGGCAAAGAACCTAAATAAACATTTTTCAAAGAAGATATACAAATGGCCAACAGGTAGATGAAAAGGTGTTCAACATCACTAATTATCAAGGAAATGGAAATCGAAACCACAATGAGATATCGCCTCACACCTGTTAGAACAGCTATTATTGAAAAGACAAAAGATAGCAAGTGCTAGAGAGGATGTGGAGAAAAGAAAACCTTAGTGCACTGTTGGTGGTAATGTAAATTGGTGCAGCCACTATGGAAAACAATATGGTATTTCCTCAAAAAATTAAAAATAGAAATACCAGGTGATCCACCAATTTACGCTTCTGGGTATATATCTACAGGAAATTAAATCACTATCTTGAAAAGATATCTGCAACCCCATGTTAATTGCAGTATTAATAATAATAGGCAAAAAAGGAAATGACCTAAGTGTCCATTGACGAATGGATAAAAAAATGTGATATATATTATTCACCTATAAAAAAATAAGAAATCCTACCTTTTGTGACAACATGGATAAACTTTAAGGGCCGTATGCAAAATGAAATAAGTCATACTGGGAAAGACAAATACTGTATGATTTCACTTATGTGTGGAATCTTAAAATAAATTAATTCATAGAAACAATAAGTATTAATTGTTGCCAGGGGCAAAGGATGGGGAAAATAGGTGAATGTGGTAAAAGGGTATAAACATCCAGTTATAATATGAATAAGTTCTGGGGATTGCAATGTATAGCATAGTAACAATATTGCATTTTATTCTTGAATGTTTTTAAAAGAGTATACATTAAAAGTTCTTCCCACACAGAAAAATAGCAAAGTATATGTGGCAATGGACTTGTTAACTAACCTCATTGTGGCAATCATTTCACAATATACTATATGTATATCAAATCATCATGTTGTATAGCTTAAATTTATAAAATGTTATATGTTAATTTTATCTCAATGAAGATATGAAATTAATCTAACAAAATAGCATTTTGGGGATATAAATTAGAAGAGTCGCATTCAGAACAGTCCAGAGTTGACTTGGAGTGGGTGGGATTAGATAAGAATGGTGGCATAAAGCCAGGGGAAGGCAGTGCAGAAGGGTCTTCGATTTTACCGTTCTTATTGATACGATTTGATTTATTAGTACATTCATGTAATATACTGATAGAACACATAAATTATTTTAAGGTTAAAAACGGCTGGGTTTTGGGTGGCATACTTGTAACATAGAATGGGGTATGGGAGACAGGAATTCTATAATGTATATATTCTAATCTTGGTCAAGAAGGTTTAAAAGGTAGCAGGGATCAACTCATTTTGACATGTGACAGATTTATGTAAGTTTTCCTTAAAAAAAAAAAATCAGCAGTCTGAAGGGGAGTGAATGAAGATGAGTTGAGAAGAAAAGGGGATCAAAAGCAATTTTTTTGTTTCAATTGTTGAAAAAGCAGAAATCTACTTGTAGATACTGTCAAAGACAGTATAGAGGAGAAACTTGATACTGTTTTGTCTAAGATATTCAAACCAATTAAGGGCAAATAAACTCAGCCATTGATATTAACCTCCACAGAATCTTTAAAATAGAAATCTTTGCAGGAATATAAGCTCATTTCCTAGGAATAGGTTAATGTAAATTCATGAATTGCTAAGTAGCAATTAACATTTAAACAACTAGAGAAAGCATTATATTTTGCCTTAATCCTAGTATCTAGGTAGAGTTTAACTGTTCTTTCTTTTAGAAATGTAACTCCAGAGAGAGACAGAGAGAGAGAGAGAGAGAGAGAGAGAGAGAGAGAGAGAGAGAGAGAGAGAGAGAAAGAAAGAGAAAGAAAGAAAGAAATTGCTTTTAACTAGCCTCAAATATTAGACTACTTTGGGTAGCTATATTTTCTTTCTGATTAATCTGCCTATGAAGCACAAATTTAAAGATAAGTTTGAGCTTAAAGTAGTACCACTATCTGAAATCTCTCATTCACCTATAAACTCAAATATCCAAAAGAAATGCACCATCTCTCCACAGCTCCCCCTCCTCCTTTACCACCAGGCCTGTTCAGGCTGCTATCCCTAGAATTGTCCTTCAACAAACCCCTTCATCTTACCCCTCTGTCTCCAGTTTCTAAATTTCTGTCTCCATTCTGTCACTTTTTTTTGCTGCAACTGCTCCCTCAGTTTAGTTCTTATGTCTTGATATCCAAAAATCGCCAAAGCTTAAAACCTCCAAGATCTCAGGCAGAGTGGCACACGGTGGTTAAGCACTGGCTTGGGAAGTCAGCAGCCCAGGTTCAGGTCCCATATATGAGGGCCTGTAACACTACCCTCAAAAATAAAAACAAACAAACAAACAAACAAACAAAAAACCCTCCAAGATCTCCATGATTTCAGTCTGCCCTCACAACGCTTTCAACACAATCTGCTAATTACAAACCAGTTATGTTCATAGCACTGTACTGTTTAAAATGACTTCTTTTCAGGATGAAAGAAAGTTAGGCATTTGTTTATATTTATAATGTTTTTCATAGTCTGATCTCTGTTGTGTTACCTAGCTCTCTACTCTCGATCTCATCGTGGCAGCGATAGTTGGCCACAAAATCTTTGAACTCTTTCCATAGAGAGGTGGAGTCCAGTTGCTACCACCATCACCATTCCCTCATGACTGAATTTTACAAACAGAATATGGCAGAAGTGATACTGTAGAGTTAATATGTAAATACAATCCACTAGTTTACATATATCAACCCTAATATAATCTCTATGAAGTAAGTTTACTAATCCTGTTCTACAGTTAAGGAAACTGGGATTCAAAACTTCACAGAGATGGCAAAGACTCAGACCCAAAATCAGGCTTAAAGAGATCTGCTTCTGCCTTCACCTTTGTCAGTAACACCGTTGTTGGAATCCAGTTGTGAGGAAGATCAAACAGAAGAGCTCTGCATGGAGAGGAACCACTACCTGTAGCTAAAAGCTGAGTTCCCAGCCAGTGACTATCTCCAATTGACAGTCATGTGAGCCATGATTGTGGAGCAAGAGCCCTCCCTATCATGACCTGTCCTAATTGTATGATCATAAACAGATAAATGATTATTGTTATTCATTTGTTACATGATAGAAAATCAAAATACACATGCTTAACGTGTGTGTGTGTGTGTGTGTGTGTGTGTGTGTGTGTGTGTGTGTGTATACACATATATCTACACAGTAAGTCCTCACTTAACATCTATGATAGGTTTTTGGAAACTGCAACTTAAGTGAAATGGCATACAAGGAAACCAATTTTACCATTGCTTAATTGATATAAACAAAAGTGAAGTGACTGTGGTATATTTCTGGTCACAAAAGCATCAACAAATTGCTATGCAAAAAAACTTCAAATAGTAAACATTAAAATAAATGTGAGCTATACATACAATGAAGATATGAAAACACTAGTAAGATATTTATTTTCCAGCCCGCTTATTCCAGTTCAGGATCAAGGGTAGCTGGAGCCTCTCCTGACACCTCAGGGTGCAAAGTGGGGCCCAGCAACCTGTGTTTTCACAAGCGCTCCAGGTCGTTCTAATGCATTATTAATTTGAGAAGCACTGCCTTTGAATACCACAACCTTTGAAAGATAGGATATGCTTTAGTACCCATTTAGTATGATTTTCTCTTTTTGCAGATAAAGAAACTGAGGGGAAGTATGGTTGACCTTTTGAAGTCCTGAAAATTAACAAGTAGCAAAGCAAAGACTAAACTCAGGATATCTTGGTTATCAGTTAAAGGCTTCCATTGCATCTCAGTAAGATTTTTAATTGTAACACATGTCAAATTTTAACTGTCAATAGCATAACATTTTTGTTTCAAACAAAAGAATCAATACTTATCAGAATATACTCAAATGATAATTGCTCTTTTAAGGATATGTGCAGAGAATTGAATCTCAGCAGGCTACCAAATCCAGCTGAGGAGGGCAACAAGGGAGGTTCACAAAAGACACATGCTAAAGACCCATTGAACTAGCATGAATCAGTGAGGCATGATTATAGAGCTCTGAGACATAATCATAGTATAAAGAACAGGCTGGAGCACCAAATCAGAAAAGTGAGCAAAGATGCTGCAAACATGTGCTTTAGTTCAACTTACAATTAGTATTCACATTTGCCAGTAAAACAATCTGCCAGTCACACTTTATCAAACTTAGATGGCAATTCTGAAACATGAGAAGGCAAAGAAAATGCATGGGTGTATGTGTGTTCGAATGTACAGAAATACCCAGAAAACAAAACTGCATAAATATGTGCAATATATATAAGTGCAGATGTACTTAGATTCATGGCATTTTAATATTCCCAAAGCCACGAAACATCTTATTGTGGTTTGAAAAGATTAGGGAAAAAAATGAATAACAAAGCCTCCACTTGGAGATTTACATGTACTTCCCCCCTCCCCTCCCCTTGGTCTCACTGTTTGTTTTTTTTAAAAAATGTGGTTGACATCAATCTTGTATGAATTTCAGTTATACAATACAATGATTCTATATATACAGAGGGTGCCAGAATGTAAACACATTTTAAGGAAGGAAAAAAACTATTAAAATTGTAGTACTCAATGTATACCGATAACAAAAGATGAATACAAGTTACGTTTGACTCCTGAAGTCACAAAAGGTGCTCAAAGTGGTTACCATCAGTGTCCAGACACTTCTGATTATGGTCAACTACTGCTTGAGCAACGTTGACCAAAGTGTCCAATTGTGTACATTTTCTTGGCACCTCGAGTATACACCTATGGTATGATCACCATGATAAGTCTAGTAATCAGCTGTAACCATAGAAAGTTATAATGATATTATTGATTACATCCTATGCTGTATATTATGTCTTTGCGACTATTTATTTTATAAGTGGAAACTTGTACTTAATCCACCTCATCTTTTCACCTATTCCTCCACCTACACCCCCAAACAATCAGTTTGTTCTCTGTGTCCACCAACATCCAGCCGGCTAGGTTGAAGGAGAGTTAAAAAAACATAAAAAATGGCACCTACCGGTGCTACCATCCAGGAAAAGGTGTCTCCTGTCTGTGCTGCTTCACTTTCTAAAAGTCTACGCGCTAGGACTGGGAGCTAGGGAATTTGTGCCAGGACGCTTTAAGGGAGGAGTCTTGGTTTCCTCCAGCCTTTTGGCTCTCCTGGATATTGTTCCTACTAGTTTTTAAAGCCAAATATATGGGAGCTCCTTTTCCTGTTGCAGTTTCCCCAGTCTGGGGAGTCCAACATATGGCTGAGAACCCTCGCTCCTCAAGGGGACTTCTAGGGTTCTGATACCCCTTCAGCTTTTGGGTTGCTGTACAGTGGGTGTGGTTCCTGATTAGACTGTGTTTCTGTCCCTTCTACTCATCTCATTGTGGCTTTCTTTTTAGATCCTTAGTAGTAGGAAATCTGTTCTGCCAGTCTTCGGGTTATTCTGAGAGATACTTGTCCTATTATCTGTAGTTGTAATTTCCATGTGTCCATGGAGGAGGTGAGCTCAGGCTCTTGATGTTCCAACCTCATGTATATTACATATATTTTAGTGTATAAATTATCTTTAAGGAGTCCTATAGCAAATGAAACCTGTCTTAAGCCTTCAGTACTCATTCCTATTTGAAAAAATATTAATTTTTTTCTAACAAGTGTACAGTCTGCCACTAGGGACAGACACACCGTCTTACTTTCTTATGATTTCAGTTTCCTGCTGCCTATTCTCTGTTAGAAGAGAAGCAAGGACTATACGTGCCAAAAGCACTAACAATCCTGTGGGCAGGAAATCACAGGCGCCAGAGAGTTCATACAAAGATTGGATTTTGCCTTCTCCAGGGGGAAAAAAACTCTGAAAAGACTGTACTTATCTCTCTGCAAGGCAAATTAGCTCTTACCTCTTAGTGGCTGCCACCATGCAATGACGGGCTCTTCTGTTTGCCACAGTGCCCACCAGAGCTTAATTCACTCAATTATTATATGCTTCCTCCTGTAAGTTTGTTATCCTTGCTATGGGACTTAGGTGGAAATGAGTCATTCACTTCAGATGACAAGAAATTACCAGTGATTTACGTGGAGATTTCTTGTTAATTACTTTACAACTTAGTGAATTTCACTTCTGCTTAAACTATTGTACTTGCTGATCATAGCCAAAGGTCAGAATGCAAATATTCACATTATTCTCCTTCATACTCATTCCCATTCTGTCTGATTTTAGATGAAAATAATGAAGTAAAGGAACTACTGGTAATTTGTAGTCTGAAATATACATGTAAATCAAAAAGCTTTCCACCTATGTTCTAATAAGATGATTTAAAAATCGTATTATCTCTGTTCTTTGGAAACCTAACTTTCATTAATTAATTTTAAAGGCAATGTTTCCCCATCACCTTCATGTACATGAGGGAATCAGATCACTATTTGCTTTCACTCTATTGAAATATCTATGAGGAACAAGTGTAAAATGATACATATGCTAAACGTCTTGTCTGAATTGCTATTTAATACAATGCCTAGATTTATATGTTCAAAGACTTTTCCTTTGGCAATAAAATCATTATTCTTTAAAAAGAAAGTGTGGGACTCATACATTGTATTCAGCTTTTCTCTCCTCTGATTTCTAAGAGCTTCCTTTCTTCTTCCTTCTGGGCATGAAAAGAAGATAAACCACTCTGACTTTCTCCTTCTGTTCATTTTTTTCTTCTGGCAATGTCTGTTCCTGAAGGGAATAGAAAGTGTCAGGAAGCTTAGGAAGCAGCCTATGTGTTATTGGGGTGATTTTTCTATTCTCTGCCTTCTGAATAATTGTCACTCTCCTCAGTACTTTTAGGGCCCTTTTGGAAAAAGAAAAGAGGGTAATGGTGAGCATCAAAGAAAACAAACAAAAAACTTTCTATGTTTTGATAAATTTAAATTGACAGAGGAGTTGTAAAAGTAGTATACAGAATTTCTATGTACATTTCGGCTAGCTTCTCTTTCTAACAACTTATAACACCATAGAATATTTATGAAAACTAGTAAATTAACATTGATACAATACTATTAACTAAAATACAGAATTTATATGAATTTCATTATTTTTTTTCTATTTTTGTCTTTTTTCTGTTTCAGGATACAATCCTGGGTTTTACATTGTATTTTGTTGGCATGATTCCTTAGTAGTATGCTCTACTGTGGGAGAATGCCTCAGACTTCCCTTTTCTCCCCAAAACTTTATGCTTTTTAAAAGTATTGGTCACTTCGTAGAATTCTGTTCAGTTTTGGTTTGTCTGGTGTTTTCTCTTATCTATATGGAGATTGTGCATTATTAGTAAAAATATCTCAGAGATCACATGCCTTTCTTAGTGCATCATATCAGGGATACACAATATCTATATGTCTTATTATTGGTAATATTAACCTTGACCACTTAGCAAAAGTGGTGTAAGCTAGGATATTGGAAAGTTGCTTTTTTACCCATTTATAATTACTAACTATTTTGTTGGAGATTACTTGAGACTGTATAATATCCTCTTTCTGCTTCAACTTTTGACCTCTAACTTCTGCATTTATAACTAGATTGGTGATTTCCCATTTACTATTTCTTTCCACCACTACAGAAATTCTTCTGTAAGGAACATTTGTCTCTTCTCCTCTATTTATTAATTTAATATATCATGTGGATTAATGAATTTTTATTTTATTTTCTGGCCTAGAATTCAATACCATTGGTATTTATTTTATTGTCCAAGATGTTCCAGCTTTCACTATGGGGAGATCTTTCATGATGGCTTGTGTGCCCTTTCAATATTCATAGCCTTAAACATTTTTTTTTAGCACTTCCTTATTTTTAGGCACCATAAGATGCATCAGGGTCATCTTGCTCTTATGTTCCTTGCCTCACTTCTGAATCAGCCATTTCTCCAAAAACTCTGATTCATTTTCATGAAGAATTATATATTTAGAAACCAAAATTTAAGCAATATGTGTACTCATTGCTACTAGGGTATTCACTACTTCTAGACTCTCTGTTAGTGAGTACAGCAGATAGCCAGATAGATAAACAGATATGAATATAAAATATCTACACACACATTATACTAACTCATGTGTATAGACATCTATTTTTACTTGTCTTTCAATCAAACCATCTATTTGTCTATTGCCTGTCAATGTATCTACCTATCTAAACAGAGTCTATGTAGATAACTCCTATTTTAATCTAGCTCCTATTTAAAATACACCACAGGGTGTTTTTTACCATTTCTTTTTTTCTTATTTATAACTGCTTTCTTGGACAGTGAAAAATCTGTTTCTCACTATCTACAACACATTTACTTATTTTTTGAGCTGTAGTACAAATAAAGTATTTTCATAATTCCTAATCCATAGCCCTATGAGAAACACTTTTTCCAACTGCAGTGATTATTTACAGTTATTATTTTCTTAAGCTATATAATATCCACTGAAAATCCTGTTCTCTAATGTTATTTACATCACTTTCTCTCTTTTCCATCAGACTGGGTATTATTAATAAAGACCCTGGAACATTTTACCAAACTTATGCCAGGAATGCAACTGGGCATTCACAGCAACTAGAATCATAAACTTGAACATTTATAAATATTTCCTTATGTCTTTGTTTTACATTTCTGAGTAACTACTTCATTCATTTTTTTTCCTCTATCACCCTTTCTTTATACTCACCATTCATTTTTGTGTATATGTCCCACATATTTGGAAACAAGTTCACATTAAGCCCTGGAATTTAACACTTTAGACTTTTATCCAGCTTTCTGCTAAAGCTATGGAGAAAGCTGATGGTAAACTGGGGGCAGAGTTGGTCTAGTCTGATATTCTCATTGGTGGTCATCGTATTCCATGATCTCCGATCAAAAACTGTACGATTTTTTACACACGAAGTTTTCAAAATATCCCAGCTTACCATAAATCCAGTTTCTCAAAATTCAGATCATAATGACTCATCTCTCCCAGATGAAGTAGCCACCTAATGCCACATTTAGGTCATGAATCCAGAGACAGTGTCACAGGGCGAATGTCACATTCTCTCTGTGTTATTACTATTGCCTCTAGTCAGTCGAACTCTTTCTGGATTTATCTCTTCTATATTTTGAAAATATATGGTCTACTTCAGGGGTCAACAAACTTTATTCAGCAAAGCCAGTTAGTAAATATGTTTGGCTTGCAGGCAATATAGTTTCTGGTAAAATTACTCAACTCTGTCCTTATAACACAAAAGCAGCCACGAATGAACATGGCTGTGTTCTAATAAAACTTTATTTATGGACATTGAACTGAAGTATATAAATGTCACATGCTGCAAAAAATACATATTTTTATATTTTTCAACTATTACAATGTAAAAACCATTCTTAATTCACAGGTTATACAAAAAGAGACAGTGGGCAGGATTTGACCCACAGACCACAGTTTGGCAATTTCTGGCCCTAATAATAGTTTTAACTATTTTTAAAATACCTGATACACAATTGTGGAATAAACCAAAAGAACAATAGTAAAAAATTCCATCCAGGGCAAGAGATGCATTGTGCCTTGATTACTGACTCAAAAGTATAATATTTAATAGCCTCCAAAACAAAAATAGTTAATCTCATAGGTCTCCATGCTAGCTTGCCTTCCTTATTAATAGTTTATTCCACTGAAAGGCTTTTCCTTATACAGAGTCTATTAGGGGCACCTGAGAGTAGAGTTGAAGTTTTGTTGTTTAGTTTTCTCCTTTATGACTTACTCATTTTTAGAATAAACCTATAATAAAGAAAGGGAAGGGGAAGAACATAAGAAAGGAAGGAGGGAAGGAGGTGGTAAAATAAAGTGAAGACCAGACTTGGAAATACCCTAAGTAGACAAAACCATTTAAGCAGTATAATTAAAACTATCTCTAGCTTATTTTGTGAATAATGGAAACTTAACTTAGGTTATTTTTTATAAATGCCTCTGATAATGATAAAAGTATCTTAAGTCATCTTGCTAAACTGGTATAAGATAATCACTTTTAACCAATCTTCTAACCCCCATTGTAATAACCAATTATTATAAACGTTAAAGAACTTTCTGGTTTTCACTCATAAGCCATCCCATAACATCACACCTCTAAGCTTCATATCAGTTTTGGATTTGGAGATTACCAGTTTATGAGCTGTACTTATATGTACAATAAACTGTTACTAAATATTATTTTACTGGTCTGGTTTTAATATTTACTCTTCCTGGATTTTTGACAAGGGAAGGAAGGAGGGAAGGAGGGAACAAAAGAGGGAGGGAAGAAAAAGAGAAAGCAAAGTAAAGGAAGCACAGAAAGAATCAAAGAACAAAGAAAAGAAAGAAGGGGAAAATGTAGTACTTAAAAGAGAATTAATACATATTAATATAAAAGTAACCTAAAATAACATCTCATAAAACCAAAGGGACAGTAATTTTATGACATAAGAATAAATATACTATTTAAAATAAATAAACCTTATTGTTACTGTGTTTTGTGCCAAGCAAGCATTAAACATTTTCTACACATGTTCTCATTTAATCTTTACCAGGTAAATGGAGAATCATCATGGCATTGTTTGAAAATATCCATAATATGGAATTAGGTAAAATATAATTGCATGTCTATTCAATGTCACACTAGAGCATTGTCGAACAGGACTAGCAAAGAGTTCTGTAATTTTCTAGTGCTATATACATTTAATTTTATTTTGTTTATATTGATTGAAGATTTAACAACTCTGTCGGGATAGCTATTGATTTGTATAAGATTGATAGTGCTGTGAATGTTTCCTATCAAATGGTAATGCAAATACATGTTGAGATGCAAATAGAGATGCAAGCATGCTAAAGATTTCACCCAGAAGTTTTACTTATTTTTATTGCACTTAGGGGCATCAAGTTTTGAATGTAATTTAGACATCGTATTTCTGCATTCTACCTTTCTGAACAGAAAAGAAAGGAATGCTTTGAGTAGATACACTTTGATTTTTCTTAAACTTTTAAATGTAATCTTATTTCTGGTTTCTTAATCATTATTCTGGTTTCTTAATCATTATTCTGGTTTCTTAGTAAAAAGTTTAATACATTTTGACACACATTTATTCTGTAATTCTATGAGAATTATGCTGGTAAGCATTTGAAAAATATACTTTGAGAAATTAAATGAGCTTCCCCTGATAAGCCTGGGCAAATAGGGGAAATTTTCAAATGGTGAAAGCCATAACAAAGATTCTGAAACCATTCTTGACCATGAATACCTCTATGGACCCAAACTTGGAAGGAGTAGGTTTACAGAAAGGGATAAGAATGAAAGTGCTCAGGGAAGATAGAGAAAAAGGGGTTAAAAAAGTTTTGACATTGTTAAAATACTTGATTCCACTTTTTTCTGAAATCTAGCTCAGATCCCATTCTTGACGTCTGTAGACAGTCTAGAATGATTATTATAAATGTGCTATTTCATAAGCTGATTTCATTGGGCTATAATGAAGCAGCAATACAAGAAATTGTAAATATTTCAACCACACTATATTTCAAAACATACAGCTGGCTGTGTGGTAGATCTAAGTAAGTATTTCTTCACAGTGGGTTGACAGACACAAGTCTTTTTTGCTATTGTCTACTTAATCTGAAGCCATGCTAGGGAACCACAGAAGCTAGGGATTCAAGGCTGTTGGTAGAAAGCTGTCAGGTTACTCTATCATAAATGTCAAGTGACTGATATGTGTGAGCTCTGCTCTAGGGACTTGGAAAATATTAGCAAACTAAATTGGCGAAAGTCTTTCATGTTATAAAACACTTATATTTTGGTAAAGAGTTATTCTTAGTGAAATCTTGTGCTATTCGGTATGGCCTATCTGAGAGCAATTAAGGACTCATAACACAAGTGTTAACTTTGGAAAAGGAAACCCTGTTTGCCTGCCTGAGAATATATGTGAGAGAGTGTGAGATTACCATGATCAGGAAAGACATTCCAGGAAATGGGGCAGGGGACGATTTTAAGTCTTGTAACCCAATGCCACTGCTGTGAATCATCTCCAGGAGGCAAATGACAATATATATCTAAAGGCAGAAAGACTGAGTCTCCAGGCCTGTTACTAAGTCAAGGGGCCAAAATCACAGGGTCTATTTGAAACTTACATAATTTTACTAACAATGTCACCCCAATGAATTTAATTTAAAAAAAAAAAAAGAAGAAGGAAAAATAAACCCTTTAAACATGAAATGAATGCACCTTAGGGACATTATACTAAGTTAAAGCCAGTCACAGGACAAATACTGTATGATTCCACTTATATGAGGTATCTAAAATAGTCAAACTCATGGAAGAAAAGAATAGAATGGTGGTTGTGAGGGGCAAGTGGGAAGGGGGAGGGGAAAATGAATAGTTGGTAATCGACATAAAATTTTAGTTAATGGGCAGGCCAAGTGGCTTATTTGGTTAAGAGCTCGCTCAAAAGTGCCAGCTGAGCTCTGAGCAACGGCGGTTCGATGCCCAGCCAGAGCCAAGTTGCCGTTGAGCTGCCAACAGGTGGCAAGATGGCTAAAAAAAAAAAAAAAAAAATTTAGTTAAGCAAGATAGGTTCTAGAGATTAGCTGTACGACATTGTTTCTATAGATAACAATACCATACTATACACTTAAAAACCTGTTAAAAGGGGAGATAGCTCATGTTAAATATCCTTACCACAATACTTAACAATATCAATAACAATAACATCCAAATTAAACAAGATTTCACAAGATTTCTGGATGTTGGTTACCAGCAAATAGAACATCTCAAATGAAATTGTTAAGCAGCAAAGTTTTTAAGGATTAAAAAGTTTAAAGTTAATTGATACTTTATTTTATTTTTGAATGATTGCTATTCTATACAAGCATCTTGAATTTACTGAAACTTTAATTAAAATATGCACATGATTCATATCTTTGAGGGGCTCATAATTAAGCTATGTAAAGCTGTGAGGAAATAAATAACAGTACTGAGTAGAGACAACAAAATAATCCAGAGGGATGAACAAAACCATAGATACTGCAATTGCCATAGGGCCCGGATTTACTGTAAGCCTGAGCCTATACACTTGACATTCAGAGTAAAGTCAAATCCCACTTTAATGAGATCATTTTATCATTAGCTTCTGCCTTTCCTCATTCAAGTAGCTAACTTGGTAAGAGCAATATGTTAATGATCTACTTTCAAAGCAAACTTTGAAATAAGAAATCATAAAACAAATTGCATTCTTCATGCATCGTTATACTTATTGAGCAGAATATTTTTAATCAGTGTCTGTACTTTCTATTATGAATGTATATGTATATAGTGTCATGATATCCTGTGAAAGGAAAAACACAAAATACACCCAAAATAACAACAATGACAAGGGAATATAGTATAAGATAAGGAGACCTAATCCATGGAATGTCAGATGTTAGTATTTGAAGAGAATTTGGAGGCTGTTTGAATCAATTCCCTCATCTTGAAGACAAAAACAGTCCAGGTAGGTGAAACGCATTTATAGAACCAGGAATAGAGATAGATATTCCAATAAAAGTGGAAGCTAAACGCAGAAGAGCTACAAAGTTCAGTACAGTCTTACAGCTAAAGAAAACACACAAATACTCACACACACACACAGATAAACGCACAAAAAAGAGCATCACTTTCAGTTCTTTGTTCTCATTGTTCTTTAATGCACAAAAACACCAAATTTCATTAATTCAGTAAATACATATTAAGAATGTACCTTACACTAGGCACTCCGTTAAGTATAACAAATGCAGTATCTGCTGAAGTATTTATCTTCTGAAACAAACAAAATCTGCGTGACCATGCATTGAAACAAAGGTTATGTTAAATTAGGTTGTTTTTTTTTTACCTATACCATGAGGCTATGACTCCTAATTCTCACTAAAGTCTAATTCTAAAGACGTAAATATTCCTTGCAATATTTTCAGAAAAAAATTTTTTTTTTTATTAAATTGGGGAATTGGGGGAGGGGAACAGACAAGTTGCTGTCCTTTTGTTCTTCAGTCTAGTTGTGGAGACATTGCTTCACTGGCCAATGTAGATATTATTGCGCTCTTGCCATGTTAGGTAGATGGGTCGCTGGCCTCTGGGCGGCCATTCATGGAGGCTATTGGCAGCTCACTCCTGCTGGCGGCCGCTCACTGTAGCCTATGGCAGCCCACTGCAGCAGGGGCTGCAGCTATGCCGTCCCAGGGACTCACAGCAGTCCAGCTCCAGGTAGAGCTGTTGTTCACCAGCTTATCTGTAGAGTGCAATGTCACTGGTCCTCATATGTGGGTTCCTAACTGGGACCACTGGCGTTCCAAGCCAGCTCTTAACCAACGCGCCACTCGGCCGGCCCTATTTCCAGAAAATTTTAATGGATGACATAAATAAACAGCATGACGTGCTAGAAATTCCTGTAGGAAATAGTGTATTAAGTTATGATTACCACATGATGGGAATCAAAGAGACTGACAGAGGGATATTAGTCTCCTACTGTGTCAAGCCATCATCAGTTCAAGAGCAAGACAGAGAATTCAAGTACTATCCAGCGTAATACACGTGGCCAAAAAACATTCACTGAGAGAATATAGAAAGTAACACATGTGGAGGGATTTCTGAAAGATAATCATTTTCCACAACAGTTATTTTTCCAAGTTATAGATTTGTAGATGCATCTGGTTTAATTAGAGCGATAAAAGATGGCAGTCACCATAGAAAAGGTCCTGGAAAGCAGAGAAGTATGTAAGACAGGATTCTAGATAAAATCTGCCTCGGGGCCAATACCAAATCTACTAAGGAATTTGACATGGAAATGGAAACTCAGGAAGAAAACAATTCCTAAGACACAGTGGACATCTCATAAATTTATAGAATTAATAAATGAATTAACTATTCGATGTGATCAACTCCCAATAAATGGTAAGTAACACATTATACTCCACTTTTTTTGAGCACTTGTTACTTCAGTACCTACCATATTCAAGTATTCTGAATGATTCTACTGATGATACAAAGAAAATGGACATAGCTCTGACCTCAAATAGTACAGAGTTTAGCTGGGGAGCTATGAAAGCATGTCCATATCTAGTTTACAAGAAGTGCAATAAATGTGAATGACTGGCAAGTATTAAATTCAAAGGAAAAAGAAATCACTTGTGATCAGAAGAAAAAGTGAAAGCTGCAATTGGATATAGGCAAGGGAGCAACTGAGATGGAATGGACAAACATGCAGTGATACCTGTAGGAAAAAGAATAGAGCTATGGTTGGGCCAGAATATAGAAACAATGAGTAGAGTAATGAGACAAATGTTTTAGAAGTTTGAATAGGGTCAAATCCTGAAGAGTCTTATACATTATTCTAAGTTTTCACTTTACTTTGATGTCATGAGGCATCTGAAGGACTGAGCAGTAGAGTCAGAATAAAAGTGGCTTTATAATGTTCAATCTGACAGCTGTTTGTGGGGTAGAGAGAAAAGGAAGAAACTGGATACATATAAATCAATATGATGGCTATGACAAAGGTCCAGATTAAAAAACTTTTTTTATTTCCCATGGCTTTCAAGGTAGGGGGATGTAATTGTATATAAAATAATACCCTGGTTCACATAAATCGGATATTTTATAGGAAATTCTTAAAAATCAAATATTGAGTGTTTTAGAACTGTCAAGTAATAAAAAAAAATCAATGTACTATTCTTTATGCTACTTTACATTATAGCAAACTTGTAACTACTACAGACTAAATGCATTGAAATTACTTTAAGGAACATTATAATAGAGTTTTTAATGGGAAAAAAGAAGGTCAGTTTCACAGCAAGAGAGGTCTCCATCAAATGATAGGAAAAATTCATAGTTCACTACTTTTTCTGTAGTGCATCCTCTGCTTCTGTTTCTTGCTTGAGTTTGGGGCTAGTAGCAATGGCAGGTGGAGGTGGCAAAGGTCAAATTGCTATTGAGATGATGAACTAAATCATTATAAAGAAAAAAAGATAGGAAAGAATGAGCAGAATTCTCCAGGGAAAGAAATTTTAGAATAAAAACTATTTGCAGCTGTCCTACAAAAAAACGAAATTTCTGTTCTCATAATGTTGTAATCAATTCTTGTGATTATGTATACTAATTGGGTAAATAGTGGTACATTAATCTCAAATTCACTTACATGTCATGACTGACTCAAGGACGCTTGATAATATTCATGGCCATTCATGGCCTGCTGAAATTCTCTTAGGACCATTTTCTAATGATCTAATACCAGCATTCTAATACCAACTTTTAGAAGTCTTACAGTGCCCTTGATAAAACTGTGGAAAGAGGTGAATAAAATAAGAAATATGAGTACTTCATTTTACTTCATTACAGATAGCATATTGCTCATTAACGATAGCATACATCAACTAAAATACAATTTTCACAGTGCTGTCCTGGGATACACTACATAAAAAAGATATGAATATAGCTCTCTAATGGAAACATACACTCTTCTAAAAGCACACAAAAATAAAATAAAATCTAAATCAACCTACTGTATGATGAAGCAGACATGCAGAAAGTGATCCAAAGGCAGCGGTTTCTCTTTCTCTCTTTCTCATTCTCTCTCCATATGTGTGTACGTATGTTATTAACAGGTCAATTTGCAATTCTGATGAAAGTTATGTATGAGATCTGGCAATTAGGTTCATGAACTCATCCTAGAAAAAGCGCTATATACCTCATTGCTGGATGTCACTATGAGCACCTTCGAAGTGCTCCCCTTGGGAAGCTATGCACTGACATCAGCACCTAGTCCACCCTTCAAAGCAATTTTGGAACTCTTTTTCTGGAATGGCCATCAGAGCTGTTGTCATATTACCCTTGATGTCCTGAATGTCATCGTCTTCCTTTCAATATTTTCTTTATCTTTGAGTAAAGAAAGAAGTCATTGGGAGCCAGATCAGGTGAGTAGGGAGGGTGTTCCAATACAGTTATTTGTTACTGGCTAAAAACTCCCTTACAGACAGTGCCATGTGAGCTGGTGCATTGTCATGATGCAACAGCCATGAATTGTTGGCGAAAAGTTCATGTTGTCTAACTTTTTCACTTAGCCTTTTCAGCACTTCCAAATAGTGAACTTGGTTAACTCTTTGCTCGGGTGGTACAAATTCATAATGAATAATCCCTCTGATATCAAAAAAAGTTTGCAACATGATTGCAACAAGTTTGCGAATGTAATTGTCAGGCCTCGTATATTCCCTAATTTCAGAAAAAAATATGTCAGATGTGCCTAATAATTTGCATAAAATTAGAGATGTTTACCAATTCCCTAAACCTTCTCTAGTGAGAGAGTGAGGTTTTTTTTGTCTCTCAAATACAAGGCCTTCAATTCCAGTCGATGCTACCCAGTAGTTAGTAAGGCATCGTGTTATTTAGAGAAAATTGTTATCAAAGCTTGTCTGTCTTCAGGTATGGATAGCTAGGAAATGGAAATAATCATTGTCATATGAGTATTCAGGATTATAAAACAAGCAATAACAACCAAGAACTAAAGATTTTGTTTAAACTTCTTAATTTAAAACAAACCTTTTGTTTAAATAACTAGGGGAAGTAATTGTTTTTTTAAGTAATGAACAAATAAGAAACTACAGGATTATTCAAATCTATTCAATACAAGATTGTAAACTTAGTCTAATTGTTCCCTTAGAATATGAAGTTCTTAACACTGAACTAAAAGCCTTGTTTTGTCCACAATTAGTTCTCCTTTCAAAGCCTAGCAGTATTTTTCTTCTGAGTTTAGGCACTTTATCAATTTTAGGCATTGTTTTGATCTCTGTGTGAGTTTGTAATACACAGGGCAATATTTGAGGTATTTTAAGAAGAGAATCAGATAGTCTGGATACCTGTCAGGGAAGCCTGGGGGATGGGAAGAGTGAGTATTTCACTCATAAGGGAAAGCCCTCCAGCATCCCTGCTGTTGTAACTACTGATATGCCCAAGGGGCAGACAGAGTGATGGAAAGCCAGAGTCCCCAAAGCAGTTGAAAGGGTAGAAAATCCACTGTGAAAATGACAAGGGGACTTTTTGCAGGGTTGGTGGGATCTTCGCCCTGATCAGGTGACATCAAAAGTAGTGGGACCTGAAGACCAGGGAGTTTGTTCCACTTGTGGCACTGCAGGTGTGTTCTTTTTCCCACATACATACAGGGAAATTGAAATATTTGAAATGGAGACATTTGCCTGGAGATTTTGGAATCTTTTTCATAATCATTGCCATCAATGTGACAATTGATTACATACCTATTTTAATGTAAATTAGAAAAATATGGGCATTCTATTTATAGTAATGATATGCAGTTCTTTTAAATATGTAAAAATAGAGATAGCAAAGACAATACTAAATAAATAAAGTGTAAGTGGTATACAGATATGGTAAAAACTTAATTGTTTTCACTGAAGCTGTTAAACTTGGGAAAGTGACATGGCGTTTTTCTAACAGGTTGCTCTTCTGGTTCATCCCATCACTCATATAACTCATTCTTCTATTTCCTTGATGGTGGCTTCCTTCTTTCACTTGTCTTTAACATACTTCTTGAGTTTGTATCTCTATTCCTCTTTTCATTTTCACATACGTGATGCCAAAACAAAACAAAAAGAAATAATGGCAAAAAAGATTGACTCCATTTTCTTTTTTAAAAAGTGTATTCAATCCCCTTTGTGCTACTCACTATTCACTGTAAGCACTCAGACCAATACAATAGCCCTCCACTGATACCTGAAGGCCTATACCTCTCCCTGCCTCTGCCTTCAAGTCACTTCTTTGCACAAAAATACTTCATAGGTGCAGAACAAACTCCAGAGGATATTCCACACCTTAAAATATTTGGACCTCTTCTCCCTTTCCATTTTGATTGCCGGTCCTCTCAAGACTTCTCCAAACCTTCATTTCCAAGCACACCCAAGACTAGCTTCTCAGAACATGCCATGCATTTTTATCTCTTTGCTTTTACTTAAGATGCACAATCTCCTCCCTCTATTTGATGCACCTCACTTTTCTTTCATGATTACTTCTTTCATTAATTCATCTATGATTTGTTAGGTCATGATGTTTACTCTCTATTCAGTCTCCATGGAAGTATATTTAATTTTCCATTTCTACTTTCATTTACATTAAATTTGTTTTTACTTCCCTTTGCTTTTTTTTAATCTCATTTTTCCTTTTTTATTATTTTTATATTAGTCTCAGGTGTGCAAAACAACATAGTGATTAGACATTCATATACCTCACAAAGTGATAACCCCAATAAGTCTGTTACCCATCGGACACTGCACATAGTTATAATATTATTGACTATATTCCCTATGCTGTATTTTACATGCCTGTGACTATTTTTTAAAATTATAGCTGACATTCAATATTATTTTATATTAGTCCCAGGTGTACAGCATAGTGGTTAAACATTTATATAATTTATAAAGTGACCCCCTAGATAAGTCTAGTACACACCTGACACCATACATGGTTTTTACAATATTATTGACTTATTCCCTATGCTTTACTTTACATCCAATTAAGAAGTACTTCCCTTTGCTTTTTGAAAAGCCTTCCATTTAAAAATAAATGTTTAAATTTGTGCCATTAAGTTCATAGTCACATTTCTACATTCATTCACTACAAACTTACCTTTTTTATCCTACTCTTTATCACTTGTTTCAGTACCAGAATAATTCAGAAATCACTTACTTGTAAGTTTTTTTCTTTCCTGATATTGGACTGGGTTAAGTGTTACCGTAGTGAGGATAAATATGGTCAAACTGCTTTGTGATCAGACAGAGCTGGGTTTGGATGTAACATCTATACTGGCTGGCTGGGCAGATTTGGTTACCATTCTTACCACTTTCAACCAGAATTGCCTCATTAATAAATAATATTGATTTTAACACTTACCATTCAGGATTTTTAAAAGGTAAGTGAATTAATGTATGTTAAGTGTACAGTCAGTAAGAGGCATTAAGATATGTTACTTCCATCTTTTTCTTGCTTATATCTCAGCACAATAAAGAGATAGGGGTACTTAATTATAAACCATGTAGAGCAAAATTTCTGTATTGGGCTTTAATTACAGCATTAAGAATATTTTTTTATGATTTATATTCTACTATGTTAATATTCCAAGTGCCTTGCTTATAAGAAATAAGGTGGTGCAGTGAAAGAGACCTGAGTTCCAATCCCAACTGTGTCAGCCACTTATTGTATGATTTTGGGCAAGTTAATTAAATTCTCTGAGTTTCACTTTACATATCTGTAAAACAATCAGTGTGATAATGATTACATGTACTACCTCCACTTTATCTATTCTTCTATGGACAGACACCCAGGCTGCCTCCACATCTTGACCACTGTAAACAGTGCTGCAATGAATATATGAATGCACACATCCCCTCAAAGTAGCATTTTGGATTTCTTTAGATAAATACCCAGGAGTGAGATTACCGGGTTCATCTTTGTCTCTTGTTTTGGCCTTTATTTTAAGTCTATTTTGTCTGTTATAAGTATGGCTACACCAGCTTTTTGTTGTTGTTGTCTGTTTTTTTTAAATTTCCATTTTTATGAAATAACTTTATTCCAATCCTTTACTTTCCATCTGCGTGTGTCTTTCAATCTGAAGTGAGTCTATTGTAGGAAGCATATGTAAAGATTTTGTTTTCTTATCCATTCAGACCTCTGTATATTCTTTGATTTGAGCATTTAATCCACTTACATTGAAAGTAATGGTTGATAGATGTGTATTTTATTGTTGCCATTTTATTATTCGTAATTTTTATCTTTTTTTTTTTTTTTTTTTCCCCCATCTTAAAGAAGTCCCTCTAACATCTTTGTAGTACTGATTTGGTGGTGATGAACTCCTTTAGCTTTTTCTTGTTTGAGAAGCTCTTTCACTGTCCTTCAATTTTAAATTAAGCCTTCTTGGGTAGAGTAGTCTTGGTTGTAAGTCCTTGCTTTTCATCATCTTGAGTATTTTGTGCCAATCCCTTCTGACCTGCAAAGTCTCTGTTGAGAAATCAACTGACAGTCTTATGGTGGTTGTCTTATAAGTTACTAGCTGTCTTTCTCTTGCTGCTTTAAGGATTCTTTCTGCATCTTTATCATTTGCCATTCTAATTATGATGTGTCTTAGTGTTGGACTGTTTGGGTTCATCTTGTTTGGGACCATCTGTGCTTCCTGGACTTGTATGTCTATTTCCTTTGCCAGGTTAGGAAAGTTTTCAGTCATTATTTCTTCAAATAGGTCTCAATCCCTTGCTCTCTCTTTTCTCCTTCTGGTACCACTATGATGTGAATGATGTGATGCTTGATGTTTTCTGAGGGGTCTCTTAAAATCTCCTGATTATTTATTTTTTTTAATTTTTAGTTTTGAAGTTTTGATTGGTTGTTTTCTACTTGTTTTCCAAATCCCTGATTTGATTCTCTGCTTCATCTAGTCTACTGGTGATTCCTTGTAGTGCATACTTCACTTCAGTTATTGTATTGTTCACTTCTGACTAATTCTTTTTTATGGTTTCTATGTTTTGTTGTTGTTGTTTGTTTGTTTGTTTAATGCTTGCTGTCTCTTTGTTGAAGTGCTCACTGAGTACATTGAACATCCTTATAATCATTGTTTTGAACTCTGTCTCTGGTAGGTTGAGACAGATTGCCTCCATGTTATTTACTTCTTTTCCTGGAGTTTTCTCCTGTTCTTTCATTTGGGATGTATTTCTTTGTTTCTTCATTTGGCTGCCTCTCTGTGGTTTTTCTATGTATTAGGTAGATCTGTTATTTCTCCCAGTCTTGGCAGAGTGGCCTTATGTAGTAGGTTACCTAACCCTGTGGGGCCCAGTGGCACAATCTCCCTGGTCACCTGCTCCAGGTGTGTCCCTTCTGTGGGTTGTATGTACCCTCCTGCTATAGTTGAGCCTTGATTGCTATTGGCACACCAATGAGTGGGATTGGCTCTCAATCCGACTTGTTGTGGGGCTTGGCCATGTCCACAGCTTGTGGGCAGCTGTGAGCGGGGCTTAACCCACTGAGTGAGATTTACCGTAGTGGGCTGTGGTGCTTATTGAGATTGCCCTTTGCTGTGCCACTTGTGGGGCTAATTGGACTGTGCTCTGCTGTGATCTGAAGCCAACCTCCATGTATGTAGGTTCTGAAGCCTCATGGAAGGGTCTCTGGTACAGGTCCAGGTCACTTACTGCCTGTGACTGGATGGGGGCTACCTGGTAGGAGCTACAAAGTGATCCACAGTTGTTAATTACCTGTGCTAAAGTTGAAGGCACATGGGAGAGGCCACACTGTGAACCGAGAATGGCTGCCACCAGTACTGGGCTTTGGGTAGCTCTGCAAAAAGTCAGGACACCCAGAGATCTGCTACAACCTGGCCACTCTCTTAAGGTTTAGCCACTGGTAAAGCCTCCTGCAGTACATGAATTGGGTGAGGCAGGGTATCAGGGAGTCATTGGAGTGGGAAGAACTATGGTCACCAGGTTAATGTAGACTCTGGTGAGGTGCTGGTGCTGAGCTTGGAACTACTTAGCAGAAGCCTCAGAGCATACTGAGGCCAGTAGCCACCTACCAGTTTTCCAAGAAAGTGCAATGTAAACGGGACTGGCTGCTCAGGACAAAGTGCCTCCAGTGTTGGGGGAGTTGAATAGGGTGGGGTCCCACTGGCACTCACCAGATCAATCAGATTCAGATTTGGCTGTTTGGGGAAAAGATGGTGTCGTTCCCTCCCCCTATATCCCTGCCAACTGCACTGGAGAAGAACCCCACACAAGGAAAATGGTGATTGTCTTCCAGCCCTTGTCCTGAACCCACACACCTCAGTCTGCCTCTATGCCTCTAATGTCCCCCCGAGTCACTGTCCCTCCACTGTTGCCCAGGGTGGGTGACCGAGAGGGAGAGAGTCCTTGTGCCATCCATTTAAGAGGACACCTGGGTTTCCTGCAGCCTTCTGTGCCACCTGGATTGTCAGAATCCTCAACTGTTTTTCACAGCCACATGTTGTGGGGTCGCCACCTTCCAGCACTAGTACTGTCAGCTGGGGAGCCTGCTGTGGGGCTGTGATCCCTTGCTCCTCTGGAGGGAACCTCCACAGCCAAGATAACCCTCGTGATTCTCAACTACCACACAGAGATTTGGGGCTAGTCTGTTTCACGTTTCCGCCCCTCCTACCAGTCTCAATATGGCTTCTTCTTTCAATATGGTTTGCCAAGTTGATTGTTCTATAATTTAGTTTTAATTTTAATATGTTCATGGAAGGAAGCAACACAGTGTTTATCTACTCCGCCATCTTGGACCTCTCCATTTCATTTTTTAGAAAACTCATTTTATTATAAGAGATGTTTTTCACTAAGTGATCTAGGTTGACTATATAATACTTGGGAAGGGTGTAGATGGAAGGAACAAGCTATACTAAATACAAGTTTTAAAGTCAATGTCAGCAAAAAAAATCCACATTCTATAACTCAAAATAACCCTTACTTAGCAAAAAGAGTAATAGGACAGAAGTGCAACAATTTTTATTAAAAGTTTATCTCAGCTATTTACTGTTGAGCCCCTCCAGTGCCCCATTGCACTTGGCACCCAGAGTTACTTATACCTGGTCAGTACCAACTGAGATAAGCTATAAATCGGGCTCCTTTCCCTGACCTCTGTCTAGGTGCTGTTGAAAGAATAATTAGCACCTACAGCACAGGCTCTGATTCCAATTTAGCTGCCTGTTTATGAATCATTCCAAGTAAAATACAAACTACTGTGCCTACTCTGACTACCTGTCACCCTGTTTCTTTGTAATTTCTCTAAACATAACCTTCAGGAGTAGTCTAGGGTGTGACAGACAACCTAACAAGCTTTTTAGAAAGCCATGGTTCACATGCCTGTTCATTTGAATGCTAACTGCCAATGGTGTACTTCTTTGTACTAGTGCCTACCTGCTAAATTGTCATTGCCAGTTCCCATATTCTCACTATTAACAATTGCTGGTATTACCAGGTCCCTATTTAAATATCTGAGATGAGAATACAGTTCAAATACACTTGTGACAAGCATAAAAATATTTAATTTGTTTCTATGACCCCAGCATTGAAGTAAATATCTGCATTGCTCCTGTCTGACACCTGCAGTGAAACAGTCAAATCTTTCACCTGCTTCAGTTTCTTGTTACAGTTCTTTGAAACATTTAACTTGTCTATGTTTACCAAGGTGTTTCCATTAATACTCTCAAATTAACCTCAACTAATTTACAATATCTAAAATAATATACACCTTTTCATAATGCATGCAAAGTGAAAAGTCTTGTTTGGCACGTATATTGAATACTAAATAGAATACTTACAGAATAAGAGAATCAAGGAGCTTTAGAGAGACCATGGTTAAAATCTTGTCTTACTGTGCACATAAAGAAATCAAGGCCCAATCGAGTTGCCTAACAGACCTTTAATGGAAAAATGAAAATACCAGATTTTCTGACTTTAGATTCAGAATTATTTTTATTAAACCTAATTTTCAAAGTGTTTCTTAATAAAACTCCCTAACAATGGCAAAGCTAATGTATAGAATTAATATAAAAATATGTATTATTAAATTAAAATATCATCTTAAAATTTTTGAAATTTTACTTGTGCAAATTCAAGTTCACCCTATAGCTGTTGTCTATGTTCATTTGTTAAAAATGCTCTTATTGGGCCATTGTAATTTATTCATTTTGCTTTAATGATGCCATTTTCTACAATTTTAAATTGACAACAGTATTCACTTGTCTCTTTGGAGCATCAGACAGCTGCAAAAGAGAGATCCAACTGCATATTGGCAGAAGCCCATAGACATATAAGGCTATTTGGGGGACAATTGTCATTTAATTTAGATTGATGAGAAAACACACCAGAGTTTGCTTGTCAGGAACTTGTTCATATCTTTTGCTGATTATAGATGTGCTTTTTTTTTTAATTTCTACAATTCTTAAGAAGTACAATTTTTTTTGTCTATCTAATATTTTGTATATTAAAGAGTTTTCTCACAGCTCTTATAAATTTTAGAGTCTGAGATTATTTAGTCCAAGCAGAAATTTCACAAATGAGAAAACAGAAAATGGGTTAAGGGATATCCTCAAAATCACACAGATAGTTCATTGGAAAACTAAATTTCAGGATTCCCAGTTTATTCTAATCACCATCAGAAAATAGTTTTTTTAGTAGATATTACTGTTATTTTTAAGTAGGAATTATTAAGCAAGTATCATGTTTAAAAATAATATCTTTAACATAATTACTAGCTAAAATAATGCAAAATCATGACTTCTACTTTCTCCTCGCCCACTTACCTCTCCTAGATGTCCAGTGCCCTCATAATGAACTGTGGCCATCTAAAGCCATTCAATAATTGTTTCGTCTCAATTTTATTTAACTATAGCTAGATATTCTTTACTTATCTAAGAATCTTAGAATTAAACTGTGTCTCAGAAATCTGTATGATCTTTTTTGTACTTAGTAAGCTTATGCGTTATTCCACTGTGTGAATTAGCTAATCTCTCCTTGAATATTTTCAGTAGAAGAAAACTTGGGGAGGCAAATTTTATTTAAGTAGACAACTATAACAGAGTTGGTCATTATTTTGTTCAACTAGTATTTAATTTAGGTTTACTATGGGCAAGATAATGTTCTAAACACTAAGACAATAAACAGAAATAAATCACTGTTGGTGACATCAGTAGTTCATAGTCCATAACAGGACAAAAACAATGCTTGTAATCACAAAAGCATAATGCAAATTAAAACTGATGAGTTTAGTAAAGCATTTAGATGAAGTAACAAGCACTAACATTTCCTGAGTCATCTCTTTGTGCCAGACACTGTCAGTGTAAGAGTGATAACTGCTCAGTATATAGCCTGTCATCCTCTTTATATTACTCTTTAGGAAACCAAAGCTCAGCATGGCAAATGTTACCTACCTCAAAGCCACACAGCAAGTTAGTGGGAATCTGGAATTTAAATAAAGTTTAACCAACATTTCCACTCTATGATAGTTGCCAATTTTCAAGGAAAAGGAGGATTAGTAAAATTAGAGGTAACATAAAAAATTCACTATGAGATATAAAAAGTGCAGAAGCTGACAGAAAGACACCTAACATCACAAGCAATAAAAGTGCTGCAGTTTCAAGAAATATGACTGTGAGGAAATAAGGTAAGAAATTCTGGGTGACAGATTACAGAAAACCTGGAATGCCGTCCTAAAGTATTTGTTAGTTATTGATGAGCTATTGAAATTTTTGAGCATAAAAAGCAACCATCAGCACAAACTTCAAGGATATTAATTTTGGAGGAGTTTGAGAAAATATTGGATGAAGCCAAAGATAGAAAGGCACATAGGTTCATTGGTGGCAGGGACAATGAAAGTGATTTTATTTACCACGAGCCAGCATATTTCTTCCTACATTTTCTATATTCTTGATTACATTTCTGCCTTCTGGAGTGACAGAAGATATGTGTCCTGATATTTCTTTTCTTCCACAACATATTATGAGGTTATAAGAAAAAAAATGTACATTTTAATGTATTGAAGTCACATAATATCAAAATTGTCTAATGCCCTACTTGCTAAATGTTTTACTCTGGAAATTTAGCATGTAAATGAATATGTACTGCCTGGTCCCTTTAAAATATACAAGTACAATATACACCAATACCACCTGACCACAACTATACAACAAATTTATTAATGTTTTCAGGATTTATCCCAATGTATCAGAAATATTTCCTGAATGCATAATATGTGTTTGCATTTGATTAAGTGATTTATACATGTAAGAAAGATATATGGAGTGTTTATGGTCTGACAATAGGAGTACAGAAAAAAAAATGAGGTCCAGTACTATAAAGTACATAAGAACTGATTATACCAATTATTAGAGAAATTATAATATTAAGACAAATATAAACATTTATCTTCAACCTATGTTCTAAAACTACTTGTCCTTAAGCAACAAACCAATTGCAAAAATGGTACTTATGTTTTGGCTTCCTTTATGCATATATATTTATATTTCTCATGAAAACTGGATGCTAAGAAAATCCCTTTGTTAAACAGTTGATCCATTTTAAATACATTCTGGATTAATGTCAAAATTCCTAAGAATGAGTACGCTATAATATATTGTACAATCAATTTCAATTTATTCTACAGATAGACTAATGGATATATGCCAAAATGTAACTTGAAGAATGCCTTATACCCTGCTGATAGTAAAGAAAATTTGAGGATTCATCAAATAAATAACACCCTGATAATTTAGAAATTGTTTTTGTAAATGTACATTTAATAAATCAGAAAATATTTTAAATAATTCAGATGAAAGATCCAGGCTGTAAAATAATAAATAGGGAATAATAAAATTATATGTATGTAATCTGATATATGTAATATGTTACTACCAGTTTTGGCTGGGTGGTAGTTTCATAGTTTTTATGCTTTTATTCATCTTGCAAATTTTCTGCATTAGGACACACCTTGGAAAGGGCATCTTTTAATAGTTTTTATGTGAGCTGCAGTGAGTCCTTTTGTTGGCCATACTTTAAGGCTACTCTTTTCACTGTAGTTTTCTTCAATCATGTTTTTGATTATGGCTTTCATCCCAAATTTCCTGTTTCTGCAGGAACACATTTAATTCTCATCTCAGATATTTGTTTCCTCCATACATACCATTTTTAGTTCTTCTTAAGCAATCTGCAAGAAATAAAATTTACCTCCAAACTAATCATTCAGTATTCTACATTGTTGATTCATCTTTATATTGCCTTCATATTTATGTTCTGTTGTAATGTTTTTACTTTATTTTCAATCACCCATCCCACACATTATATTGTAGTAGTATTTTTTCATTTCAGTGTAAATACTATTCAGGGTATTGGTTTTGCTCTCAATGCGGGTTTCCTGTGTACTATTGAGGATGATAATAGATTTCTGGATAATTCTATAAGTCTTTAGAAATAACCTTCAATGTACTATGTGATCTATAAGTTTTCAAGATTATTGTCATTATTGGGTGCTCAGTATAATTTGCTGGTTGCTCTGCTCATTAATGAAAGATGCATGTGTATTCCATTTGGTCTCAGTCAGTATTTAGTTGTGTTTTGATCAAGTCTCCTTCACAGACACAGTTTACAAGCATGTTGAAATGGACAATTCCCAGCTTGATTTCTAATGTCTAGTGAGTGTACCTGAACCAAGACTAACTTAACTGTATAGCGCAGTTGTTCAAAACATGGCTTTTGAAATCAGAGCTTGAGTCCCAGCTCTAACATATACTATTTGGACTTGGACTAGTCACCTTTTAGGATTGAATCCCCTCATTTAAAAAGGAGAATAATAATAACACTTACTTTATTGATTGTTGTGAGTGTTAACTGAATTAACACTTGTTAACTCAAAATGCTTAGAATAACTCAAAATTAGCACAAAATGCTTAGAATACTGCTTGTCACATAGGAAGTCTTACAGAAGTTTTGACTACTATTTTTATTTCTTTCCCCACCCCTACTATCATTTCTTGACTCTTGACTGAAATCAGACAAAGGATAAGAAAAAAGACAGTCTCAAGGGTACAGTACCAATTTATTTGGATTCCCCTGACTTCTGCTCCAACCTACAGCATAATAATTGTGCATACAAAACCCTTGGAGAAGTGACTTACTCCCATACCATCTCACCTAACCCTCCTTCGTTCACTGCTCTATGTGTTGTCCAGATGTATTTGTGATTTACCATACCCAGGTAGTTATTTAGAGATACCATTGGGGTTAGTGATGGTGGTGTGGAAACAAAAGACTGGGTCATTCAAAGACAGTATACATTTGGAAGCCAACGGCCCCGGTTCGATCCCACATATGAGGTCCAGTGACGCTGCCCTCAAAAAAAAAAGACAGTATACATTCTATTGCAATGTTATCAATTTTTATATTAATTTCTCCTTTTTACTTTTTTAGCCAAAGACCAGGAATGAGGAAGAAGTGGATCCACTTCTTACTGTCTTTCAGGAAACAGAAATGCTATTTCCTGTCGTTGTATGCTTATTGCATTGATATATATTTTTTTCGGGGGAGGGTTGCTTGTTGATTTTTGAAATCCATTTTCATTATTAGTAGAAATGTTTCTTAAATATTATTAATCAGTTGAATCTCAAATATGGTTTGGGGTTGAATTCTGAGGTTATCTTTTAATATTTATGTGTTTTTATAGAGATTTTAATGGGAATTTGGAAGAGGCAGTAGTAAGTGTTGCTAGTTATATGCAATTTTACTAATGTTGCTTATAAGAGGGAGTTCATTGTGCAATGGTTTGGGATGCCAGGTTTCTGTTTTCCTCTCTCTTAGAAAGCAAGAAAAATAGAAGGAAGTTCTAGTGATATATATAGTGCAAACCATTTAACAATTCCTAGGAAGACAGCAATTTTGATGCTCATTAACTTTCCTGCCAAGAGGCCATTAATATATGCAGTATGAATTCTATAGCGAACTAGATGAAATGTACATAGATAAAAAATAGATAGATAGATAGATAGATGATAGATAGATAGATACATAGATAGATAGATAGATGATGGATGGGTAGCTATCCTGTCTGATGAACCTCAGTTAATGAAATTAGTGACTAAATGAAGGAGGTGGTTGAGCAAGAGGAAGAGAGGACCTCTGTGTTTCTCGTTTGAGCTATATGTTGCCATTTGATGAGATAACAGATCATAAAGAAGGCACAGAGGTTTTAGGATTAATAATAAGTCAAATTTTAGAAATATTAAAACTTTTAATTAAATTTATTGGAGTGACAATGGTTAGTAAAATTACATAGGTTTCAAGTGTATGTTTCTATAGATACCATCTATATATCATAGTGTGTTCACCACCCAGAGTCAGTTCTCCTTCCATCACCATATATTTGACCCCCTTTACCCTCATCTACCACTTCCCTTGCCCCTTAGCCTCTGGTAACCTCTAAACTATTGTCTGTGTCTATGAGTTTTGGTTGCTTTATTTGTTTGTCTTCTTTGGCTGCTTTCAGTTTTATATTGCATATAAGTGAAGTCATATGGTTCTCGACTTTTTCTGTCTGACTTATTTCACTTAGCACAATAATCTCAAGTTCCATCAATGTTGTTGCAAATGGCACTATTTCATCTTTCCTTATGGCAGAGTAGTATTCTATTGTGTGTATACACCACATCTTCTTTATCCAATCATCTATCAAAGGACGTTTTGGTTGCTTCTATGTTTGGCCACCATGAATAATACTGCAATGAACATCAGAGTACATATATTTTTATGGATAAATGGTTCCTGATTTGAGGGGTAGCTACCCAGGAGAGGGATTGCTGGGTTATATGGTAATTATATTCTGAATATTTTGAGGAACCGCCATACTGTTTTCCATAGTGGCTATACCAATTTACATTCCCACCAACAATGTATTAGGGTTCCTTTTCTCCACAGCCTCTCCAACACTATTTATCTTGATGATAGCCATTCTAACAGGTGTAAGATGATATCTCATTGTGGTTTTGATTTGTATTCACTAATAGCTAGTGAAGCTGAGCATTTTTTCATGTATCTGTTGGCCATTTGTATGTCTTGGGAGAATTGTCTATTCAGGTCTTCTGCCTATTTTTTAATTGAATTGTTTGTCTTTCTGTTGTTGAGTTTTATGAGTTCCTTATGTACTTTGGATATTATCCCCTTAACAGAGGTGTTGTTTGCAAATATTTTCTCCCATTTGGTTGGTTGCCTTTTTGTTTTGTTGGTGGTTTCTTTTGCTGTGCAGAGGCTTTGTAGTTTGAAATACTCCCATTCAATTATTTTAGCTTTTATTTCCCTTGTCTTTGAGGTCAAATTCATAAAATCCTTTTTGAACCCAAGGTCCATAAATTTAGTACCTATTCTTTCTTCTATGCAGTGTATTGCTTTAGGTCTTATGTTTAGGTCTTTGATCTATGATTGAATTAATTTTGGTATATGGTGACAGATAGCAATCTAGTTTCATCCTTTTGCACATAGCTTTCCAATTTTCCCAGCAACATTTATTGAAGAGGCTTTTTTCCCCCGTTCTATGTCTCATATACCAATAGGGCATCTTATGGAAATTGGCAGTAAGTTATTTGAAGGAAGGTGATGAGTATGCTCATATTAACTCATCAATTATTTAATAAATGTTTAGTGCTACATACACTGTGATAGATACTGAACCAAGACCTGAGATATAACAATGAATTAGTCAAAACCCACTCCCTTCTCCTGCTAAAGACTGGCAATTTAGCAGTATAAGCCTGGACAAAGTCCACGGACTGTCATTGATAAAAATAATAACTTGGGTTTTCTTAAATCTTTTTTGTTTTGTTTTGTTGTTCACTTTTTTTTTTTATTACTAAACCAGCACAGAATATAAAGAGGTCGTAAAAGGATATGTGAGAGAATGTGACCATCAGTATCTCCCTGTCCCTTACAGAGATGAGCCCAAAATCCTAAGTATGTGGAAATCTAAGCACAGCACCCTAGAGACTCACTGCCTTATACCACTTTAGGCCAAAAAGAACTGCACTAATACTCAAGGGTCTCTCTAAGGAAATTCTTGCTGTACCACAATTTCACATCTGCAATCCATTTCTTAACATGTCAGTGTTTCTACTTGAGCTTTCAACAGAGCAGGCTGGGTGATCCAATTATAAATAGGCAATAGGCAATTGCATCCCAGTAGGGTATATGCTTTATATAAAACAGAATTACAGAGGACTATAGCCTAGTACCTGGGTCCCTAACCCAATCTCAGTTGTTTACAGTGACTTACTACAGAAATATCTCAAAGATCTGAAAATATATGTCTGTCGATCTATCTATCATCTATCTATCTATCTATCTATCTATCTATCTATCTATCTATCTATCTATTATTTGGGAAGTTTCAGTACTGCTTTAAGGCTTCCAATTGATTGTCAGACCCACACATATTATCCAGAATACTCTTCCTTTTTTAAAGTTAATTGATTAGAGGTTTTATTTATATCTGAGAAGTCCCTTCACAGCAATACTTAGATTAGTGTTTGATTGAATAATTGGGAACTGTAGCCTAGGTAGGTTGACATAAGAAAAATACCTAAAATTGCCCATCTTAATTCCACTCACTTTTCACTGGGAAAAATGTAATTGCATAGCCCCACATTGTTGCCAAGGAGATTCAGAATAGCAGTCTCTAGATGAGCGGTTGTGTACCCAGCTAAAACTCCATTACCTTCATTGATTACAAACCACATTTAAAACACTTTATAAATTCACATTGCTTTGTCTAATAAAGATCCATCTCTTATTTTTTTTCTCTACTTGGCTCTTCAATCCAATCATCCAGGGTTTCTTATATTTCTATATTACTTGCTTCTCTTCAACTCTATTCCTGGTCTTCATTCTTATCCTTTACTCCATTTGCCTCGAATAAACTATTTTTTCCTTTCTAGCAGCACAAATATTTACATTTTAAATAAGACTCATAATAAAATCATTCACATCAGATCTCTTTAATTAATTCCACCCCATAACCATCTTTCTATAATTTGGCATTCCTTCAGCATAAGAAGGATAGTGTACTATCTTATTTACTTCTCTGAGCTTCCTCTTAAAAGCTTTTATTGAATTTATTTATGTGATAAAATGGGATTTTTCTCTCTCCTTCCTCCCCTTCATCTCCCTTTAACCCCAGTAAGACAGAGTAAATAAAACAATATTCACTAATTTAATAACATGGTGAAGTTTTGCTATGAAAAACATTCAATGTTTTCCATAAAAATCTTTGCCTTGTAGATGCTTCATGGCAAAGCTAATTAAGAGTTAAAGCTTTCTCTTAGAATAATTAAATCCCATAAATCCATGGTGATGATTTGCCAGAGAGAGCAAGAACTTACAATCAGAACATAAGGATTTTTTTGCATCTCTCTCTGAGAGAACTGGCCCTTTGGGAGAAGGATGAAAGTTGAGAAAATATTGAGGGCATGATGTTGGGGGTAGGGAATAGAAAGGAAAAGAGAAAAGACAACAGGTCATGAATATAAGGAGTTCTCCAAATGTCCATCTGAGATTTATTCCACAGAGAATCAAAGAGAAGATAATGGAACAATAATAAAAGGTTTTGCAATATGTTCTGACATCTTTCTTATCAATGGTCACCTACTTGTAGATTGCTTTCATTACTGGTACCAGTCAAACTTTGATGAGATACCAAGGAGATTATATGAGGATAATTCACCTTCCCTGATGCATTATAACTGTCATAAGAATAAGAACTCTGTTATTTCAGTATTTAACACTATTGTAGGCACTATTTTATTAAATGTTTAATAAATGATTTACTCGAGAAATGGAAAAAGTTGCGAGTCAGAATTCCACACGGAACCTTGGGCTAACTGTCCTGCTGATTATCTGACTTAAATTAATGAGACACTTTCTTCCTCCATGTGACTTCCCTGAGCACCTTCACAGGGTTCACCAAAAGGTACAAGATATGAGAAGCATTTATGATGTTTGTCTCACATTTTCTCCTCTGATCGCAAGGAGAAAAGAATCGAATCTCCTCTCCACATGAAAACAAAGTACTGGAAAAATCTAGACCCATTGGCCACATCTTTACTAAGTCCTCCTTAAATAAGAGTTTCTCATCTTATTAGGCAAAGTCCAACTGTCATAAAGTCATATCTTAATAGTACGATGAAAAGTCATGCATACTTATGAGTTCATTGTCTTCTCTTTCCTAGGTAAAGAAAGGATTTCCTCGTCAATCTGGCTTAGTCCAATGTTTTAACATAGTTTATCTTTCTAAATTCACACACAGTAAGCTCTCTTTCATTTCCTTTTCTCCTTTGTAGCAAACAGCCACTTTCTAAGTCTGATTTCTAGTTTCTCTTTCATGACTAAGTGGACTTTAGTTTGGAGGAAGGGGACAGGAGAGATCTTACTTATAGTTCCAGGAATCCCTCCCACTTCACAGGAAAAACTTATCAGAGAAGGCCTTCAGCGGGAGGAGGGAATGCCCGCCTGATGATATGACATATCAATTAGTGTTTCCCAGCCATACTTTATTTCATATATTTCACATTAGGATATATTTTTGATTGTTTAGGAAACCCTAGAGTAGAAGGCTAAATGACCAGATTAGGAAACTAATTTTCCATCCCTGATACCTACCGGGAAAATAAGTATAGAGACTTTGATACAGTTTACAAACTCTCAGAGTCAGTCGTCATCAATTTTTTACTCTTCCCTTTCTGATAAAATTTAATGTAACTAATTGTCATACCAAAGAACTCAACTGAAAGCCCTACAAAACTGAGGTTATATTTATTCTTATTGGCATGAGTCAATTATTAAATTTAATTGGCAGCACAAGGGCCACACATTTCTACCAGAAAATGCACTACAAAGTCATTTCACACTACCAGTTTTTCATTCGTGTGCCTATCCCTTTTAATTTTTCCTTTCTCCCTTTCAACCTTACTGTTGCTTCCTACAATCCTTCTCATTGTCTCCCCTCCTGTAAACATTTATGCCATCACTGGGAACTCATGGGAGCTGCTAAGCCCTGCAGCTGGCTCTGAAGGATAAAGCAGGTGTGCACCTAAGTTGAGCCCAAATGCTGACTGTATGTTCCAGTTGTCAATTAAATTCAGGGGTCGGTAAACTTTTGAGACAGAAGAGCCACCAGTGGTCGGCAAATTGTGGCATGTGGCTCTTTGGGTATGTACATGTGGCTCTAAGTAAAATTGAAAATGAAAATGAAACTATCATAGTTTCACTTATAATATTACTATAAATTTTCCTTATTTGTAAAAATATATTTATGGCTCTCAAATAATTTTTAAATTGTTGTGAAGGTCAGGATTGGCTCTTCCAGGGGTCGGCAAACTTTTGAAATGAAACGTACCCAAAGAGCCACATGTGGCTCGCGAGCTTCAGTTTGCCGACCCTTGAAGACGATTTTGCATCTCATTAACACCGTCTCAAATAATCCCTTATTTCTTTTCCTGTTTATTAAGGCATCTACTAGGCAATAAAGTGACTATCTCCATCCTCTCAACACACTGAAGTGAGGCTACTTAACACCATGCATAAGGCAATAGAACTTCAAGGGACCAGTGATGTGGTTAGTGCATTGCTAGGGGACGATCAAGCAATGACCACAGAGGCTGAAAATTCTTCAGAAACATTAAGTGGGGAAAATTAGATATGAACTAAGAACCCAGAGGATTGTTATTTAAAGGCCAGAGAATTACTTAGAAACTTAATTATGAAAAAGGATGAGATGACGCTAGTGCAGGAGGTCAACTTTGCCTCTGATTTTTACTCTTATTAATATGGAAAAATATCCTTTTATGTGAAATGAAATTTGCTAGGCATCTCCATTAAGTTTCTTATATTTACTAATTAAAAGCATTTTCTAACCTTTAAATGATGAATGGCCAGTAAATATCTCCATAATATTTACATACTTGGTATAATTTTTTTAGAGCAAAAGACAGCCAGTATAGCATTATTTATTAAGAAGAAAAATTGGGCTCTTCAATAAAGTACTGGGAATTTTTTGTTCTTCTGGCATATTCTATACACAGATCCTTGAAAACACTCAATTAATAACATGTTGAGAGCTACCTGTGCCCTACCCACTAATCACAGGATGAAAACACACATTCTTTCAGTTTTTTTCATTTTTAATGCTTAATCTCAAACGTAAATTTTCCTCTACAGAGAACATCAAAAGACAAATTCCCTTAGTCGCATTTTACAATTAATTTTAATATCCGTGAACTAAGCACATGTATTTTTCTAGTTATAGCATATGCAAATGTGTTTCTGCATATCTTTGAAGTAGCTGCTATTAAATGCAGATTCCATCTTTGCTTGGGGCAGAGCATTAAAATAGTTTTTACAAAATAACAAAAGATGCTGGGTGTTATTTTCTAGATAGTTTGTATTATTTAATACATTTTCTTACACAAGCAGCACAAAAGTGCTGTAACTGAAATTCCATAACTTATACTCATGGAATGAGATTCTAAGTGTGAATAAAGGTTTTAAAGTAATTAAAGCCAATATCTTCAATTTAGAGAGGAAAGCCTGGACAAAATCCATCTCAAATAAAAAAATTCTACTCAGGAAATTTGATTTAGATAGTGATAAAATGACTTATCTCAAATAGTGAAGAGCTTGCAATATTTTCTGCATTGTGTGTGTATTTTGGTAATCTCCTCCAGTATTAGTTAGGATTCTCCAAAGAAAGAGAACCAATGGAAAGATACACTATATATAAAATAAGGAATTCTATATATAATTATATATAATATATAATAAGAATATACATACTATATATTACAATAAGTTATACTGTTTATTTATATATATTTTATATCACTTTAATATATGTAATATGTATATTCTTATTATATATATTTTATGTGTAACATGTATGCTGGCTTACACAATTATGAAAGCTGGTAAGACCAATCTCTAGCATGGTCTGGCAGGTCGGAAACACAGAGAAAAGTGTTGCTCCAGTTGGAAGGCTGTCAGGCGGGAAGAGCCAATGTTGCAGATAAACTCTGACATTTTTTTAATTCAAACCTTCAACTGATTGGATGAGGCCCACTTGCATTGTGAAGAACAATCTTCTTTACGAATTAAAATCAGTTAAACTCATACAGAAAAACTCCTGCAGAAATATGCAGAATAATTTGACAAAATACATAGGCACCCCGTGGACCTATCAAGTAACACATAAAATAAATTATCACACCTTTAAATCATCTTGTCTATACTGGGGGAGCCAAAAAACTCTGTACAAGTGGACACTTTGGTCAGTGTTGCTCAAGCAGTAATTCGCCATAATCAGAAGTGCCTGGACTCTGATGGTAACCACTTTGAGCAGCTCTTGTAATTGCAGAAGTCAAATGTAGCTTGTATTCATCTTTACTTATTGTGCATACTGAGTATTATAATTTTAATAGTTTTTCCTTTCTTAAAATGTGTATACATTTTTTGGGGCACCTTCTGTATATAGCAAGATGAAAATTGAGCAGATTATCACATCAAAATGTCTATTGGAATAAAAAGAAATAAACATATATTTAGGCCTGGTACTTTCTGTTTAAATTTAAAATAAAATACTTATCTAACTAACTTGAGAGAAACCGTCATTAATTTTCATTTAAAAATATCATACCATAGTCAATGTACAGTGGAGACTAAGCATTTGGTTTTGAGATAAAACAGTGTTTTACTCAATTTGATTTATTTCACCTAGCATAATACCCTCTATGTTTATCCATGTCACAAATGATAAGATTTTATTCTTATTTATGACTAATATTATATTGAATACATGTCATACTGAGGAAGACAAATACCATATGATCTCACTTATATGTGGAATCTAAAGAACAAAATAAGCAAACAAAACAGAAACAAACTCACAGATACAGAGAACAAAATGATGGTTGCCAGAGGAGATGGGGGTTGGGCAGCTGGGTGAGAAAGAGAAGGTATTCAGAAATACAAATTAGTAATTTAAAAAAATAGTTGCAGGGATGTAAAGTACATCATATAGTCAATAATATTGCAACAGCTATGTATAGTGCCAGGTGGGTACTAGACTAATTGAGGGATTTACTGCATAAATGATGTAAATGTCTAACCGCTATGCTGTATACCTGAAACTAATATAAAATAATACTGAATGTCAACTGTAGCTGAAAAAAGAAAAAAGAAGAAGGTAGAACCGTGATTTTGAAATGAAAAATAAATGGCATTAAATATTACTGGAGACTTTTTAGGAAATCGTGAAACCTTGGACTTTTCAGGAAATTATGAAACCTGGAGTACTGAGTTAGTCTCATGGGGTACACATAGTACACTTGGTTAATTTTGTTCTAGGAAAAGAGCTTTAGGATGATAAGAGAACTTCTATTGATAATCTTTGAGGAAAACACATAAAGCTTAGTAGAGGAAGAAAATGTTCATGAATTTTCAAAAATGGCTTAGCATAAAATATCCAAAATTCTAGAATTTATTACTAAATAGATTGCGGGCACAGTTAAGTAGTAATTGCATCCCATCCCTTTTAAAAGCAATTAATAAATTGGTATATCAAGATAATAATATTCATAAATAAATTTCTACAAAGAATATGGCAATAGTGTGTTACAAAAGGTTAAATCAGACTGAAGAAACATTTGGATAGTTCAGTTTCAACAAAGGGTAATATTTGGTAGAATTACAGTTTCTCCTTACCTCTGTCCTATTTAGTATTTTTTCATAATGAATAGGATACAGTTATAAGGGAATGTCTAGTATACAGGGGGTTTTCAAAAGGGTAGAGAAGTTATTTAGTCAGGTGTGATTTTTAAAAATAGTGAACAAAGATGAAGTGTCTACTGAAAAGACAATGGCCAAGGAGCATTTTCAGGGCGGACAAACTGCTTGCTCCCAGATTTACTGCTACTGGAACGGGGCTCTAGACTGGTCTAAAGGCATACAGGTACCCTCTGTGTCCATTCACAGTTCTCCACTGCAGACTGGCGTGCTCAGCTTGCCACTGAGGTTGAGTCTGCAAGTACCACTGCTCAGGCAACTGGATGGGTAGGAACAACCACTGAGTAGCCTCAGGTCATTCTTCCATAAACTTTTTTTTTTTTTTTTTTTTTGAGGGCAGTGTCACTGGCCCTCATATGTGGGACCCGAACCTGGGCCGCTGGCTTCTCAAACCAGCACTTAACCACCACGCCACTCGGCCAGCCCTTCCATAAACTCTTAAACAAAATAGAAATAAGGTTGATGAAAAATGAACAGTTTCTTAAAAAAAAAATAATGAACAAGAATTTCAACCAATACCCTCTCTTTTGATTACTGTTGCTCTGTAGTACAAGCTGAAGTCAGGGAGTGTGATACCTCCAGCATTATTCTTTTTTCTTAGGATTCTTTTGGTTATTCGTGGTCTTTTGTGGTTCTATACAAATTTAATGATTTTTAACTTTATTTCTTTAAACAGCGCCATTGGGATTTTAATGGGGATTGCATTAAATCTGTCTTTTGCTTTGGGTAATATGGCCATTTTAACTATGTTGATTTTTCCAATCCATGAACACGGAATGCCTTTCCATTACTTTGTGTATTCTTCAATTTCTCTTAAAAATGTTTTATAGTTTTCAGTGTATAGGTATTCCAAATCCTTGGTTAAGTTTATTCCAAGTCCTTTATTCTTTTTGTTGCAATTGTAAAAGGAATTTGTTGTTGTTGTTGTTGTTTGTTTCTTTCTTGTTTGTTGTTGTTTGGTTTTTATTTCTTTTTCTGAGATTTAATTGTTAGTATCTAGTAATGCAATAAATTTTTGTATGCTGATTTTGTAGCCAGCAGCTTTATGGTATTTGTTTATTGTTTCTAATAGCTTTTGGCAGAGTCTTTGGGGTTTTCTATGTATAGCATCATGTCATCTGCAAAAAGTGACAATTTAACTTCTTCATTCCCAATTTGGATGCCTTTTATTTCTTTCTCTTTCCTAATTGCTCTGGCTCTTAGGAAAGAGAAAGACTTCTAATACTGTGTTTTAAAGCAGTGTGATAGGAGGCAACCCTGTTTTGTTCCTGAACATAGAGCGAAGAGCTTCAGTTTTTCACTGTTAATTACAATATTAGGTAAGACATATACACATGGTCAATAGACATATGAAAAGGTGCTCAACATCACTAATCATCAGATAAATACAAATGAAAACCACAATATCACCCCACACCAGCTAGAATGGCTGTCATCAACAAGACAAATAACAACAACTGTTTTGGAGAGGCTGTGGAGAAAAAGGAACCTTATTATACTGTTGGTGGGAATGTAGATTGGTGCAGCCAATGGAAGGCAATGTGGACGTTCCTCAAAAAAATTAAGAATAGAATTACCATATGACCCAGCAATCCCTCTCTTGGGCATCTACCCCAAAAATATGAAAACATTTATCCGTAAAGATATATGTGCTCTTATGTTCATTGCAGCTTTATTTATGGTGGCCAAAACATGGAAACAATGAAAGTGTCCTTCGATAGATGATTGGATAAAGAAGATGTGGTATATATACATAATGGAATACTATTCTGCCATAAGAAAAGATGAAATACTGCCTTTGCGGCAACATGGATGGATCTTGAGATTATTATGCTAAGCGAAATACGTCAGACAGAAAAAGTCAAGAACCGTATGACTTCACTGATATGTGGGATATAAAAAAGCAACAAGACAAACAGAGAAACAAAACTCATAGACACAGACAATATTTTGGTGGTTAGCAAAGGGTAAGGGGAGAGGTGGGTGGAAGATGAGGATAAAGGGTGTCAAACACATGGTTATGGAAGGAGAACTGACTTTGGGTGGCGAACACACAAAGTGATATATACATGATGTGTACAGAATTGTACACCTGAAGCCTATCTAACTTTATTAACCATTGTCATTCCATTAAAGGTTAACAAAATTAAATTAAAGTTAAAAAAAAGAAAAAAATATTATCCTAAAGGGAGATAATGTGGAAACTTGCTTGTTTGGGTATTATCTCTAGAGAAGAAGGAGATAATTAAAATGGAGATTATGTTTCCATTAATTAAATTTATGGTTAAAAAAATCCAAGCTAAACATTTATATTGAAATTATTATCTAATGTTAGTGATTTCAGATGGTTGGAAGAAAAATAAGCAAATTTTCTCAGAAGGAAGCTATGGTTTAGTTCACAAAACCTGAGAAGTCAACACCAATATAAGATTAGATGGACAGAGATTTATTTGAGAAAACACCTGTGAAATAGAAGGGAAAAGTAGTTAAGAGGAGATTTCAAATTGTAAAGCAGGTGTGGCACCTGTGGAAACAGAGTGAGAAGGAAAGATTGAGTAGAAAGACTGAAGCATAATCAGATAACTTGTTTGTTTCCGGTCGATGACCTGGATGAACAGTGCTGTTATCAGGGGCTCAGCTTTAGTCTCTGTTGCTGGAAGTTCGGATGTTGTGAGCCAGCAGTAGCTTCTTATTAGCATATGGACTGTCACATAGATCAAGGGAAATGAATAGAGAAGTCAAGGATAAATTCACACATAGGAAACAATATATACCAAGACAGCATTTATGATCAGTAGTGAAAAAAAGGTATTAGAAGTGCCATAACACTATCCTTTTAAAGGTATTTTCCAAGTTAAACAAAAGATAAAAGGAAAATTTTAACTTATCTTACAAGAACTTATAATTGCAGGTAAATATTGAACTAAAATGTGAAAAGCAAATATTTAAAATCTTCAAATCAATGTAGGAAATATACAGGACACTGAGGAAAGAAAATATTTTTGTTTTGTTTTGTTTTGTAAATAAGATAGGCAAACCATCACAGGAAAGGTGATAAATTAAGTCACAAACACACACACACACACACACACACACACACACACAAATGTATAAAATTCTGTTATCTTAGGTTACTACAAAGAAAATGAAAAGACAAGCCCCCAACCAGGAAGCAAAATTTCAGCAAATGTAATGGAAAAAATATTAGTGTAGAAAATATATACACAGTTTCACAAGTCAATATGATTAAAAGAAACACTCAATAGAAGACTTAAGAAACAATAGAAAAGACATTTTATTCAAAGGAAGACACAAATGAACAATAAATATAAGACATAATGATTAACATCAGGAAACACATATTAAAACTAAAATATTTTGTAGTTAACAAATTGAAAAAATTTAAATGTCTTGGGGAGATTGTGGAAAAGGGATAAGTAGTATACTAATAGTATAAGTGTATACTGTGCAAACACTTTGAAAAATAATTTATCATTAGTTTTTAAAATTGACTATGTGCATATACATGCTCTAGACAGGCAGGAATGTATAATAGGTACAGCACAGTGTCCAGGGGAAAGGATGTGAAAATTCCATTGTGCAGAAACAGAACATGTTAGTCAGAACCTGGTGGTAGAAATACAGGGATAATAACAAATCGAGGAATAACAGCAATCTGTCGCAGGTGTAGAAAAGGAGAACAGTAATAAGATATAGGAAGGATTTTAAATCATTAAGTTTTCAAAATTAAGAGACCTGCTTGTGGAAGAAGTATTTTTATTTAATTTAATTAATTAATTAATTTATTTATTTATTTATTTTTAAAGATTTTATTGGGAATTGGGGGGAGGGAACAGCATTGGGGAATCGGGGAAGGGGAACAGACAAGTTGCTGTCTTATTGTTCTTCAGTCTAGTTGAGGAGGACATTGCTTCACTGGCCTATGTTGGTATTATCATTACGCTCTTCTCGGGTGAGGCAGGTCGGTCACCCGCAATTGGACGGCCGCTCAAGAAAGTAGTTAAATCTGCCTAGGAATATAATACATTTCAGAAATAAAGAGGCATAATATCTACAACTTACTCATAAATTATTGAAATATTAGGAAATATATATATATATATATATATATATATATATATATATATATATATAGAGAGAGAGAGAGAGAGAGAGAGAGAGAGAGAAAGAACGAGAGACAGCGCACAAATGGAACAAAACATAAACATCTAGTGAATCTGTATAAAGGATATATGGGGAGCTTCTTGACCTATTCTTATAAACTTTCTATGAGTATTAATTTATATTAAAATTTAAAAATTATCAAAATGGTATTCTGGTATTAACATATATTTTGTAAGAAGAATTCAAAGAAAGATGGAATGGCGCTCTCTAAGGAATATATTTGAAAGAAAGATGAACAATAAGGCTGTTTTTCTACCACGTTTTAGTCGAATAACCTCCTTTTGTCTCAATTATCACAATGTATGAGAAAAGATATTGTCACTTGTTTTTTTCTTTATATCTCAGGTAGCCCTTAGGACACATTTCCAGAATTTCAGAATTCCACAGAAGACACTTTAAAAATAATTATCTCAGAGGCACCCTAATATGTTACATAAGGATCTAAGATTGTGGATCCCATGGATAACTTCTGCTTTAGAACAGAGTTTGGTCAGAATGAATTTATCAGTAGGGATGTGGGCTGGAGAAGGGTGGATATAAACCCAGTCTAGATACTTCTCAATGGTATCACCTTCTCTGATCTTGTTTCTTTATCTGTAATATAGGATAATAATATTTACTTCAGAAAACTGATATGAGGATTAAATGATTAAAATCTTGGCATTTTGGACAGGACTTATCACAGAGAAAGCTTCTAATTAATTAATTATTAACAATACAGGGTAAAAAAATCTATTTTTTTCTTATTCCAATCAATGCATCTTATGAATAATTTTATTCTATACTGAAAAATGTTAGAAAGGAAACTTAAACACTTTCAAACAAGAGTTTTAATCAAATATAAAATTCTAGGTCATTCCCTAAATTTTGAGGCAGCAGATTTGTAGAGTCATTTTCACTTTTTATTGGAAAAATTAATGGTTGATTACTACCTGCTATAAAGCTGGACAAATGTATCATCATTTACATATAAATGGAATTTCAAGTAATAATTGCATAGTAAGCCTAAGTAAGAAACATTCACTTACATATCTGTATTAGGCAGAATTCTAAGATAGCCCAAGATTCCCACCCCGAGTGTACACATTTTATATAATCTCCACCCATGAAGAACTGGCAGAAACTGAATATGATAGGATGTTACTCTATTAATTAGGTTATTAATCAGTTGATTTTGAGTTATTCAAAATGGATGTTATCTGGTAGGGCCTTATGTAACCAGGAGAGTCCACCTTGAAGTTGGAAGTTGGTGGGAAACATGTGGCATATACCTAAATACTGACAGCCAGCAGAAAAATGAGGGCATTTATCTGGCCCAAGGCTTCAAGGAAATGAATTCTACCAAGAGCCATGAGAGCTTGAAAAAGGATCCAAGCTTCAGAAAGGAAAGAATCCCAGTGAACAATTTGATTTTATCCTTGTGAGACCCTGAGCAGAGAATCCAGTGGACCCATGCCTAGGCACAAGACCGTGGACATTGTGAGGTACTAAATTTATGTGTTCATCACTAAGTTTGTGGTAATTTGTTATATGACACAATAAAATCAATGCAATATTAAACCTCAATAAGAAAGATAACTGATACTGGAGATCTGGAAGGATAAGGTAATAGGATAGAATTGGCACAAAGAAAGAACTTGGGCTTCTTTCTAGTTTTCTTGAGTACCAAGTTTCATGGTTTGTTCTTTTTCAAATAGTACTAATATTAAGTGCAGAATATCCATACAATTGGCATAAGTCTTTTAGAAAGTTTTCAGAGATTGCTGTTTCCACCAACCTTTCATTTCTATGCGGTGTCTGAATCCCCTAAAAAATACTCACATAGATCCCAAAGAAAGTGAAAGAAGGTGCAAAATTCTTATATTAAAAGGAAAAAGATAGTAGCTTTCAAATAAGACTACTGAAATGAATGTTTGTTTTTGTTATCACTGTATATCTTGAGTTTAAAATATTTCATGAAATATAAATTTTCTAGTTCAATGTTTTAATAAATAAGAAATGTACTTCCTAATACTTCTTCCCCTACAAAATTTTCATCTTTCTCTTGCACAAACACTAATGACTTACTTCTGCATGGAAAAGAATGAGCACTTCAAAGGACCTGTGGTGTAGCCAGCATGGTAGGTAGCACAAGAAATCCAACTACTTAAAAAACACAGTTTGTCTTTCATGTTAGTGGAAAATAAATCATTTTAACTCACCCCATAGTAATGCCAGTGGGATGCTTATGATTATTTTTAAATGCATCATACTCTGAATTACCTTTGTTTCTTTACAAATATCGTGTCTAATTCTTAAATCCTTTTTATATTGGTCCTTTGTTTAAGATGTGAAACGAATCTGCTTTTCACTATCTTTCTCAGGCATCATATTTATGAATAATTTCACCTGGTAGTTAAGAAATATCACCATAGAAATGTTCATACACTCTTCATATAAACTGAATATGGTTATATTAGGCCAACAGGCGGTGTTGGAACCTACTTTTTCAGGAAAACTTCTATTACATGGTAGTATTATTGCATGTTTATATTATATTTTTAGTAAATATCAAAGTAAAATTCTGTCAGTAACTGGAGACACAAAGGATTGCCAATCCATCCTTGAGAAACTTTGTACTAGTTTAAACTTCCAGTGCTGTAGATAAGTGTGTCTCTCTCTTCAAATTATAATCTCATTATCATGTTAAACATCATCTCTCAGCTTGATAAGCAGCATATCAGATCTTAAATTATTTTTTAATTTTTAATTTTGTTTATTACTAGTAAGAGTGTTAGCTATTTTTTTTCATATATTGGTCTTTTTTTTGTTGTGTTGCTCTGAGCAGATTCATGCATTCACCAATTTTTAACAACACTTGCTTCTAATTTAAAACCTTCTAGATTCAGACAGGATTCTCCAGGGATTGCTCAAACACATTCTTCCTTGTTTCTCCAGAAAATAATTTATAAAGGAAATTTTTTGGCTTTCTCAGTAGGATCCATGTTAATACATTTGAAATAATAAAATGTTTTGTTTTAAATTTTTGTGTTATTAAATAAATAGATTTGTATGGCAATTTCCAATAGACGAAGGCTCATAATTTCTTCTTTTAAAAATACATATTCACTGGAGGGTATTATTCAAAAGATAAAATATATAATCAACCTTAATAGAAAGAATTGCTAAATAATTTTAATGATGTTAGAATTCAATATCATGAGAATTGTCCATATTTTATCTCTAACAGTAAGTCTTGATTTTTATTCAGTATAAATTTTTTCAAGTTTTAATATGTTTGCTAATATATGATAATAATTGCTATATTTTATATTTAAGAAATTCACCATCGTTTATATGATCATTTCTATTCTAGTCTTCTATGTTTCTCTTCTTCAAAATTTAGGCATGCTTACAGTTAAAAAACATTGTGACAAAACAGAAATATTTTTTAAAAAATTATTTGATTTCACTTAAGATTTAGTATATCTAGGTAATTATAATCTATCAGATGATAAATCAAAATAGTTGCATATTTCATTGACTATGGTTATTAAGCTCATTAAAAGTAATTTTGTATAGAGGATTCTAAATAAAACTATATATGCTCTGTCTCAAAAAATAATCTTTTGTTTTATATAACACTTCTCATTCAAGGAAATAAAATTTTTAAAAATGCTCAAAGTTTTTCCTACTCATAATGTGCCCAAAGAGATCACAAATGTTTTCATCACATATATACATATTTCTGTATATGTATAATATGTATAATGTATATATATTATACACATACACACAAATAAAATAATTGCACTTACAGGTTTTCACCTTAAATTACTTAAAACATGCACATGAATAAATAAAAAAATAAATATAATAGTCACTTTAAAAAAAGAGAAGTATATTAGTTTTCTATTGCTGCTATAACAAATTACTACAAATTTGTGGATTAAAAGAACACAAATGTATTATTTTAATAGGTATGGAGGTCTGAAGTTGTAAAGGAGTGTTACCGGGCTAAAATCAAGAGGTTTGCAGGGTTGTTTTCTTCTGGATGCTCTAGGAGAAACTGTTTCTTTCCTAGTCCAGTTCCTTGAGACTGGTGGCTTTTCTTGGCTTGTGGTCACATCACTCCAGTATCTGCTTCTCGGGTCACATCACCTTCTCCTTTCCATGACCTCCTGCCTTCCTTTTGTAAGGATCCTTGTGACTACATTGGACATAGCCAAATAATCCAGGATAATATCCCCATATAAAAATCCTTAACCTAATCACAAATGCATAGCCCTTTTTAACATAAAAAGTAATATATTCTAAGGGTTAGGACATGGATAACCTTTCGGGGGCCTTTATTTCATCTACCACATGAAACATCTATTTATCTTTTAAAATGAGAAAATATGATTTAAAACTCTACAGATCAGTAAAGCTTTACCTTCTCTTTGGAAGAGGAGTCTATTTTTCCCACAGTAAACACATATGAACTGCACATTGCACCAGGTAGGAATCTGTAATATAATTAATTTTTACCCATAAGCATAGCTGTCAAAGTACTGTTAGTATCCTGAGAAGAGTTTGACAGATTTATAATTACTCTATTTTTGTCCCATTCTTTTTTACTAAATATGTATTATTCTGTCCCGTACATCCAAATATACAGAAAAATAAATATAAGAAGTTCCAATAAGCAAATGAAGGAAATTCATCCTCAGCTCATAGTATACACTGATTTTCAGCTTCAAGGCTATCTTTACTACCAGAAGGACTGTCAAGTGTACTTTAAAAAGGGAGCTTATAGAATTCATAAAGTGAAAGGAAAATACCTAGATATAGAATCCAGGGATTTTCTACCTTCATGGATTTTCTGGGTCTGTGCTTATCACCTCACTTGGCTTTGAAAGAAAATTTATCAGCAAGGTTCTTAAGAAGCAGGCAATATTTCAAATAAATAAATAAGTATTTATATGAAAATGTGCTCAGGCCAATTGGGTGTTTCTCTGTCCTACCATTTAATACTCTACTTTGTATTATTCTACTCTGCCTCAGCTTCTGCTCTTAACCTAGAAAATAAATGCAATTAATCATATTTCACAGAACACAGTCCCTGTTTTAACCAATGAAATGTATCATCAATTGATAACATTTGCTCTGCCTCTTAATGTTACTATAAAAGTTAGTTTACTAAAGTAGATAAAAATATTTTATTTTCTTAGATATACTTAAGTTGGCCATACAAATTAATTTTGAAAAAGAAGGTTTTTGTTTTATTCTTTACAATTTAAAAAAGGTTGAGAATTTTAAAGCATATGTGTTTCTGAAATAATAGCTGATCAAATATATTTAAATTAAATTACAAACCCATATACCTACACACAATCATATGTTTACTCAGCCATATTCTGAAAGTATTTATCAACTGAATACTTAATTATAATAACTACTATTTTCATCCTATTCAAGAAATATTAATTAATCACCTACTGGGCATAAAACAGTAAACAACAAATCAAATCCCTGCCTACAGTGCTGTGCTGGCTTTGGCTAGCATCCTGGTGAGGGCTGATGGTCCCAGCCTCAATGGCATCAAATCAGCCCTAATGGAACTATTGACAACACATAGTATTGCTGTATGAATTCAGATACACTGAATAGATAATGTGCATGGAGGTAGGAATCTATGTACTTTCTATTGAGATTGTTTTTTTCATTTTTCAGAGAAGTAGGAAATAAGATCATGAACTGAGAGTGAAGATAGAAATTAGTTGCAGATTATTTGACAAGATTAGAAACATAGGAACTAATCATGGGAGAAAAGTATTGTCAAACAACTTTAAGGATCTTTTTCTGTTATAGATGGTGCAATTGAAGTAGGATAATTCAAAGAGAATTAATACATAATGAGATTATTTACAAAGGTGTAGGTGTTGGGGAACCATAATGGTTAGTGCAATAAACAAGGACTGTTATCTGTCAGGCATTCACTGCTAGTATGAAAGAGACAGAAGTTATAGAAATGGAAAGAGCAAGGAAAGAATTATGCAGACTAAACTGCCTTGAGTGTATCAATGACACTCTTTTTCTCTAGTGACCTTTTGATCTTCATTGGCCAAATCCAGACAGAAGTTAAGAGGAGCAAGGGATGCTATTGATGCAGCACATAGTCCCCTAAAGCAGGGTTTAGAAAATAAGACTGTATCTAGGGACAATGGGAAATTATCTATTAAAGCCCTGTTGAGGTTAGCAATCATAATTTGAAAGTTAGAAAAATCAACACATTATTTCCCCCAGTCATGTTTATATTCAAACACAGATTAGCAAAAATATTGGATATCAGTAGAAGTGCAATTATGACAAAGTGACAGGACAAAGAATTGTAAATGGAAGGCAATGATTATAATTCAAGAGCGAGCATAAGAAAGTATCCTTGTTATTATGTTTCTTACCTTTTTCTTTAACTGTTAAGGAAAGAAAAGGCATAGAGAGTAAAGGAGACTAGAAAGTAGATTACAGATCTTAGTGGAGATGAAGAATTATTAGAGTTGAAGTACTAATGGGGCTAAAGGTTCGAAGATAGGAGAAAGTGGTTAGAGAATGGGATACTTAAAACTGAGATTATGAAGACATTGCCATTTAAGTAATGAATAGGTCCGGGACATGATCATGTTTTAAGTGGATGATGAGATGAAAGACAAAATTGTTGGAAGAGGGAAAGTCTAGGAAAAGTGAGTCAAAGACATTGGGAGAATGAAAAGCACCATAATGACTGTCATATTAGATGGAGTGACAGTGAACCAGTGTACTACTCAGGGTTCTCCAGAGAAATAGAGCCAATAGCAGAGTATAGATATAGATGATATAGATTACACATATATAGACATATAGATATAGATGTAGATATTGATTAGCTTTTAGATAGATATAGATAGGTGATATAGATTAGCTTAAAGAGAGATAGAGATAGAGATAGAAATAGATAAAAAGGAGAGAGAGAGGGATTTTAAGTTCGTTCACGTGGCCATGGTCATGAGGGCTGGCAAGTATAAATCTGCAGTGCTAACTAGCAGGTTGGAAATTCATTTAGTTTTTGTTATAGTCTTCAGGTAAAATTCTTTGTTTGGGAATACCTCATCATCTTTTCTCTTCAGTAAATAAATTGGATGAGGCCCACCTATATAGAAAGTAATCTGCTTTACTTAAAGCCAGCTGATAATAAATGTTAATCCATCTAAAAAGAAATTTCACAAGTAACTTCTATTTTGTATCACCAAACAACCATAGTTTAGCTAAGTTGACACATAAAATTAGCATCACAGCCAGGAACTAAAATCTCCAAGGAATGAAGACGATAATCCCATGGAGGTAGAAGACTGAAAAAAGAGGGGTAGCAGGTGAGAAGTCTGTAACTGGACATTAAAAATCTGGATGCTGAGGAACTCTATATTCATGTTTTTAAGCAAAAGTGGTCAATCTGAAAAGATTTCATACTGTATGATTCCAGCTGTATGATATTCTGGAAAAGGCAAATCTATAGAGACAATATATTTTTTGTCTCTATAGATTTGTCAAAATAATGTTTTGGGTGGGAGACAGAGGAAGATTTAAATAGGCAGAGTGCAGAGGACTTTTAGGGCAGTGAAAATACTTTGTATGTAATGATGGATATATGTCACTGTACTTTTATCCAATACCAAACATGAACTCCAAGGTATACTGTGGGTTTTGGAATGATTATGATGTGTCATCATAGATTATTCCTTGGTAAAAAATGTACCACTTTGGTGAATAATATTAATAATGGGGTAGTCTATGCATGTGAGGGGGCAGGGCTTATATGAAAAATATTTGTACCTTCTTCTCAATTTTGTTGTAAATCTAAAACTGCTCTAAAAACTAAATCCTTAAACACAAACAAATCTGGGTGCAGAGCCTCCAGAACTGTGATAAATAAATGTTGTTTATAAAAAATTTAAAAAAGTTGGTTGCCTTGGGAGAGAAGCAAATGAATGTGGTTTAGATCCATTAGGTTGTCAGGAAAGTCATGCATATTTTGTCTGTTTTTCAAAGGTCATTTATTTATATAAAGAACAAAGATCAATCAATGATATATTGCCCATTTTGTTTGATAACATTTTGCTATCTTTCAGTAAACTTCATAATTCCTCATTCATAGAAGGACCTATCTTTATTTCTGAAAAACTGAGCAAGGTGCTGATTTGCAGCCTCATCTGAATTGAATGTTATACCAAGCAAGGAGTTTTGAAGAGAGCGACACAAGTGGAAGCATGACGGTGCAAGGTCAGGTGAGTATGGTGGTTGTGGCAACACATCCCATTCAAGCTCAAATAATTTTTGACTAGTGATCAAACTTGTGTGTGGTCTCATGTTGTCACGATGGAACACAACTCTTTTACAATTAACAAGCTCTGGACATTTCTGGATGATAGATTTGTTCAAACGGTCCAGTTGTCAACAGTACACATTCGAATTGATTGTTTGGTTCCTTAGTAGGAACTCGAAAAACACTACACCTTTAAAATCTCACCACACTGAGAGCATCACCTTCCTCTGATGAATGTCTGCTTTCGATATCGTTTGAGGCAAATCATCATGTCAGGAGCAAGACTGTTTGAGCACCAAATTGTTGTAAACAACTCACTTCTCCTCACTAGTTATCAGTCGCTGCAGAAAAGGATAATTTTCCTCATGTTTAATGTGCATATTGCAAATATTTATATGTGCCGTCAAATAAACTTTGAGTTCATGCGGAACCCAAATATCGAGCTTGCTTACATATCCCAGCTTCTTCAGGTGGTCGGGAATGCTTGAATGATGGATGTTCAATGTTTCTGCAATCTCTCAGGTCATGTGTTTGACTCAATCAATGCCTTTATTTTGTCGTCATCAACCTCAGTGGGCCTCCCTGACCGAAGAATGTCATAGAGATCAAAATCACCAGCACGGAATTTCGTGAACCATCATTGGCACTGATGTTCTTGTAGAGCATTGTCACCATAAACTTTATGCAACTTTTCACAACCTTGATGCTCATTCTTCTCTTTATGGAAGTAAAACAGTAAAATATGGCAAAAATGCAGTTTGGTCTTCCATCTTCAATGTGTTGTAAAATCTCCAAAACTCAATCAAATCGCTCATTTTTTTTTTTAGAATGAAGCTAAAACTGTCAGCTGTCAAATGATACAGCAATAACATTGATGTGAAAGACTCCAGTACTTTAAAAAATGAACTAGTGCCATCTGTTGCAAACATGTGTCATGACTTTTCCAACCACCCAATAGAAACAAGAATAAGAAGTAGGTCAGCTACTTGAGTAGTATAACATACTTGTAAATATATTATCCCTTTCAGTTTAATTATCTGAACACTCCCAAAAGCTAGGTAACTCAGTCTTCACTAATTCACATAAAACATTTCCTGGGTGATCACATTTGTCAACACCAAATCACATGGGAGATACAGTAGAGGACATTCTCTGCCTTTTTGAAGATTTTTGAGGAACAAACTGATATATTGAAAAGTGAAATGACAACTAAAAGTTTCTTCTATAATTTAAAAGAATCTGTTTCCACTCATCAGTGTTTCTATATGTCATCATTTCATATTGTACTATGCATTTTTGAGCCTATTTATTATGAATAACTAATTTTCACATTACAGACATGCATTTTCAATTTTGTCAAACATTTGCCAATTATATCCTCAAGGCCACGCTGTGAGATGATTTGAAAATTGACATAGAAAATTGTCTTAGGGATTCTAATAAAAGCTGAAGAATTAGAATTTATTGTGATTATGGTGTATTGACAATGATTTCATGGATAATACAAAATAATACAGTCAAGGAATTTTAACATTTAGTTTTATGTCGCTAACATTAGAAATATGACACCAAAGATTATACATTATTTTACAGAAATGTCAATATTTTATTTTAAAATTTACATACCTTGTGGTTTAGGACAGAAAGAGGTAACCCAAGAGATCCCTGTGTCCACTTACCATTTTAAGGAGTAAGAGAAGTATAATTGAATTGCTCCTACTTTGCTTTAAAGGGCAGAAAAAGAGTTCCTTCAGGATTAGAATGAAATTTTCTCAAAATCTTGCTATTATTCTTCATTCTCAATTTTTTTTTATAGGAAAGTGTCAAATAAGCTGACAGTAATAAATTAATACCAACTAGCTTAATATTTAAAATTAATTATGCTTTGTTGGATCTATTAAACAGAATGATAAAACTAATTTTGGAAAAATGTATTTGATTTTTTTGTTTTTGTTGTTTTTCTGTCACTTAAAGGACTGATGTTATAACTAAATGTGTCTCTCTCCAATTCCGGTTATGCAATTTCTATTATTTGTCTTGTAGTTCACCAGTTCTTTTCTCTGTAGGCTCCTTTTTACTATTGAGCTCATCCATAGAGCTTTATTTCAGTTTGTGGTGTTTTTAGTTGTAAAATTTGTTTCTCTTTATATGTTCTATTTCTTTGCTGAGATTTTCTATTTTTTCCCTGAAGGTTGGTATTTTTTGTTTGTTTCAAGCATGGTCATAATTGCTATTAAAACACTTATATCATGGCTGATTGATTGATAGATTAGATAATTCTAGCATCTGCATCTCAGTGTTGGCATCTACTCATGGTCTTTTTTCATTCAGTTTGAGTTCTTCCTGTTTCTTGAAACAGATGATTTTCACTTGAAACTTGGACATTTTTCATATTACGTTATGAGACTCTAGGTCTTACTTAACCTTATGTTTAACTAGATTTCTCTGATTCCATGCCAGCAGGAGAGGGGGTCTACCTTCTCAAAAATCTTTAAGGAGACAGAAACTATTCATCCTCTGTGTTTTCCATGTGAGCACATATTCACATACAACAGTAAATGTGTTATGTGAATGAATGAATGAATGAATGAATAGCGAGTTATCCAAGTATTAAGAGTGTTCAGATAATTAAATTGAAGTGTCAAGTGAAGGTAGAAGAAGTCCAGTTTCCCCAATCAGTCTCCAGTGTCACCCTCCAGTGGGAGGCAGGATGGCACTCTTCATAAGTGCTAGAACAGGTTGAGGGTTTCTGCTCTTCACCTGGTCTCAACTGACACCACAGTGAAGTGTCCTCATTATAACTGGGCAAAAGTGAAAGCCCTGCCTCTCCTCTAGGCCTCCTCTAATACCACCCCAATGGGGAAGGCGAGGGGACATCTTGTTCCTACTAGGTGGAAGGGGAGGTCCAGGCTCCCCAAAGTCTCCACTGAGGAGGAGAGGGTGGCATCATTATCAGCTGGCAGAGATAAAAGTCTCAACTCCCTCTTTGGTCTTCTTTGACACTACCTGGCAGTCATGTTGGAAGACCTCATTAAAAAGCCTTGCAAAACTGAGTTTGAACTCTCACTTAGCCTTTGCTGGCACCAGGGAGCCATCCTTTGTTTTGTTTTGTTTTCCTGTGGTGCTTGCCTGGAATATATAGATAATTGTCTAAAACCTTTCTATTTTGGGGGTCTGAGCCTTTCCTGGTCTTTGGTAAGAGAGAACAGGCTTTTGTGTGGACTTTTTTTTTCAGTGGCCATTGAAGTTTCTAGATCTTCAGCTCTAAGTCTGGATATTTGAGACAAAAAGAAAACCCAAGAAACTCACTATTTTATTTCTTGGATCTCAAGGTCCCAAGACAGCCTTCTTTCTTCTCTCCATTTTCAATACCTTCTTTTATTTATTGTACAATAATGTCCAGGGATTTTACTTTATTAGTGGTATGATAGGGAAATATATATCTTTTTCAGATTTTAAAAATATTTTGGATGTAATGTTATTATTGGAATAAATACATTTTAATCTGCTTCTGTTTTGTTCTATGTTGTCAATTCTGATTCTTCCCTTGCTTATCTGTAGAATGACAGGGAATATTTATTGTTGCAAAATTGTTAAATCCTGCAAAAAATGAATTGCTTGTTTGACCCACCACAAGACAACCATTTGGAGATAACGTATTTGGCCATTGAACAGTGAAGTACTGGCCTGTGCTTATTTTGAGTAGATTTTCAGGCAACCCCATGAGAAATAAGGTAAAAAACATTAAATTTTTGGTGCTCTATTAGTGGGAAAAACAAAAATTAATTGCTCAGATCATAAAGACTTTGCTATTGACAGATTTATAAAAACCTATAATGTAAACAAAAAATAAAACAAGCTAACTTCTATGATATAAAGCAAATATGATTTCTGTTTTTCAAATATAAAATTTAAATTCTTTATAGACACCTTCAATAAAGAATCCCAAAATATTTTCAGGGAGGAACTAATTAGCAGTATATGAGTTTGGGAAAACATATTTAAAGCCACTTAGCCTAGATAATAGATTCTCAGGCCTAATGTAAAAACTCTGTTTAACAAAAACAAACAGAATGTTGTTTGCCTACACTCACAAATGGAAAGGTGCGATTCTATGGAGCCTCTGAAAAGGTTTGCCGAATTTAATAGTCTCATGTTTTGGTAAGCCAAGCTATATCTGGGTGAGACTCTCATTTATGCATTTTATATGTTAGAAATAACTTTTCAGTATACTTTTTCTGAAGGTCAGATTACAAAATAGTCTTGATGTATATTCAGGATAAAATATTGTCTCTTATTAACTTGAAAGCGTCAAGGCAAAAATAGTCAAGTAAAGAGGTTAAAACTGTTTTGTTTTGTTCTAAACACAAAATATAAGCATTCATCTAAGAACTTGTAAACAGGAGAAAGTAGTTTTCATGCTAGTTCTTGATGAGACGTAAGAGTTAATAGGCACGGGCTTGTGAGCTGGTAGAAAGGAGCTTAAACATTAACCACTTGGCTCTGACTTCCCTGGCCAGCACTGCACCTGACAAGCACCTTACACTCATCAGAGGTGGGAACAAAATAGTTTCCAATTGCAACAGCAACCCCTACAAACTGACATCCATCATAGATGGGGAAGAGACAATTCCCAGAAGAAGACAATTATAATGGTAGCCCCCCTGCAAGCTGACAAACACTCTACATCCCGCATGGAAAAACATAAAACCCTAGCAGCTGTTTCCCATAGGGCTCTACCCTGGCTTAACTCCACTTGCCAGTGTCTCTCTCTTACCCTTCCGTCTCTGCAGCTCTCCCTCTCACACTACACTGGCAAAGCTTCTGCCAGTTCCAAACAGAACTATCTTTCTCCCTTTTTGACTTTCAATAAATCTTTTCTGTGGATAGTCTTGTAGAGTCTCATAAATTCTTTTACATTCTGTGAATGACCAGGGGTTAATTCTACACCAAGACATTTTGGTGCAGAAACCCAGGAGTCCAACTCTACCTCCTCCTGTCCCCACCGGCTGCTCTCCACAGCCTCTCATGGATCCCTTCCCTTGAGGGTTGGAAATTGACACTTCCAGGCTGGGGCTACTGTCCAGTGGAAGCGAAGTCCTACATCTCTGCTGGTTGGGGAATCTCATTGCCAGACCTGGTGTGAGGCTCCTTTCTATTTCGTGGGAGAAATACTCTCTTAGTATTTCTCTTAGAAATACTCTCTTACACACTCTTAGTAGGCACAGAATAGACAGGTAACTGCTTGTAGGGCGTCCTCCACTTTAAAGAAGTCCCCTGTGACAGGATAATCTAGTAGCGGTCTGAGTCTCTAGGACTAGGTCCCAACAGGCGCAAGTCCAAGACCCGCTCATCAGACAGGCGCACAAGTCAAAGACACACAGCCTCCCTCCCCGCTGGCCACTCTCTATAGTTCTTTTCAGTGACTCGCTCCCCATTCTTTTGCTTCTCTGGATCTCTGCTGCCTCCCTGGGTCAATAGGTCTTTGGTCTGTGAGTGACATCCCTTAAGACATTTGTGGAGTGCCAGGAATTCCACGGGCTGGGTCCACGATCCTTGCTCAACCTTAGCTGTGGAGGGGATGCCCTCAAAACTAATGCTCATTTCTTTTATCTCTTTCACCGGAGTACACAGTAATGAGTGCGCTAATTCTGAAACTCCTGGGTCAGAGACTTGCTCAAAGGATCTTGGGGGACGCCCCTGGATCTTCTAGTCTGGCTATCGGAAGACCACCATCCCTAGCACCATGGGGTAAAGAGGTTAAAACTGTTTTGTTTTGTTCTAAACACAAAATATAAGCATTCATTCAAGAACTTGTAATCAGGAGAAGGTAGTTTTCCCCTCCTCTGTCCCCCTAGACTGTCTTCTCCCCAGCCTCTTGGCTGTCTTCTCAAAAATTAGACCAAAGTCAACCTCTTCTCTCTCAAAATAGACAAAATGATATTCTTTTGCAATACTGCCTCACCTCAATATAAACTAGACGATCAGGAGGTCTGGCGGACTAATGCTCTCAGCACTATAACACCGTCTTGTAACCAGATCTTTTCTGTAGGCGCCTTCACAAATGGTCTCAGGTTCCATGTGTCCAAGCCTTTGTGGCCCCGAGCCAGAACCCAGACCTGTGGAAACAATGCAGCATGTCTCTTGTGAAATTTCCTCAGTCCCCCCTCCGGATCTTTTGACGAACCTCTGTTATCCCAGGTCCCTCCTAGACCTCCTCAGAACCCACGTCCTACCTTTCTTACCTCTCCTTCCTTAAACCCCTCTACTCCTTCCGCCTCTCCTTCAGCCCCCCTCCATATTCTCTATCCTGCTCCCAGTCCTGGGGGCACCACACATAGTGGAGTTCATTTTAAGGCAGACTGCATGCTGCCTCTCCAGGAGGTCATAAACTGAGAGGCGGGTACAATTAGGGTTCATGTCTCTTTCCCCATGGCAGATCTCGCTCAGATGGAAACAAAATTAGGAACCTCTTCTGAGGACCCTTCTAAATTCATTAAGGAATTTCAGTGCATAACTATGACCTTTGATCTTACTTGGCAACACATTCACATCACAGCAACCATCTGCTGCTCCTTAGAAGAAAAGAACCGTATCTGAGCTCTTGCCCAAAGATATGCAGATGAGCTAACTGCTCAGAACCCAGGACAATACAGGGTTCAGGCCAAAGCTATTCCTGATCATGACCCTGATTGGAATTACCAAGATGACCAATAGAGTTGAAATAGAGACGATTTATGGTCACGTATCTTATTGAGGGCATGAAAAAAGGCATTATTAAACCAGTGAACAATGAGAAGCTGAAGGAAGTTACTCAAGGACCAGATGAAACCTGGCTCTCTTTCAATCCTGCTTGGCTGAAGCCCTCCAAAAATATACTACCCTAGATCCTTCTTGCCCTGAGGGAATCACTATACTTGCCATATATTTTATTGGGCAATCAGCTCCAGATATCAGAGGAAAGCTTCAGAAATTGGAGCTGGGTCCCCAGATTCCACTCCCAGTCCTCCTAGATATAGCTTTTAAGGTCTTTAATAACAGAAGCAAGGCAGAGAGGGAGTCTAGGATATGGAGGGATAAGGAAAAAGATCAGAGAAGAGCTCAATTAATGCCCTTACCAGAGTTCTGCCATCACAGCATTACCTGAGTTTGGGCCCACAAGGAGGAAGGCCACCAAAGATGGGCCCAATCACCTGCAACAACTGTCATTAGGAAGGACATTGGAGTAAGGCTTGTCAATACCTGGCCAAAAGGGTGCCCCCTGACCCATGTCCCCTTTGCAAAAAGGAAGGACAATGGAAGAATGACTGTCCCCTGTACTCTCAAGGAGGAAGGGCATCCCGACTCTTAAAAGGCCAAAAGGATGGGTCCTCCAACCAGTTGCAAATGTTGGTCATCATTGACTACGAGCCAAATGACTGGACCTCGACTGATGGGTCCCAGGATTCATCCAGGATCCTCTCCTCAACATCACAGAGTCCGAGTCCAGGGTAATGCTTGATGTGTCAGGTAAGACTGTTTTGTTTCTTCTTCATATGGGAGTCACATTTCTGCTCTAATTCATCACCCTGCCCTACACTTCCCTCCAGCCTCCTCCTAACAGGTATCAAAGGCAATCCCACCACCTGCAGATGGACTCTGCCTTTACCTGTTGCTTTGAGTCCCTTGATTTTACATGTAGCTTTCTAATTATGGCCCAGTGCCCTATATCCCTGTTAGGGTGAGATATTATGCAGAAGCTATAAGCTTCCCTCCAGATCTCTCTTAACCCTGCTCTAAGAGCTGCTCTGCAGCCTATTTTCCCTTCTCAAGTACTTTACCCTGACCTGTGTACAATTCCTCCATTGTCTGGGATCAGGAAATTCCCGACAGAGTGTCTCATCTAACTCCAGTACAGATTAGGCTGAAGGACCGACCCTACCTATTTTCCATGTAAGCCTCAATACCCCATTAACAGGGAGGCTTATTGGGCTTCAGCCGACCATTAATAAGTTCCTCAGGCATGGGCTTTTAATTCCCTGCAATTCTCCCTGTAATACACCTATTTTACTAGTCAAGAAGCCACCTGGGCAGTACTAGTTAGTTCAAGACTTAAGGACTAGTAATGAGGCAGTAATTTCAATTTATTCTTTAGCCCTAACCCTTATACTCTATTAGGACTAATTCCCCCAGGGACTGAATGGCTCACTGTTCTGGACTTAAAAGATGCCTTCTTTTGTGTTCCACTAAACCTCAATCTCAATTTTTATTTGTTCTCACCTGGGCAGGCCCCCATACTCAGGTCCACAGTCAATATACTTGGTCTGTCCTACCACAAGGCTTTTGAGACAGTCCTCACCTTTTTGGCCATGCCCTATCTCGAGACTTGAGGGACCTTTCCCTCCCTGAGGCTACATATTCTCCAATATGTTGAGGATCTCCTTATTTGTAGCCCAGACAAAGAAAGTTCAGATCGGCATACAATAACAACTTTAAATTCTCTAGCAAAATGGGGTTACCGAGTATTGACCAGCAGCAAGTAATTTACTTAGGATTTATTCTTTCATCTGGGCAACACAGATTAGCATGAGAGGAGGGAATTCATCACTTCTCTAGATCCCCAACCACCAAGAGGCAACTGCGAACTTTCTTAGGCATGCTTGGCTACTGCCACATATGGATTTCTCAGTTCAGAGTTATAGTGAAGCCCATTTATGAGGCTCTTAAGGGCCTGGAGCTCTACACCCCTACCCAGCTCTAAAGCAGTTATGGAAGACGGATCCTCATACCAATTTCCAAAGATTTTTCATTGCTGATCAGAGATGGGGGAATTATGAGACAAGTAAAGAGTTAACAGGAGCAAGCTTATGAGCTAGCAAGATAGGACAGGCAAAGAGTTAACAGGAGCAAGTTGGTGGGCTAACAGGAAAGTACTTAAACATTAACAGCTTGGCTCTGACTCCCCTGGCCAGCAGTGCACCTGCAGGCTGACAAGCACCTTCCCTTCATCACAGGTGGGAACAAAATAGTTCCCAATCTCAATGGCAACCCCCTGCAAACCAACATCCATCATAGATGGAAACAGGACAATTCCCAGGAGAAGACAATTGTAAGGGCAGCCCCCCTGCAAGCTGATAAGCACCCTACATCCTGCATGGAAAAATATAAAACCCCAGCACTCCTTCTCATTGGGGCAGCTGTCCACCATTGGACTCTGCCCTTGCTAAACCCATGCCAGTATCTCTCTTGCCCCTCTGTTTCTGCAGCTCTCCCTTTCAGACTGCCCTGGCAAAACTTCTGCCAGTTCCAAACAGAACTCTCTCTCTCGCTTTTTGACTTTCAATAAGTCTTTTCTCTGGATACTTTTGTAGAGTCTCATAAATTCTTTTACATTCTGCGAACAACCAGGGGTTAATTGTACACCAAGGAAGTTCTGTCATTCTGAGTCTTATTTTCATTTGTAAAATAATTTTTCCTGTGTAGGTCTTCTAAATTGTATCATTTGTGTCCTGTAGGTCTCAAAGATTCAGTGGGAAGGCCAAGTAAACCAATCAATTTTATTAATTCAACAAATAAATATTATTTACTCCTGACATGACAGACAGTGGGAAATCAGAAACAATTTAAGCACAATCTGGGCTCTCCTGATGATCCCAATTGTTAGAGACAGTAACACTAGGAGTCAATATGGTTTCTCAGGAAGGTGGCACCTAAATCTAGGGGTAATTAAATAGAGGAGATGAGCTTCTATATAAGGGTAGTAAGGGTGATGATGATAATAATTATGGCCCATATTAAAGCAGTATAAGTAGGAGTGGAAAGGAAGAGATGGACTTCAGAAATTTGTAATAAAAATGATCAAAAGTTGATATGATTGAATAAAAGAAATCCATTGATACACTACAGAAAGGGCTGTATGAGGTGAGCCTCTTGAAATATCCCTGGAATTTACAACAAATTGAATAACTATAGTTCTACAAAGGACTCCCAGTACAGCATACAGGGAAGACTAAGAGACACACAACTGGAATCAACTAAAGGTGGGCAAATTGGACAAGTGGGGGAGGAAAGAAAGGGGAAGGGTGGAGATGTGGGATGCATGGGCGTAAGACACAGAGTACAAGATGCAGACTGGAGCTGGGAGCAATGAGCTCCCTACAGTTCCGAGCAATAGCAGTCACAGGAGAGGGGAGAATTCGGACTGCTAGCGCTTCCTTTACGGTCCGCAGTCCCACCTGAGGGATCAGCATATAACATGGCTGATCCTAACACTTATGGCAGAGACCTCAGAGCAAAGACTGAGGGAAGAAGGATGAGGTTGGTGGCTTAAGTCCAAACAGAGGACAGAAGATATAGGCATGGAGCCTAGCTGACCCTTCCCCACCCTCCCAGTGCTAGAAGCTGAAAGGTAGCAGTGTCAGATCAAATGAACAGAATATTTACAGCTCTGACAGCTACAGCCCTGCAGCCACAGACTCACAGCAATTCCAGGGAAAATGGCAAGACAACTCTGCTGGTGGTTGCTGCCATTGCTCAGAACTACCTCTTACAACCTACCCTACCCCTGACCCCACTTATTTGGAAAGATTCCTGTGAGATAAACAGAGCCTCAGAAACACCCCACTCTAAATCTAGTGCAGGAAGATCTTTGGGACTCAGAAACTCCACATTTCCCACGAAAGTGGTGCCCTGACACCAGGCAACCTACTCACAGAGGAGAAACCCACTTTCCAGGAAATACCCCTCCTCCCCCATTGTGTGAGAAGCCAAAACAGTGCAGAGAAAATATAATACTACAGCGTGAGAGAGAATAAAAGGCTGCAGTTGGAGAGAAAATAAAATATTCCACCAACACCTACTGGAAAGCAAAAGAAACACCTCTTCCCACCAACCTGTTGCAGAACTTACTCCTATAGATGCTTAGGAAGAGAAATAATAATTTATTAATTGCCATGAATAGCCAAGGTAATAAGGCAGCTCAGAAATAAAATGAAAAGTTTCCAGAAAATGAACTTAAAGACATGGAAACATGTGACTTAAAAGACAAAGAATTGAAAATTGCAGTTCTAAATAACTCAATGAGATGCAAGAAAACATAGACAGGCAGTTTCATGAACTCAGAAACACAATCAAAGAACAAAATGAACATGTCACCAAAGAGATTGAAATGTAAAAAAAAAAAAAAAATCATCAGACTATACATTATTTTCTAGTGTATAAGGAACATTCTCAAGGATAGACCATATATTGGTACATAAAAGTAGTCTTAGCAAATTTAAGAAGACTGAAATCATACCAAGCATATTTTTTGACCATAAGGCGTTGAAATTGGATATCAACTACAAAGAGAAAGCAGGAAAACCCACAAATATTTGGGGATTAAACAACATACTTTTAAAGAATGAGTGGGTCAAAGAAGAAATAAGAGGAGAGATCAAAAGATACATAGAAAAAATGAGAATGAAACACATTCTCCCAAAATTTTTGTGATGCAGCAAAAGCATTAAAAAGAGTGAAACGTCTATCATTACAGGCCTATCTCAAGAAAGAAGAAAAATCCCAGAAAACAACCTCATGTTACACCTTGAAGTAGGAAAAAAAAAAAAAAGAACAAATGAAACCCAAAGTCAGCAGAAGGAAAAATAACAATAATCAGAACAGAACTAAATGAAATAGAGAACAAAAAGACAATAGAAAAAAATAATGCAACAAAGATCTGATTCTTTGAAAATATTTTAAAAATTCACAAACACTTGGCTAGACTTACTAAGATGAAAAGAAAAAAGACACAAATAAACAAAATCAGAAATGAAAGAGGAAAAGTTACTATGGATGCCACAGAAATACAAAGGATCATTTGAGAATACTATAAGGACTCTATGCAATCAAATTCAATAACCTAGAAGAAATGGACAAGTTCCTAGGAACATGTAGCCTTCCTAGGCTGAATCACAAAGAACTAGAAAATCTAAATAGAATGATCAACAGTAAGGAAATTGAATCTGTCATCCTAAACCTTCCCAAAAGCAAAAGTCAAGAACCAGATGGCTTCACTAGTAAATTGCACCAAACATTCAGAGGACCTAATGCCTGTCCTACTCAAACACTTCCAAAAATATTGAAGAAGAGACAATCCTCCCTAACTAATTTTATGAGGCCAACATTACCCTGATACCAAAACCTGGTAAGGATAGCACTTAAAAAGAAAATTACAGATCACTATCTCTGATGAATACTGATGCAAAAATCCTAAACAAAATTCTAGCAATTCTAGTAAATCTAATAGAACAATGCATTACAAAGATTATACATCTTGATCAAGTGGGGTTCATCCCAGGGGCACAAGGATGGTTGAACATACCTAAATAGATAAACGTGATACACCACATAAACAAAATAAACTTCAAAAATCATAAGATTATATCAATAGATGCAGAAAAAGCATTTGACAAGATATAACATCAGGGACGGCTGAGTGGCTCAGTTGGTTAAGAGTTGGCTTGGGAGTGTGAGCTCTGAGCAGCAGAGCCACCAGTTTGGTTCTTACATCAGCCAGTGATGCTGCCCCCTCTATAGCTAAGATGGTGAACAACAGCTCGGCCTAGAGCTGGGCTGCCCTAAGTGGCCAGGGACAGCGTAGGCTGCAGTGGGGCTGCAGTGCGCTGACGTCAGCTGCCGTGAGCAGCCGTCCAATGGCCAGTGACCGACTGCCTTACCTGGGGAAGAGAGAAGAGATCATAATACCAACATTGGCCAATGAAGCGACATCCTCCACAACTAGACTGACGAACCAAAGGACAACAACTTGTCTGTTCCTGTACCCCAATTCCCCGGTAAAATACGTAGGAATAAACTTAACCAAGGATGTTAAAGCCTATACACTGAAAACTATAAGACATTTTTAAAAGAAATTGAAGAAGACACAAAGAAATGGATAAGCATTCTGTGTTCATGGATTGGAAGAATCAACATAGTTAAAAGAGCCATATTGCCCAAAGCAATATACAGATTTCATGCAATCCCCATCAAAATCCCAATGGGAGTTTTTAAAGAAATAGAACAAAAATTACCAAATTTGTATGGAACCACAAAAAACCCTGAATAGCCAAAGAATCCTAAGAAGAAAGAACCATGCTGGAGGTATTGCACTCCCTGACTTCACCTTGTACTACAGAGCAACAATAATCAAACCAGCATGGTATTGGCAGAAAAACAGATATACAGACCAATGGAAGAGAATCAGGAACCAAGAAATAAACCCACATAAATGTGGACAGATAAGTTTTTATAAAGTGGCCAAAAACATACAATGGATAAAAAGCCTCTTCAATAAATGGTGCTGGGAGAAATGAAAAGCTACATGCAAAAGAATGAAACTAGACTGTCATCTGTTACTGTGTACTAAAATTAACTTAAAATGGATCAAAGACCTAAACACAAGACCTGAAACAATAAACTGCATAGAAGAAAGCACAGGTACTAAACCTATGGACCTTGGGTTCAAAGAGGATTTTACGAATTTCACCTCAAAGTCAAGTGAAGTAAAAGCTAAAATAAATGAATGGGGTGATAATAAACTAAAAAACTTCTGCACAGTAAAGGAAACCATTGGCAAAATAAAGAGGCAACCAACCAAATGGGAGAAGGTATTTGCAAACAATACCTCTGATAAGGGGATAATATCCAAAATATATAAGGAACTCACAACTCAACAACAGAAAAACAAACAATCTAATTAAAAAATGGGCAGAGGATCTTAATAAACATTTCTCCAAAGAGGATATACAGATGGCTAATAGACATATGAAAAGATGCTCGGGCCAGCCAAGTGGTGCATTGGTTAAGAGCTTGTTTTGGGATGCCAGCGGCCCTGGTTCAGATCCCACATATGAGGGCCAATGACACTGCCCTGTACAGCTAACAACAGCTCCAGCTGAAGCTGGGATGTGGGAGTCCCGGCAGCCAGCGTGAGCTGCCAATAGCCGCCGTGAGCGACCATCCAGAGGCTGGCGACAGATCTGCCTCATCCAGGAAGAGCACAATGACAATACCAACATGGGCCAGGGAAGCAACGTCCTCTGCAACTAGACTGAAGAAAAGACAGCAACTTGTTTGTTCCCCTTCCCCGATTCCCCAATGCTGTTCTCCTCCCCGAATTCCCCCAATAAAATCTTTAAAAGAAAGAAAAGATGCTCAACATCACTAATCACCAGAGAAATGCAAATAAAAACCACAATGAGATGTCTGTCACCTTACACCAGTTAGAATGGGTATCAACAACAAGACAAATAATAACAAGTGTTGGAGAGGCTGTGGAGAAAAAGGAACCTTATCACACTGTTGGTGGGGATGCAGATTGGTGCAGCCACTATGGAAGGCAGCGTGGAGGTTCCTCAAAATATTAAGAATAGTATTACCATATGACCCAGCAATCCCTCTCCTGGGTATCTACCCAAAAACTCTGAAAACATTCATTTGTAAAGATATATGTGCCCTGATGTTCATTTCAGCTTTACTTACGGTGGCCAAGACGTGGAAACAACCAAAGTGTCCTACCATAGATGATTGGATAAAGAAGCTACAGTATATATACACAATGGAATACTACTCTGCCATAAGAAAAAATGAATTACTGCCATTTTCGACAATGTGGATGGATCTTGAGATTATTATGCTAAGTGAAATAAGTCAGACAGGAAAAGTAGAGAACCATATGATTTCAGGATACGTGGGATATAAAACTGAAAGCAATGAAGGAACAAGACAAATAAACAAAGAAACAGAAACTCATAGACACAAACAATAATCTAGAGGTTACCAGAGGGTGAGGGGGTAGGGGAGTGGTAGATGAGGGTAAAGGGGATCAAATACATGGTGATGGAAGGAGAACTGACTCTGGGTGGTGAACACACAATGTGATATATAAATGATGTATTACAGAATTGTACGCTTGAAACCTATGTAACTTTATTAACCATTGTCATCACAATAAACTTTAAAAAATAAATAAGTAGATGAATGAATAGATAGATACACAAAAGAAAGTCATTGAAATCTATCAAAAATTTATATAAAAGTAAAACTTTCCTTTCTAGGTATATTTAAGACTAGAGAATGGTTTCCCTAGAAAACTGTTTTAGGATGTTTTTTCTAGAAAACACAGCCTAAGAAAAAGCTACAGTTTGATTTGGAGGTGGAATCCTAGGCAAGAAAGACAATAATGAGAAATAAGCAGTTAGAGGGAAAGCTAATACAAAGTGATGAGTTACTGAGCTGGGCCTCAGTTCTCAGAGAAGCATTGCTGGTTGCTTATTCACATGGACTGTGTGGAAACACTGCACCACAGAACACCCTGGGTGTGGGGAGAAGAAAAAGGGGCTCACTTTCTCTTTCCCACCTTTGACTTCTCATTGTGCAAAGGTTTCCCTATGGAGCATTAACTCTCCAATACTTCCAAGAGGTGTTACCTAGATTGTTACCAGTCAGCTGGATTGTTCATTGAGCTGCTGGAGACTTCAGTACCCATATCCAGAACAAGGTACTTTATGTATCCCAGAAGTGATGGGAGGAGTCAATGTTTCCATGAGTGCTGACAGGGAAGGCCTGGGTACACGGGCTGTTTGGAATCCTGCTACATCAGGCATGATGGCCTTTGAGACAGCACCTAAGTTGCGAAGATGTAGCAAATTGGTAACCATGGAAGGCTGGACAAAACCTGGGTGGCAGCAACAACTAATTAAAATACCAGAGTCACTTCTTTTCATATCCATGCCTCACACCACAGCATGAGTAGAAAAAGAGAGGGGAAAATGCAATCCTTTTATTCCTTAAAAGAAATATAAATATAATTACAAATCAAACAACTGTCCTCACTTTGAATCTGACTTTAAGTCTCAGTGGCTCTTATAGAATTTTGACCAGAATTGACCTTAATTCTGTTTCTCTTTTCCCTCTCCCCTCCTTCCTCTCCTGCCTTCCCTCTCCCCTCCTTCCATCTTTTTCCCCTACCTACCTCTTTCTATCTTTCTCTCTGTTTCTCTTTCTCCCTTCTTCCTTCTTTCATTCTTTCATATTCCTAATGGAACATCTAGTACATCAAATTAAGTATCACTACTATACTGAATGTGAGTCAACTAGGAAATATAGACATAATCCCTCCTCTTTCAACAATTTATTATATTTATTCAGATTTTTTTTTCTTTTTGACCAGAATATTATTTTAATTCTTGGAATGCAATGAACTGGATATATTCCACGTGATTTCTTACCACCTTGACTTGGCATTTCCACTCTTAAAGTTTAGTTACTTGGAGAAGATAATTTTCACTAACTTCAAGGAGTGAAGAAAGATAAATGTTTAGTTATATAGGGTAAGAGGGTTAGAATATGTATGAAAATGCATTTGTGTGTATATGTATACATGTGCATGTGCGTGTGTGTGTATGTGTGTGTGTGTGTGTGTGTGTGTTGGGGGAGCATGTTTGTTTTTCATTCCCAAAGCGTAAGAAAGTAAAATAGTAATGGTAGAAGCAGAGATAAACTAAAAGTATTTAAAAACTGATTAATTTGAACTTCATGAGGAAGAAAGAGAAAAATATCTCTTATAACAACAGGTATTTTGATTGATCAGAGTCAAAACAAAATAGGGCTAACAAGGGAGAGAGCAGCATTGAACTTAGAAAATCACAGGTCTAAAAAAGATTAGCATTCTCCCATTTTCAATAGAATTTATTGTTATATTGAAGACATCTAATGAAATTCATAAAAGAGGTCATAGTTTGTGTATCTATTCATGTATGATATCAGCTTTCTCAGAGACATAGAGGATTTAAGTCCTTAAAATGTGGTTACTTATTTCACTTTGTTTTAACTATTGGTCTATTCATCTGTTCTTTGCTTTCTAAAATTATTTAACTAAACTTTTGTTCTTATAATTGTCACCATCAATTCTTGAACACTCTGTGTCTTTTATAGTAAGAAAATAAATACACAGCAGTGCATTTAGGCGAGCTCTTTGGGCAGGGATTCAATTTGTGCACTTGTGAATGTCCTCCACAAGCTCAAAATAAGTAAGGTGTTTGCTAGGCAGTCCATAAATTGTAAATAGGCTCATGCCTATTGTTCTGTCATAATTATTAATGGAGTATCCACTCCTCTCAAGCATGCCCTGATTTAGATGATAAATAAAAGAACTCAAAAGTGAGTGCAAGAAGACAGCACTCAGAGAATTTTAGTACACAATTAACAGAACTGATCAAATCAGAGACACACAGGTACATCTTAAAACCAGAATAAGAGGTTATTAGAAGGTAACAGCATATTTAAAGAAATACTATTTCAATCAGAAAAGAATTAGTGAGCAACTGAAGTCTAAAAAAACCCACTATAATAGATTCTGCTTTTGCCAGCATGACCCATGTGTGCCAATGCCCTGGATCAGGATATTTCAGTAGCATTTTAAGCACACAGAGGTCCTCACCTTATTATGAAGAAGGTTGTATATGACAATGACAACATGATGATATTAATCATTTGGAGTCTACAACTTTCTTCTCTTGCTCTAACATTGTGTTTCTCAAGTAGCCTTCTAATTACCCTTCGACTTTTCATGCAGAGCTGTGCACATTCATTCTTTTATTCAGCTTTTATTTAGCACCTACCATGTGTCCAGAATTGTGATAGATACTGGGGATACAAGAAAGATATTGCTCTTAGAAAGCTCCAGCCATGTTGGCAGAGAGAGTGACAGGGAAGGGGAGAGAGGGAGGGAGGAAGAAGGAAGCTACAGAGAGAGAGAGAGAGAGAGAGAGAGAGAGAGAGAGAGAGAGAGAGAGAGAGAAAGAGAAATTAAATTAATGCTTAGTGTGATAAACGTCATGTAGTCATATGCAAATGATGCTGTGGGAGCATCTAGCCATGGGCTCTCCGGATACAAAGTGAAAACCTACTGTAATTGAATAGATGATAGATAGATGATAGATAGATAGATAGATAGATAGATAGATAGATAGATAGATAGTCACAGGATGTGGATTATAATGTGGAAGAGAGTCAGAGGAAGAGTAATAGATATATATGATATGGGGGGGAGTGGGGTGGCGAATTGGGGGTGGAGGGGTTGTCACTTTGAGGGGTACAATGTATAACTATTGCACTGTGTTGTACACCTGAAACTAATTAAAAATAAATTAATTAATTGAAAAAAAAAAGAATGCTTAGGGAGGGAGGCTTCCTGAAGGAGGTGACATTTAAGTGGAACTAAAAATAAAAGGACTGAAAATAAGTTGGTCGGATGAAATAAGAGATTGTACATTATAGGCAGAGAAAGAAAAAAGAGCAATGAAAGTTTGAAATTTAAATTTGAAGACATAGTAGCAAGGCTTCCCCCCACCCCACCCCAATGTTTTAGATGTATTTCCTGAGTTATGCAGTCCAGTGAAGGTAAGAACTATATTTTTCATGATAAACAAATAAATCACCTTTTTAGTTTATACAGCATTCCCATGGGGACTTGGCTAGAGGGAGTACATTTCTGATTAGAGTTTTATTAATGTGGGGATTTTTAATTTTATTTTCAAAATGTGAAAAATGTTAAATATAGATAAACGGTGATGTTTGGATAATATATCAATTTTTGTTACATATAGATCATGGTCCCCATCATGCATTTCAATGCTATTGATGTAGAAAATGAGGTTCAAATAACATGCAAGAAAGGAGTGTAAAATGTAGGCAGTCACTGACTGACAGGAAAAGTAAATAAAAGCAAAGCCGTGAACCTATGTGAGAGAGGCTAACAAACAAAACAAGAAGAGAAGTGAGTGGTCAGATATGTCCATCCTTACTGACCCATCTGGGACAAACTTCCAGAGATGGAATTTGTGTTAGACAAGGAGAAATGAGGGGTCTTGAATGGCTGGTCCACATTTTGAATATCTGGGGAAAGAGGAGTACAGAGTTGCTCAGGATCAATATGCGGTGGTCACATCCAGGCAAAAGAACAATATACCATGGTTGGATAGAGAGAGGGAGCCAAAGTTAGCACTCCTACAGCTCCTCTGGTTCCCACCAGCTGTGGAAGAGGTTCAGAATTTTATGGAAGCTGCGTGAAATTGTAGGAAGATTGCTGATAGAACAGTGTTTCTTAAATCAGACTCAGGATCAACATCAAGTTACAGCAAGAATTCAGAAATCTTGCAGCACCTATAGCCAATGAAGTGGTACCAAGAGATCAAGAGAAACCTAGCAGTCTTCAAATCAAATGAACCACTGCAATTTTATCAGCTCTAGGCTTTATAGTGGATACCATTTTAAGGAACAAAGATCAGAAAGCAGAAGACAGATATAAGCACCTGACACGGAACCATCAGACCTTGTTTCTCAACACCTCACACCAGGGGAGAGGAGGTGAAGAGATATAAAGGCTAAATTTTTACTCAGTAGAGATCAGGGAACTCCAAAGAGACCATTTAAATCAGAAGGTCCAAGCGTAAATTGACAAGTACAAGACTGACCCACCATCATCTCTCACTACACAGACAAATGGATTATGTGAGTTGGTGTTCTTATATCCCTTCCATTCCATGAAATATTTAAGGGACCAAGAAATTCCTCCATGCATGGCAGCGATACTGGTTTGGAGTGTAGATTGTGGACAGTGACAGAGTATAGAGCTGTCGCATCTCTGCACGGGTGGGTCTAGCTTCCTTGAGAGGACCAGCAGGGACTCAGAAAAATAAATAAAGAGCAAGAGACAGGGAAAGTTTAAAAAGCAATTGAGCCAGGGGACTCTGTCTGATGGACAAGAGCCCTGAATCTGGTCAGCTTGCAGCTTTTATTGAGTACAAACAGGGAAGGGGCTTTGCTCTTTCCGAGGTCTGTAAATCACATGGGTCATCCAAGATTTAGCCAAATCTTCCTATGTCCCACAGACCACCTCAGCTGAAAGACCCTTTGATCAATACAACATTGCCTCTTACAGGAACAGTTAATGATTCACTATGACTCATAGAGGCAAGAATGCAAGGAGGACTGCTGTTATCTTCTTAGGAAGATTTCTCTCTTCTCTAGCCGGCTTTAGCTCTGCAGATAAGGATTAACAGGCCCTTAGGCCCCATATGCTTCTCCTTGATTCAAAGGCCCTCCTTGATTCCTCCCAAGATACTCAAGGAGGAAGCCTGGCTTAGGCCACCCTAATGTGCATATTTTATATAGGATCTTGCACCTATTTTATAATTCTGCGCATATCTAGGGTCTTGCCCGTCATTGGTCATTGACTGACCCGCCCTCTCTCTTAGGGTCCCATGGGGTTTTGCCATAAACATAGTGAAAAATCCTGTCCTCGTGAGGCATTGCTGTTATGGGCAAATGCAGGAAGGCAGACGGCAAGACTACTGTGAGGCCACACAGAGCCAGAAGGGCTATTATGGAATTCCTCATCATGAGTTGTCCAGTTAGCTATTGCTATACATAAACATAACAGTAAAAAAATAATAACTTATTATTTTTCATAATTCTGTAGGTTAACACTCTTGACAGTTCTGCTTAATTTGAGATTACTCATGCACCTACAGTCATCTCACAACTGTACTGGGGCTGAAGGGTACCCAATGTCTTCACCCCCATTCCTGAAAATTGGTACTAGCTGTCGGTTGGGTATCTTCATTCCCTTTCATAACAATTTTCATTTTGCAGGCAAAACTGGACTTCCTCACAGCATGATGATCTCAGGATTCAAAATAAGTGGAGTAAAAGCTGCCAACCCCTTTTCCACATCTTATTGTTTAAAGCTAGTCACAAATTGAAGAGGGTGGAAAAATAATCTCTACCCCTTGACCAGAGGCACACTTTGGTCAACCCATGTGGGCACAGGAAAATGGGATTTTTTTTATTTTTTATTTTTTTATTTAACTTTCTCCTAGAGAAGGACAAGATGACTGCCCTACGGAAACAATGGAGACAATTGAAAACATGACTGTGATTATGAAGATTCTGCTGTACAAATACACCAAAATAGCGTATAATGAAGCCAAACAAATCAACAAGATCTTCACTCAAAATGTCATCAATAGCATAAAATTCATGGTCCAAGACACTTTACAATTCTCCCCAGAAACCAGAGGATGGAAAGCACAAATTACCTATGCAGATCCAAAGACTAAAGGCTCCACCCTCCTTCTTCACATGATCATATTAGTTACCAATACTTCTAATACTGTCTTGGTGAGAAACAGGGAGGGGAAGAGGAATTCTTAAAGTCAGAGCATTTGTCCAAAAGAGACAAACTGGAAAAAAACTGAGATATCATTAATTGGTAATTTTAAGAAACCAGCCACCTATTCCAAAAACTTTTCATACCCAACTATTGGCAGAATAAGAGTAAGTAAAACTTTTCAAATAACAGAAATAATGAGTTAAATTTTTGCATATATATATGTGGTAAAATTGAGAATAAGCTAAATATATGTATATTTTTTCCTATTTTTCTCTTTTCCCAAATGGAAAGCAAAGGGCATGAAAGAGACATGGAACAAGCATAAACAAGCAAGTTATTTAGATGTATTAATAATATGAATTGGAAAAATTATAAAGACTTCATTTATTAATATCATTAAAGAGCATCCAATAATCATTATAAGAATAAACAGAAAAGAAAAACAAAAAACCCAGGAAGATAGTACCATTGGAATATGGAAGAGTAGTGTTACAGTGTATATACTTTGCTCATTCTATATTTGAAGTGTGACACTTACCCTATTAAACTCAATTAAAACATGTTTTAGTTCTCTAAATAAATATGCCTGTATAGGCACAGTCTATGCTGATCTTAAGTTATCACTATAGGAGAATTAAATAATTTTAATAACTCTTCAAAAATTGTAAATAATTGTACATTAGTTGTGGATATAGATTAATATGAAAAATTGTTTAAGAGTGCTGGTTTAAAATGAGCTAAGTCTCTTTAAAAAAAATGATACAGGTCCATTTAAAAATACAAAATGTTTTCAGTAAACTTTTTAGAAAACAGATATTTTGATGGTGAAAATGTTTACTATAAATAATTTATATGTGTAAGCATAATATTTTTACATTTCTCCCAATATAATGCATATCTTTAATCAATTGATATATAATATCCTGCTCAAAAATTAACAAAAAAAATAATGTCTTAACTTGTATGCAGTACAGGTAAAAAGAAACTCCTGAAGAAATGTAGATGATGTTGTAATAGAGATTTTTTTTTTTCTTTAATGATGACACTTTTTTTCAAGCGCACTACCTATTTGTTGGCTTTGAAGAATGTAATTATCTCTCTTCAGTGTGCTAACTGTAGAGCAGAGTAGGGTTTCTGGTGCTCAAACTCATTCTCTTTATCTTTTATAAATCCCTGGGTGTACTCGGGCATAGAATTTGATAGGACCTAAAAATAGACTATCAAACCAGAGGACCAGTAGTCCCGAGTGTACCCACTCCCTACAATTCTGATACACCAATTTCTGCCTATTCATCTAGCTGCTTTTTTCAGTATCTTGAACCACAATATCAGAGGTATTTGCCATTCACAAAGTTAAGAGCATTGCAAAAGTGAAACAACAAGGAAGAGCTGAGGTTGTGAAAGAAAGTTAAAAGGGATTGTTGGTTAATATTTAGCTCATATCCCACCACCAGTCCTGCTGGCCCCTTTCTCATTTCTCTTCTCCATATTGCCCTATTTTTCTTAATTAGATGTGAACTGCTGACAGTCTCAGGCTTATTTCCTAAAATAACTTTTTCATGGTGTCTGGCGAGGTTTAGTAAAAGATGAAAGATTTATACGATCTGAAGAGAAACCAGAGTACTCTGGCGAGGTTTAGGATCAATAACAGATTACATTTATAGATGCATTTGTGCTAAAAGACTTTTCATTATGTAAACTTCGCCATTAAAAATGGCATTTTGGGGTATCTTCTAATTAGCAATGGATATTGCTCTTGTCTGTATTGAGAGATTTGAGGAATTCATTCTATCTACAACCGTATTCAGAGTTTAAAAACATTTGATTTCCCACAGTTGAATACTTGCTTAAGAATTCTTAGTTTGGGAAATATTTCTCAAAACAGGATGTAGGTCAACTATTACTCTTGTTGAAAACAAACAAATGAATAAATAAATAAACAGAAGATGAAATCAACTTTAGAAGGTAAAAATTACAACATGCAAATAATTTACAACAGGGACAAAAATTGTCTTTCTAACTGATCACTGGTATACATATTTAAAATGTATAGTCTTCAATCACTTTTATACTTACTGTTTTTCCCTTACAACTTACCTTACCAACTCTATTTTAAATTTTTTAAATTATAGAAAATAACTTCTTATACTTGATGTTGATTTGAAAGTCAGATTGTGTCTTTCTGGTCACAAGATAGAATCCATAGCAGGGAAGAACAATTTTAAAAATTCATGAACAATTTTTACTTTCTCAAAGTGAATTGTTTAAGCAGAAGGTTTTGTCTTTATTATAGATCATTTAGTAATTGAAAGCTGTTTGTATTTCACACCAGAGAGGTCAGGTTATATTCACCATAATATCTCAGATTAAGGAATAGACATCAACTAAAGAAAGAATTAACCTGGAAAATAGACATTTATACAAAAGCACAGCTTGTCATTTTCTTATTAGGTGAGACTTAGCCCTTAAAAAAAAAAAAAAGGCTCTAATGTCTGCTCGAACACACAAACACTATTCCAAGCCCCACCACTCTGCTGTTCTGTGTTTTACACACACACACACACACACACACACACACACACACACACACACACACACACACACACACACAGTACTTACTGATTTCCCCAGGGCTTTTCTGATATAAAAGCAATTTTCCTTTTCCCTCATGAAGTCTGTATTTGCAAACTGCTGTGAAACTATGCATTTAGTATAGCTCTTCATTTCTTTTTCAATTACTTAGAAGAAATATCTATCTTTTAAGTGCATTTAGGAATGTATCATCAGAGTCTAATTGGATAGCCATTCTTATATTGACTCTACTTCTTATGCTCATGGTTGTGATTGATAAACCAATATGTTTACACTGAAATTACATTCTCAAACACTGGAAGTTCTGATCTAAGATGATTTTACTTATCTTTACTTTGAATGTCATTTGTTTATGCTCAGATTCCATCAGCAACCTTAATGTGGTATTTAAAGATAACTTTTGTGGTGATAACATTTTGTCACTAAATTCTCTTTTTAATCACATTAAGTGCACTAACATTTACTATGATTAGTATTTACTAGAAAATTTACATTTGTTTTGTAAGAAAATACTGTAGGTATTTTTGTGTGTTTTGTGAAGGAAAGTGTTTCAATTAATTACATTGAGAGTTTATGCATTATAATATTTTATTTAAATATTTACATTCTGGTCTTAGACAATGATCCAAAGTATCATTATTTTAAAAACAAAATGCAACTTTACTCATACAATTGGAGTTGGACATCGACTACTAATAACGTCTTATATGTGAAAAGAAATACTAACATACTGAAGTTTAATTTATTATTTTTGTTTTTCTAAGTCAAGTAGCTTGAAATTTGTCACTTAAAGTATACATTTTTTTCTCATATGAGGAAATCAGCAACTCTTTACTAAGACAATAATCATAGCTAGTATACTGTGCATTAATGATTTTTCACTGTGTCAAGTACTTTATATATATTATATGACTTAATTATTTTGAGAGAAGTAATGTTTTACTTATCATTATATAGGTTTAGGAAAATTAGACATGGGATGGTTAAATAATTTGTTTAAAGGCAGACTACAGTGAAGTCAAGATTAGACCCAGGCTGCCAACTATCATAAAACTTGCTCTTAACCACTAGGTCAATAAAAAAATCAACTCAGTCCTTCTCACAACACATATTTGAATACTCTACTACATACCAAGACTTAAAACAAAATTCTGAATACATGCAGATAAAAAGAAAAAACCCTGGAAAATATATGCTTAAATATATTCAAATGTTAATAGGATTTACTTGTGTGACACAAAATTTTGAATTATTGGTTTCCTCAAATTTGATGTTTCTAAAAACATAGCTCATGATCACCTATATACAAATTATCTGAGTTTTTTTTTTTTTTTAGTGCAGGCTCCTTATGCACATAATATCAATTCACTCAAAATTCTGAAGTATTGATCAGAAATGTACAATTTAATACAGTTCCTAGGTAATTTTCATGCAAATGTTTGAAAAAACTGCTCTTTTTAAAAAATGTTTGCATTATTTAATATTCTATAAAATTTATATCTATTTTGACCTAAGTAAAAAAATACAGAAATGTCTTTAGTTTTAAATTTGTTTTTAAAGGTTTCACTGGGGAATTGGAGGAGGGGAACAGTGTTGGGGAACCGGGGAAGGGAACAGACAAGTTGCTGTCCTTTTGTTCTTCAGTCTAGTTGTGGAGGATATTGCTTCACTGGCCCATGTTGGTATCATCATTGCGCTCTTCTCGGGTGAGGCAGATCGGTCGCCAGCCTCTGGACGGCCACGCACAGCGGCTATTGCCAGCTCACGCTGGCTGCCAGCCGCTCACGCTGGCTGTCGGCCACTCACTGTAGCCTATGGTAGCCCGCTGCAGCAGGGGTTGTAGCTATGCCGTCCCAGGGACTCACAGCAGCCCAGCTCCAGGTGGAGCTCTTAGCTGTAGAGGGCAGTGTCACTGGTCCTCATATGTGGGATCTGAACTGGGGCCGCTGGTGTCCCAAGCCAGCACTTAATCACCAGGCCACTCAGCCAGCCCCAGAAATGTCGTTATTGATTCTATGCATCCCTGGATGTTATTTTACTTTTCTATGTATTTCTCCATTACATTTCTTGAAATTAAGTGAGTGAATAAATAAATCTTTTCTAATCTGTATTCTTTAAACTTCACTTTTATTTGCTCTAAAATAAAGTTGAAATTTCAACATTTCAGTTTTTTTTACAACTTTCCTTGCTCTGTGTCTCTGATTTCTTAACCCCAGTTCTTTGAGATGAGTGTGAATGCAGTAGGCAGTAAAAGAATTCTACATGAGCTCATATTCGAGGATGTCAAAATTTAGCTTAAGGGACATTTTAAGCATTAAACTCTGTTATTAACTGGAAGTGAAAGGGATAATTTTGGAGCTGTCTAATTGTGGGAGTCAAAGTCATGTCCAAACTTATCTTAATCATTCTTTGAGTTGTCTGAACTCATAGGATGCAATCATTTAGGAGAAATACTCAATGTCATTAAACATATACACATTTCTAGCCCATAATCAAATGAGTGAGGATAGAAATGAAAATACCTCTTCTTTTATTCATTATTTCTTATTTAAATATTTGCATTATTTTTCCCTTCAAATAAACCTAATACACTTGGTACAAAAGTATCTTTAAAGAGTATAAATCTGACCACTCATCCCACATACAAACATAGAAAAGAAACCAAATTTAGTCTGAAAGGTCCAGGAAGGACCTCTGGAAGATGAAACATGAACCATGAGAAAGAATTCTTGAAGCAGAGAAAATATATTTTAAATAAATGGAAACAAGGCATTGTGCAGCATATTCTGCTCAACTTGCCATGGGTAGATAGAATAGGGTCGTTTAGAAGATGGCATTCAGATGCTATTGAGAGATAAAGACAGAGTTAAATTGAGGCAATGCAGAGATCTATATAGGTCATGTCTAAGCAGCTTGTCATGTGTAGTGAGAAGTTTTAAAGTGGACAATTGACATGTCAAAATTGGCATTTAAAAAGACCATTCTAGTTCAGTTCATTCGAACTGCTATAACAGAATACCATAGAAGGGAGGCTGATGAACAACAGAAATTACTCCAAGTTCTGAAGTTCTGGAAATTCAAGATCAAGGTGCTGGCAGATTCAGTGTTTGGTGAAGATGTGCATCCTGGTCCTGGTTATAGGCTATAACCTCACACTATGGAAGGGGCAAGGAAATTCTTTCATAACATCACTATATCCATTTATAAGGGCTCTGCCCACATGACCTAATCACTTCCAAAATCCTCATGTCCAAAATCAGTATGTGGGGGATTAGGTTTTAAAATATGAATTCAATGGGTGGCAGGGGCACTAATATCCAGTCTATAGTAATTGGTTAGACAAAGTCTTGGACCTAGAACCAGGGGCGACATTCTCTTTTCCAGGACATATGCTATTTCTTAATTCTTTGTTTAAGGCACTGAGTGAAAATCTCAAAATTCCCTGACATAGGTATCACTCATACTATTTTTTTTCTAATAATAGTTTTATTGTGCTACAATTTAGATGTGGTGTACTACACAGAGTTTGACAGCTTCCTTGAGGTATGACTGACATACAGTAAACTGCACAGGTTTGAAGGGTACAATTTGACAAGTTTTGACATACGTAAGCAGTTGTGAAACATCAGCGCCAACAAAATGTAAACATATTCATCAGAACAATGTAGTGCAGAAGTGCGAACAGCAGACATCTTAGTCCCGTTCTGATCTTAGGGGATGTTCACTCTTTCACCATTTAGTATAATGTTAGCTGTAAGATTTTCATAGACAACCTTTACCAAGTTTAAAAAGTTCCATTCTTTTCAGTTTGATGAGAGTCTTTATCAGAAATGGATGTTGGAACAAATTTTGTTTCATTTATTTTTTTCTGTTGTTTTTTCTGTTTTCCATTTCATTGATTTCCACTTTGATATTTATTATTTCCATCTATCCTGTGCTTGATTTTATTTTTCTTTCTTTTTTTTTTTTTAGATGGAAGCTGCAGTCATTACTTGAGATGTATTTTATTCTAAAAAGTCATTCTGTGTTATAAATTGCCTTCTATGGTCTGTTATAACTGCACCCCCTCAAATTTTGTGTACTGTTTCCATTTTCATTCAGTACAAAATATTTTAAATTTACCATTTGATTTATTCTTGGACTCACAAATTATTTAGAAATATTGCATTATTCAAAAGTATTTTAATATTTTGCAGAAAATTTTACTATTTACTTCTAAGTCAGTTCCATTGTGGACAGAGAATATATTTTGTTTTACTTAAACACATTGCAATTTAATGATACTGGTCTTATATCACAGGATATGGCTTATCCTGGTAAACATTCTGTGTACACTCAAAAATAATGTGTTCTGTTATTGTTGGCTGAAGTTTTTTATGCTTATGTTAACTAGGTGAAGTTGATTGATAGTGTTCACTTTTTCTTTATCTTTACAGATTTTCTGTCAGTTATTGAGAAAGCAATGTTGAAATGTCTGACTGTATTGGGGGATTTGTCTAATTATCCTTGCAATTCAATGCTTAATGTATTTTGAAACTTAGTTATTAGGTGCACTCATATTTAGAACTGTTACATCATCTTGATGAATTGATTCCTTCATTATCATGAAATAAAGTTCTTTATCCCTGGTATTAGTTTCTGCTCTGAAATTTACTCTTTCTAATGTTAACATAGCCATTTGAGCTTTCTTTGGATGAGTATTAGTATGGCAATGTAGAGTCAAATCCTTAAAATATATCATTCTGCACCTGAAACCATCATAAGTGAATGATGTATATTATTTTTGTGTTTGTTGTCACTGTGATCACAAGAATATTTTTAAATTCTATTTTCATACTTCCCCTAATAAAATTTAATTAACTTTAAAACTAATTTACTTATAATTTTCCAGGCTATACAATATAAATTAAAATTATTTTCTAAAGAAAAAAATGTATATATCATAAATAATTGTTCACTTACTATGTGAAAAACACTATGCTAAATCCTAGAAAACTTCAAGAGGAGATCTTAGATACATTTCTATCTGTGAGCTAGACTGAAAAATGAGCAAAAAAAAATCTGATATGGAGAGAAAGGGATAGGAAACTTTCAGGTATTGCAAGTTTAGAAAATAGGAAAATTCATGGCAACATTGCTAATAACTTATGTTTGAAACATAGAGTATATGGGCCCAGTAAGAGGAAAGGAGCTAAAAGGACAGTTTGGAATTAGTTTGTGTGGAGTTCAAAATGTCTGTAAGTGGCATTTCAAAAAGCATTACTATTTATATATATCATAGATAACCTAGAAAAAAAACAATCAAAGACTATTTTGCTCTTCACAGCCAACAGTGATTTATCAGGGTCTATTATTAACCAGGGAGCACGAGGAATGGATTAAAAAACAAAATATTGGAAATAGGAAAACTAGATAGAAAGTGATTGCATTGAATAGCAACAGATAAAGAGGATCTGGCCTCTACATAGAATCCAAAATATTTAAGGGCATTTACTTGTTTACTTCTGTGCCTTCTTCAAAGTCTGTCCCTGGAGACAAACTATAGTTCATGCATATCTTTGTAACTTGAGGGTCAGCACAGTCTTTCAAACATAGGTGGAGGTCTAGTCAAGTGCTGAGGGGAAAGAAAAAAATTTAGGAGTAGATAATGATTTAAGCAACAATCTCAAAAGACTGAGGCAAAATGAGTGATGCCAAATAGATTGAAAACGTTTTTTTTAAAGTCAAGAAACACAAGGGTATTGTAAGACTCCCCATTATATTCAACATTGTAATAGAGGTTATAGACAGCTCCGTAAGACAAGGAGAAACTTAGAAACAAAAGTTTGAAAGAGGAAATGACATTCAATATTTGCATATCATGCGACTACATAGAAAATCCAAAATAATCTAGAGACACATATTTAGAAATAAAAGGTGAGTTTAACACATATATATATATATATAAAATAACTTATTTATAAATATATATATAACTATATATATATATATATATTATGTTTATGTGTGATATATACATATCAGCAGTGCCAAAGAAAGTATACAAGTGGACATTTTGGTCAGCGCTGCTCAAGCAGTAGTTCACCAAATCAGAAGTGTCTGGATGCTGAGCACCTCTTGTAATTTCAGAAGTTATCAGTATATATTGAGTATTACAATGTTAATAGTTTTTTTTTCCCTTGCTTAAAGTGTGTATACTTTTTTTGGGGCACTATATATACACATATTCTTATATACAAGCAACAAACAATATAAAAACAGAATTTTTAAATAGACACCATTTACAATAGCTACAAAAAGTACAAATTATCTAGGAATAAGTGAAACAACTATGTATGAGAACTATATACAAAAATTATAAAAGACATTAAAGAAGACAACTATTTATGGGTAAGATGATAATATTAATAAATACAAAACATATTTTCAAATTGATACAAAGATTTGATTTCATTCTGATTAAAATTCCAGCAATTGTGTATGTGTGTGTGTGTGTGTGTGTGTGTGTGTGTGTGTGTATACACACATATATGTAACATGACTGGTTGATTCTGAAATTTAGGTGATAAAACAAGATAATTTTGAAGACAAGAAATAAGGAAGGGTTAAATATAAAACCCAGAAACAGACCCATGCATATATGAAATCTTGATATGTTCCTGATGAATCACTGTGAGAAGGAGATGGTTCAACAAATTACGTGATGGGGGGAAATGGTTAGGCAGTTAGGGGAAAAATAGTATTGCACATATTTGAATTAAACTAAAATTAAATAGGATACTAAAATGCTAATAATAAAGTCAAGAATAATAAATTTGGCAACTTTAAGATTAGCCACTTCTGTTCTTCATATGAATTTTAAAGTAAAAAATATAGGTAACACATGGGGAAGAGATGTTTGCAGCAAATAAAATAAAATGATAGATTAAATGATATCAACAGTATATAGACTCCTAGAGACCATTAAGAAATACAATTCAATAGAAACTTTTGGTAAAAGACCAGACTAGACATTTCTGAGAATTTGAAACAAATCTAAGTAATAGACATAGGACAAAGTCAATAGTGCTAATCAACAGGGAAATGCAAATCAAAATCACAATGGCATTTGACACATTTGATAAGCAAATATTAAAAAACAAAATCAAATAAAGACCGTTGGAGACGGAATGGGTTATCAGTGTCTCTTGCATATTGATGATTAAGGAGCTGACTGGCACAGCTGTTTGGCAGTGTTGTACAATAGAACTTTGACATACATACTCCAAGGCTCAATGCATATGTATCACTCCCAAAATTTAATGCATGAGTACCAGATGGCATATACAAAAATATATATACTAACACAATGTTTAACTTAAATATTATACACACATATATATGATATCCCCAGACTGGAGAACAAAAAAATAAATTATAGTAGGTACAGCCAATAAATTTTACACCACAGGAAAAAAAAAATGATGTATAGTTATCTGGAAAAATGTGAACAAATCTTCATTATATAATTTCAAGTTAAAAAAGGAAGTGTTAAAAGACATCCTAGAGTATTATTCTTATTCTCTCTGTATATTCGTCTGTCTCTGGAAATTCTCATTTCCATCATGTATCGTCTAGACACAGAGGGAAGGAAGTATATAATGAAATTGCTGACACTACTGAAAATCTTGAAATGAGGACACAAGGTGAAAAGAGGTGTAAAAGAGGTAGAAGCAAGGAAGTAGAAAGAGAGGAAACAGGAACTTTTGTTCAGAGACAGTGATTTCAGAGTCCGATAACCAAGCGTGAGGGCTTTATTCCTTGTGGTACTGAAGGCAAGAATGTGGCAAGACATGTGGGTGACTAAAATTGCCTTGGAGCAAAAGAGGCAGTATAGTTATTGGGTCACTATTGTAGATCACTCTTGTCATTGTTCTGCTTCTAAAAGACTGCTATTTTCTATCGACCTTATTTCATAGTTTATTTAAGAGCTTGTCTGAGAACTTGAAGAATAGTCTATGGCTGAGTTTACCTGATGAATGGACTAAGCAGTGAGAATTGCATACCCGTGTTTTGTTACAAGATGAACACTCCAGTAGGAAACTGCCAAAGAGTCACACAGGATATCTGCACACCTTTAAATATGTGGTCTTCCTTGTACAAGGAGAAAATGAGAGATGGGTTGGTCCATTCATCCCAAGAGCCATCCTAGAGATAGCCTTTTCAGCAGGAAACTGCTGTTCCTTTCTAATCTCTTACAGATGTTTATAGAAATAGAGATCAGGCATGATTCCAGGGATGATCACAGGAAATGGTGCCACACATCAGCAAGACTTCTGCAGCCAATATCAATCTCATTAGACTCATGGTATAGATAGCAAGGTCCAAATAATGCATGGGCCTGTGTTACTCAGAGCTGTGGTGAGGAAGTTAAGGTATGAACCCTCTACTTGGATTTAGTTAGTGAGGTTTCCAGAAATGAAGCACTCACCCACCTTCAGTACAACATGGTGGCACTCTTCCAGGAATATATGATACTGATGTCAGCTTGACTTCCAATGTCAGTAATGTCCCAAGCTGCTAGCTGATGCGTCTCCCAGATAATCTTCAGATTTACAGTGTAAATATTATTAATTTTCTTTTGGTCATCAAGGGTGTTATAAATCATATTCCTGCAGCAAGGAAGTTGAGGGCATCCTCATTACCCATTTGTAGGACATTAAGGGCTGCAGACATTAACCTAGGATAAAAGTCTATGGACCTCTCTTTGGATAACATGGAAAATTTATAAAGTTGTAAAATATAATCCTATTTCTCTTGCCATGCATTTACTATCTCACCCTACATTTAAAGTTTGAAAGTAATCAAGGTTTTGTCCTAGATATTCATCTCTTCTTACTTGACACTCCTTACTGAGGCAACCTTGTTTACATTTCTCCTTCACTTAACATTTTTATAATGCTAACTAGTATTAGTGTATTTCCTCCCAACTCTAACTCCAAATGTGTTAATCAATAGCCTACAAGAAATTTCCACTTGGATGTTTGAGAGACATGTCTAGCTATGTCAAAAAACAGAACACGCTGCATCCTCTTACTCTCAAATCTAAAAATTTATTCCACTTTCTTCTTATTATTTGAATTGATGACAATAGCAGTTGGGAAAGCCATAAATCTGGTACAGGTTTGCATAGCATAATTAGTTCTCACAGAACAAGTTTCCCTTTCATTCTGTTCAGCAACCCCAACAGAACTTATAGCTCCTTAAAATAAGTCAGGACCATGTGAATAGATCCTGCCAAAGGGCCCTAAAGGTGATCTAGGAAAAGGCCTTACAATGGTATTGCAAGAGTGAAGCAATCCAGATTACAGATTACTACAGGGAGGGCAAGAGCCATAGAGAGACATTCATGAAACCTATAATTGAATTTTTATGAACAAGAAATGAACTTTCATTTTGATGAGCCTTTGAGATGTCATTGTTGTTCATTACTATGACCACGTATAGTAGCTAAGAACACTGGAGTCATTTGCCTACGTTTGACACCTTTAAGACTACTAAACATTTACTTAAGTTTTCCTGTCAGTAGCTTCCTTGTCTATAAAGTGGTGATAATATTTGCCCTAGCCTCATGGGATGGCTCAGAGAATTAGAGGAGATAATTCATATAAAGTGCTCATTATGTTATGGCATAACAATTATTAACAATCTATATATTTATTATTGAATTCACAATAAAATTATGTGAATTTTGCCAACAAAAATATTTTAAATCTATCTTGTTCTGTTCATCGTCACTGCTGCCAACTGAGTAAATCTAAACTAACATACTATCTTACCCAGGCTATTTACTGATATAGCCTCTTCATTAAGCACCTATTTAAATCATGTCCATATCCACTCTGGTACCTACTTAAATCATGCTTCATATTGAAGCATGAGTGGTCTTTACAAAATATAGATCTTATCCAAAAATTTTGCTTCTGATTAAGAGATTTAAATGGTTTCCCATTGCTCTTTGGATAAATATCAAATCATTAAGGTCACTTGCGTTACCTTGTTAAGGTCTGGCGCTGAGCTATATTTTAAATGCATCTCTATTACATATCCACATATCTTCTTTGTGGTCTATCAACACTGACAGTTCCTCAAGCACATGCAATGCTCCCTTCTGTCATAGGACCCTTATATGTACTTTATTGCAGGCTTGTGAAATTTGCTGTCTTCACTGAGTATCTGCCTCTCATCATTCATATCTCAGTGCAATCATCATTTACTCAGGGAACTTTATTCCAATACTCTAGTCTAAATATGGTTCCTTTATTAAAACACTATTCCTTTATTTCCCATCACCTGTGTGAGAGAGACTCAAGTGTATTCTTTTGGTAAACTTTTGGATAAAGTTAAATATTTGACATTTGACTGTTTCACCCATTTCAACAAGAATGTTCTCAGTGTTACAAAGTCAATTGTTAAGTCTCCATTTACTTCTCCTTTGAAAGAAAAGCAAGAATTTAAAAAAAATTAAAAAAAAGAAAGAAAAAAGAAAAAGCACCAGTGGATTATTTTATTATACTTATGTGAGGATACAGTAGGGAAAAATATTAAGACAATTGTGAATAGTATAGGTCAGAGAAGAACTTAGGGAATGTTATGGTGTCATATTTTCATATAATGCCACTGTGAGTAATAAGATGACAGTAATGAACTCACACATAGTTTACATCTCAGGTTATGCTCTCCAAACCCAGAAGAATCCTGCCCTTTGCTAAGGTGTGACACCAACAAAACTTATTTACTCTTTGGAGGAAAACACAAACCAGTAATACAGGCATACCACAGATTTATTGCAGGTTTGATTCCAGACAATTGCAATAAAGTGAATAGGGCAATTACAAAATTCATACAAAATGTTTGGTTTCCCAGTGCATATCAAAGTTATGTTTACACTATACAGTAATCTATTAAGTGTACACTAGTATTATGTCTAAAAACAAAAAAATATTTTATCACTAAAAATGCTAACCATCATCTGAGCCTTCCGTGAGTCATGATCTTTGCTGGTAGAGGGTCTTGCCTTGGTGTTGATGGCTACTGACTGATCGGGGGGGAGGGGGTTGCTAAAAATCGGGGCAATTTTTAAAAATAAGACAACAGTGAAGGTGGCCATTTGATTGACTCTTTCATGAAAACTTTTTTCTGTAGCATACTATGGTGTTTGACAGCGTTTTAACTACAGTAGAACTTCTTTCAACATTGGAGTCCCCTCAAACCCTGCCACTGCTTTATCAACTAAGTTTATATGCTATTCTAAATCTTTTGTGGTCATTTCTACAACCTTCACAGCATCTTTTTTTTTTTAATTTTTATTTTTTGCTCATTCATAATAAGCCACACCTCATCTATGAAGACTGCAGCAATTCATTCACATCTTCAGGCTCTCCTTCTAATGCTAGGTCTCTTGCAATTTGTACCACAGCTGCAGTTACTTTCTTCACTAAGGTCTTGAACCTCAAAGTCATTTATGAGGGTTGGAATAACTTTGTCCAACCTCCTGCTATTGATATTTTTGACTTCTTATGAGTCACAGATGTTCATAATGGCATCTAGGATGGTGAACCTTTCCAGAAGATTTTCAATTTACATTGCCCAGATTTATCAGTAGAATCATTACCTCTCAGAGTTATAGCCATATAAAATGTATTTCTTAAATAATAAGATTTGAAAATCAAAATTGCTTTTTGATCCATGGGCTACAGAATGGATGTTGTGTGACTTTATTTATTTATTTTATTATTATTTTTTTAATCTGAGCCATCCTGCCACCTGTTGGCAGCTCAATGCCGGCTCAGCTTGGACTGAGCATCAAACTGCTGTTGCTCAAGATCTCAGCTCACACTCTTCAGCGAGCTCTTAACCAACTGAGTCACTCAGCCGACCCAAGAATGGATGTCGTGTTAGCAGGCATGAAAATAACACGAAATCTTGTTACACATCTCCATCAGAGCTCTTGGGTGATCAGGTACATTGTGATTGAGCAGCAATATTTTGAAAGGAATCTTTTTTTTTTTTTTTGTCAGCAGGTCTCAACAGTGGGCTTAAAATGTTCAGTAAACCATGTTGTAAACAGATGTGCTGTCATCCAGGCTTTGTTGTTTCATTTAAAGAGCACAGGTAGAGTAGATTTAGCATAATTCTTAAGGGCCCTAGGGTTTTTAGAATGATAAACGAACATTGGCTTCAACTTAAAGTCACCAACTGCTTTAGCCTGTCCTTTGAGGCTTTAAAGCCAGGCACTGACCTCCTCACTTTCTTTGAAAGTCCCAGATGGCATCTTCTTCCAATATAAAGCTGTTTCATCTACATTGAAAATCTGTTGTTCATTGTAGCAATCTTCATTAACTATCTTAGCTAGATCTTCTGGATAACTTGCTGCAGTTTTTACATCAGCATTTAATGATTCACCTGGACTCGGCCTTGACTTAAAGGAATATTGTGACTAGTTTGATCTTCTATCCAGACCACTAAAACCTTCTCCATATCAGCAATAAAGCTGTTTCACATTCTTTATCATTTGTGTGCTCACTGAGTGGCACTTTTCATTGTCTTCAAGAACTTTTCCTTTGCATTTACAACTTGTTAACTGGCACACCTCAGCTTTTGGCCTACCTCAGGTTTCAACACATATTCCTCACTAAACTTAATCATTTCTAGTTTTTTATTTAAAGTGAGAGACATGTGAATTTTTTTTTTTTTTTTTTTTTTACTTAAACACTTAGAAGTCATTGTAAGGCTATTACTGGCCTAATTTTAATATTGTTGTGTCTCAGAAAATAGGAAGGCCTGGGGAGAGGGACAGAGATGTGGGAATGGTCTGTCAGTGAAGCAGTAAGAACACATACAACATTTATCAATTAAGTTTGCCATATTAATGGGTGCAGTTTGTAATGCCCCCAAATAATTGCAATAGTAACATCAAAAATCATTGAGATCAGATCATCATAATGAATATAATTTTAATGAAAAAGTTTGAAATGTTCTGAGGATTACCAAAATGTGACACAGAGGCACCAAGTAAGCAAATACTGTGGTACAAATGGTACTGGCTGACTTGCTTGGTGCAGAGTTGGTACAAATCTTCAGTTTGTAAAAATGCAATATCTATGAAGCACAAGAAAGTATAGCACAATGAAACAAGGTATGTCAGCATGCCTCATTAAACCAATAAATGCTTCTCTCTGCATCTTTTATAAATATAATCCAAAATTTTTAGATTTTCAACTATTACACTGTATTGCTTGAGATCTAGTGAGTGAAGTCTGATCACTCATCAGAATCTAATAAAAAGGAATACTTTTGTGACAGCACTTTTCAATTTGTATTTATATATTTAGCACATTTGATTAAGGTCAGCCTCCTCTTCAAGACTCTATATCACAGCAAGCATCTTGTCTCTTTTTGACCATCATTACATATTCAGTATCTAACACGGAGCTTGATTTACAATGTAGGTTCACGGATTGTTTTGATATAAACAAATGGTTGCATACATAATTAGAGGGTTAACAAACAGATTCATAGATACAGAGAACAAACTAATGATTGCCAGAGGGGAGAAGGGTGGGGGGATAGGTGTAAAGTGTGAAGGGGAATTAGAGACATCCAGTTATAAAACAATAATAATAATAATTAATAATAATAATATTAAGTCATAGGGATATAATGTACAGCATAGGGAAAATAATATAATAATAATGCTATATGATGATAGATGGTTGCTAGACTTGTGGCAATCATACTGTAAGAAATCATGTCAAATTGATATGTTGTACACCTGAAACTAATATAATTTATTTCAACAGAACAAGGTGGCATTTAGTGTGCTGGGGTGAGAGACCATACAATACCTGAGATGGAAGAAGTTAAAATTTGCTTCCCTATATCTATTTATACATTTTCCTTAATAATAGAGCCCCTGACTTTTAGTGGACATGTGGTTGCCCAAATTAAAGTCTACATTTCCTATTATACCTTACAGCTAAGTGTGGGCATATCACTAGGTTCTGACCAATGTGATGTGCAACTTGTATATATCCTTACAAAAAAGGAGCAAGACCTTTTTCATTCCTTTTGTCCTTACTCCTGGTAGATATGTGCATGTAATGGCTGGAGCTATAGCAGCTAACCTAACACATATGAAAACCTTAGATTAGAAGCTGAAATATAAGGCAATGCTAAAAAACAGTTTAAAAGAAAGAGCATATTTTATTTTCCCTTTTATAAATTTTCAGTAAGGTAAGTGAAAGTTATAATTTTTGATTGTTTAGTGCATTAATGATGTTGAGTTAGATATTAAGCACTACAGATTGCCCTCAGGGTTAACTAAGGTAATTGGGAGTGTTATATTTTTGAAGTAATCTATTATACAAATCTCTAGGTGAAATGTAGGAAAACAGCAATTCTCCCTTGTAAAAAGGCAGGGATATATTTGTTTATTTTTAAAAAATTACACTCATAACAAATGTGAAAGCAAGGTACAGTATAAGGCAATACATTAAAGAGGATTCTTAAAAACTTCAGCATGATTCACTAAGAAAGCGTTCCATATCTACATTATAATACATGTTTCTTGAGATTTATAAAATAGAAATTGGAATGTTTTGAATTAGACCTTAGCCCTGAGGGTATAAATTACATTGGCTTCCAAACAAAGGTAGCATGATTTTGACAGATACCAAAATAGAAAGTATCTCCTTTATAGACTTAGAAAAAATTAGGTGAGAAGACAATATTGGCAATATTAAATTCTTTACAATTATGAGAAGATCTGTTCTGTTTCCACTCTACTTGAACCACAGTAATTCTAGGTTTTATTCGCTTCCTATACTTGATTTCATATATATATATATATATAAAATCTTTAGCTTTTCAGTTATATATTTTATATATATATAAAATCTTTAGCTTTTCAGTTTTTTATTAAATTTATTGGGGTGACTGGCTAATAAAATTATATAGGTTTCAAGTGTACAATTCTATAATGCATCTATATATTGCATTGTATGTTCACCACCAAAAGTCAAATCCTTCCATCACCAAATATTTCACCCCCTTTACCTTCTTCTACCCCATACCTTCTAACCCCCCCACCCCATACCCTCTTGTAACCACTAAACTGTTATCTGTGTCTGAGTTTTTGTTTGTTTGTCATTTGTTGCTTTCAGTTTTACATCCCTCATATGAGGAAATCATACGATTCTCAACTTTTTCTGTCTGACTTATTTCACTCAAAATGATAATCTCAAGATCCACCATGTTGTCACAAATGACACTAATAATAAGTGTTGGAGAAGTTGTGGAGAAAAAGGAGCCTTCATACACTGTGTGGAAACATGAACTGGTACAATCACTATGGAAAACAGTATGGACATACATTGAAAAATTAAGAATAGAATTACCATATGACCCAACAATCCCTCTTCTGGATATCTACCTGAAAAACCTGAAAACACTTATCTGTAAAGACATAAATACCCCTATGTCCATAGCAGCATTATTTGCAGTGGCCAAGACATGGAAACTATCAGAGTCCTTTGATAAATGATGGGATAAAGATGTGGTATGTATACACAATGGAATATTACTAAGCAGTAAGAAAATATGAAATATTATCTTTAAAGAAATTGTTCTTGTTCCTGGTAGGAGTGAAGAATTGAATTCATACATTAAATTTTCCTTCCTACTCAATCATAAATATTACAGTAGTGAGGGGTCTTTTCTTCTCTTTCTTTCTTTTTTTAATATGTAAAACTCCAAGAATAAGGAGATAAGAGAGGTAAAAATTTCAACAAAATTTTTGGAAGGAGAAAACCATATGAACAAATGATAGCTAACTAAGTATATTGGGGGAAAAAAGCTGAGAACTAACCAGATTACTTATGTCAGAAAATCCTCAAAAGCACAAGAACCAGTTGTGCAATGTATGTTTGCAACTAGCAGAATAGGAGGGAGAATACAACAGGGAGCGCTTATTAAATGTAGTTTGAAACAGTAGATCCCTATATTCCCCTTCCTCTTCTTCACCCCTGGGAGCCTGTTCTCCACCAACTCAGCAAAGTGATAGGGAATTATTCTCAATAAAGAAAACAAAGAAAAATGACAGACTGCATGAAAGCAGGCTGGAGGATGTCAGGTCCAGTGGAAAGAATGAGTACTAAATTTAGAACAGTGTAATTAAATGACCTTAGTCTTTCTGAATGCAGAATGTATTGATCTCGACATCTCTTAACCCATGATTACCAGAACAATGGCAGTCAGCCTTAATTTCCAGGTAGGAAATTTAAAAATATTTCTCAGGGGAATTTAACAAGCCCAAGAGAAAAGATCCAAAGATAGAGACATTTTGAAGGATTCATCAACAAACAGCCCATCTAGATTAATCTGTGGTAAACAACAAATTAGATGAATATTGTCTCCTACCCTGCTGTGCACATGCAGCTTCCAAATCAGATTTTGGTCCTCTTTTCTTAATCATTCACAGGTTGTTAATAGAAAACCTCTAACATGGGAGATAGAAATTCAAACAAGCATACATAAAAATACAACGGGGAGGAAGCTGAGGTCTTTTTAGGAAGAAGGGGATATCAGAAGTTTACTATTAATGTCTTCAGAGATATAAGAGAAAACATTATAGTCTTAAGAAAAAAAAACTCATAGAAATTAAAACAATTGGCAGAAATGAAAAACTAAATATAGTATTTAGAAAGTAAAAATGACATCAATGAGGGATAGGAAAACAAAGGTAGTACTAATTTAGACAACATCAGGGGCTCCAATATTAACATAAGAGAAGCCGTTAGAATGAGAAGAGAAACCAGAGGAAAAAAAAATATCATCAAAGAGATAGTTCATAAAGTTGTTCCCAAACTGAAGGATAACAGTATTAAATTAAAAAATTTAGCAAGCGCCCAGCACAATCAATGAAAGGAGATCCATCCCTATCATTGGGATATTTCAGGATGCTGGGGAAAATGAGGTCGAACAAACCTAAGAGAGAGTAAAAACAAACAAACAATACAAAAAAAACCACAAACCCTCACATACGATCAATCAGGGATTTCAATGACTTCAGGCTTGTCCACAGTTGGCTGGAAAGAAGAAAGTGATGAAAGAATACCTTCAAATTTATGTAAGAAAATGATTTGCAACTTAGAATTCGATACCCAGAAAAACTAATCACTTTTTATGAGAGTAGAATAAAAATACTTTTTGACTGCTAAAATATTTTTTAAATCATTAGGATTTAGTACATAAGCACATTCAAATATAACAAAAAACTTACATTAAAAAAATATAACTGAGTTACAAAATATTTGGAACATTGTAATTAATAATATGTCCTTAGTTATTTTACTTACTTATAAATATACTATATCCCCCTAGTATTCCCATAGTGATTAGGGTAATTCGGTTGTAAATAGGTAACTTGATCGTCTCAGTGTTCAGTTGCTAGTGTTCAGTTACTTAGCTGTGACACATATGAATATAAATCCTTGGTGTTTTCATGTAGCTATGGTCTTTTAGTTGTTATATGTGTATCTCCATTGACTACCTGAAGTCATCAGGTTATATTGTTGACAAGAACAGGTGTTCTTTTCCTCTCCTTATAATTTGTTATACTAGAGACTAATACTCCAAACACTGCCTTCTCAGAGAGAAGAAATGTTCTTTCATTGGTGAAAATTATTTTGAAAGTAATCTAGATTTTATTAAAATTAAAAATAGTTTCTTATGAGTGCATAAGCACCTGACAAGCAGGTACATGTCTATTTTGACACTAATGTAGAAACCTTTTACAAAATGGGTAAAAATGAAATATTATACATTGTTTATATATTCTAAATTATCTTTACAGGTAAAATACAGTGGGTTTTTTTCACTTATGAAAATTTATAAATTTAAAACTCGATTGTCAAATTTTACTAAAAATCTGAATAATTATTTCCTGACTACTTAAAAAATAATTAAGTTGTCATTCCCTGCCTAATATTAAGGTTGTTTAACATAATTAAGAATTAAATTAAAAAGTAATTTAAAAAATAATTGGAATCTGATTGTTAAAAAGCTTAATATTCTCCAAAATGTGAAAATTTTTATGAAATATGTTATTTGAGGTTATTCACCACTAAAAAAACCCACAATTTTTAGCAGTGACTCATATAACTCTCTAAAATCAAATTTTGAGATGAAATTATCATTGAAATATGAATTTTAATTTAAAACAATCCAACATTAGAAATTTTGAAAACACTTGGACATTTAATTTTTAATTGAATCAGATATTAGCAATTTGATTATGCAAATTTTGTGAGTTGAAAAAATACTTCACAGAATTTCTATTTTTTGTTTGTGTTCTAGTTATAATGTTTGTTTGTTTTTTCTTTTTTTTTTTTTTTGGTTAGTAAAGTCTATGTTATAAATTGTGACTTAAAAATAAGAAAGTTTGTTAGGATATTAACAGCTAAACCACATACATCATTACTTATAGTTAATGTGAGCCTATCTCTTTCTTTCCCTTTGCTGAATTACATTGCATTATCAATGCACAAGGAGGTCTTAATTTGGACATGGGTCCAACTTCAAATATAATACCAGTAATCACTATACAGTGTCACACACCCTATGAACATAGTCAATATCCATTCAGTAATGGGAAGGTGATGACTGTTGCCTCTAGAACTATTATTTTTCTCATTTAAGCTGCCCTAAGCCTAAAGATTACATTATATTTCCCAGTGCAGCTTTTCCTACATCTAATTAGGTCATCACCTGTTTTTTTTTTTTTTTAACTGTTTTCTCCAGGCAGTTGGGGTGCTGCCATCCTTGATGACCAAGAAGGATTTAGGAAATATACTTCCCTTAATACAATGAGCATATTGTGCATTCATTTATATATACAAAAGAAAAATGAAAGTCAAAGCTGAAAGTAAAATGGACATAATTTTAATGATTTTTTTTTAATTTTGTGCATTGGATTCAAACAGCAAACTGTGTGCACTCAACTGTTATCACAATGTTGTCAAGAAGTCTGTGTCTTTTACCATTTTACACACAATTGTTCATTACAGTATGTTGTCAGCCTTGTGGAAACCAGGGGTGTGGCATGGTAAGCAGTGGTGGTAGTGCACCTAGCTTTTATATTATCTAACTTGAAAATATTTCTCTTCTATGATTCCTTTTTCTCTTGATAAAAATAGTTTTCACCAAACGTTGGTGGTGCACACGCACTACCATTCATGCTTGACATCACACCCCTGACAGGAACACATGTTCTTATTTTGTTGATAAAAAGTATTACAAAAATTTCCATACAAAAACTATTTTCATAGAAATCTTGCATTTCCACAAATAAACCTGAACATTTTTTGAAAAAAAAACTGCTCAAGAATTTTGTTCATTTAACATTGTGACTGTATTGATAAATGCAGTCCACTTCAAAGTTCTCCATACATACTTTTCTACAGATGACCAGTCTTCTATTTCCTTTCACTGATTACCCAGGCTCCATCAAGTTCATTTCTAGAAGGAACTAGGGTTTAGATTAACATATCTGAATGTTAAAATGAATGCTTCAGTCTTCCACATAACTATCAATACCCATCCATCTTTTACAAGGTAAGACAAAGATTGCAAATAATCATCCTTTTTAATTCAGAATATCTGAACCAACTGTTGCTTTTTTATTCCTGGTGGGGGTTGGGAGAAGGTGTTGGGTAGGGTGATAGGTAGGAATCTGGAAGAGTTATATGTTAACTCTCCTGCCGGTGAATTGAAGGAAAACATTATTGCCTTGGTAATTGACATTTCTATCTCAATCAGTGACACAGACTGTCAAAAGAAAAAAAGAAAAAAAAAAAGAAAAGAAAGGAAGAAAAAAGACTGATGAAGATATGCTTTATATTCCACTTGCCATGAAATTCAGAATTGTTTTGCATTACATTTTTTCACATCCTGTAATCACATATGATATATTCAGGTGATCATTGTACTGAGTAGTTGGGGGATAGTAACATCACCACCTCTATTATCTGGGTGTTCAGAAGACTGTACTGTTGCTTATAACACTACAGTTTGTGCTGATTCCAAGTATTTTTATTCTTACTGATTTTTTTTTTTTTACTGGTTACCCTTGGGACATTGATATTCCATCTACTGGCAACAGTTGGACTTCAAAAGGAACCTATAATTTCTTACTGGACTGCATTTGAAACCAGCCACAAAATGCGCATATAACATTCACTCAGAAGAAGGGAGGAACCCATGATAAACAGTATAACCCCGTGTAACTTGGTTGATCCATGATGCTTGTAAATCAAGTCTGATCACTGCAACTGCTTAGATCACAGAGTCTCTAGTTCATAGACACAGCGGCATGAGGTAACTCATTTTATTTTGCACAGGTTGCATATTTCCACAGGAAACATTCTCGCTAAATTGTTTGGAAAAAAGACGACAGTTTGTGCTTGGGTGTTTGCCTTCCCAGCTTTATGCCATGGTTTCTTTACCTGGCAACCTTCTGTCGTTAAATGTGTGCATGTTGATAACTTCTTCTGTTTTCACAATAACTGGGGCCTGTGGCTTGTGTTTTAACCGACGCTGGCACTTCAGGGACATCCTCAGCTCTTCTACCATGGCACTACAGAAGGACCTCTACAGAATAACACAGAAAATGAAATATTACAAAACAGATAGACTGCAACTGTGCAGAAAAAATACTAAAATCATTCTCAACAGACATGGCAACATAACATCCTTGAAGGTTTGAAAAATTTCATTGTAAAGATTATAACAAATTGTTACACTTTTAATACATAACACATGATCATTAAAATATTTTATCAAAGTGGGCTAGTTTTAAAAAAATCTCCACCTGATAGTGAGTGAAATGAACTGCTAACTAGGAATGCATATATTATATATATCTAGAATCTCAAATTATTGAGATGTAAAATTAATTAGCATCATAAGATATATACTACCTCAAAATTTAAATAAAAACACATATACACAAATCAATAACCAGAAATCTATTCTTGATGTTAAAAAAAATAGAAGAAATGTACTACTTTTTAGATTACAACATGAAATATGAAAATTTTCTTTAAACATGGAGTTACCATTGCATCTTAAACAGAACAAAATAGCACTAACACAGACATAAACATATAGAAAATAATTTCTGGTATTATATATCTTTTTTGTGATTATGCCTATAAAACTCTGATGATGATTAAAAACAAATATGATTTAACCATGAAGTAACAAATTATAGCACTTTAAAAATCCATGGGCACATATCAACTTTTTTTGTCATCATCAGCTTAATAACTGAGACCTGGTAAATAATTTATCCTATTTGGGCCAGCCGAGTGGCGCGGTAGTTAAGTGCTGGTTTGGGCAGCCAGCAGCCTGGTTCGGGTCCCACATATGAGGGCCAGTGACACTGCCCTCAGAAAAACAAACAAACAAACAAACAAACAATAATTTATCCTATGAAGAAAAAAATGACCCTATAAATATATGTTTGTTTGTTTTTAAGTTCCCATTTCATTGGCAACAGATTTACTAGAAATTCAGTATATCTGGGGCTCATTATAGCATTTCTAAACATTTCTATTACAAAGTCATATATGTGAAATAAAATTTTGTTAGTCTCCCTCCCCAGCTAATTGAGATACACATGTTTTAGCTACATATAGATCAGATTCATAAACCAGCTGCATCTTGTAGTTGAAATTTAGATGGGCTGAGACTTAGGCTCTTTCCATGCAAGAAAACAACAAAAAATGTGAACAGGTATGAAAAATTTACACAACTCCAAAAAGCAATATGAAAACATAATGAAATAAACCTAATCAAATATGCATGTGAGGACTTTTTTTTTTTTCCCCCTTAGGTGTTACTCCTTTGCTGTTTATTAAGCTAGGCTAAATCTAAAAGAATACAGGATAAAAATGTTGAATACCCCATACGTGTCATGGTTTTAAAAAATATTTTGCAAACATAAGTTTTTGTGACAAACTAATACTTTGTAGGCAACTATATGACAGAGACAACTTATTCAGAAAGAGGGTAAGTCACTTTCTGTAGTTAGCAAGATATGCTGATACCCAATTTTGTGACTCGTGATCCTGTCCTGGTACCTTCTTGTGCATTCCTGGCTATATCCTCATTTTTCTTTTATGGGTCTTCTAACTCTGTGTGTATTCTAATAGTCTGTTCCTTCCTCAAAGGCTCACAATTACCAGAATAATCTACTTTTTAAAGCTGAGTTATTAATAGCATTCTCCTGTCCAATACACAGGTAAAATCTAAATCTATTTTTACCATCATGACTTCTCTGATTCAGCTTTTTCCCTTCTTGCCCCTCCCCCAACTTCTTTTTTCTCTACGCACACAATCTCTGTTTGGACCTCCAAAGTATTTCTCCTTTGCTTGTCCTTGCCCTGATACCCTGCCAAGTTCTTTCATACTTCATATCAATCTGACTTTATCCACTACCACAGGACATGACTCAGGAATCACTTTCCAGTTGACCAGGCTCATGGTTTTCACTCAGTTTAGTTTTGTCCCTTTAGGACTTTGCAAGCATTATAATGTTTTCCCATCTGGTCTCTAGGTCTTCTATGTATCTCTTCCTCTCAATGAATTGTAAAGAGAATAAATCAACTTCTCATGGCACTGATTTTACACATGTGTTCTTTAAATGTTGACTGAATTGACAATAGCTACACATGACCCGAATATTTTAATTCTTATTTAACAGTTTACCTAATTAAATTGCTTACAAAAGACTTTTTCAGAAGCTTATTGAAATGCATTGTATAGAAGTTATTTAAGCAGGTAAAACTTTGGTTTTTGTTTAATAACATTAAATTGTAAAAATATTAATTTATTAGTACTAGTAATGAATGATGATTAAAGCTACATGTGAATTCCCCTCCAATAGCTACTGCCATGAATCATTTATTACGTCTTAATTGTACAGTTCTGAAATTCATGAATTATATTTCTATTAAAGAATTTATGACACCTGACAGCCAGTATATGGATAGTATTTCTTGTTGCTTAATACCTACTATTAGATGTACTTATTAAGAACATGATGACAATGATGATGAAGATGATGATGATGATGACAACACTGTAGAAATGGAAAAATCTGACTCCAAAAGGGGGAGAAATACATAGTCTTGAGGTAACTTAGTCTTGGCTCTCTGTTGAAACATTTAACAGGAGAATTGGTTAGATAATGGAACAAGGTCAGAACTTGATGCCATTGACACTTAACAATTTTATAGATGGAATAACATTGAATTGTTTGAAATAAGCCTTCATTCAAAACTAATAAATTTTCCCAATGTGACATGATTTACAACACCACCCTTTTTTTTTTTTTTTGGCATACTCAAGTTTTAGACATATTGATTATATTAGTTTCAAAAATAATAGGATAAATATTAATTAATTTTTGGCCATAGTAAGACAGTAGTCTAAACAACTAATTTTCTTAGGAAAAAAGTCTTATAAATGTACATACCCATTCAACTATGAAATGACTCAATTTTATCTCTAGTACGTTAAGGAGTAAAATGTATTTAGTATTCTATATGTAATTTCAGTCTACAAATAAAGACACATTTAACTCTCATAAAGAAATTTTATGTAATGTAAAATTTATAATGCTGACTAATATAAAATGTATGTAAAAAGTATGTCCATGTCCCAAAGTAAGTCTCTTTCATCTTTTATAGTTTAAAATTATTTTAAGAAAATTATAACTATAAATTTTGAAACTAAAAATTATAAATTTATAACTCTAACATTATCATTTTAGCTTCACCTATTTTACAAAGCCATTAGAAAGCGAAAATTTTAATCAAGCAGCCATTAACCAATCAATAGCCTTGATTATATGTCAAATTCCCACTTTTATTTTATTTTTTCTCTCAACAAGCTGAATTTTGTCAGCACTTTTTGATCTATCAATGTAAACTTACTTGAAAAATAGTTTTATCTTATGTTGCTAATAAAGTCACTGGGACGCAATAGGGTCTCCTCTCACATACAGAATATTTCTAACCTTGTACAAAGCTGTGAAAACTAACTTTGAGCAAGGGTTCGAAATTAACATAGCAAATTAGAAGACTTAATACTATAAAGTACTGTTCACTTGTGGCACTAGGGTAAACACATATACTTTTCTTTTTGGAAAGCTTTAGAATACAAATTCCATATCTTCATTTATGTAAGAATCTAACGTTGAAATTGCAGAGATAACTGAGAAATATAGTTGTTTCCCTGTGTATGTTGCCAAAAATTACTATGCCTGACTTTTAAATAAAGTTCTATTGTCATTTGATAGAGATAAATTATCTTGCCAACTGTATATAATGACTGGAATTTTTAAAATATATATTTTTTGAACTATAAATTAAGGCTTTGAAAAATCCAAGTGAACTTAACATAAGTTTCCTGGGTTATAATAAAGAAGAAGAGGAGGAAGGAAGGAAAGGAGGGAGGGTGAAACTGAGGGAGAGAGAGAAAACTATCCTGCTTTTCCAATCTCTTCTCTTTAGGGATGGATAAGCACAAATTGTGTTATTAAATAAGCTAAGTTTCTTTGGGTAAAAACAACAACAAAAATGTTTCTCCACAGTAATATAACAGACTACAAAAAGAAAAAAGAAAGGCACAAGGATACTAACCATTATTAAAAACCTCTTTTAGTAAGTTTCAAAAGTTTACTAAACAGTGTCTGGATGGTAGGGTGGCACTAACCAAATAGAAGATTCCTGAAAATGAAAATTTAAATCTTTGAGCTGTTAGCATGTAATTACATTTAAATTAGTAAAACTCATAAATTCACTGTAATTAATGAGGCAACCTGTATTTACACATCTCTAATTCTTGAAACAATGAAGGTCTGGAAACCTTAAAAGTATGAATTTGACTATATTCACATTGTTGTTTTTAAAAAGCTATATATTTAAATTTTGAGTATAATAAGATAACACACAGTCTGCATATAAACGTTCTAATAATATCATTATTTGTGTTATAGAATTTATTCTTAATAGCTTAACTTTCTAATTTATAGATGTTTATATGATAACATGATGTGACAGCACTTGAAGAAGCACATAATTATTTTTAATATTAGAAATCTAGTTGTAATTATGCTTCACATTGAACACTAATTTAGTTAACTTCAACTTAAAACGTTTATATTTAGCAATATCTTTTTTAAACACAGCAACTGATTAAAGTAACCAGCTTTGATTTTTTAAACTTTGAAACTCATAACTTTCATGTTGAAAATGTGTAGTCATATATCACCCAATGGAAGAATAATCATAAAATACTATACACTACTATGAAGTCTGTATTTACTACTTATTTTTAAAGGAGGAAACTATATTTTATTTGTCTTGCTATCTATTCTTTGATAGTTTAAAATTAACTACATAGTTCAATATTCATTGAGTATAATTTCCAACCATTTTTTGCATACAGTTCGTACTTGAAGGCATATTAAAATATCTTCAAACTGCTTCTATCAGATTTTGTAGCTCAATGTTCTCATACATACTAGCATATATAAACCAAAATTTTTCATTTTGTGTTGATCATTTAAATTATTTTGAATTACTTAGAGATACCTAGAACATTCCCAGACTCTTTTCTAAATAATTTCTGATGTTGTAGGCCATTTGACCAAGAATTCCATATCACATGTAACAGAGACAAATCAAAGTCACTGCGAAAATTAGCATATTAGATAATAACTAAATAATAATGAAAATGGAATAAAAACGTTTATATAATAATGTAATATGCAATGTTTTATGTTATATTGGTGTATTAAATGAGGAAAATGTCATTTAATGCTACCCTTCCTTTTGATTTATCTTTTTAATTGGTGGTCTTTTTAAAATACCAAATAACTAATGCTATACATCAGAAGTTTTAATTGACCCAGGGCTATATGAATGTAACAGTGAAGTAACGAGAGATGAAAAATGATTAGTTAAAACACTCGCGTCAAAATATATATATAGCAACTTTGATCTTGATATTCAGTTTTATAGCAGCTATTTTTCTGAAACAAATATTTAGCTAAGCCATGCAGCTGTCAGATGGGGCTTTACATGTAGTTTCTGTAACGATCCTATTGCTTAATCAAAACTAAAACTCAAGAAGTCAAGTTATCTATCTAAGGTTATGAACATAACTGGTATCAAAGCTAAAAGAGGAATGCTGTTCTCCTGAGTTCCATTATATGAATGATTTATTATATTACCTGCCTCCTGAACAGTGATTTGAACTTCAGCTGAGCCTTTTACCTGGACTCTGTTCTTAATAAGTGTTAATTTTTTAAATATTAAATAATAAATCAGAGAGAAAAAATAATGACAAGAAATACAAATTTTTTTCTTCAATGCATAAAATGACAAAGCATCCTCTGTTTTTGCCTGGATTATTTTACAATGATAAACATAACTAAAGAGAAAATATTCTCAGAAATTTGACCCTTAAAGGAACAGTTACTGGATATCTTTATATTGCATTTTGCAAATACAATGAGACAGAGAAAAATGGAACATCATTATACATTTTTACATGTCTCTTACTTAAGCTAGAAAAATCAATAAATAAGGTCTGACAAGTTTCAACACCACTTTAGTCAATGCAGCTGTGAAATGCATTTTAAGAAAAAGCAATGTTAATCATCATGTTCTTGCTGGTAGTCATAATGATACGATTTTTCAACAAAATATATAACATCCAAATAACTAATGCTTGATTACAGAAATGCTTTCTGTCCTTAAGGCCCAATGGTTAAAATACATCATCTTTATGAATAATAACAATTATAACAATAGATGCTTATCGTTGCCAGGCACATCGATAAAACTCTATTTTAATTTTTGAAGCACTTTAATTTATGGTATATTTTGTAACCGTTTTTTTTTTAAATTTATTTTAAAAAGCATATAGAGAGGTTAAGCAATTTTATCCAAGGTTAAACAAAGTTGAGAAATGATCTCAAGTGTTTTTTATATCAAAACTCATACTAATGATCGGCAAGTAAATTAACTAGACAGTACTTAGGATCAAAGTGCACAATCTGTTTACCTACATCAAACTCCCACTCCACACATTTTATCAATGAAACTTCAGGGAAAAGAACTATCAAAAAAGTAGTTCAATATTCTACTTCCATTTTGTGCAATATGATATAGTGTAAATAATGTTAGATGAGGCAACCTTGAACTTGGGAAACATACTTGACCCATGAGACACTTATCCTTATCTGCACAACATGGAAAATATTTACACAGTTCTCAGAGTAACTTCATACTCAAAAGAGATATTGCACTTTAAAAGCTCTAAAGTTGTTTATAACAATAAGGAAGTTTGCTGTCAAGCTAATTTTAAAACACTTATGGGCATAAAAGAGTATTGGTTATCATAAAGAAATGACTTAAAAATCCTTTTACTGATTTGGAAGTAGATTAGTGAGTAAAATAAAGATTGGCATCTCATTCTGAAGTATGATTTCATATTTATATGTAAAAACATTTTAAAAAATCATCCAGATATTGCTTATATGGGTCATTAATAGAAACTGAGAGATGTTCTGCTTTCAGATAAAGGCAGTAACATCAAACAATACAAAATAGACGATTTGTCCAAAGTTTATATGCAGCTTTTAATTTCTAAATAGCAACATGCTTTTAGCTTAATTTTACTCTACTGAATATTTGTCTAGAACTTTACAAATCTTTACTGATGATTTATAGCAATGTTTGCCTTCCTGCATCTTATCCAATAAATGGCTTCTCTTAAAAAGCATTACTCCTGTTAGAGCTAATTCTTCAACATTCTGAAAGCAATTTGTGTATAAGGACCTGTGTATGATGTGTTTACATTCTTCTGGTTCCTTCAAATACAGATTTAGCCAGCTTTGAAAAGTGTTTTCCTTGTGAATAATCTTTCTCCCAGGATTCCTAATCTTGCAGGTTTAAACTAAAATATTCTAATTCCTCCTTAACATTCTCCAAATTGCTCTGTTTCATTCATTTGTCCTATTGTGAGTTACAGCTGCCTTCTACATTTCTTATTCAATTATAGACTGAAGAATATTCTATGTGCCCTCAAAATTTTCTGTGAACTTTCAGTGACTGGAAAAATATCATTTTTTAAGATTTCTTGGATACGAATTACCAGCATTGTATAATATAAATAACTACATGGACTATATCATGAAAAACAACAATACTAAGTAGTTCTTAAGATGTACATAAATCATCTTAAAGGAAAGTTAGAGCAAAAATATATGTCCAAACAGGACACATAACTTACAGATTCATTATCTGAGCAATAGTTTATATTTTTATTTTCAGACACATTTACTACATTTTTTTCTACTTAAGTAATAAGAAACTGAATATTTTGTCATTAAGTATTTTTCATGTCAAGAAACTCAAAGATCCATGTTCCGACTGTTCAGTAAACACAAATTGTGTAGGCAAATCTATTTTCAATTATATGGGAAAGGAAGTTTTCTGTGTACAAATCGGACAAAAACAAAAAATAAAATTATGTATGTTATATTATTATTCTTGCTGGAAATAAAAAAAAGGCAGAATTATATATACCTTTTAAAAGAGGACATATTCAAATATTTAAGAAATGAAAAGTAATTTAAACATAAATAATAAACCACAATCATGTCATAAAATAGTCTCATAAAAGTTAAAATTGTTATAATCACTTATAATTAATGCTTACAAAACCAATATATTATTATAACTATTACCAGATAAAACAAAATTTTGTATATTAAGCAGCTTTTTTCAGTGTAAGTAAAAGTTAGAATGAGGAAAACAGGATCTTTCAAACAAATCCACATGGCCTGAAATACACTGATAATTGCTTCAAATGTAGAGCAGTTCCTGAGATTCCTTACTTAATGATTCTTAAGTAGTAATATTTTTAAAATCGGCAAAAAGGTAAGGCAAAAAGGCAATTTAAAAATGTATGTGTTGACTAGTTATTTTTTAGACACATTCAGAAAAGGAAAATGTTTTGAGTACTTTCCAAATGGTCAACTTACACTTTGGAAAAATTAAAAAAATAAATATCTATTTATTTTAAAAGTTTGAATAAATAAAAAGCAATGTACCTTTGATACATTAATATTTGCATCAAAATTCAAACCATTAAATACTATAAAAATTGGAATACACCACCTTGTGGTACACCACCTTGTGGTTATCTGAAAGGAATGCAATTTACGATTTTTGAATTTTTAAGGTCTACATAGTTCAGCATTATCTTCCGTTTTTAGTTTTAACCTGCCCTCATTTAAAAATGATACATTCTTATACTACTATCACTTATCAAACAACTTGGTAATATAAAAATGTTAAAGTCATCAAGAGCTATTTGCTCCATTAATATTTTACAAAATATATACTATAAACAACATTTTGTATTCACCTTTAAAGGATAAAATTATTATCATGGTTAGAGGTAAAAATTGACATGGAAAGATATTAGCTATTCATAAATTTTATTCACAAAGTTCATATTTAACTAGACTGTGTGCATGTTATACCTGCAGACTATTTAGATAAAGATAGGAAATTTTACTTATTTATTTTTGAAATTTTGGATCACTATAGGCTAAAGAAAGAAGAAAGAAAATGGAGAAAGAAAAGAGAAAATAGACAGCAAAACACTGTAGGGCTAGAATGGTGAATAAATATCTTCCTTATCTTCAATGTGCAAAAACATAATTCAATGCATGTATGGCTCTCAGTAAATAATTACTGAATAAATGAATAATTTCACAAATGTTTATTTTTAAAATTAAAAAATTAGATGAAAGGCAAAATTAAAAGTGTAAATAAACTGAATTTCTGTATGTCCTCATGCATATACTGTGATAAAATCTAGAAATATTTTATGGATAATTATAATAAATCATGTAAGGTGTTAAACTGTATAGTCCAACTGAATAAAATACTTTTCTCAAGAAAAATCAAGAAGAATTGAGTCCCAGAACCTCATTTATCACAATAAATAAAATGGGTCATTCTAATAAACCATAATTATTTATCTGTTCAATATAATTCTCTTGACAGAAACATAGTTCTTTTTTACTCTTTATGATAGACTTTTCTAAATAGGTCACTGGAATCAAATTCATTATTTAAATCAATAGAAAGATTAGATAGATAAATGATAGATGATAGATAGATATAGAGATAGATAGGTAGGTAGGTAGATAGATAGATAGATAGATAGATAGATAGATAGATATGATAGAGATAGATCTTATGACAACAGGCACTGTTTGATACTTTGCAGATACAAACCAAAAACATTAGATTCTTCTCCTATAGAAACTAAGAGTGCAATAGGGAGAGAGGCAGCCACAGACAGAAACCAATAAATATTGGGTTGTTGGAAAAGTCATGACACATTTTTGCAACGAACAACATAGAAAAAATATGTCATGACTTTTCCAACAACCAATATGAATAAAATAGTGCACTAAGAGACAATGGAGATATGCATAGGCCTTGCAGAGAAAACCTATTAAGGCTTAGTGATGGATGTGGATTGAAAGGGGCAAAATGCCTTTTCAACTTTCTCAAAGAGGGAGGAAATAACTTTGGAATGATGATAGAACCTGAAATCAGCTAAATAAAAAAGTGAAATATGCAGGTCATATAGTTTCCATTGGAATAGGAAATGAAAGCCTAACACCACCTTGTGGAAATAGCTGTGCCTTGAGACCAAACCTTTTATATCTATTGATTAGGTAAAACTTTCTGGGCAACTTGATGCCTTGTCTACAGTGACTAATCTAAAAACACTAGTAGGTGTTTGCCAGATAGAAAAATGGCCAAGGTTTGTTCCAATCAAATGGAAGAGAATTTGAAAAAGTTGGATGACCTTGGAAAACTGAAAGTTATTTAGTGTGGCTAGCGTAAAGGTGCCAGTAGGAGAGAAGCAAAAGATAAAACTGCAATGGTGCACAGAAACAGATCCTGCTAAAATAGGGAATTTGAATTTCATTACAGAAGTTAAGTGGAGACAGTATGTGAAAGCATTGGGGAATGTGATTAATAATGCTCATGTAATATAAACACAATTGTTTCTTTTCAATGTAATGTTTCATCTGTTTCTATAAAAAAATACATTTATTTCATTTACAATATTTTAGGAGGTCATACAGGTTCACAGAAATTCAAGAGACCTGATTGATATATTAAAAATTCAGTGAGGCCGGACGAGTGGCGCGGTGGTTAAGCGCTGGATTAGGAAGCCAGCAGCCCCGGTTCAGGTCCCACATATGAGGGCCAGTGAGTGACACTGCCCTCAAAAAAATAAAAAAATAAAAAAATAAATTCAGTGAAGTGAGTTATTTCTAATAACAATGAAGAGGGTTAGTTAATATAATTAAATCTCACATCCTTTGCCTTTTCTTGGTTTTAAACAGAATGTTTATAAAGTAATTGTGTATAAAGACAAGACCTAGGTAAATCATATGAATAGTACACAAAGTGACAAGGGAAATAGAATACTACATATTGTCAAGATATTAATTCATTGGTTTTATTTTAATACTGAGCTATAACTGAAAGAAAGTCATTACATATGGGTAATTTGAGGTTCCAACTAGATAAACCAAATTCTTTCTATAATTTTTGGACTCATTTTAAGCATTAACTAACCATATGTTACATCTATTGACTAATTATAGTAAAATGGAAATTGATAAGTTAATATATTTTGTCTCTGATTAGTGTTTTGGATTTGATTTCAAAACTCATTTTGATACCACAAAACTGATAATTTTATAATATAAAACATGTACTTAGAACTAATAATCAGTCAAACAAATGCAACAAATATTTGATTTAGGAAAACAGCAGATATAGCCACCTTGAATGTTGTGGGAAAATAAATCATGTGATTGTCTAAATTTTCCAAACTTTTGAATTACTTAAGTTTATTCATCAAAATATGCATTTATAAAAACATTATTTTTAAGTGTTAAGTACTATAGTCGAGTGAAAATATAGAAATGCTCTATCCCAAACTTTGATTTCAGAAAGGATAAGTAATTGCAACATAAATTATTAATGACAAAAAAAATTTTTTTCTCAAAAATATTTTTAAGGAAGCAAGTTCTTCAAAGAATATTAGCAGAATATATTTGCCTTATATTCATATACATTATTTTTAATTATATATTTCCACTCTTTATATTTACCAAACAAAGTTCATAAAGCTTTCAAATATTAAAGAGAATATAATCACACTCTGAGGCAGGAAATAAAAGTTAAGTCCCAAAATGTTTTTTTTTTTCTTTTATAAATTATAAAAAGAGATGCTCATATACAAAAAGTATAAAATAGTCAGAAGATTCTTAAATGTTAATGCATTATTCATGTCCAGAACTATAAATTTACACACAAATAGTGTCATGTACCATCTAAATGAGAGATTTTTCTATAAATATCCTTCCTTGTATTTATAGAACTGAGGAAATTAAGTGCTAGAAATATAAAATCTAAATGAGATTCATAATCTTTTCAAGAATAGAATAAAAAGCCATTTGTACAAAAAAAAAGCATTAAAATCCCAAGAAAAATTGCAATAGTCTCAATATTTTTGAGTTTTATATATATTCTTTGAAAGACAGTAGTAACAAGGCAATAAAAGAGCTCAGTAAGAATAACACTAAATGATAAAAAAGAAACCACAATGTTTTCACACATTCATTAATTTAAAAGAATTTAAAAAAATGAATTGTAATTTCCACAATGTGAATTAAGGTTTTTTTTCAATTAGAAATTTACTAGACTAAAAAAAATCTTCAAATAAAAATTCATTTACTCTCTATCTTAAAACTGAAGAAAGATTGTATTTTAAAACTCTTTTTATCTGCCGAGAAGCATTTCTTCCCTTCATATTACAGCATCTGATTTTTGCTTCCATCATTAATTATATTCTTCCATTAAACTGACTGCAATGAACTCAAGCAGCAAAAGTCTCTCGTTTTTCAGGCTTCAATAAGAGGAAAAATAATCACTTGTCCTGAAGCTGGTTTCCATTAAACATACTACATTTCAATTAAAAATCACCAAGGTGGTCATGAGTGCTTTCTGTGCAACCTTTTTATATAATGAATGGCAGAAGACAATTAACAGTCCCAGTGTTAAGCACTACACTTGGTCAGAAGGTCAAAAATAATTTGTTTTATTATAACAACAATGATTTTAAATTCTAAAAAAGTGACATTTACCTTTTCCAACTGAGCATTTTTTTTGGATTTGTATAAAAACTCTCCCACTGCCACAAAAACAGAGAGCACCAAGCCGGCTGCCAACACAATGAAGATGCCGCCAATATTCTGGACCCCGAGTGCACTGGCCTCTTTGCTCTCCTCCTCAGGACAACCATTGCCCCTCCACCATTTCTCCTTCATCATGTGCAGCTTGCCTTCCTCTTGCAGCTGAAGAATCGCTATGGTGATTTTGTCTCTATATGGAGAACCTAGAAAAGAGAAGCTATGTTAATTATCTCAAGACACCCAGAATTTTGTAATTAAAGGTTACCATGATGAGAGGAAGACAGAGCTTTTTCTCCAAATGCTCCAAAGTGTGCCATATTTATTCCCAATAGAGGAAAAACAACTGGAAAGTGACAGAGAATAGAAGTTTAACAACATAAATTAGGCAGGTGGCCATTCTGATTTTAAAAGGTAAAATTAATTTTGTTTTTATGGAAGCAAATGCTTCCGTCTAAAAGATAGGATCAGGGCCGGCCGAGTGGCGCGATGGTTAAGCGCTGGCTTGGGAAGCCAGCGGCCCCGGTTCGGTCCCACATATGAGGGCCAGTGACACTGCCCTCAAAAAATAAATAAATAAATAAATAAATAAATAAATAAATAAATAAAAATAAAAGGTAGGGTCAACTCAGAACCTTGGAAAATAAGTAAAATGATAAGTAGAAACTTACAAAGGAAATGGAGAGAGTGCAAAGATATTTCACTAATGTCTAGGAATCATTCTACACTGAAAACGGAGTATTGATAAAACTGTAACCTCTATTTTTAGGGAAGTTGTGGAAAAAATGGTGTTTCCTTCGATTAAGTCAATAATTTAAGGTAACCATGATTAATAACCTGTATTTAGGGGTGCTAATACTTTGAAAATAATAGGTAATCTTTTTTTTTTTCAAATTTGACATGAATAACAGAAATAATAGGTTTGTACAAACTTGGATCATTCAATTATGATCATGGCAATGCATTGTAAGGCTTTTAGTTGTTTATCATTCATGCCTTGAGAGGAAATGTTCTTTTCAGTTGAGGCAATAACATAAAGAAATTAAGAATTATATTTATGCTGATGGGGGGGAATATATTCATCTGTATTAGCTATTACATGATAAGTAATAACTTTTCTAATTGGTTGTCCAGAATCCTAGAATAATGTTAAAGTACATGCATTTTTCAATATATGTCCCAGAGGATTGGATTGGTCTTCTTGCCTTCTCCAACCCAGAAATAGCCTGTTTCTAAAGTTTAATCTTCTTTCCTAAAACACTATACTGCACATTCCATTTTTCTACACAAATTCATCCATAAGTGTTTTTTTTCCTTACAGAAAAACACTAATTTCAGCTTGTATTTAATGTTACTTGTAATCTTGTTTTGACTTAAATACACCTGTAACTATACCGTATCAAACTTTTTCTGCTAAGAGCAATTAAAAACCAGATCAGGAAATTTTTCTACCTCACAAGGGACGCCACTATCTATTTTGATTTTACTTGATTAATATAATAGAACTAATTCACTTTTAGCAATAAGCTTGTGTCCCTTGTGAGAATGCTCATTTTAAATTCTGTCTCTCAGACACTGCAGATCTGAAGCGGTTAGCCCAGGCCACAGTGCTTTCTATTTTGGTTACTCACTGGACACTCAGTCTAGGTCACCAATATTGTTACTATTTCTTTTCAAGATGTGACTTGTTTTCCTAAGATTATAAACCCTCTGGAAATGATAAGTCAATGCAGAGAGACAATATCTATCTGTATCTATCTATCTATCTATCTATCTATCTATCTATCTATCTATCTATCTATCTATCTATCTATCTTTATCTATATTTATATATCATCTACCTTATATATCATCTATATTTATTCTCAATCTTTTCTCACATAATAGACTTTCAACAAATGTTTCATATTATAAGGAGCATAATATATGCTTGAGGCATTCTTAACATAATGTAAGAGTGATAACCTGGTACTTTTGGTCTCTCTCATATGTATTTAAAACCATAAAATAAAGCCATCTTCTTTGGCTATCCAGTTTTCATTAATTCACTACATCTAGCCTAGCATCAGCTTCAAGGTCACCTTTAATCAGAATTACCATTCTGATTAATCATGCATATTCTTTTCAAAATAAATGTTAGATTGAGAAAATAAATCCATTTTAAGCAGAATTGTAGTTCATTAGATATGTCTTTCAATTAAAAATATAGCATTATGTGGTTAATGTAAAAATGTGGTTTTCTTTCTGGAAGTACAGGTGTAAGCAAAATTTTGAGAGGTGATAACTTGAAAAGTAGACTTTCAAATATGAACAAAATTCTTGATCCAACTAAATAATATTTTGAGCCAGCTCATTTCTCATCCACAGAAATACATATATTGAAAGAATATTATTTTATTGCCAACTCACCATATGCACTGAATTGCATTAGGATGTTTATTCTAATATCTTCACAATATTCTCCACTACATTCTCAAAATAAAGCACAAACAAACAAAAGCAAACCACTTTCAACAAATGATAGATACACCTTGATCTTACTAGCTGAGATTCTTATTTCCAGCACTTATCATAAATATATAAACATTTTCCACTGCTAGCAAACCTCACTGCATTTGTTTTCCAGTGTAAATATAGTAATGTGTGAATGGCATTTGCTTTGAATCAAAGCTACAAAATTAATATACCACATTTTGAGATTTTTACCAGGATGAAATAATGTAAGAAATATAATCAATGACAGTAAATCATTGCCATGTTTTAATTGTGATTCTGTCATTAATTTAGTTTCAGTAATTATTTTTAAAAAGAAACAATAATTCAACAATGAACTCCTTCTTTGGTACATTACCTGATGCTCCTTGGAAGGCATTTCTATATAGATACTAGATGAAATCAAACATAGACTGAAATTTTATGTATTTGAAACATCTCAAAGACATACCGAAATCAAAGAACAAAAGAATCTTTCATTCTCCTTGTGACATGAACAGCCATGGGCTTACGCTAATGAACAGCCATTAGATACAAAGGGCTACTGTTTCACCCAAGTCACAACTCAGCCTCAATCCATATGCTGGCTAGCAAAGAAGTAAGACTGCATTGAACTAGCAACTGAGGGAAGCTAGGTTTTCACAGTGGAAGGCTGCCTCTGAGGAAGATGTGTATTTTTGCAAGAGCACCCTTAAGTTTGATTAGAAAACTACTGAGGAAATTGGAAATATGTTTATCATAACATGTACTATTGCATCTAAAAGTCAATCCTCAAATGCTTAAGGGGGCAGACAGACAATGAGTGAAGATGCAGGTGAGACAAAAATATCTGGAAAATGACAATATCCAAAGTAGAAAGATAACTTTAAGTTCCTGCTTTATTAGAACTCTGAGAATTCAACACAGAGTTATCAGATAATTTAATTGTTTGTGACATCACATGAAATATTTTATCTAAAATTCACTACACTAAATGTTGACAAATAAATCATTTTTTCAAAAACATCATGCAGGATTAGCCAAAATACTTTTTTCCTTCACCCATCAGATACATCAGATTTTAATTAAATTTTTAAATATTTTTAAAAATTTAATTTTATAATTGAGAAAAAAATAATTCAATTGTTTTGATATGCATATATGTAAATGTGTATGAAATGAAGCATCTTTTCACCTATTTATTAGCTCTTTGTATTTCATTTTCTGAATTTAGCCCTTTAATTTCATTATGCAATCTCTGATGTTTGGTTCTTTTATACTCTCAAGTGCAATGACATATACTTCAAACTGACAGTAAGGAACTATTATGTTTTAAAAATGGTCTTTTACAAATTGTCAAGAGATCCCATTTACCAGATTAAAAAATGTTCTAGTTTGAGAGAAAGAGAGAGAGAATGACTTTCATCTATCCATTAAAGAAAAAAAGAAAGTAAAAAGTTAAAAACGTTTTTAAATGGTTAAATTTGTTTTCAACGGAAGAATGCTTTTCTTTACATCTACTAATGTTACATCAATTATTTTAATCTCAATTTGAAAAGTACAGCCTTAGATAATAATTACAGTTGCTACATCTATTGTTTCCATAAAAAGTATTTTGTTTCTTGATAGATCTTTCTGCTTGCCCCTGGGTAGATATCTTCCTCCTGATGTTTGAATTTATACATTATTACAGCTCATCAAGTTACATTTTTTGAGTCTTTTTTTTTTTTTTTTTTTTAGAGGGCAGTGTCACTGGCCCTCATATGTGGGATCTGAACCAGGGCCGCTGGCATCCCAAGCCAGCTAGCTATTAAACACCACGCCACATGGCCAGCCCTCAAGTTGCATTTTTTGTATGCTCTTTCTCACCTATAGCTCCATATGCTTCACGAAACATCAGTCCATAGGAATTCACATCACACTTATCACCATACAACAGGTCTCCACACCTGGCTTTCCAGTCTCTTTATAAGATTTTTGGGACAAGAGTTATGAGTTATTTAAATATAATTGTAAAGCAAAATTGATGAAACCAATTTTTGGAAATGAAAAGTGTACACAGCTTTGTTCTTAACAGCACCCAAATCCTTTAAACATTTTGTTAAAATTCTAAGGAACTGGCTAAATTTTGCTGTTTTTTATAATGACTTATCCTGTCTGTCCACTTCCTAAAGGATTTTAGTTTCCTTGCTTTTATATTTCATAGTTATTCAGATCAATATGATGACAGTATGTGCTGTGCATGACACAGAATTAGGTAACATCCTGGTAGTTGCTATCTTTGAGTCTGGGAAGACATTTTACTATGAAGTAGACCACTCATAATTTTAGGCTTCTTCTAGTTTGTCAGGACTCCAAGTCATTGTTCACTTTCTGAAATACTGTAATTTACATGTCTTGTGAGTATGTGACTATACCATAACCACTAAGCATGTATTTTTTCCCAAGGACTTGCTTCAAAGAACTTTAATAATTCTTCTTCTTTGAAAGAGTTGAGTCTGATAAATTTTTCTAAGACATATACCCCCAAATTTGAAGACCTGTAAATATTGGCTGAAGAGCAGGCTGCCTGTCAATTATAGATCATCAACCATGCATTATTCACATAATTTCTTCCGGGATGTACCAGTGTCTATCACACATTAGGCATTCAACAAATGCTTTTTAAATGAAATATTGAACCAATTATATCAATTATGATATAGCCAAAATATATCATGGTGGAACGTCTACACTTGGACATCTTCTCAGGTTCCTATTAAATTTAGTAGAATAAGTGGAGTCCATAAACAGACTTAGTTCACACTTCTACTGACCATGTAGTAGAATAAATTAGGGTGACAAAAAAGTTTATAAATGTTTTGCCATCCTTGCATTTATATCAACAGTCAGTGATTTTTCTTGGTCAGTGCCTTAATAAGTAAAGGACTTGTTAGCACAAAAGATATGAGGGTATCTACTGGAACCATCAATTCCCATTCTTAAATTGCAGTGCTGTTGACAATGTTACATTTTATGAAATGGTTCTCTGCTTCCTATGCTGAGATGAGTGCTGGGTGCCCTAAATGCACAACCAATTTTGGGTGCTTTTAGAGCTTTATGTCTTTTTACCATTCTTTTCATGATAAAAATCTTCCAATAAACTTAGAACTAGACCACACTCTCTTAGGCGCCTCTTCCTCAGTAAAAGAGGAGTTTTATTATCTCTTAGGACAGTCTCTTTCCCATATTTGATTTTAAAAAGTGCTAAGAAAAATTTTATACTTACATTTCAGATTCAATTTTATATATCTATACTCCCAGGTTTATGTTTCATTCAGTCAATAATGCTGTTATATAATACCATAGCATCATTTTATTTTTCTCTATAGAACTTATCTCAATTTGTAACTAAAAAATAATTTCTGTGATTATTTGCTTACTATTCATTTATAGTACACAGTAAAAACACAATACCTGTTGAATGAATACATGCATAAATAAAATACTATATTAATAACTTAATAATTGTGCATACTTGAAATTTTATTTTCAATCACTTATTATGAGTCAAAACTATATCTAGATCTTCATCTAATCTTTATCTAATAATTATAATACACTTTTTCCAGTGAAAAATTTAATACATGTAGCAACGACACACTTCACAAGGCTCATTTCAGACTTCCTGTTAGAGAACAGCTAAACTACTGTGGAGCTACCGTCATCACTCATTGTATTTTCTTTTGAAGGTACCCCACCAAATACCCTCAATTTGATAGGCATATAAAAAATCCATGAACAAGAATCATAAAAATTAAAAAAAGAGTAATTTCATCTTGAAAACAAATTACCGACTCATAACATTTTAATTACAGAATGGTAAGTGACAGATAAAAGTGATCTATCCTCCATGATACATAGTAATCTTTCCATGTGGGAAATCTACAATCAAAATTTCCTGCTTAAAATTTTTCAGTGGCATTCTACAACTATACACTAAAATCCCAATTCCTAAATATGTCATATGATTCATTTCTTCAATCTGTCCCAGCCTTCCTCTAGGATTGTATCCTCTTCTTACACTTCAGCTGACAGTAATACAAACTAGTTTTATTTCCCATTGTTGAGAAAACCCTATTTTCACATTTCCTCCAACTTTCTGGTTGAACTTCTCATCTAAATAAACTTCTGTTCATCCTTCCCTATCTTCACATACCTTTCCTTGGCTGCCATAACACATCACAGTTACTCTAATATGGCATTTCATACATCTCTTTTCCTGCTAGATGATGATATGAGTGTCCTGAGGGCAGGGCCATATCTGAATCATGTTTTTTTGTTTTTTTGTTTTTTTTAGTATTTATTATTACGTCCATAAACATTAGCACAGATGCTAGATTCTATGTATATAGTGGTGAACAATATACCATGAGTCCTGCCCTTCTAGAGTTTTCACTGCAACAAAAAATACATACATTGAATAACTTCTTGCAAATATGAGGATCATTATAACAAAGAACACAATACGATAGAAACCTGGTAACAGAGATAATAATCTTAGTCTCCTAAGTACACAAAATGTTTGCATTATTTTAGAAATAAGGATAGGGACAAAATTCCTCTCTTTGTCTGCCTTTTGCCTACTTTTCCTGTTTTCTTTTTATATTCAACCCTGTTTTAGGAAAGTATGTAGAGAAAAAGTACATGATAGTGAGAGCACCCAAACCCATTTTGTTCATTTCTCCTAGCCATAGAGGATAGGACCAGGTAGAAGATATCAGAATCATGGTGGAATGGGGTCAAATATAAATGACACTGTTAATGTAGAAATGAGAGAAGAAAGGTTAAAACAAACAATGAAGTGAGACTGTATGGATTTAGGGAGCAAATATATAGATATCAAGTCATGTACCACCAAGGACATTTTAGAGATAACACATTTTAAGGTTAAGTACCTATATTCAAAATAAATAGCTGGCTTAAATTGGATAGTGTTTGTGTTTTCTGCTTTGCTGTAGACCTCAAAATGCAATGTCTTTATGACCTGGTTGACCTGTATATAAAAGTAGTGTAAATTCATCCTACTTAAAGGAATATTCTCTAGAATCCTCAGGGGAATATTCAAGTGTCTAAAATCATAGAGGGGGATGTTTATAGGAGGCACATAAAATGTATCATTAAAAAAATCAAATTTCTGGGCCGGCCGAGTGGCACAGTGGTTAAGGGCTGGCTGGAATTCCAGTGGCCCCGGTTTGGATCCCACATGAGGGGCCAGTGACACTGCCCTCAAAAAAAAAAAAAAAATCAAATTTCTAGTGGGGCCAGCCGAGTGGCTCAGTTGGTTAAGAGCTCGCTCAACAGTGTGAGCTGAGCTCTGAGCAACAGCAGTTCGATGCCCAGCCTGAGCTGAGCTGCTGCTGAGCTGCCAACAGGTGGCAGGATGGCTCTGCTAAAAAAAATAAATAAATAAATAAAATAAAATTTCTAGAGTATGTGTTTTTGCCAATTGCCTTTTATTCATATTCTGAGTATCTTTTAACCTAACTGAAAATGAATAAGAAGGGCACATGTTATCAGCATGTAATAAAAAAAGTAAACTTAAACTAAGTTCACTGGTTCTGCATAGTTCATAGGTATTAGTTAAAAGTGGCTGATGAAGTAGATTTGTAGTGACATTTCTTTCCTGGGTATTAAATCATAAAACTCTGACACTAAGTATGAAAATAGGAGTAGCTTTATGTCAGAAATCCTGCCTTCCTTACAATTTTTCATCTGCAGAGTAATCATCTGAATAGTGGTAAGAATGGAAATGTCAGGACTACTTTTCCAACTATAATTGTTTTCCTGCCAAATCCAATACCAAACTTTAATGAATTATTAAAGTTAGACCATTTTACATAAATTCATCATCATAGCTGATTATCAAGGGCCCAAAAACTGAGAGAGAGGACAACTTTCTTAAGAGGGTAAAGTACCCATTCTTTAAGGTAGAGCTCAAATTCATTTTTAAATTGGCCTGACTGTTTTGGACCTCACTAAACACTACCATTCTGAGTCCCTGATTTATAACAAACCTCTTGTTTATGTTGTATTTTCTTTATTTTATGTTAAGTTTGTTTTTCCACATTTGTCTTGTAAGAAAGGGGATGATATATATCTATAGCTTATGTTCCTCATTTTACAGAGCCAAGCAGGCTTTCACAGTGATAAAATTTCTTAGAGATTGACCAAATGCAAAGGAAGCATGTATGTCTTCAAATACAATTTCTTAATGCATCTTGGATTCCATTTGAACACTCAGGAAATGTTTGGAGAAGTAAAAACTTCATCTTATTTAGTTAGATAATACCTTACAATAGGAATTGTCTCATATTTATAAAGTGGGTAATCACCCTCTTCCCCCTAAATTGCAGTTATCTAGTGACAGACCACCTATTGGTTATACCCTATTTAGTTTCCATAGGAAAAGATTTCTAATTGTTAGGAATGGGTCATATTAACAATCCACCTTATATACAACATATTCAATATTTCTAAATTTATGAAAGAGTAGAATACAAAAGGAGTAAGATACAAATAACTTAAAAACTGAAAATACATCCTTTCAATTATAAAACATTTATTCAAGACAGTTTTTGCAATTCTTTGTGGTGCATATGTTCTGATCCATATACTGTAAATATAATATGCTTAATCCTAAACACAATCCAATTATGCTGACATGATTCTACCTATTTACAGATGAGGATTCTGAGTCTCAGGGAGGCTCAGTAACTTCACCCAGGTCACCTGGGATGCTCAAGTGGAACCAGGATTGGTACATAAGTCACCTGACTGGAAAGGCCACCACATAGTCTATATAACATACTGAGAAAATGCCTTTCACATGAGTGCCAGCAAATGCAAGGCATTCATCTTTGTAATTTAGTCCTTACAGATTTCACCTCTATGCTTTGACTCATTTTTTTCCCTAATAGTTATTCATTGATCTTACTTAGTCCCGCTAACTAAAGGGTGACAGTCTGACATAGTCAATCTGGCTAAGCAATCTGTAATAGAATTTGAGCCCATGGCCTTGGACTAATCAGAATAAGACACTAACTAAATGAATTAAATGATCCAATGTTTGCATATAAAATTTATCAGACCTAACTATGTTTTCATGAGAATTATCCATTTATGCATTGTTTGGGTACCATTTGGTCAGCATTACAACATTAATGCAAGCTGCTCACACTGATGTTCACAATTCATCAAATTTCCTCTTGGAAGCTTCCTAGATTCTAGCATGCAAAGTCTTATTGATGATGTCTGTGGTTCAGGCATAGCTTACTGAGACTCTCATTCTTTTCAGTGACATGAAATCTAGACCTTAACAAATATGCCAGGAATGTATGGTTCCTACAGGTGTAATTTGATATTTTTGGTTTAATTCAGGCTCTGAAAAGTATTAGATCTCAATTTAGCCTTCAAAATCACTTCACCAACATTAAAATTGTGCTACTTATGCAATGAAAAAATAGAATGCATTTTAATGGAAGGTTTGACTTGCAGAAAGATGAATAATTTGCATCAATTTTTTTGTGCATTATGTCCAACTAATGAAGACAAATGTATTCATTCATTTCAGCTGAGGAACTGAAGGCCGGCGATTTTATGCATCTATAATGATGAGTATTACAGTACTTATTATATGATGAATTGGGAATTCTAGAAATGGATGGTGAGCAAAACAGGAAAAAAAAAGCATGTTTCTTTTACTGATTTATATTTTTATAAACATTGGTATATGCTTTAAACAAACAATGCCTCCCCTTGTACCGATTCTACATCTTTTGCTTCATCAAAGAAGAAGGAATAAAGAAACAGTGAGTTCTTATGCATTTAACATTAGATAATAGAAGTGAAAAAAGAAATTTCACATTGTTTATATGTCAAATTGGTGTACTATTACCATAAAAAGTCAATGATACAACCTATTTTAACATTTTTTTTATGTGGTAAGGGCATTATAATGAGATAAAAGGTACTTGAGAATCATTAATAGGATTATTGCTATGTGTAATCATTAAGATAAAATGTTATAAAACAGTTTATAAAGGTAACATTCAAGTGCAATTATAAGAATGTATCATAATATTTATAATTAAATAATAAATATGACAGAAATAAAAAGTATATAACAATTTCTTGTTTGATAAAATTGTCTTTAAATTTAACCTTGGTATTAAAAGGCATTGTAGGGCCGGCTGAGTGACTCAGTTGGTTAAGAGCTCACTCAAGAGTGCAAGCGCTAAGCAACAGCAGTTGCTCACTTGAGTGCGAGCTCTGAGCTGCCGCTGAGCTGCCAACAGGTGGCAGGATGGCTCAGCTAAAAAAAAAAATAATAATAATAAAATAAAATAAAAAGCATTGTAACTTTATTCAATTTTCATTCATCTTTAGATTTTCCCTTTACACTCTTCATGTATTACATATATTTCAGTTCTAAGAATATGATATGACTAATTTAATTTGGACTTTGTTTACAGAAATCATCACTGACTGAAACTTACTATTGATTTAATCCCACAAGTAAAATGAGAACAAATGAGATTTATAGAAAATTTTAGCATCATAGACCATATGAAGAGACATGAATACAATTCCCTCAATTGCCTTCTCAGCAGACAAATAATTCACATATGTTATTAAAGTTGTGAGGAACTAACAAATGAATTAAGTGTGCTGCTAGTTTATCATTAAAAATAGAAATAGTTTTAATGAGACCTTTCATTCACTTTACAATATTTCTAGCAAATTGAACACAGCAAAGCAAAAGAACACCAATGGCCCTAATGGATTTTTTTATAGACTGCTGCTTTCCTACCAGCTCATGGGCTGCTGAGTCGACCTAGTCCTGAAAGTGCAATATGCACTCAACACTGGAGAGAGAGAAACCAAAAGGCTTTTAGTACGGTGGTCAGAAGGGAAGCAATGCAGTCAAAAAGGCCATTAAAGTAGAAATGTTCTCTCTTCGGAAAAAGAGATTATCACCTAAGGTGAATTAAGAGGCAGGATTGCAACTGTTCACACATTTTAAATATTCCTTAATGAAAACTGCTGTTATTTGCTTTTTGGCTTTACCTCATGCAGAGTTTTTAAATTTTTTTGTCTTAATTCTTTTGAATGAAATAGGAAGTTCAGTTAACTTATTATGAGTAAGAACAACTCTAATTTCAAACATCTACCATACGGTAAATACCATATTAAAATAACATTGCTGTAGTCAGGAAAATTATGAAAGGGATTTAATGTCACCCCAAGCTTAATTAAACCAGCTTATGCTTATTTAGCGTTTACCTTTACATTATTATAGATTGCTCCACTAAGGTATTTTTGTGTAAAGACAGCTTCCCTAATTAAATAGCTTATATCTGAATCATTCAGCAATTTTATAACACACTGGTCAGTAATCATCACACTCAGAGAGATGAATGGTGATGGTAGAGCCCTAGATGAATCACAGAGGACGAGGCTTAGCAGGTTAAGAAGTGGATGCATGGGCTTTTAGGGGAAAAAAGGAAAATACATATAAGTTTTGAAATATTTGAAATATGTATAAGTTAAAACATAATTATTTCTGTTTTAACCTCCTTCACTTAATTAACCACAGGTACCTCTATGACAATATCTGAAAATCTGAGCAATAATATAAGCAAAGGGATTTCCTCTCTTTGATCACATTTACACATAGCTGAAATTTTCATTACGGATTATGGCTCCTGCAAATATAAACTCCAAATCCTGGGGACTTTCTGGAACTGATCTAAATTTCCAGAGACTGAGCTGATATTGCTGTGCTTTGAATACATTTATCTCCTTAACTCTTGCTGGGAAAAGAGCAAGAGCCTCAAATGACATTTTTTAACACCTTTTTTATTTGGATTCTTTTTTTGGTTTTGGCTTAACAAAAATTTAAAACTACGTAAATATAATGTATTACAAATAATCTTCAACAACTTGAACAATGATATACAAGGTAAATGCTAAATTGACTAACTGAAAAAATGCAGATTATGGTATTGGTTGAAAGTTTTGGGGAAGTCAGAATCTCATTCAAGTACTAGAGCTGCATGCCATTGTGTGTATTGATGACTAAATAAATATAAATATTTCATGAAGCTATATAGCTGTCGGAGGTATGACATAGTAAATCATAAATTAATGCCTGAACTATTTTTCTCAAAAGTAATGTATTTGAGGGAGTGAAGTGTGAATGCCTCTTTGTAGGTTATACTTCTTTATTAAAATTATATAAGAGTTAAGATTCATTGTAATGTGTTGAGTTCAAAATAATTTTATGCCATTTTATGAGTGAATAAAATACAATTCACTAAAATTAAGAACTTAATATTATCAAGTCAGAGAAAAAAAAAAGTTATCTGAACAAGAGACAAAAAATACATTGCAGGGCTGGCAGTGGCTCAGTTGGTTAAGAGGTGAGCTCTGAGCAACAGGACAACTGGTTCAAATCCCATATGGGCCAGTGAGCTGCTCCCAAGCTGAGATGCCAACAGGTGGCAGGATGGCTCTGCTGGTGAGAGCACATTCTCCTAACAACAAGGTTGCCAGTTTGACTCCCGCATGGGATGGTGGGCTATGCCATCCTGTAACTAAGGTTGAACACGGCACCTTGAACTGAGAAGCCATGAGCTGCCGATGGGTAGCTGGATGGCTACTGGACTTGGAGCTGAGCTTGCTGCACCCTCCACAACTAAGGTTAAAGGACAACAACTTGGCGGTTCATCTTCCCCAATTCCCCAGCACTGTTCCCCTTCTCAAATTCCCCGATAAAATCATACACACACACACACACACACACATACACACACACACACACACACCAACAGGTTAGTGATTTGAATATTCATTCCTTTAAATTTAAATTATAGTGTTCAAATTTATCTAATTCATAATTAGGCTGAAAAGGTATGTAAAATGCATTAAACAACTTTTTTACTAATAATGAAACATTTTAATTAAATTTAAATTCAATAGTGTTTGGCACTGAAAATAAAGAAGAATTTTCTAAAATATTCTCCCTGGTGTATAAATTTTCAAAGTCAAGGTATTATTCATCTCTTTTGAATTTTTATTAGTATGTACTGATAATTTTACATTAAAATTCCAAGAAGGTCCTTATAAAAGTTAGAAATTTATCATGTGCTATTGCCTAATTTTTAAAAATGAATTTTAATGAAAACACTAATATATTATACTATTATACAGCACTAATCTACACACTACAATGAAATGATTACATTGAGATACTTAACCCAACTTATTTCTAGGAAGTTTCTCATGCAAGTGACCTTGCTAATATCAATAAAAAATGTATGAAATAACTTGGCTCTCTTCAGAAGGATAGAGTTGATTTGATCAGCCAAATTGAACAGGTAAAATGTAAAAAACAAAACAAAACAAAACAAAACAAATCTATATCCTAAGGTTTGCAATTTAATTTGTTTTGTTCTCTTACCATACCTGTAAGTTAAAAATTAGTGGACAAGGAATTTCCATGTGCTGTACTCAGTATTTTCCTCAATTTAAACTGTGACATTAAAATATGCTTTATACATTTATTCATATTTTTGTTTTATATTTTCTTAATCAGTCAATACCTTTTTAGTAAACAGGGCCAGTGGTTGGGAGGGATCAAAAATTGCTCTTTGTATGGTTTCAATAAACTATAACATAAAGCTTCCTTACAACTAATTCAACTATTATTTTTATTTTTTAAAATAGTTTCACATTTGAAATATCCTAGTGGGCTTTGCAATTTTTATAATATACTATTTTGATTAATTTTATTAAGCACTTCCTTAAAGCAAGACAGTATGATAGAGACATACCTGGTACCTTGGTATACTATATTTATAAAACAAACAAGCAAATGAAAAAAAGCTCACGTTTAAGGTTTTATATTAAGCATAAGTCAAAATTTTTTTCATACAGTGTTAATTTCCTGTTTCTGCTGTAACAAATTACTACAATGTTAATGACTTAAAACAATGCAAATTTATTGTCTCATGGTTCAGGAGGTCAAAGGTCATAAGAAGTGTCTGCAAGGCTGTAATTCTGTGGCTTCTAGGGGGAAAAAATTGTTTCCCTGCCTTCTAATCTAACTTCTAAAAGTCTTCTGCATTTCTAGCCATGTGGCCCCTTTCTCCATCTTCAATTCAGCAGGAAGCATTTTCAAGTCTCTCTCAACATGTAATTAATAAAGGCAACCTCGACTAAGATTGGAGTAGGAAAGGCCTGGCCTGCAGAGAGAGCTCATATGCACTATGGGGTCTTTGTCAATGACCCCAAACAGGAAGATATTAGTTACTGACCCCAATTGGAAGAGAAGTACAGTGTACTCCCAAAAAGGTAGTTCAACCTCTTTCCTACCCGCAAAGAAGAAAGATATTCCTTTTGCCCATCAGCAAGCCCAGTCAACTGATATGCTGCAGCTCATCCAATGAGAAGCCATCACCACCTGAACTTTTACTTTCCTGCAATAAACTCATTTTTCTCTTGCTGATGACTTCCTTATCCCATCTTAATTTCTATAAAAGCTTTCCATCTTGTATAACCACTGGGAGTATCTCTCTGCTTGCTAGATGAGATGTTACCTGATTCATGAATTGTTTAATAAAGCCAATTAAAGCTTCAAATTTACTCAGTTAAATTTTATTTATTAACAACATATATCTTTTCTCCTTTTTCCATCATGGTCTGCAAGTTTGTGCCGTCCACTAAATTCATATATTGAAATCTAATCCCCAATATGATGATATTTGAAAGTGGGGCTTTTGGGAGATGATTATGTCATGAATGTGAAGCATTAATAAATGAGATTAGTGTCCATATAAAATGGACTCGAGAGATCCCTTGACCCTTTAGCCATGGGAGGACACAGTGAAAAGACGACTGTCTATTAAACAAGAAGCAGGCCCTCACCAGACAACAAAACTGCAACACCTTAATCTTGGGCTTCCAGCTTCCAGAACTATGAGACATGAATTTCTTTTGTTTCTTCTAAATCACTCAATTTCTGTTTGTTTTTTGTTTGTTTGTTTTTTGTTTTTAACAGTGCTACTGGACTAAGACATGCTTTATCTCACTTTTGGTTACCTTGCACCTATCTAATTAATCCAGGATAATATTCTCATCTCAAAATCTTTAATCACATCTGCAAAGTCCCTTTTACCACATAAGGTACATAGTCCCAGGTCAGAGACATTTTGGGGTATCCATTATAATGTTCTCTACAAGTATACATGTACTATAATATTATGTACTTATGCATTTATTTATTTATGATATATATATATATTTCAATAAATCAAAATTTTCATTTTTTTATCTTTTCTGGTAATTATTATCTTTTATTTCATTTCCTAATTATTATTGAAAATAATTTTGTCATTTGGAAAAAAGGGGATGTTAAAAAATAATCAATCCTGGGTATCAAATAGTCTAGCTATATTAGAGAAACAGTCTGTTATATGTATCTTCCCTTAAATAAAACAAATAAAATAAATATTCATGGGAACCATTTTTGGCTCATTCTTTCAATTAATTTTCTAATTCAAAAACTACGTACATATCTGAAAAAATAAAGTTGTGAAAACTCATAAAACATGTGTTCATAAAATATTTTTTTAAGAGTCAGATTGAAAGGGTTCCATAGGGGGATATTGTAAGATTTTTCAACATTGATACAGTAAAAATGTCTACTTACAATTTTGGTAGAAATCAAATTTTCTTTTGTTACTTATCCATTTAGAAGATGTCTACATCAACAAGATGTGTTCATTAAAAATGAAATTTGTAATGCATATGGAAGTACTGTTTTACTCCCTTCTCACAGCAACTAAGATTAATGAACAAAAAACAAGTGGCTGACATAAAACATACCCATGGGGGTGCCAACGCCATAGCCTTTGGAGTCTATAAGGCCACCAATCTGTGTCAGGTTACAATTCCGCTGGGTAACAAATTCAATGGTTGTTGACTCCATTAGGAAAGCATAATCAGAGGTGAGGACTCGCTGGATTCCTTCTTCATTACTTTTGACAAGCACTGACTGCCTCCTGCTACTCATAAAGGCCCACATTTTGTCATACGTGGAGATTTTTGATTTCTGCAGAAAAATAAAATACGTAAGAAAGATATTCCTTAGTTTCCATGTGATCCTACAATATTTTGATGGAATTGACTACTTTTAGTTTACTCATACTACCTTATAATTGCATTATGAATAATAGTGATACCTAAACAGAAAATCAAAATCTGTGTAAAAAAATTTCTCATAGCAATTCCTCATTGTGTTTCCAGGTATAATGTAGATTTATTTAACAAATATATCAAACTTTATGTCTTAATGTTAAAAAATGTACAAGTAGTCAATCATAAAAGGAAATAAAAAGGAAAATAAACAAGATTAATAAAGAGGGTCTTTTGTGCTTGTATCTCACATGAGTGTCTCATGTTTATAATTTTATCTTTCAACATTGCTATAGCATTAATTTGAAAGACACATACACTGGACACCAATCGACACTGTAAAACTTCAAGAGGCTATTTTCCCCAATTTTGTTGACTATAAGACAGATGTCATGTTAACCCCCAGGGATACACAAATATATAGGTTGAAATGATGAGAGAAATTCATTACAAATAAGGATGTTACAAATAAAAATGACTATATTTCCAGTGAGACACAATCTGGGCAGCACAGAATTTCCTTTAGTCTGCCTCAGGTCAACAGGAAATCTATCCTTCATGTCTACTAACTAGCTAAAGATTTCTGGACCAATAAAATTGAATAGCTTTTATATCCAACTGAAAATTCTCAGTAGGGCTTTACAAGGATTTCATTACTAAGGGAAACAAATGGGTTTTGTTCAGAAAGTGCTGGTAAAACATAAACATGAAAAAGGTTAGCATGTGCTTATGGAAATCTCATCTGTGAAACACTCTAGTTTAATTTTTATAGAAATAAAAAATAATAATATTGAAGCTATAAACACATGGGGGATATTCACTATGCTAGTTGCCGTGTTATAAAAAGTCAAAACTATTTTCAAACAAATAGATATGTAATCTTTTCACAGCTTACATATACTTTTAGATCTACATATACCAGGTCATAAATGTGACATTAACATGACTTCTACTAAAAGGCATGTGTACAACAACATTTAGAAACTCTCCAGCACTGTTTCAGTGATAAAAAGGGAAGAAAAACCCTAAATTTACTGGGGAACAAACTAAAGGTACATGAGTAATTTATAAAACCAAGTATAGCATTGGAGCTCAAAGAGGGTAGAAATGTAAACCTTTGCTCTCCAGTGAGCAAAAGGCCCATGGCTTAGTTTAAAAGACAGTGGCACTAAAATACTTAAAATAAAATTATTAGGATTACAAACTTGTATAGCTATGGTGGTGTGAGTCAAGTAAAATGATCAAATGTGGGTAACAGAAAGGAGAAATGAAAGGATTATTTAAGATTTTGATGAAATTCTTATTGGAATAATTGAGACCAATAGTGAGATTTAAACTCATTTGGTTGTCCAAATCAGTGACATAATAAGGATAGTAAGAACAAGTTCACTTCCTTTTTTTTTTTTTTTTTTTTTAAGGTTTTATTGGGAAATTGGAGGAGGGGAACAGCCTTGGGGAATCGGGGAAGGAGAACAGACAAGTTGCTGTCTTTTTCTTCTTCAGTCTAGTTGCGGAGGACATTGTTTCACTGGCCCTTGTTGGTATGGTCATTGCGCTCTTCCTGGATGAGGCAGATCGGCTGGTGGTCAGCCTCTGGATGGTCCCTCACCGCAGCTATTGGCAGCTCACGCTGGCTGCCGGCCACTCACTGTAGCCTACAGCAGCCCACTACAGCAGGGGCTGCAGCCTACACCATCGCTGGGGCTCACACAGCCCAGCTCCAGGTGGAGCTGTTGTTAGCTGTAGAGGGCAGTGTCACTGGCCCTCATATGCGGGATCCGAACCGGGGCCGCTGGCATCCCAAACCAGCTCTTAACCAATGCTCCACTTGTCCGGCCTCACTTCCTTTCAAAGGCAAGAATTTTTCTCCTAATGTTTTGGATTAGGTGAGGCCTAATTACAAAAAAAAAACAAAAAACAATCAATACTAGAGTTCACCTGCAAATCAAAGGAATTTTATGTAAAAAAATAAAATTGGGCACAGACAGCTTTTGTTGTAATGAAACTATGACTGATAATAAACAATTCCATAAATGATAACACTAAAAAAAGTGTAATCAAAATGGCACACTCATCACTTCAGAATTTAAAATTTAACATATTCAATGGAGAGTGATACGCAATATAAGATGGGAGTTCTGAGGTCACATGAAGCACAGAGATAAGAACACATACGAAAGTCATTTTTACCTATATTGTCTGTAAACAGCCTAAAATCTCTGCTTTGTCAGTTACAAGAACATTAGAAATCAATATATTTTATTGCTTTAGTTAAATGATTTCCAATTCATGATAATATGTTCCATCCATTGATGAGTTAATTTAAATAAAACTTGAGGTCTAGTATTTTTGTCCCAAAGAGAAGGGGAACAGAATGTTTACAATGGCGCTAACCGTTTAAATAGTATAATCATTTTTTATTTTTATGTTTAATATTAAAAGTAGTACTTTCTAGGGCCGGCCGAGTGGTGCATTGGTTAAGCGCTGGTTTTGGGATGCCAGCGGCCCCGGTTCGGATCCCACATGAGGGCCAGTGACACTGCCTTCTACAGCTAACAACAGCTCCACCTGGAGCTGGGCTGTGCGAGCCCCGGTGATGGTGTGGGCTGCAGCCCCTGCTGCAGTGGGCTGCCATAGGCTACAGTGAGTGGCCCGCAGCCAGCGTGAGCGGCTGGCAGCCAGGCGTGAGCTGCCGATAGCCGCGGTGAGCGACATCCAGAGGCCAGTGACCAATCTGCCGCATCCGGGAAAGAGCGCAATGACGATACCAACAGTGAAGCAACATCCTCTGCAACTAAACTGAAGAACAAAAAAAAGACAGCAACTTGTCTGTTCCCCTTCCCCAATTCCCCAACGCTGTTCTCCTCCGCCAATTCCCCAATAAAAAAAAAAAATCTAAAAAAAATAAAAAAAATAAAAAATAAAAGTAGTACTTTCTAATTTAAATACATACAACACAAACAATTCTAAAGAAGAAATTACATTTTAACAGTACATGAATGTATCCGTTATTAATTTTTTTTTGTGGTTGTGGTTGATGTAGTAAACATAAAACTTTTTAAAAAACAAAACTGAAAACTAATTAAGATATTTTTAATCTACCCTTTACAAATAATTATAGTTTGATTTTATATTAATGTGAAATGTAGTATTATTTTACATTTGAAATATCTAATCTACAATAGTAACCTTTATTTGACAAGGATTTTACAAAATATATTTTCATAGAAAAGTCTTGGAACACCTCATCACACTAATTTTTTATTTCCATATGCACTTCCTAGAAAGTACTATTTATTTATACTTATTTTGAAATTAATCATTTCTTATCTTCCATCAGTATTTAAGTATTTCTTATTGATTGACTTCTGGTTTTCAGGAATCTACTGTCTATGAGTTTTATACAGCATCACTCATCTTTCCTGTCTGCAGAAGACATGAGTATTTCTATTATTACTATAATTGTAAAATTATTTTAGATAGAAAAGTCACACAAATTGTCTTGTTTTTCATAATAAAAACAAAAACCTAAATTAGAAATATTTCAATTTAGAAAGATGAACTGCTGCTCACACAAATCCTATGTGGTTTGTCTGCTTTTGTTGTTGTCATTCTTTGACTACAATTTTCAATTTAGCACAGTCACTTCTTTGCACCTGGAAGTTATGGCTGTAAAACATAACTATGTGTAGAAAAAATATGGGAGATACGATTAAAAGCCATCACTACCTTTGTAGACTCTGTGTTTGTATGTTTGTGTTTGTATTTGTGTGTGTGTGTGTGTGTGTGTGTGTGTGTGTGTGTGTGTGTGTGTGAGAGATACCATTCAACTCTTACCTATTTCTATAGAAAGTTGAAGAGGACTGATATTCAGCATCTCCTGGCAACTTTAATACTTGCATTATTTTTAGTAGTAAAGAGAGTATAGTGCATCACCACTTTAAAAACAAAAGGTCTACACAACCTGAATCTTACTGTGTAACACTTAAATTTAAAGTAGCTAAGATGATCTGAAACTGCCATTGAATAATATGTCAACTATAATTTTATATATATATGTATATATATATGATGTGAAGTACAGTGTGGGGAGTGGAGTCAATGGAATTGTAACAGATGGGGAGCGGTGGATTGGGGGGGTTGTCACTTTTTGAGGGGTGAAAAGTATAACCATTGCATTGTTTTGTACACCTCAAACTAATAATAAAAATAAAATAAAATAAAAAAATAAAGTAGCTAAGATGTTTATAAAATATTTGAAAAAAGTATTTGAAACAAACTTTTAGGCTGATTGAGAAGCTGGCGATGCTTTTTTCTCTATAAGTCTGACCACTGAAAAACAATTGATTACTTATACTTAAGTAATATATAGGTAAATTCTGAATAATGTAGGGCTGAGTCAGAAGTAATGACCCCTAGTTCTTATTACTTAATAACGTATGTTCTGATGCAAACCACTTAATCTCTTTGTATTTCAGTTTACATAATACTCAAATATATTTGCCAATCTTACAGGGTTTTTGTGAGGCTCATATAAGACACTACATGTATAAACACAATGCAGTATTAAAATAATTTTGTAACTATTTTGTTAAAGAGAGTGTAGTGCTATCAAATGCTTATGTGTTATTTTTCTTAAAACATACCAAGAACTCTGGCAAAAAAAATAGCAGTTGGATATCATCTTTGAAAACATGTTTTCTCCTGTGGCATTAAACCATAAAGCAAAAGAGAATGGGACAAAGTGTAACAAAATTTTGGAAGCTAGAAAGCAGATAGATGAATTGCAAGTGAGTTAACCAAACTTTAGAAATCTTGTACCCACAACAGTTTCAGAGATCAGCATTTCCAAATCTCTCCAAAGTCAGGATGATCAAAAGTTTAATAAAAGTAGAATTTATTAAAAGAATGTCTTAAAGCAGTTAATCCTCAGAGTTGTTCTCTATGTCTGAGCTATATGGTGACACTTCAGCCCACCTAAGCTGAGAACTACAGATTTTATTCTCTGGAGAGGAAACAAGAGCACATTGGACACAGTTGAGCCAGAAGAGACCATACTGAAATCAGAAGAAATAAGTTGAAGCCTATAACCAATGTTGAGACCAGTCAGCCCTGTATCTCTCTTGGTTCTTAGAGTTCCTCCAGTAAGGATAATGGGAAATTTTTTTCAAGCAAAACTGAAGGGCTTCAGAGAGATGATGATGATGATGATGATAGTAGTAGTAGCAGTAGTTAATACACATAAAGAACAGCATGTGCCAGACATTATTCTAAATTATTTATAAATATTAAATTATTTAATTATTACAAGAATTCTATTCTGTGGTAGGTATTTTAGTTCCCATTTTACAAATGAGAAAACCAAAACAAAGAGGTTAATATTTGCCTGAATTCATATGGCCAGTTTGTGGCAAAACCATGAGTCTAACATGGACAGAATAGGTATACTGAGTTCATAGTCTTAATTATCAATTCTGTCTAAAGACACACATGAATTCCCAACAAAATGACCCACTATATCCCTCTACAGTGAAGTTCGCAGTGTCAGCCTTGAGTCAGCACCCAAAGGTTGCAGTGAGTCTATTTAGTCTATTATATATCATCAAAAAACCAACAATTTAAAAAGAGTTTCTAACATGAAATATAAAGACTAAAACAAACAAAAACGTCCTCAGGGAGGTAAAATATACTGCACAACTAAAAAAAAAAATTAAGTGCACTCTTGAAAGAAAATATATTCAGAGAACAAATCCATATTAAAAATCTGATCTCAAATATGAAAACCTCAAATGAAATGTCGGAAAATAAAGTTAAGGAAATCTACAGAGAAGTAAAGTAGAATAAAAAAGTTTAAAAGACAGAATGAAGGGGAAAAAAAGTTCCCTGAGGAAGTAATAAGAACTGATATCTGAAGGATGAGTTCATGTCAACGACATGATGAAAGGTCAAGAACTTTCTAGATAGAGGGAAAATCTGTTAAAAGATGCTGTCTTGGACATCAACTTTATAGGTTGGGGTAACTGAAGAAAGTACTCTTTGGCTGGGTACATAGAGTCAAGGAATATGGTACCAGAAGATGATGGAAAAATAGATAAGGGATGACCAAGGTGACCTTACCATTTATCTCAGCTTTCAAAACTTTAGGCTCCTTACTGCCTCAGGCCACTGACTCCACTTTTACCCTGACCCTTACAGAGAAGTCAGATAGTCTAACTACTGAGCTCCCTACACTCCTTTTTGTTAAAACATTTACTTTAGAAAATGTGTAATTATAAATTCTCTTTTTTTTTTTTACATCTTTGAGGTGTAAATAAAAAAAAAATCCTCTTGTCAGTTTTACAACCCAGAATTATCTTTCTCAAGGGCTAAAAAAGCCATCATTGTAAAATCAAACAAGATAGGACTTTCTCTGTGGGAGGATAGAAGCCTAACTTATGTGGCACCTTGCTCCAAATTGCAAAACTACCTCCTGCCATGAAGACACTAGAAGTTTATTTTTCTCTGGGTCAATTAGCAAACCACAAGGGCTATATGACACCTCTCCATGACAGCTCATGAAAACTTGTCCACCTTTAAACACTCTTGTTCCGCCCTTAAAAACTCTCCAATTTTAGTGAAGTTGACCTCAGACTAAGTTCTGGCCTCTTTCCTTAATAGCCTTGACTACAGCCTTCCTTGCCTGTTTAAATTTGTCCAGTGCAATTTTTGTATTGACAGGGCCAAGCCATTCTTTTAAAATATATAATATGTATTGAATTACTCTGATATAATGCCTGACATAGGCAGGGAACAATTCTAGATATTGATGAGGTTCCAAAGAATTGCAAATAGTTAACATGAAAGGACAATTATAGAGGAAGAGGAATCCTAAGGTCAAACTTTGTGCAATTTTGAATTTCAATGGCTGACAGGGAAGACTGAGTCTGCAAATGAGACATAAAAAGAATGAACAGGGGCCGGCCGAGTGGCGTGGTGGTTAAGTGCTGGCTTGGGAAGCCAGCGGCCCCGGTTCGGTCCCACATATGAGGGCCAGTGACACTGCCCTCAAAAAAAAAAAAAACAATACAAAAAAGAATGAACAGAAACTGAGGAAGAAAATCTAGAAATTGTGGTGATGCAGAAATCAAGGCAAGAGACTGTTCAGCGAGGAAGTGGTCATCTGTGGTGATTTGCCAAAAACAAACAATGCACATGATGGGAACTGAATAATGTCTTTGGGTTTGGAAACAGCGTTTTTTGGTTATTTTAGCAAAAGCTAACTTGGTGGAGTGGGACACTTAGAAATAACATTGAAATAGATTAGGGAAGAGGAATGTATAATGGAGCAAGTAAACGCAGACACACAAAAAAGGAAGTAGGACACTGAGGAGGAAGCAATGCAAGGTAGTACATAGAAGAACGTTAAACTAAGATTTTCAAAGACTGAAAAGATTTTAGCATGTTTAAATGCCGATGGGGAAAGTTTCAGGAAAAAGGATTTAACATGCCAGAGAAAGGAAGAACAATCAATATTGCAAACTTTCTAATAAGATGAGTCTCTATAAAAGGGGATTTAAAATACTGCAATTGGCTTGACCTCTGAATTGAAAATATTTATATTAAACACATGTATAATTATATTTACATTCTAAGATCTATTGTGTAAGGATGAAATATGAAGCCTTGGCTAAATTTATTATTAATAAAATAGAAAATTGTTGCATTTTTTTCTAAGTAAAATAGATTCTAGGATCTCTTAGTTTGGCTGATGGAAACTACACAAGTTAAAGATTAGGAATCAAAATTCATTTAATGTCAGCAAGGAAGTAATTAAAAATAGCATTAATCAAATACGAGTATGTGAAGTGTGAAAGCTGTATGTAAATTTAAAAGAAAGGAAATATCAAGCTGCAATCTGAAATAGTCTGTTAGTGAAAGACAGGACATGTTGAAAGAATCACCTGTACTGTGTTGGGCTCAATCTCCTGTCATGATGGTTAGCTGCATGCAGTGCAGTAGCTACTGATCATTGCTAAGGGATGTGATGAAATCATGGGATGGAGGCTAAACTGCTGAGCTAAAATGCTGTCTTTGAAGGTACTCTGACCACAATGATGGAGAGAAGTAAGGACCAACATAGAACACCAGGAATGACTCAGAAATTGGGACACAGCTTGGCCCTGTGCATTGCTGCTGCCAAATTGATTAGAAAAGACTGTCCAGAAGAAACATATTATATTTAAGAGAAACATGAAAACTGAAAATCAGGTAATAAGCTAAGCACGAAATATAATTCTCTGTGTGAAGAGAACTGATGTAATGACAAATTAGAGAATAACAGAGAAGCAGCTTAAATAGAGTATAGTCAAGTTAAAAAAAAGACTAAATTAGTGGGAAATGAATATAAATAGTATCTTGTTTCACTCCTTTATTTCATAGATGAGAAAACTAAGGCTAACTTGGTAAGAAAAAAAATTACCAGAAAAGGTAGATTTGTAAAGAGAAACATGATACCAGGATATGTGACCTCATGATTTTATGGAAGACTTTTTTTTTTGCATGTTTTAATTAAATTTATTGGGGTGACAACATTAGTAAAATTATATAGGTTTCAAGTGTATATTTCCATAATACATCATCTATGTATCTCATGGTGTGTTCACTACCCAGAACACTTTTAATTATATAACAACATACCTTCTTTGGCAAAACTGTGAGCATTCCTAAGTATTATCCTCTCAGTTATGTTGTACTGTAATTTGGATAAAGACAATCAAAATAAATTAAATTATATCTCAGAGATATTTCTTAAAATGCATATGAAAATCAAAGCTCTACAGAGGAAAAAGAATATTTAAAATTTTCAAAATAAAATCGTCTTATTTTCTCATATAACTTAACCATGGCACACTGAATACTACAATCAATTTCTTTCTCTTCTTTCTTCCTTTTTTTTTTTTTTTTGTGCCCCACATTAAAGACACTTTTCTTTTTATGTTAGATTGGATGGATTTAGGACATCAATGTTCAGCAGTGTTTATTTTATCAAAATGCTGAGGCTTGTAAACTGATTTGATTTCTGCTACATCAGCATAAAACAAATAAAAGCAGTCCATAATGTACTGTCTTTTAAGAATAGCAATTTTCCTGGGCTATGAAACATCAACAAAAAAATAAAAGAATAATTCTTGTCAAGAATAAGAACTATGCTTTTTAAAATTCACAGATGCCAAACGATTTTGTGATTTAACAAGAACATTCAATGTAATACCTAAAATAGTATTTTAAACATATAGGTAATCATTTAAAACTTAAGGATATATTAGCTTTAGCTTCTGACAGAACTCTAAATGAAGTCTGCAGCCTATAATCATTTGGCTTCTTGCAGATCTCCAATACCTACTGGGTTTAGGAACACATTTCCTGAGTACTTTGGAGAGAGATTTTAAAACAGGTAAGATGTTACTATAAGCATAGTGCTTTGAAATTTTATTACTATCCCTTCTGAAATGTTATGAGAGCTAATAAAGCAAGGGTTACTACTATATCATTGCATAGATTTTTTTTTTTTCTTATTGGGGACAGCATGTTTTATAAATACAAAGCCATCTTTAAAAAAATATTTGGTTTAAATTGTTTGAGTACACAAATAAATTATTCACCCCTGTTCATTTTGCTTGCTGTCATATACAAATTAAAATATAAAAACCATATTGTGCTCATTGGATTTGTTTTTTTTTTTTTTTTTTTTTTTAGCTGAGCCATCCTGCCACCTGTTGGCAGCTCAACGGCAACTCAGCTCGGGCTGGCCTCGAACAGCTGTTGCTCAGAGCTCAGCTCGCACTCTTGAGCGAGCTCTTAACCAACTGAGCCACTCGGCCGGCCCTGGATTTGTTTTTATAAACCTGTCAGAGCCTAAAATATGTAAGGAAATAACTATCAATATTTGCATGACCTCTGGAAACAAGAATTTAAAATTAACTTTTTAAGTATGTTTTTAGACTAAAGTTAATTTCCATGAATGAGACGGAAAACATTTAACATTAAATTTGTTTGAAATATCATAACCACAAAGCATCAACAGTACAAAGAAAATGCAGTACTATTTTGTAATATGGTTTATTTCATATAATATTAGAAGTGTTGACTGCAACTCAGAGTCTTTAACAAAGTTAATCAGGTACAACACCCAAAGCATCATGAAGTAATCCAAAAAATATTTTATATTAGAAACGCATTTCTTTTGACTTAAAGAAACATTCATGAAAAAAATGGTTTATCTCCTAAACCATAAAGTGTGGTAGAATTAGTTGAACTTTGATTTATGGATAAATATAGTGAAATATCTAAAAGAAGAGGTAGTAATTTTTGACCATTTTTCATAATCACCAAGTAAATTTGGTGGTATTGGCACTTGCTCAAATGATTCCTTTTCAAGAAATCCCACATGAAAATTTTGTTTCTAACATTAACTTCAATATTTTGTGACAAATGCTATAATCATCTTATTTTGTTTTGAAAAAGTCACATGTAATAGTTCCTACTATGAGGTTGAAAAAAGCCTATACCGAGGTCTCTTTTAGTAAGGGAGAATTTGGCTGAGATTTGCATTTTAATTTTTTATTACAGTAAATAAATTACCAACAATACTGGAACATATGTGCTAGGTAAGAACAGCTGAGCCCTCTCTGGACTCATGCGACCTTGGTCACTAGGAAATTAGAGTTAATTCAGGAAAACAGGGTTGAAGCCATATGGGGTTCATATCAAAGGTGGATTGGAGGCTAGTGCAGTGATCTGAAAGCATTTGGTTGTTAGCAAACCTGTCAGTCTTTGGATTAATTCTGGCAGTTTTATCTCTAAGCATCTGCAATCTCTTAAAACAGGAAATTTGAAGGGAAGGACAATGAGACAGAAGGAATTGCTCTTCTCCGTGTTACTGAGAGTTAAGAGAGAAATAAGAGTGTGACTGAGCATAATATGATGGGCAGTGCAGTTAGAACAATTTGGTGCAGTTAAAGGCAGTTCTCCTTTTTAGGGATATGAACCAGTATTTGATAGTACATTCTGTACTATTTTAAACTCACTAATAATGAGTCTTCCTCTACTTGCATTTTGTTCTGTAAATGAGATATCTTGAACTTTCCTGGTCAAATATATTCTTTTGTTTCAAATAATAGTAATCAGCAATTATTGCCATTTTGACAATTTTTTTTTTTTTTTACTAAAAATGGAAACATTTATTTTTGTGCATGTCATTGAAATCTGTTGATTATAGTAATTGAAATTGGAGAAGGGACCACTTGAAACCTAAACAACAACAAAAACCCCAGGATATTCACCCTCCCCCTCCATTCCCTGAATTGCAAGTTTTAGTTCAGAAGAATCAGCCTGCTGGCAAGCCAGTTTCCTCCCTGAGAGGCATGCATCACGCTTTGCTTTCTCCCTTCATCATTTTCTGTTTCTGTTAGTTAAGGCCTGGACAGAGTCAGCATAGTGTTGCAAGGTCTCCTACAGAGCCATGCCCCAGTGAAGTGCTGTTCCCTGTGAGTGTCAGTATCCCATGGGCTGGGGCTGTGTGAGGTCAGGCTATGGACCACCCAGCTCTGCAGTCCATCTCTGAAGCTCCTCCACCATGTACAGCAGGGCTGGCGGCTCCAGCTCTAAGGCAAGGGCTGCCTGCTTTAGCTTGCTTTCACTGGGCAGCAGCTTCTGCACCGTGGGTTCAAGGCTTTGGGTCTTATCATTTGCCACCTGTAGTTGTTCAGGAGGTCAAGATTCTGCTGGCGTAAGCCACTCTTGATTTTCTCTAATTTGTCCATACTTTGGTTGTCACTGAGAGGAGAGAAATCAATAAATTCTGCTTGAAACACATGGTACTCAACTTCATAAGCTTGTAACTGTTTGGAGATTTCTATCTCAAACGCCTGATTGATGGTCTTCCCCATTAGCACCAAGCCCAGATTGGGTAGTATGTTTTTTTTATAAAGTCAACTATGGTTTCTAGGCTTTCATGCTGCAAACCAAGGGCTTATGGCTTCTCATCTCACTTAAACCCACTTTAAATATGACCTCTGATCCCTGAAGGAAGATCATATCAAAGACCCTGGCACCAATTCCCAGTGGGAGCTGTGAGGAACATGGTGAGGCACCAGAGGGCGACATAGAGACTGGAGCTGATCTGCTCCTGGAGGTGACTGCAGAGGTCTCTGTGGTAGTCGTGAAGAAGCCTCGACAGCTGGTACATCTGGATCTGAAAAATAACCAGGTCTGGCTGATACTGTTTGCGCAGTTCCTGTCAAACATCAGAAACTTCAACATGGGAAAAGCCTCTTCCTCACCCATGTGAAGCAGCAAAACGTCTGCCACAAAGCTGAGACCTTGGCAATACCCTACTTCTTGTTGAAGATGGTATTGCTCTGCTAGGAATTTCCAGATTTCATCTTGGAGACGATGTGGCACACTTCGTCCATCAACTGAATATATTTTTTCTATGTCAAACTTAATTTTGGATCTTCCTGGAATGCTAGGAATTTTTCCTACACTGTGGTTACTTCTTTAAGACAAAGAATAATTTCTTCATAATCAAGCCTCAGGTGCTTGTTCAGCAAATCATTTTCAGAGGCTTGTAGCTTCTGATTTTCCTTCTCCATTCTGAGGAGTATCTGTTGTAGAACCACCTTTTGCCATATTTCTTGAAGTTCTCAAGATGTCCTCGTATTCCCTCTGGTACAGGGCCAAAGGATCCATCTTCACGAACTGGTTCTAATGGAGATCATAGAGCAATCTCTCCTAGCTTGGAATAATCTTCATATTTGCAGGGAGAATCACATGCTTTCTATGGGGTTGCCACTTAGAGGAATATCTGCTGCTTTCTCAAGTGTGCCTGTGTTTGTGTCTTTACAGAGGTCCTTATGGTGTCACCAATATGGCTGGTTTGGATTCAAAGTCCTTTAGTTCAGGAGGAGTCTCTGTGTTCACTAGTGATACCCTGTAAGTGTTCTTTAAGAGGTCGCTGGAGACCTCTGAGTAGGTGCAGGGGGTTCCTGGCATTCCACAGGGATTTGACTCAGAATATTTGGGGGCCTTCTGAAACCTTGCTGGGGTGAGAGTGGGGCAGGCACTTCTGTGGGGTGGCTCTCCGAATCCCTGGACAGGTCATCCTAGGAGCAGAGGAGCCTGAAGGAGCTCTCAGAGAAGGGCAAGGCCTCCTTTTCACACACAGATGGCTCTTCGCTGCTGTTACTTAAGGTGCTAGATAGATATGGTGCTGTCTGGATCCAAACTGGTGGAATGTTCCTGAAGGCCTTTGGCTTTATTACAGCAGGACAAAATACTTTCTAAAGACTGTTTAGGATCTGTGCGTTTTGTTATTCAGCATATCTAGCCTAAATCAAGTGGCACTAGGTGGTAATTCACTTCCAATATTCTCTGCTGCAATCGGTGATGTCTGCTTTATCTCCCCAGTATGGATGTGAACTTTTTGTTTCTCTTCCTATAAACATCTCAGGAAAGAAACAGTTCATTCTTTCACTGCTCCTTTGTTGGCCTCAATTCCCGAGCCTTTTCAAAAATCATTTCTTGCTCCTGATTAGTTAATATCAGGTGCTTGTGGAGTCCTAGTCTGGTTTTGGAAGAAGTCATTCCCTCTCTCCATTCACAGAGCTTGTGCAGGCCCTGCAGGGGACATCCCTTACACAGCTGGGCTGGTGCTTTAGATGGCTTCACCACAGCTACTGTGAAAGTGTTTCAGAGTCATCATAATTTCCTCAACCAGAGCTTCATTTGTGCACTGAAACACACAGTCGAAATGAAAACCTCATGAAGACTCTCGGAAGATAAACCCAAAGTGGTTCTCGTGTCTAATACCCTGAGAGCAAAAGGGTATCTCCTCAAAATTTTCCTCCAGTGCTCTTCTTTGGTGTCAGGACTGAGGAGGTAAACTTCATATCCACAGTCGTGACCATAGTTAGATTTTGCTACATATCCATTGGCTGCACAAAATTGTGCCCTGATGAGGTGATTCTCAATGTCCTTTACCTCAAAAAAGCTGCAGAAACGCCTACTTGGAAGGCTTCTATTTTGAAATTCCTTCTTGCAGGCTTTGACCTTGCCTGGAAGAAGGATTTGCAAATCAGGGTCCCTCCCAGCTATTCCAGGCCCCCTGGAGCACAGATCCAAACCTATCAGTGAAGAAATACCCTCCCACAAGACTGGTGGTCTCAGAATTCTGGGAGATCAAGTCAAATTAGGCTTTCCTGCTGAAACTGATATGATTGAACCTCTCAGTGTACTCATCGATTAGGGCTGGTGGGGCCTTCTTGTGTGCCACCATCACTGGGCCACAGAAGAGCATCTCGAACTTCTTGGCGACTGTGTCCTTAAACTCCCACCGCAATGGAGCTCCTCTTGGCAGGCAATCTTCCTAGCCCAGCGGATGGAGTTGATGATCTCAGGGAACTGGCCTCCCAGCTGAACAATGGTCACATCGCAGACCGGGTGGCATAACCCCTGGCCCGCTGCTCCTGCTCACTCCCACCGCTAGCCGGTGGAGCCGTTGGCAGCTGGGGCAGGCCTGGGGCATAGTGGGGCAGAGACATGGCTTCCCGCCCCCGCCAAGAGGTGGGCTAATCCCCGCTTATCATTGTGCAAGAAGTCTCCCCCATAAGGCTGTCAGGCCTAAAAAGGGCCATTATGGCAAATTAAAAAACAACAACAACAACAACAACAAAACTGGGCTTCACTGGGTAAGCAATTTCCTAGCCCTACATAATTAAAAGCTTCCCTACCAATTTCACATAAATGTTATGAGGAATAAGTGAGAAAACCCATATAAATTGACTTTTAACAAGTTACAAAGCTCTCAAATATGTAAAGATTTTATTCTTACTGTGAGTTTTATGTAATCAATCAATGGAGAAACACAGTAACTCCATGAGAAACTGTAGCATATGCCATACATTCTTATATCTATGCCCTTTGTAAAATTTATTATTTTTAGGAATACAGAAACATGCTACTTATCCCCACCCCCAATCCCCTAATAACCCAGTGAGCAAGAATAGCCAAAGTACCCTGCCTGAGCCGTTGCTGAGGGAGGACCATTGACCAACATGGCTTATATATAACATGAGAACTTTCCAGATATGAAACCTCAGGGGCACAAAAGTTTTATTTTAAATCTCAGCTCATTCGATTGAATGATTCACTTGCTTCCTCATTCACTCGTTATTTCATTTTAATATTTACTGAGCACCAGCTTGGTGTAAGGATGGTGCTAGGCACTGTGCAGGCTGAGATTAACCAGAAACAAATCATGCCCCTGTCCTAGCAAAGCTTGAAGTCTCATAATGCATAGCAAATAAACTAAGAACGATAAAATGGTGTGATAAGTGCCATGACAAATGACAGCTGAGGTGGAAACTAAATTGATGAGAAAGATATGACAGAAAATCAGAGGAAGTAATTCCCATTTCTTAATTTAAGATTCAATTCAGTCACAGGTCTGCTGGCCTCACTCCTCTCTGTAATTGAAATTCTGCATTATAAATAGGGTGGCTAAAAAATAAAAAAAATAAAAAATCACCATTTGAAACTTAAAATAATTACTTTTACTTTGTCAGAAGAACCTTTTCTACAGTTTCTAGACTTTATTGGTAGATGATGCAAACCTCATTTTACACACACACACACACACACACACACACACACACGCATACAAAACTGTAACTTTATATACATTAAACTAAAACACTGAATGGTATATTATTCTGCTATTTGCTGTAAACTTATAAACATTAAAATATACACAAAATGGATGTTTTATTTCTGAAAAGTAAATAAATGACCTCAGTTGGATCCTGGGGATCTAAGGGAGAAGAGATGAGCAGGTCTAACCACATCTCCATCCACTGGCTGGTAAAGCCGTTTTTGATCACAATAATCATGAATTTAATATTTACAAAGTAATTATATCATGACTATATGAATCATTAATTTAAGGTACATTTTAAATAGAAGAGCCATACTCTAGCCTAAGGGCTTTGAGCTGGTCATTTTCTTCAGCTGGAATGTACTTTTCTTGCACACGTATGTGCCTCACTCTGTCCCCCACTCTGATTTCAAGAGAACTTCTACAATTTACCCTATTTATAATTCCAATTCCTCATTTACCACATAATGCCTTCTGCTTTTTTCTTATCCATAGTATTTAATACCTATGTAGAATATTATATATTTCCTATTTTTACTTATGTATCTGTTCAGTTTCTATCTTCATTCCTACAAAATCCACGAAGTCAGCGATTTTTTGTCCTGTTTTGTTCATCCCTATAGCTCCTATACTTAGAACAGTGTCTGGTACAAAATAAGTACATAAATAAATAAGCAAAAAATGAATACATGAATGAATAAATTAATTCTATCTATTGTGCTGGAATTTAAAAGATGAGTATTCTATTGTGCTGGAATTTAAAAGATGAGTATTAGTGTAAGTTATGGCGTTACCAAGTTTTAGTGATACATGAGTAATTTCATCTCTCTAGAACTCAATTTGCTCATCTGCAGAATATATCGGTAAAATTATATAATTGCTGAGATATCTTTCATCAGCGATGGTCTATATTACTACATATTTAGAAGAATAACTAGGCACATTAACTTCTTTCATATTCTGTTCATGGTTTAATTTAATAAGGCAAAGAATGCCACTGGCCTAGCTTTAAAGTAAAGCATAAAGAAAGCCCCATCATCACACTGCATAAATAATTTTAAGCTCTATTCCAATGTTAAATTGTAGTTTTAATGTATTCATAAAAATACTAGAATGTATTTCACATTCCACAAATCTCATGATGGGAAATAGGATTAGTATCCTCTTTGTTTTTTTCCCACTTCTAGATGGTCACTGTCCTATCCCCTTTTGAAAACAAACCAAGGTACAAAACCCTGATTTTTTTAAAGACATGCCATACAATCTTACTACAATGATTCCTCTTCCTGCAATCTTCTTTCATTTTCTGGATAAGGCCATCATTCCTAGAGTATTATAGTATTCAGATGTTTGTCTCTCCTCAGTGATGAACTAGTAACTGTTTAATAACTCACTCTCTAGAAAAGGGGTAGAGGCCCAGGTTTGCAGTGTTTCCTGGTTTTGATGGTTTAAATATTCCCACTATTGCCATTCGTAAGTATAGACATGAAACAAACCAAACTATAAAATTCCTTAGTGTTAATTCTGCAATTTAGTACAAACCAGCTCCAGTGTGTCATTGCTTCTACTTCACCGAAAGTTCTAAATCATTTCTCAGTTGTTTGACAATCAACTCCAATGACTTTCTTATCAGCACCTTAGCCTCCAAAATCCAGTCATATAATATTGTATTTATCAACATCTGACTTTGCTTTACTTTCAAAATTGATTACTATAATATCTTACTCTATGATTATAGTCCCTTCTTATCCTAGTTTACTATTCAACTTCCTTACTGGTCACATTTTCCAATCTCATCGGTGCCTCTACTATTGACCTATATTCTAATTCAATAATACATTTTTACTAATTCTGGGAGGTATTCACCACACATAAATTTATCATAGAATAATTGAAGGAAATATTCAGGTCAATCATAAAAACTTCTCAAGCCTTGTTTTCATGTTGATAAGTTTAAATAATAGGCTTATTACCGCTAACATTGTAATCCATTAGGAAGACTTACATCAATATGGTCTATCATTTCAAAATTATTGTTACTAGTACCCTAAACTCACTAAACTTTCTTTTCTTTGAACCACCTAACTAACCTCAATCCTACATAAACCCAACTATCCACTTCCTCTGAATCTGTATCATGGAAGCATAGCATTATTGGAAAAAGCCATACTACAAAGTGTGAAGCTTAAGTAGGTGTTCAACAGTGCCCAGAAAGTATATTTCTCTCAACTTATTCTCTCCAATGCGCATTCCAACTTTCTCTCCTTTCCTGAAACTCAAAACTTTCTGTGTACTCATTCACTGTTGACAGTTGATCTTGTCTTTGCTTCTTAGAAAAAAATGAAACCATGTATGGGAACAAACTCAAATACTAATCTAAAACCTTCTTAGATAAAAAATATTCTTATATCATAATCTCTCTGCTTCTCTTTCTGTTCTGTTACCCTTCCTCCCACAAAGAACCCTTCATTTTATAGTGTAGATTCCACCACATCCTTTTGTCTTTTTCAGGAATGTTATGTAATTATTTCTCTTTTATAGCTCTTCTTTAACTTATAACATTTAAGCATGGGTAAGTCTTCTAGATCTTAATTTCCCTTTCTCTAGTTAACATTCTTTTCCCCCAAAGTGGTCTTTCTAAATCTCAAACTTGGTCATGTCAACCCATGTTAATGGGGTTTGTGATGAACTCTTCTTGATAGGGCAGATTTCTTTGTCATGCTCCCTGTGACTTCCTAGACTAATTCTATGATCCTATAGTACATTGTAGCCATCCTTTGTAGTTTTTAATTTTAGTTCTATTTAATGATTATTTGATTAATTTCTGTATTCTTCATGACTCTTATTGAGTCATGGTTTCTAGGTATATCTCTATACCTAATACAGGTACTGACAGAAAGGCACTCAATAAATATTTGAAAAAAATGAATGGTGTGCACTAATAAAATGATAACAAGACAGTTAGCTATGATGCACAGGGTTATTATAAAAGATGTAACATCACTGAAGCTGAATCCTAAGGAAAAATTCAATAATACATTTTTACTAATTCTGAGAGGTATTCACTATACATAAACTTATCATAGAATAATTGAAGGAAATATTCAGGTCAATCATAAAAACTTATTAAACCTTGTTTTCATGTTGATAAGTTTAAATAATAGGCTTATTACCATTAACATTGTAATCCATTAAAGGAAGACTTACATCAATATTGCTACTGATAATACAAATAACACATATTCTTAACTGCTTTTCTTTAAACTACTTTTAACTGAGAACTTATTATGTTAAAAATGTTATTCTAAACATTATAAGAACACAATGTTTTTTAATTCCTCATATCCCTGTCAGATATGTTTTGTGATACCCATCACAAGATGAAAACAGTGAGATTAGGGTAAATATCTAGCACAAGATTTAAAGCAGATTCTTAATTTATATGCTAAAGAAAGTTGCTGTGAGTTATAACAGTAGACAATTTTGCTGAAATTGTTTTTCTGTAATTGGTCATTGATATTATTTAAGGCAGTGATTTAGAGATAAGACAAAATATACTTTCCAGAATAAGTACTATAAGATGAAGCAAAATAGATGCAAGACAATAGATTCAGGCTAACAGATTAAACAATGGTGAGTTTAAAAGGAAACACCCAAACTTCCTTTGCAAAAGAATAATATATATAATGAAGCCCCCCCAAACACAAAAAAATCCTGTAGAAACACAAAACAACAACAACAACAATAACAACAAAAACACAGAATGATATGCATAGTACCAATGAGTTAATGGTTTTCAGGAAGTATCCTTTGAAATTAACTTCAAGAGTGATAATTTCAAGTAAGTGGTAAGTGATTCCTAAATAAAGCTAAATTTAATCATAAGAGGGTGGTAAGACTAGTTTGAGTATGTATGTATGTGAGATATGTTGACAACCTGTTCAACTCCCACAAGATCGTCTAATCAGGCTTAAACTCACTAGGGAACTCAGGAAGAAAGTTTTAAGTAGGTGGAGGCTTACATTGATTGAATCCTAGGTCAATTTATATGGAACATGAGTAAGTATCCACTATTTGCCAGCATGGGGTTTCTTCCAAGCAGTAGTGGCTAGAAGAATAGGTAACGCAAGGTGAAATATACAATTACATGGTTTATTACTTTATACTGTTGTATATCAAAGGCAATGGGTGAAACAACTTGCATGTAGCTTAGAACCTTAACACTTTTGTATTTACCTGAAATTAGTTTCCATATGAGATGATCCTTTATTTGACACAAATCTCTACTAGAATCCTCTGTCTGAACATGAGTGGAGACAGCTACGTCATATGTGGCTATGCCTTTAATTAATATTCACTTCCGATCATCCAATAATCATTACAACTTAGTATAAACTTTTGAGTTGTCTTTTGTTTTTTTTTGTTTTTTTTGAGAGCAGTGTCACTGGCCCTCATGTGGGACCCGAAATGGGGCCGCTGGCTTCCCAAGCCAGCGCTTAACCACAGCGCCACTCTGCCGGCCCTTGAGTTGTCTTTTATGTATTGTCTCAACCACATTGGTAATTAATTTCACGATCTTCCTCTATCCAGGTATTCAATTTGTTACATATATATATATATATATTAAATAACTTCCTGTCTCTGAGTTGAGTCCCATACTTGAGTGACTAGGTCTGATTCCATTTTATTTTTGCTTGCAAGAGCTTGAAGTTTCCTTTGGTTCAGTAGGTTTCATGATAGGAATTCCCATGTCTTACCTCTCTTTCTTCACAGACATTTCACTCAAGAAAAGTAGACTGAGCCAAACTTTTTATACCAGACCTAGGTTGTTTCCCAAATAGGTCCAAACTTGAACTTTATTTGGTCACAGATAACCTCTTTTGTAACCCACAGTACTTTCAACTTCTCTTCCAGATATAATGTTCACATTTTCAGAGTGGGTTACCAAAGTTACCAAAGTATAAAGTACAATAGTATATTTAAAAACAAAAACAAAAACAAATAAACCAGGCTTCCAAAGTGTAGTTACAGAAAATATGTCTGTGTATGTGTGCATATGTTCCTATGTATTCAACCAGTTAATTTTATCAATTTTAAAAATAAGGATTAATTACTTAACTGAAAAATCTACCTTCCCTCTAATTCATTTAACAAAGTACATAAAGCTTTTTATCATGTTTTAGGCCTTATTTTAAAATGTTACTTAGTTAATTGTACTTAAGTGATTTATCAAATTGTAACAAAAAAAAAACCATTTAAAAGGAAAATAAAAATAAAGTTATTTTTAAAAATTAGACAGGAGACTTATTCTTGACAATTCCAGTGAAATAAATACTAAAAAAAAAAAAATAGATTGCTTAAATAAATATCAAAGTATATCTAAACTTACAAAAACCAAGTAAAATTTCTGACATACTTATATCCATACCTTTTATCTTTAAATGTGTTGGCATCAGCCTAGACATATTGTGGTTGAAACAAATAAAGAAAGATATATACTACTATTTAAAACACAAACTGACTCACACTCACAAAACTAACTTTTTAAAATTGGAAATTCATCTTAGATTGGGTTGAAGTTTCAAGGGCATTTAAAAATTATAACCATAATTCAACCTTCTCAATACATAGCATGGGAGCTCAACTGTGACTAAAAATGCATGAAATTAGATATGGATGAATTTAGTTAAATAAAAGAGAGATCAACTGAAAATATGGTGTAAAATAAAAATATTAAACCTAACTTAGGAATGTGAATAAAAATGCCAATAAACCTCTAAAAAGACAAAACAGTAAAATTCTAGGTCATAACCTCCACTTTCATTAATGGGTATTAAAATTCTATTAGAAATACAAATTAGCAAATTCCTAACTGAAAGCTAATCAATAGCATTTGTGAAAGTTGCATTGTAAATAATATAAAAATATCTGAAGAGACACCAAAGTTCAGGAAAATAACATAGATGGATATTTTATTTGTAATATATTTACATAAATTTTCACCCTGTGAAGAGTATCATTTTAACCATCTAATTACTATCAGAGAAAGTAAAAATGGAGGGCTAGTTTCCCTCAGCACATACATGTAATGATAATTTGGTACTCACTTTTGCATTTAGATATTTTATGAAAACAAAACACTACTCTAAAACTTAGTAGCTGGGGAATAATAAAAACAATAACAATATTTAAGACTACAGTGCAATGTCATTTGAACTTTTACTGTTTGCTATTATCTTTGCCAATCAAATATGCTATCCTAAGAAAGCAAACAAACAAACAAAGAGGTCTTTCATAAAAAAGCAATAGTCTTTTTACTAGAATGCATTTACTAAATATTTTACTTCCCATTTGACTGTGATCATGTCCAGAACACACATAGTTCTCTATAATGGTAAAATAAAACAGTAACTTCTTTTTATATAAACATTGTTGAATCAACACAGCCAAATGACCCTTGTAAATTCAAAACAGTCACTTTATTCTAAACTTGCTCACATATTTTGAATTCCTTTTTTACAATTGCATATAGATGTATATCCTTTTGAATACTCTTATTATTAGTAATTTTATATCCCATTAGAGTAAATTTTGTTTTTGAAAATAAGTCAAAGTACTTGGAGTAAAATCTTGTATGTTTAAGCGATGTACTACTTTTGTTGTTATTGTTCTAGAATCAGAGATAGCTATAAAGTAAAGGAGCTGGTTTCCTTATGTTGTATGTAAGTGTGTTCTAAAAATAATTCCAAAATGAAAGCTCTAAGAATATATTTTTTAGCAATCAAAGTATCAAAGGCAGTCTGCTGAGGTGTTTCCTTTGTGGCATGCTATTCACTTCCTGTATACTATCTATAGTAGTTGTACACAGTGTAGCCTTTTTTAACTTAAAGGTTTTTTTTCTTTATTGAATTTTTATTTATCTAGAAGAAAAATATTTATATGAAAACTAAATCTGCCTGAAATCTTTTTTAAAAATCTGTATAGGTAACCTGAAGTTAAACTGGATGTTTCAGTTGAGGCACCAAAAAAAATTGACATAAAACACTAAGAAAAGTGTGAAAAACACAACCATGAAGACATTTCATAGTATATCTAGAAGCAATTAAATGATTGATCCACAAAGGGACTTAAAAAGGTAATGAAAGAGATTAAGAATGAACATTCTGAGGAGGATTTGTTTAAGAGAGAGCTATGCTCTGACTGATTCTCAACACTCTTTTGCATTGGTTTAGTTAGGAGTATGTGTGGCATGTACCTTACATTCTCAAACTGGTTGAGAGATGACAACTTGAAGAGAATGATCTGAATCTCCTGCATTGGTTGACACAGAGAAATGGTGTCCCCACACAGGTAAGAAAGTTAAAGAATAAATGCATACATGAGAAGTAATGGCATCCATTTCTAGGAGAGCACAGAGATGCTTGAATCCCCAGGATAAGATGCTGACTCTGAGTAAGAGTGTTAGTCTTTGCCAATGAGGGCAGTTTCCACAGGAAGAGCAGTTTGCTTTCCTGTTAACGTAGATCCAGCATTTGCTGAGGTAGATGTCATAGCCATTTTACCAGAACCCTGTTGTTGACCCAAAAGAAGCTGCAGATGTTGAGGAAAGCTACCTTTGCTGATGGAGAATTTCCTGTTACACCATCCATCAAAAAGATATGTCAGGAAGACATCAAACCAGATGGTAAAGACAAGTTTTGACATGGCAGTTTGACTGACTTCAGCCCTAAATTTTGGCTGATGACATCTTTTTGACTTGACAAAGGTAAGCAGAATTGCTAGCATAAACAATTCATTTGCCTAAGCAAATGCTACCAACAAAATATCTATTTAAATGAATCCAAGGCAAAGTTTATTTGTTTTAAAAAGATGAGGCTTATTGCAAACTGGAAACAGAATATAAAACTATTTCTTAAAATCCTTTCATAGGAAAGAAACCCAAAATGTTTGAAACTTTATCTCAAATGAAAGAAATGTCCTTAGAATGCCTCACAGAATATTTTTAAGAGTTACTTAGTTACGTTTAGAAAACAAGTTGTATTATTACTAAAACAGTTAATTAAAAATTAAGTTTCCTTCAATTTTTTTCTCTAGCAACACTGTCATTTTTAAAAATATTGCTAATGTTGTCATAAAACTCTAATTATTTATTGTACTCAAGTAAACAAATATGCTTGTATATCCCTTGCTCTTATATTTCATGAATTCCAAAGCCTTCTAAATAATGATTTTTAGTAATTATCCCTTAGAAGATTGCATATAACCAATTTAACTAGGCATCTGACACACAGTGATACAATTTTCTACCTTAAATAATATACTGTGTTCTTGAGTATGTCCATGTAACCCACAAACAGCAGACATTAGACAGTTATACAGAAATATTCAGAGAAGTAAAGCCATGGACAGGGTATATGTGTAGACAGATATTAATTCAATAAAGAGATTTAAAATATCAAAGATTTATGAATTTTTCTCTATATGATGTTTTAGGTAGTAATTAATTTGGATTTCAGCGCCTTCCATTCAAAGGCCTGGTTGTCTATAACTTTTCTTTACTGTTGCTACTTGGAGAAAGAGATGTTTTTCCTCTTTAGCATCACCTATTGAAGGCATTCCAAAGAGAGTGAAGTCTCAGATGAATGAAGTTTATCTTTTAAAAAATTGCATTGATCTAAGCATTAGTAAGTTAGGAATAGCAACATAGAATTATAGAACTAGTTTCTAGAGATGTATACAATCTCTTAAATTTAAACAAATTCAAGCAGAGACCAATAAACTTGGACTTTATATAAAATCCCTGCCAGAAATAGCTATTATAATGATGATAAAGCAAGAGACTGTTCAAAGTGTGGTGAACAAGTATAAGTCCATCTAACTGAACTACATAATTTTTAAACAATGGTTTGTTAGATGGATCCACCAATTCCTCTTTCATTCTTTGTGTTCAGAGGGCATAAAGTATGTATCTACATGACCATGAAATATCCAAAACAAAAACTGATGTAATATATGCTTAGATATCCATTTTTCAAAATAACTGGTGAAACTCATTTATCTCAATTAATTTAAAAAATAATCCTTTGTGAGGTTAATTTTAAATAATTTGATCTAACCCTGCTTTTCTGTAACTTACAGTAGTAGAGAATTATTTCTTCTGATATATTTTATTATAACCATGTATGTAGAATACACACATGCACGTATATATTAGTTATGTATATACAATATTAGGTATGACACAATACCTCATAATAATACATTGTTTTAAGAATTTTCCTCAAAATATTATAATAGTGATGGTTCTGACCATACATGGTTTTATAATACCCTATTCTTTTTCAAAGTCCAGAAGCACTTACTTTCAGTAAGTTTCACCATGATTCACTAGGAGTTTACCCAGAATTCATTAGAGCACATAAACTCATTTTGAACAGATAGGTACCTTTAGAACACATTTTACAATGGGATAAGCCAAAAAAGCCTTAGTTAAGTCATCTAATATTTATATACCACGTGTATCTTATGTTTGATTGACAGAACTACTTCTAGAATTCAGATCTCCAAACTAGAATTTATTGTTAATGATAGATCACAACAAACAGATCTCTCATGAGACTTCTTTGTTGCTTATCATTTTTGTCCACCTCTTGCTAACTATGCCCATAGAAAACATTTTCTATTCTTCTCAATCACCAAAGCCCATCAATACTTGTTCTCTGTCATCAGATGGCCTTGCCTTCAAACTCGCTGAAGCCATTCAAGTTGGTTCCCTCAGATTCCTTATGCCTGCCTTGTTTATTATCAGAACTATTTTCTCCCGTATTTACTCCTTTATATTGTTGCTTGATCATGTGTTCTTCTGCCTCTCCAAGTCTCCATTTCAAAAAGTATGCTTTCTCTTCCTTGTCTTTTTCAAATGACTACCTTTCCTTGTCTACCTTTCAAATAACTTATTCATAACTTTGACAAAATTTATAAGAACTAGACACTGAAACTAAAAAGCATAGCTGAGAGATATTAGATAATATTAATAATAGAGAAATATAGTATATTTATCAAAGTCTCAATATTTAAGATGTCAATTCTCCACCCCCCTCAACCAAATGATCTACAGATTCAATGCTATCTGAATGAAATTTCTAGTAGTAATTTTTGTGGAATCAGACATGCTGATTCTAAAATCCATATGGGAATGCAAGGACCTATAATAGTCAAAACAGTTTCGAAAAAGAACAAAGTTGGAAGATTTATACTACCTGACCTTAAGACACATTTACATTTATGGTGATCAAGAGAGTTCAGCATTGGCATAGACAAATAAACAGATGAAACAGCCTGGGGAGTACAAAAAGGTATCCAACATATGTGGTCAATTGATTTTTAGACTAGGTTCAAAGGAAATTTAGTGAAAAAAGTGTAATCATTTCAATAAACAGTAACTGAATAATTGAATTATCCATATGCAAAAAGAAAAATATAACCTTTGATCTATAGCTTACACCACATTCAAAAATTTACTCAAAATAAATCATAGATCTAATTTTAAACCTAACCATACAGAACTTCTAGAAGAAAAAATAGTACGAAAATTTAGTGACAATAAATTTGGCAAAGATTTAGTTTAAAAGTCCCCAAAAAATAATCCATAAAAAAATAATAAGGTAAATCGGACTTCACTAAATTATTTTGCTATTTGAGGGCTCTACTAACTGAATAAAAAGACAACTCATGGAATAGGAGAAAACACCAAAGGTGAATCTCAAAATGATTATGCAGAATTGACTAAAAAAGACTAAAATGATCACACACTCTCAGTTACATTTATATAAAATTCTGGAAAGTGCAAACTAATCTTTATTGAAATGAAGTGATCAGCATTTGCCCAGAGTTAGGAATGGTGTTGAGAAGAGGTGGGGAGAACAGTTTGCCATGGGCTACAAGTAAGCTTTTGGAGGTGATAGATAAGTTCATTATCTTCATTGTGGTACTGTCTCACGAGTATATATATATATATATATATATATATATATATATATATATATATCAAAGATACCAAATTTACATTCTAAACATATGTAGTTTATTGTATGTCAATTTTAGCTCTATGGAGCTAAACAGCAGATTTTTTTAGTTCTTCAACAAACTTATTCCAAAGTTAACGTATCAGAATAAACTTCTATAGAAAGTTTAATTTTTAAAAAGAAGGGGAAAAAGGAAATATTACCCCAATAATAGATATTACTAATATATATGAGTAAATATAATTTTGGAGAAATAGACAAAAAGATCAATGGAATATAATTAATACTTCAGAAACAGATCCATATAGATGATATATAGATGATAAAAGATATAGCTAGCTAGATATATAGAAATAGATAGATAGATACTTGGATATATGACACAACTGGTGCCATAAATCAGTCAGGAAATGATTTATCAATATATGAAGGTGATTACTGAAGAATAGTTTGTAAGACAGAAAGTTGAAGATGATGTAGCTATTATAACTAGCAGATAGGTGATAGAAACATACAATGTAAAATTTTGTAGAAATTAGAAACGATTAACAATTGATAATTATGTTGAGTGAAACAGAACAAAACAATAGATAGAAATTAAAAATAATTTTAGAACCTACATATTAAAAAATCTAGAAGGTATACATAAAACCCACTATATATTCTTTAAGGATATAGCCATATTAAAAATATTAATGATATGCATTAGAATAGCTTGGTTTGAGAACCAATATTAAAATATTAAAATAAAACAGGGCCCTTGCATAGACTAATGATAGTGTGACCAAGGAGTGAGATTAACCCAACCCAACTCACCACACCTCTAAATAAGAGAAACAAAACCAAACTGAACTATTTCTTACCCTATTGTTTAGTGCAGTTTTCCCCATAGATTCTTGCTTTTTACAGATAAAAGAATGGAATTCCTATTTTAGCATGTCATAATATTTCTGTAAAATAATATGTAAAAGAAAGCACAGCTGACTCTGCTTAGTTAGTTTTTAAAGGAACTAAATATGAGGAAAAAAAAACCCAGAAATATTCCTGAAAGTAACATATTTATTAGAGTTAAATCCAGGGCTTTAAAATAATTTAAGATAATTAAAATATTGGGAAATTCCACCAGTGACAATACTCATCAAAATAGGCAAATGATTGAGGAAACTGAGTTTCTAAGCTAAGTAGTGGTTCAATGATACAAATCCAATCCATTTGGTGGGTAAGTGTAAGAGATGCAGATCTGTGGGGGAGTTTATCAAGAAACCAAATGAATACTAAAACCAACTACAGAACCTTATCCCTCTGTTTCTGCTTTCTGGAGCAAGGACATTCTGAGAAGGGCATAAACAGATGCAAATTACAATGCCTAATCTTCAGTAATAATAACCTCTTTCTTATCACTGGTGGGCTACATTTTATATTAGCAATTACAAAAAATAACACTGTCAAATTAACACTCAAAGCAAATGGAAATAACTTCCTGCACATCCTGCACATGAAGGTTGCCTTATTGAAAGATTATAGTGAAAATGGGGCATTTCTTGGCATTTTTGGATTTATAGAAAAATAATTAGTGAAATTTTGGACCATAGTACCAAATGTAATAAAAAATTAACTTATTGTAGTAGTTATGAAAAATTATTTTTCAACATTTAAAATATTCTGCCTCACTCACTCTGTTGCCAAGCATTTTTCCTTAAAATGAAATGACCTCTCTTGATAGAAAATCTAATGAGATTAAATTGTAAAATGATTTTATCAAATTTTTCACTGTGGCTATTACATTGGCTTTTAAAAAGGGACTTCAGTACAGTGAAAAATATAGAACAATTTGAAAAAGATTTAATCAAAGAATATTATGATATTATATATGGTAGAGTCTCCAATAATAGTTGAAGGACTCAAACCTGAAAAAAATTTATTCAAATAGCTCACTATAGATATTCACTCCAGTCGCATTCAGTGATGATACATGGACCCTATGGTACACCCTATGAAACACCTCCAGTTTTAACATACTATAAACTTATCTACATAGATGTATACATTTTTAGGGAAAATAATTATTTGAGGTGATGTAAAAATGATAGTTATATTAGTGTCTTGTTCTAAACCAGACTTATTTCAATAATTTTGTGAATAAACATGATGGATTTTTCATTCCTTTCTTGTGCTTTCCATAATAGGGTTGTCAGAAGCAATTTTCTGTATGTTCTTTAAAAGGGTTGTGTGCCCTTCACACACCACACACACATGCATGCACATACACTCTTCTTATATCTCACATATATATTATATACATACTCTAGGCTTGAGAAATTTGAACAAATCTCAACCTTTGTCAAACCTTTTCACATTGGAAATAGATCTTTAAAATGACCTATTTTTGAAAAGATATTGAGGAGCACTAAAGCAGCCTGCTATTTGCTACAGAATAATAACAATAATTATAGCTTTTTAAACAAAATAGATTTTTGAAACTGGACAACAGAGCCAAAATTATTAATGTTAAGGGTTCATTTCTAAAGACAAATACATAAAATACAAAAGAAAATAAGCATCTGGTAAATACACCCAGTTTTTACACCACCAATTTTAAAGTTATTAGATCAAAGAAAAGTTGAAAAATGTTCATTTGATGTTATTAATTTATATAGGAAATACAGCTTAATGCCTATTCTGACTTGTATTATTCTACTCAGACTTGTATTCTGTTTAAACAGAAAGAGCCTCTCGTTTCATTCAACCTGACTCAGTTGTTAACAAAGCAAATGAATCAATTTTCCCATCCTATCTGTGGCTGGCATTTTGAACTTGACTAGTTATGGGTCCATTTTCACATATTATAACATCTTAAAATTGCTTAGATAGCATTTAGAGATACTCATGGATTATTCAGTAGTTTTCAAATAATAGATAAAGTAATACAGATCTATGTATGTTAAAGTGTTTATAAATATTTATATGGTAAGTTTTCTATACTGTGAGTCATTTACAAGAGATGATTACATCATTAATGGTCATAAGCTAATATGATCTAATTAACATTGGCAGCAAAAATACCTTCTTTGATACAGTCTGTTTCTGATTTTTTTTCTAATTTTTCACTGTGAGTTATAGTTATGACCTTATAATTTATTCACACTATTGAGATTGATAGAGGGCACAATTAATGATCATTTCAGGATATCAGGTATTAAGTGAGACTTTCCTGGAAAAATTGGGGCATATGTTCATCCTAGCCTTCACAGAAAACAATGAAGGATTCATAGTCAAGAGTCTTGGAATCTGTTACCAGTTCATCATTTACTAGGGGAGAAACTTTGGACAAGTCTCTTTACCTACCATAATGTTTCCCCTCTATAAATTAGAATATTTATTCCTCCTGTATCTAATTTTCAACTGTACTATGAGGATTTAGTGCATATTGAGTCCTTACTATGTTCCCAAAAACCAAAAAAATGCAATTAAAATATAAGTTCATCTTACCATAATTTTGTATTATTCTGTAACAAGAGAAAAATTGATCTTTCATTATTGTTATGTGAAAACTAGATATGCATGAAGTAGGAAATTTTTTGATTCTTTATGATTTTATCTATTAACACTGCTATATAATGCATAATGCACCAAAAATGCAAAAGCAGTGACTTGAGGCTAGAATTGTAGCTAAGGGTCCTATTACATAGTCACCTCAAAAACCAGATGTGGAACTTGAGATCACTGAGAGGGTGGGAATGAATGGGTACAAAGTGAAACAGAAAACTACAATATTCCAGGATGCTTGAGTGAAGTAATGGGTGGCACTGTGAATGTAAAGAATGCAACATCAGATTTGTGGACTAAAACTAGATAGATAGATAGATAGATAGATAGATAGATAGATAGATAGATAGATGATAGATAGATGATAGATTAGATAGATAGATAGATTTCTGTGCCTAATGTGATTAAAATGCATGCCAGTATCAATAGGTTCAATTATGATTATTTTCAAGAAATACTATCTATGGATAAATAGATAAAGATGTTCATATTCTAAGGAAGAAGGACCAGGAAGTGTGAAAGTTATTTAAGCATAGATGTATGGTATTAACCTTTAAGCAGCTATTGACATAGATATTATTTTATTCTAGCTACCAAAAATGTCTTAATTTATGACTACTTATGAAACCCCCCTTAGACTGCAAGGTCCATAAAGCATAGACTACACATATTTTATAATCTTTGAGCCCGCTCTAATCTTTGGAGGATACCTTATCAGCTAAGCTTTCAGTAAACAACTGAATTAAATAACAGTAAATATATTTGAAAAAAAATCCTGAGAAAAATAAAATTTGTTTAACACTTCAGCAAGAGAATTGACAAGTAACTTTATTTATTATACACAAGAAGATTCTGTATTCCTGTTTCCATTTCCCTCCCCTCATCCTCCTTCTCATTATCACCATCATCATTTTCTTAAAAATGTAGAGTGTGAAGGGTTTGATGAAAGTGGTGGGTTAGGGAAAGAATGTCATTGCCTCTCAGCATTTGTCAAAATGGGATTTAGCAAGCTCAGAGGATGCACTTTACAGAGTTCTTTTAAAAGCCTTATAAATATGAAAAGTTTATTCAATTATGGAAAATATCTTAAAATACATCTTTACAATTATATATGCACACATATTGCTCATCTGTGCTATAAAGCAGTATCTAAATTTTGTGTGCTAAATAAAATCTGTACAGGCTTTAAATCCTTTTTGAAAAGAAGTCACCTTAATAATCCAAAATAGTGAAATTCCTCAATAAAAGCACCTTAAAATATCATTTAATCTTTAGAATACCCTAGCTCTTTTCCGGTTGATAAAAAACGAAAGTTTAGTTTGTCTGAAGAGTTCAAACTTGAGTGTTTCTCTTAAAAAGCTCTGCTGAGAAGTCATTAAAACGTGCCCACTGTGCTTTTGCAAGCTGAATCTGATTTTGTGACCTTTATGTCTCACTTTTAAAATTTCAATCTGTCTGAAATCACTAGCTTAGTTTTTCTTTTCGCCTTTACCAAATTCCTCTCTGTTGACCTCAGCTGCTTTGACCCTAACTCACATACAGTATGATTAATACCAAAGTGGTGCTGCATTAAGCGTTGGCTTTAATGGGCTCATTATCTTTCCTCTTTGTTATTTTTCTGAGTCCTTTTTGATATGTATGAATTTGTTGGAAGCTGACAAGAGGCTTATGGTGATCTTATGCTGCCCCTAAATAGGCTTTTATCTAATTTTAAGTGTTACAGCAATATTAGAATGTATCACCCTTTTTACTTTGAGAACACAGAGCAATCTATTTACTCAAAAAAATCAAGTAACAGGGAAGGGACTAATCTGAGGTCATGTAACTGTGTCATTCCTTGGGAAAAACAACCAGAATCTCTGTGGAAAAGCTGTTTACAACTGATTTCTGCAACTGATCTGCTGCTTTATAAATATTACCACTATTGACTATAAGGACACCTGCACAAAACACAAGACATTTTCCAGTTATTATAAGTGAAATTAATATTCTATACTATAATCCAACTCTAAATGAATTCAATGGAAAAAACTCTACCTTTTCTAAAACACATTCAAAAGCAGCATAATTTCTATTAATGAATGTAAAATTACGTATTTACACATTATATATACTATTATATATACATATCCTCTTTTCTTCATCACATACTTGGCATGTATCACATGCATAAATATTCCCAAAGAATTACATTACAATATTAACTAGTTTGATTCTCTCAGACATGACATAACTGGGCATGGTTTATACCCTAAATACATACTAATATGGTTATTAAAGAAGCAAAAAGAAGGGCTGGCCGAGTGGCTCAGCTGGTTAAGAGCTCGCTCAAGAGTGCGAGCTGAGCTCTGAGCAACAACAGTTCGATGCCCAGCCCAAGCTGAGCTGCTGCTGAGCTGCCAACAGGTGGCAGGATGGCTCAGCTAAAAAAAAAGCAAAAAGAGAATGTAGATCTTTAAAGTCAGTTATAAACCAGGTTTGCTGGGCCTTGTATACTACTAACAGCAACTGTGTTAGACTCTGACATACACTATTTCCTTTTATTCTCATTAATCCAAGTGCCAAAGTGTAATTACAACAAAAAGAATATATATATTAGAACAAATATATATATATATATATATATATATATATATATATATATATATATATATTTGTTTTAATTTCTATTTCACAGAGAAGAGAATTGACATTGAATATAACACCATGAAAAATTAGAGGGACATTTGCTATAATTTTCTGAATTGCCTCCAATTTTCCATTGGCACATTAAAGAGATAAAATAAATATATTAACCCTTTAAATATTGTATTTTATTTTGCTTATATAGAAACCTGTGCTCATAAACAGCTTTATGTCCAACTCCTCTCATATTGTCATGAAGTGTTTCATATTTTTCAATATTCTTATTCTTTATAAAATAGAAATGGGTAACAAGCTGTAGGAAAATACAGTAAATAAAGTATCAGGCTTTGGAGTCAGATATGCCAGCTTCCTCTATGTATTTGCTTCTCCCTGGGAAAATTATTAAATTTCTCCAAGCTTCAGTTTCTCATCTACGAAATGGGAATGATGAACTAAATAAGACATTTTATGTGTAAGACATTTAGTGTAATGCCTGTAACATGGGAAAGACCCAATAAAGTGTGCCATTAATAATCACTGTCTAAGTAAAACTCATTATCATTTGTGTCTAGGATGTGACTCCACAGAAAGGGAAAGTATTAGTCAATAATTGTTATATTTGACAATATTATTCTAGCATGCCTCAATAAGAGCAGTTTCTGGAATGATGGTTTACACTTTTTAGCATAGGCATCTTATACTACAGGATCTTCAATAAAACATTTTATTGTACACATGATTTTTTAAAATTATTGTATTAGTTACTCATTATAAGGCATTTGGTATACAAATTTACCATTAAAATGATGGAACACTGTGGTTTTAAAATGCTCCACTTTATGATCTATTGTCTAAGGTACAGATAGAGAAGAATTAAGAATTTTATGACAATAAAACTCAGGCTCCCATGATGAGCCCATGAATTTATTATTTATGTGCATCTGTCATTTTTCAATATTCATTTACTTAAGTGAGACCCAAAGAAGAGAAATGAAATTATTATAAAAATATGAATATATAACACCACTTGAAAAATTGGAATAGACCTAAAATTGCTCTATTTAACGGATCTTTACACAAATTAAAATAAACTTGAAGAATTTCTGTTCATGAAGCTTTCTGAAATATCTTACATTTTCATATCATGTCTTTCAATATGCTAATTTTCCATTTCCTACCTCAGAGATATTCAGACTTCAAAGTGTATTTCAAAGTATTAGTTGTAGTTACACAAATGATCAAACACACTGATTATTTTCAGAAAACATGAAATATTAGGTGGAAATTTCAGTTAGAAAATAAGCAGGGATAGTACATAATAGTTTAGACTGGTGGCTGTAAGGTAAGGCTTGAGTTCAAATCTTGGCTCTGGCAATTTATATGTGTATGACTTTCAGCCAGTCATTATATACTACAAATGTTATTTTCCTTACTTTTTTTTTTTTTTGGGTCACTGGCCCTCACACGTGGGACCCGAACCGGCGCCGCTGGCTTCCCAAGCCAGCGCTTAACCACCGCGCCACTTGGTCGGCCCTTCCTTACTTTTATAAGTGGATAATAGGAGTGCCCAGATCATAGCTTGGTGGTAAGGATTATAAATGAATAAAAAGTGCCAAATATCATGCCTGGTGTATAGTGAACATTAACTGAATAAAAGCTGACCATATTTAGAGTGGCAGAATTAATTATTCCTCCAAATAAGAAAGAATTCAAATGCCGGTGACTACACATAACTAAAAATGCTACAATTAATGTATCATCAGCATTGAAATGAAAAGTAATATTTTCCTGTTATATCTAACAGATGTAAAGAAGTAAAAATATCTGTATATTTAAGAGAATGTTCTTGGAAGATCCCTATTTATTTGAGTTAATCTCACATTTCCTCTAATAACTCAGGAGAATTTGTGAAGCAAAATCTAAGTTCATATTAAATTATCTATCTGCTATAATCATATTTAGTAAATGTACACTTTTAGAATCTAATATTATGAAAATGTCCAAAAATCACAAAAGCATTTCCTTAAAAAGTTGATGGCTTTCAGTAGGAAATAAAGAAACTTATATTTGTGTTTCAATAAGGCACCTGGCCCTCTGTTAAGAGTGTTTCATAACTGTCAGGTACTAAGAATCATGCAAGGCAGAATTTCCTGAATTGAGAAAACTGAAATTCAGGTGAGAAAATTTTTCTAGGTAGCACAAGTGGTAAATAAAGGCTAACAGTTCTTACAAAATAAAAAGTTAATTACTTAATTGCATTTTCTTATCTGGACAAAACAATTGCTAACCCCAAACTTACTAGCTAACTAATAATTTGAGCTCACTATTTATTTGCTTTCTTCTCCCAAATGAGTGGACTAGAGAATGTGATATCAATAAAAAATGCCCTAAGTGATATAAGTTAAAAATCTATCCTATCCAAGTCCTATCCAAGTATGCATACCTCAAACCACAACATAGATAACAACCCAAAGACTCTAGCTTAATTAATAAATGTCTTTGATAAAGTAAGAATCTGAAAACATCAAAAGCGCTGTAAAGTACTGATGCACAAAAAGCTTTGAGGTGTACAACAGAAGTGGATTGTTTTCAAGGACATCTAAAAATAAGAAGCTGCTTGTTTCCTTTATAAAAGTATATAAATTCGATATACTTTGACTTGAAAATAGGGGCTGAAAAATAAATGCATGGTATTTATTCAGTTCAGTAACTGAGTTTATTGACACTTAACATCCAGATTATGAATTTATAGATATAAATTAAATTTCTCTTCAGATCATCAATAATATATTACTGCAAACTTTAATTAAAGTCTAAGATCAATTCTTTTTAAGTCAGTTGGTTAGATCCATAACATGCATTAGCTATATATTCTAGTTATTTACAAGAATTAACTTATAATAACTCTAGGAGGTGGGTAATTTTATTATTCCCACTTTGTAGATAAGTCAAAAAGCATTAAGTTCCTTGCCCAAGGTCAAACATCTAATATGTGGTGGAACTGAGATTCAAATTTAGACAGTGCAGCCTCAGGACGTATATTTTTTTGTCATTACATTGTTTTGCAATCTGCTGTTTCAATCTGCCATCTCTCATAGAACCGGTTAGAGTTAAAAATAACCCAAACCGACCGTCTGATATAAACTATTATAATAATGGATATATCTCACTGGTGAGCTATTACATACTACAGATTTAAATGTTAGAATACTCAAAAGAGAAATTATCCCAGAATCGAGATTTTAGTCATACAGGTAGCCCCCCAAAATAACAATAGTGTGAAGCAAGGTCATTATATACACGGTCATTATGATGGTTTATTAATCATTTACAAAACATAAACACAAATGCATACATATGTATGCACACAGACTTAGCACAGCATAAACCCTGAGCTTCTCAATTCCCATGGCACCGAGTTGTTTGAAGCAGTAGATGAAGGAGAAAGAAGGCAGTTTTATGATCTGATAAAACAAACAGTAAAGAGAAGATGTTCTTGAAATAGTTTCCAAGGTAACTGGTTATAAACTTGGAATCTATAAATAGGGGTATAGAAAATTTTAAGCCCAAGAAGAAAGGGGAATTAATGCTACCATTTCATAAAAATGAATGAAATCAAATGAAAGGAGGGATGAAGCCTGTAGAAAAGAGGAAAAACAAAATTCCAGAAAATGTATTTATGTTGATTACAAATGGACATTATATACTTAACATACTGATACTTATTAGAATTTAGAAAAATGAAGATATTAAAATGTAAATTTGTAAGTATAATTCAATCAATATAAATATATTCATATAAATATAACTCTATATGCAATTATATATTTTATTTAATTTTATTATTAATATACATCTAATAATTCTAATACAGGAAGCTAATGGTGTTTAATAGGAATTCATTAATAGGAATTAGCATATATTTAATCCTGTATGTTTTATATTATCATAAACCAATTGCAACTTAACATGAAGTTACATTTTTATTACACTTATACACAAAGTAAACTTAGTATTAAAAATAGTCAAAGATCCATCTTCATTAAGCTTAAAATTTAGGCATAATAGAAATTCTTAAGTAAAATTATATAATTACTTCTGAAATTAATAAAAGATTATCACCTGTTTTTTGCGGGGTTTTTTTGCTTATTATTAGGATTTTATTAGCTGGGATTCTAAATAACAAGCCTAAAATGTGGCAGCTCTGAATGTAGCAAGCATCAGTGTCTTCACCGATGACATATATATGCCTATACATATGGCATACATATACTAGTCTTCTAAAAATTTAGTATAAAATGAGCAACAATATGTGTCTCATGTAGTGATATGCAGGCTATGGTTCTTAAGCTAAGAATGGCTTTTGAAGTTTTTCATATATGTAATACACTTCTTGTTTTTTTTTTTTTTTTGTGACAGACTCACTCTTTCAACCAATGAGTGCTAGGCACTGTTTCAGCCATAAGTTGTAATAGAATGATTCTTTGCTAATAACGGTCTGGTGCAATATCATAATCAGGTCTAGACCTAATATTCTTCTACAGCCTCACTAGTTCATGCAGGGAAGTGAAGCACTAATGCATCCAAACAAGATAGAAAATACTGACATCTATGCTCAAACATGCCTAATACAAAAGGAAAAAAACCTCCAAATCTTTCATCATGACATCATTTAAAATGTTTTTATTTCCTTATGACTATCGGGGCTAATGCAATGACAAAAAGAGAGGTATCAAGGTCAAGCTATCAGAAGAAATATGAAAACTGACAAATATGTTGTTAGTTTAGGTCAAGTATCTAGTCAGACCAAGCAATGCATTCACCAATTACTAAGTCACTTTTCTTTTTTTGGGTATGAGGCACAACTCACACATACATTACAATATAATGAATGTAAAATTAAAAGAATAATTTAAGGATAAATTTCCATTATTCTGAGTTCTGTATTCCTTTGTCAGTTGAAGAAATAAAAATGAGTTTTCATTTTTTGAATTCATAATTGTAGCCCACTAAAATAAAATAATCATATTTATGCGAGTTCTGAAAAAGAATCAAACGGCATTTAAATCATATCAAAAGTGCATTTAGTTCAATTTAATTGCTAATTTGCAAGAGATTGAAATCTAGACATTGAGATGAAAGTGCATAAATTCATATTCAAATGCAATTTCTCATAGTATAAAATGTGTATGGCATGAACTTTGTAAGAGACGTTTTCTCAATAGCAGGGGTATAAAATAAGCAATAGGTTTTACATTATATTTCTCTATTTTTTGACAGACAATATATGGTGTAATTACATGAGAGCAGAAAAACTATAAGTCATACAATTTGATACAAATTCAGTTCCAAACATATGTACACCTTAACCTTTCCTTTCCTTCCCCATTCTCTCTTTTTCATTACCACTTTCATTTTTTCCTCTTTTCCTCACTCTTCTATTACAATGGATCAATCTTAAGAACTTTCTTTTAAGGCCATCCTGGGCTATTCCTTCACATTTTATATCACCCAATGATTACCTTTAGCCTTCTTTTATTAAAGCCTGAAAATATGAAGCATATTTATAGTCCTGGAGTTGGTCTGATAGAGATTAGCCTCATTTATTGATCACATCTACATCACTAAACATAGGTAATATACACATATTCAGAATAAGGTCCAAAACATCAGAAGGCCAATGATCTTCAAAATGCATGGGAGACTTCATAGTCTACATTCAGAGAGTAAAAAGCCAGAACAACACTGAGACAGATGTGGAATTACTTCTTTGGGCTGCTAGAAGGAATTAGAACTTTACCATATTGTTGGACTTGAAATATTAAAGAGCATGATGGCGTTTTGGATAAATGTCTTAATTGCAAAAGAGGAGCTTCTAGCAATGTAACAATATCTAGTTTAGAATATATCACGAAAGCACTGCTGAAGAAGAAAACAGCTTATTTTTGCAGTTGTTTTACTTGCAAATCTTTTTTCATTGAATCTAAATGCTTTACCAGATCATATGGAGCCTCAAATTCACTTCAATCATATCACTGTTGAGGGTCCAGGACTGGCACAATTAACTTCACCTTGTACGTTAGCGGACCATTTACTGAGTATGATGACTTCTAATTCACAACCATATATTTTCCACTGTATTCTCTGAAGTCCTTGGATTTAACAAAGAAGTCCCTAGAGTTTCTGGGAACAAATCTGAGTATGTACAGAAGGTGGGGACCATGAGACATTTAAGAGCTCAACTTCCATACATTTTACATATTTTATATCTATGTATTACTGTATTTGAAGAGATTAATAATATTGCTTCTTTAAAGCAAAAGGCTGTTTTAAAATCACTGCTCTAAAAATGTAGTTTAATTTCACTATTGGCGTCTGATTTATAGATCTTCTTACTGAAAAATAATCTTATAAAAGACCCCCTTTTTTGCATAACTAATACTCATTGGATTAACTCTGAAATGGAGTAGTTTTTACCAAATTTATTATGGAGAAGACTTAAAAATGAAGATGTGCATGTATATGCACTTGCAAACACATTTATATATGTATAAACCACAAATATATCTGTGATTCTACTAGGGTAATTATTTGTTTTTTTTTTAGTTTAATTCTTTCTAAATAACTGCTGAGCCGGCCGAGTGGCGTGGTGGTTAAGCGCTGGCCTGGGAAGCCAGCGGTCCCGGTTCGGTCCCACATATGAGGGCCAGTGACACTGCCCTCAAAAAAAAAAAAAATTATAAATAACTGCTGAATAGCATTTGGAGACTAGAAGTATCCTTGAAAACTCACTGTGGCCCAGAGAAAATAAATGAATTTGGGTTCAAATGTTCTAGTTGTGGGAAATGCTATTAAATATACGTTTTGTGTCAGACAATTCTTTGTTGGCCAGACACTACTTCACATGTAAGTACAGTGAATTTCACATCCCTGGCTCTCTGTCTTATGAGTCAAATAAAAAAAAAAAGGCAAAAAAAAAAAATAACCCTTAGTACCTACATTTCCAAATGAATTTTCTACTGGGGATGGTAAACTCTCCAGTGTAGAATGTTAATAATTTACAATTGAATATAGGCCAAAGCTCGCTACTCCCAGTTCTGTTCTTTTCCCATTACATAAACACCTCTGAGTCAAATAATAATTTGAAACATTTTGAGACTTTAATTTTACCATTTTGACTTTTGAATGTTTATTTTAACTTATGAAGGGTCCCTTTAATGTAGCTGTACTAGTAATATATGTACAACACATAAGATTTAAAATTTTTGAGTGTGAAAATATTTAATTTGCTTTTTTTTTTTTTTTGCTCAAAATAAATGACAAAAGATGTGTATGTTATGAGCAATCTGGCAAACGTTTTTGAAATTTCAAAAAGCGTGGTGATTCTCAAGTTCATCTTCTGAAAATAAAGCAAAGGTATGGATTTCAAGGATCTGAAACCAAAGGTTTTTTAAAAAATCAAGAAACTGAGTTAATGGGATTATAAGTAAATCATCACTACCTATTCCTAAAATAGTCTTATTCAAACATAACACATTCTATAGGAAATTGTAGGGTATTTTCAGGTGTCTGTTTTGAACATACTTTATAGGAAATGAAAAAGTGATTTCAAGTGAATTTCCCATCAAGCAAAATATTTTGATCATTAAGCCAACGATTACATTAATATCCTAGATAATAATAGTCTAAGCCAATGTCATGTAACATTGAAATTCAATAAGATTTTCAGAGGACACTTAAGAGTGCACAACTGTGTTTATGCAACAGCAGGGAACCCTAGGTTTACAATTGCACTAAAGATTTTCTGTGAATGCCCTAAAAGATGATGCTAAGAAAACAGCAATTAGAGACATAGTGGCAATACTGTTCTTTCAAGTCACACTGACCTGTCTACTTATGATTGGTGAAGCAGGCTTGAAATTTAAATACTTAAACTAATGAATAAAAATAACAATATTTTCTTTATCGTTTAACTTCATTTTGCCCTGGAGTTTGAGTTTCTTATGACAGTGGGGTATGCAGGAAATGTGGGAAAAGGAATAGAAAACCAACCAAAAGCCAATGGCTGACTAAATTTGCCAAGTTTACTATCTTCTAGGTTAAAACCATAAGTTTAGTACACATATTAAACTGATTGAAAGTTTAGGCTCCCTGTTAGCAACATTATTGTCCAAATAATGGTACAGTTTTGAGAATGAAGAGAGGGTACTAAAATAATTAAAAGGACTAAATTGATTTAAACAGGTGGAAATCAGGAGCCTCCTAAGAAAACCGGTGTTTGGACTTCACTGCTGTTAGGGGTGTTTCTTCCCTCTCAAGGGAATTTTCCTTCTTCCTCATTTTCCCCAATTCATACCTCAGTGAAAAAGGAAGCAGATTTAACTTTATGGCAATAGAGTTAGGGGTCCGGTTATTATGTGGTCTCTGGGTCTTCTACTGAGATGCCATTCACTTGCAAGTCATTGACTCCCTGAGTGGAAACACAAATGGTGCCATTTGGATCTTTTGGATCATTTTCCTGTCGTCTACAATTTTCATCTACTCCAGGCACCTTTTATCCCTGCTGTGGTACTGAAAAAGTTCACGATTCTGTACCCAATACAAAGGGTGATGCTAGCAGTTAATGATAAGACAATGGCCATTGCTTTTGTGTTTCCATCTCTGTCCTTTTATTTTTAAGTGTCACTACCCAGGATCAGAGATACTTTTCTCCTTCTTTCCTTAAATTACATGTATAATTTAGATAATACCGAAGAAAAGCCACCTTTTAGATCTTCTTCCTTCATCTTTAGATTAAATGGCTGATTGTTCAGTCTACCACCCAGATTAAAACTGAGCAATTTAACTACTATATACGAGTATGTATGGTGAAGTTACCACAAATCCAAACATCAGGGTATTATAGCTTAACTCTACACATTCCATTTTTACTAGAAAATTTTATTTCTGAAGAGGCTATTCAGTAAACAGAGTAGTCAGAGAAAGATACAGGGGAATGATATGAGAAAGAATTATTTCCTCCTAAGAGGAAGAGATTAGGCCCAAGATAATTGAACTGTCAAAGCTAAGGAACAAAAAGTTCACCCCTCAATTTTCTTGCTGATATTTGATGACAAATTAATATACGTGGATCGTCCCACCTCCATCACAAATACTAAGATACCAGTTTCCTTTTATCCCTTCAATTTGGCTTGAAATAGTGGATGTGAAAATATATTCCCTGGCACAGACTAAGAATTCAATAAGTATTTGCTTCCATATTTTCTATTTTTTTCCCTTCCATCTGTTCAATCACCTATATATCTATCCAACTATTCTCCTACATTTGATTCCTTACCTCATTCTCACTAACCATGCATTTTTGTCTTCCATCTGCTCACCTAAGAAAACCAAAGCCATCTAATTTCTATTTGAAAATACTTGTTAAGCTCCACTTTTCTTCTCCTCTACCCATTTCATTTCAAAGGAAGAAGACAGAATTTTCTTTTCCATTGTTCTTTCCTTAATGCTCTTTTCTTCCCAAGGCATTATTCAAATAACTCCTCTATAAATCTACTATATCTCCTTTATTTTCTGATTTTCCATGTTAGAATTAACCACCATTTCTTTGAGTTCCTAGAGAACTTTGAGTGTATCATGATTACAGTAACTTTCTTTTTTCCTTATAGTATTGTAATGTACACGGCAGACAACTTTACTAAACTATGAAATCTTTGAAGTCAAGGGACATTTATTTACCTCTTTAAATTGACTATCAGTGTCTAGTAGACTCTGAGCATTAAAGACACACAGGTAATGATTTTTGAGCTCAATGATGTTGATGATGTAGATAATGTATCATATAACCTTCCAACCTTTCAAATCCTTGTACCTCCAAATGAATGTTGGGAGGAGTGCTTCCCAGGTATCTGAAATGCTGAACTTTAGTCAGCCTGTCTTTTATAATGCATTTTCTTAGATTAATTCATAAGTTAAGAAATATATCAGGATTTTCTGATAAAGATGGCATTACAAAAATAGAAAAATTTAAGTCCATGATGCCAAGAAAAGATAAATATGTTTATAAACTTGAAACATGCAAAATAAAATGAAACAAAGTAGAAAGGAGGGGTGGGATGATACCATCAACCTGATTGGGTCTGCATCAGGAATCAGGGAAGGATGGCTGAGAATTCAACTCATGTCGTAAGTGGAACACATGTATGTCAAGCAGGTGACAGAATGGAGGTCTGGTATAGTTTGACATGATAGGCTGAGGCAGAATTCTATTGCCTGGGTATATGGTTTATAAAATACTATCTGAGTAGGGACCCAGGAAGACGTAGAGACAACTGACTGACCAAGAAATAAGCCAAGCTACCTGTTCAGCAAAACAAACAAACAAACAAACAAACAAACAATAGTAAGGAATAAAACATAGTAAGGAATCAGTAAATGTTGACTACTAATTGCTTAAAGATTGTTTACTATAAACGTCTAATTACAAACAAGAGCAGATTGTTTTTAAAGGCCCTGAGTAAGCCATGCTATTGCTCTTATATTCTTTCCCTGCTCTTCTGCCACTAATATAAAAACTCACATTGGACATTTTCGGTAAAATGGTGCAATAGACAGATGCTGTGCTAACTGCCTCCCAGGATCACACCAAAATTACAACCAAATTATACAGCATTCAACCCTGGAGGTCCCCGGAACACTGGAGGAACAGAACCACTAAACGAAGAACTTAAAGATGAAGCCGCATCGGGTCTGGTAGGACGGGAGGAGACAAGAGAGGGCGAGCCCCATGAGGGAGGTCCCAGCCGTGGGAGGCTTCTCCGGTTGGGGGAGAGACCCTCCGGCCGCACACCAAGCTCACCAGCCAGAGCTCCTTTGCCGGGAAGAGGAGTTCTAAGATAGCCGGCAGTAAATTAGTGAGGACTCTCTCTGCTCAGCTCGGTGAGGCTAAGAGCAGCTGAAGAATCAGTGGGGCCGGTGCCCAGGCTTGCTCGCCGGTGAGCACTTACCTGGTTCCTGGTGGAGGGAGTGGCTGTGTGAGCCGGACCCAGGAGCCTGAGGGGACGGACTGAACTGAGCACCTGTGGTGCAAAGGCTGGAGGTTTTTGGACTGTTATTCCCGTGGTGTGAGGCCTGCACGCGAGTGGTGTAGGGAGGTTGCCATTTTGTCAAGCTTGGGCCCTCCCACGAAGGATCAGGTCTGAGACCTAATTGGTCTGGTGGAATTGGCGCAGAAGTATATGTGCGTGCGCGCGCGCCTGCGGCCTTGGATCCCCACCCTCTGCCCGGCTTATACTGCGTTGCCAGGGAAACGTAGGGGGGTGTGCCCTCCGGCTCCAACAGGCTGCTCACTGAGACCCGGGAGTGTGCGAGCCGCCTCGGATCCCCACCCTCCGCTCGGCTTGTGCTGCGTTGCCAGGGAAATGCCTAGTGGGAGTGATCCAGCTCCAACAGGCTGCTGGGCTGCTCATTGAGATGCGGAAGTGCAAAAGCCGCCTCGGGTCCCCCTCTCTGCACTCTGCTTGCAGAGTTGCCAGGCTGGTGATTGGTTGTCGGGCTGCTCGGCCTGATCTGCGAGCGGCTGATTGGGACAGGCTGAGACTGGGAGTTTTCCTGGAAGTGTTGGGCTGTGAGCTGTGTGCCTGTGTGATCCAGCCAGGGCTCTCCTGGTGATCTATCTAATACATCAAAGCAATCCCAGAGCAACAGCCAGAATGGGAAAACAAAGAAACATGTCACAAGTAAAAGATCAGAAGAAACCTCCAGAAATGGAACCAAATGAAACAGAGGGATCCAACCTTTCAGAGACACAGTTTAGAACACTGATGATAAGAATGTTTAAGGAACTTAGCGAGGACATAAAGAAGGATAGGGAAACCATAAAAAACAACCTGTTAGAACTAAAGAATACAATAACTGAAATGAAGAACACACTCGAAGGAATCACCAGTAGAGTAGATGAAGCAGAGGAGCGGATCAGCGATTTGAAAGATAAAATAGCAGAACTCACCCAGTTGGCACAGCAAAAAGACCAAAGAATAAAAAACAATGAAAATAGTTTAAGAGCTCTATGGGACAAGGTGAGGCGCAACCACCTTTGAATCATAGGGATACCAGAAGGAGAAGAGAAGAAGCAAGGGGTCGAGAATGTATTTGCAAAGATAATGACTGAAAACTTCCCCAACCTGGTGAAGGAAATCAACATACATGCCCAGGAAGTGCAGAGGGTTCCAAACAAGCTGAACCCAAACAGGTCCACACCAAGACACATCATAGTGAAAATGGCAAAGGTTAAAGACAGAGACAGAATCCTAGAGGCTGCAAGAGAAAGACAGCAGGTTACATACAAAGGAACTCCTGTTAGACTAACAGCTGACTTGTCTACAGAAACTCTGCAGGCCAGGAGGGAGTGGCAGGAGATATTCAAAGTGACACAAAATAAAGGCCTACAGATTGCTCTACCCAGCACAGCTATCACTTAAAATTGAAGGAGAAATAAAGAGCTTCTCAGAAAAGAATAAGCTTATGGAATTCATTACCACCAAGCTAGCATTGCAAGAAATGTTCAAAGGGCTTTTTTAAACAAAAGAAAGGGGTAAACAAGCTAACCCAGAGAGACAATTTAAGAAGATTGAAGTCATATCAAGCAGATATAAAAGAAAAACTGATGGTTGCTGGCTGGGAGGGAGTGGGGAAGAGGGAGAGGGGGAAGGTTTTGGACAGTGTATGTGGGACTACAATGTTGCCGTAGGGATATGGGGGCAGTTCTGGGAATGCAATTGACAATGTTGTGAAGAGACTATTATGTTGCAAGAAATAAGTCAGTCGGAGAAGGACAGGTACCATGTGATCTCACTTGTGTGTGGAGTCTGAAGAGCTGAGTGAACGATCAAAGTAAACAGACTCGTAGATGTAGAGGAAAAACTGAGGGTTGCTAGTTGGGAGCAAGGTGGGGATGGGGGGAAAGGGGAAGGGATTAGACAGCATGAATATACAACTACAATATTGCCACAGGGATATGAAACAGTTCGGGGAATATAATAATGTTGTAAAAATTTTGTGGCGTGTCAGATGGTCACATGTCTTGTTAGGGAGACCACTTCATGGATGGAGTAGAGGCTTGATCACTGCACTGTACACCTGAAGCTGATGTTGTATAGTATTGTATGCCAACTGCAACTGAATATGTGGATGGTCACGGGATGTGGAGTATACTGTGGAGGGGAGTCAGGGGAGTTGTGATGGATATGTATGATATGGGGAGGGAGTGGGGTGGTGAACTGGGGGAGGGGGTTTTTTACTTTGGGGGGTAAAGAGTATAACTATTGCCTTGTGTTGTACACTTGAAACTAATAATAAATAATAAAAAATAAATTAAAAAAAAAACACTTTGGAAATATTGCAATCTCCAGTTCTACTTAGGAACCTCTAAGATACTACTTCACTCAGAAAGAACTCTCCCTTTTCTTCAGGCCTTGGGAAGCAGTTGGAAAAGTATGAATAATGGTAAAACACTCTTCCTTCATCCTGCTGAAACTAATCATTTTTGTACATTGTGAAGTTCTCTTAAAAGGTTTCAAAAGGCATTTGCACTTTTTGACAATCACAGAAGCTATGGGTATTGGGGGTGGTATGAGATTTAATGGGAAGTAGAATGGAGTTATGTAGAATGCATGCAAAAATACCAAGTTTGGTTTTCTCTAGTTTTTTATCTGGATTTTCTTCTGCTTGACATATTACCCTCCTTACCATCATCCTTTCAAAAATGATAAATGGCATTTCTTCAAATAAGGCTCTCTGACAACAAAAAGTAAACCTAGATCCCCCGTTATATGCTTTGCTGAGAAATGCAGTTTTCTTCTATGCAAATCTCCATCTCTTTAATTGGTCATTGTTTGTAAATAACGCTTTGGCTGGATCCTATGTTTTCGGCTGCAGGATGGGGACTAAGTGTTCACTCTTGCACCTAACGCTTAGGAAAGAGTCAGTGGATATTTACTGAGTGAATAAGGCGGGGACAAAATAGTCAGGGCCTTAGGATATAGAGACTATCTAACTTAAAAAAACAAAAACAAATTATACTCTTTAGGTCCCTCTATCATCCAGATGAAGAGGGAGCCCACATGCTAGAAGTAAGAGTCAGCTTCACCACAACACTTTACCAAGGTAAAGCCCTTGCATAAACCCATCAGTTCCCATAGCATTCAGACATGAACCCTGGACAACCTCATCAAGAGGGACAAAGAGGGAGCCACTTCTTCCTATACACTTCTTCTTTCACCCAAACACTCACACATCTTCCAGTATGTCCTCTGGCATTAAGCAAATGCTCCATCATGCTCCACCTCAATCTCCACATTTCAACAAATGGTGCCAGAACAACTGGATATCCATGAGCAAAAAAAAATGAACTTTTATCCATACCTTGCACTATATACAGAAGTTAGCTTAAAATGGATCACAGATAGTTCCTAATAAGGTCTCTCATCCTTTGCTTACCTCTGATCAAGGAAATACATTTGAAACCTAGACACATTACAGATACAATATTTACAATAAAAATATACCAAAAGACTTTCAAAGAGTGTAAGCTCAAAGTCAATAGAATAAATTTGAATTTAAACTTGACTTTACTCAACTTCATAATTCTCATATGGAGCCAGAAGAAGCAAAATTTTGCTCACACTAACTGAATTTGGGAGAGCAATCCTGCTTGTTTGTTTTTTACTATGTGAACATCTTACATGACTACTAGATACAACTAATTAGCTGACGATATGTTCTGTTATCCAAAACTGACCATGGGAAATGAAATGTTGTGACTCATGATTAATATAACATACAGAGATAGTAACAAATAGCACCTCAGAAATATCCATAGTTATGCCATTAAGTAGCATAAGAAACTGGAGGAGAGGAGAGATGGAGAGCTAGCTGCTACCACTGCAAAATAATTGCCATCTATTTATTAATAGTAAATAAATAGTTTTCTATTGAGTAGGAAACTGGTCATTAACAAATGATTCTAAATGTCATGGATATATTGTCCATGCTAGTGACCTGATTAATTATTAATATTATGTCCCACTGACAGAGTTTAATTCAACTATCCTTTAATAATGTTCATAAAGTTGTAGAAGTATCAGCCTCAGTACCAGGAAAAACTGAGGGAAATTGGCTTTTATATTCTAGGTTCTTTCTGTCAGAAACTGCCAGATCGCTTCAAATCTATGACATAAGGATAATGAAGATATAATGGGCTTAAAGTGAGTAATATTTAAAGAAAAAAGTATGATGAATATGAATACCCAACAGCTGCCAATCAGAATTAAATAAATACCATGAGGGTACTCTTTGACTGTCAAAAAAGGACACCTCAAAAGCAATGTATAACTCTATATTCAATCATCTTATAAAAATGCCATTTTTTTAAAGATCCAGGAAATACATGGCAGAGATGTGGATATAGGTTTTTTTTAACTCCTCATAATTAGGGGTAGAAATGTACAATCAAGTACATGCATCAACTATCAGCTCTCTGATTAGGAGATCCCCACACATACACTTAATCCTGAAATACCTGTGGTGTGCAGAATTTTAACCTATCATATTTGATCCTTAATACACTGACATCTAAGCCATACTCTGCATGAAGATAAGAAGCTAACTAGTTGCTAAGCTTATGGACTTAAGTCTCTGAGGATATAAATATTTGGGATTCAGAATAACCTTGCATCAGCTGGAATGCAACTGTTATACTTTTAAAAATGATGTTCACATCCAGAAAGAAATTAAAATAACTTTATTCTATCAAGGAACCAAATCCATTGCTGCATCTAACTCATAAGAATAAGTTTGAGCCATTTCAAGTATTTTTATCATATAGTCTACCTCCTGGAAAGTTTCTCAAGGATCTTTATTTAGCAGATGCCATTTTTTTCTAAATAGATTATTTCTAGAAAAACGAAAGTTAAAGAAACCAAACAAAATAAATGCAATGAGGAAAGACTTAAAAGATTTAAAGATTTGTGAAGGAGCAGTGGGATGCCTGAAAGAACAAAGTATACAGGCCATAAATGTATTCCGCTGATATTTCTTCAAGAAAACTTGCTGCAGAAGCAGAGCTGACTGATGTTCTCCAGCTACTGCCCCTTTGTATCCACCATGGCTTTCACACTAAAGCCATACTTCCTATGCTCTTCTATCAGCCATGACTGAGCTTGTGAGCCTTCTACCTCTGTGCCACATCTGCCTGACACTTCCAATTAGCAACACTTGCTTAAGGATGCCCATCTGCCTGGCTGTGGTTTTTTCACAATGGCTATGTGGTCTTGAGTTCTTTCCCCACCTGACCCAATTCTCCTTCCTTCTTTATCTCCTTACACAGGGGTGAAGCCTGAATTGCCGTCTGAAGACATCTTGCCCACTTCTGCTCCCTCCCCTTCTCCTTTACTCCTCATAGACATTTCCAAACAAATCTTGGCACCTCTAATTCCATCCTGGTATCTTTCACAAAGGACTAAAACTCACCTACATAGTATATGCACTAAGAAATAGGTATAGACTACATTCTACTTACTCCTCATTACACTCCATTGTAAAAAGTCCCTCTCTTATTTAGTTCACACCATCTGGTTTTATAAGTTCCTCTGTCACCTCATCATTGTCACTACTAATGCCTGGTCACTGTGTCATTCATTTAAGATAGTAGCACCTGTGCCACAGTGTTCTCATTCCAGTTGTTGATAGGATACTGGCAATTTTATGTCCATATGGACAACACGCTCAAGTCCCAACTTCTTTGTCTTCTGCGAAAATCTTGTCCACTATTCCATAGTAACCCCACTCCTTTACTAAGTCATTCTACTGTACAACTATAAGCTTGCATCCTTTTTTGCTTACTTGCTTAGTTTACTCCACTGCACTTTTCTGGGCTGTGGGGGTGCAGCCTGTCAACCAGCCTATCTTTTCCCATGGACTGCCCCCTCTATTTTCAGCATCACTTATCTCTATTCCAATTCAGACACCACAGATTATTTTTGAACCACTCTTCATTTTGAGGAGCCTAAACTCCTCTGTTTCATTATCTTTTCATTACACTCATCTACAAAACATGTATAAATCCAACCCTTTATTCCATGACTATATTTAGGCTATTTTATACCACTGGGAAAAAAGATATCAGAGATCAGAAGACAGAATCTTCAATGTCATCACCTATACAGCATTCAAAATCAGCTTATGATTTCTCTGTTACTCAATTAGTTCTTCTCCAATTATTCACAGTTAATCTTTAAAACAATTTCCATTCTCTTTAAATCTTTATCTGCCTACCTTCCCCCTCACCTTAACCTCATTTTCCTTCTCTCTTTCCAATACACTAAGAGACCCTCTACCCCTACCCTTCATCCAAATATAAACAATTAATTTCTGTTGTATATATCATCGTCTTCAGCTTTTTCAGGGATGATATGATAGCAAATATTTCATGTCTCTCTTTTTCAATTCTTTTTCTATTTGCTAGTTTATAATTGAACCCAAAGGGGTAAAAGGAATAGATTAGCTCTCTAGCTAGATAAGCTAGATAGATGAAATAATTAATTACAACGAAATGACCAAATAACTACCTGACCCTTCTTGCCCTTCATCTTGGCATCATCTCTCTTTTTCCACCATTTGGCAGTTAATCAATTATTTCTCCATACATGCTGTCTCCATTCCCTCAATTTCAGTTTTTCCACATTCTCCTACAATTGGGTTTCTGAAATGGGCTCCATGTCACAAAATACAATGGATTCCTCCCTATTCTTATTTTGCTTTAAGCAGCATTTAACATTGTTGATCACTTCTTTCTCAGGAAAAAATCCTTTCCTTGGTTCCCCAGTCACCATACAGTCCACATTATCTTCCTATCTCTCCATCTTTTCTCTCTTTCTCGCATTTTCATTTGTTGTCTTCTGAAATACTGGTTTATTAAATGCCATAGGTAATTGCCTAAATACCTCTTCACCCTATACTTCCCGGCATGCTATCATTTACTCCCAACTTTAACTACCTGAGTTAATTTCAAACCTGGGCCCTCTAGACCCATAATCTTATCCTCTTATCATACATCTTCATGTGGTTGTCTCATTTCAAACTTAACAGATCCCAAAGTTAAGTTATGATTTTTCTCTACTCCCTCTCTTCTGAGGTCCCATAACTTATTGTACAGAAGCAAGAAATCATCCTTGACTCTTTCCTTTTTTCCTCATTTCTTACATAAAAACCAACAGACAATATAATTAGTATATGATTTTTCTACCTTGGGCTATTTCCACCTAAAATTTCCTTTCTTCTTGAACTAACATTACCCTGCAATTTAGCCTTGATTTTTACTTAGCTAACTCCATTTTTGCTTCAAGTTTCAATTTAAATGGCTGTTTTTTTTCGTTTTTTTAAAAGTCTATTTAAAAAAAAAAAAAAGCATGCCCTGAAACTGGTGGATGGATTGGTTAACTGTTTCCATATACCCTTTTATAATGCCATATGATGGTGAGTTTTGTGTGTCAACCTGGCCAGGTATGGCACCCAGTTATTTAATTCAACACTAATGTAGATGTCACTGTGAGTGTATTTCACAGACTCTGTTAATATCTACTATCAGTTCACTGCAAAGGATATTACCCTTGATGATGTGGATGGGCCTCCTCCAATCAGCTGAAAGGCCCTAAGAGCAAAAAATGAGGTTTTCCAGAGAAGAAGAAATTCTTCCTCAAGACTTTGTCGAGTAGTATCAAGTCCTGCCTGAATTTCTCACCAGCTCACTTGTCTATGGATTTCAAACTTTAAAAGCCCCTTAGTCTCATGAGCCAATTCATTAAATTATATATATATATATTAGATAACCTTTATCTATATATTATATAATCTTTATATATAACCTCTTAATATATAAATAGATATTTTACATATAAGATATGTCTTTAATAATTCTTCTCTGGAATATGTTTCTATAGTACCCTCTACTTCTTTATTTAGCATTTGACATATATCTAATTATATCTTCTCTACAAAATTATAACCTTCAGGAGGGCAGGGTATAACACTATTATTGATCAGTAGTCCCAGAATCTATCAAATTTTCTAGCACATGTAGTACATGCTCAAAAAACATTTACTGAAGTAAATAAAATATAAGAAAATTTTCATGTCTTTTTCATTCTTTGTAAACTCCTTGGTAGCATTTACATTTCATAAAATGCATTTGTTATTTAAAATTCTTCACAAAAAGACACGTTTGCTAAACACCTCTAGAAGTGGTTAAAGTTGTACATTTATTTAATCATTTATTAAGTCATTCAATAAATATTTATTAAGAATGTGTTCTAGGCACAAGATTTTCAATGATAAAAAAAGAGGGATGTAAAATTTTATAGATACAAAAGGAGGCATGGATTCAGAGAAGATTGGTCTAAAAATATTTTACCAAGAAAATGATATAAAAATTGAATTTTACAGGTGAGTTGGTTGAGAATATTATAGGCAGAAAGAGACAGAGCTATACATACAACGTTTAAAAGGCTCTCCACACAAGACAATAAACTAACGATAAAAAATATGAAAGAATTAAGCAGGTGGTTATAAACATAGAGGTGTTATTATAACACCAAATCTCCCTCTTCGCATTCTCAAGCCAAGCAATTTCTGGCCAAACTTTTTTTGTTGCTATTTATCACTACTCTAATTTACACTTGACTTTGTCTTATCTGAAACACATTCATTAAAATTTCATTTGCAAAGATTATTGTGCTGGATTAAATATTATCCACTAAGACCAAATACTCACATAGGCAAAGGAAGGAGATAATTTTATTAGTGAGTAAAACTTAAATTTATACTTTTGGAAATGATTCTCTGTGCCATTGAAGTCACCATATTTTCTACCATAGTTTTAAACAATGACAATCAGCTCAATATGACTTCTGGTTTTGTCCTTAGCTCTTTTATGGGCTTAGGAGTCAAAATGAATTGAGGCCATTGGTAATATTCTCATAGAGCTTTCTCATAAAAGTAGCAAGTAACAATTAATGGGAAAATTTACATGAAATCAAAAGCATGCATTTAAGAAACAACATATGATTTTAAATACAGACTAAAAAGCAAATACTTTGGAAGATATGAAACTCTAAAGTTTTTATCCTGGGATTAAAAAAAATTTGATATATATTTCAGCATATTATAATGATTCATATTTAATGAAAAATGTTACATCACTTTAAATGTATGTTGTGGAATATTAAAACAATGTCAATTTTCTGTCTACAATCATGTACTTTAGAAATATATGATCCAATTCTTTTTTGACAGTTAGAAATTATATACAATTCCTTTTCATTTTAAAAATCATGTTGCTATCGATACTTGCCATTAGATTTCATCCTAAGAAACACATTTTATGTTTGAAAGTCTTTCACTAAATTGTATTATATTTTGAAACAAATTTATTTATTTAAATTAAATCTTTAAAATTTGTCTTGTGTCATGAGTCTTTAAAGTTTAAAATGTTATTCTGCATTGGGTTATCATTACAACCATTTTTACAATACAACTAAGCAAATTACAAAATAAATTATAAATAAAAGCAAATATAAAAATAAAATTTCTATTAAAAATGTATCTCACATGGAGATGGGTAGGTTTATAGTGCCCACAATAAAGGAGGCTTTTGAAAATCAGTGTTTCTAATTGATTTATTTTTAAAACCATAGTGATTTTTTTTTTTTTTTACCTCAGCATATAAAAGTTTGTGATAGGTAGAAAACAGAATGATTTTATTTTACTAAGTTCAAGAAATGCATATGTGAAAGGGAAGTGAGAAGAAAAACAGATACAATGCATGTACTTGCAGGCTTCTTTTCAGGCAGATCTATGTTAGGAAACATACATATTGAAACTGAGGTTCTAGAAATATGAAATGATTTTTCATATTATGGAGTGCTGGATGTTACATAGCAGACAATCTGGGGATTATTTGATTCTGTCTGATATACTCCTTTGAGTGACCTTCTAGTGACTGAACTATTAGCAATTTTGTAGGATTAGAAGTTATCTTGTAAAAAACTAATAGTAATGCAAATTATCCTTGTCTGTAACAACACAAATGTATTTTACATAGTAGGGAAAAAACTGGTTTCCACTTTGCAAAAACATTATCCCCAAACATTTTATTTTATTGCTTAAAAGAATTTTCACCAGTTTTGCATTTTTTAGCAAATACATCTCAACATTCCTGATTGTGTGTACCTATGTGTATATGTGTTCCCCAAATTCTCCATTGATTAATAAGTGAATTAAATTTTCATCATGCATTCAGTTTACATTTACATGAGATAAGCTTTTAATGTTTTAGAAATTCTACTTTAGCTTTATTTTTTTTTGTATTTTAGCATTATTGTAGTATATTTTGTAGTGCATTCACCAAGATGACCAAATACAGAGGGTGCCAAAAAATGTATGCACATCCTAAAAAAGGAAAAAACTGTATTAAAATAGTAATACTCAATATATACCGACAAAAGATGAATACAAGCCACGCTCAACTTCTGCAATTACAAGAGGTGCTCCAAGTGGTTACCATCAGCACAATTTTAACACAGTTGTTTCCTCTCTTAAAATGTGTATACATTTTTTTGGTATAGTCTGTATATTGTATTGCTGGGGAAGTATACCTATGGAGCTATTTATTCTAAGACACTTCTTTTCTTGGTTAACAGAGTGAATCTCAAGTGTCAACAGAACGTTAACTTCTCTGATTCTACAATTCTCAATTTTTATCCTCCTTTTCCTCTACTGTTTTTGTTTTGCTTGCTTTTGTTTCTAGATTTTACCTAACCAGTAAATTCTATGCCATTAGTGACAGCAATGAATGAGGATTTGGTTTTTCTGCTCTGATTTTTTGGTGGTCTCTGTTGGATGATGGAAATCTATACTCTACTGGGTGAATGATGACTGAGAATCTGGTTTATCAGTATCTTTGTCTGTTTGCTTATCAGTTCAAATTAATTAGGAAAGTGGTACATGCCCACAGGGAAGGAAAACATCTATTTGATACCTGGACCAGCAAACTTTTTATTTTTCTGTGTTTACTTTTGACCCTTGTCTAAGGTGAAAGGACTGCAGCTATAAATTATCTTTGTGAGTATGTATCATTATATCTGCAACTGAGAAAGGTCTTGACTTCTAATTCCAGAGGGTATTAATACATCAAATTAAAGCACCTCTTGAATTAAAAACAAACAAATAAAACAAAAACACTGTTCTGATTACTTTATAGAAATAAATACGTGCTTATATAAACTGAATATTCCCAAATACTCAGAAAACAATCAAAAACAGAATTTCTAATGCATAAATTATGAGAACCTCCAAAAGACACTTGTACAAAGGCCATTTTCAATGAAATGAATAAAAATGCAATCAGAGTAGCTTAATAATTATGATTAAAAGAATAAATATTTATGACTTTATATAGAGTTTAAACATTATTGAATATACAAGGGCATATTTCATTTTAAAAAGATTTAGGTTTGACATCTCATAAGAAATGTATTAATCTGAATTTAGAAACATTATTATACTGGTTTAATAATCAAATAAACCAAAATTACTCCTACCTATGTTTAACATTATGAAAAATATATATTTTTTAAAATAAAGTGAATTGTAATTCTCTTTAATTTTTCATATCAACACTAATTTTATTTTGTAGTATGTCAGCTTAAACAAGATTTCCAAGACCTTTAGGTAACTTGAACCTTAGACTAATATTAAACAGAGTTAGTTAATGGATAGTCATTGAATACATGAATAATTTCTAAGATAAAAATACTGAAACATACTGAATACAATGTTGTTTATATTCTTATATGCTATATGGTAGCTATATCTTTGGATCATATTAATGGATATTGTCATTTTTGCCACTTATATAATAAAGTACAAAAAGGGACTTATGTGACTGTAGAAAGCTGTAAAAGGTCTGACAACTAGGTTTGTACACTTATCCTAGAAAAAGTGTTACATATCTCATTGTTGAATATCACTATGGTCACCTTTGAAGTACACCCTTTGGGAAGCTATGCAACAATGCCAGCGCCTAGTCCACCATTCAAAGCAATTTTGGAACTCTTTTTCTGGAATGGCCATCAGAGCTGTCATCATATTACCCTTGATGTCCTGACTGTCATCAAAACATCTTCCTTTCACTATTTCCTTTATTTTCAAGTAAAGAAAGAAGTCACTGGGGGCCAGGTGAGTAGGGAGGGTGTTTCAATACAGTTATTTGTTTACTGACTAAAAACTTCCTCACAGACAGTGCCATGTGAGCTGGTGCATTGTCTTGATGCAAGAGCCATGAATTGTTGGCAAAAAGTTAAGATCTATTTCATTTAACTTCTTCACGCAGCCTTTTCAGCACTTCCAAATAGTAAACTTGGTTAACTGTTTGTCCAGTTGGTACAAATTCATAATAAATAATCCCTCTGATATAAAAAATGGTTAGCAACATCGGTGCAAGAAGTTCATGAACTTAATTGTCTGACCTCATATTATGTTTATTCATGAGCTTTGCTGGGCTGCTAAAATGCTTTTGTATGACAGAAGTTCTCACCTGCCTCCCTTCTCTCTGTAAAACAGAAGTTAATTTCTTTTATTAAAAGTTATTTTAAAATGGGAAGTTGAGAATGGTCCATGAACAAAAGTCACAAAGAAATGAAATGTATGTTTGTGCTGTAAGAGTAGATTTGTGAGGTACTCTTTCAAAGTATCATGTTATTTTGTCCCAGAATATGAAAAAAAAAAAAAAGAACAAAAAGTGAGTACATATAGCAAATTGTAGATGATATGAAAGAGTGAATTTTATTTGCCTTGAATTATAATAATGTTTCTAAAATAAAACATTAAATATATTAAAACGTTTCTCAGAGTTTGCCCAAGCTATTATTGGCTTGTTTTTAAGGTAATTGTTTCAAAGCGCATAACTAGAATCGGATCTTATCTCTGTTATAATAAGTTGGCATTACAGATCTAAAATAAGAATATAAAGAATTATTTTTCAGATTCCTGCCTGAATAGCAGAGATTCTATATCTTACCATAATTTTCTAAAATTTATATTATTTTATCATATCCTTATAAAAAACAGATAAAAGAGTTCATCACTTACAAAAGGGTTAGGATATCACGGCAACTCTTTAGGTCCATTTAAATAATTTATTTCCACTTTATTAAATAGATAATTAGGGGTTGTTTAGGTACCCATGACCCTATCATTATCAAGTGACCAAATCTTTTCTGTCAACTCTTTCAATTTTGACTCCACAACAACAGATTCTAAATTTAAAATATATAAGTAAATAATCAGAATATCTTTAACAAGAAAAATATTTTGGGGAGTTCCCAAGGGATTCCTAAGAAATCACAAAGATTTCTTCTTTTAGGGCCAGCCGAGTGGCGCCGTGGTTAAGCCATGGCTTGGGAAGCCAGCGGCCCCGGTTCAGTCCCACATATGAGGGCCAGTGACACTGCCCTCAAAAAAAAATAAAATAAAATAAAGATTTCTTCTTTTACATTATTAACACTAATGTAAGAAATGATTACGTTTGTTTGGTTGGCTCCATGTTGCTTAACTAGCTAAGCACTGAGTTACTTGGGAAGAGCTGTATGAGAAGGGGTTTCAAATCAAAGAGGCACTCTTCCTTTGTTAAGTTGTACAGGTTAAATATTATTAGTATATCTATTTAATTTTAAATTTTACCAAAGACTCTGGAGGTTTCACAGTGCCCTTATCATCTGCATAATGTTCTTACCTTCAGGGGAAATATTAAGCAAATTTTTATAAAAGTTAAGTATTTTACACTAATAAAGAGATTTATACTCCTCCACATTATATATTATTGATTTCCAAAACAAATTATTCACTCAGATGCTTGTCTAAAGGCTGCACTATAAGTTACAGGATGAAATCCCTATCTTTAACAGAGGGCCTTCTCAGAGCCTCACGGAAAGGCTCTATCAAGTACTTGGAATTTGCACACAATTCAAAGAACAGTCTCTTGGCTGAAGGCTTTGAGGTGATGTTATCTAGAAAATTTTCAGACTGTAACAATGAACCAAGTCAGTATTTCCATGTCTCTTTCATGCAAAAACAGGTATTCTTTTTTTAAAAAAATTTATTTATTTATTTTATTTTAATTAATTTATTTATATATATATATTTAATTAACTTCAGGTGTACAACAAAGTGCAATAGTTATACTTTTTACCCCTCAAAGTGACAACCCCCCCCATTCTCCCCTCCCACTCCTCCCCCCCATATCATACTATCTATTACAAGTCCTTTGACTCCCTTCCACCATAAAATCTATTCTTCATGGAAACAGATTACTGTTCCATGATTAAAAGGAACAAGAATTAAACAGATTACTGTTCCATAATTAAAAGGAACAAGAATGAATGAACTGATAGAGCAAACTTAAATGTGGATGTTTGTTCAGCATATTGTCAGTATTGTTTTTCATAGTCTGTTTTCATGGCTATACAAGGAAACCCTTTCTTTTCCTTCATGAGTTTCTCTAATATTTGGTTTGGTAGACTCACTTCCATAAATGGAAATGAACATATTTAAGTATCTGATTTTGAATAATCCTCTGAAATTCAAAAGCTCTTATTCATTCCTCTGATTCTTCATGATAATAAATTGTTTGCACAGGTTCTAAAAATATATATTTTCCACTTTACTAGAATAGGAAAAACCAATTTTGCAGCCAAGATCATATATGGAATGTCATATCTGATTCTCATTTAATCAGGCATGACAAGTCTATTGTTTAAAATGGAGGTTGACTTCATAAGATAGCCAGTAGCTGCAAAACATTCAGGAAAATTTGCCTGCTATTTGGCTTAAAGGTCCAAGCCTTACCAGTGGTAAGGAAAATTACTTCCTCCTACACCAGGAAACAGACAATTCTGGAAACTGTAAGAACAGAGGAATTCACGTAAATCCATTTACACTGCAGTTGAAATCTGTTGGAAAATGTTTCCTAATTTGGTCAAGTAATAGTAGCTTTTAAAATTCCAATACAGGACTACTTATAAATACTTTTAGGAAAAGTTAATTCTATGACTCAGCAGCCAGCAAATATCAGATGGCTCTAGATTTGCAAAGCAAACTTAAGGAAGTCTATAGTTATTTAAGACTTTCGCTACATCTATGTAAGTAATCAGGCCGAACCTAACAGATCAGTGTTTTTTGTAATCAAGAATAATCATTGGGAATTATGTAGGATCACAATGAAGGAGACGGTAAGAAAATATGTCTAAGAATTGTAAATGAATACAAATAATTCTTGGGTGTTCTTTTAATGGAGTCTTGGACCGCTGTCTAGTGGATTATCTAGGGATTATCTGATCCTATAAAAGTATGCATTTAACTGACTTCATTCTAACTAAGCTATTAACAACCCTGTAGGTATAAACATTATTTTGTATAAAACTGATCTGATGCAAACAATTCTTGCCTGTAGCAATACAAATAATTTTTACGTGTTAAAGATGATATTGATTTACAATCTATAGAAAAGGTAACTCCAAGCATTAGATTTGATAAAATTGAGGAAATCAACTACTTTGACATCTATTAGCAAATTTATTTTTGCATTCCCAATTGCTTTCAAATTCTCCTTTGAATGGGTCTTAACAATAAAATATTTGACACGTGCATTTTATATTCTCACAAATCATGTTTTTCACTTTAAAAAGTATATCCTGTAGCATTAGAAATGTTTGGAAAAGTCTCTATGTACCCTTAAGTAAAAAGGCAACACAAGAATGCAAGTCATATCTTTAATGAAGAATTTGTATCCAGAAAATATAAAGAACTCCTAAAACTCATTAATGAAAAGACAAATAACCCAATTTAAAAATGAGCAAAGGGGGTCAGCTGAGTGGAGCGTTGGTAAAGAGCTGGCTTGGGACACCAGTGGTCCCGGTTCAGATCCCACATATGAGGGCCAGTGACACTGTCCTCTACAGCTAAGATGGTGAACAGCAGCTCTGAGCTGGGCTGCTGTGAGTCTCTGGGACAGCATAGGTGCAGCCCCTGCTGCAGTGGGCTGCCATAGGCTACAGTGAGTGGCTGACAGCGTGAGTGGCTGGCAGCCAGTGTGAGCTGCCAAGAGCTGCTGTGAGTGGCCATCCAGAGGCCGGCAACCAATCTGCCTCACCCGAGAAGAGCACAATGATGGTACCAATATGGGCCAGTGAAACAATGTCCTCCTCAACTAGACTAAAGAACAAAAGTACAGCAACTTGTCTGTTTCCCTTCCCTGAGTCCCCAACGCTGCTCCCTTCCCCAAATTCCCCCATAAAATCTTAAAAAAGAAAAAAAAAATGAGCAAAGGATATGAATAGACATTTCTACAAAGATATATAAATGGTCAACAGCACATAAGAGATGTTCACTGTAATTATTTATGAGGGAAATGCAAATCAAAAGCACAGTAGATACTATTTCATTCTTAATAGAATGGTTATAATAAAAAAGATAGCAACAATGTTGGTAAGGAGCTGAAGTAATTGGAATCATCCATATACTATTGATGGTAATGTAATTTAGGGCAGTCATTTGGAAATTTGTCAAGGAATTCCTCAGATGCGTAAACATACAGTTATTATATGACAAAGAAATTCTACTTCTAGGTATATAGCCAAGAAATATGAGAACATATGTCACTCCAAAGCTTTAACATGAACACTTATAGCAGCATTGTTAATCATATTCAAAAAGTGTAAATGATCAAAATGTTTATCCTTTGATAAAGGGATAAATTAAATGTGGCATATCAAAGTAATGGAATAAAAAGAATACAATGGAATAAAGTTTTGACACATTACAATATAGATGACATTGAAAACATTATGCTAAGTAAAAAAAGGCAGTCAATGATCACATTATATGATCCCACTTATATATATATATATAGTCCAGTGGAGGAAAATCTATGCAGAAAATAGATTATTGGTGGCACTGTCCTAGGTTCTTTTGTCAGCCAGCAATCAGTGATGGCCTGCACTACAACCTTTCTCAGATATCTCTTGATGTATGTGTCACAAGCAGAGAGTGGCTGGGCTTGGTGTGCACTGAGACTTGCTGAGTGGACCCAAGTTCAACATTGGTACCAAATCTAAATCTGCATTGACTTGATGAACAACCCTTGCACTGCTCCAGAGAAGGTACTGATGGCAGCCATCCTCTGTTAACAGTATGGCCTCTCCCATGTGTCATCACATGATAGCCTGCCTGCCCCCATGCACCTTTCCATAAAGACAGATCATTAATTCAATATTATGCCTACTTTATGTATCCTTACTTGGCCCCAAAAGATGGCTGGTTAGTCAATGACAGATAAGATTCTTCTAAGGAGGAACAACCTAAGCCAGGCACAGTCACATGGGAGCCATAGGAAGAATCATGGAGTAGAGGAAAAAAGGGCATAGACCCCTTGTTTCAGTTTCTGACAGCCTGCATGTGAAATGACCTGTTGATGTGATAATATCTGGTCTCCGTGCATCCTTATCAGTAAGCTCCAGCAGAGGAAGTTTCTGTCTCTTAGGAGGTGCATGACAGTAACATCATGGGACTTTTGGTAATGGCAGCTTACAGGCATGGGTGATTTGACCCTGAGCTAAATTCTCTGGTATGAGACTCACAGACTGCAGAAGATACATTGATCTTTTCTTATGTGTGAAACAATAAAAGGAGCAGTCAGGCCCGATTCGGGGCTCAGTCCATGAGGCTGGAGTCCCCTGGCCCCAACTGCATTTTACTCTTATTTGTGTCTCTCTCTTTCTTAACCTTTCACCATCCCTTCTTCACTTCACTGCTCTGTCATGCTGGATGTGACACCATGTACTTCCGGATCAAGCAGAAGCAGCAGCCTACCATGGATAACTTTTCAGGTCCTGCTAGGTAGCCCTAGGCGAGTACAGGCAGTGGCAACCTTGGCCTTGCAAGAAGCTCCAGAACCAACACATCCAATGGCTGGCTTTAGACCACACCAGAGCTCCACCCAATTAGCTGCAAAAGCAATGCAACAAAAGGGTGGTTTTGGCATGCATCAGAGCCCACTGGGGCAAATCCTGTTCTATGGGGGTCAATCTCCATATAGCAGCTTGTATGCTGTGGTCATAACCAATGACACTACCAGTAAGCCTGAGAGTCATTTCCATCCACTGATGGGGTCAACTACAACAGGAGGGCATACACAACCCACACAAAGTTCACAGCTATAGCAAAGTCTCAGTGATCAGAGAGGCTGTGCAACTGGGCTTCACAGGACTCCTACAAAATAAGGCCACCCAGCCAAGACTGGGAGACATAGCAGATCTACCTAATACATAGAAACAAACACAGAGAAGCAGACAAAGTGAGGAGACAAAGAAAACTATCCCAAATGAAAGAACAGGACAAACTCCAAAAAGAGAACTAAAAGAAAATGAAGGCAAGCAGTCTACCAGATACAGAGTTTAAAATACTGGGTATAAGGATGCTCATTGATCTCAGGGTGAACTACAACAGAGAGACAACAGAGAGATAGTAAGCATAAGAAAAGACACAGAAACCTAGGGAAAAAAATAATCAGTAAGAAATAAAGAATACAATAATAGAAATAAATAATACACCAGAAGGAATCAGCAGCAGACTAGATGAAGCAGAGGAATGAATCTGAGATTTGAAAAACAAGGTAGCAGGAAACACCCAATCAGAACAGCAAAAAGAAAAAAAAGAATCCAAAAAATGAGGCTAGTTTAAGGGAACTCTGGGACAACATCAAGTGTAACAACATTTGCATCTACTGCAAGGAGAAGAGAGAGAACAAGGAATTGAAAAAGTACTTGAAGAAATAGTGTCTGAAAATTTCCCTAGCCTGAAGAAGGAAATAGACATACAAGTCCAGGAAAGGCAGAGAGTCCTAAACAAGACGAACCCAAAGAGGCCTACACCAAGACACATCATAATTAAAATGGCAAAGATTAAAGACAAAGAAAGTATCCTAAAAGCAGCAAATGAAAGGCAGTTAATTATCTACAAGGGAACTCCCATAAGACTATCATCTGATTTCTCAACAGAAACTTTACAGAAAAGATTGGCACAAAATATTGGAAGTGATGAAAGTCATGGACCTACACTAAAACTACTCTACCCAGCAAGGCTATCATTTAAGATTGGAGGAGAGACACAGAGCTTCCCAGGCAAAAAAAAAAAAAAAAAAGTTAAAGCAGTCAATAACCACCAAACCAGTATTACAAGACATAGTAAAGGCGCTTGTTTAAGAAGTGTGTGTGTGTGCGTGTGTGCGTGCGTGCGTGCGTGCATGCGTGTGTGTGTGTGTGTGTGTATGTGTGTGTGTCTGATGTTGGGGAGGGGTGGTGGTGAATATATATGTGAATAATAAAATGGCAATAACTATGTAATTATCAATAATCACTTTAAATGTAAATGGATTAAGTGCTCCAATCAAAAAACACAGAGTAGCTGAATAAATAAGAAAACAAGATCCAGACATATGCTATCCACAGGAGATCCACTTCAGATCAAAAGACACACACAGACTGAAAGTAAAGGGGTAGAAAAAGATATTTCATGGAAATGGAAGCAATTAAGGAAACAAAGCTTGAGTAGCAATACTTAGACTTTTAAACAAAAGCTATAAAAAGAGACAAAGAGGGACATTATGTAATGATAAAAGGATCAATCCAACAAGAGGATATAACACTTTTAAACTTTTATGCACCCAACATAGGAGCACCCAAATATATAAAGTAAATATTGACCAACATAAAGGGAGAGATTGACAGTAATACAATCATAGTGGGGGACTTTAACACCCCATTGACGCCAATGGACAGATCTTCCAGGCAGAAAATCAACAAGTGAACATCAGCCTTAAATGACACACATCAGATGGATTTACTTCATATATTTAGAGTATTTCACCCCAGGGCTAAAGAATATGCATTCTTTTCAAGTGCACATGAAACATTTTTCGAGATAAACCACATGTTAGGCCAGGAAACATGTCTCAATATATTTAAGAAAACTGAAGTCACATCAAGCGTCTTCTTTGACCACAGTGATATGAAACTAGCAATCAACTCCAAGAAAAAACAAACAAACAAAAAACCCCTGAAAATCACATGGAGGCTAAATAACATGTTACTAACCAATGAATGGATTAACAATTATATCAAGAAAGAAATCAAAAGATACTTTTGGACAAATGAAATAAAACATAACAACCCAAAATCAATGGGACACAGCAAAAGCAGTCCTAAGAGGAAAAATCATAGCAATACAGGTCTACTTCAAACACAAGAAAAATCTCAAATAGGCAATATAACCTTAGTTGTAAAGGAACTAGAAAAAGAAAAAGAATAACAACAACAACAAAATGATTAAAGTGAGTAGAAAGAAGGAAATAATAAATATCATCCAAAATGAACAAAATAGAACCTAAAAGAACAATACAAAAGATCAATGAAACCAAGAGATTGTTCTTTGGAAAGATAAAGAAAATTGATAAATATTCAACTAGACTCATCAAGAAATAAATAGAGAGGACCCAAATATAAAATCAGAAATGAAAGAGAAGTGACAACTGACACCACAGAAATACAAAAAATTATAAGAAAATAATACAAACAATTATTTGCCAACAAATTGGACAATCTGGAAGAAATGGATAAATACCTAGAAACAGGCAATCTTCCAAGACTAAATGAAAAAGTAACAGAAAATCTAACAGAATGACTACTACAAACAAAATCGAATCAGTAATCAAAAAACTCCCAACAAAGTACTGCACTGAATGTCTCCACAGGTGAATTTTACTAAACATTCAGAGAAAAATTAACACCTATCCTTCTCAACCTATTCCAAAAAAATTCAACAGGAGAGAAACCTCCCAAGCTCATTTTACAAGACCACCATTACCCTGATTCCAAAACCAAACAAAGGCATTAAAAATAATAATAAAATTATAGGTTGATATTTCTGATGAACATAGATGCAAAAATCCTCAACAGTATTAGCAAATCAAATTCAGCAATACATTCAAAATGTCAGACACTACAGTAAAGTGGGATTTACTCCTGGGATGCAAGGTTGGTTAAATATCTGCAAAGCAATAATATGATACATTATACAAACAAAATAAATGATAAAAACATATTATCATATCAATAGATGCAGAAAAATTGTGTGACAAAATCCAACATCCATTTATGATAAAAGCTTTCAGAAAAGAGGGAATAGAGGGAACACACCTCAATATAATAAAGGCCATATATGACAAACCCACAGCTAACACCATATTCAATGAGAAAAAGTTAAAAGCATTTTCCTTAAGATCAGGAACAGGACAAAGATAGTACTGTTAGGAAATCCTAGCAACAACAACTCAACACCAAAAAAACACCAAAACCAAAAAAACAAAAGAACCCAAACCAAACCAAAACAAACAAACAAAAACCCACAAAAAAAAACAAAAAAAACAATCCAATTAAAAAATGGGCATAAGGTCTGACTAGACATTCCTCCAAAGAGGATATACAGACGACCAATAAACATATAAAAAGATGCTCAACATCCCTAATCATCAGAGAAATGCAAATTAAAGCCACAATGAGATAACCATCTCACACCTGTCAGAATAGCTATCATCAATAAATGAACAAAAAACAAGTGTTGGTAAAGATGTGGAGAAAAGGGAACCCTTGTGCAGTGCAGTATTTATAGGACTGCAAATTGGGGTAGCCACTATGGCAAACTGTATGGAGCTTCCTCAAAAAATTGAAAATAGAACTACCTTATGACCTAGTAATTTCACTTCTGGGTATTTACCCAAAGAAATCCAAAACAATAATTTGTAAAGATATATGCACCCCATGTTCATTGCAGCATTATTTACAATAGCCAAGATATGGAAGTGACCTCTGTGTCCATAAATAGATCATTAGATAAAGAAGATGTGGTTCATATATACAGTGGAATATTACTCAGCCATAAAAAGAATAACGTCTTATTATTTGAGACAACATGGATGAACCAAGAGGGTATTATACTGAGTAGAGTAAATCAGACCAAGGAAGACAAATAATACAGAGAATATTTTCATAGTTGTAGATGGAAGCGGGGGTTAGGGGGTAAAGTAAAAAAGGTGAAGGGATTAAGAAGTACAAATTGGTAATTACAAAATAGTCATGGAGATGTAAAATACAGCTTAGGGAATTAAGTCAATAATGCTGTAATAACTATGTATAGTGCCAGGTGAGTACTAGACTAATTGGGGCATGGGGTCACTTAGAAAATTATTATATAAATGTCTAACTACTATGATGTGTACTTGAAACTAATATAAAATAATATTAAATTTCAACTATAATTGAAAAATAAAAAAAATTAAATAAATGATTGGATTAGTGCTTGAGTAGTGTTGGCCTGGGAGACGGGTATGTGCAGAGGGTTGGAGTAAATGGGAGTGGCTGTTAATGGGTCTGAGCATACATTCTGGGATGGTGAAAATGCTTGTGGTGATGCTTGATTGTGGTGATGATTCTTCACTCCGAATATACTAAAAACTATTAAGCTGAGCACTTTAAATAGGTGGATTTTATAGTATGTAATTTATATCTTAATAGAGCTTTTATTTAAAATGAAACGAATCTAAACTGAACTAACTTGCAACTACGATACAACTCAGCAGTTGGACTCTTGGCCAATGATTCCATAGAAAATAAAACATATTCACATAAAACTGTATACAGATGTTCATAACAGCTTTGCTCATTATAGCCAAAGCCTGGATGTACTTCAAGCAGTTAAACCAACTATGGTAAAACCACACCATGAAACTTAGCTAGAAAGAAACAAACTATTGATACACATAATAACCTAGATGACTCTCCAGAGACATATGCCAAGCAAGAAAAGAGAATCCCAAAGGCAACATACTGAATGATTCTATTCATACAGCATTCGTCAAGTGACAAACTTATAGAAATGGAGAAAAGATTAGTGATTGTCAAGGGTTAAGGAAGGGGAGGTTAAGGGAGGGAAATTGGTGGGGCATATTCTAAAATATTCATTTAAATTTTTTCTTCATAATTTTCTACATTTCCATAATTAAAATAATATCTTTTACCATGTTCCCATCTAAAAATATTTTTTTTCAAGAATCCAAGTAGTTACAAATAAAAAGAATCCACAGTGCTTAATAACAGTCAAAAGGTATAAGTTCAGATTGTGTTTAAACATTATTTAAAATTTTTTGAACATTTGACTGATTTTAGGCAACTAATTTTATCCATCGTTTTACTGGTAAGAGGAAACTGCTTATCAAATTCATTATGTATTTCTGACAATATCTCTTGATAATGATCACTTTATCATCATTAAAAATCTTTATATAGGGGCCGGCCAAGTGGCATGTTGGTTAGGAGCTGGCTTGGGACATCAGCTCTGAGCAGTGAGGCCCCGGTTCGGATCCCACATATGAGGGCCAGTGACACTGTCCTCTACAGCTAAGATGGTGAACAACAGCTTTACCTGGTTGCCTCTATAGCTAAAATGGTGACTGTTGCCTCTGTAGCTAAGATGGCCAGCGACGGTGTGGGCTGCAGCCCCTGCTGCAGTGGGCTGCCATAGGCTACAGTGAGTAGCCTGCAGCCAGCGTGAGCTGCCAAGAGCCGCAGTGAGTGACTGTCTAGAGGCTGTTGAGCGACTGCCTCATGCAGGAAAAGCACAATGACGATATCAACATTGGCCAGTGAAGCAACATCCTCCACAACTAGACTGAAGAACAAAAGGACAGCAACTTGTCTGTTCCCCTTCCCTGGTTCCCCTACGCTGTTCCCCTCCCCCAATTCCCTAGTAAAATCTTAAAAAACAAAAAAAATCTTTTTATACAATAAACAGCTTTTCTATCTACTCTGCCTCAGCAAGGTACAATCACCATTTTTGGTGAAATCTGTAACAAATCTTCATCCAAACTCGTATTCTTTACTATTCTAAGGGTAGTACTAGCTTCTATATTTCACTTAATTCTGCTTCAATAGTACACCTTCATTTTAAAATTGAAAACTTACCATGTATACTTTTTTTTTTTTTTTTTGAGGGCAGTGTCACTGGCCCTCACATGTGGAACCGAACTGGGGCCGCTGGCCGATGTATACTTTTTAAACTAGAAAAATAATTTAATTATATTTTGTTTAAAATAACAGTACATATTTCAATTTAATTACAAGTTATGACTTACATAGTTATCGTTGTAATTTATGCCTTTTGCATAAAATATTCAAACATGTTACAGTGTTATATCAGTACACAGAAGAAATCATTTGAACTGAATCAATCCACTGAAACTGATTATAACACTGATGTGTTTATTGGTAAACTAAAAATGACATGGGCACCAATAACATGGTCTGCAATACAATATCTTATATGATGCAAAGTTTAAAATGAAACAGAGTTTTGTGTTTAATGGGAAAATGTATTACACTGCCTCAATTCCAATTTTTCAATTGAATTAGTTAAAATTATGTAAATTGTTTAATTAATTTAATTGAAATTAAATAAAATTTTAAATTGTGTGTTCAATTGCACTAGCTACCTTTCATATGTTCAACAGCCATGCATATTAGAAGCCATACAAAAACAAAAATTCACTCCTATTTGTTAGCCTGAGATAGTAAAATTTCTTGGATGAGTTTTGTAGAAAATGACTGATTTCAACACTGTTAAAAGTGTTCCCAAATTGAAAGAAAGGAGCCAAGACAAATGCTGAAGAGTTTCTCTCATGGCTAGTAACAGTAAATCATTGCACCCTTATTTTCAACACATAGCGGGAGCAATACATTAGGCTTGAGATTTGAGATTATGAATAAGGATAACTGAGAAGGATGGATAAGGTATCTACTGCATGTCTACTAACAATGTAAAAAAAGATATAGGAAGAGTCTAGCTACCATGTTTATTTTCAAAATACAATTAATTTTGTTTTTTTAGCCATATGAGGTTTACTCTAAGAATTATAAACATTATGGTATCAGTGTAGAAATAAATGGAAGCAGCTACTTGTAAAGCTTGGCCCCCCAAATTAGAGCAGCTCTCAAGGTGAAGCCTGGCAGGCTTGATGCTGACTCACAAGCTGCTTTATCACTTGAGATCCATAGGTAGATCTCTACACATAAAGATCTCAGGATTCCTGTTTCCACAAAATCAGTTCTCAGACACCTTCAAATGCAGACGTCTCTCTGACTTCCTAATGCTGTTTTATTTGGCTTCTTGAGAATGAATTTTGCTGGTTTTCTTAAAGGTCACTTCTGTTCCCCCCACCCTACCCTGGACAAATTGTTTTAGTGTTTTCCATGAATATCAAAGGTCTCTATGCCACAAACATCAACACCTTCAACATCATCATCATAACCGTCATCATCAAATTTGGGGGATCCTTTATAAAATATTGGCCTAAAGGTTAGAATGGTCCAGGTAGATGATTGTGTTTAAACACTAAAAATGATTGTGTTTTACCATGTTCATTTCTTAGTCATGGCCATCTATTGTAGATCAAGGGTCGGCAAACTGTGGCTTGTGAGACACGTGGTATTTTGGGTACACTCCGTCTCAAAAGTTTACTGACCCTTGGAAGAGCCAATCCTGTCCCTCACAACAATATAAAAATTATTCAAGAGCTATAAATATATTTTTACATAATCACCATGATGTGAATAACATCCATTCAAAATTTTATAAATGAAACTATGATAGCTTTATTTTCATTTTCAGTTTTACTTCAGAGCCACAGGTACGTACCCAAAGAGCCGCATGTGGCTCATGAGCTGCAGTTTGCTGATCCCTGGCAGCTCTTCCATCTAAAAACTTTGCCAACCCCTAATCTCGATTGCTACCTCCTTCCATTCTGACAATATGGATCCCTAATGCATGCAGTTAAAGTCTATTTATTTGTTGGAGTCAGGTTGGGTTGTTTTCTTCTAATCTTAGAAAAGAGAAAATTGATATAATAATAATAAAAAAATCTGTATAAAAATACTTGAAGAATATGAACTAACAGAGTCCCTTGCTGCTCATATATTCTTGGTCTTCTGGTATGACAGAAATCGAATGCCAACCCAAATGTATTCAATGTTACTCTGTTGAGAAGAGTACAGTCATACAAGCAGTCTTTCTCATTAATAGAAACTCTAGATAAACTGCAGCTAACCAATAGATAAAAAAGTATTTCTATGATCACTCTTCTGAATGTATATTAATATAATTTAACAGAAAAAGGTTAATGACTATTCCTATATATTTGTATTACTTTCTCTTCTTTAGTATTTTTTTCTCTTTCAGTTAAAGACAAAATTATATTAGGAAGCCTAAACAGATAACTTTAATAACATCTCTACTGACTTTTCTTTAAAGTTTGATTAAAAATGTTTATTAAATTTAATATTTTAAACCATTGAATTTCTTATATTAAAATGCAATGAACATTAAAAATGAACATCCCAATCATTTAGGTATTTAAGCTATAAGTGATTTCTGTGCTGCATATATATGTTTATATGTAAATGTACTTTGAGATTTTACAATGATTGGATTGGGATGGGTTTGGGAATTAGCCAAAGGTATTTGTTTTAAACTCCATCTCAAGAAAAAAAAATTTTTTTTGAAAGTATTCTAAAAAGATTCTTAAAACCCTTCTTTACTGATAATGAATCTTTAAAGCATAGTCCTGAAAAGAGCACTATTATCAGTGTTCAGTGGAAACAGGAGAATTTGTGTACTGTATTAAGGCTAATACTGAAATGTGAAAACCCTATGAGATCAAAATATATCTATAGAGAAAAATGCTGCAGGTTATTGTTATAAGATATTAAGAATTATCTTAATAGGTTGGAGTTAGGGAATTTTTTCCTTTGTTTTCCTAATATTTTGTAGTTCTCATGAGTCATAAGCATTATTTTTATAAGAGAAAAAGTAACTTGCTTAAATTACAATGGTTAATATTCAGGAGAAAGAACAATTAAAAATTTAAGTTTATTTCCCCCTATTTAAGCATTAATTCTGAACATGAATGTTTGTTAAAGCAAATCTCACAGGTGACTAAAAAGACCATTAATTAAACAACAAAATAAAAGACCACAAATTAAAGGATGTGGATGGAATTGAGTTTACAGTATATTTTAACTTTTTAGCAATACAATCCAGAATATTTTTAAATAATCTAAAATCAAGAACAAATTATTAATGAAACAAAAATGCAACTAAGTGTCAGATCTTGTCATTAACCATAGGTAAACTGAATGTATTTCCTGGAATACAAGCATTCATATTGGGGAACGGTTTCATCAGCCAGAGTTTTATAATTTCAATATTAAGTGCCTTAGATAAGGATAATTGTAAATACATATTGGAGTTTACTACGTATTTAGTGCTTTATGTAAATATTCTGTAAGACATATTCTTACACTCCCAGTTTGCCTATAAGAAAACAGAAGCCTGAAGAGGTTAAATAAATCCCTAGTGAGTCCCTAGTGAGTGTCAGATGTAGGATTTCATGCCACAACCTAGTTTATATATTTAATCATGTTAAAGTGCACTGCATTGACTCAACAATCCTCTATCCATTATTAATGCTGCATTCCAATTCTTTTTTCTTTATTTAATAGTTTTCATAATGAATTAAAATGAAGCATAAGCTCATAGTGTTCTGAAAACAGTCAAGGGGCCTACAAAGCAAACCACTTTATAATGTAGCTTCTAATTAGCTGTAATTACAATATTTAATAAATGAACACCTACCTTTAGAGATAATCAAATCTTTTCACTGAACTCCACTAGCGCTATGGTGTATACAATAGGCTAATAACAATCAAAAGCATTATTCATATGCTGCCAGGAAATATAAAAGTACAATTTATTGCCAACTCGGAGCTGTTCTTCCACTAAAACAGATTTAATATGGAAACAGGGTATAAGAAAAATAAGTTATGTAATCATCCATAATTTAACTCCAATTACGGTAGCATGTATTAATCCTACAGGACATACTCACTCATGCATGTGTGTGCAACTGTGCAGACACATTTACTCCTCTGGGAAGTTCTTTCTTTACGAAACTATTAAAGAATTTCTCTCAATATAGGAGGTCAATGAAACCACTCACCAGGATGCATTAGACATGTAAACAACTGTATGCCCTGCCACAGTCACAACTATCACAGCTAAAAGAGGAATTCAAGTTATTTCAGAATCGAACCCCTTTAAAACTAAGAAGTTTAGCAATAATGTTTAATTAATTAATTTATTTCTTGAGCTGAGCCATCTTGCCACCCCTTGGCAGCTCAGCAGCAGCTCAGCTTGGCTGGGATTGAACTGGCTACCCTGTTACTCAGAGCTTGCACTGCACTCTTGAGCAAGCTCTTAACCAACGGAGCCACTCGGCCAGCCCCTTCCTTAGTCATGTTTTTAAAACAATAGTTTTGAGGAATCTATTATATTCACTTTGCAATTATCAACACCTATTAATGAGCTCTAAAGTTTATTCTGTCCTTTTTCAAATCTATTTAGGGTTAGTGGGAAGGATATAAAGAAAACAAGGGATGATTTATGAGTTGTGTTTGCAACTTGTGAATATGCATGATAAAGTGATAAGATCATTGAGTATCTGAGGAGCTCCTGACCTTACATTTTTTTGCTTCTAAGGGGGAATAACAGCTCTGTGTTGTCTTGAAATAAACCTCTAAGCATCAAAGATAGCAGCAGCAGTTAGTGATATAATAGTAAACTTTGTTTTCCTTTATCATATAATGAAAGAATCAATTTAACTACAATGTGACATCTTAAATCAACTCAAGATCAGAACAAAGTGACATTACCCGGCTACTTGGACTTTTAGAAAAGGATAGGAAAACAAAAGAACACAAAGAAAATTCAGCTGACCAAAGATGCTAATTAGTATAAATTGTGTTTGCAACAAAAGGATAGCTTCCCCACTAGAAAAGACAGAACAGGGCATGAAAAATCAAGAACTTTAATTGCCAAGGATATTCTGGATTAAGTAGAAGTTTAACTATATTCATCTTTAATTAATGGGAAAACTAAAGGAATAAAAATAATATGTATTTTTTTAAATATATTCTATAGGTGGACCCCTCAAAAAACAATAAACATGATTAATAGATCTTTCTCTTAGTCTCAATGCCAATAAATGTAATCCCCTCAAATAATTTGCAAAGCAGAGAATCTGGGTTTTTTTGTTTGTTTGTACATTTGTTTTGGAAATACCAAATGATGCTTGTATTTAGCTATTTATGTAGAAGATATGGAATTTTCATTTTAATTATTTTTTATCTAAGAAATATATTACAATTTCTAATTGACACTTTCAAATAATATTACCTCAGCCTAATTTTTTGTATCCAAAAGTATGTCCATCTCAAATTTCCTTCAAATTGTTGCCTAACCAGTGGCTATAAACTCTTGCAGTGACAACTATTATCCATTATCCAGCACTTGACATGCCAGCTCAACATCACTATATTAACTGACTTTCGAATTTTCTTACTCCCTGTGGGGCCTCCTCTCCTAAGATTGATGAGGTGCAATGTAGGGTTTAAACTGCCATCCTGACTCAACAAAGCAGAGTGGTTTCTGCACAGAGTGGGGGAGGGAGGACAAAAGAGGAAGAGAACCAGTGTATCCTGGAAAAACAGCAGCCTCACATACTTGCTTTCCAAGGCAATTAAAACTTTGTTTCTCAGATTTTACACTTCAGTCAGTCAAACACAGAACTTATTCTTCAATTAAAGGGCCCCAAAGCTTCACTGGTGCATACTGAAAATGCAACAATTAGAAAGGGATTAAACTTTTGTTCCTCAGACATTTTATATAAAAGTTGCTGTTCCCTCTAAGTTTAAATACACTGAAACTCTAATCACTTCTTATAATTCCCAAAATGGTGTTATCGCTTACTTTTTAACTATTGAATTCACTCTGGCAGAACTAGCGTAATAAAACCCATCATATTCTAATTTTCAGACAGCTTGATAGAACCAATGTTCTTAGTATAAATAAAGTGTAAAGAAGCACTTTCTTTCCCATAGGAAAGTCTTTGATTCAAATGCTCTGATGCCAACTAGCTTTCACATCTGCTGTTTTACCATTGATAGCTGTAACTTGGCATACTCAACTAGTGTCTGATGAAGCAGCTTTACTCAGAGGCACTGTTTTATTTTTTGCAGAGGGAACATAGTAAAATGGTATAGGTTTTCTGTAGGCCTTATGCAAATCCCTGTAATAAATATAGAATCAGGCCTCACATATAATAAATTGTGTGTGAGCTAAGGATTGGGGCGGGATACAACCTTCTTGGGTAAAAATAACCTCTTTGCTATGCTAATAAATTAAATGCATAATTAAAAAATTATTTTAATTTTTTTTTTTGCAGTGTCACTGGAGCTCATATGTGGGATCCAAACCGGGGCCGCTGGTGTCCCAAGCCAGTGCTTAACCACTGCGCCACTCGGCCGGCCCAAAAAATTATTTTTAATATTTATTTCAACATGATGAATTAGTGTCCAAACCATAGTAGGCACTACTAAGACTATAAACACACTTTTAAAATACCCCTCTTATTTTATTAAACAAAATATTCCCATTTCACCTAATGTTAACCTTAATCTATTATCCACACCATTATCTTGACACTATTAATGAAAAAATAATTTTGCAGAATTAAACAAATGATATGGCTACAAAAATCGTTGCTGAGCTATTTCTTGTTGATTTCTAAAAAAAGGCTTCTAATGGGAAAATGAAGAAAACATCAACATGAACAAATGAAAATTTCAGTAATAATATTAATCAGTAATCTATACTGACAACTCAGTGATATTGGTGTTCAGTCATATAAAGCTTTTAAGTTTTGCTTAGTTCAATTAAACATAGAAAAATTAAAACAGTAAACTAAATTATCCACAAACTTGAAGACATGAAAACAAACAAAGTATCCAAAATGAAGTTTCTATTTATTCTACATAGTCATAGAGTTATTACCTAATTAGTAACTTGCAAGCAAATTAGTAAGAATAGTTTATGACTTGGGAGCCAAAGTATATTCCATCTTTCATCACTAAGTTAAAGCAGAATGTCCCGTTTGAGGAGCATTTTGTTTCAGTTTAGATGTACAGGGGGACATTGAGGAATTCTCAAGTGACACAAAGGAAGACATCAATTAGAATTGTGTAATAATTTGTCCCGATCAATTAATGTACACACATTTTTTTTCCACAAGGAAAGGAGTGACAGTAGTTCATCAAATATTACTGAGTAGTACAATAAACTCAGTCAAGAAAACTACATGAGTCTAAACCTTAACCTGTTGCTCAGATTCTAACAATATACACCTGTAAAGTAAGGCACTTCATCTCTTCCTAATCTGCATCCCCTAGGTAAACACAAAAGTCACCTGTACAATCCTTCCAGGACTGTAATATGCTCCCTTATAGGTCTCTTCTCTAATTTTCCCTTCCTGGCCCCACGGTAAAAGAACCTGCAATAAAGGCTTATAAAGTAAAGGTGAATATATTCACCTTCCAGTTCTCATAGAACACATATTTTCTTCACATTTACTCAGAGATATAAACAAAAGTCTAGGTTTATACCATCATACCTCTCAGAGAAAGGAGAACGCTCTAACCTTTATGCTTCTATTACTTTTTGTTTTTGTTTTTGTTTTTTGAGGACAGTGTCACTGGCCCTCGTTTGTGGGACCCGAACCGGGGCCGCTGGCTTCCCAAGCCAAGGCTTAACCACCGCGCCACAAGGCCGGCCCTAACCTTTATGCTTCTATATGGCAATTCTCATGCATACCTGCCAGGGGCCTCCAGCAATGGTGTAGTCAGTGAATATGAAATTAGATTATTTACTCTCAGCAAATCTCTGTTGATAAATGCTTTCATGACAATTCAGGTAGGTAATTAAAAAAAGAGTAAGATGGTGGTCAGCAGGTTATTTCATGCCACTGTCTGATATTTTGTGGGGTTTGGTTTTAGAAAAGTGTCCACCCTAACATGAAAGAAGGGGAAGTAGATGCAGTCAGTTCTTAACTATTGATGTCAATAATGATGGTGTTATTTAAATGTCAAATTAAGTTAACTCGTCCTAGACAGTAGAATCACCAGAGGAGGTTACAAAAAAGTCAGATGTCTGGGATGCTACCTCAAGATATTTTTTAATCACTTGATCTGGAGAGAGGCCTGGAGCCTCAGTATTCTTCTCTAAAAGCTCCCCAAGTAATTCTAATGTTCTAATGTGCAGACAGGTTGAACTACTGATTTAAACAAATGGACATTTGAAAGAGGTTTAAAACTCAGCAGATGATACCCTCCATAAAAGTCAAAATAATGACCCTATCCCTTGAAAATAGAAAATTGATGTAGAAATGACGACTATCTCATTATTTATCAGAGCGATATAATTGCCGGTTATAGACTAGGCCACACTTCCACGTGATACACATGTATCCAATCCTTCTGGTTGCAGCACAGCCATGTTTCCTAAAACTTCAGTAGATAAAAGCCTGACCCATGAGTCGCCAGCAACGGTGTAGGCTGCAGCTCCTGCTGCCATGAGCGGCCATTCAGTTGCCGGAGACCCATCTGCCTCACCCGGGAAGAGCGCAATGATAATACTAACATGGGCCAGTGAAGCAACATTCTTCACAACTAGTACTGAAGAACAAAAGGATAGCTTTTGTTCTGTCTGTTCCCCTTACCCGATTCTCCAACACTGTTCCCCTCCCTTAATTCCCCAATAAAAATCTTAAAAAAGCAAAAAAAAAAAAAAAAAAAAAAAAAAAAGGCTGGTCCCGTAAGTTGAAGTGCTTTAACTGATAAAATAGTATCACTAACTTTGCTGGACTACGTCTAGAATTTAGTGATAGGAGGTACAACCTATCAACAAATCAAAAATTTTAGTCATAAAACATTGATGATACTATACCTATGCTCATGTTAATATTTCACAGAGACAACATTCCCTATTTGAGAACTAAAGCTGAAATTTGAGACCTTTTGATCCCTAAGTTATTCAAAAGAAATGGAGGGTGTCATTACTAAGCATAAAGTGACTCCAATGAAATGAAAAAGAAAAAAAAAAACAAAAAAACAAAACCTGAATGCAAAGCTATGTGCAAGTTAGTAATACCTTCATAAGCTAGACAACTCATACTTGAGTATTTAAAAAATCATCCCTGTACTTACTAAAGTGCCACATGAATTTCTAGTTATTATATTGTTAAAGAATCCCTCTGGATAGTGGTGGAAAGTGCTTAGTAAATATGGTACACATTGAAGGACATACCCAGCTCTCTGATCCATGTGCAGAAAATAATTGTTGAACTTCCTCTTTGTGATAACCATACTTAAATGTGAATGTTCTATATAAAATTTAAGTGATTTAAAGAAGCAGTTGTAGAGCTCTGATGTACAACAGTGATTATAGTTAATAATATTGTATCATAAACTACAAAGTTGCCAGCAGGCTAGATCTTAATTGTTCTCACCACAAAAAAGAAATGACAATTATGTGATGTGCTAGAGGTATTGTTAGCTAACACTATGATGGTAATCACAGTGCCATTATAAATTTATCAAATCACCCATTACACATTTACACCTTAAACTTTCACAATGTTATATGTCAATTAATTGCTCAATAAAAATAAGTAATATAAAATGAATTCAAAAGTACTTTCAGAGGATTTTCTCATATTTGAAAACTATTTTAAGTCAATTTTCTGCATATGCAAAATTTAGCTTTCAAAATGTTTTACCATCAATAGAGTAAGAGAAAAATAAACAATCATTTCAGAAAATACTTTTCAATGTGAAAAGTACACTATAGATGCAATTTTGAGAATTTACTTTTCTAATTCATTAATCTCATTGTAAATATATTGTACTTGCATTACTACCACTATCCTAAATCAAAACAACAAACAAAAATTGTGTTTTGCAGAAATTAAAAAAAAAACTGTGAGCGTTATCTAATGAATGGTATATATTTCAAGATCCATTTATTAAGTACATGCAGTATACTGCCAGCTCCTAACATTTTATCCATCAACTAAAAAATTACTTAACATTCTTTTGGCCTTTAAGATGCAAAATTACTCAAGCTTTCAAAAAATCATTACAGACATGCCACACAAGCAATTCAGGCTTAAAAACCTATACTGCTGCACCAGAATAATTTAATTTTAGAAGACCATTGAACTGATAAGCTCAGAATAAGTAGCAGACTATAAAGAACATGTGATAGCTGTTATCTGCCCTAATGGCTTAAGACAAATGTTTCAGAAACTTAATATGATAAAACAGTTAAAATTATGTGGGTGAGCCAAAATGACTAATGCACTTAGTTCTTCTGAGTGGCAATGGTTGGTTATGCCATATTTTTAGCTATTATTTTTATTGTTGATACTATAAGTCCCTTGGTTATTGCTTTTATAATTAATAAGTCACTTAACCTCTCCTTGGCCCAGTTTCCTCATCTGTTAAATAAGTATTATAATAATTGCCTTCTACCTTCCTTAGGCATAAAGATTAGTGCATTGGTATTTAGAAAGTGCTTGGAGTTCTCCTAAAGATGGAGACGATGCATAAAGAAAAACAAACCAGACCAAAACAAAACAATACTTCATTGCTAGGTAACAAAAACTAAAATGTTTCCCTCCAGATAGATCAATCTAGTTGTTTGTATTCCTAACTCTAAAGCCTACACTTCCAAATAAATTGACTCTTAACCCAAGGTTAAAATGGAAATGCCATGAGTGCTACATATTTTGAAGAAACATTTTTAGCTTTCCACAGAAGAGCAAAATTTTGAAAGTAATCACACATTCTATTTATAACCCTCAATCATAGGTGTTCCATCAATTAATGCAATATTCATTTTTCCAATGGATAACTATACAGAATTTGGTAAAAGAGGTGAGTCGCCACTATAAAAAATGTAAATATGTAAAGCTGATTTAGAGTCACACAGCTGATGACAATGAAATCATTATAGGAGGGAAAATGGGAATCTGTGATACAAAGGGCAATAAATAGTTTTAAAGTGTGACTTGTAGTAATTTGGATATAGATAATGCACTAATAATCTTTTAGGCTTGGCCAAAAAAATATCCAGAAAAAAATGACAAAATGTTCAAGGTATCAGCTGGGTACTTTTTGCTATATAGGATAAGTCAGTATAAGAGAAAAGAGATAGCATATTAACAATAAGAGGAGGGAGAGAGGAGGAGGAAATACAGTAAAACCTTGGATTGGGAGTAACTCGGTTGTAAGTGTTCTGCAAGATGAGCAAACATTTCAAATACACGTTAGCTTGGTAAACGAGAGATGTCTTGCAATACGAGTAGTTTATTTCTGGAACAAATTATACTCGCAAACTAAGGCATTACTGTAATTTAAAAGAAGGAGTAGTATACAAACATAATTTAGAGGTGATACAGAGTTAGAACTTGTATAGTTGAGTAATAAAAGTGTTTCTAATATTCAATATTTTGGGCCAGTAAAAGTTCTCAAAATTGTTTCAACATGGCATCAGGTCTTAAATTAAAGATCAGATTTAGTGTGTTGCCTTGAGGTGCTTGGTTAAGACCTCCAAAAAGGTTAAGGCAATGCCTTTGTAGATTTTTCTCCTGCGGGTAAAAAGAACTTCTAGCCCAAAACAGCAATGCTTAACTTTAAAGAGAGATGGCTCTTAAAAACAACTGTGGGTGTGGTTTAGATTATAAATGGACTCCATTGGATACATTTACAAGCCATAAAGGTTTAGCAGAAATGGCACTGAAAAAGGCAGTGTCACCTGGTGTAAAAGAAAAAAAGTCTATTCAAAATGTAGAAAAGCCTCTGTGTCAACAAATTGCTGGAGTAGGTCAGCTTATTTGTAAACTAAAAGTTTATGTTACACAGAGCTAACAGGTTTGGGTTGTTTTTAAGTAACATTATTATGGCAATCAACAAGTAAGGTAGTCCAAAGCATATGCAGAGTCTGTGCTGAGGACTTGAGATCTGAGTGTGAATGATAAAGATTCACTCCTTGTCCTCTAGTGGCCCAGTGCAGTGTGATTACAGAGAAACACCCAAATACAATTTGGTAAGTATTAAATTGCTTGCTATTCTGAGTACCTTACTCCAACTCACCATGTAGGCATAGTATCATCTCACATCATCACAAGAAGGGTGACTACAGTACAATAACATATTTAGAGAGAGACCATATTCATATAATTTTTATTATAATATATATTTTATATATATATATAATTTTTCTACTTTATTATCAGTTATTGCTGCTACTCTCTTGCTGTGCTGAATTTACAAATTAAGCTATCAGGTATGTATATATGCATAAAAACAGTATATATAGAGTATGTGCACTTTTGGGCATCCACTGGGGATCTTGGAACTGGATAAGGGAGTACTGCTATATACTATTTCAAAATACATAGTCTAGAGAAGAAGTTTCTAAAATTTGTCCCACAGGACCTTTTTTAATTTCATGTATCAATTCAGTCTCTCTTCATAATAGCAATAAGCAGAAGAAGTAATTTAAATTAAATAAACACAGGGTGATATCTTTTCATGTATTTTAAAATTATTATCCAATTGTGGGTCATAGAAACATAATTTACTTGACAATGTTTAAAATAACTCTAAATTCTGAATTTTAAAAATTAGACATGTGTTCCAGAAATACTAAAAGATAACATCTGTCAAGCTTTTATTTGGTTCTTAGCATATCAGCCAGAGCTTGTGTTTAATTATCAAAACATATTGTAAGAGTGGTCCTGCTAGTCATTCTTATTTAGAGATATGGAGGCAAAAGTTTACAAGGGGCAAGTATGTTACTGAAGTACAACCAATAGGTAGTGGAGCCAAGAATTAAGCTCTGGTTTCTCTGATTTCAGGTTTTTTTTTTTCACTCCTAACAAGTATTCTAAATTGTACTCTATGTTTTCAGAAGTATTAAGTGATTTATAGTAGATATTTAATACCACTTATATTTCCTTTCAACATTTGGCAGAATTTTTTTTTTAATAACCATAAAAAAGCACATGTATTTCTTTTGATACCGCTGTTTTGGAAGGACAGACTATATCCATACATGTGGCAGAGCCAGAGATTTCAGTTAAACCAAGCCCAGGAGAGAATTTGTTGAACTTGGAAAACCTGAGTCCTGGATTGCATAGAAATAAGGTGATTGAGCACCATTTTGTAAAACACAAGACTCACTTTAAAAATATAAGGATTCTCATAAGAAACCAAAACACTTGCAGGCTCTAACTGAGTTATTTTTGAGTATGTAATCTATATGTATTCATTCTCCTAATCTTTACACTTCAGGGAGAAAAGACATGCTTGTAGCTTGGCAATGTTTTACATAGTGTCAGCCCAGGGGTGAGATTTCACTTCTACAACACCAAGTTCCCAGATTCCAAGAAGGAGGTTTTGATTCCTCCTTATTTGTTTTCTAGTAAATTTCCTGGCCCTTGGCTATTTTGTTATCTAAATATGATTAAGAGCATATTGATGATGCCATACTGTTTTTCACTGTTTACATGGAATTACACTGAAGAACCACCGTCTGCTCAATTCTGAGCTATTTTGCCCATCATGGCTTTACAAGTGGCCCTGGGAAGAATGTGTGTGGAATGTAAGGGATGTAGAAGTCAAGAAGAAAGAAATCTTCTTGAAGACAATATATACATAAGCTCAATGAACAAAGTCAAGCATGTTCTTTGGAAAATAAATTATTTAATGTTGTGGAATGGCTACAGAACTCTGTCTCTCTTGTGCTGTAATGAGGACTTACCCTCCTCTAAGGCCAGCTATGTCGAGCCAGCTCTTTTTGTTTATAGTAACAAAGATATATCATTCTTTAAAATGATTTTCTAGAACTAAGCATTCCAGAACAATTAGCTAACAGCAGGGTCTTGTTAAGTCAGTAAAAACAAGATTTCCTTCAGAAATCAATGTCTTCAGGATGCTTCCTAGAGTATCTGTGTGTATTGCTGTTAATTAAGAAATAAAAGAATGGTATCAAATATAAATAGACTATTCATAATCATCCCTGGTTCATTGTAGAGTTTCAAACTGAGCATGCAATTGCTTTAAAAAAAATCATACGCATTGGCTAGTATAAGTATATAGTTTAACAAGTCAAAATATGAAGTTGAAATTGGTGTCATTTAGGACTATACTAAATAACTAAAGAAAAACCAGCATTTAGTATATCCTTTTAAATTCTAATTTCAACAGTAAGAATTCAGTATGTGATAAAGTTGTCAACTAAGGTAATTGTCAACTTAGCGATTATCACTATGTGTTTTTTATTATGACTAGTGTACATTCCAGAAAACTTCAGTTTTACAGAAAGAAAGTCTGTGCTGTTGAAAACAGAAAGTTGTTTTATGTCAATTTTCTCTGGGTGACAGAGGCACCCTTTTGTGTGAGAAAGAAAAACAAGAGATGAAAGAATAAGAAGAAAAGTCAATAGCAAGGAAATATATAGGTAGGCAAAAATGACACTGCAAAGAGCACTTAAACTAATAAAAAAAAAAAAAAGAACAGAATATTCAATATTCAAAAGACTGAAAAGCCAAAAAGGGGAGAAAATAAATTTTAAAGATGATAAAAAAAGGAGAATTTTTTTTTTCCAAGTTGATTTCTAGAGATCCACCTTGTTTATAGTATACAAGAGCTTTAAATCTGAGTCTTTGGGAAGACAAAAATAAAATTGAAACCCTGAAGCATTTGTGAAGCAGAAATAATCACTGCTGGTATGAATCACTTGAATTATTTTACAAACTCAATTTCACAAGTCCCTTGAATACTGTAATGATTTAAATGCATTGCATATTCACTCTCTGCAAAGTTATTTATACTTACAATGTGTATTTAACATTTTCAACAGTTGATTTCTTTTTTTTTTAATTGCAAGAAAAGCAATCTCTATTAATTCTAAATATTAAATTGGGGAAAATTGATCTGTTGCAATTAATACAGTCATTAGGACCACACTGATCATAATGCTTTGCTCATACTTAGTTATTCAATAAATTTGATTAAATAATAATGACTTCCCAATTAAATATAAAATACGCATTCAAGCTTTAATCTAGCCATATGAGATATTCACTTTGAAAATAAACAAATTTTAAGAATGTAATAGATTTGAAAAAAAATCAAATTTATCTCATTCGTTGGATATTTAACGTCCTCCAGAACTCTAAACAAAAAGCTAATTTAGTTGTGTAAGAATTTTTACAAAGAATTACAGGGCTCGCTGAGTGGATCTTTGGTTAAGAGTTGGCTTGGGAGTGCAGACTCTGAACAGCAGGGCCACGGGTTTGGATCCCACGTGGGCCAGTGACACTTCCCTCTATAGCTAAGATGGTGAACAACAGCTTGACCTGGAGCTGGGCTTCCGTGAGTCACCAGCGATGGTGTAGGCTGCAGCCTGACTGTAGTGGGCTGCCATGAGCTATGAGCTACTGTTAGTGGCAGGCAGCTGGTGAGAGCTGCTGCGAGCGGCCATTGGACTCCTGGTGACCCATCTGCCTCAGCTGGGAAGAGTGCAAAGATCACAATACCTACATGGGCCAGTGAAGCGAAATCCTCCACAACTAGACTGAAGAACAAAAGGACAGCAACTTGTCTGTTCCCCTTCCCCGATTCCCTAATGTTATTCTCTCCCCCAATTCCCCAATAAAATCTTTAAAAACAGAAAACAAAAAAACACATTTTTTGGCAAAAATGCTTTTCTAAGTTACATAAAACCCAGTTCTATGATTGTTGATATAGTCTTCCATAGCTCTAACTAAACTATAATCTCCTTGAAAATGATGACTAGATGTTATTTGCTCTAGAATAACCAACAAGTAGTCTAATTTCTAGCACTCAATAAGCACTTGATGAATGTTTAATGAAAGAATTTATTTTATAGCTTGGTCAATTATTTTAGAAAAAGGAAAAAAAAATCTACTGCTTGTACTACCATTTTACTGCCAATTGAGTTTGTGTGAATAGTGAAGGAAAACACTGATACTTAAAACTTTGCCCAACCTATAAACAATTTAAAATATAAAAGCAATTACAAAGCAATACTTACTTCCTAAAGTGAAATTTGGTTTACTCTGGCCCAGTGAATCAGCTGGAGTAAAGAGGAAGGATGAATAATAAAGAGGGGGACAGGCACTCTGGAACTTGGGCCTAACACGCTTTCCTTTTAAGTGCTCCACAGGGCTGTTCCTTTGGAAACTATTGCAAATTCAATAGAGTAGCCCATTTCAGACTCCCTGCCTCCATATTAAATGGATGAATATACAGACAATAAGAACTGTTTCTGCTTTTTTCTTTCAGCCCTATTTTCCTTCTTTTTTGTAGGCTTCTGAACAAGAAAACTTTGTTTCATTTTAACAGAAAGAACAGTATGTATGGGGAATATTCTTACATGTAATCATTATATTCTTCTAGAATAACCAAGCCTTGTATTAATTTCAGTAAATATATTACTTTACTAATTTTACATTGAAAGATAAAACTTTCTTGGGGGAAAAAAATGTTGCCTTTGGGCAGATTTTCTGCCAAACAAAAAAAGAATAATTTTAAAGCAAAAAGTCCTTGCCATTTGCAAATGTTCAAATGTTTTGCCTTGATGGCCATATCTTTTGTTGTATACCTCTCCACCCTGAGGTATATGCTATTGCACATTCTGCACAAATAACAGTGTTGCTATGCTCTTCTACTCATTAATAGAGACATGTATGTTTGCACTCTTTCATTTTAATACATTAATTTTAGATAACCAGTAGGGCTTACCTTGAAAAATGTCATGGTTGCACCATCCTCCACCGCTCCGTACTCTATCTTGGTTTGTTTAGCTAAATCATCGGCAGAGTCAATAGGGGATTCCATCCGCTCCACTGTCAGAAACGCGGCTAAGTTAGCAGTATACGAAGAAATGATGATAAGTGTGAAAAACCACCAAATGCCTCCCACTATCCTGGTGGAGAGCGCTTTGGGCATGAGCTCAGAACCTAACAGAGATTCGGGTGGGAAAAGGTGAAACGAATACAGAGAATATGATCAGCAGTCAGGTACTTTGGTCACAGTGGCAGTATGGAATCACTGTGCATAAAAGCTTAAATCATAGATTTACATATTGATTTAGTAACCACAAGGAGAGCAGAGGCTAATTTCTGTTAACATGTCCTAATAAGTCTCTTAGGACACTTAAGTTTAAGTATAGTGACAGGAGACTCAGGCTTTACCTGAGACAGAGCAAAGTAAGAATTAAATATTAATAAGTAAAAAACCTATATAAAAATGACATTAGAAGGAGGAAGTAAATCTCTCTCACTTAAAAACCACATGCATGGTTTTTCATTTTGTTGCTAGTTATGTGGGTTTTAGAAGAAAGTATTTCATGCATGTTCAGATCCACTGCTTAACAAGCTTTAAGAAAAGTTTTATTTTTCATGTTCATGCAGCTCCAAAACTTTGTCTATATTCTCATTTGAAAAGGTAATGTTATATAAAAATAATTTCAATACCCACATTTCTTGAGATGAGGGGTTTTAGTTTTAAAATAGGGTAGTAAATTATTTGCTAAGTATAAATAAATGTCTCCCATCACTATAGTTAGCCTCAACAAGGGAAATCAGAATAAGTAATTTGTCACAAATTTATTTTCACACATATATTTTTCATAAATATATTATAATACATGGCTGGAGTTGCCTGCTCATGGTATTAATAAGATAATGGGATCTGAATTATATTTTACTCTTGAATTATTAATTTTAATTAGTTTAAATTATAAAATAAAGTCCTAACGATTTAAAAATCAAGTCTTATAGTTTTACCCCAGTATTTACATTATATAGACTATTTACAGTCTTAATGTTGAAACTAATACATATCAGCATGTATCTTTTTATAAGAAAAGTATATTGAATATATATATATATACATATATATATTACTATTCACTTTTTATCACTTTGAATCTATAATCAAGAAAGCATTGGCTATGAATTACTTAATTTTTAATAGGGTTTGAGTAAAATGAAATGAAGCAAAGATGGACTCCATTTGCTGATATGTTTTATAATTATATATTTAATACAACCACTGATGTAAGGTAACACATCTTTAGATGGACTAAAAAATACAACAAATTATTCATGTTAACATTGAAAAGAAGTGGTATCATGACTAGAATATATCAAAGCAGCCCATCTTACACTGCAGGTCATCTTACTGTTTGCAATTTCAAACAAACAAACAAAAATTTAAAAACAGACAGACTTGGACATGACAGCCAACTCCAGCTCCAGACTCTGCCTACCACTGTAAGAAAAAAAACAAACAGAAAAGTACCTTTCTGATGTAGTTGCTCCTAGTCCCTGTCAGACACACACTGGACACTGAGACACTAAAATCTTCCCGAGATGATCAGCAGCTTTGGCTGACCATTCTACCTTTTTTTTTTTTTTTTTTTTTTTTTTTGAACAATAACACCAATAAAGTCAAACAAGACTGGGAAAGAAAAGAACAGTGGAGACATTTGACAAAAATGGCCCAATTACCACAAGTTCATATCTTACCCAAGGACTTAAAGCGAGTACCTCCTAGGCTTGTGAATCAGAGCCTGGTTAGGGGCTGACTGTCATGTACTCAAGGTAACGTCATGTCCAGCACTATATCCCACTAATTCCTGGGGAGCTGGGCATCAGCCAGAATAGTATGGGTTCCTCTTTCATGTATCCACCAGCAGTGAAGTAGTTATGTGGCAAAGCAAATGTATATTTGATTTTTTCATTGCTTGGATTGCTAGTGATCATTTGCAGATATCAGATAGAGTCTTATTTCTAGTTGCTAGATTTTATACATGTCGAGCTCATCTTACCAGTATATAAATTCTCAAATCCTCTGAATATTTTAGGAAATATAAGTGAAAAAAATATATTTTATTTTTCAAAATAGTAGCAAAACACAACAACAACAAAAAAAACTTTGCTATAGTCGGACCTTTATTAGGAGGGTAACATACTCCAGAGTATTGTGGTTAGTTATTAGCAGGTGAATAGCAGTTTGCCTGTGTGATTGTATTACCCAGTGCTACTTGTAAGATATGTTTTTTTCTCATATGACTAGCTTTAGTTCACTTTTAATATTCTGAAAGAACTCTGATTTGTCTTCCAAGTGAAACGTAAGCTTAAGGAAAATAAAACAAAACAGGAAAAAAATCAAAAACATTGGACCCAAAATGTAGAAGTGGAAAAATACAACTACTAACTATTTATTTTATTTAGAAAGAGATGCCACAAACTTAGATTAGTTCATGTAAGAGTTCTCTGAATTTTCAAGTTTTAGGTTTAAATACCTATAAAGCCACATGTAGTAATTCAAAATGTATTTCAACTTACAAGGACTTGCTTACATAATGTATTTGTTATATTATTTTTTCTTTTGACATGTAGTTATTTATCCTTATTTTAGAAAGTGGATCATAAATGAAACAGTAACAAATAATAAATTTATGCATATTAAACATGCAAGAGCTAAGAGAAATTATAAACATCATATAATTTAACAATACATTTTCACTTCTTAAGATCTGTAATGCAATTGCCAAATGAAATCTTCAAATGTACAATAAATATAACACTAAAATTTAAGGAAGACCTTTATGACAGGTACTGTAACTTTTATGAATGAAAGTTTTTCTCTTTAATCCATTCATTGTCAGTTCAAATTTGGGACATTTTGCTTTATTTAAAAAATTTAAAACTTAAAAATATTACATTTTTAAATGCATAAAATAGTCTTAGAAGATCTTGGCTAATTAAATCTTTTATTTTGAGTAATCTGGAATATTAATTTATCAAACTTTATGTAAATATAAGTTTAAAGAAGAAAAAAAATGATAGCAAAAATAAAAATAAATTGAGCTTGGGAGAGCTGAGACTAAACTAATGAATTCATAATTATAGCTAAACCATTAAGATATATAGTGCAAGTATTATATCATTTCCTCAGAAATACAGCCTTTACTTTTAACATTAATATTATAAATTTTAAGTAACTGTGAAAGAGTGCTTTTGCATGCACTTCTGAGCATGCAATGTTTTATATTCTTATATGCTATCAGATGCAGCTAATATTTTACTTGAAAAGATAACTAGTTAAAATTTTGATTTCACAAATTTATATGCAGTAGATTTACTAATCATGCAATACAAATGCATCTAATCATCAAGAATTGATATGAAAGATAATTTTTTTACATCAAAATGAAACAGGAAACAGGAGTGATACACTGTATTCTTGTCTCAAGGAGATGTAATCTTGTTAGTACTTTAAATACAGCTTCTAGCTAATGGATTAGGTTAGCGTGGTTATCTATGAAATAATGTACCTACTGTGGGTTAAGAAAAAAATTAGATGAATACTGTTTATGTGCATTTGCAAAAGCTAATTATTTTCTCAGCCTCTCTCTTGGATGGGATTTGAGAACACCTAAATGCATTAGGTAGATGGAGAAGCTGGAATATGGTTACATGCACAGAGGCACCCATGCAAGCGACCTGTGCCAGCAAGAGCTATCACCCCCAGCAAAGAGTGGGACATGGTGCCCAAGGGAAATAGCAGGCTGAATCGTATACCTTGCTGCATGAGAGCTCCAACTCCAAACCAGAAACTATTTAGCAAGGTAAAATTGTTTTCCACCACGTCTGAGTCAGGGTTGCAAGGGTGTGGATTATACCACTCATAGGGACTAAACCTGTGGTAATTGACAGAAGAAAAGAATAAATTTAAATGGCAGTGAGAAGAAATTCTATCCAGCATTTTTGCTGCAAAAGAAACAGAAAGACAGGTAAGATTAAAAAGAAACCAGAAATCAGCATTTTTATATTACAATTTCATATGCATGACAGCCAGTGCTAGGCTTTAAAGATCCCTGTCCTTATCAGCTAATTTCCAAACTAAGATGATAAATGACATTTTTGTTATTATACATTACTTGTGAGAGGAAAATCTGCACATTGTTAAACCAAGAACAGTTTTTAAGACACTTAGTCTTTTTCATTTATGTGATTTAAGAAAATCATTAAAAAGACTAGAAAATCATTAAAGAAAAAACAAGTTTAACTGTGAAAAATACATTTTCCAAACTGTTAGAAAAATAAAGACAGAAGTAACAAAACAAAAATCAGTTTAAGATTTTTTTCTGATGTAATAGAAACTATCAAAAGTACAGATTAACATTATTAGTGAATTATTATATATCTAAGAAAACAGCACTATGGACAGTAGAACTAACATCTCTATATGTAACAAAGCTCTAAACAGAAAAGCAAATCATAATGAACTGCATTCTAAAACATGCTTCTGTCATCATTCTAGGTTTCAGAGCGTATGGCAATATGCATGATATCAAAGCATTGTTAGAAGCAAGAATCCGTACTAAAGATGATTGGTTTCCACTTATTATTTGCTATCATATCTATAATTCATTTGAACCCATTTCAAGAGAAAGGAAATCAAATCTAATTTTGAAGTCCAGTTATATATTAATAACATTCCTCAAATAAGTCAAACTGAGGACTTTTCAAATTGTCAACTGTACACATAAATTAATTTATTTTGATAATAATCCAGATATATTTATCAATTAATGGTGCTATCCAAAAATATCTCTTCCATATTAAAAACACTTAGTTTATTATTAAACTAATAAATTATTTTCCCTAATATTTCAAATTTTAAAGCCACTCTTTTACAAATCAAATTAGTGTATGCCCTTTATGAAAGCATTAAAAAATCTTACATCAATCAATTTGAATAATGTATCTGTCACTTCAGAAAGCCCAATTTTCTTCACAATAATCTTTCTGGCATATAAAAATTCAGAAGATCAAACAAACCATTTTCATCTTTCCAATGCAATTTTGGAGCACTCCTGTTTTAATAGCCTATCCTTGAGAAAGAAATGTTTTGTTTGGTTCTCTAAGTTAAACTGACACAATGAACAGAAGGTTGATTGGATAGTAATTAAACATTCTGATCTGATTTGTTGTGTCTGACTGAAGTAGATGTAGCTTTGGTTGTAGACATTTATTTTTAATTAAATTCCCTTATTACTTTTACCCTAGTGAGAATAGTTATATACATTTTTAAAAGTATTTCCAAGTATCAGAATGGTGGCAATCAATCTTTACACAAGAATGGCTTCTTTAAAAATATTTCCAATTTTAATCATCTAAACAATTCATTGCTCATCAGAGGCAAGGTGATCTAGCTGGACCACCCACCTCCATGCCCTTGAGCAAGTTAACATTATCTCTCTGTGCTGTTCCCCTATTTGAAAAACAGGGACAGCAATAAGACCTGACACCTAAGGGTGTGATAAGGATCCTATGAGTTAATATAGTGCCACCAGACAGCAATTACTCGGTAGTCTGAAATAATGATATTATTAAATAAATATCATTAATGTTGTGATTTTGCCAGTAATTACATACTCAAACTCTTGTTTTGATTGCTTCATAATTAAACTGTTCCTACCCCTGAAAATGTGCTAACTATTGGGTTGTCGGAAAAGTCATGATGCATTTTTGCAATGAAAAACAGAAAAAATAGGGCCGGCCGAGTGGCGTGGTGGTTAAGCGCTGGCTTGGGAAGCCAGCGGCCCCGGTTCGGTCCCACATATGAGGGCCAGTGACATTGCCCTCAAAAAAACAAAAAACAAAAAACAAAAAAAAACAACAAAAGAAAAACAGAAAAAATATGTCATCATTTTTCCGACAACCCAATATAAACATAAAGCTGGTCTGTAAGGGCTGGATTTAGTTTTCGCACATGACAAATCCTAAACCATAACCATAGATAGTGAGAACACGTAATTTGGCTGATCAAGACCACTAATTATCACATAGAATTTCACAAGTTTTTGAGTTTAACATAGGTGCTTCAGGGAAATTCCATGAAATGAGGGGAGAAAGATGTCGTAGTATCCTCAAGTATATTTGGGGAAGTATAAATAAGCAAGTTTTTGTCCTCCCTTTCTCATATATATATATATATATATATATATATATATATATATATGTATATATATGATTTTTTATATATATATGATTATTTTAATTTTTTTTTTGTGAGAGGTAAGAAACAATGGAAAGGAAGAAAAGAAGGAGAGAAGGAGAAAATGGAGAAAGATACAGAGGAAGAATTTGGGAACACTGGCACTGGTTTCCTGGGACTGTCTACTTCAGTGACGGAGTCTATTGTGTAATTTAATTGAAAGAGAGGAAAAATGTATGGTAAACTAACACTTAAATTCAAATCATGTACACCTTTCACATATTCCATTTTTGCTACCCTTTCCCTTAGAATAAAGACTTCCAGTGGACAAAAGGTCTAAAAGATGCAAATCTAGCTAACAAAAATACTAACTTGAGTTTGCAATTTGCTCCCTCTTCATGGTGACACTTGAAAAGCTTTTCCTGTCTCCATTTGATTTATTAGCATTCTCTTAATAGTGGTAATGTAAGTCACCCCTTTTCTCCTCAAATTCCTACTCCCAAACAACACTTCCACCACACACACTCACACACACACACACACACACACACACACACACACACACACACACACTTGGCCTTGCACTGCTTTGTCTGTTGTCTGTTTAATCTCCCTCATACTTGTCAAAATACCTCTAATTCTATTTCCATTCTTTACTTTTTTTCTAAACTAAATTACCTCCCTCCTCTAAGATTAACTGCTATGCTTAACTCTGTCGTCTGTTTCCAACAGATCTTGCCTCAATATTAGTGCCTACCTTCCAACTTAGACTCACTTAAAAAAATTCTGTTGGATTCCATAATTTTTATGCTCATAAAAATATATTTCAGTCATGTCAAATCTATGCATTTATCCCTAATCACTCGCTTGACCTAAAGTGAATTTCTAGCTACCTGACTGTAGACTTTTCAATATTAATATGTCCAATATGAACATATAATCTTTCCTCCTAACCCTTTCCTTTTATTGCCTTTCCTATCTCTGTCAATTGCATCACCTACCAGCATCCCTAAATTACCAGTTGCAGTGGTCCTGCCAGTAGCCCTTAGCTCATTTAGGCTAACACTTTAAAGTCAACTTCAGTTCTCTATATTCCTTTGCCCCACAACCTTGACCTCCAAATAACTGTCAAGTTCTATCAGCCTACCTCCAGAACATCTTTCATTTCTTGTCCTCCCTTCTTTGTTTATTACCATTGGTATTAATGCTGGTTCAGGATGACATATCCTGTAGCACTAGTCCCCTATCTGGTCTTTCTACTTTTAATCCAAATGTATAAGTTCTAAATACTGCTTCTCAGTTAATTTTCATGTAGAATAATTCCCATATTTCCATAGCTCTATTAAAAACAAATCTTTAGTCATGTCCTCTGTCACTATACAATATATCCACACTTCTAAGCAAGGAATTCAGGATTATCCACACCATGCTCCAAAATACCTTTTCAGAGTTATGTTCCATTACTATTTCTACAACCTGCTAGGCTACTGGCCACTTTCCAAAAGAAAAGTCCTATACCGATTCTTATTCATTCCTTTGGTCATACTGTCCTTCAGCCTATACTCCCTGCTTCCACTTCACTGATATTCAAAGCCTACACCCATCCTTAAATTCCAACCCAATACCACCATCTAGTTGGGAGTTTTCATGATCCATTCATGAAGGATATCAATGGCCGAAACTGGTTACTTTCCCTCAGTGTTCATTTTCCTGCCTGAGTTTTACTAGGAACATTGCTGCCCAGCTAATAAACAAATCTATACTTCCCATCCTTCCTTGTAGGCAACTAAATTTGAGCCACTGGAATACGAGCACAGTGATGTGTATGACTTCTGAGAACTCTCCCTTAAGGATTATGTGCCCCAAATTCTCTTTTCTTCTTCTGTCTTTTGGGAAATGGTGATGACTAAAGATGTATTAGAAGCCCCATGTTGAGGATGACAGAGCTGCCCAGCAGCCTTGGGTTGCACCCCACTGTCTATGAATTAAAAGAAATAAGGTTTCCTGATTAGAGGCATTGTATTTTTGGCTGCCTTTGTTAAAGAAGCTTAACCAGTACTCAAATGACTCAAGTACCTCTCTCTTTTCGATATATATATCATTAAAAGCTTCAAGTCATAATTATGATAGCCTGGTTTCTTCACTTTAAATTAATGCACATTTCACCTCTCCACTATTATATTATAAACAAATATATGCAAATACTGTTTCTGATTTTTCTTGTGTCTCCTAGAATTTCTAGCACAAGGTTTCTAATATAGTGGACATTTAAAGTCAATAATATTGTGATAAGTTTGCACAGTGAGATGATTACTAGACTTAATGTAGTGATCACATTGTAAGGTATATAAATGTTGAATCATGATATTGTACATTGGAAACTAATATAATATTATATATGAATTACACTTAAATTAAAAAAATAAAAGTAATATTTTAATTATTCTGATGCTCCTTTACTTCTCTTTTTCTAAATTTCTGGCTAAACATCTAAAATGATAATTCTCTTATTTCTTCACACCAAATTTCTCTTTAAATCTATGCTTCCATCTATGTTAAATCTTGGTTTTGAATCCACTGTCTTTTTCCTCAACACTATCTTTTAACCATTTTGTACATCTATTAAAATTATTATTGAACACTGACTGGCACTTTGGTATCTTCTTTTTGAAATTCTGTGACCTCTACTTCTGCTTCTTTACTTTCTGCCTTATTACTTGTGCCTTTGGCTACGTCTTGGCGCTAGATTTTTTTCTTCTTTTTTAATGACCTAACACACTCATGGCTTTAACCTCTGTGCTGATAATTATAAAACCCTCTCAATTTACAGCCATGAATTCTAACTCAAAATATTTCCAACCAGATTTGAATATCCCTAGGTAGCTCAACATTACCTCATACTTAAAATGCTTAAAATTAAACCCAATAACTTCTATACTAGCTTTCCTCCCAATTTCTCCTTTTCTAAAATGATATGGCACATCTCTGAATTCTGGAGATTTGAAATTCATTTCCATCTTCTTTTAATTTCCTTCCTTAAATACAAACTATGCTTAAGCCAAATCAACTTTTTTTTAATTCCTCTTTGTTTTATCCCAACTTTAATGGTGCTTTCATCTTAGTCTTGAACCAAGGACTTTCAAAGTAAATTCCTACTTGGTTCCCCTTTCTTTCCTTATTTTGTCTTGCAAACTAACTTCATATTATGTTCTGCACCATGCAATTTCCCTTCTCTAGAAAGGACCAATGTCTGTTACCTACTGAATCAGGTTTCCGTTCTATTCCTCAGAAATCTAAGCTTCAACACAATATAATTCACCATGACTCACTTGATTCCAATATATGTACACTGGCCCATTGTCTCATAATGGCTTTGTTTATGCTGCTCTTATTACTGAAAAGACCTCTTTGTTTCAGTTGATTCATCCATTAGCTTCTAGCCTATTCCTTTCTGAAATGCCAGAATATTTACTTTTTTCCCAAAAAAGTAAATCTTTCTATTGTTGCAAATCTTTTTATATTACTTTTTGCTTGTGTTCTATGACTGTTATTTTATGTACCAATCTTGGATTCTCAAAATTTTATGACGTCCTTGAGAGATGGGCTTTTTGTCATTATAATTAGCATTATTATTATTATGAATATATTTGTATTATTTCAGCGCCTAAAAATGGCATAATAGAATGACTACAGGTTTGGGGGCCTGGAGATATGAGTTTCATCTAAATAAATATTTTGAATTTGGTGACGGATTCTAAACCTTTCTGAACTGAAGATTTATCTCTAAAGAAGTGGGGAAAAAAACAAACTAAATATGATAATATATGCAAAGCATTTTTGCAAACTATAGAGTGCTACATAAATGTTAGCTAAAGGCATAAAATTCTTTTTAAACGTTTCTTACTCTAGAGTCTTATAGTAAAAAGTAATTTAGAGAATATATGAATTAATCTACTGCTTGTTAAGGACATTCTTTTTATCATATTTGCAAAATGATAATTCAACAATTATTTGAACATTTTATCATATCTGAGTCAAATTACATCAAAACTAGTGAAGAGTACACAAATGGTTTTTGTAATATATTTTAAGCCAATGAGCTATATAATTTCACATGTTTGAAAGCTTTCTTCTTGCTGCTTCCTCAAGCTGTATTGACCTTTCTACAATTTGTCTTATTCATATTTAAGGATTTAAATTCTATATGAGTTGATATCATCATCATTTTATTATTCCAAAAAGGCAAGGTTAAATTAAAAATCTTGAAAATCAGACACACAATTAATAATATCACCTTATGCTTGTGTAATACTTGCCAATTATAAAAACACATCCAGTTACATTATCTCATTTTGAACTACAAAAATACCTTAAGACTTATGATTATTATTATAAAAACCTGAGATATAGATAGGTTAAGGATCTGCCTGAGCGAACAGAAGGCTGAAGCCAGGTGTGCAATGCTTTCCTGCAGGTAAGTTTCGACATTCTTACCGTGGCTCACCCCAGTCAGCATTTCAATCTTTATCATTTCCCATTAAAAAAAAAAAGAAGAAGAAGAAGAAGGAATTTCTATGATTTAATTTGGTTCCCAGTGATAGAAAAATATAATTTCCAGTTTTCTTACTCTCCAGTCAATGAGGAATTGCTTGATTTACACTCAGAATAGAAAATACTTTGTTTCATACTTTTCAGCACATTTACCTTACATTATTTGAGTTAAATCTTGCACACTAAGAATGCTCAAAAATTAAGATTTAGTCAGAATGACTTCATGTCATTGGAACACAGAAAATATTTACAAAATTTAAAAAGATCATGTTTTAATTAACAAAGACATTAACTGCTCTCTGATTTATATTTAGAAATATTGCATTATGAATTATTTTAAATTACCACCATACCAAGCCTAATAATATAAATATTTAAATGTTAAAATTAAATAATATATGCAGATATGAAATCCTTAAGGGAGTTTCAAATTCATCTGAAGTCCAAACTACTGTTACACTATTATCTTTGCCCTATATTTTGCCATGCCCACCTAAATACTGACTATTTTTTTGAATACGGGATATAATATTGCTTCTCTTACACTGTCGGGAATGGTTATCTCTTTGAATCCATGAGGAAATGCTAAAAGCAAGAGCCTCAACAATTTTTGTGAACCTTCATAAGTATCTTTGAGATGGAATAAACCAAGTTAAAGGAATTTAACTCAACACATCAGAAAAGGAAAAATAAATCTTCTAGGGCTGTGCTGGTTATTTTTCAAAATCATTCCTTTTTTAATTGTGATTTCAGAAAAAGAAATATCAATAAGTAACCTTTAAATATTTTTATGTTCCTATTAAAAACAATGATCAAAGATAATGTCATATTACTGAGAAACAAGACTATCAAGTGTGGTGCTGTTAGGTTCTCTTCCTACCACTTGTACAAAACACAGGGGTTCATGAGAAGAAACTTCTGTAAAAATGCCCATGTCATCTTAATGTTTAGTCTGTCCAGTTATCTTTTACAGTATTACTAAAAGTCTACAAACAGAAACAATTTCCTCAAGCACTAATAGTTTTACTTCATAGCAAACAAAACAGTTGTGTCTTCAGCAGCATGTTCCACCAACAACCAAAACTGATTCTGAGCAATTGCTTTGTGGGTATGATCTACTTATATTTGGCAAGTTTGCTTTGAGGACTTTTGTTTTTTTGTGTGTTTGTTTTACTTCTTGAATCCTACTACCACAAAGACCACTTCCAGTACATAATTAATCCTAAATAGTATCCTTAGCCAGAAAATTAGTATTGTGATCATTCCAAATACTTTATATAACTTAAATAATTTCTTTTCATAAATAAGGATGATGATACTCTGTAGTAGTTGATATTATACATCATATACTGATAATTATCATTAATAAACATATATCCCAAAAGTTTCTATTGTTCAGTAAATTAAATTTGTTTTACTTAAGAAAATATATGTGCGTGCATTAGAACATGAGTCACACAAACCCATACTTGAATTTTTTCATCGAGTTCATCTTAAGTACTTTAAGAATTGATTTTTAAAGGAAACACATCTCTAGCTATAGATAATTTTAGTTACCTTCCAAATCATTAATGAGCAGGATATTAGTTAAAGCTGTATTGCATTTTCTATGCTCAGATGTAAAAGACCTCATAATGTAAAATGATGTGGCGAGGTTTTGAAGTCAGATGAAGTTAAAATATGTTTAAGAAAGAAATGAAAGGAACAAAACATTGTAAAACAGTATTACACAAACTAGAAAATAATACATGAGTACACAATTTAAGAATATGATATTTTAAAAAAATACACACAATTATACATACATTTATTTAGTTCAATTAAATGCAGCTCAAATACCTAGTCAATTCTAACTTTGTTTGCATGGTTATAATTTAGAAATTATCCAGCACTGAATAGAAGACATTAGTACTGTAACTCTTGTACTTTCATCAGGTAAAAAGTACTACTATTCTTATATATATTCTTATTGTAGAAAGAATTCATAACCATCAAAAATGTAGTTCCTCAAAAAAAATTGCAGTTCAAGGCTTAAGAATTGCCTGTCATGCAGCCATAATCCCATTTGGTAAGAGCAGATAAACTCTGTTGTAATGTATTAGCTAGTTAGTACTATGTTAAAAATGTCCAAATAGAAAGAGTGAAAATTGAAAAAAAAAATCATTGAGAAAAATAACATTACTTCACACTCCAAATCAAAGTAATTCCCACATTGCAAGAGCTATAATGGAAATAGATTTCTTCATGCAATCATCATTATCCATATAACTGTTAATTGGCCCTGTGCTCTTTTTTTGGTATAGTCCCTTTCTGATTTTGGATTTACTTGAACAACTATGTATCTGAATCTCACCTGAATCTCAACAGTGCCTCATCCTGCATTTCCAGCTGCCTACATGAGATTCAGTATCACCCAAACCAAATTGCCCATGTCTATATTCAACCTACTTTGCAGATAATCTAGGCATTTTCCAAGGATCAAGATGAGAATTCTTTTTTTTGAGGGCAGTGTCACTGGCCCTCATATGTGGGACAGAATCCGGGCTGCTGGCTTCCCAAGCCAGCGCTTAACCACCGCACCACTCGGCTGGCCCAAGATGAGAATTCTTGAAGTCACTTGTCTTCTCTTTAATGTCTGTATCCCTTATATCACCAAGGTTTATTGTATTTTCTCTTCAAAATAATTCTTGGATTTACCCAATCCTTCTCATTTTACAGTCCCCTTATTACTGAAAATTTAGCTTGAGCTTTGTTACCTCTAAGCCAACACGTCTTTCTGTCTTTTGATTTTCCCAACCCCAACTCTTTTTTCCATACTACATATGACTGTCAGGCAAATCTTCCCAGATGTTAATACTGTTTATTCTTTCATCAAAAGCCTACAGAGGGGTGATCACTGTGTAAGTTATATAAATGTCTAAACACTATGCTGTACACCTGAAACTAGTATAACATTATTGTATGTCAAAAAATAAAACAACAAAAAGAAACCTAAGAAATCATTATTGCTTTCCAATTAACTCTAAATTCTTTTGCCTATTTTTAAAAACATGATAGAGCTAAGTCATCTCACCATAATTCCAATGAAGCCCCAAGAAAAAATCATATAATTAATTTAAACACACCAATAAATATCTCATAAATGGCATTTATATTAATGTCTCCACACTTTTCTATTGCTGCTCCTGACAGCTAAAACATTCCAGTATTACAGTCCATTAATTAAAACCCTACTTAAATTTTAAACATAATTTACGTATTGCATAAGCCCTTTGACAAGAGGGGAAATGCTATACTTATTTTAATCTCTTTCCCCCAAAATGCTCTCTCCATTTTTATCTATTAAATATAATTTTCTTCATCTTCTAAAGCCTAATTCTCTTATTGGGATAATACTCTTTAAGAGAAGGAACTAGGTGATTTTGATTTTATTATCTCCTACAGCATTAGAACAATACTAGAAATATAAGTACTCTATAAATAGCATTGTTTTATTGAGTCCATATATATATAGAAAAATGAAATCCATTAGCTCTTTGTTTGGTGTTATTTAGAATGTGAGCTTTACAGTATGTAGAAGATACAGTGTAGAGTTGTTTTTTAATGAATAATTATCATAACAATGCTTCTCAATCGATAGCACACAGTTTCCTAGGTGTAATATAAAGGTATTCTGGAGTTCACAAAACAACTATCGGATTTACCTTTAATATCTGTGCTATCAAGCAAGGGCAATGTGGCAATATTGACAGTGAGCAGTAACTTTGGACAAAACAGTATTTGTCTTAATTACATTTACCCTGCCTGTCTCTTTTGTGATCTACTTTCTGAGCAGGATTTTTCACATTTAAGGGACTGATGAAATTCCTTTTACTGCTTTATACCCAAAGATAATAAAATGTATTTAAAATCATACCATTTCTATATCTTATTCATTCAGCTCTTCCTCTGTACAATAAGCAAAATACCACAATGACTATAGGCCTATGCATATTAAAAGATGAGTAGAAATAAAAATAAATAAATAAAGCTTTCGAGTTTCCTCAATAGAGTGATTGGTGGGACCGAAAATATGACTTATTTTGAAACACTACCTCATAAGTCATTTCCTTTAGAAAGTATAGAATAATATTAAGACATTAAGGCAGCTGTTGAACGGTCAGTCTCAGTGGAAACAGCACACACAAAAAAGTAGGCACAAGATATTTTTTGGTGACAGAGGAAACATGAAACCAGATAAAGAAGTTCAGAAATACTAAGAAAACACAGATCTCTTTATGAAACTGAAGTCTAGACAATAATGCCCATCCATTAGCAGGGTTTTGGATTATGAATGAAAGCATTGCTTGTGAACGTGCACAGAGACAAGTCTTAGCCATTATTATTCAGCCCTTTCATGCACAGATTTCCCACCATTGGTGATCATTGTTGATAACATAATCCCTGAGCATGACTTAAAGAGATGCACATAAATACTGTGTGCTGACAGAAAGGTAGGCTTGAGGCTGGAATCTCTTACACACTGGACACTTAGTAATGCTAAGGACTGGGGGCTGAAACAGTTTGAAGAGCCTGTTTTTGCTTCTCTAAAAATTAGTTTTAAAAAATCCTAATCTTTCTCTAATTACCAAGCATAGTATTATCTTTTTGTTATATTTGCATGGGATTGTTTGAAATATACTTTAGGGTGTCTGTGCAAACTAATTTGATGTCCAATGAAAAATGTGATTGCTGGTTGATAATGTAACAGACTTAGATTTGTCTATAGTGCCCTCTGTGTTCGTTTCTCTCTCTCTCTCTCTCTCTCTCTCTCTCTCTCTCTCTCTCTCTCTCTCTCTCATTTCCGTCTAATTGCATAATAAGACAATTCACTTCACCTCACTTTTGTTCTCTGCAAAATGATGGTACTGGATTAAATGCTCTCAAGGTCTCTTTACTGCTAGAATTCATGATTTCAAAATATGGAACAAAGAATGCTTTGTGAAAAACTGGGATGAGACCATTGCTTAAGCTTCTTTTAATATCCGATTCTGAAGAATAGGGGCTTCTGTTGGGTAAAATTTGAGATGAAGAAGGTCAATGTTAAAGTTTTAATTACCTAAAAATATTTAAAAATAAAAATGTTTAAACAAACACATCTAATTGATACAAATAACAGTTACCTTTAAGTTCAAAGGAAGTCTAGGTTAATCTTTAATTTAATATCACCTAGTATAAAATATAATAAACCAGCAGCAGATACACTAAAACTACCAGATAACTTTTATTACATTTATAGAAATAGTTTTTTTCTGTACTTCTTATATATATTTATGTCTTTTCTTAATTCAATACAGCTGGTGCTTCTTTATATTATATTCAGCTATTCACTGATATATTTATAAGACACTGCAAAGGGGGTACAAAACTTCATGTATGTTAACTTCTCAGAGAAGCAGAAGTCATTATTCAATATCATCCTCTAAAACTTAATAGATTTGAGAAAAATTTAAGAAAAACTCAAAATTTAATTTGTCACTTTGCATTCAGTTTTATCATCCTCAAATATTTTGTGCATTAAATATGGACAAAACCATAATCCATGAAAGGTCTCATTTTAAAAATTCATATACACAGAATATATATATATATATATATATATATATATATATATACAGAGAGAGAGAGAGAGAGAGAGAGAGAGAGAGAGAGAGACTGTTGAACAAATAGATTAAAAGGAAATTATTGATTACTGAGAAATGCCTTCCATTACTATTAGTATTCTCATCTGTCACCATCAGGTCTCCTCTCTCATCCTCAGTTTCTTAATGTGTAGAGTGAGGAGGCTGCCCATCCCCCAACCCAGTCATCACTAAATCTTTCTTTTAGCACTGATAAGTTAAGATTTCATTATTCTTTCAAAAATGTATCTATTACCTCACTGATTATCAACTTGCAGCATATTATATGGGTAATTACTTAAAAAGGACAAAGAAGACAGGATTTAAATTTATAAGTGAATCCTTATAAAAACTTTAACAAAATAATGGAATTAAAGTTCATATCTTCCAACATGCATATTTAATTTATGATAGAAGAAGAAAGTTACATAAATTTTCCCCTGGTAAGAAATTTGAATATGTTACTGCTTTCAGGGAATAATTTAGGCAGGTTTGTCATTTATTATTTACTATTGAATATAGAGAACTAGAAAACTGATTTAGTTTGCAAAACTTTTGATCATGACCAAAGTTTAATCATTTTCCTTTGTTTACCTTGTGTATATATAAATGATGTAGATCTAGAATATAAATAGATATATAGATATAGATAATACAAAGATGCATATGACATAGAACAACTATTACTACAATAATGAATCAAGTTTTTAAATCAAATCAATACAAGTCAAGAACGTATTGATAAGATGTAATAATCAATTAAGTCTGAACATTGGACTCATCCATGTAAGGAGGCAAATGGTTTTGGGGTTTTGTCAGACACCCCAGGTTAGTGGGGAGGCAGAGAGCTTACAGTCAAAGTGCGCCGCTATAGCTCTGTCTTCCTGATTGTTGTCAATTATTCCTTCTACTTTCCTTCTACTGTCTAGGTATGATCAACCATACGCCAAACTAGCTCTGATTTTTCCACATGTAGTTTATTCTCTTTCCCAGCCCCTATCTTCTTTGTTTATTATATGCCTTTCAAAAGACAAAACAACTCTCACATTTAAATGGTAGTGACAAGAAAGCAGTAACAAAATACAAAGATTGACTGTCTTTCTCTAAGTGACCACTTATACATATATGTGAAGTAAATCCCCTGAAGGACAAAACAAAAATGATATCTGAAAATGCATAAAGATACTTGAAGAATTATTAGGCAGACAGTGTGTGTGTGTGTGTGTGTGTGTGGTGTATGTTTGTAGTACAGTTGACCCTTGAACAACATGGGGTTAAAGGTGCTGTCCCCAAACAGTCAAAAGTTCACATATACATTCTGACTTACCCCAAACTAAACTACAGTCATCCGGAGGTATCCTCAAGGGACTGGTTCCAGCACTCCTATGGACACCAAAATCTACACATGTTCAAGTCCCTTATATAAAATGGCATAGAACCATGCATACAGCGAGCACTTTGCATCTGCAGACTCCCAACCTCTTTTAAAAATACAGTTTTTGATCACCCACTTGGTTGAATCTGCAGATGTGAAACTTGAGATACAGATGGCTATTTATTGAAAAAAAAATCCACATATAAATGGATAAATCTGAGTTGTTCAAAGGTTAACTGTATGACTCCTTTATTTATGGTCATCCAATTATTTTGCTAGAATGTCTATAGCAAAATATATAGAATTAGCTTAGAGCATGTCTATTCCATCTTATTTGTTTCAGTTTCAAGATAAATGGTAAGATCTACTTTTCCAAAGGCAAATCTAGCTAGTTAGTGTAGTGTATAGAGGATGAAGAAAAAGGAATACATCTGAAAGCCATTTGATTTAAATGTACATGAATATATATATATATATATATATATATATATATTGTAATTAGAGCTGTGTACCTTACTTACAAATACATGCTACATATTTATCACCCCAAAATACTAAGAAAATTATGAACTGCTTAAGCTTGATTTGAGTTGATGACATTCCATCTTTGTCTCTTTAGCTTCTATCTCTTACCAATTTAAGAACGGAAGAATACATTTTGTTTGTTATGTTGTTCACTTTGAGGCCAAACAAAGTAAATATTAGATTAGCTTGGATTTTGCACCTGGGTAAATTATTTCATGCTCCAATGCATAAATCAATAATATGTTAAGAGCTTTTACTTTCACTATAAAATAGACTGGCTTTGAATCAATTAAAATTTCTTTTCACAAATATGAATAAAAAATTCCATATATTGAAACAAAGTTAAGAACTCAGTTCTAGGGGTACATGGCAACACTGATTCATAGCCACTGTGAAGTTTATCTGAATCCTATAAAAATGGTGATAAAAGTAATAATGGATCAGTATGCAAATTGTGGTTAAGAAAACTTAAAGCATTAATGATTTAAATTGTTATATAGTTTGATGATCAGGAAGTAAATTACCATTTGGTATATTTTTTCAACACCAAAGAAATAATATTTTCTTAAATTATTTTATTAATATTGGAACAAGATTTAGAATATGGTAATATTCTATTGGTTTATGAATTTCACATATATTTAGAAGGTGGATCATCTAATTAGTCTTACCTACATAACATAAGATGAACCTCACCATAAAATATAGTTTTGTACCAGCATTTAAAGATTCACCCTGTAGGCCTCCCCATCACTGAACCTGCCTGTTTCCCAAAGCTTGCTTTCAATTTTGGAAATTACAGTTAGCTGATTTGGAAGATATCGTATCAGTTTCTACAATTTTAATAATCTATTCAAAGTATGACCATGCAATTATTTTAATGATTTCTTATCATTTACCATGGGTACTGAATAAGAGGAACAAACTCAATTTGCAAATATGTTTTGTTTGGTCAAAATCTCACCTTAAACATTTTCTTAAATTTTAAAACAAGATTATCTAGGCTTATTCTCTAAACACTTTTTCTTTCAATGTACTATCAGAAAAATAACTATATAATTCTATATTTAATTAGACGTCTCTTGTATAAAGCCAAAACAGACTCTGAAACCACCTACCTTGTATTTGATATTTGGTTTATTTGTGAGTAAAGGGAGGAGCTTTAATTTCTTAAACTGTGGAGGCTAGAATGGAAACGTAGGTGAGGAAGGCAAAAGGAGTACCAGTTATCATTAACCAAAAAAAAAAAAAAAAAGCATGTATTGAAAGGGACATTTTAGATTTTTAGAGCACATAAATGATGCCAGAATTTCTATTTTAGCCAATCAATCAAATAAACTGAAAACCAGTATAGATAAATTTATAAGCAAATTGTAAAATAGCTTTGAACAATTATCTAATATCTATTCAGATTAAGATAAAATGGAGAGAAATAGATTATTTAAATACCTACTGTTTTATGACAGAAAAGTAGATTAGTAGATGTATAGCAGTAGTAGACAGTAATAGATTAGTAACCATTAATTAAATATTAAATCAAGATATGAATTATCTATCAATCACTTCAACATATGAAATTATTTTCATTTATATTATTTCTCTATATATTAGACATAAAATTTTAGAATAAATTTAATAACTTTAAGGGAAAAACATAACATTTTCTTAATTGTCCTATCCTTTTTAATAAAGAAAACTCCCTAATTATATGGGCTTTTAAAACAATATAGAATTATATTGGCCAATAATCCTAAAATTACCATTTATTTACAATATTTTAACTTGCAAGTAATAGTTGTGAGTGCAAAAAAGTGACTCTTTAAACTACTTCACACATATTATGGTTTTATGCATTAGATTATAATCACATCTTTCTTTTGCTTTTTAGTATAGAAACACCACTGACAATGTTGAAAAAAACATTTCTTATTCTTTATAAAATATTAAAAATAATTTTAAGTGATTCTGTGTAATACTCAAATTTTATCACTGCATATAATAAAAGTATTGTATAATACATGTTTTAAAATAACTTCTTTTATACATTATAATATATAGTCTGTGTTCTCAAGATTAAACATTTCCAGTTTTATCAGACTTTTACTTCTATCAATGGTCCTTTATATTATGTTTATGTAATGGAAGGTTTTTATTATGCAACTAAGAATTGTTTTTAATTTCTGGCACTGGCAGTACATATATAAGTATATAGATGTATGTATGTATGTATGTATGTGTGTATGTGTATATATCATATTTATACACACACACACATAGTTATTTAGCTTTTCAGAGGCAAAGGAAATATTTGCATTTAAAAGATGCATTTTTTATGCATTTTGATTCATAGATTAAATAGATTTATTTATCCCAAACCAATAAAAAAGGAAACATGTTCATGAATGAAGGCAGATGTCCATATGTGTCTATTCATTTCTCTGAGCTATCAATTCTTTAATTTCTAAAAATATTTTTCACCTCAAGCTTCACTATCTGCTTTGCTAAACAAATGGACTGTTCCAATTCCCTGTAGCAGTAGATACCTTTTATCTAAATCCCAAAAGATCTTATATAAAAAAGAATTCAACTTCTTTCTTCAGCATTCAAAATTCTCCAGTGTGAAACCTCCTTTGTATATATTTAAAGCATTTAAATGATTACTTTCTGCCCCTTTTGTATGGCTCTCCAAGATATTTTCTCAATCATCATGTTTATAAAAAGTTGTTTTATGATTTGGAGTATTTCAATAGAATGCATGATATTAACTTCTAGAAAATCCCTTCTACTTTGATGACAGTCAGTATTTAATCACCATCTCATTAATGATGTTTTATCCCCTGTGTAACAGTGTACTTATTCAATGCTTCTTTTTTTCTTTTTTTTACTTTGAATTTAGTTTTACTAATGTGAAAAATAATATAAATGGAGCCACCCCAAAATGGAATCGGAGCTGTCATCAGAGGAACTGACTTGCATGTCTTACACTTCAAACCTTAGGAATATTTAAATTGGGCAAAATAACCTTTGGCTTGGGCCCAAGCAGCATTGTCTTCCAAACAACTGTTTGCAAAGCCAACAGAAGAGCAGATATTGTGACTACCAGACTGCAAGTTAAAGATGTGTTTTAGAATGAACACTACCATGTACAGATAAAAAATAAGTTATTTGTAGAAATTCTTTCCTCGGCTTATTAACATAGATAGACATTCTTTCCTTCGAGTCGAGTAATTAATTATTCCCCTTCCCATTCTCCTAAAAAACCTTTGCCTTCACTCTGTAATGAAAACATTATTTTAGTTTCTCCCTGAATCAGTGTTCTAAATAGTTATTCTTGGATCTCAAATAAATACATGTGGCCTCTTATTTTTGGCCTTTTAATTTTTGTTTAACACTGATAATTTAAAGTGTCTTTCTTAATCTCTTTTTTGAAGAGAGCTTTTTAATGTCTATACTATATATTAAATGAGAGACCAATACTAGTCCTGGCATGCCTTTGACTATAGAATGTCTAGTAAGTCTTTCACCCATTTCATGCCTCAATTTTCTCATGTAAAAATGTAAAAATAAGAAAGTGGCATAAAATCATCTTATTACTTCGAAAGAATTTTATAATGCTCTCTTATGATTGTTTATTTCATATTCCTCCATTTGTCTGTATCTGCTACATTTTGTGAATGGTATATTTCTATTTCTATTCTTTCTCTCTTATCTCTGTGTTTTCATAGAAATTCTTTTACTTAAATGAATGTAGTTACTTGTTCAATATATTACATTCTGCAAATTTATTAGTTGAATGACAGTGAATTTAATAAATTATTCTACATTATTTTATAAAATCATTCACTATTTCTACTAAATCCCATTACCTATTTTCTTTTATGCTCTTCCTCTGACCTCTGTTAAGGTAACATTGACTTAAGGTTCCCTAAATTTTCACATAAACATTATGTTATAAGTAAGCAATATTAACCTTAATTCATACTACATTGTGCTGAAAAAGGATGATAATCAAGAAATAATACTCCATTGTGCTGAAAAAGGATGATAATCAAGAAATAAGTAAAACTGCCTAGAACAAAATCTTACCTGATTCAAATTAGCTCAGATATGGGCATTCACATTTTCTCAAAAATACATTAAAAACAAAAAAGCTAATTTAATAAATATTGGTATGAAAGGAAGCTGCACATAAGATGACAATGATTCCTTAATGTATCTAGTCTCATTTTTATACCTTATTTATATTTTAAAACAACAAAAGACAATATAATAAATGAAATTGTCAGAGGATATTAAATGTGATCTGTACCAAACAATACTTCAGAGAAAACAACAGACTGAGAAAAAGTGGCCAAATCTTGCTGCAAAGCTCTCTCACCAATCGGTGACTGAGAGGAAGGACAGAAAAAAGGAAAATTCAGAGATGTGCACTCTCTATTCAGCAGAAGACAAAGAAAGAAGAAGAGGAAGAGAAGGAAAATAGAATTCCCATGGCTCTGAGAACAATGAAAGATGCACATTAAATTACAATGTATTTAATAACCTCAAAAATAAATGAGGTATGAAGTGACAAATATGTAGCATATTGCCTAATACTATTTAGGTAATAGAACCCTAAATTTATGTTATAGTCATGTCTTATAGGTTAAAGACATCTTAAAGGCTTCTAAGGAAAGAGCAAAAAGATCAAAATGTAATAACCCAATAACTAAAGTACTAAATACTATCAGGAAACAGGTTAGTATCGAAAATTGCAAAACATTGTGAGCTACACTACTTCTTAAACTTTAAACTTGGAATTTGGATTCTAATTGTAAAAGTGGAGTCCTGTCAATGTGTTCTGTTAGGGCTAAATTTTGCCTGTGGTGCCTTGTGTGCTGTTAGCCCTCTGGCTCCAGTTCTATGATTAATATTTGACCTCTGTCAGGTTGCTTTGTGTTTTTAGATTTCAGTTTCTTCACTTATGGCATAAGGTCCCATTGATTTTATGTTAAAATTTTATTAGCCACAGACATAGAACTTTATAGAAGGTTAGTTGTTATGGTATATGTACTTTTATTGTTTTCAAACGTATAATACAGTTTTCCTAAATGTCTTAATGCATTTAAATGACAATTTTCATCATTCCACTAATCTAATTTGTTCTATTCAAAAGTGTTTCAAGAATTTGTGATTTTGTATTGTACATTAACATATGTATCCCAGTGTCCTATTTAATTATATATCTAAATCATATTCCTTAATATTTTATATCATTGATACATTTATCAAAATATCACATTATAATAGAATGATTTTCAGAATTGTATGAGACAATCTCATTGTTTTTATACTGCAAATCTCTGGCAATCTATAATTTTTTAAAGATTTAATCATTTCATTGCTCTTTTATATCGCTTTGTGTCTTGCTCATAACTTGATAACTACAAGTGCTTGTTTTTTAAGACAATAAGAATACATTTTAACACAGCAGTGTGTTGTTGTTTGCTGTGCTACCATTTTCTAGTGTGGACTAACATTCACTAATATTTATTAGGCCAGTAAACCAAATCCCAGGTAGGTAAAACACGGTTAATGGAGCCAAAATATACAAAAGAATCACTGTTGTAGTCTGGCATGTAGCTTTCAGATACATTATACTCAAGCATATAAATTGAATGACATCTCTTATAGGCAATGCTTAAAAAATCAAATGTCAGCGTTCCTTTCTCACTTGGTGAGCTTCCTGTGCAGATTGTGCTCTTTTGGAATCCCCCTCACCTTTCATGCCATGTGGAGTGCTGTCCTGGATGGGCTCATTTCTTATTATCTGGTACTTTCCCATGTGCTTTTATCTTTTTAGCATTTGAAATTTTAAATGCTTGCATTTAAAGGGAACGCATTAAATTTGTAGTTCTTCACAGTGTGTAGTCTGCACTCTACCAGGGGTGAGTACTCAAAACTTTGGGGTAAATAGATTTAAACTCTGGTGTTTATAGCCTTATTCCCAAGGTTTAAAACACACACCGTACACAAGAACTTACTTTATGACTAAAATTCGAAAGAGTTAAGGCATTTGTAGGAAATGCTCTCACACAAAATGTATTTAAAATACCCAGATTAAAACTGAAATGAAAAATTTTAGCTTCTCTCAACAAATTGGATTTTTGAACCAATAGTTTATATATATTTTATTACACAATGAAATCACTGAATGGGTTTTCATATTTGAGTTAAGGAGATCAGATTATTGTCTCTAGTTGCTGCAGTTTGTAATAAAAAGTCATCTTTATCATGCAGAATGGTCACCCACAAAACTGAAACTGTCTTATGTAATGCTTTCTCATTTAATAAAACTTGAAAAATAAAAGTCTTACCCTATTTATGAAATTAAGTATAGTCACTGGCAGGTTATCTCAAATAAATTTATATTAGCAGTTATAATGGGAAATACATAAGGGAATATATTTTTCATATTGTGATTTATATGGCTAATACTTATTGATAATTGATGGATGGATAGGTGAATGCAGAGGGAGGGAGGGAGGAGAAAAGGAGGGAGGGAGGGAGGGAGGGAGGGAGGAGGGAGAGAGAGACAGAGAGAGAGAGAGAGAGAGAGAGAGAGAGAGAGAGAGAGAGAGAGAGAGAGGATTGATAGAGTTAGTTGGAATATTTTTCAGATAGTGCAAAGATCACTGAAAAAAATCATGGTGTATTATTATTCAGAACCCAATCTAAATTTATATAATCTCAATCTTGTTATAAACTGTGATCACAGACTTAATATTTTAGGGACATACCATCTTATGATCACCAAAGTAAATAAATGATATAGCATCACTGATTCTAGGTAACAAATAAACACTTGGTCTAAATTTGAGAAAGAGTAGCTGCCACTTATGAAGCTTTTATCTAACAGCATATTTTATTTGAAATTGGCTAAGGCCTAAGCTATAATACTTTCCATTAACTATAAATGAGAGTGTATAAGAAGAGCTAGAAGGCAGCAAAGAAAAGATTAAAATGAGTGAATGCCTTGCAGGATGGACCATACAATCCTTCGATAATTGCATTCATTTTAAGATGAGCCATTCAAAATTGTTACCTATCCAACAGATGAGCAAACTATAAGCATGTAGATAAAAATTGCTGGTTGTCTCTAGACAAGCCATTTTAATATAACTATAGCTGAGTGTTAGACACTGTAGGCTCCCATCTGTGCTGCATTTATTACTTATTTTCTGGCATTTTGTACTTATAGACCTTATATTTCATATAGAATTAGAACATTGATAATTATTACCAGAAGTTCCCTAATATGTAAATAAATTAAAAATACAGTGATTTCCTTCATCCCTGTTTATAGAGTGTAGGTCATAAACTAGACAAATAAGACTGACAGAAAAGATTATAACCTCAAATAAATATGTAGCTTCAAAATTGTCTCAAATTAAAATGTACATAACTCATCTACCTAGAGTGCTGATAATTTATATAAGAATAGATAATTAATTTATCCTTGGAATAAACACAAATTACCAACTATTTTGCAAAATATTTTCTCCTTTAACATACATAGTAATGTTATTAATAAAACTGAAATTTTTTATGCCATATTTTCTTTCAAATTGTAATTTCTGAGTATGAATACAGAGCTTATTTGCTAGGGTTATCATTATTTAAATTTTTTTCCCAATTATGTAATTTTTTATAGCTTTTAATTCATTCAGGGAAATGTTTTCTTAAATATTCAATAGTATCTTTCTGATAATTTAATAGCAAAACTTGATTTTCTAACCAAGTTCACAAATAAGTATAATAAATTGTTGCAACACCAGCCATTTTTAAATGGAAGTAAATTTTTTTTTTAATTTCATAATTAAAAATTTTCACACTCACTATTTTACTTTCCATGCACATCAGCAAAATGAGCATTGATAATAATTCCATGAGGAATCAGGACTGTAGGTGCTAACTCAGTCTTGCTCAGATGATTTAATCTGTATGGAATTTATATGATAAAAACAAAAAATTTAAATGATAAAGCAATACTTCACATCTTTGATTCCACAGATTAACTGGTTTGTTACTAAGAGAGAAAATATAATAAGAGATGATATACAGATTATAGAGAAAAAATGTCCCATGCCAAAAACGTTTGGAAAACACTGAGGTAAACTAACACAATCAGATTTCTTTGTTGTGATTCTTTTCAGTGCCTTTAATTTTTTAATAGTGACGTTCTAAGAGGAGAATCTAGTACATAGTTCCCCTGATCTTATTTGCTGGTAGAACTCACTTAGGTTAATATTTTTTTTCCCCTAAGCAGCTTAGAATCTGATGTTCTGTAAAAGCTGCCCTATAATATGCTATAATACATTTATATTGTATGAGTAGTATGGAGACTACCACATTAAACAATATTTTTTTTGCTTCAGCTTCTTCATTGCTTTAGAAGGATTAGGGAAAGCTTGGATATACTAAACTATTCCACATCAAAAATAAACCAAGGTTATTTTCTATAGGATTGAAAATGTATATTTTGGTATCATCATTTAAGATAATAGTAGAATAATGATTCACGTTTCTTACACAAAATTAATTTGGTAAATTCACATATACATTATTCACATAATTTATTCACATAAATTCACACAAGAATATATAGGCCAGGGCCAGAAAATAAGTACAGAAGATCTCTAAAACATGAAATATTTACACTTACTTTTGATATATTCTTAAACAACCTTCTTTACCTTGTTTTAAAGAGAATGTTAGTTTAAAATAAGAAATAGGAAGGGAACAGTCAGGATATTTAAAGACAGGCCTCCTGATAAAAAATGAGAAAGAAAATTTCAAAAATGGACACTGAAAATAAGAACTTTGGGAGAATTTCACGTGGGGTCAAACATTACTTCAGAATTTAAAAACCTCTGTGGCAGACATAGCCAATTACATACCTAATAACATCTTTCTTACAAAAGAACTGAGGTAGCCCATGTATCCAGATAGAGGGAACTCACATCTACAGCCTCTTTTGGTATACCAAGTAAAATAATTCTAGCCAATAAGATGTTCATAAAGGAAGCATTTCCTTTCTGAATGAAAAGGCCAGGTCTTTGTTTGCCCATTTTCCTTTCTTTCTTCCTGCCTGGGACACAGATATGATGCTCGGAATTGGAGTCACCATCTTGCAATAATGAGGAGGGAAGCCTCAGTCTAACAATAGTGTAGCATGTAGATAGAAGATGCCAAGTTCCTTGATATCACCCTTCGGCAGCTGTTTCAATCTCACCCTGCCTAATTTAAGAATAATATTCCCCCTATTTACTTAAGTACTGTCCTGTCAGATTTTCTATTACCTACATGGGAAGCTATTCCTACTAGCATAGGCTCTGAACATATTACTGAACTATCAGAGGACAATAATTGGTGTTTATAATATTGTTACTGAATAATCTTAGAAAACTGTATTCCTTTTAGAATTTTTGATTAAAAATTATAAACAAGGAAGACCATTTCATAGTTAAATGATTAAAGAAAGTTCTCTAATTTAATGATAAAATCTCAATAATTCAGAAAACAACAGCATCCATCCCGACTCATTCCATGAGACTGTCACATAGCTGAAGTTTTTCTCAGTGTATTTTCTCTTTTCCACAGATATTTTAATATGCAGCTAACATCAAAAAGCTATGCTAATAGTTTAGATGTCACATTATTTTCATGAGAAAGGATAAATTGGTACTGAAGTTGAGAATCACATCAAAGGTTCTAATTGTATTAATAAAAGCCCAACTCTTTACTTTTGCTTTCAACATTGCTCTACAACATCGCCCTTATCTTCCCCATTTCCTTCTGCTATATCCTGCATAACTACATAAACACTTTCCATCTGCACTGCTATTCACTTTTATGATCTATGCTTTGCTATTCACTTTTATGATCTATGCTTTTGCCTTCACTTGAGCATCTTATATATTAACAGTACACTGAGACAGTCTTACTGGTTTGTAAGAACCAATTTTGCACCTATCTTCCAAACTCCACATTCAATGGCATTCCATTGGTAGCTTGATATTGGCCATAGTGATAGTGTTTATATCACAAAAATGGTAGTTGCTGCAAATCAAAGGCTTTTTCTTTACCATAGTCAGTTACTAAACGACTACCATCACAACACTGAACAATACACATCATATTTTTATGCCTCATATTGTTCATTATTTAACTGTTTATTTGGCAGTTTTAGTAACAGAAAGTCACCAGATTTATACAGAGTGAAGTACAAGGGATATCTGTATATGAATGCTACAATAATATGCTACTGAACATATTATTTAGATCTAAATGGCCTGGAAGGGCTTAATGAGATGGTAACAATGATCAGTTCCACTGGTTTATAATTTATTGACAAATTTAAACTGTGATCAATTTATATTAAAAATGTAATATTGAGGATATATATCACTATCACCTAAAAAGGGATAACTAGAGAAATAAATAATAAATATCTTGAAACTGTAGGACTTCCTGCTATTTCCTATTTAAAACTTATATTTGATGTAGGAAATTAACTTAACAGGTTAATTTTAAATAAAATTAAGTCATAATGGTATATTTCAACCTACTAAGGTTTAAACTAGCTAAGATTGTTTTTATTGTTATGAAATAAAAATCCTTACTATAATAATCTATTGATCATTTTAAGATTTCTGAAGGAAATGTATTATTTTATTTACCATAAAATTCAGACTTAATTTTACAAATATAAAATTAAAAATATAATTTTATGCTTAAAGCTAGAATCTATTTTGAAAATTATACAATGCCTTTTATATAGTCTCATTAAATAGCTACTAATACCACTTTTTTAAACACCCAGTTGTCCAATCAAATTAAATTAAGAGTGGCTTTAAATTGGGAATAATAAGGAAAACGATCCATTTATCAACATCGCATACAAAAGCGTAGATTTATTCTACAAATAATTTATTACCAATAGAGGTATTTATTTGCAAGTGAAGTAGCAAACATTAACAAGGTAGTTATTTTAAAGTCAATATGAGCATAATTTACATTTGAAAGAATTCTCTTAGACTTACAGATCAGAAGCAAGTGTTTATATTGCAACACACTTGCTAAGGATTTTAAAGTAGTAAGTCCAGTATTAAAAGGCTCAAGGCATACTGTCCTCAGATCAGTCAGGTGGTCATGTGGTTTCTAATACTGAAAAATGAAACAGACTATGCTTTTCAAAAAATGTATACTCAATAAGTAAATATGTTATCAACAAGAACTTGAAGCTAGCATTCAAATGTAGAATTTTGTTTTGCAGATTCACTTGGACATGAAACTGACTTAGCTAATATGCAGATATCTGGATTACATAAAAATAGCAAACTAGGTAACATAAGCATGCAAGGCACATGAGGGTTTCTTTTTTTTTTAATCAAATTTTTAACTATAAAATTAACTTTAATAAAAGATTCACAAGGCTTAATGAGTCATGGGCCTTATTTTCTTCCAACTGCATATCCTTCAAAATAATGCTGTATTATATCAAATATAGCAATAACATATTAAAAGTTAAGTGTATGCACTGCATAGGCAGTTTAGTATCTAAAACAACTGAAGTATGTTTGGAAAACATTCACTATTATTGTTTTCAACTGAAATCTCTGAATAAAGAATATAGATAGAAATATTCTTACATTTTTGGAAGAAGAAAGATTTTAAACATAACTTTAATATCTTCCTGATTAAAAATAAGTTGAAGTCCTAATTGAAAATTGAGGTAGTAATATGAAAAATTTGAAATCAACATACATTTCCCTAAGTGTGAATCTTATTTTTGCATCTCTTTCTACAAGCAAAATTTTCAGTTTTCAATTTCTTTTGGTAAAAATCACTTTATTCATACCAGTTTCCAAAACATATCTTCAGTCAGTCTAATGAATTGCTAACCTTATATTGAAATACACCTCCCAGCACCCCCATTCTCAGTTCCAATAATAGTAAGGGAAGCAGGGAAACACTTACCTAATTTTATTATGTTAAAATAATATTCAGGTGCATATTCTGAACCAACTTAGATGACAGTTGTAGCCCTATTCTGTTTATAATGTTTATCATGCCAGTAACATTCAAAACCTACAATTTCACCTTTGCTTCAAATATTAAGTCCATTATATTAATAGTAAAATCTATTTTAAATTAATCTCTCCTCATTTTATCATCTCAGGAGTAGTCAGACAGGGCACATAAAAATGGGAAATGTTTTAAAGTAATTTAGGGTTAAACCCTTCTTTTATAAAAAAGCAGGAAATTAAGTTATATCCAGGTGGTGGTCGGGGCTGGGGAGGTGGGAATTACTGTTTATGTATGCTACAAGGTATTGAAATGAAACTAAAATTATGTTTCAATCCAATGTATATTAGATAAAATAGAATTACTATAGGTTAAATGATGTGTAAAAAAATTTCAATAGTTTGCTGTCACAAAGGTTGTCAAGTTAATTTCTGGGTTTCCACACAAAATTTCAATAACAGGTATAAAATTAATATACTTCTAACAGAGATAAGTTCACATTTTATAGTGTTGAAAATCAATAGAATAGTTTGTGTTGTCATTTGTTTTACCAATTCTAGTTATATATATATATATATATATATATATATATATATATATATATATATATATATATATATAAATGTTGTCAAGCTCTTTCTATCCAAATATATTGAAATTTCTATTGCTATGTGAGAGAAAAATGATGTTTTTTAAAAAAAATATATATGTATATTTACCCAACAGGATTGATATGAAAACAATTTAACTTGAATGATGTAATTATGTAATGGAATGTAAAAAAATATAGCAATTAAGGTGTTGTGACGTGCTCTAATGAATGAAGTTATACTGGTTGATGACACTATATCTCCTACTCATTAATTATTTGGATAGAGTGCATTATTTTACATCATTATTTTACATAAAGAAATCAAGTCATAAATTACCACTAAAAATTGCATCCATACATTTTCATTAACATTGATGATTCTTTCCCCACACCCATGTACTATGAAATAAATAAGTAAAAACAACATCAATAGCATTTTGAGTCTTCAGAAACTACAATGTAGTTTGATTTTTTTACTACATGAAGCTAGTAATTTTCATGGGCGAAAAGTGAGCATTTCTAGAGAATAGATTTATAAGACAAATCTGCAAATGTGTGGCTTGCTAATGTTTCCTGTTTAGGTGCCCAAGTGATTAGAAATATTTTTAATCTTTTTTATTTTCAAATTTAAAGAGGAAGACACCCTTTGCACGTGTAGCTAGGTAAGGTGACTCTATTGTATCACCTGCTATTATAAAATAATATGCTGCTAAAGTGTAGTACAAATATTTAATATAGCATCCTTAAAAAAATAGGTAGCCAACATTTTTTTTCTAAACTTTTAGAAGGAAAAACTAGGTGAATTTAACATGATAGTCAGAAAGAACCAAGTGATACAAGTTCCTTTTCTAAGTCTGCTTTCCCTCTGTTAAATGTTTTCTTTTCTTTATAACAACTTTCCTCCTTATGAAAAATTAGAATTGTAAAAGTATAACAATAACAGAATTAAAGAAAAGAAAACCTCTCTAATCTCATTTGCCAGGAGATGCTGTGAGGAAAGATGTGTATCTATTTGTTCCTTAAACCACGAAAACATACAGTTACTGAAAAAAAAACACAAATAAATTAATCTCTTCATGCTTCTCAAAATATAACTTGGCTATTGCTGACAAACAATATGTATTAGTTTTTGGCCTTTTCTCCATAAAGGATCTCCTCCACATGACACACCAGACTATTAGGAAAACATCAGTCTGAAAGAACTCTTACACCAAAGAATCTACAGCAAAAGAACGGCTTTACCTAGGTAAAATTTTTACTAGGTCAGGTGTCATGTTTACTGTTAAAAAAACAAAAACAAAAAAGTGACCTAATTCTCTGTATTACTCAAGGCATCTGTTTTGTTTTTTCTTTTCTTTTTGAGTAGAGTACTCAATCTTTGTACAAAGACATAAAGAAACAAAAAAAAATCTAGTGAACAGTTCATTTTCTCATCTATTTTTCACTGTGTTCCTGCATAGATAGATTCCACTGTTTCTAGGTATTTATTCATATAAAAGCTTTCACATCTCTTGACTACATATTATAGATTAAAATATTTCATAAGGAACACTGTTAATTTTTTTTTTTTTTTTTAAGGACACTGACTTTCCTAGGATAGTTTTGGACTGTGCAGACCTTTCTTAGGTGACTGAAAACCCCATACTCCAAAATACAAGAGAACCATTTTCCTGGTGGCTATGGAAAAGCAGAAGTGCAACTTTGTTTTGATAATTAACACAGACAAAATAAGCTAGGGAGATGGCTTCTTACATACAATTCACGGTACTACTGATGCAGCTATGAGAGGAATAGTTATCTAGAAAGTAGAAAACATGGAATAAGGGCATCACTTGGTGAAAAACGCTTTGTTCTCTTGATCGTGTTGGTTCTTAAGAATCACCCCAAGGAATTTCTTTCTTATGGCAAAAAAAAAAAAAAAAAAAAAAAAAAACAAAGGGGAGGGGAACAAAGTAAGGAATAAAAAGGAAGAGAAGCAAGTCATTCACAGTATCGCCCTACTAGTTTTTTAACCCACATTAGCTATTAGAAATGTATGAGACAGGGTAGCAACTGCCAAAAAAGCCACTAACCCTCTTTTCCAAATATTTCAAAGAAAAAAGTAATTTTTTACAAGACTACTGCTTCTTATCATTCAAGTTTTTAGAATTCTTGAGTTTCCTAATGTGAATCTATATACTGTAATTTATTAAAATTAGTTTCTGTGATTTACTGAGCTACACATTATGAAACTTCTAAATTGAAACAAATCATCATAGGGTGACTATAGTTCTCAGAAGCTCATTGGCCAAGATAGTTTTTGATTGGAGACACTTGCTGTGACTACACAGAGAGGCAGCCTTTTTGCTTTTAGATGTCTTTGAATTTGATTTGGTGATGGAGGCAAGGAAAGACACTGGCAAATAATTTATCCACATATGAAAAAACAAACATCAAACTTCTGCTCTTATATTTATACTTAATTTTCTTCTAACAATCAAAAATATTTTCTGTGAAAAAGTAATTTGGGAATAGGTGTAGAAACTTGTAAAATATACTCAGTCACAATTACCTTTAAAGGAATATGCCAATAAGCATTTGATTACAGATTACAGAAAAGCCCTTTAATTTTAAATTGTCTTTGTCTTACTCAACATTTTCTCAAATCTTTTATTCTTATAAATGTCTAGCATACTTATAAAACTGAGAGGTGGAAAATATTATTTTCTCTCATGATGATTGAGATTTGCTTCTTTATTCTGTACAGATTTCACTTAAAATTTCTACTACTTAATTATCTAGATAACATATTCACCATAGCTAAAAAGAATTCACTGATTCACCTTAGTTTCGATTGGTTTGGTTCTCCAAATTATACCAGTTATTTTCTGGGTTAGTGACTCCTTGTCTACTTTGCAACCATGAACATAACTGAGAGTATTAACAACAAAGAGGTAAATTATCTTATGATGGATTTCCAAATAACAATTGTTGGAAATAAAAAAACAACCTGTTAATGTGGACATAACTTCATTTCCTGCAGAAACATAGTTTGAAAAATGCATTTAGTTTTAATCAATGTTGACCTCAAGGTCCATAATTAAGGTATCTATTAATATAATCAATTTTATTAATCACCTGCTTGTGTTTGAAAGGTATATCAGTAAAACAGCACTATTTCAAAACAAATGTTCATTAAATTCTAGGAAAATTCCTAAATGGGAAGAGGAATAACAGATAGGCTTCCCAGCAATTTACTTGAATAAAAGAAAATGACTATAAAATATTTAAAAGTAAAGTACATCTACATGTAAAATTGTTATGGAAAGGTAAAACTGAAATTGTTTTACAGTAAAATGTGGGCAAGGTGGTGGCAAAAGCACACAACAAAATTGGCATTTCATTTCAATGTGACAACAGTTTTTTGACAGCAGATTAGTTCAGCATTGAACATCCCACCAAAACAGTAATCCATTTCCAAGTGCATAATAATTCATTGTTGCCCTTCACTGTACATTAAATGTCACCCATCATTGTGACAGGAATATAAAAGCTACTACACACTTGTCAGTAGCCAAGATAAAGCTGTTACTGAAAGCACTTTGGACATGGCTTTCTAGACTCAGTTATACCATTGAAAACACTATGTTTAGAACATCTTTACCTCTGAGCTTCAAGAGAAATACAGAACACTTTTACAAGTATAAAGACTCTCAGTAAGACAAAAGCCTTGTCATCTTGTGAGCACAGACCATGTCAGGGCCAAAACATATGTCAAGACAGTCCTGGTGGTCACTGTAATAATGAACCCTTGAGCAAATTCTCAGCCATCCCCTGCTGCTTAATTCAATAACACAATAGATAATATTCTAAAAACAATGCAAAGTGATGCAATGCAAAAGCACACAAGAAATTCTATATTCTTTTTTACTTAGAAAAACTAATGTTATGTATTTAACACATTGAATATTCTTTGATTTGTTTTCTTGGTAAGAAGGCAGATTAGTTAATACCACTTGCCTACTTTTACTCTTTCCCATTTTGACCATATTCATTTCTTCATTTAAGTAACTTAAGAAATTTCTGTGTAATAATATCCTCCGTCCAACATTTGGTACAGTATTATTATTTTCTTCTCCATAGCTTATTTGTATTTAATATTTAAAAGCTAATATCAGGATAATATATGCAATGTTCTCATATACTTAGTGAATAATTATTGAAGTTACATCAATCCTGTTGGAGGGAAATTTGTGTACCATTATTCCCTTCTTTTAAGTTTAATCTTTAGTTATTCATTTCTTGTAACAAACTATTAAGAATCCTAGACCAAGATTTACATGCTGTATTTCAGAACGGTTCTGGTTGTTTTGGAGACAACTATAGTTAAAAGACAAATATATGCATTTCTAATATTCTGGGAAATTAAATTGACTCATTTTATAAATAGTACCTATTTTATCAATATCATCTGTTCTTTAATAAAGGAAATATTTGAAGCAAGGTGAAAAATACCTGTCATTATTCATGTTAAGGGTGGATTCTGTAACCAGTTTTTATATGACTAACTAATATCTCTATATTTATATACCTAGGTCAGAGAAAGAAAAGAACAGAAAGACAGAAAAGGGGTTAGGGGCAAATATGATTAACTACAAGCCCATAATGGACAAGATTTCTTCCTAACCCTCTGTCAGCCAAAAGCACTGTTAGGATATCTGGGATAAAGCCATTCTATGACCAGAAGACAATACCTCAGGTTCAACTCTACTCTTAAGTAAGACTTCTTAGCTAATTCAGATAAGCATGCTGGTTATGTCATTATGCTATAAACAGTAATGCCACTGTTTGAAAGAGATCAGAGATCATTAAACCACACCCAGCCAAACAAATGAGCCCATATATCTCTTGGTTAACACTTGTTAACAATTTTAGAGCATTTGTTAAGCATTTTATAAATTATGTTTTTCTTATAAAATAAGGGTGAGGGGAAATTTTATAAAGGCATCATAATCTATTTTTATATCCAAATAAAAAAAATTCTAAAAATTATGAACAGTTTTTAATTTATCATAAAATTAATATTGTTAATATTAATACTGTGAATGATATAGCAAATAATTCAATAAACCTTAAATCTATTAATCTATTATTTTAATGATAACTAACAATCTGCTTAATGCTTTATTTTTCTATAATTGTATATTTCTCTCCAGTGAAATATGTTACCAGTCATTTTTTTTAGAAAAGTAAATTAAAAATATATGGCATATGTACAAATTGATATAACTATCAAATATGTCTATGAATTTCACTCAAGGTCAATAGGTATTTATTCATAGGTAAAATAAAAATGCTACATTTATCTTGACTTGATAACAAATATGACTCCATTTAAATTAGAAAGGTAATTAAGTTTTACAATTGAAACTTGGACATTTTGTCTGTATTTCTGTACCACGGACTTCTTCATGGTAGCAAGAATTTAATACCACATTAGGCAGGATTTTAATTATCCAAATTCATTTGGCTTAGGAGGATTAGTTTAGAATTTAAATGGACTCTATCCAATAAATTATCTTTTTATCTTAGTTTTTACTGCATTTTCAATGATGTGGCAATATTTACACAAAATTATTTTAATATTGAGAGCTGAACAAAATAATTTTGAAAGAATCTACTGTTTATTTTTATAGTATGTATTATTTTACCAAGAATATCTAATGTTATTTATTACTCAATATAGGATATCTAACTGTTTATTATTTAACAGCCTACCTATTAATTTGCCCATGAATGAAGAAACTGCATTTAATTTTTAAAGTACATGAGACTTTTTATATTATTGAATAAGATGCTGAAATAAATCATGTTAACTAATGTGAAAATATAACAGCGATATTTCAAAAATTAAAGACACAAATAAATGGTACACCAGCTAATGTTATGTTCTTAAATAGAGTGATCTGCTGTATTTCTTTTGTGTAAAATTAATACGTGCTACCATAATTATACAGATGTTATATTATTACATTATTTGATGGTTTATACAGTGAGAGTTATAGAAATATTTTGAAAGTTAGATAAGTGTATATTCATGCCACATTCCTCTATTTGCAAATGTCCTTTTTTTTTTTGAGGGCAGTGTCACTGGCCCTCCTCATATGTGGGACCCGAACCCGGGCCGCTGGCTTCCTAAGCCAGCGCTTAACCACTGCGCCACTCGGCCGGCCCACAAATGTACTTTTAAGCTGAAAAAGAATCCACATGTTTCAGTATTTTATTTTGAATCTAATGTCAGAAGATTTGGGCTCAGAATATTAGGAATACCTAAAATACTTAAAATGAATTAGAGGTACCAATTGCCTATGTTTAAGATCCCATGGAAACTATAATTAGACTTAATTCAGCTTGATTGATTCCCACACAATTGCCTCAGAATTGTCTCAGAATGTTTTACTACTGGTTTTATTTATATACTTCCCCAGGAATTTCATTTAATTGATTAAGAAGAAACAGGTGTACCTGCAGATATTTTGTACTTTGGCTTTTTCTATATTTTGCAGTTTTATTTTTCTGTTTCCCCTATGGAGAGGTTTCAGAGTTCTCCAGCCATTGAATAATTTAAACTGTAATCCTTAAACTCTGAATACATATGAAACAGGATGGATTGTGTTGATCACTATAAAAAAAAATATACTTTGTCCAAAGATGACCAAAAATGAAAAAACTGTTTTATTTTCACAAAGCATGAAAAAAGTTTGAGCTGAAAGCTTAAGAACTTCATACTTCAAATTCTCCATTTTGCTGGAAAACCCCAAACTCCAAATAAAAATTTTAACACTATCTACCATACAACTACAAAAGCTACATATAGATGTGGTTCAATACAAAATTTTAGTCAAATGCAAATGATAATTGCCTGAAGCATTCAAGTGTTAATATTGATCCAATTAGGTAAAATATTATAAATTTGTATAATATTCACGTGTAAATATTTGAAAATATTTGTGTGTAACTATAAGAAAGTAAATGTATGTAAATAGTATGCTATTTCTATAATTGTATTTCTTTTTAAATTCAGTGAATGAAATGTTTTTTACTGATAGGAAAATATACATGAATTCATTGAAAAAAATAAAAATTCAAGAAAGGACAAATATTCTTAGTGATAAATTGATCAGAAGAACCTTAATGAAATTTAAGCCCCCCACACACATATTTAATACTTAATTTTGATGAGAGGGCAGAATAATCATATTTATAAATTATAAATAGTATCAACATAGAAAACTATATGCAGAATTCTAATTCATCTTTGATTTAGAGCTGTCTTTTTGATGTTTACTAGAATATAAAAAATGCAAAATCTATAACGAATATGTGGCCTCAAGCTCATTAGAGTAACAACTGTGTTCCTAGTCCTGAGATATTATTTTATCTTTTTAACTAAGGCAAGAAAAAACTCAATCATATTGAAATGATCTATCTGCTAAAAATTTGAGAGCGGGGTAAGCAAAATTTGATTACAAATTTCCACTTCCAGAGTAACAATAAAGTAGCAAAAGCAACACAGATTGAACTATATTATAAATTATAAAGACCATTATGTAAATATAAAACTATATATTTTTAAATTTGGCATTTGAGTTTCTGATCCTATGATAGAAATAAACCCTATATGTCAACAAAATAAAGCAGATTTTTGTGGCAATATATTTATTCGGTGAAAAAAAATGAAGAATTTTATGTAGAAAATCATGGTAGTCTTTTGACGCTTAAAATGATTATTTTTAATTAGTCTTTGTTCATTAAAAAAAAAAGAACCTTCCAAATTTTACCACTTTGGGTTTTCTTGACTGATTTATTAATTCAAATTAGTAAAAAGGTAGCAGTATTTTGCTGTCTGGTTCAAGAGAAATCTTCAAAATGAGGCAATAATTTTTATACCATAGTGATTTGGACTACTTTTAAGTTTTGATTAAGAAGAGTAAAAGCTACCGCACCTATAGCTTACTGACACAACCAGCATGCTTTCTGCCCCAAAAGGCATTGTAGCACATTTTAATAAGTTATATGACTTTTAAAAGTTCGTTAATCTTCAGCACCCCATGGGAAATAAAGAAAAAGTAAAATTGATTGTGACTTTTGACAATTATTAGTTAGAAAAGGAGGTAACAATTGCCAAAAAAATCACAAAAGTGAGCATGTTACCTGGCTATGACAAAGAGCACACAACTGACACCCAAGTAAGCCAGCAGAATATACATCCAGATATCAGGGGAGAGAGGATTCAGGAAGGAGAAGACGCCTGGGTTTGTACCATTGGGTTTGCGGTACAAAATACTTATTCCAAGTGTCATAAAGGGCTTGGAAAAGTCGATGACCTTCTCGCGAACGTAGGTAATAGCCAGTGGAGCAACTGCAAGGTCAGCTTTCTGTAGAGGGAAACATAAAAAAGAAACAAAAACAAAAACAAAAATGGTTCTAAGTCACAAGAAAGAAGTCAGTAGCCAAATTAAAACAAATACTTTACACTTGAAAATTGTCTCAGTAAGGACTGCATGAGCACTTGAAGCATTCTTCACTTTGAAGTGAAGCATCTGATTTCCTCTGCCACTCATTTCTATGTGCTTCTGGGTTAGGAACCAATATTTATATTGCAAGTACAAAGGGAAAGGAAAAAACACACAGTGAAAACACGAAGGAATAAACTATTAATTCAGCACCTAAATTATGCTGATCATTTATGCAATTACTTTGAACTTAAACTATAAAAACATTTAATATCAATTAATGATTTTCTAAATATTTTGGTAAATTCTAAATGGTAGTAATAATAATAGCTACCTCAAATTATTTAGCTGATAACCAAGAAACTTTTTTTTTCTGGTTTTAACACTATCGAGCACAGTTAAAAGCTTTTATCTTTAGTTAATGTTGGGAAAATCATCTTTTAATGTGACCGTGTTTACTGTCCTTGCGTTTTCTTTCTAGCCCTCTAACTTGTTTCATATTATTTAATGAAAATCTTGCAGATTTTCTTAAATTGCATTAGGAAATTAGTTTTTTCAATTTTCATAAAGTTGCTAATTTTCCATGGTAGCTTAACTATGTTAAATTACTAATGTTTTCACTCATCATGTTATAAACATTTATCAGGGATGAACTTAAGTTCTAATACAGTGACAGATATAATTATAAATTTAAAAATAACAATGGCATATATTCCCATCTATGATGAGAAGCTATATTTCTACAATTCCTCTTATTTTTATAAACATACTGATTTTTCAGAGAATACAGAAGAAAGGCTCATTGTAAAAAGCTATGGAAAGGCATATAAAAGAATCAAATTGGGCTTATACTATTTCCTCAGCTCAGGGATTGTTGGAGGAGTTATAGATGATGCTTCTCTAAGAGGCTAGGTTTATTGATGCTGTTATTCTGGGTATGTGTTTATGGGCATTTCTGTTTTGGGAATGTGGGGGGAAGAGGGAGCACTCAGATGCTTGGATAGAGTGTCTTTGAGAATAACTATGGAGAGAGAATGACATTTCCCTAAAAATTAGAAAAGAAAAACTAGTCTTTAGGATCCTGGGGAGAGTATCATATTTCATGTTCATAAATCAAGGAAAATATCAATTTAATAATAATTGACTATGCAACAGGCATTGTGTTAAGGACTTTGCATGAATTATCACATTTAACCATAACACATTCCTATTATTATTCCCATTTTCAGATAAGGAAAATGAATTTACAAAAAGTTGAAAATGTGTTCTTTTTCATAGAGCTAACTGAGGACTGGAACCAGGACATCAACTAAAACCATTGAAATCTATACTTAGAAATAACAATGACATGCATCTCAGAAAACAGAAATGGAATCATAGAGGATTCATTCACTCATTCATTCATTCATTTATGAAAGAATTTGTAGAGATGGAAATGAAAATGTATAGAAGAAGCAAGGGCAGTGATTAAATGGATTATAATCTAGGAGAATTTAGAAGGTAAATGCAGAGTTCAGGAAGATGGCATGTTTCACAGGAAGGAGACTACTTCCTCTAAAAAGGAAGGAAGTAAAGATGGTTTGAGAAAATGAACAATTTTGTTATGGACAAAAAATGATAATTTATAAAACAAAGATTCCAAGTTAAAAAAAAAAAAAAGGACAATGTGAAATGGTGGTTTTCTGTTGTTTGAGAGGTTGAGTATACATACAACAGTTTATCTTTGTGCAACTTCACTTTGTAACTTCCCTCTTCCTAGGGACTGGAAAAGCAATATTTCACCACGTATAAAGCATATAAGTGAATACATTGGGTTGTCGGAGAAGTCATGATGTTATTTTTTCTGTTTTTCATTGCAAAAATGCATCATGACTTTTCTGACAACCCAATACTTTAAACTGGTAAAATATTTTTAATTCAAAATATATATTAACAAAAGTTAGGAAACAATTCAAATAACACATATTAAATCAAAACCACTACATTCCTAAAAAGGTTGTTCTATAGGCTTATAGTAATAGGATTGACAAGACACACATCAAATTTCAAAATTTACTTAGCATTGTCTAAAATAAAATTTTGATTCCAAATACAAAAATGGAAAAAAGACAAAAAAGTTACATAGTGAAATACTTTCAATTATAAAAGAAATTAATCGTTTGACACAAAAATATAAATAGACACTTTTAAACATGAAATAAAAAAAATAAATGGATCAACGGACTGTGGAACAGCTATATAATGAAATATTATTCAGCAATAAAAAGAAATGAGCTATCAAGACATAAAAGACATGGAAGAACCTGAAATGTATATTACTAAGTGAAATATATCCATCTGAAAAGGCTATATATGGTGTGATTCCAAATCCATGACATTTGGAAAAGGCAAAACTATGGAGACTAACCGGTCTGTGGTTGCCAAGGGCTTAGGGGAACCGGGGAGTAATGAGTACGTGAAGTCGGAACACTTTCAGGACAGGGAAACTATTCTGTGAGGACTCTAATGGTGGGTCATAACACCATGCATTTATCAAAACCCATAAAACTGCACAACACCAAAATGAACCCTAATATATACTATAGGCTTTAGCTAATCATAGTGTATCAATAATGGTTCAGCAACTGGAACAAACGTATTACACTAATGGAAGCAGTCAATAATAGGGACACTGTGGAGGAGTTAGGATGCGGGTAGGATGGAAATTTTTCTAGAAACCTAAATTTTTCTAGAAACCTAAAATGTCTCTTAAAAAGTCTACTTATTTTTTTTTAAATAACAAAAGGTTGTTTTAACTATATCCTTAGTAGGGTTTAATGTGTTAATATTGATTAACTAATTAGAACTTTGTTGTTACTATTAATAGTAAACACATAAAACTTATCAAACATCATCAAATATAGGCAATCTCTAATTGCACACCAAACATATTTTAAGTCCGTTTAACAATCCTCAGGATTATCTTGCAGCAGTAAAAATGAACATTTATTTATACACAATAACACATTCTATAAATAAGGTATAACTTCAGTACAACTTTATTAATATAAGAATTTTGAAATCTAATCAAAATGTTGTTATATTAAAAATGTTTGCATTGGTAGATGTATTGTCCCATCAAATCGCATATCATTAATGACTGAGTACGGAAGAAAACAGCATGATTAAATAATCCAGAACTTTTGATCTCTTTTGATACAAGTTATGATTTAATGAAAATAGATTTAGTTAATTGATTTTTTACTTTAAAGAAAAAAGTAATCTTATTTTTAAAAAAGTCATTGGTCAAAATTGTTTTAAAAATATATTTCAGCAAAATTTAAAAAAAAAAGTAAATCATGTGTCATATGAATAGTACAAAGGGAAGGGAGAACTCAATTCTATCTTATTGGGTCTTTGCAGGCTTTAACACACAGCTATACCGGTAGAAAGAGTCTGAAATGACAAAGGCCTGACTTGAGAGGTGAAGTACAAGGAAAAAAAAATCATAGTAGCTAATATTAAATGTATCCAATATGGGCCAAGACGGAGTTATATACTCTGCCTATATCACTTCCATTACCCTCACGTCAGCTCTACCAGATTTGTAGCCTGATTTCCTTTTTACAGATGAAAAAGAATCATGAGAGTTTAAGGAAATTATGGCTCCAAAGTATGACTCCAAACCATACTCATTTCTCACAGTTTTTCTTGTACAATCATTCAAATGTATCATAATATTTTGTTTCCTATACTATTTCTGTATTTCCTTGCCCAAAGCCATCTTCTCTTGTCTCCACTACACAGATTCTATAGGACACATTTCTGGTTTCTTTCCTTCTTCTGTAAAGCCTTTTCAGAGCATTCTATAAACATTCATGCCTCCTAAGTGAATTTTTACAGCATGTATAAACTTAACCATGTAATTGAATACACAATAACACTTTAAGTGGTACTATTTCTGATTTTTTTCACATATAAGTCAACTACTATGAGATGAGAGTTTTGGATGTATGTACACTTGTAATTGCATTGTTCCTATGGGAAGATAAGCACTTTGAAACTCACAGGCATTCCATTCAATCAAAGCACATAGCGCTGAACTGAAGGAATGTTAAATACTCCTCTTAGAAATTTTACAAAGATGTCTGGACAGCACCTACCTTATTAATTTAATAAGTATTAATTTAATATTCTGTCATTCCATGTGAAACTCTTCCAAATTGTTGTATTCAGTCCTCTGATCATAAGCTAACATCCCTAGGGCACTGGACAAATCTGACACCAAGAACTGCTTAGTAAATGTTGGTTGAATATAGTGTCAACTTAACTTACTAAAATTTTCAAAGAAAATCATTCAGAGAATTTAAAAATTAAACTTTTTTTTCTGATCTACTATAGAAGATTTGTTACTACATTAATATAACTTCTAGTGGACTAACCACCTAGAGAAAACAGAATAATTATTTTAATGGAGGTATATAATTAATAGCAATCCTTTGATTAAAGTCTCACTGAATAACAGTGGCATTAATTTATGGTCTAATATCCAATTATCTAATACAAAAAATAAAAAAAATATATATTCATGAATGACACAATGACTTCAAATTTGCTCATTTGAGAAACATTTATGAAGTACTAGTAATCAAAGAACATAATGATATTATTTTATAATACATGATATGGTCAGTGAAACCTCTTATGCATCCTTCTTAAAGTTCTCACAATTTAACAATAAAAAACTAGTTCTAAATATTGTTTTATTTTTCCACAATCTTATGAAATGCTTAGTAAGTTATTAAAGTAGTAAGTGCAAATGAATAAATTGGAAATATTTTAACTAATTTAGCTAAGACATTTAGGCTAATTAATTATGCATATCAATGTCTCTTATAAGTGAGATCACACTTTCCTAAACTATTTGCAATGTATAATACGAATGAATACTTTGCACCTTTTGTTTTATGGAAATATGGTTCACTTATACTTAAATCATTCAAATGCATCATAGTCACTCATATATGATACTGCCCTTCACTACTACTGTCCACCTAGTCACAACTTCACCTCCTGGACTATTTCAATGGCCTTCTTATTGGTTTCCTGCTTTCATTCTTGTCTGACTAGCGTCTATTCATCCAAAACCCAAAAAGTTATTTTTAAAAAACATACGAGGTCAGAAATAAAGTTCACGAACTCATCTTAGAAAAAAGCTGCATACCATATTGCTGACTATCATTACCGTCATCTTCAAAGTACTCCCCTTGGGAAGCTATGTACTGAAGCTAGTGCCAAAACAATTTTGGAACACTTTTTCTGGAATGGCAATCAGAGCTGTCATCTTATTACCCTGGATGTCCTGAATGTCATCAAAATGTCCTCCTTTGAATATTTCCTTTACCTTGGGGTAAAGAAAGAAGTCATTGGGGGCCAGATCAGGTGAGTAGGGAGAATGTTCCAATACAGTTATTTGTTTACTGGCTAAAAACTCCCTCACAGACAGTCTCATGAGATTGGTGCATTATCATGATTCAAGAGCCATGAATTGTTGGTGAAAAGTTCAGGACATCTAATTTTTCATGCAGCCTTTTTAGCACTTCCAAACAGTAAACTTAGTTAACTGTTTGTCCAGTTGGTACAAATTCAAAATGAATAATCCCTCTAATATCAAAAAACGTTAGCAACATTGTTGCAACAAGTTCATGAATTTAATTGTCCAGCCTCATGTCAGATTACTGTTTCTTGCTCAGAATCTTCCAATGATTTCTAGCACACATAAATAAAATCTAATTTCATACTATGAAGTATTATAAGAGATGACCCTTGACTACTTCATCAGCATCAGATCCTATCACTATTCTGGTCTTAGTTGGATTGCTTTTGCTTCAACCATTCTAGTTTCCTTGCTAATCTTTAAATATGTGAACATATTCCTGTCTTAAGGCCTTTTTACTTGCTATCCCTTCTGCCTGAAAAGCTTGCCCCTTATATATCCACATGGCTTATTACCTCACTTCATTCACATGTCTGTTCTGGTGTCAGTCACTCAAAGAGATCTTTCCTGACCGCTCATTCTGTCACTCTCTATCTCCTTACTACGTTTCCATTTTCTTCAAAAACATATCATGACCTGACACTGTCATTTATTGTCAGCCTTTTTCCAATAGAATACACAATAAGTCTTATTTGAGTAAGGAGTTCTCTGTGTTGTCCAATTGTGTACTTCTAGTGCCTAGCACAGTGCTTGGCATAGAGCAGTCATTAAATAATTTTTTAAATGAATTTTTGAATAAATAAAAATATCATTACTGCTAATTCTTCCTTTACTACTTTACAGAAGACAGTGTTCTTGAGTTTTGTCTCCTTACCACTGTGAGATTTTCAATGTGCATGATTTCTATTTTTATATAACTGAAATAATGATAACTGCTAAAATGTTTCATATAATATTTCTGTGACATATGAAGCTTTCATTACTATAATAAATATGAAATCACCTCATACCATCACGTTTGTACTCACTAAGTTGTGTTTAAGAAAAATATTTGATGAGATTAAAGTTATGTGTGTTTCATATGTATGAAAACCTAACTTCAAACTTCCATAAATTTTATATGTATTATTATTTTTTTTAAGTTGGGATTTAGAGGAGGGCAACAGTGTTGGGGAATTGGGAGGGAGGACCAGCCAAGTTGTTGTTCTTCAATATTAGTTGTGGAGGACGCCAGTCGCCATCTGGCTGCCCAATGGCAGCTCATGGTCTCGAAGCTCAAGGTGTTGTGTTCAATCTTAGTTGTGGGTGGGTGTAGCCACCATCCTATGTGGGAGTAGAACCTGGCAGCCTTGTTGTTAAGAGCACATGCTCTGTCCTCTGAGCCATTTGGGTGGCAGCTCAGCTCAAGGTACCAAGTTCAGTCTTAGTTGCGGGCGGGGGTAGCCCACCATCGAACGTGCTCTCACCAGCTGAGCCATCCTGCCCGCTGTTGGCAGCTCAGCATCAGTTCAGCTCAGTAGCAGTGTTACTGGCCCATGTGGGAATCGAACCGGCGACCCTACTGCTCAGAGCTCGTGCTCTTAAGTTAACTAAACCAACTGAGTCACTCAGCCAGCCCTATAAATTGTATATATTTTATACAGCACACAATCTAGTATTTATATGTAAGTTTACAAAGACATAGGCTTATATTTGAGAAATATGCCTTTAATTGCTTTTCACCAAACCAAGTAGTAACCATATACAGTGGAAAGTAAAGTTGACAATTAAGTTAAAAATACATATATTTCTTTCACACTTGTACTACCTAAGTATGGGCAATTCAGAAAGAATTAAACACTAACAGTAGTGTTTAACTTCTGCTTCAGTAGCTGTTACTTTATTAATGCTTAAGTAAGTCTGCTAATAATTTCAAATGATACTAACTCTACCAAACTTACCATTACTGATAGAATTTAAAAAAAAACTCCTCAACAGGTAATTCTTCAAAAGAGCCATGGCTCCAAACTATGTTTAAAGTGTTATAGTTTGGGGATGGGGAAATCTTTAACAGATTCTGTTTTGTTTTGTTTTATTCCCACCCAGATCTGATTTGACTGTAAACTCTCAATTGGATGTTTTATAAATATTAATATCCCTATGCTAAAATTTTCAAGTAACTTTTTCTCACACTCCAATATTTCTATGGGATTTATTTTTTAATGCCCTAATGAGTTAGTATAACTCCTTTGGAAAGAAAATAGGTAAACAGAAATTGAGAGTTTTTTGTTGTTGTTTTTTTTTACATTGTTAATTTCAAGAAAACTAAACTTCTACTAAAAATAATCTGAAATCATGAATATCACTATTCCAAAGTGGAATTTAGTATATCTGTTATTCAAGAGCAAAGCACTGAATAACGATATCCCTGAAATTTTTCCTTCTGTATTTTGGATATTACAGACTTCTTGCTTTTAAAATAATTAACATCTTTTAAAATTCTAGTGTAAGTGAAAAATTTTATCCTACCAAATTCAACCACCTAAATACGAATGAAATTCTATTACATTCTATAAATTTTATAGTTATATTTAAACATACATTAAAAACAAAAGTAGGAAAACTCCACAATATAATTCAAACTCACTGTTATTACATATTTATCAATCATGTACTTGATGAGAGAGAGATGATAAAAGACTTCTTTGAAACAAATTTATATGGAAAGTTTCAAAATAGAAAATTAGAAGCAACTCAAAATTTTATTTAAAACTTCATGTTATTGCTTGAACCTATAAAACATTCACAGAATTTCTTGTTACTGACTTCAGCTTTTATTGCACCTATATATTTTCTGCTAGACTTTTTCTCATTTCCCAGTTTAAATGCTATGGGAACACAATCAGTGGACCAAGAAACAACTACTAGCACTAAGATGGATGACTATGAACTACAAGGAACCTTCTTAATGGAATTGTGAACTTATAATTCTGCTCTGGTACACTATTCTACAGCACATAATGGATTAAGCATGTTGGATTTCCAGGATCTGTTTACAAATAATTGGTAAATTATAATAGTTGTAAATAATCAATGCTATTATATTTATGATGATCCATTTATTTTAAAACTCAACATTAATTGATGTAGAATAATTTTAGAATTAATTGATTTAGAATATTTGTCACAGTAACAAACATTCCTTGACAAAAGACTATCAAAGTTTAACTATGCACCAGGACTGGGGCAAAATGTGAGATATAGGTGTTTATGACAGTCTCATTTCTCAGGTGCTCACATCAGAATAGGGAAGATGAACATGGGAATAAATTATTGGAAAGGTCTAATATGTACTTCAGTTGAAGTATATACAAGGTGCAGTAGTTTACAATTTCACTGGTTTGCCCAATTGTTGCTCTAATGAGTTAATATAAAAAGATACTAATTATTAGAATTTACATTAATTTTATAAATTCTGGATTTGAAATGGGACCACAGTTATTATTAAAGAAAGTGCAATGGGCTCCAGACGGAAAAGTGATAAGTATTATAATCCATCTTATAGATCCAGATTACCTACTCTTCATTACTGTATATATATATATATATATATATATATATATATATATGGTATGTAGAGTGGTACATTTTTCAATATGAGATGATTATGAAAAGTTGAATGATGGTTAATACTTGTAAGCCACATAAGTAAACTGGAAGTCATGCTGAGCTCAACCTCTTCTATTTCCTTTTCTTGTTAAAATACAAATAAACATGAAATAATTATACTGTATAGTCTTACTCTTACTTAAAGACATCTGTTAGACTCATTTAAATATTATAGAGAATAAATTATAACAATTTCTTCTGTATATTTCCCAACAGAACAAGAATAACTTTTTGCTACATAGAATGTACCTTTCTCAGAACTTGTTTATAAATAGATTTACAGCATCTACAAAACTATCTTTGAATTGGTTAAATCTAAAACACAAACTAACTTAATTCCCAACATTCAAAATCTGTGTTATATGCTTAGAACAAATATAAAGTACATATTAAGATTTGTTAAATGTGCAAACTGCTAATGTACAGCATGAGAAATAATTTTGTATATTAAAGATATTTACATATATATATATATATCTAAACTACTAGCCATTGTCAATGTTGCATATGAATATCTATACAATTAATTCTCTAACAAAATAATATTTTGTAAGATGTTTTCTCTGGTTCCCATACCTAGAGAAATTTCCTGAATCTGTGTTTTCAAATAAGTTTTATAAAGGTTGAACTATAACTATTTATTTAATTTATGTTAAAATTTTTGAGGTAAGAGAGAACTTAAAATCTTGCCATCTATCTGAAATTATTCATTCCCCTATTCAATAATTCATCAGTGAAGAATTCACTAATTCATTCAACAAATATTTATTCTTGAGTGACTGCAATGTAATAGCTGTTCTAGATGTTTGTAGTACTGGAAAAGATGGATAAAATAAAGAAGACAGAAACTAAGCATTAAAAATTAATGGATGTAATTTCAGGTAGTGAAGAGTGTACTATGAGGGAAGGTAAAGCAGGGCAAAAGGATCAGAGTGTGATAGGGAGAAAAGAAGGGCATTGTTTTTAATATGATGGCTAGAGGCAACCTCTCCAAGGTCCTGACATTGAGTCACGATTTCAGTTAGATCAGGGATAAAGCCCTGAGAGATCTAAGCAGAGTTCTCCTCGCAGAGGGAATTGTGAATTATCAAGGCTCTGGGGGGAAACAAGCTGGTTATGCTAGATAGGAAGCAGATGACATCTCTAACCCTCCCCTCTCCTCATACTTTAATTGTCCTGTTGATCCTCTCCAGAAAATCCTGCAAAATTGTAGAAACACCCTATGAAAACACACACCAACCATAAACAAAAGGTGTCAGCTTAAGAAGACAAAATTGGTGTCATTCCAACTCTCATTTCATTCTCTCAGTATGTTTTTTCACCACAATAAAATGATACCATTTTTATTTATTCTCTTACCTTTACCCTATAAATGTGATCTCTACAAATTACTTTGTTCAAATTCAATTACAAGAAAACTAATTGTGCCTTAGCATTTATTTATTCATAGTACATTGAAATACTATTGGGTTGTTGGAAAAGTCACAACGTATTTTTTCTATGTTTTTCGTTGCAGAAATGCGTCATAACTTTTCCGACAACCCAATATATTTTATAAATATGCAAGAAAAATATAAATATGTACTGTTGGTTGGACATGTGATGCCATTAATAAATTATATTATTTTCTGTGTGATAATGACAGTGTTTTTTTTAGTCCCTCTCATTTAGTGATAAATATTGAAATATGTATACATGACATGATATGAAGTCTACGATTTGTTTCAAAATAATACAGGTGACAAGGAAGTTGGTGATATAAGAGATAAAATGACACTGGCGATGAGTTCATAATCCTTAAAGATTGGAGATGGGTACAAGGATCTTCACTATACAGACATATCCCAGAGATATTGTGGGTTCATTTCCAGTACACAGAAATAAAGTTAATATTGCAACTAAGAGAGTACCATAAGTTTTCTGGTTTTGCAGGGCGTATAAAAGTTATGTTTACACTTTGCTGTAGTCTCTTAAGTGTGCAGTAGCATGTTTCTTAAAAACCAATGTACACACCTTAAATAAAAAAAGAAATATTTCATTGCCAAAAAACATTAGCCATCCTCTGAACCTTTAGTGAACTGTAATCTTTTTGCTAGTGGATGGTCTTATCTTTAATTTATAAAAAATGCAGTATCTGCAGAATGCAATAAAGCAAAGTGCAATAAAGCATGTATGTTTGTAGTTTCTTATTTGCACACATTTGAAAAGTTCTACAATATTACATCTAAGAAGTATAGAATTGATAATGGAAAGAAACTGAGCAAAATGTGAATAATTCAGAGTTATGGTTGTGTTTTATGTCTAAATTTTATAATTTCGTACACTGAAAATATATTATTTTTTGTTCCAATAAGGAAAAACAATACATGTCATTTAAATATACATACAGAGCAAATATATGTATATATACATACATATGTAAATATATACATATACAATATATACATTAATATACATTAAATACATATAGATTTAAATATATATTCTACTTTTAAAGTCTTCACTAATTAAAAATCAATTATGATCAATGAAGTAAATAGTCTTTTTGTGGTCATCATATTTAAGAATATAAAGGTCAAGATACACATACAAAAGTTTTATTTAACCTACACATGTATATTAACCATGTATATAAAACATATATACATGTATATAAAAATATAGTTCTTTTTCTAAATAATTTATTAATATATGAAATGAATAAAAGAACTGTTTTGCTTTGGTTTTATTCTGAAAAGCAGCCAATATGTTTTTATTTTGAGGGTAAGGAATATGTTCCTCTTTTGTAAGTATTTTTATGTGAAACATTCAGATATCAGAAGCATCTGATATCAAATGTACTAAATAATATGTTGAAGAAAATGCTCCTATATTTCAAGGCTACCAATTTTTACCTTTTCCATATGCTCATACAGTTTTTACAGGACTAAGAGAAAGCAATAATCAATCATTATCTTTCTGTAAATGTGAAAACAGAAACTTGGAACAAATATTAAATTACAAAAATATTAAGTATCCATGATTTCTGAAGGTAATTACTATTTCTTCACTCATTTAAAAAGTTCACATAAATATATCCCATAGTAAAGTAAAATAAGCTTCTATTTTCTCAACTATGAAATAATATGACAGGATCCATCAATCAGTATTTACTGGTATCCTAGGTAGACTAGAAATGCAAAGACATTTAAGTATGATCCCTCCCAGAGCTTATATAAAATTCCTTCAAGCAAGAAATACCCAGAGGAACTATGAGAACACAATGAATTTTATGAGGAAGAGATCAATAGAGTGGTTACGAGAAGATTCATGGAAGACTTGAGACTTACACTATGAGTGAGAAAGACCAATATAACAGTTAATAAGCAAAGGGTTTGAATTCATTAATGACTCATACTTCCCACATACAAAGCCACAGTTTGTTTCCATAGTTAGTGCCCCAGAAAGGGCAATATTGAATCTACAGTCTGTAGTTTTCTAAAGGGCATACCAAAACCCACACCCATTGGCAACTGCTCCCCTCATAGCTCAAGTTATGAGGATGGCCTTGAATCTTGCCTCCTAATAAGAATGATCACATTCAGTTTTGGTTCTGTATAGCCAGTACTCTGGCTGGATAGCCACAGAAGCCTATGGACACCATCATATTTCAAATTGTTAGTGAACCAAGCCTAGGCATTTAGAAGATGAATCTATATAGCCTCTATGAATCGAGGCCAGAGCCCTATTAAGTCAGCAGCTTTATTTTAAGCTATGAGGTGGGGATTAAAATTCCTGCCACCACCTTCCACCCTCCAATCCCAGTGACAGCTACCACTTTTCCTGTAAAACCAAGATGTCACTGCTGACAGGCTGGCCGAGATCTTGAATATGCTATTTCCATTCGATAAGTGAAACTTTAGGGTCTTCCTACATTGTTCGTCATTAAAGTCCAAGTAGATGTACCTCAAAATAGGATTATCAGGCCATGGAGTCACAAGGTTCCTGTGAATTAGACATTCAGCTTCAACAAGGCTCTAGCTGTAAACTAATCACGGCTTTTTTAAAGGGTGTACATGGTAGCCATGTCTAACAGTTATTAAAGCAGGACCCAAAGGAAAACTTCAGGTACAGGACACCAAAAGGCAAAATCATCATTCACAGAATTTATAGTTCAAAGAGGTAACTGGGGTCATGGGGATCCAAAGGTACTATGACATTTCTACAAGTAACTCTTCATGATTAAGATGATCCCCTCTAGCCTTTATAGGACAACATAGATGAATGTCTTTCATACATAAAAACATGGAAGCAACAACTAGAGTACATTGTGAATTGGCCCAAAGGGCCCTTAACACAAGATCATGTTAAATTCCTTTCCCCATTGTGAATCTTGACTGAAATTGATTAGCAAAGTCTGGATGCCCCATGCCCACGTGAAAATTAATAAACAGAAATCACATTTAAAAATGGAGTTAGGAAACTGAAGACAGAAGAAATCTAATGCATATGTTACTGACGCACACTACTGACCGCAAAAGGAAGAGACATAGCTCGACAGGAAGTGATCGACAGGAAGTGATACTACTTTACTCTCTCAGCAGGAGGAAGAAAAGATTCTTCTTGACCCAGTAACAGCCCAACCAATGGGACACTACTATAACTCAGCCAATGAAAAATTATTTTGCACTTTCAGTTTCCTCCAATAGACTCTTTGTTTACAAGAGTCCCTCCCAAGTCCATAAAAAAACTTTCCTCTCTATTGTTTCTCTAGATTTGCACATGGTTCTTCGTTACACTGCATGTTCCAAAGTGCAATTCTTTGTTGCTCCCGAATAAACCCATTTTGCTGGAGAAATATCTGGTTGTCCATTCGTTTGAAGTCAACACCGATGGGACTGGGTAAGATGGCGAATTGGTCACCAGTGCCTAACAAAGCCCTTCAATTTCCTTACCTGACCAAAGTTCAGGACAGGTATACATGGATAGGTATTTGCGGCCTTAGAAACAGGGCGACCTTAGCCTCATCCCTAATAATTTTTGTCTTTAAAGAAACTGAGATTGGGATAAGAGTGTCAAGAGGGGTCAGGCAGAGTCAAGTCAGAGACCAGCTTTACACCAGTAAAAAAAATGCATTTATGTTGAATCTTGACCAGGGCAGTGGTTGTTTGACAGTTACTCAAAGTTCCCATGTTTTGGGCTAGCCGAGTGTTCAATATTAGGTGGCAATATTCTTAGTCTGAAATTATATATTTCTTCTCTGGAGACCCCAAAATAAGCAGTGACAGCCACATAGCATTTCAGCTAGGACTCTGTTGCTTTCTGCATCATGTTTGTGATACTATCCCTTCTTCTACCTTCCCAATTCACCATTTGGACAGTATGCCTCAATACTTCTTGATACTTTGCCTCTAAACACTCATTAACAGCAGGATAATAAAAGTCCCTACCTGTCTCCATGCTCACCACTTGGGTAAGAGCATTAACTGCCATGTTCCAGGGGCTCTTTTCATATCTTCAACCCATGTCACGGAGCCTTTGGCCTTAATCTTCCAGAAGCTCATGTCTCTGTCTACATCTCATTCTCATTGCCAATTTGCAGAAGTTCTTATACTCAAATACTTAAAATATTAAGTAGCATGAATATTAAGTATTAATATTAAATAATATTAAGTCTATTAAATGCATTGGAAATTAACCTGTGGCTTGTCTTTTAATGTTATTTCTCAGTGTGTTCTTCACAATGGAATTGATTTATTTTTTTATCTATCTTGTCTTTTACTCAGAGAATATTTTTTATTTAATGGTACATATTTTACCAAAATTTCACCAAACCTCAGCTATTATATTTTTAACTAGTACTTCCTTCCATTATCTTCTTCAGTAACTTATAGTAGATATATAATGAAGTTTCTCACCCTATCTTCTATGTCTCCTAGCTCTACTTTCATAAATTGTATTTTCCTGTCTTTTTGTTCTGTATGTTGATTAAATTAAGTATTTTTTTGTTGTTATTTTTTGCATTTACTCATTATTTGTGTTAGATATACCTTGTCTATTGACCTTTTTTTAATTATACTTTTTAATGGTACTTTTTAAGCATTCTTCAAAAAAACCTTTTTCATTATTTTGCATATTTTCATAATTCATTGTTTTACTACAGAATGTATTTTCATTTTTGTAGATATTTTACAGAATTTTAAAAGATACTTTATCTTTAGTGTTTGTGTTTTAAAGTTCTTGCCATATAATTACATAAAATAAATTTCATAAGGATAAAATTCATGTCCAATTATGTTTTTTTAAGTATGAGTTTTCAGTTTTTGCTATCTCTCATATATATACACAGAGCCGGCTGAGTGGTGCATTGGTTAAGAGCTGGCTTGGGATGCAGGCTCTGAGCAGCAGGGCCCCGGTTTGAATCCCACATATGAGGGCCAGTGACACTGTACTCTACAGCTAAGATGGTGAACAACAGCTCCATCTGGAGCTGGGCTGCTGTGAGTCCCCGGGGACAGCATTGCTGCAGCCCCTGCTGCAGTGGGCCACCATTGGCTACAGTGAGTGGTTGGCAGCCAGCGTGAGCAGCCGATGGCCAGTGTGAGCTGCCAAGAGCCGCCATGAGCAGCCCTCCACAGCCGGCGACTGATCTGCCTCAGCCGGGAAGAGTGCAATAATACCAACATGGGCCAGTGAAGCAATGTCCTCCACAACTAGACTGAAGAACAAAAGGACAGTAACATGTCTGTTCCCCTCCCCCAATTCCTCAATAAAATCTTAAAAAAAAAAATGGTGTGTGTGTGTGTGTGTGTGTGTTTGTGTGTGATCAAACAATATGGTAAATGTTTAAATTAAAAAAAATATATTTCAGTAAAAGACATATTGCCATTAACCCCCTCAAAATACTCCTTCTCTGTTCAAACACACTTATCCCATGTTCTTGCCACTTTCTGAAACAATTCTGGAAGACCTCCTTTATGTCTTCAGTTGTGCTGCCATGGCTGCCTCAATGTCCTTAATCATTTTGACTTTGGGGAAGAGCCAGAAGTCTCATGGTGCCAGATATGGTGAATGAAATGGATGAGGACACATCATATTGTTTCTATTTGACAGAAATTGCCATATACCAGAAGTGATGTGTGACATGGGTGTTGTCATGATGGAGGATGATTTACAGCCCACTTTAAAACACATCTTATATCAACCATAGCTCCCACTTGAATGACTGCACTGGACAAGATGAAAGTTAAGGTTCAACCTGCAGCTTCCTGTATTGAAGGTACCTGCCTTTTTGTTGGATGCCACTCGGCAGCAGCATTCACCCTCTTTTGTGATCGCAATGTGAAGTCTCCATGTCACACATTGCTTCTGGTACAGCAATTTCTGACAAATAAAAACATTACGGTGTGTCTTCATCCATCTTATTCACTGGATCTGGCACCATGTGACTTCTAGCTCTTCTCCAAAGTCAAAATGACCATGAAAGGTAAATGTTTTGAATCAATTCGGGACATCAAGGCAGCCACAACAGCACAACTAAAAACACTCATAAAAGAGAACTTCCAGAACTTCAGAAAGTGGCAAGAACAATGGGATAAGTGTGTTCAAAGTAAGGGAGAGTGTTTTGAGGGGGATTAACAGCAATGTATCTTTCACTGTAATAAATTTTTGTATTTAAATATTCACTGTAATGTTTGATCACAAATCAATATATAGATATAGAAAACACATATATATATATAAAATCTCTATATATAGATTATACAGATATGGATAAACAGATATACACATATACAAGTAACTTGAGAAAATACCTTTTTAAGATCAAATAAAATAAAGCCTGACAAATAAAGATGAAATTAAACAACTTGGAGACATTAATAAGAGCAATTATTGAAGACATGATAATTTAAAAGTTATCATGGGTAATATGTGAGCCAATGGAGATAGCTAATACAGCCAAATGGATAAAGAAGTTTGCCTCAGAAGAAACAGAAACATTAGGTGGAGGCTAAAAGGGAATTTTTTTACATTGAGAAATCATGATCTTTTAAAAATGTAAATGGAAATGGATCAGGAGACAAAGACTTAAACATCTAAAGCAGAGAAAGATCCATAGGTTTAAAAAAATCTGAATAGACCTCTGGAATAGAAAAGAAAGATGAAAAGAATATCTTTAAGCAGGAGAAAAGCCAACTTCTCCAGCAAACTTGGATGAGTAGGAAAGAACAGGTGCTAATGAAGCAGTGCCTGTCAATCTGATAGTGCAGGGCTGTGGTACGACATTCTCATGGTAGGACATTCTCATCCAGTGATTTCTTCTCTTAGAAGCAGGGAACCAGGTTTGCAAGATAAGAAGCAAGTTAAAGAGGGGCTGTTAGACTTGAGAAGTAGGAAGCAACATTTATAAACAGTGATGCAGTGGTGACTCGTGATAGGGTAGTGACTAGAGAGTCTAGCAGTTGTGCCACATTGACAGTTCATGTGGGATTACTATTAGTTTATGGTGGTTCCATTCTTCACAATTAGTTGATGGTCTCCATCTGAATTTATTCTTCTAAACCAGGCACACTGAAGAAGATAATGACATTAATACAGGGGCAAGTTTTGAGGAAGTAAATGCTATAAAACAACTGGAGAAACACATTTGGCACTAAAAGACAGTGGCTGTAGTAATAATTCTGGATATGGAGAAATGTGACAAGAGGAGAGAATATATAGTAATAAATAATTAATCGACTCATCTGTTTCAGCAGGTCCAAAACAAGTGTAGTGGGGTCAAATGAACTTATAAACAAGAAAGAAAAGCGTTAAATTTCTGAGTTATTGATCTAAAAGTTAGCATATTTTGGGTCATGATAATGATGGTACAGTTTTAAGAATATATAAGTAAGTATTCGGTGATGAGAGGCCCCAGAAATGAATAATTCAAGAAGCTCAGAGTCCATAATGATGGATGGGTCTTCTGTAAGGAAACTGAATTCACCTAGGGATCATGAAATTAACCATGCTAAAGTGAAAGGCTACGATCCAGTGGCTGAAGTTAACAGTGGATGAATAATTGTGATTATGAATTGAATAAATGACAACATAAAAAGAGAAGAAATGTATATCCAGAGAACTGAACCTCAGTGAAGCATGGGTTTTCAGGGGGCTTAGAAAATTCATGAACTGGGAACAGGAATGGGGAGTATGATTGTAAGGCTATTCAATTATATTCCGCTTTATTTTTTCTGAGCACATGGTGGATTGCACTCCCTTTCTTCCTTGAGGTTGAACACAGCCATATGACTTATTTTGGTCAATGGAATATCAGCAGACATGATGTGCTTTCATATCTTGGAAGAAACTTTTAAGAAACAGTGTCCAGTTTACTGTGTCTCCTCTCTTTGCTCGATGTGATAATCAGCAATGATCAAATGGCAGCATCTCCATTTGCTTGTTTCTGAATGAGAATATGAATCAGAACCCTCAGCTAGTCATTGATCTATATGTAGTGGGAGTGAGAAACAATCTCTGTAGGCATAAACTACTAAGATATTTGAGCCTAGCCCATGCTGCCTAATCCTGGCAGCCAAGATCTGACCCAGCCTCCTGAGTTAAGTACAATGAGAGAGGTAGAGTAGCCATTATTGACAGGGCCACAGAGAGGGCAATTTCAATAGGAGAGAGGCCAAACAAAATAGGAAATATTGAAAAAACTATCAGAAATGAAGGTAAATTATTGGTGATGGAGGGGGTGGGGATTCAGAGGATATAATGAATAGCTTGTAAGAAAGGGAAAGGGTGGTCACTTGAGTCAAAGCAAAGCCAAAAGGGCCCAGTGCATTCTGGAGGTAAAAACACAGGGAGAATTAAGCAGGCTAAATAGTCTTAAATTTTTTACAATGTCCAATAATACTAAATTTGTGAGGTACATTTAATTTAGCTGAAATAAAAACCATTTTCATATTTTGAAAATACACTACTGTGGATGCAAATTGCAATTTCTCATGGCTTTCCACTAAATTCTCAAACACATTGATATTATATGAGAGTGGGATCAGGGGCCAGCCCTCCTCTACTGTTCCTTCTCTCTGGTCTCATATATCCGAGGCTAAGAAACAACAACAACAATAACACCAAAAACTTGTCATTTATCATTTATTTATTTGAATGATCCTTCTCTAGGTTCCAGAGGGAATGTAGTCTTTTCCTTATTTGTTTATTCCATTGAAAATTTCAATGGGAAGTAGGGTGAGTAAAAGGGGCAATGAGATGCCTGAATTGATATTTTCATTTGTTTTAGATACTTTGCTATTATTTCTATCAGGAGAAAGAAGTACTAACGATAGTTAACAATGAATGCTTAAAATACACATGGCATTATTCTAAGCACATCACATATTTTATGACATTTAATCTTTACATGAGTATATACTGTTCTCAATGTCCTTTTTATGTGAGAAAAGTAAGGCTTATGGAACCTACACAAGTTGCCCAAAATTGCTCTTTTGATAAGGATTAGAGGGGAATTTGGAAATTTGGGTGACTCCAAAGTTATTCTCCTGGTTATTATTTTATTTTAAAGTCCTTTAAATATCAAAATGCATTTGGTGGGCTAATTATCTTTCAATAAAGAATGAAAATGTACTACAGAATAATGAATGGAAAATAGATTTCAGTTAGGATAGCAAATAAATCCATGATCAAGTCTTCATTAAATTATACAAGTTCATACTGATATTTAAACATGGGGTATTGTCCTTGACAATACACTTAATTAATTCAACCAATACCTTTATTCAGATAGATTTATTCTTTTAATACTGTTTTTGTTATACACAGATAAAATGTATACCATGTATACATATTCTCATATATATATATATATATATATACACACACACACACACACACAATATACATTGTGTACATATATAAAAACTGTGTGTGTATACTTATAATATTGCATCAATCACTTTAAAAAATGTGAAGGCCAAGTTTATATGCTTTTTAAGTACACCATGATTTATATAGAGGCAATATGAGAGCATATCAGAACACCATTGTAATCTGTATGTATATTACATATTCTGTTTTAATTAGAGAATTCAACCTCAGCTGTATGACAAACTATAACACATAATTTATGTAAAGAGATGCATTGGAATGAATCTATCTATGACGGCACATAGGGTCTTGGAATGACCTAAAAATACTGATTGGAATGAAGACTCATCATAATTCAAAAAACTCTTTACACAATGACATTGATTTGAAAACAGAAGGACACTGGATGTTTTGTTACTAAGGCTATTGCTGGCAGTTATCCAGGGATTACAACTGCACAACCTTACAAACCAGCACAGAAACTGACTGTTTTAACAAAGGGTCTCAGCAGGATAGTGAGCGGTGCATATTATTTCTCACTGTGCATTGATGAGCTCCTTTTGAACTTTGCCAAGGTTTAAACAATGGTGACAGGGCTCCAGCACTGGCAGAAAATGTGGGCCTTGATAGTGCTTCAGGAGTGAGGGTTTTTGTTTGTTTGCTTGTTTTGTTTTTGTAGGAAAGCACATTTTAATCATTTAGACTGGTTATTGGTTTTAATTAGATTTGAAGTTTTAAGGAAGTTTATGAAATATCAGAAAGAAATTTGGCCACAACTATCTTCTGGGGGTGGGGGAAAGGATCTAGAGTTGCTCTTAAATTAATTATTAAAGGTTATATATTTAAATCCCAAGGTAACAAAAGCTTCTGCAAACTTTTTAATGGTATCATGATGTACAAGTTGGATGATAAGAAATTCTTGATACTTCATTTTAATCTACGAAAATGACAATTTTATGTTTCAACCTAACATATTCACTAGTTATATAATTAACTGATTTTCTTAAACATATTTTTTCTTAAGTTTTAACTTTTCAGTTACTAACTTGAGATTTTACAAGTAGTGCAAATTATGCTTCTATTTGTAACATTGATCCCAAGGTGAGAGAAAATTGTATTATAGTTTTAAACATTAACTAGCCTTTTTAAGCACGGCAAATTGAACATAATATCTGGGTCTGTGTGTGTATGCACAGCCACACATACATGCGTATTCATGTAATAGATTCATCACAATCATTGGCTGACAGATGTTGACTAGTGAATAATATTTCAGGAGAAAGTCATTAGTAATCATTTATAATGATTTGAATGCACTGTGTTCTCTTATGATCTTGACTGGTGTTTATATAAAAACAGTTTGCCTGAATACATTTTCTGATTCACAACTTTTATCATGTGAGGCCCGTCAAAGGCCATTCCCAATGCCACATCCCCACAAAGCCTTTTGTACACCTCCAACCTGACTATCTTCTCGCCTTGCTCTGGCTTTACTCTCTGTCCCTCATATGTGTGTCATGATACTTGATTCTTCAATCACCTGTTATGTAATTGCATATCCATATTGGGTTTCTGTACTCTATTAAATATTCTAGAAGAAGGGGTCCACGTCTAAGTCATCTTTATGTCACTGTCAGTGACTTGCACAAATACTGCAAGAAGCAGTCCCTTCAATGAATAAATGGAATAAATGTGTTTTGGGCTTCTTGTTTAGTATAGTTATCCACACAATGGTATTAACTATACTACTCTCTTTTATATAATTCCTATATTTTCGTTTAATAAATATTAAATTTCTAATTTTGATGTTTCTAATTTTGATGTTTCATTCTAATGATGAATATTTCATTCCCCCCATTTGGGGAATGAAATTAGGAAAATGCCATTTCCCTGAAAATGAAAGTGACAATACCAAACTCCAATGTGTAATGTGAGAGACTAGGTATTTGTACAAACAATCCACCAGACACATTTCCCAAAGGATTATATGACCAGAAAAATACTTTTAATTCAGAACAACTAAAATGAAGAATGTATGAGTCCAGAGAGCTGTTATTTGCCCTGGTGGCATGGAATCCTTTAAACCTCGTAGGCTACAGCTTGAGGTTTGATGGGCCAGAAGCCAAATCTAGAAGGCCTGGGTCCAAAGCAAGATGAATGATCAGACTGGAGATTTTTATATAATAAAGCCAACGCACCCTACAACACTTATACTCAGTGGGTCAACTAGAATAAAGCCTACCCCTCAGATGTAGATGGTGAGAACCTTTGCCTGTGTTCGTTTTGGAGTTAACCAGCTGGGAGTATGATGGAAAATGTTTGCTCTGAGAATTCTTAAACACTTATCCACCATCATATTCTGATCTCCAAATAATAATAATAATAATAATTCATTTCTTTTAATGGGCTCTGGATTCATTGTGTCACTAAGCACCTGACAGAAGCTAAATAAACTTTTCTGAGAAAATTCATATTACCAAAAAGTCTTATCTGCTTCAACAGATAATATGTCAAGGATTATATGTTCTTTGACAATAAAATATCAGAAAGTACCCAGTGGAATAACTCTGTGGGTAAGAGTCAACAGAAATATTAAATTGCAGAATCAGACACTCAAGAATTCAGATATTAAAATTATCACTATACATATAACATAAATAAAGTAATATATATTTCATTTAAATGAGTAAAAGAAGGAATGCAAAACACAGAGCCAAAAACTATGAAAAATTATGAGATTTGTAAAAAGAACCCAATATGTCTTTCAAAAATTAAAATTATAATAAGAATAATTAAATGAATTAGTTATACCACAGATTAGAAAAGCTAAAGTGTGAATTGGTAAAATGGAAGATGTGTCAAAGTAATTATGGAAAATGCAACACAGAGAAAAAGAAGTGGGAAAATAGAGTTTAAAAGACATGGGAGTTCCAAAATAAATCTAATCAGGTTTCAAAAAAGAGATAACATATATGAGGAGTAATGGCTGAGAATTTTCTAGAATTGGTGGATGTCAGGCATTCTCAGGTAGACAGACTATCAATGTAAATTAAGCAAGATAAGTGATTGAGAGTTTAAATTCATCAGAATGAAGCTAAAAATATTAAAGAGAGGGAGAAGATTTTTAAAGCAGCCAGAAGAAAAATACAAAAACAAAAACAAATAAGATGAAGTAACTATTATATAGCTAACTTCACAACAACAGCAAAGTCAAAAAAGAGTGGGCTAATATGTTCAAAGCACTGAGAAAAAAATAACTGTTAATTTAAAATTGCATATCTGCATAACTCTCTGTCAAAAATGAGGGTGAAATGAAGACAATTCTAATAAAAAGACAATGGGTGTTGGTAAGAAAAATAATTTACTACCAACAGAAAGGTACTACTAAAGTATATTGTTCTAGAAGATAATATGATACCACAGAAAAAGATTTGTAATATAAGAAGGAATTGAGATAAAGTAATTAGATATATTACATGTTCAATTTAAACTAATATTGATTATATAAAATAATAGTATTAATGGCTTATTTGTGACATTAAATAAAAATTGAATTATAACAAAAGTAATAGATGTTAGCATCTATTATTAATCAATTTAGATTTCTGAAGTCCCTGTATTGTTTTGGATAAAGACAAAATATTGAATAATTGCTAGCTTGTTAAGTGTGCTTGTTAAAACAGCCACTAAAATAATAAGTAAATATAAAGCTTATGACTTCAAACTAATAGAGGAAAAAAGGGGTGAGTCCAATAAAAGCTCATTCAACCCAAAAGAAGTCAAGAAAAAAGAAAGCAAATTTAGATGATAAAAATCATAATTTTTAACAAGAGATTATAATATGTTACTAATCTCTTGTTAATCTATTCAAGAAAAGATGTTGTTTCTTTAAAAATGATAGCCCACTTAATTGTAATGTTTTGTAACTTTTATATTAAAAGAGAGAAACTGGAAGCCATGACAATGAGCATGTTAACAGTTATCAATTTGGGGTCATGGGAAATTATAAATAAATTTGCATTTCCATTTTTTTGTTACTTTTCCTATAACTCAAAAAACATAATAGTGATAATATTACTGTTCTTCAACATTTTCTTTTCCGAAAATTCTAAAATGCTTCCACTAGAGTACAAAACTGAGACAACATGGTATCAAAATTCAAAGCTATGGTGCACGTCAATTCCCATTTAGTAGAAATTGTTTTTTGATTTAGCATTTCCATTTTTGTGATAATACCTGGAGCCTTTTTAAGTCCCCTGAAAAACAAATATTTGATTTCTTCCCTAGCATATAATAAAAGGGCAATCAGGAGGTAAAAGCAAAGTATAGTGAGCTCCTCTAAGGCTCATTTATGAATCATAAAAGGCCTGATAGTGTTAAATACCAACTGCAATGCTATGACAGCATGCTGTGAAGCTTTCATGTAGCAGCAAAACCAGAGCATCACTGGTCTTAAAAACGATGTAAAATAAGAGTAGATTCCAACAGACTTCCCTCTTTGCCATAGTTGTTTCATAAACTGAAACAGAATTTCTTTCTGATAGTGTTTTCTTTTTTTGTTTGTTTGTTCGTTTGTTTTTTAACCTGTTTGCTTTTAAATTTTCAATAGCACTTGAAGTTATAAAAGGAGCCTCATTAAAAAAAAAAAAAAAAAAGCTTGGGCCGGCCGAGTGGCGCAGTGGTTAAGAGCTGGCCTGGGACGCCAGCGGCCCCGGTTCGGATCCCACATGAGGGCCAGTGACACTGCCCTCTTTAAAAACAAAAAAAAAGGAAAGAAAAATAGCTTTTATTGACCAAAATACTCTCTTACCAATCACAAATGTCAATGATATGAAAATACAAGTTTCTTTTAGCACAAAGTAGTTGTAAAGATTGTTGGCACCTCTAAGAGTTAAGCTTAAAATGCGACTTTAAAAAAACAAAAACAAACACTTCTCATAGTCTAATCTATTCGATTTTAATGAGGTAAGGGGAATGAGAATAAGGCTTTAAAAATCTCTAATTTTTAGCAGTAATTATGAAAGAGTACCCTTTTGCTCTGATATCATTGGATCACACATACAGTCTATTATTTGTTTTAAATATATTATAATCATGGTTCACTAGTAATCTGGTAAACCAACAAATATTGTTTAATAGCCAAGACAAAGCAACATAAACTAAAACATTTGGTACCCTTTGGATATAGTAGCAACAATAATAATAATAACAACAACAACAAAACAACTACTTGTCTTGCTTCCCATTTGCCAACCAACACAATAAGACCTGTGGAGTACATACACGTCCTAAATGAGAATCAGCTTCTCAAACATGATTTGAAAATTTCATAAATTGCCCAGTTGTAGAACTTAAATTTAATTTCTATAATTGCACATCAGGTTAAGTACATAGTAGTTTTTTGACTTGAGGTTGTTTTTTGTTTGTTTGTTTGTTTGTTTTACTCTGTATCTGTATACATGAGAGTATCCTTCTATGATAAGAGCTTTTTACACAAGAAGTCATGTAACCTACAGTGGGATTAGTTTCACTGTCCAACAAGATTTAAATTATTCTTTCTTCCTGTTATTGTCCTTCCTTTCCCTATGTCACCCCTATCTGTTCCCCATCTTTGCTGTCCCATTGATGTATTTGATTAAGTTCAAAATGTGTACAGTGCTGTTCCACCCTCAGATATTAACATTTAGCCCATATCATCATTATATGAAGTATTATTATTCCCATTGTACATATGATAAAACTGACCTTAAGACAGGATAAACAACTTTCCCAAGGCTATACAACATAGATGATAGACAGAAAGGTAGATAGGTAGATACATACATACATACATACATACATACATACATACATACATACATAGATGATAGATAGCACCCAAATCCTCAAATTTGTGCAGTTAAGATGTAATTGCAGATTGGCAGAGTTTGACTATGTGATTATTCCATCACATATTTTGTCAGCATTGATTGTATCTCTAGGTCAGAGAAGCCCCAGCAGATCATGGGGCCTTCTTTGTGCCTCCAGCTGGGGCTTATTCTGTGTAAAAGATAAAAGGACAAACATTTTCAGGTAACAAAGAGTGTCTGTAATTAAACACCAGAAGGGCCGGCCGAGTGGCGTGGTGGTTAAGCGCTGGCTTGGGAAGCCAGCAGCCCCGGTTCGGGTCCCACATATGAGGGCCAGTGACACTGCCCTCAAAAAAAAAAAACCCACCAGAAATAATAATTCTACAGGTGTTTAAAAAAATGGCCTCGGGCCGGCCGAATGGCGTGATGGTTAAGAGCTGGTTTGGGACGCCAGCGGCCCTGGTTAGGATTCCACATATGAGGGCCAGTGACACTGTCCTCTAAAAAAAAAAAAAAAAAAAAAAAAAAAAAAACCTCTTTACAGGAGTGAAATGGTCAGAAAAGGCCTTGTGGAGCAGGGCCCAACACAGACTGCTAGAGGTGAATTTAATTAGGTGATAAAGTGAGAGGGCTAAAGAACTACATGAACCACTAGGGGTCATGGGATTGTGGAAAAGAAACTACAGGTCAACATGAGTACTTGAAATTTTATACTGCAATCTTTGAGGATCTCTGCAATGCTTTGAGTGGGCAAGCTTTGAGAAGACATTGATGATTAAATGAGTTTCGGACTATAAAGTATAGGTAGATTCCTAAAGAAGAGGCAGGAAGTACACAATAAAGACATAGTGAGGTGGCGATAGTGTGATTAGATTGGTGGGTGTAAAACTGGAAGATAGGGACAGGCCTGAGGTCTATTTTTAACCTGCACATAGAGGGACTTTGCATGCGCTTTATTAACTCATGTATGGATGTTTACAAGCATCAATCTTCCTGAAGTGTTCCACTGCCAAGGCAGACATCACCAGAGATTTGAAAGCAATTTCACTGCGCTTGTCTCCTTTAAGCAGTCCCATAATAATATGTGCTGCTAGCTTATTGCAGCTTCAGTGTTTTCTTTCATGCTGATGAATAACTCTAGTCAGCTTTATGAATAACATACTCACAACAGTTGTCTCATGAGCCCATAAATGAGCATTAACCATAAGAAATCACACAACCCAAAGCTACAAGTAAAATTTATGCCCAACTTAAATACAATGAGAGGATTAGCAAATTTCTGTGAACTCATCTCTACTATGTAAGGTTCAATAGCTAAGTTTGCTTTTAAAAATGAAAAAAAAAAATTGACAAAATATTTCATAAACATTATAGAAAAAGTTATGATACTTTAATTTCAAGAAGAAAATATGTCACTGTTTATTTCTTTACTTGGCCTTTGAATAGACACTTTAATAGGGGCCCTTGGAAGGCAACATAAAAATAAAAGCATGTGAAAAATATGTAAAATATTTTCTAAGGGGCATGGTGCTTGAGGTTAACATTTGTGAAACACTTTCTATAAATATTTTTTCAATAAATATTCCTGAATGCTGAGCATTTTCTGCAATTGTATTATTTGTGACTCCTAGCAATTTTCAGTATATTTAAAGCAAAAGAATACTACCAAATATGCAGCACAATAACGAGGACTATGGATGCACTGAACTGATATGCTAAAATGGTGTCCTGATTTAGATTTTAATCATTTTGACAACTCACAAAAATGATCAACTTTTTTAGCTGCCAAAAAAACTTCCATTAGAATGATCCAGGTCACATCATTATGGTAAAATTCAAAGATGTTTAGCCTGATGGAAAGACCTCTCAAAATTTAAATATTAAAAATATTAAAAAGAGAAGGATATCTATATAAAGGGAAAACTGCAGAGATTGTTCCTTTACTTCTTCTGTAGGAGGATATATGCTATTAACATTTTGTGAAATGTACCAAATAATGAGTTTCTGGGTGACTTTTATTATATTTAAAAAAATGTATTTGAGAAGTGCTACTTTTGGGCAAAGGTTCTCCCAGATCACTCCTGTCTAGAAGCTGTACTCATTTACCAAGGCTGCCAAAACACTCCACCCTCTGGCCCCCAAAAGTTCATATGTTGGAGTCCTAACCCCCAGGACTTAATAATGTGACTGTATTTGAAGATACGGTCTTTACATAGATAATTAATGTAAAATGACGCACAGAGGAAAGACCATGTGAGGACACAGAGAGAAGATGGCCGTCTGCAAGTCAAGGAGAGAGGCCATAGGAGAAATCAGCCCTGCCAACACCTTGACCTCAGAATTCCAACCTCCGTGACTGTAAGACAATAAACTTCTGTTGTTTCCAAAAAAAAAAAGAAGTGCTAGATTAAGGTTTTAAAGGACTTAAGCAACAAAAATAAATCTATTCATTTTAATCTTATATATAACTCAAATTTGACATAGTATCAAACCATAAGACAAGTATAAGGAGATCCAAAAATACTGTGAATTTTCCTATAATAATTTCTCTGATTAAGAACTATATAAAGTAGTAACTTTCAAAAACAAACAAACAAACAAAAAAACAAATGGATGTTCCTTCTTTGCTGATATCCTAAATATCATTTCTTTCTTTATCTTACCTATTGCCAATTAGTGAATTTGATTCTATATTAACTCCTCCCTATATGTAATTAATTCTAATATAAAGCTACCATTCACAAGACATAGATCATTTAAATAAGGCAGTGTTGAAATATTTGAACACCAAAGGTTTCAATGATTAAACTTTACATAAAAACTTAACACTGCTTTTACTGACTCAATTCAGAATTGGTTACCAGAGCTTACTGGTAAGGAGCGGTGGTAGAAGAGGGTAAAGGGGCTCAAATATATGGTGACAGAAGCAGAACTGACTCTGGGTGGTGAGCACCCAAGTACCTATAGATGATGTATTACAGAAACGTACACTTGAAACCTATATAATTTTACTAACCAATGTCATCACAATAAATTTAATTTAAGGAAAAGAAAAAACTCATTTAGGGTACAGTTCACAATGTTTTTAAAAAGATTATTTTCTAGAATTCTTAGCAATAATTTTATTCCTCAATATAATGGAAAATATAAAAACAAAACTTAAAGGTTACAAAACATAAAGTCAAATACAATTTATAACATTTAAAAGATAATGGTTTATTTCACAGAGATGAATTAATTAATACACTAACTGAGAAATTATGGAAGAAAGCTTTCTTGGACGAGGAAAAATGTTATCGCTTTTCTAATTAAAAAAGTAAAATAAAATGTGTTCTCCTGTTTGAATATGCTTAATATTCTTTATTTTTATATAGTATCATATTTTATGCTTTTTGCATATAGATTTCTTGCATTTCTAAAGATAAGAAGTATCTTATCCTAGTACAGGAAATTTTTACCATGAAATTTAGGTTTGCATTTCCCATTCTCTCTGTTGAGTGGACAGTTAGCATTATAAAAGTGAAACAATATTCCACGTTGGAAAACCACATTCCATTTTACAAATTAAGAGCAAATACTTCAAAATATTAAATAATTAAACACTAGTTAAATATAGATAGATCTCTCTCTGCAATAGAACTATACATCCCTGTTATATTCTTTACATTTCATGGCAAAAATAAGATATACTTTGAATACAATTATTGAAGAAAGTAGATGCTTACATTATATTATGGCTCTTTGACAGTATTAGTCCCTGACCATACACACACACACACACACACACACACACACACACACACACACACACAGAGTAAATATTTTAGCAATCTACCAATGGAATAAATAATGAGAAAAGGGACTTACATGATCAATTAGTTCACGGACCATCCCATTCCATTGTCCATTGGCATCATCTTGGGCTCCATATTTCCCATCCTCCACAAGTCTAATTTCATATGTAAAGCCAAGGATTGTAGATAACTCTCTGAGAAGGTCAATGCAATAGCCCTCAAATCGATCATTCCCATAGAGAGGTTTGTCAGACTTCTTAAATAGGACATAGGGTTCTTCCTGGAAACAGTGAACATGAAGATAGGGGCTATCAGTAAAACATAAAACATACTATAGAGGTGATAGCTTTCATTAAAAGATAGAAAATTTCACATTAATTTAGGCAGAAGACGATTTTATTTTATTTTATTTTATTTTATTTTTTAAAGAAATTTTATTGGGGAACAGTGTGTTTTTCCAGGGCCCACCAGCTACAAGTCAAGTAGTTGTCTTCAAACTAGTTGTGGAGGGCACAGCTCTGCAGCCCATGTGGGAATCGAACCCGGAACCCTGGTGTTATGAGTCTGCGTTCTAACCACCTGAGCTAACCAGCTGCCCTCAGAAGATGATTTAATTTTTTCTTACTATAATTAATATAGTTTGAAATACTAAGAAGGCAGATTATTTCAGGACTGTGCCTCACAAAAGAATATGTAAATAATGTAATTTAACCATCACTATATAATAAAAATGTTACACATCTTATACCATATATTTTATATCACATAAAATAAATAATGTCAAATGTGGTATATGCTATATAATATATAATATACAGATATAATATATAGATATAATATATAATACAAATAGATATAATTTCACCATGAATGCAATGCCCTGATTTGAATTATACAATTTAGTCAATATCTGTTGTGCCATTTCAGTGAGATCTATTGATAAAAAAATGGAAAAAGTGTCATTGCCTAATTGCCTACCATGTGCTAAGAACTGGATTAGGGACTTTTATATATTATATAATCACATTTTGTTCTAACAACCATAAAAATTAAAATTACCATATTTAATTACAGAAGATAGATGCTTACTTTAGAATATTAAAAATATAAAACAAAAACAATGATATTTATCAAGTGCTTATACATTCATCCAACATTTTATGGACCACCTACTATGAGCCAATCCTCCTCTATATAATAGAGAAATCCCTGAGTCATGAAGTATATGATATTTGGAGAAAAGCAATAATAAATGCCTAAACAAATACAACACATAACTTCAGATGCTGAATAATGGTTAAAAACATAAAATAGAGCAGTAAGATACAGAACTGCAAGGTGCTAGGCAAGTAAGAGAAAATAAAACAAAATTGTGTAATATATGGAACTCTTTTCTGAGAGGATTTGAATGAGGTGGAACCTAAAAGAAAAGAAGTCTAGTCATTTGAAAATCTGAAAGAAGAGAATTTCAGGCTAAGGACACAGCAAGTAAAAAGACTTGAGACCAAAATGACACTGGACCGATCCAAGAGGACAACACCATCCATATAACTGAAGTCACATCCAGTAAATGAGGGAATTAGTTGAACAAGGTAAGAATGACGAGAATGACAAGCCAGATCCTATAAAGCTCTGCAAAGCATATCCTATACAAACTGTGTGTTTACATAGAGAAGTGCTAAGAGAACCTATTCACTAGCATATTTTATTGGGGGCAGGCAGAGCAAGGTACAATAAATAGACTGTGCTCTAAATAAACTGGAGTGCAACTGGCTCTGCTACTTACTATTTGACCATGTGCAAAGCCTCTGAAAGCTGCTCCCTTAGAGAAAGACGCTGCAAAGTGAAAAAGCTTAGGAGCCTGTCATGCCATTCTATCTGGAAATGTGATCACCTCTTCCTGACCTAATGAGAATAAGTCATCCAAAGATGGGCATCATATCTAGAGGAGTTTTAGACATGACACCAATGTGTCGGCTAATTTCACCTTTCTTCCCACCATGTGACCTGGTTTAACCCTCTGCTGTTCATGAACACTCTAGCCTGACCAGTTGCCTGTTCTTCTGATACTCCATTGTGTTAAAGAAGTTCTGCTCAGCACCTTTTCCCACATCTTCATCTATTTTTTGGAATGTCCCTTTCACCTCCCTGCTTTACTGGACTTTGCCCTGAAGACACGGCTTTTCCTTCAGCCTGCTTTCCTGGAGACTATCTTCAGCATCACCCTCACATCCCTCAGAAATGGAAGCACATGTGGCATCTCCTCCCCTCTACGCAGCCCCAGACTATTTCTTCACCTGTCTTGAGTGATCATCTCCGCTCCTCTGAAATTCAAGCCACCCTATTACTCCAAGCTCTCTCTTTACCCTTGCTATCATCCAATGAAATTTGAATCAGAAAATTTACTAAGTGAGAAGGGAAGCCTCTACTTTTCAAATTTTTAGCCACTGGATTACAATTTTGCTTTCTAGCTTTGCCACATTGTTTTTCCTTGGCTTTCTCTGACCACAATAGGAACTCCCTCTCAGGATCTTTAGCTGGTGTTTCTTTTCTACCTTATTCTAAATGTTGATGATACTTAAGGCGTGGTTTAGGGCCCCTCTTCCCTTTTTTTTAAATTGGGGAACAGTTACCCATCAGCTCCAAGTCAAGTAGCTGTTACAATCTAGTTGTGTAGAGGGCATCTCAGTGGTGCATGTGGGGATCGAACCAGCAACCTTGGTGTTATGAGCACTGCGCTCTAACCAACTGAGCTAACGGGTCACCTGCCTTTTCTTAATATTTATCCCTAAATAACCTGATCCACACATATCAAATTTAATAACATATTTATGCCAATTACTCAAATATTTGTATATCTAACTCAGATCTCTCCAAATGAGCTTGGGCCCACCTATTCAGGCAACCGTTATCACCACTAATGTCTCATACGTAGCTCACATCCTTTAATTCCCACATGGAATTCTTTTCCCCAAAATCTTCTATATTTTCAGTTTGTTCTGGTTTCAGAAAATGGCACCATCGTCTATCCAGTTATTCCAGCCGGTCACTGAGGAATCATCCTTTCTTCCGTTTTATTTTTAGCTCATTCACTATAATGTAACAAAAATAATCTTAAAGTATACATCTGTGGTCACACAGTAGCCTAGCCATCTGCCCCTAAGCGCCTTTCAGTAGCAACGGATCCTCATAGAGACAGTACTTCATTATGACTACTTTAACTTCCTGTGGGACCCCAGACGATGGCTGGTTAGTTAATTACGGATATGACCCTAGCTGCAGAAGGGCAACCCAAGCCAGACACAATCACGGGGGTACCATGGGAGAAATCACAGAGTTGAGGGACATAGGCAAAGATTCCCTTGTCTCAAGTGCTGACAGTCTGCCTGAGATGAAACATAATCACATCTGTCCTCCATGCATTCTTACCAATGAGTCTCAGCATGGGAAGATTCTGTCTCTTAGGAGGAGCACGTACATAGGTCATGGGACTTTCGGTAAAGGCAGTCTGCAGGCCATGGGGTGATTTGACTCTGAGCTAAGTTCTCTGGTATGATGTGACTTACAGATCGTGGAGAAATCAATGCTTGTGTGTATCCCAATAAAAGCCGCAGTCAAGCTCAATTTGGGGCTCTTAGTCCAAGAGGCACTGAGTCCCCTGGCTAGCACTGCTTTTTATCTATCACTCATCTCTTGTCTCTATTTTTCTGATTCCAACCTCCACCATCCCTTCCAAACTCCTACGGCCCTGTTGTGTGGGACGTGCCATACATTGAATTATATCCCCACCTTACTTCAAACCATCTAAAGGTTGCTAAAGCATTTAGAATAACATTCAACTTCTCTGCTACGACCCCTGAAACCTGTTGTTCTACCAGTTGTTCTCATCTTGGTAAATGGCTCCAGAACTCACAGAATTGATCAAAGTCAAATGCCAGGAACTCTCTCCTGCTCTCTGCCCTATCTTTTGAAAATCTTGCAGGTTCTTTTATCAAAACATATCTTGAACCTATTCATTTAGTTCCACTATCCTGGCTACCATCATGGTTCATGCAATCTTTATTTCTCCTCTGGATTCCCATAGTAGCCTCCTACCTCTCCTTCCCATTTATATGTCTCCACCGAAAGTCTTAGTGATCTTGTAAAAATTAAATATGATTGTATGGTACATTTGCTCAAAACCCAACAGTGGCTTTTTATTAAAAGCAAAATTGAACACCCCACCCTTCAAGTCCCTGCTCACTTTCTTCCCTGACGTTAGCTTCTCATTATATTCCAGATACACTGGCCTTGCTTCTGTTCCCCAAACTTGTCTTGTCTAGTTAATTTCTGACTGGAGGTATTTGCATTGTCTTCTTTCCCCCTTCCTTTCTGACTAGGAGGTCTTTCTTAAGATCTACACTTGGCTGTTTCATTCTCATCTTTCAAATCTCTGCTCAAATATCATCTTTCCAGAGAAAAAAACACTAGTACATAGAAATTGCCTCTTCTTTCTAAGTTAGTATCCATTGTTTTACCTTGCTTAATTTTCCTCAGAGAATTTACCCCAACCTGAAGTATGTATGTAGTATTGGGGTGCATGCATGTTTCTTTCTTTCCTTATTAGAATATAAACTCATGAGGTTAGTAATATTACAGATTAACATCTGTTAATATTATTTCAGAGCCTATAAAAATAATTGGGAACCAGCTGGTGCTGAGGAAACATGTGCTAAATGAATATAATATTCATTATGAAGACTTATACTCTATCTTACCCTCTCCAATCTCATTTTTTAAAATTCTAAATATCCTATTTTCTTTCATTTCCTTAATTACCAAGCTATTTTCTACCCAAGAGCCTTTTAACATATTGTACTATTTGTCTATAATGACATGCCCTTCAAACGGTGAGCTCCTTAGCTTCCTTTATGGCTCAAATTAAATGTGAAACATTTCCTGGGATATTTATCTAAAGATAATCATGTAATTCCTATAGCAACACTTTATTTTCTCATAATAATTAATTAATCTTCAATTATTTTATTTATTTGTTGGTTTACTTGATTTTTCTGTCTCACTTCCCTGGAATATAATAACATCCCTATTGATTCATTATAGTATGCATCATGCCTAACACAATACCTGGCACATAACAGGTGCTATGTAAATACTGAATTGGATATTTTGATTCAATTTTTCAATTGAATCAACTGAATAACTGTTTGATAAATTAATGAATTTTCTGACTCAATTTTCTCAACTCTCAGTAAATTACACAATGCTTTTAAAGTTCTTATATGAATTAAATGACAGGAACCTGGTAAATATTAGTCTCAATGTTATTTCATTATTTTAACTTTCCAATAATTTTCAATGTGTTTTTTCCCTTTAATTTTCTATTACTTAACTATACTATACTAGAGCAAATGTCTCTGAAAATATCGCAACTACTTTTTTCTTCATTCAGCAAATTAGAAGTAGGGGGAAATTTCTACACAGTAGCTGTTATGAGCCTAATTCTTTTTTTCCATGTTTTATTTTTTCCCTTTTTTGTGCTTTTTTTTTCCTTAGCCATGGGAATAGCAACATTAAGATAAAAACACTTACATGCATACATACATTGTCAATGGATTTTTAACAGACTTTATTTTTAAGAGAAGTTTTAAGTTTACAGTAAAATTGAGCGGCAAGTACAGAATTCCCATACACTCTTCGCCTGCACACAGGCACAGCCACCCCACTACCAACAACCCCACCAGAGTGATGTTTTTTTTTTGTTTGTTTGTTTTTTATGAATCTACATTGACACATCATTATTACCCCAAATCCATAATTTATATTAAGGTTCAGTCTTGGTGTTGTGTTTTATATGGGCTTTTGAAAAAGGTATAATGACATGTTGAGGTCCACCTTTGTAACATCATACAGAATACTGTCATTGCCCTAAAAATCCTTTTGTATTCTGCTCATTCATCTCTCCATGCTATGCACAAGCAACCACTGATCTTTTTTTTAGCTCTACAGTTTTATTTTTTTTCCAGAATGTCATATAGTTGGAATCACATAGTACGTAGCTTTTTCTGATTGGCATCTTTCACTTAGTAATATGCATTTAAGGTCCCTCCATGTTATTTTATATCTAGATAACTCATTTCTTGTTATTGCTGAATAATATTCCATTGTCAGGATGTACCACAGTTTATTTACCTATTCATCTACTGAAGGTCATTTTGGTTGATTCTAAGTTTTGTTAATTATGAATAAAGCTGCTATAAACATTCATGTGCAGGTTTTGTCTGGATATAAGTTTCAACTCATATGGTTAAATACTAAGCCATTGTTAGATCATATATTAAGAATATGTTCAATTTTATAAGCAATTGCCAAACAGTCTTCCAAAGTGGATGCACCATTTTGCATTTGCACCAGCAACGAATGAGAGTTCATGCTGCTACACACCCTCACCAGCATTTGGTATTGTCATGGTTCAGGACTTCAGCTATTCTAATAGATGTACAATGGTTTTTCATTTTGCTTTAGTTCACAACTGCCTAAGGACATATAATGTTGAATATCTCTTCATATTCTTCAATAAAGTTTTATTAGGACTATTTTACAGTTGTCATTTTCAGAGAAGTTAAGTAATTTTCCCAGGTCACATGACTAGAAAATGAGAAAGAATAGCTAAGAATGGGAAAGAAAAGATTTGAACTAAGGCTTTCTAAATTCCAGGATAAATGCTTTCCCCACTAGTTTATGTTGTTTTTATACTAAAAGATGATATGGAAAATCCATATATGCTGGATTTTTAAATGGAATTAGGTCAAAAAATCTAAAAGTCAGAAACTAACTTGTAACTAAACTCAAAACTAGCTACCTATTTGGGCTTACTCTAAGGTAAAAGAACAGTTAAGATTCTGCAATATTTTTTTTTTTTTTTTTTTTTTTTTTTAGTGGGGAATTGCAGGAGAGAACAGGGTTGGGGAATTGGGGAAGGTGAACAGACAAGTTGCTGTCCTTTTGCTCTTCAGTCTAGTTGTGGAGGATGTCTCTTCACTGGCCCATGTTGTTATCATCATTGTGCTCTTCTCGGGTGAGGTAGATTGGTAGCCAGCCATAGGATGGCCGCTCACGGGAGTTTATGGCAGCTCTCAACTCACAGCAGCCCAGCTCCAGGTCGAGCTGTTGTTCACCATCTTAGCTGTGAAGGCGCAGCATCACTGGTCCATGTGGGATCCAAACTGGAGGCCCCGCTTCTCAGAGCTCGCACTCCCAAGCCAGTTCTTAACCAACAAGCCACTCGGCTGGCCCGGAGCCTGCCTGATTTTTATGTACTATGTTATCACATATAAACTTTATTCCCCAGAGATAGACAGAGATTATGACAGGTACAGTACTCTTTCATCCTTGGGGTTATTACACCATTTTCCTCTTTACTCTTCCTGGCTGGCTAGTCTTTTAAGTAAGAAAACATGATTCTGTGGATCACAGTTTAAATGCCCTTGTTACCTTGGAAGGAGATATCAGGATATCTAAACAACTTTCCTGTACTGAGCATTCATATTTCAGGCATCTCCAAGTGTCTCTTTTTCTGGTTCTCCCACAACAACTTTTGAATTCTTTTACCATAATATTTATCATATTGAGTTGTGAGAGCTGATTTACATACATATCTTCTAAACTAGACTTGAACAATTTATACGGCAAGATAGTTATTTAAATTTGCAGCAATTGCACCATCACCAGGCGTGAAGTAGAATTATAAATGAAATGACTATAGTGAATTTAATGAGAATGGAGTGCTCTGCTCAATGTGGTAAGTGACTGGAACTTGAACTTGAAGGAAAATATTATAAGACACATAGGTTCCCCTATGGGGTTTGAGTGTGTGGTGGTAACAAATCTTTAGGTCCCTAACAAATGAGCAGAGGGATAGAAACTTGAGGAGAACACACCACATTCCCCTGCAGAAAAGAGGACAGCCTGAGAATTTAGGGCTGGTGGAATGGGAATCAAAAGAATTGTGCTGGTACAGTAGATGAAGTCTATTGACTTCATGTTTTTGTGTCAGTCAGTTTCTGATCTATAAGAAATAAATTGATGTATGCTGTTTTATTTTAAAGTTGCAAACATTAACCATTTGTCAAGATCCCTGCACTAATAGCACTATCTAATATTTTTCAATCACTTACATTGTGCCAGCACCTGTTCAGACTGCTTTCCTGGGATTAATTTATTTATTCCACATGACAACCATGGGAGGTTAGTAATATAATTATTTCTATTTTGCAGATGAAGTAACTCAGGGCAGGGGTGCTAAGTATTTTGCCTTTAAGGTCAACAAGAGCCAGAACACATAACTCAGGTAGTCAGACTGCTGGACCACTAAATACCACACTCTACTTCCCACATAAATTAATTCCTAGTGATAACTTCTGAACTCCCTGTGAATGCATAATTGCACATAGCTTATTAAATAACTTAATATGCACTATATGGCTTTATTATTATTATTTTCAATTAATTGGGTTTAGCCACTGGGCTATACCACATGCAAAATGGTAATATATTTACTCTTTAAACAATGTAATCAAAACATTATAAAAAAAGAATGGAAGTAAATATATAATTCAGAAAATTCATTTTTACATCACAAAGGATAACCTTTCCCAATAAGAATACATGTTTTTAACATAAAAGCACAGAATTTGTGAAAATAGCATATTTCAAACCCATCAGATTTAAGTAGCAATCTATGAGAGTCTAAAAAATGCTAATTTTTCCTATTCCCACAATTAAGTCATCATTGTATTTAAAATTTTTGTTCCAAATATTTATGGCATAATTTTCACACAAATTCACTTGAACGTTAGAAAAAAAATTATATGATGAAAGCTAGTGATTACTTAGGGTGCAGGAGGCATGTGAGTGATATATGTGCACTGGTACAAAAGCAGAGCAAAAAATTTCCATAATTATTATATTATTATGCTATTTAAATATCATTAATCTAGCTTTTCATTGTAACCATCTGACCTATTAACTTGATTTACTTCATCTGTAACCCAAAAAGAAAACTTCTGTCATTGGCAAATAAGTTCATTGATCCCTGTGAAATTAAAAAGCCTCTCTTCCTCTCTCTCTTTCTCTCTCTCTCTCTCTCTCTCTCTCTCTCTCTCTCTCTCTCTCTCGCACATGCACAGGGGTGCGCACACACACACACACACACACACACTCGATCGCTCCAGTTTTCATATCACTAGAAAAAAAAATGTGGTCTGAGTGCATTTTTTTAGTATTTATGGATCGCCACAATGTCAAATTTCATTCTTCCCATATTTAATTCTGATAAGTAAGACATGGTTTTCCAGCTGTGATTCCTATCTCCAGCTACACTGTGTCACAAGATAGTTTACATCAAGTTATGACTATCCTTTAGACTATCTTTCTCTGTTTCACACAGCACAAGGATAAATAATAATCTCATGTAAGAAAAGAAAAATGGTACCAGAAGCAATTACTGTACCACATATTGAGTTCAATGAATAATATGATAAAACTCTCCTGGGCAACTTTACTGATTCCTCACATAGCCTTAAATCTACACATCAGCATTTGCTAGAGGTAAAGGCACTTCATTCCAGTGGAGTCTGTCATAAGGATTTGTCAGCATTTCTACTATCAACCTCAGTTTTAAGAAACCCAATAACTCACATATTTTTATCTGCATTAGACTGGGAGTTGGCACAGAATAAACCTAAAATGAAGTTGTGAAAAAGTGAAATATGTTTTAAGGTTCAGGGGAACAAAATGGTTTCTTTATATATAATACAACTTTATGATTTTAAGTGTATAACTCATGTGTTTCTCAGTCCTTATCTACAGAGAGCTAAATTATCTTTCACATGTTTTAACCCTTGAGCTATCATTGTCATACACATGATATTCAAAAAACAGGGATACAGGGCTGGCCGAGTGGGTCAGTTGGTTAAGAGCTCGTTCAAGAGTGCAAGCTCTGAGCAACAGGGTTGCTGGTTGGATTCCCAGCCTGAGCTGAGCAGCCACTGAGCTGCCAACAGGTGGCACGATGGCTCAGCTATAAAAACAAACAAACAGACAGGGACATAAAAATGCAAATTAATTGTATATGATATGTTATTGCAATGAAAAGCTATACTAATTTATGTATTTATTCAAACATGTATTAAACCCCTATTATATACCAGCACTCTTTTAAGCTCCAGGTATATAACAATGAAAAAAAGAAAAAAGAAAACAATACCTAAAAATCCATGCTTATATGGAACTTTCAATCTAGTGATGAATTTGAGACTCTTATCTATTTTATAGTATTCTGCGTTATTTACATGGCTACTCTGCTTCATTAATTACTAGAATAAAATATCACTATAGAGTACATTTTTAAGAAACACAATTGTGAGTCTTGTTTTAGAACATTCTGGTGAATTTCAGGACCTATGACACTGTGGCCCTCAAATCATCTATTTGGGAAAACATAAATAGATGTTTAGTCAGCCCCAGTCAGGTTCTGAATTTATGCTTATGATCAGAAACCTTTAAAAATTAGTTTGTGGAAACTAACTGAAACTCAGAATTGCTTATGTGTAATAACATTCTCAATAAGAATAGTATTAAAATATTTATATTGTATATATTTACATTTACATTGTTAATAATTTAATTTTTCCTTAATGAAGATAGAGTTGACAATTTTATTTTTTATTTTTACAGCATCCCTATGAGTCAAATGAAAATAATGTATGGAAGTTAAAACTTAAAACTGAGTAGTTTATATTTTCCCAATAATCGGTTATGTCTTTCTATTTTCTGAGTTGTATGTACATGCTCTTTATATCCTATCAGTACTAACACTGAAAGCACTAATAAGTAAAACAGAGCAACTTGGTTTTCAAAGAGTGTGAAGATCAAGGTAGGTCTGAGAACTTGGCTGGAAGTAGAAGGCTAATGAGCAGGCAACATCAAGAGCAAGGACAATGATTCTGCTGAAGTTGCCTCCTCGGAAAGGTGAGTCAGCTCTTTAAAACTATAGAACTTACACTTTAACATGAGAAAATTTTAAAAAGAACGACAAAGAAAAAACCCCCCAAAACAAAAAAACAGTCCTGAACATCTTACCCTGGAATGCTCAAGAGAATACAAAGTGGAGAATCAGCTGTTAAAAGGGAGATTAAGGATGAAACAACATTACCATGGACACCAATATTAAGAAGATGGATATTTCTTTAACAGATAAGTTATCAACTCACTGTAATTATCTGACCATGGACTATCACATTGCTCTAATAATCAACACTCCTGGAGAGAATAACAACATATAATGTATGATATGACCCAGTAAAAACACAGCTTGATAACAATAATAATGATAGGAATGTTTCCCCCATATTAATACGTTTCCAATTGGCATGTTTTAATTTTAATTGGGCCTCACTATTCCTGTATGAAATAGTGAGCTAACTCTAAGTAAATACAATAACACCAAAAATGATCAAAGAGTTATCATGTATTTTAAGAAAATACAATTTTAAAGTTTCATATGTTATTTAACATGATGCATGTAGATGTTTACATTTGAAAACGTCATGCTAAATTACAAATGTAAAATGTTTTTGTTGTTCATCCATCCATTTATCCACCAATGCATCCATACATGCATTCATTCATTAAACAAATCTTTTTATGTTAGCTCTGTATACTGATCTATAGAACAGAAGTCAGCAAAATTTGTCTTAAAAACCAAATAGTAACTATTTTTGGCTTTGTGAACAATACAGTTGAAAATACCCAACTCTGCCATTGTAGAGCAAAAGTAGCCATAGAACCAGTGAATACAGTAAAGGGGGATTCTGATATACAAACTAAAAATGTGGGGAGAAGTTTTCTTTGCTGTTATTTTGTTCCAGAAGTTTAAAGAAATCAATAATATCATTAGAGGGTCACCACTAACCTCACAAACACAGACTTCAGTGGCCACAAATAACAAAAAAATATAGACTTTAGAAAATTAGCTCAACAAGGTCAATAATCCAGTAAATGACAACTGCAACAAAAATTAACATCAAATCTGTGATGGAGGCTGAAATTTAATTTATAGGGTTGCCACAATACAATGTTCAAAATGTCCACTTCGCAATAAACTATTTTGAGATATGGAAAGAAACAAGAAAGTACAGCCCATTTATAGAAATTGTCTTGACAGAAAGCAGCTATTGGACCTACTGGAAGAGACTTATCTGTTTTAAATATAATCAAAGACATAAAGGAATCAGAGACAAAGAGATGAAAGAAGCCATGAAAGTGATTTCTCACAAAATAGAGAATGTCAATGAAGAAATAAAATTATAAAATGTACCAAATAGAAATTATGTAGTTGAAAATTTCAATAACTGAAGTGAAAGTTCACGTGTAGGGTTCAAAAAAAATCTGTTAATTGTTTTGACTGAAGATAGGTAAATTGAAATTATTCAGTCTGAAGAGTACAATGAAAAAATAATGAGGAAAAATGAACAGAGTCAAAAAGATGGTGAAACACCATCAACTGGACTGACAAATATACAGGACTCCAAGAAGACAGGAATGAGAAAAGCGGGGGCAGGGTACAGAAATTTAAAGAAATAATGGCCAAGTTCTCAAATTTGATGAAAAATAGTATACAAGAAGCTCAATGAATTTCAAGTAGAATAAACCAAAGTAGTCCATAGTAAGATACATTATAATCAAACTATTGAAAGACAAAGGTAAAATCTCGAAAGCAGCAAGAGAGAAGTGGTTTGTTGAGTACAAAGATGTTTAATATGATGCCAATTCTCATTAGAAACCATGAAGGGCAAAAAGCCATGGGTTTGTAAAGTGCTAAAAGAAAACACTGTAAACCCTAAATTCTATATCCAGCAAAACTACCCTTCAAAAAAATCAAGGTGAAAGTAAACAGACTCATAGATATAGAGGAAAAACTGAGGGTTGCTAGTTGGGAGGGGGGTGGGGATAAGGGAGAAGGGGAAGGGATTAGACAGCATAAATAGACAACTACAATATTGACACAGGGATATGAAACAAAGTTCGGGGAATATAATAATGTTGTAAAAATTTTGTGGCATGTCAGATAGTCACATGTCTTGTTAGGGAGACCACTTCATGGATGGAGTAGAGGCTTGATCACTGCACTGTACACCTGAAGCTGATGTTGTATAATATTGTATGCCAACTATAACTGAATATATAGATAGTCACGGGATGTGGAGTATACTGTGGAAGGGAGTGAAAGGAATTGTAATGGATATGTATGATATGGGGGGGAGGAGTGGGGTGGCGAACTGAGGGAGGGGAGTTGTCACTTTGGGGGGTAAAGAGTATAACTACTGCATTGTGTTGTACACCTGAAACTAATTTAAAAAAAAATATGAAGGTGAAATTAAGACAGCCTCAAATAAATAAAAGCTAAGGGATATTGTTTCTAATAGACCTGCCATGGAAGAAATGTGAAAGAGTCCTTCATACTGAAATGAAAGACTACAAGACAGTAAATTTAAGTCATAGGAAAAAAATTAAAAAAACACAGAAAAAGGCAAACGCATGCAATAATAATGATAAATCTATGATAACAGGCACAAATATATAAAGATACATTAGTGATAATAAAAATGTAGAGTGGCAGTGATAATAAAAATGTAGAGGGGCAGAGATATATAGAAAGAAAAATTTTATATACCATTGAAACTAAATTGATATTAATTAAAGTGAGATGGCTATACATTAGGATGTTAAATGTATTCCCTATAATAACCAGTATCAAAATAAGGAAAATATATTCAGTGAAAAAATAAAAAGAGAGAGAGAGAGAGATCAAAACAGTACCCCACAGCAGATCAATTAAATGCAAAACAAGGCAGTGATAGAGAAATAGAGGAATAAAAAACATATAATACATCTAGAACGCAAATAGCAAAAAGGCAGAAGTAAGCCCTTTTTTATCAGTAATTAAATTAAATATAAATAGATTAAATGGCAATGGTTTGCAGAATAGATTAGGGAAAAAAATATAGATGATTCAACTATACGCCATCCATACAAAAACTCACTTTAGATCCAAAGACACAAACAGGTTGAAAGTGAAAAGATGGAAAATATATTCCACTGCAATAGTAACCAAAAGAGTGACTGTACTAATATAAATAAAATGGGTCTAAGCCAAAAATTGTTACATGAGAGAACAGAAATAAAATATTGATAAAAGGGTCAACCAATGAAGAAAATATATCAATTATAGGCATGTAAGTGACACAAAATATATGAAGCAAAAATTTAAAAAAATTAAGAGAGAAGAAGATGGTGCTATATTAATGGTTGGAGACTTCCAAACCTCACTTTCAATAATGGATAGAACAATAAAACAGAAAACCAATGAGGAAATAGAGGACTTGAACAAAACTATAAATGAAGTGGACCTAACAGATATTTGTGTGACACTACCCTTCTTCCCAATTGTACATAGAACATCTTCCAGGACAGTCCATATTTTAGGCCACAGAATAAGTCTTAGTAAATTTTAAAATTTGAAATCACACAATGCACTTTTTCCAGCCACAATGAAATGGAACTGGAAATCAATAACAGAAGTAAAGCTGGCAAATTAACAAATATGTGGCAATTGAATGATACTGTTAACCAATGTGTCACAGAGAAAATTAGAAGAGAAATTAGAAAAGACCTTCTGATGAGTGAAAACAAAAGCAGTACATATCAAAAATTACTGAATGCAGTGAAAGCAGTGCTCAGAGGATATTTATGACTACAAATACATGAAAAAGAAGAAAGTTCTCAAATCAATAACCTAAATTTTTATACCTTAAAAATCTAAAACATGAGATCTCACTAAACACAAACTTGCAAAAGAAAGAAATAAAGATTACTGTGAAAATAAATACAAAAGAGTATAGAAAAAATATTGAAAGAGTAAACAGAACCAAAAGTTGGTTCTTTGAAAATATCAACAAAATTGACAGATCTCTAGCTAGACCAACCAAGAAAAAAAAAAAAAAAGCTGGAGAAGTTTCAAGTGAAAGAACAGGCCATTAGTATTAATCTTACAGAAATAATAGATGTATAAAAAAATTATAGGAACAATTGTACACCAACAAATTAGATAACCCCGATAAAATGGACAAATTCCTAGAAGGACACAACTACCAAAACTACCCCGATAAAATGGACAAATTCCTAGAAGGACACAACTACCAAAACTAAGTCAATAAGAAATAGAATATCTGAACAAAACTTTAGCAAGTAAAGATATTGAATTGGTAATCCAGAACTTCCCAAAAAAGAAAATCCCAGAACAAAATGACTCCCTTGGTGAATTCTACCCCATTTAAAGACTTGGCACAAATACTCTTCACACTCTTCCAAAAAATAAAATATAAGAGAACATTTCATAATTTATGAGACTAGCATTATCCTGATACTAAACCAAACAAACTCTTCACAAGACAACAAAACCAGAGACCAATATCCCTTAAGAATATAGTTGAAAAAAACTCATTAACAAAATACAGAGAAACCAAATCCAACAACATATCAAAAGGATTATGTACTTGACCACATGAATTTTAATCCAGAAATTCAAGAATGGCTCAATATATGAAAATCATGTAACACACCAGATTAGTAAAATCAAGGAGAAAAGCTACATGATCATCTCAATTAATTCAATAAAGGCATTTGATAAATCTAAGAACCTTTCATTATTTAAAAAACAAACAAACAACAACAAAAAGAAACTTAACAAAATAGGAATAGAAGAAAATTTCCTCAATATGAAGAAGTTTCCTCAACAGAAGACATTATATTCAGTGATCAAACACTAAAAACTTTCACCCTAAGATCAGGAAAAAAGGCAGAGATGCCCAACTTTACCATTTCTATTCAACATTATAGTGGAAGTTCTTGCTGGAGCAACAAGGTAAGAAAAAGAAATAAAAGACAAACAAATAAAAGTTAGAAAAGAAGAATTAAAACTATATATGTTTACATACAACATAATATTATATATACAAAAGCCTAGAGAATCCACAGAAAATGGAATTAGAACTATTAAAACTAATCAACTAATTTGGCACAATTACAGAATACAAGATCAATGTGGGACTTATATATTATATACTGATACACTAGCACTGGACAATCTAAAAAGGAAATTAAGGAAACAATTTCATTTACAAAAGCATCAAAAATTGTTTAATAATAAATGTAGCCAAGGAACTACATGATTTATATATTGAAAATTTAAAAATAAAATATTGCTGAAAAAACAAAACAAAACAAAACAGGAGAGAACATCTAAATAAATGGAAAGACATCCTATCATCATGGATTGTAAGATTTAATATTGTTAGGATAGCAATAATCTCCAAAGCAATCTTGGGATTCAATGAAATCATCAAAACTCCTACTGTCTTTTTTGCAGAATTGTAAAATCTGATCTTATTTAGGTCACTTATTATATGATTCTACTTATTTGAAATATGTAGAGTAGGCAAACTACAGAGACAGAAACTATTTTAGTGGTTGCCAGGGGCTGGCCCTAGTGTGGAACAGAAAGTAATGGATAGAGTTTCCCTTGGAGGTGATGAAAATGAGCTGGAACAAGATAATGGTGATCACACACCACTGTGAACATTCTAAAAGCCACTGAATTGTATACTTTAAAATGGTTAAAATGGTGTATTTTGCATTATGTAACTTTTACCTCAATAAAAATCAAACAAAAAGATGTAGCCAGCTCTCTGGCTTTAGATGACCAAACCTTGTAAAGAATACATAAATGAAGTCAAGTTTCTATGACATACTATTTACATAATATAATTACAAGGCACACACACACACACACACACACACACACACACACACACACACACACTATTCTTACATGGAGTATAAGCATCAAACATAATAGTATAGTGGAAACAATTGTATACCAGGCTTAATTACATAAATTAGCAAATGCTTAAAATTGTACTTTACTGGTATTTGGATAATTACATTTATTCTACTACTTTGATCTGACAAACCACTGCTAAAAATAGCCAATGCTCCTCAAATCTAATAGTATTCACAAGCTGTATAGTACATCTAAAAGGAATATAACCACAAATTTATTGTCCCATTAATTGTCATAGATGTATTGATGAAATGATTATTTTTCCTTAACTCTATTTAAAAATTATCTCTTCTCTTTTCCTTATTCTTGGTTTTTATCAACACTGGAACTATAATGAGTAACAGTATAAATACAATAATTGTCCCTCTAAGCACAGAAGTATGGGGTCCAATGTGTGGGTCAACACCTTGTTCAGTAGAAAATTAATGTTTAGATGTAATTTCTTGGGAAATTCAAAGGATTTCAGGATCTCTGTGCCAGAAAAGGACAAAGCTTAAATATATATTTCTTAATATAAATCACAACATCACAAATGAGACAGCATCTAGGCTCTGAAATCTCTGCATGAGAGATGCCTCATCACTGCCCTCCTTGTGGATATTCTGTCATTTCTCTGGGCTCTAGAATATGTGGCAGGTCATTCTAGGTGCAGCGCCTCCAGGTCCTCTAGTACCCTGATAGAGGGAGAATCTGGGGCTAGGACAGGGTGGTGCAGAAGCAGGGAAAGCACGTCTCAACTTGCTGGAGGAGAATACACATAACGCATACAAGGGACACTCCTGGAGCACATGTAGAGGTGATCAGAGAGGTTATGCCACTGGGCCACATAGGACACCTACTACATAAGGCCACCTGGCAAAGACTGAGAGACATATGAGATCTACCTAACACATAGAAGCAAACACTGACAGGCAGACAGAATGAGGAAATAAACATGTCCCAAATAAAAAAATATGAGAGAACTCCAGAAAAAGAATTAAATGAAATGGAGACAACCAACATACCAGAGACAGAGTTTAAAACACTGGTTATAAGGATGTTTAAGGAACTTTATGAGAACATCAACAAAGAGCTAGTAAGTGTAAAGAAGGACATAGAAACCATAAAAAGAACCAGTCAGGAATAGAGAATACAATAACTGAAATAAAGAATATATTAGAAGGAATCAATAACAGATTAGATGAAGCAGAGGATCAAATCAGCAATTTAGAAAATAAAGTAGCAATAAGCATCCAATCAGAACAACAACAATAGAAAAGAACTTAAAAAAATGAAAATAGTTTAAGGGACCTCTGGGGCAACATCAATATACATATCATAGGGATACCAGAATGAGAAGAGTGAGGAAGAGATCAAGACCCTATCTGAAGAAATAATGATTGAAAACTTCCCTAATCTGGTGAAGGAAATAGATATACAAGGTCAGGAAGTACAGAGTCCCAAACAAGATGAACCTAAACAGTCCCACACCATGAAACATTATAATTAAACTGGAAAAGGTTAAAAACAAAAAGAGAATCATAAAAGAAGCCAGAGAACGATAACTAGTTTACTTACAAGGGAGCTCTCATTAGACTATCTGATTTCTCAAAAGAAACTTTAAGGCCAGAAGGGATTGGCAGAAAATATTTAAAGTGATGAAAAAAAAGGGCCTACAACCAAGACTACTCTACCTAGCAAGGCTATCATTTAAAATTGAAGGAGCGATAAAGAGCTTCCCAGACAAGAAAAAGATGAAGGATTTCATTACCACCAAGCCAGTATTACATGACATTTTAAAGGAACTTCTTTTAGAAGAAGATGAAGGGGGAAAACAAACAAAAGAAGATAAAAAATATGAAACATAAAGTGGCAATATATACCCATCAATAATCACTTTAAATGTAGAAGGATTAAATGCTCTAATCAAAAGACACAGGGCAGCTGAATGGATAAGGCAACAAGATCCTTACATATACTGTCTACAAGAGACCCACCTCAGACAGAAAGACACACACAGACTGAAAGTAATGGCATGGAAAAAGATGTTTCATGCAAATGAAAATGAAACTTATATTGGACAAAATAGACTTTAAAATGAAGACTATAATAAGATAAAGAAGGACATTACATAATGATAAAGGGATCAACCCAACAAGAAAACATCACCCCAGTGAACATCTATGCATGTAACACAGGAGCACTTAAATACATAAAAAAAAAAAATAGATATAATTTCTCAAATCTCTTATTTTATTCCATTCTTTTCTAAGATCATGCTTTCTCTTCTCACCCTGAAATTATCATCCATAAGTCTTCTTTTACTTGTTTTTCACCTTGATTATGCTTTATAAAATGAATAAAAGGTATGTCATATTAACATCTGTCTCTTCACTCATTCACTAAACAACCACTTATAGATGTCCATAATGTTCCAGGCATTGCTCTATGTCTTGAAGATGAGAAGACTAATAAGATATGATACCTACTCTCACTGAGCATTACAATGCAGTGAGAGAGATGGAAACTAAATAGATAAGTACAATGTAAAGTCACAAGGAAATTGCACTTGAGTTCAGTTCTCAGTAGGTTGTACATTAAATATTTTACAATTAAAATTACAATACTGATGCCTGGCCTCCACATCCAGAGATTATAGTCTAATTCATCTAGGGTGCTACCCTGGCATGATTACTTTTAAAAAACTTTATAGCTGATTACAATATGTAGATGGACCAGTTTCATGGGTATGCGACCTGGGTAGTTGCACAGAGCCCAACAGTTTGAAGGGCCCTGTGCTGTGCTAGGTTTACTATCCTTCTGATACCCTTATAAAATTCTTACTTTTTTAACACTAAATCCTTATTTTCATTTCACACTGGGGTGGAAATTATGTTGCCAGTTGTATATGCATTGAGGAATGAGAACTACTGAGTTAAACAAAGAAATAGAGTTAATGGAAATATATATAGAGAAAATGATTCATGTGGATTCTGGAAAGAAGAAATAATTGTATGATTTAAGTGGAATCAGAGTGTGGGCCAAGAAAGATAGGGGGAGGTAATATCATGAGGATCTATGTTAGAAAACAAACTTTTACCTACAAAATTTTGAAAAACTCTCTAGATATAATCACTGTTGATTATCACTGCTGCAATTCATATCCTGCTTAGAATGGCATTCTCTTTCCTTAGATTAGTTTTCAGCATCTACCTGAAACCAATTTTGATGTAGGAAATGAGGCTGAGAAGTTTTATTCCAATACTCTCCCTTTAGATATTTTCTCACTATTTAGACATGGAATAAATTTGAATGCATGCTTGGGAGAGAGATAAAGAAAACCGAAAAGGGGAAGACGTAATTTGTCAAATGATTGCAAAGTGGAGTTTTCAATTAGAATTTTGCTTTTTATAATTTAGTACATCAATTTGAGTTGGAGGCTCTTTGGTCTTAGAAAGGAGGCCCCAACATTAGCTAGGTTCCTCCCCTGGGTCTACTTCTGTTTCTCCAAAAAAATACAGAAATAAGCTGATAGAGAAATGAATTAGAATCAAGAGCTGAATAGTAACTGGCCACCCACCCACCCACTCCACCCACCAAAAAGTGAATCAGCCTACTGACAATCTCTTCAGTGTTCCTGAATGTGCATGTAAGAGTCAGAAGAAAAAGTCCTTGGCAATGAGGATTATCCATCAGTGATCAGTAGTAGTTAGCAGCATGTGTCTTCTTCAAGTTTTTTTTTACATAATGAATGGTGAGTTTAACTTTCAGCTGCTGTCCTTTGTAATCAATACAATCAACAAATGTTTATCGAATACCTATCATTTAAAAGAAAATACCTTGCTTTACCACAGAGTTCCTTCTCCTAAGTACCTTTTAACCTAGATAAAAATAGGAAATTTGCATAGAAAAATGTAAACTAGTAATACAATTTCCATGTAAGTGTCCAAGGAATAAATTGTATGGATAAGAGTACCATTAGGTGCCAACAAAAGGAAAGTACAAATGTCCCAAGGTAGTTCAATCATCCTAGAGAAAAGGCCATCCGAATAATGGATTGTAGAATGAGTACGAATTAGATAAATGGGGAGAAATAAGAGTTGTTCAGGTGTGAGTAATGAAGTAAGTAAAGATATAGAGAAGAATTTTCTGACACATGGCCTAAAATAGAGGAATGGTGGTTCATTAAAGAAAGAGGGTTATAAACATGTTAAAAAGCCTTGGGGGAAAATAGTAAATATTAGCACCATTCAATAATTTTTAAATTACTTTGTACCCATTAGAAATGATCACTTACAGATAATATTACACTAGAAACTATGCTATATATTTCCCACAGTTTTATCTCTAATACAAACTTCAAGTTGCACATTATTATTATCTTCGTTATAAAGTTATGGTAACTTGCCTAAGGTAAATCACCTACTAAACGGCAGACTCAGAATTCAGACCTAGACTTTTTGATTTCCATTTGTCCTTTCAATCTGTAGGAAAGCACTTTTCCAGTTAAGTATTAAATTCAGATATCAAGTGTCAACTAAATGTAGAAAAGATCAGCTCCTCTGCTGATTGTTGATGGGGTTGGCAGTTCATGGATTTTGATATGTAAGTTCCTTCACAAATACCAGTAAGGATTTCAAAGTTGTTATGGTTTAATATAGCATTGTCCATAGTGTAGTCTTGATAATTATTCTACAAGTTTTATTTTCAAGAAAATTCTGCAAGTAAAAATATTTGGAAAGTCTGCATAATTATAATTGCATCCCTTTGAGATATCCACAATACATATGAACTTATTAAAGACTCAGTGATAAATAAACCTAATGAATTTTGCTTAACCTGGTATTTACTAAAATCCATTTAATCACAGAATAATTGTAGGGTGTGCCTATATCACATACCTATCAGAACTGTGGGGCACACTGAAATTCTGATGTAATCAATTAATAAACACAGAATGTTATTGCTACAGGGCATAGAAAGTGCATGCTGCGTTATGAAGGTAGTGTTTTGTTTTTAAGGTCACAGTACTGTATTTGCCAACAATTTCAAAGTTCAAAGTTCAAAGGAGGAAACATAAATTTAGATTTCTTTTAAGAACAAAGTTGTGGTATACATAAAATACATTTTATAGCCTTTGGCACTGCATTTGAATGCAGTATAAAATATTTCCATATAATATGAAATGTTTTCCAAACAGCTATGGGGCAAAGGCATTTCTTTCCTATTAGTTCTGAGATACAGTGGTAAAAACCTTTTGTTTATTTGGTCAACCAATATGAGTTTACTCAAACAAGGTGGTGAAAACAAATTCATGAGTTACATTTTTTAAACCAATTACTACATAGAAGTTAAGAGATCTCAGGACATAAAATTTATAGGATTCAAGGTAATAACACTCATTTTTGTTTAGGTATCTAATTAACAGCATGAACACCTTATGAATAATATACCTAATAAAATACATTGATAAATGGGTAAGGACCTGGACCCTCATCTGTTATTCTGGATTTCTAAACAAAATGCAGTCACTTGAGTGATGACAGGAGAACAAAATATGTATGTGCTTTCTGCCAGGGGAAGAGTTCAGTACTTTTCTTTTTGAGTCATTCTCATGGAGTTAATTGGAGTCAGGATAAAATCTATCATTAATAACACCAGTTAAATCTCAAATAAAGAAACGCAACTAGGTATCAATATCAAGTAATCAAGTTGTGATTGAAAACATAGAGATCAGGACTTGAGAATCAGATATTGATCATAAAGTGAAGTTAATTTGGAAGTTCCTGACATAATTCAGAACTCACTGGTCTTGAAAGTCTTATGATTGTCAGCCATTACTTTCCAATATGGGTAAGGGACTCTTGGAGCCAAACTCAAAGGACATTTTTTTTTTTATTTTTTATCCTAGACTCTTCAGCTTTCTAGGAAGCTCTGAATTTATAATTATATTTCAAACCAAACAGAACACAGCAGGTTTTATAAATCAAAAGAAGTTTCAGAAAAGGAAGGAAATGTGCACTAGTGTAGATTCATTAAATATACACAGGTGCTCTCTAAATAAACAATACCACCAATATTCATAATGTCCACCACGATCTATTTTGATAACTCCAGACATCTGCAGCCTGGGCTATACTCTTCAGCTATAGAATTACATGTCTAACTGCCAGCCAGATAAATATATCATAGGAAAATTAAGCGCAATGTGTTCAATATTACATTAGTCTTGTATTATCCTAATTCTGCTTTTTTTATATCAATTCTTTTTCCAGCCACATTTACAAAAATTAATAATTAATCAATTAAAATGAAAGTCTTTCTAACCTCTGACCTCTTTTTAAACTCCAATTTGTAAACTGTTTAACTATTTAGCATTCTCCACTTTATGCATCTTGCGAATCCAATTTCCTTCCCGCAAACCCTTCAGTTACCACAATAGTTTGAACCTTTTCAAATCTTATTGTTGCAATATTCTCTTGGCTGGTCTCACCTAATTCTGTCTCAACTAACTACAATTCCATCTCCAATATTAAGAGGGATTTTTTTAAAATCCCAATTGATCATATTGTTCATGTACTGGACATCTTTCAAAATCACCCCATGATGAATAACATAAACCTAAATTCCTTCAAGAGACCTACAAAGTCCTTCTATTCTGCTGTTGCCTGCCTACACACCCTCTCCCATCACATCTCTGCCATGTTTTCTGTGCTCCGTCTGTAGTGGACTACTTATGGTTATTTATATACTCTAAACTCTTTCACATGTCTGTGCCTTCAAACATACTTTTCCCACTGTCTGAAATAGGTTGTATTCCTTCTTCACCTAATAGATTCTTACTCCCAAACCAAACATAGCTCAAGGATTTGTAGAAAGCAGGCACTGGTATCCCCTATCTTAACTCCTTACCAAAGTACTTCTCAGTTTATGGGAAAATATAAAAACTCACAACAGTAAAATGTTAGAGTAACAGAATCTTGCTAAAAGCTGTGGGTGGGGAATCAGATATGAACAGAAAACCTTCTGTGGAAGATAATTGGTAGGTTGTAGCTAATGTTATAAAAACACTGGGACAAGAGCATGAACATGTCATCAAAAAGGGCTTCATTCTATTTAAAAGATAAAGCTCTTAAGAAATAAGAGCAGAAGGGCCGGCTGAGTGGCGCGGTGGTTAAGCGCTGGCTTGGGAAGCCAGCGGCCCCGGTTCGGTCCCACATGTGAGGGCCAGTGACACTGCCCTCAAAAAAAAAAAAAAAAAAAAAAAAAAAAAAAAAAAAGAAATAAGAGCAGAATGAATAGTAAGGGCTGGCTGTTTATAATAAATTCTGCTTTAAAAAGAGGATTGGATTATTGGAATGGAAAACTGTAAATCCAAAATCCAGTCATTTTCATGTTGACATATACGTGGTACCACTGTCCTACCATTCCAAAAGGATGCTGACATTGGCAGAGCAGGGTGGACAATTTGGCCTACTCAGTTGGCTGGAACTGAGTCCAACTGACTGGATTCAGAGATTAAGTACCATGCTAAACTCAAGAGGATTAAAGTTACCATTAGTCAAAAGTAACTTCACCAGCCTATTTTTCTTCCTTGATTGAGAATGCCAGTAGCTAAGATGATGTTAACCAAACTGTGGGCTGTGGCATTCCTTTCAGAAATTATGCAACACAAAGAACAGATAAATAGATAGAAGTATGTGTTAGACCCTCCAGATGAAAAGCCACATTTCCCAAAATACTTCATAGTGCAGTTCACCTGTTGGTTAATTCTCCACATACACAAAGATTTTCCATTCCCTTTTTTCAGTGAATTACCCTAAAGTGTGAATAAACATTTGAAAATATATGAGTGGAGCCAAGACAATCAAGACAGAAACAACAACAAAACAACAACAAAAAGTAAGAAAGAAGCAACATAAGAACTAGATGAAAACTTCAAAAAACAAACTCTAGTGAATAAATGTTACTTTTAAAAAACCCAAAACTTGTACAAGCTTTTGAAAATTAAATATATAACAGGATTAAAAATAAATAGACACACAAAAAAGGATGAGCTTCCAAGCCATGAAAAGACATGGAAAAGCCTTAAATGCATATTACTGAGTGAAAGAGGCCAATCAGAGAAGGTTATATACAGAGGATAACAACAAAAAAAAGAGAACTACAGACCAATATCTCTGATAAATACAGATGCAAAAATCCCAAACAAAATTCTAGCAAATTGAATATAACAGTACATTAAAAAGTTTATACACCATACAAATGGGATTCATTCCAGAGGCTCAAGCATAGTTCAGCATATGCAAATTGATCAATGTTGAAATATGCTAAACTTCACTAGCTATTAGGGAAATGTGAATCAAAACCACAATGAGATATCACCTCACACCAGTTAGAATGGCTATCACCAACAAGACAAGTAATAACAAGTGTTGGAGAGGGTGTGGAGAAAACGGAACTCTCATACACTGTTGGTGGGAATGTAGACTAGTATAGCCACTGTGGAAAACAGTATGGAGTTTCATCAAAAATTTAAGAATAGAATTACCATATGACCCAGCAATCCCTCTTCTGGGTATCTACCCAAAATATCTGAAAACATTAATCCATAAAGATATATGTATGTGCATTACAGGATTATTCACAGTGGCCAAGACATGGAAACAACCAAAGTGTCCTTGGATAGATGATTGGATAAAGAAGATGAGGTCCATAAATACAATGGAATAGTACTTGGTCATAAGATGAAATACTGCCATTTGCAAAACATGGATGGATCTTGAGATTATCATGCTAAGCGAAATAAGACAGAAAAGTTAGGAACCATATGATTTCACTCATATGTGGGATATAAAACTGAATGCAACAAAGGAACAAGACAAACAGATAAGAAAAACCTCGTAGACACAGTGAACAGTTTACTGATTACCAAATGGTAAGCGGGGAGATAGAAGATGGTAAATGTGGTCAAATATATATGGTGACAGAAGGAGATATGACTTTGGGTGATGAACACACAATGCAATATATACATGTACTATAAAATTATATTCATGAAACCTATATAATTTTATTAAGCAATTTCACCCTAATAAAATTAATTTAAAAAGGAAAAGAAATGCCTATGTCCTTCATGATTCCAACTTTATCACATTCTGGAAAAGGCAAAACAGTGGAGACAGTAAAAAGATCAGTGGCTGCCAAGGGTTGAGGGGGCTGGGGTGGGGACAGAGCACAGAAAATAGCCATAATGATAGATACATGTCATTATACATTATTCCAAATCCATAGAATATACACAAAGAATGGACCATAATGTAAACTATGAACATTAGGTGATCATGATGTGTCAATGAAGGCTCAACAACTGTAATAAGTTTACCACTTTAGTGAGGAATATCAACAATGAAAAAGAGTATGTATGTGTGGGGGTAGGAGGTATGTGGGAAATCTCTGTACCTTCCCCTCAATTTTGGTGTGAATCTGAAATGTCTCTAAAAAAATACACTCTTAATAGTAAAAAAGAGAGGAAGGAAGGAAGAAAGGAAGGAAGGAAGGAAGGAAGGAAGGAAGGAAGGAAGGAAGGAAGGAAGGAAAGAAGGGGAAGAAAGATTGATGGGGTGGACGACAAAGTTGAGGAACTCTTTCAGAATGTAGAATAAAAATAAAAATAAGATGAAAATATATGATGAAACTAGAGAATCATTATGCTCATCTGGAGAATTTCAAACAATACTAACGCCAGGGTCTCATCAATTAAATTAAAATGTCTGGGTATGGGACCAGAGCATCAATGTTTAAAAGAAACATACAAAAGCTGTCTAATGTATATTTGATGCAGGGAAGTCTAACAATCAGTTAACAGACATCCAGAGGGAGAAAGACAATGAGAAAAAGGCAGAGAGGAAATCATCAAATAAATTATGTTAAGAAAAAATATCTTAAAACCGAAGAAATGAGCTTCCAGATTGAATGATCTCAGAAAGATTCTGGACAAGCACTTATTGAATAGAAATTTATAAGACAAGCCAAATACAGAAGACACATACGTAATTTAAAATTTTTTAGTAGCCACATTAAAACCAAAGTTAAAGCAACAGGTAAAATTAACTTTAACAATATATTTCATTTAACCTAATATATCTAAAATATTGTTTCACTATATAATCAATATAAATTTGATATATTTTACAGTATTTTTAATATCAAGTTATTGAAAGCCAGTGTTTACTTTGCCCTTACAGTATATTTTTATTCAATCTTGCTAAATTTCAAATAACTTTATGGGACAGCACAGATCTGGACTCTAGAGAATGCTCAACATAATTAATTATTAAAGGTTCTACACTGATATGTCCTGGTGTGTACCAGGAAATATCACTAGTGAAATTCCCAAGCTTTAGGAATAAAGAGATGATCTTAAAATTGCCCACAGGAAAGACATAAATAAGATATATACAAAGGATTGAGAATCAGAATGACATTCATACCTGAATATGAGCAACAGGAAGACAAGACAAAGGGAGCAATGCCTTTCAAAGAATTCAGCCTATATCTCAACACACAGGAGGCAGTGTTTTTAGATAGACAAGGTCTACAATCTTTATCTCTCATGTGACCTTTCTCAGGATGCTATTACAGCCTGTACTCTAAAAACATGAGGAAATAATTCAGGAAAAATGAAATCACAGAATCAGAAAATGGGGCTCCAGCAAAGGAGAAAGGAAAATACAATTTCCAGGATGAGGGTAAAGGGGAGTCCTAGGATGACAGCTGAGTAAAAGGCCTAAAGAAAAATGAGCAAGGCTGCAGCAGGAGAACACATGGCTTCTGGGTATGCTTCTAATGACATAAAAGAAACTCATTGGCAATCTGGTACCTCTGCCAATATTAAAGGGAAAAAAAACAAAAACAAAATTAAAGTTTGGTAAGAGCATTTGAGGACGAATTGATATTTTCATAGAAAGCTGGCAAATTATTAATAAAAATTAAAAACAAACCTTTCCTAGACCCAGCCTAGACAAAATAAATATATAAAACTAAATCACAAAGATAAAGGAAAAAATAGTCTTGCAAGCTTTAAAAAGTAGAAAATATAACTGGCAAACTAAAAAGGAATGAAAATTATGCCAATAAAAATAATATAAAATGTTTTCAAGGAAAATTGTTGAAACATTTAAGAATTTTATATTCTATCCACTTTTCCTGTAATTTATGAATAAAAGGAAAAATTGCAAACATATACTCTTCATGAGAGAGAGAGAGAGAGAGAGAGAGAGAGAGAGAGAGAGAGAGAAAAGGTACTTATTGGTACCAGTCAAGAAAAAGGGCTTAAGAATGAGGAAATTAATATTTAAAAAGGCATGAACGCTAAATTCAGTAAAACTTAGTTAAGTTTAAATTTATCTCAATATAGTTAAAGCAATATGTACACTTTAAAGGAATTTTAAGAAAGTATATCTTTAATGCATTATATGATGACTTATCTGAATGTCAAAACCTGGTGTGGTTTAAGACATCAAGGTTCTGCTTGATTCCAAAGCACTCTCCTAACCATTAAGCTATAGCATGATATTTTTTATTTAAAAAAAAAGTGTATCTTCAAAGCACTTTTCAGAGAAAAATTCAGCCTTATGTCAATTCATAGTTAAATAATTAAATAACAAATAAATGGAGGACTTAAATAATACAAAGCTAGAAAAGAGACAATCAAAAATACAAGAAAAGCAGAAGGAAAATAATAAGGAAATAGAAGGAAAAGAAGTGAAGTAGAAAATAAGAAAAAAGAAAATGGCTAAATTACAAACATGTCTTTTAGTAAAGTAACAATAATAAGATTTCTTAGTTAACCAAATTTTAAAAAGAGAGAAAAAAATTAAAAACACAGAATTTTACATGGAAAGGGACTCACTAGATAGAGATTATAATTATACACTAGCTTTATGTGAAAAATCTGTTAATAAATTTGAATACCTTGACATGCATCAACGCACAATGTAAAACTGACTCAAAAAGAATAAAATGAATAAGTCAATAACTATAAAAGAAATTGCTGTAGTTATTAAAGAAGTCTTTCCAGAAAAATATCTAAATATTGTGGAATTTTTATTTTTAACCTAATATAAAACCTACTCATGCTATATAGACTGACTACTTTAGAGCATAGCAAATGCTGTGGTCAGTTCCCTTCTTTTTAAGTGTAGTTAGCATAACACACATAAAAAGCTAACAAAATGGTCAACTAGAGTAGCTAAAGAGCAGTTTCTGTCAAATATACCGAAAAACAATACAACAATAACGCATAGCAGTCCATTGAACTATTTTTCAACCATACCAATAATAGCTTAACTCTGGAATACAGCTATTTTTACTATTCAGAAATTGAATGGATTCATCAGAACAATAAGTACAACTAGATAATTTAAGGATAACCGCTATAGATGACCTGCATATTTGATATTTAGTGTTCATTCTTAAAATATAATTAATTGGAAAATTAGGAATAAAATGTCTTTTTGAGAATAAATTTATTATCATAGTTAATAATGAAAAAAGAAAATACCATTAAAACAAGGAAAACAGGGTCAGAGAGTAAAGTTCTCATCAAATGCAAATATAACAGATAAAAGCAATTAAAAATTAGTAAAAGAAGAAATAAAATTATAGCTACATATAAGATGTATGATTAAATATTTAAACAACCAAAGACAATTATATATAGACATCTTAATGTAGACATATTTTCATGAGGTGACTCAAGCTAAGGGAAGCATTAAAAAAACAAAGTACTTTCCTGTGTTTATGGCATGAAAACAAAAAACCACATTGCTTAAACTCATAAGTAGTGCCACAAACATCTTAGAAGATAATTAGCAGGCTGTCCCCATAAGCTTTTTTGGTGGATATTCTACTAAAATTATGGTATATAGATATCTCCTTTTAATTTTAGCTTACAATATCATTGTTTTCATTGTTTTTGTGTTGTTGTTTTTTTCCTAAATCCTCACTGAGAATTTTATTGGAAAGTTAAGTGTAAAGCATATCCTTTCGTTGTTAATGAGGATAGTTCTCGTTATAAACATCTAGTGAGTGCTTAACAGATTTTTCAAACAATTCTAAGTATTTCCTCTATAAAACCAATACCAGAATTAATAAAAAGGAGAACCAGTTCTGAAAGAGTAGATCAATGATGAAATTACAATGGAAGTTTAAACTGAAAACTGTGTTTAATTAAGTGAAATTTTGTGTTTTGTTCCTTCAGCTTGTGTTTTTCTTTAGATGCAACTTGCAAACATCATAAGTATACTCTCTACAGCAATTGTCCAGCCCTTGTTTTCTGCTTGACAGCTGACATAGGGGTGCCAGGGCATCTGCCAAATGAGTTGCGAGCCATGGTCAAAACCTCCAAGCAGAATGAAGAACCAATATTCTCATGTCCTAACTTTTAAACAGTTTGCATTTTTTTCTAAAAATGGTTGGTGGTTCTTATGTTTATCCTAAATTGCTTCAAATATTAATATTATTTTTGATTACTTAAGAAAATTTCATGGAAAATTTATTATGATGGTAAGAAATAAGAGATTTTTAGAGCTTTATTCTTCATTAGCTAACTTTTGATTAATGCATATGAAAAAAGTGAATCATAATCAGAATATAATTTAAAAATAAAATAATTTTGTATTTATCAATATTACGAAAAATATATATTTAAGTGTTAATTTAGTTGATGTTTCACAAATTATTTCAAAAGAAATTCAGAACTCCATTACACATAAATGATCATTTATAAATATTGACATTATTTTAAAATGTTTTTAAACCTGATAAGATTGAACAAGAATACAGTATCATTAAATTTGTAAAAAATATTGAGTATTTGGTTATATACCTTCTTATAGTATCCAAGGCCTAGCCACAATTTCAAGCTTGTAATTTTTCTCCTTTTATTAAATACCACCACTGGTCGAAACCACATTTTACTCATTCTGAAATAGTCTTGTTTTGTTTTACTTAAATTAAGGAAGCTTCATACATGTTCATGTATGTAGTACATTTTGATCTTGGATCCATATATTCGATAAAGGATCCTTATATTTAAGGGAATTTGTTAACAATAAACTTAACTGCTAATATTTCATTACATTTTAATGATTCATACTACTCTAAATGCTACTGGAAAAATATATAGAAACTTAACAGGCCAAAAAATTCTTCCTATTCAGTCATAAGAAATGACCAAAAAGAAATTAAGCATTCCATAAGCATAAATAATAATAACACAGCTGATTGTTATTACTCATTGACAGGATGGTATTATTCTTTGTTCAGCATCTGCCATTCCAACTGTTGTGCTTTTATTGTTGTAGAGCTGAGAAAGGTCTTGCCATTGTCTGAGTCCTGGTCTTTCAATTTCCTTCTATTCACCAGGGCTTAATGTCTGAATTCTGCCATCCCTAATTAGCATTCATGTCAGAAGCCTATGGTGCACTACAGGTTATCACAATTGGAATTGAGGATACCAGGAAGAAAAAGTAAAAAACCCTAGCAGCTACCATCAGAACAACTTAATGTCTTCAAGATAAGGCAATACTATCTTGTTTGTTAGACTCAAAAACTATTAATGAGAGCGTATCCATACAGACTCATACATTGTTCTCTTGCCTGGAAAACAGACCCTATTTTAATACCTCAAAAACATTACTAAAAAGGCACTCTCCCATGAACTTTCTGGATAGAAAATGAATAACTATCATAATGTGGGACTTCTGTTTTAAAGCAACAACAAAATACAGTAGCAGGCCCGGAGAGCAACGTTTTATCTTAGTAACTTTTTAATAAGCCATATTTATTATTTACCTTTTACTTAAAAAAAAAAATCAAGTGCATTCTGAGACAATCTACAAAGTTTCTTTTCTTTTTCTTTCTTTTATTTTGTGTTGCAATTGAATTAAGCAAAGGCATTCCTTTTAATGGCTGATTCACCCATGCAAATCCTTTACTACCCTACTTCAGGCACAATCATCAGGTTCTTAGTTGCTGAAACTGTGTTTAATTCCATTCAGAAGAATAACTTCACAGAATTTACATAACGTTTAAAAAAAAATCTAAGTTTTTATTGCCTGTAATTATCATTCTAAAAAGAGTTTTCATTTTTACTGCATATCTATGGAAAATCTGCTGGGATTTGGAAAAATAAAAATATCTTTCTCCCTGAAATGTAATATTTAATTACCTAAAATTGTAGTGAATCTTACAGAAATAATGACTGTGTAATATGTTAATGTTGACTTTCAAAAAAAGGGCTAATGTTTTGCCAGTTATGCTGTTAATCGGCATTTCAGGAAAGATACTTACTGATATCAAAGCAATAAGGGTTTAAAGGAAGATTTGTCTATGTGATTATCATTCACGCTTGTTTAAAAAAAAATTCATATTTCAGTAAAAACTGGTATGCCATTAAACTTCTCCACTTCACTGAACGATTAGTTTAGATTGGAGGTCTTGATTGTTATTATCTTTCTGCTGGCATCTGTATTTTGGCCATTAAATTTTTCATTAGCTTAATTCACAAGTGAAAGAGTAAAGAGGGAAAAAAAGCTGAAGCTCAAATCAATCAAATGTGCCATTTCATTGCTCTTCCAGTAAAATGTTTGATGGTAAAGAAGAGTGCACCCATTAGCTAATCCCAAACTGCATTTCATTTCTGAATCTAATTTGTTATCTGCTTACATGAATAATCAAGATTTGACTACTCAGAAATTATTGCCAACATCTCCATCCACACACGACTAAATAGGGCTCATTATTCCCAACACCCCTATCATGCTCTGTGGTGATGTTAACACCCCATACACTTAGGCTTTTAATCTTGTAGTTCTAATCCCCATTTCTCAATTGTTTCTGCCCCATATCTAAGCCATCTTCAGGAAATGTCATATCTGATTTTTTTCAATGTTGCCATCGCTTTCCTCTTCCCAGTGAGTTAAAATGTCCTTCAAATCTTGTTCAGTTGTACCCATGAACAAATTTTATCTCACTTGTTCAACATGTTCCTTGTCTCAAATTGTTAAATACTATTATAATTACCCATCTTTTTTTTCCCCCCCTTTTGGTATCTGAATTGTGAAATGGGGTATAAAGAGAGTGAGGTAACTAAGAAAATAAGCCTCTGGCTTGAGTGAATGCAAAAATACTGGAACTATAACATAGTTTAAAAATACAGGAAACTTGGGCTGGCCAAGTGGCGCGTTGGTTAAGAGTTGGCTTGGAACTCCAGCTCTGGGGAGCAGGGCCGCAGTTCGGATCCCACATAGAGGGCCAGTGATGCCGTGTCCTCTACAGCTATGATAGTGAACAACAGCTCGACCTGGAGCTGGGCTGCCATGAGTCGCCTGTGACAGAGTAGGCTGCAGTGGGGCTGGCCAGCAGCTTGTGTGTGCTTTTGTGAGCTGCAGTGAGCCGCCGTGAGCAGCTGTCCAAGGGCCAGTGAGTGACCGCCTCACCTGGGAAGAACGCAATGACGATACCAACATGGGCCAGTGAAGCAACGTCCTCCACAACTAGACTGAAGAACAAAAGGACAGCAACTTGTCTCTTCCACTTCCCCAGTTCCCCAGTGCTGTTCCCCTCCCCCAATTCCTCAATAAAAATCATATATATATATATATATATATATATATATATATATATATATAACTTTGTAAATTATATAAATGTTTAACCACTATGCTGAAGGTAATATAAAAATATTGAATGTCACCTGTAATTGAAAAACTAAACAAATAAAAGTTTCAAATATATTTGAAACAGGTGTGGTAAGGCCTGATTTGCAGAAAAGTTTTTATGCTTGTTGAGTTTGATACTGGACATTCAGGTGGATAGATGTCTAGAACTATTTGCAAATTTAAATCTGAATTTCAGATCAATATCAGATCAAGGGTGCAGCTGAAATTTAAACTGCATAATTTTACATGGTACTATTGTGATGACATCTTTAAAAATGAGTAAGATAAAGCAAAATTATATAATTTCTAAGTAGCTTGCTGTAGTAAAGCTGAACCAATCAGATTTCTCTATTCATTCTTCTATATCAAACTTAATATAATGTTGTTCATAATGAAATAATTTTAAGAAAATTATAGTATTGACAATAATGTTGAAAATAAAAAAAGAATATAACAAATGAAAATACTAAGAATCTGTATTATGGTTTAATTTTTAGTAAAGAAGAATGAAGGAAACAGGTGTGAGTGTGTGTGTGTTATCATGTGGTAAAAAATAAGGTTCTGGTCTGGTCACTTACAAAGCCTTTAAAGATTGAGACTCTAGGATTTAAAAAAAAATATGCTTAATTTCACATTAAAACACACAGCGTTTTTTTTCTATGATACCACCACCAATAGTTTTCTGTTTACCAAGCTAATCTAGCGGTCTAAGAGAGCATGAGAGTTATTTGAAATAAAATACATTGAGTTATTAGAGTAAGAATGAAAGGGAGAAATGTAGTGCCAGCACAATCCTGGAAATAGCAGGAAAAAATATGTTGAGGAAAGGTTTGGTTGCCTTTGAACAAGCTGGTTGCAGGAAATGGGGTACAAAGAGACGGTTTCAATGAGCTATTCTCATCTCACATTTTTAAGTAATACTTATCCATGAAACTGCCTAGAAATGTTGTAGGGGTTGCTAAGAATGAAAATCTTTTTTCTTTGAGAAACTGCAGTGCCCAGGTTTCCAAGACCGAATGCTAACAACTCTAAGAAGAACTCGATGCTTCACAGTCCTTTTGTGACAATGGAAAGGGAAGAATTAGAGGGAGAACATATTGTAGTGGCGGATTTCAAGCCCTAGACATCTGCTTTTGTTGATACTATAGAAGAATTTGCAGAATGATTTAGGGGATGATTCAGTCACTTCTGACTTTTGTCCTGTGATTCTTTCCATTGTCCTTGGGAATTTTCTCCCAGATAAGCTTTCTGTATCTGTGGGCTGCGACAATAAAGCTTTACAAGCCTAAGCAAGTAAACTCAGTGCTGAAATACACATCCTTCCAGAAAGTGCCAGGAAAATAAATAAATAAATAAATAAATAAATAAATAATGCGAAGGCATGGATGTAAGCACATTTGTTAAATCACTGAGCAACCAAGAAGAAATACCCTCCTTACAAGTAAGTGATTTTTCTGAAAAAAGTAAGCAAATTCATATAATTTACATGCTAAAGTGCTTCTAGTCTTCAAGGGAAAGAATATATACAGTGCCCTTTAAGTGCTAGTAATCTTTTGATGGACAAGAATCAGTTATTATACAGGAGGAGCACAGTGGGAAGCACTCAACATATTTAGACAGGCCTGAAAAATCTATTTAAAACCAAGAAAAACAGAGGGAAAATGGGCATTCCTTATCTGAACTTAAATATTGAGTAAGCTGAAATTGCCTCTAGCTAGTGGATCCATAGCAGTAAGGACTACAGGATGAGATTATAAACTGAAAATATGGCACATGTCATTCCTCAAAAGTTCTCTTTATCTCATTCAGAATTAGTATATTTGTTATTTTTTTTTGGCAATAAGGAATTTATATTTTGACAATCTGTATGCAATAAATGAAATCATCATAAGTGAAAACATGATTCTAAGGTTAATATTTTTAGTTCCATTAACAATGATACATACAAGAAACAAAGGATTTTACCAACAAGTGAACATGAAATTTGAAAGCAAGAGTTGCCATATGAGGAATATTAAGAAGACATGAGTAGACTTGAACTTTAGGTCTAGACGTGCAGATGAAGTTACAAAAATTTCCAAAGTGTATGGTATCATAAATCTGAATTCAAAACTAAAAAAATAAAAAATAATAAAAATATTAAAAAAAAATAAAAAATTTAAGCTTTTAAAAAATTGTTTAGGGCTTTCTAAAATTAATTCATTCCATGCTATAACTACATATTACACCCATACAGTTGTCGTTGAAGGGAAGTAAAAACATTTGTAAATAAGATGCTTCATCTCAATTTTAAAAAGAAAAAAATGAGATAACTGCTAATACTACTTAGATTACTCAGGAAAACCTGAGATAATGGTTTGAAGAAGCTGAAAGAAAACTAAAGAGGGATAAACTAGGAGACAGAAATAAAAGGCCCAAGTCATTCAAGCATGAGTAGCCTAAATCTTGTCCTCTGAAAATAGGTATGTCAAGATGTTTGGGGACATGGCCAGAATAGCATTATAATGCTCTAGCATCTGTGGGATTTATCAATGAGAAGCATTGCTTCAGGTGAGCAATCCTCAGTCAAGATGCGATTTAGGGCCTAAACTATAGTTGTTAGACTTTTTCATGAGGGACCACTAGAGCTTTCACCTTATAGCATCAGTTGCTGAAGTTGGCTAAACAGATTGGTTGAAACACTGGTACTCTACTTTATAGCTGTGTGACCATGAGTAGTTCACTCAGGCAATCTGAACATCAGCTGTCTCACTTGTACAGTAATATTAATAATGGTATTGACTTCAAAGGGTTATTTGACAGTTGAATAAGTAAATCCATGAGTAGTGCTTTTATTTTTTTTTATTAGTATTTTTTTATTTTTTTATTTTTTTATTTTATTTTTTATTTTTATTTTTTGAGGGCAGTGTCACTGGCCCTCATATGTGGGACCGAACTGGGGCCGCTGACTTCCCAAGCCAGCGCTTAACCACCACGCCACTCGGCCGGCCCCATGAGTAGTGCTTTTAAAAATGTCTAGCAGATAGCAGACATGCAAAAAATGTCTGCTCTTATTATATTTTTTTGTATTAACCATATGCATATAATTCAATTTGATGAAGCTGATATATACAATAGCACCAGCCCCATTCATGGTTTTTTTCAATTTTGAAAATCTGCTTTAGAATCTTTGCATATGTTGTTCTCTCTGCAGAGAATACTCTTTTCCCTTTTCTTTACTTTGCTAATTCCCTCTCACACTTCAAGTTTCAGTTGTCTATTCTTCTTCTTAAGTTCTAACTTGACTTGTCCTTTCATTCTTGACCTCAGTATAATAGGATCATCCTGTAAAATGCACAGTTTTCTTTTCCTTATATCCTAATCACAAGGGGCGTGTGTGAGTGAGTGAGTGAGCGTGTGAGTGTGAGTGTGTGTGTGTGTTTGTGTGTGATTCTCCCTACAGTCCTACCGGTTTTTAAGCTCCATGATGAAAGAGACCATGTCTATTTTGTTAATTGAATATAGCTTTTAGCACAATGCCTGGTATATTATTATATATATATATATATATATAATAAAACAATGAAAAATCATGAATAAATAATAAAATACATGAATATATTCATGAGAAATGGAGCTGATTATGATTGGCATGCTGATAATGCTGTATTCTAGAATACCTTACTGTTTTTTTGTTTTTTTAAGATACATTAAAAAAAGTGTTGAATAAGAAGCATAAGTGAACTTCTCTTTGTGAAGAGGTCATTATTCATAACACAATCAGAATTTCCTCTGAAGTTTTCCAAGAGAGAAAAGGATAAAATAACCATGACATAAATCAAATAATCATAATAATCATAACCTCCTTATGAATATCAATTAAATACCAATAAATTACATCAAGCATAACGGTTATATAAATAAGGTAAATAATCTCTTTAAATCTGTTCTTTTCTTGATTGTGGATATTTTGTGATCAGAGGATTCAGAAAAATATCATTTTAACTAAGTGATATAAAAATAATAAAGTGCCTTTCATTTTAATAAATATAAGGATCTCAGAACCAGTAGAGTGGCATACACTAAAATATAAATAAACTATTTATTAAAATGTAAGCATAGCATGTTCCACAGTTCATCTCACATTTCAGTTATTTGGAGTAATGATCTAAGCAATAATTATCAATCATTGTTATAGATCAGAATTACCCGGGGAACTTGAAAAAATAAAAATGTCCAAGGTCCAAAGCCCAGAAATAGCATTTTAAAAGGAATGGGGTGTTTTAGGTACTGGTACATTCTTTTTTTTTTTTTTTTTGAGGGCAGTGTCACTGGTTCCCATACGTGGGATCTGAACCAGGGCTGCTGGCATCCCAAACCAGCTCTTAACCACTGCGCCACTCAGCCATCCCAAAGCTGGCATTAAGCAATCCTGAGTAATTAAGCAAGACTGAGAAATTACATGTGTACTCTTAATCACCTACTTTGTTTGGACAAGAAGTTCCCAATAACCTGTATGCTTGAAAAATACATATAGTCATTGGGAAGTTGCTTAGTTCCTCTAATTTTCCATTTAATTAAATACCATTTATTTAATTTAATTTGACAAATATTTACTGAGTGCTTACTGTGCCCAAGGCACTTTTCTCTGACATTGAGAGATCAAAAAAGTTTAAACTTTGATCATTAGCCTGTATACAGACTAGTGCCAAATGGAGATATATTTTCTAAAGTAAAAAAGTGCATGGTACATGCCATGATAGAGTAGTATGATACATAAAATGTATGTATCATACCCCCCTCCCCAAAACACACACACACACCCATACCCATAACTTAATGGAGAGATCAGACTGTTTCATGGAGTAGGTGTCATTGCAGATGGGTCTGGAAAGATAAATAAGACTTTCACAGGGAAAGGTAAAAAAACTGAGCAAATAATCTGGAGCCATAAAATAACTGATACATTTAGAAGTTTGGCTGGATTGAGGAGAATATAGAAGAGAGTATGGGGTTGATAGCTGAAGATTACAGATGTTCCCTGCACAGCATTCTTTATGGGCATTGTAGAGACACACATGGTGTAAAAACAGGAGATGCAGCCATACCCGATTCCTGCAAAGAATGTTCAGTGAGATCTGGAAAAACAGTGAGAACATGAAATACATAAGAATAGCATACTATTAATTCTAAATAATATAAAGTACTGATAAGTACCATAATATCTCAGAAATGGAGAGAAATATACTGCAGACAGAGGCAAGAGATCTAGCACAATCACAATTGATTAAACACAGGGATCCTGAAAAGGAGTAATGGGGGATGAAGATGGAAATTCAGGAGAAGATAAGATGGAAGAAGACTTTGAACATCAGGGTTAAAACATTGGGGCCTTTTTAATGGTTAATATGGACACTCTAAAGATCTGTAAGCATGGAAGCAGGATAATTACAGAATTAGATCTTTAAGTTGCATCTCAAAGCGGGGAAGGCTGTCAGCAGGAGGGATAGTTACATGGTTACTGCAGATATCCTAGCAGGAAATAATTTGATGTAGGACACTCTGGCAGAAAAAGAGTGCTAGCATCCCGTAAGAACATTCCAGCTGAAGAACAATGCTGGTGGGTTGATGGGTATGAGAGTCATCTTTGAAAAGAGAGGTAGATATAAAATTAAGTTAAAGAGAACCTAGGAAGTTTGGATACGACAGATACAGAGCAAGTATTCACTACAAAGTGATTAAAATATTTTGTGAGCTTCTATCACTGTTATTTCATGATAAGCAGCTTTGCTTCATTATCAAGAGTCTTTAGCCCAAAGTATTTGATTTTGACATACCTAGAGATCTGACATCCCTTATTGTTATCAAAAGGACAAGATTATAAATTCTTTCTGGCTTGATTTCCCACCATTAATCAAATTTAGAAATTATATAAATGCTGAAAGTATGTGGTGGTCTGTCTGGACATTAATCTCACATTCTTATTTTCTACCTGAGGAGATATAAGAATTAGCATTGACAAACTTATGCTGTAGGTAAAATTACTGACTAAAACTAACATAAAATTAAAATTCTCATTTGTAAATGGCATAGTCAGCATAAGTGAACATTACTGTGTGACTCAATAAAGATATATAATAACAAGAGGGCAAAAATATCTAGCTTATCAATATTAATTTAATTCTGTTAGTGGAAAAAATATTTCTGGCTTTAAAAACACTTGTCATTGGATTTCATTACAGAGATTAGTAAAGAAAAAGTAAATCTTCATGATAAAAACAATTAAATTGAAAGCACGATTAAAATGTAATTATTACAGAAAAAAATCCCAAAAAATAAACGGCGTGCTCTCTGATATATATTTGCAGGAAATGAAAGCAGAGGCAAAGTTGAAATGCAGTTCCTCACGTAACTACATTTATACAACTGCATGTCCATATACTTTTCAAACCTTAACATTGACAGTTATTCAACAGTAATTAATTTTGTAGAAATGTAAAGATTTCCAGTAATATATGAAGCAATATTATTAATCAACCTAAGCAGCCCAAACATTAATATAGTTTATATCACTGAAGACTAACAAAATAAAACTGTGACTAAATCAACATTGACTCATCTGTTATACAGTAATTGCTAAATAATTGTAAAATACATTATATTCTGTTCATTACCGTTACAATTATAATGTCCTTTTCTATCTGCTTGTATATTTTTCTACACTTTATGTAAAAAGAATCGAAAACCAAATACTTACCAAAATGGTAGTGACAATCAAAGAACGATTAGATAAGGAATCTGTGATGTTTGCTGGCTTTCCCTTTTGACTTTCTGTCATGTTCAGGCCACTGGCTGGATCCCAAGTTCCAATCTATAAAATAGCATATGTACTTTGTAAATTGTCCATCAAGTGCCTTGGAGAGAGTCCTGCCAGAGAAAGTTAAGGTTGCTAACACTTATTATTCACCTCTGTTGAATAACTGTCATTAAAGTAAATGCTGCTTATTTTAAGCATGATCCACTGCTCTGTGAAGGGTGTCCAGTGAAGTGTGACATTAAAGAACAAAATGATCCACTGCACTTCTACTGTCAGTTTTGGGAGCTTCATTTTCCATCCAAACTTTCATTCACCAAGATAAACCACATTTGGTGATACCTTGATAGCTGGCTAGAAACTCATTAACAGCACATATCTTTTACTGTGATGGATCTGTCTCATCCTCTTATTATAAAGATAGCATGACATATTACATGGACACAGCTACAAGACAGGGGAAAATGTGAGGATTCAGGATAAACTAATAGGTAAAGGCAGGCTTAAGAGAGTCATTGACTGGTATGCTGCATAACTCCACCAGGGCAAAATCACACCCAGAATTACCTTTGGAGCTTTTAAAAATATACCTTTGAAGCTTTTAAAATACTTAGAGGAAAGAAGATTATAGCACAATCTCATCTGCTTAACCCATTCCAATAGTAGTTCCACCTGTATTCCATTTAATTTGTATTTTAATTTAACTAATACATTTTGATAGATAAGGCCATGTACTCTCAGTGTTCATTTTATATCCACTGAACACAGCCTATGGAATGACACAGACACACCTCTGGGAGATAGTTATAAGCACAGGATGCCACTAAATGCACAGATCGGGTAGTTTACATGCACTTCACCATTGTAGCATCAACAGAAGTCAAAGAAGACCCAGAATCAGTAGTTCTTTTTCCCACCCTTAAACCTGGGAGTCATTGATAGTAATACTTGTCTTCCATACCTCTGAGCCAATCCAATTACCCAACTTGTTTTCATCAAAAGAAAGAAAAACTATCAATTATAAATTTAACATTGAAATATATATCATCTATATCTATATCTATACCTATCTCTCTCTCTCTCTCTCTCTCTCTCTCTCTCTCTATATATATATATATATATATATATATGTATATATGTATATATATATATATATATATATACAGAGAGTGACATTGATTTAACAAGGTTATATTTACCCTGGAGTACCTAAATATGCTAACAAAGGTCTCATCAGCATAACTTAATCCAAATTAAATATTATAATCCTTTCATTTCCTTTATACTTTATGTTTACTCTTTAATTTCCTTTCCATTTCAGTAGCTTTCCTGATACCTCTTAAGGTTTTTAATTACAGAAGCACAAAAGTAGAAATAGTAGTAATTTCTGTTCTTCATAAGAATATATATGTCATTCAAATTCTTACATATAAGTGCAAACCCTAATATATATATTAGGGAAATATATATATATATATATTTTTTTCAAGAATGTATTCAACTGAACTAGGTATTAGATATGATTTTAGTGATGTCCAAAATAAAGTCTCTTACCATATTTTCTCATAGTGAGTTAATTTTCCTCTTATCATTAAAAAACTATATATTCCTGATGTTTGTATGTCACATCCAGCACAACAGAGCAGTGGGAGCAGAGAAGGGATGGCGAAAGTTTAAGAAAGAGAAAGACACAAAATAAGAGAAAAAAATGCAGTTGCGGCCAAGGGACTTTGGCCTTGTGGACTGAGCCCCAAATTGGGCCTGGCTGCTTCTTTGTCTTACAAATATGAAAAGATCAATGTAGCTTCCAAGGTCTGTGAGTCTCACACCCAAGAATTTAGCTCAGGGCCTAATCTCCCATGCCTGCAAGCTGCCATTACCTGAAGGCAATGTACCTCTGAAGAGACAGAAACTTCCTCTGCAGAGGCTTACTGATAAGAATGCACTGAGGACAGATATTATCACATCAATAGGTCATTTCACAGGCAGGCTGCCAGAACTTGAAGCAAGGGGTCTAAGCCCTTTTTTCCTCCCATGGCTCCCATGTGACTGTGCCTGTCTAGGTCATTCCTCCCTTGAGGAATCTTATTTGTCTTTGACTAACCAGCCATCTTTTGGGGCTAAGTGGGGATACATGAAGTAAGCATAATATTGAAGTAATGATCTGTCTTTTTGGAAAGGTGCATGAGGGCAGACAGGCAGGCAGTGTGACAACATTTATATCAAGAAAGGAAAAAGTCAAATAATACAGTAGGGGGAAAAAATTTAGAAAATATATATTGATTCAGTATTCTTTCCAAAGTAAATTAAATTTCTTTACTTGAGACTGTAATTATCACAATGTCATAAAGACATATAGGATCAGTAATGAAAGGCATTCAGGAGTCAGACAGGTAACATTAATATGTGAAGTGGAAGGGGATAAGCCAGTAGTAAGAGTTTCCAGGCAAGGATGTGCAGGTTTTAAATCTCACATAATCTCAAGGCAGAATAGCAACTAGGGGCCACAGGCCTGGCCCTGCTCTGCTCACAGAGCTGTGTGCCTTGAGGTTGCATGCTCACAGAGCAGGTGATTTTTCAAGTTCCCAGCAAGGCATCGCCAGAGTTAGGAGGACAGAAGGGATGTAAAACCTGGAATTACTGCTGACCTGTTTCAAGTGTTTCCAATTCAAAATCATTAAAAACACTCTGTTGGCTACACAAGACATCTGTAGATCTTACTTTGTAGTGACTGCCACTTTTCTGTCCCTCATCTCTAATTAATATCTATTACACATTTATTCTCTCAGATTTTTTTTTTCCCCACCATTGGCTAAATAGCTAGATTTCTCAGATGTGTAATTCTATCAGCCAAAGCACATCATTTGTCCATTTTTGTCTGCCTAATGACACTCAAGCTTAAAGTTGTATTTCAACTTTCTAACCAAATAACTAATAGGAAATAGTGCCCATTTCACTTACTATTGTCTTCCACCACTGCTATCATAAAAAATGATTTAGCTATATGTTCACTAATCTAATCAAACTTATTTAGTTTTATTCTGTGTTAGTTGTTTTTCTAATACTATTTGGATGGGGACGAGGGTTCTGGCTCATAGTATATGAATCCATCATTTCCTATAATCACACATATTAGGTATCCCCTCTTGTAAATCTCAGGTTTCTGCACAGACTATTATGAAGTTCTAGAAATTTCATTGGCATAAAATTTTGTATGAGTCCCAGATTTTAAATCTAGAGCTGTCCCCGCCCCCCCCCAAAAAAATACCTTTAAATCTCCTAGAACTGTATAATTCAAAACTTTCTATTGATTAAGGAAAATGTCTCCAGCAGGTTTCTTTGCTTTGTTTTGTTTTAATCACAAGAACCACTAAGTCAAGACAATTTTTTCTTGTAATCTATTTTCAGAGCTACAATTTTTTCACTACATAATGTAATCAAGTCTTTAAAGTACTTTTTGCAGTTCTAAAAGGGAATACAGATATCTAAGCACTCCTGACCTCACAGAGTTGTTTTAAGTTGAGTGATCTATATCTGATTTACTTGGATATTTAAACTTTACAATTGTCTTCCTGGTATAAATATTAAATAAAATAGATAAATAATACAAAACTACTTCAAAACTCATAAAGAACTATAGAAAATGTGGCATTATTCACTTTTATCTTATTTTATGTTCTGAATGGTTCTTAAAATAAATTTTCTCTTCTTCATAAAAAGAATATATGTTTATTGCCAAATTATAAAATATACGATAGATATAAGAGAACTTCAACTTAAATTTGAACCTATGCACAGAGCTGAGTCATTCATAGCTAATGCTTTACTGTGTGTTATGTTCCTCGCATCATTTGTATCATAGCCTTGTAGTTAATGACCCAGACTCAGGAGAGGATATCAGACTGCCTCAATCCCATTACATCTCTACGACTTACCACCGGGTGACTTTTCTACCTCAATTTTCTCATCTATAAGTGGGGAAATAACATTATCCACCTCATAGAGCTATTGTAAGGATTAAATGAAAAATAAATCAATATAATGCCTTTATAAGTAGGCTATAATTGTTATATTAATTAAATATATCCTATATGTACATTATCATGAGCACTTTCAACTGGCATTAAAAACTAATCAATTCAAAACTTTAATGATTATATAAAATGAACATCATATGAAGATATGATTTAACTATCATTGTTACAAGTGAGGCTTTAGTAAACACAATTATTTATAAATATTTGCCCAATATACTTTATTATTTTTAAAGCAGATTCCCAGAATTAGAATTACTGAGTCCCACTAATATGAGTTAAGATTGTCAGTATATGTTGCCATATCACTTTTGAAAATGACTGTGTAGTTGTTATCCTCACCCTGAAAGTTCATGGTAGTTTCCATAATACAACTGTCATTCTAACAATTGATATTTTACTTTTAATAGTTTGACTTTCATAATTGGGTTATATATAATAGTTTTGGACTGTTGTTTTGATTTCTAAATAGTATGTTTTATTATATAAAAATAACATTTTATTTCAATTAATTCTTCTCATCTAAACTCCCAGTATATAATATTAATCATGCTTACCTTGCTTCTATTATTTGAGTATTTACATTTGCTGACAAATCATTGTCTACACTTACACATTCATATTCAACATACTTCTTATTTTATGGGTTTCTTTATAAGCAGCTCATTAATGGAGTTTTTAAATATCCTGTCTTTTTTTTTTCCCCCCCTCAAATCTTATTCTTAGCCTGCTCTTTTTAGATTATCTGGTTTTTCACTATTTTATTTCTAGCCCTGATTTATTTATTTTTTTGTTTAGCTGAGCCATCCATCCTGCCACCTGTTGGCAGCTCAATGGCAACTCAGCTTGGGCTGGCATCAAACCGCTGTTGCTCAGAGCTCAGCTCGCACTCTTGAGTAAAACCAACCTCTTTTTTTTTTTTTTTGAGGGCAGTGTCACTGGCCCTCATATGTCGAACCAGGGCCACTGACTTCCCAAGCCAGCGCTTAACCACCGCGCCACTTGGCCAGCTCTCTATCCCTGATTTTTTGGTAGACAGTGTTCCTGTGGTAATGTGGAAGATAACCAAGCTTTAAGTCTATTATTGTTTTAAGTCTGGTTATTGTTAACTTTTTAAAAACTTTTACAATTGCATTCCAAAATGAATGTTGAATGATAAACCTTAAAATGAGGTTTTAAGTGCATCTATGAAAATGCACTGCTCTCGTCCATTCCGATACTACACATACTGACTCATAGTGTTTGTTAATTTTATCTGGGGTTGTGAGCAGAGCCTCTCTTTTTCTTTTGCTTTGTATATTATAGATCATCTCTCTCCAAGAAAAATATTGTAATTTTTAATATAATCTTTAAAACGATTCTTAAAAACTTTCTCTTATAGCTTTAAACTGCTTTTGAAGTTTACTAGGATTTCTGGCCACAATTTCTTCTTTGTTGAGTGAGTGCTTTTCATTCATTATCATTCTTACATAAGAATTTATTTGTAAAGGGTAACTAAGTGACGTTCTTCTGTTTTCAGGTTTGAAATAATTTTGTTGCATTTCTATAATAAATGAAGAAAATTAGGCTAAATAAAGACATATCATGTCATGGCCTTCTTTCAGAACTCTGCCTTATTCATTATTTCTTTGTTGGTAGATATTTCTCTTGAAAGATTCTAGTATTCTCTATTTAGAAGTTTTAGAGGGAGGGATGGATGAAGAAAGGGAGGAAGGAGGGGGGAGAGAGAGAGAGAGAGAGAGAGAGAGAGAGAGAGAGAGAGAGAGAGAGAGAGATTCTTCTTTGATTATATTTGCCAGAGATATGCATTTATCCAATTACTGAAAGTGGATTTTACTGCAGTCATAATTTTCCTGAATTATTCGTGTTGTCATGACTGCAATAAATGTCATTTATTGTCATACTGTTCAATGGAATATTTTTCCCTATTCCACTACCTTCTACATGTGTCTTCATCACTGTTCCAAATTTTGGAAAAGCAGTCCCCTCTGTTGTATAGAAATAAACAGAACAACTTATGTATGCCCCCAACACTGAAGTATCACATTATATTTCAATTGTAATTCTTTTCTTATCTCCCTCTAGTTAAAACTTAAATCCTGTAAGTATACAGATTGGCTTACTCATCTTTTCATCCCAAGGCCTTTGACTGTAGCATATACTAGAAGCTGTGGATGCGAGGAATCTAAATATATTTGTTGAATGAAAAAATACATGCATCTTCAGCTCAGAAATGACATTTATGTATTGCTTTGAATTAAAATTACATTTCATTTTATTGTTATTATCCTCTTTTATTAGACTGTACGAGCCTTGAGAGAAGGATATCACTGCTTTGAATTATAGATAATAAATATTCAATGCATATTATGGAATAAATGAATGAATGGAATAAGTGAGTGAACTGTTACATGATGAAAACTTTCAGGGGATTTTAGGTTGTTAACACATCAAACTTATTTATTCATTCATTCATCCATTTGGCAAATATTGAATATATACTATGTGATTATTCTTTTGTATGTTTTCTTTGCCATGTTTTGTTATTCATGTTTTGTTCAAGCTTTAGCTTAATAAAATATTTAACTTTTGGTAATATTGTGCCACATATCTTTGATGTTTATTTGAACTTTTCTTATGATATATTTTATATATGTTAATATAAATATGTTAAAAAAATTTATATAAATATTTTATGCTTATGTTTAAATTCATATAATTTTGTTTGGTGACTGTATTTTCTCTTTGGTTTCTATGTTGTATAGAAAAAAATTGTTTTCAGAATGGTTTTAAAGTTCTTTAAGTATCTCATTAATTAGTTGATACTTCATTTATCTTTGTTTTTGACAATTTTCTCAGCATAAACTTACTTTGATTTGCAAATATTATTTCTTTTTTTTTTTTTCAAATATTATCTCTTGATGTCCAAAGAATGTTTCTCCTTTTCTCCCTGAGCTACCTAATTGTTTGCCTCATCTGTAATTATCATCTTATAGTTTTTTCTAAATGTATGTTAGCTCTGTTTCATGTAAGCATAATCAGTGGGATGAGTTTCTGATTTTCTGTGGAATTGCAATAATAATTTGTTTTGCAAATATACCAAAAACTTTCTCATGTAGGAACAGAAGAAACATTTCCAGCTAGGTTTAGAAATATTAGTTAGAAATAATGTCAAGTTCATTTAAAGTTAAGAAATCATTTAGCATCGATTCTCTACTAAAAAACTAGTTGGCACAATAGAATCTATCAAAATTGTATTTATACTGTCTTATTGACATTTACTAACAACATGTCTGTGGATGTTAGGGAATGGAAAAAATGCAATACAGTTTTTAATTACAAAACAATGTAAAAAAGAAGAATTCTCTAATTATATATTGTTTTGACTTAATGTCAGACAAATATATTTGTCTTAAGCAAAGAGCATAAGTGGTTCTTTTCCAAAGAAACTCTTGTGGTGATCATGAGAGATCACACTGTACATTATGTTTTAAAAGTCTTAACACAATGTGGAAACTGTATCATAAAATAAGTTTGCTTAAAAAGAAAATTCTTCCCCAAATTAGTTGCCTCCAACCACATGGCCCATAAAGTATAGTTGCCTTGTAGCATATTTACCATTCTTTTCAGAAGAAAAGGCATCCCTGCCTGAGGGTACTGAGAAACGGAGAGCATAAAGAAGGTATTGATAGTAAACACTAATTTATATCCAGAAGATAAATATTCTCTCTAATTGACTGAATACGCACTGGTGGACTATATATTTCCCTATTAACTAGTGTACCTACTCTGTATGGACAATTTGCAAATGCAGGTTTCTCCAGCCCATGTGATACATGAATAACAGGGGCAGAGTATATTCAACACACAAGCTATCTTGCTAAGTATTGCAAATTAGAGATTTTTTCCCTCACTTACTTTACCTTTCCCAATGTTGAATTTTTAAATGAAAAATAGAGACAGCTATTTGCATTGCTGTCTAATAATATATAGTAGTGTCTAATTACAATAAATAGTAAGGTAGATACTTTCATTGGGCTAATTGTGAATACAGATGACTTCAAAAAGAACTGGCACCTGATCTGTCAAGGATAAACATGAGATATTTCATAGCAGTGCCTACATGCTCCTTGACATTTTAGAAAATTCAGAATAAAGAACAATTAACTGGGAACTGAGCCGCCTTCACGCATAAGTGACTTGGTCTGTGAGGAGAGCACAGAGAACCCCTCAGTTAGTGTTTCCTAAAACTATCCACCAATTTCCACATACTCTAGAACTTCACCACTGGAAAACTACAATGTTAATCGGAGGACAATAAATCAATAAGTATGTCACCATCTCACAGAAACAGATGACAAATTTAAAACAGAATTTTCACCGTTAAGAAAAAATACAGATTTTTTTCACCTTTAAGGAGAAATACAGATTTTTCATCACCTTTCAGGCAAAGTCAACCCTAAATATAATTAGTGCTTTAAGAGACAGGTGAGAGTTTTGATGTATTAAATAAAATGTTAATCAATGAATTAACTGTTTTCAAATATAACAATGTGATATAATTCAATTAAGGGCCATTTTTCAAAGAATAAAAATGCAGTAGGTTAAAAGTTAACAAGAAAAATGACCATAAACACACTGACACACAATCAAAATATGTCAGTATAGTTGTGAAACAAGGCATATAATAAATTCTATATAAGAGTTACACAAATGAAATGGTTAACATCTCCAAAAAAATACACTGTGCTTGGATTCTGCCCAGGACACATTTTTGCTTTTTAAAGCAAACAACACGGGCCGGCCGAGTGGCGCGGCGGTTAAGCGCTGGCTTAGGAAGCCAGCGGCCCTGGTTTGGGTCCCACTTATGAGGGCCAGTGACACTGCCCTCAAAAAAACAAACAAAAACAAAACAAAAAAAAGAAGCAAACAACACATTTCTGACTGGCTGGAAGATTACTAGTCAGCATCACCATTAGCACTGCCTTCCTATAGGGAAGCAAAAGAAATCTCCGTTCTTGGGAAAGTAGCAGGTTATTGTTGTCATGGGGAAGAGTGTATATGTATCAAATGTCATCAAAGACAGGAAGATAAAAGCTGCTATGCATCAGGTATCTAAAAATCTATCAAAGAAATGGTTCTCACTTAGTTAGTGCAGGTTTTCAGTTTTAAACAAATTTTGAAGTGTATAAATTCCATTCAGAAACCTTTCTCATAGGAAGTTAATGAGCACAGGATTCTACAGATAACAGAAAGGTCAATGGCAAAAAAAATTCTAAGAAATTACCACTTTTTCTTAAGAAAATATATACTCTATAAAAATTTCTTCAAAAAGCCCTTTGAAACCTTTCTGATCCTGTAACATAAATGCCTGTAAACTCAGGGAGGCAGGTTTTCACAACTAATTTTCATCCTCTCCATATTCTATCAAAATATTTAAATTTTCAGCAAGAAGCCTATGGGTTGCTGAAGCCAGTTTCTGTCCTCGTGGGTACAAATGCGAGAATTAATATTCTGGAAGTAAAGATGTTAAAACTTGGAATGCAGCTTCACTTGAAAGCGAATATGACAAATTTAAACTTTTAAAAGGTTTACAAATGTGAATTATCTTCCTTTATATTATTTATTTAAATTCTTAACTTTGTAGAAATTGTAGCCACTTTCCTTTTTCAAGATTTTCCCTAAGGATTCACAGGTTAGAAGCTGATTTTATTATAAAAGCATGTGGAGGCAAACGTATGATGTAATTGTTTATACACTTCCAAGACCCTTAGCAACATCTCTGGCAAGGGAAATATGTTGGTTTCATCCCTATGTTTTTTGTTTTTTTTAATTAATGTAATATTAATATACAAAGTCAATTTAATAAGGGTTTATTAGACCCTTTCCTTTGAAGAAACAGAGACTTCTATTCCCCAAGTTCTATTTTAACATGAATGTCACATTCAAGAGAATATCAAAAAAATATAACCAGAATAGATAGCAAAGTCCCACACTAGAAAAGGACAAGAGAGGTACACAAGTGTGATTTTACTTTAACACCTCTGCTTAGAAGGAAATATTCTCTAGTACAATAAAAATCCATTTGAACAGCTAACAAGGTGAAATAGTGAGACTGATTGTTGTTTTTTTGTTTTTTGTTTTTTAATTCCTTGTAAAGCCTTTAATGATGTACATAGTGATGCAAAAGGACATTCAAGAAGAAAATTCACTATGTGGTAGGATTCAGTGATTTTATTATTGTATTATAGTTTCTTATTAGAATTTTTGTTTGTTTGTTTGGTTTTTAAGTATAAGTGGCTATTTTCCACCAAATGGCTTCTAGATAGCTCATCTTGCAATGGAAATACACCACTATCATGCAGTGTCATTAACTCAGTTCAAACATAATTTTGCATAAACTCCTTCTAACTGTTTTTGCTCTAAAGAGAATCCTTTCTGAAGTTACATTCTAAAAACCTTCTGAATATTTCTTAACATCTTATGCCATTATTCATGTGTTTTGTTCCATCTAAAGCTGATCTTTCCTAAGCACATATCTATGCTTCAGAGGATTAGGTAGTAAGGTTAAACATTTCCAATGGGAAATCATATCTTAGTTACACATTCCAAAAACAAAACAAACCCCAGAAATATCATTTTATTTTATTGTCAGTTATGAAGACATTTTTATATTTTCTCAATTTATCTTGGCCTTATTATTTTTACTATTTTTCCCGGTCCTTCCAGTGACTCCAAAAATTCCACTGAAAGACTGAATATACAAATAGACAACAGTAGGACCATGTATGACAATAGAACTTTGACCTTGAACCTTGAGCAAACATCCTGGGACATCAAACTACAACCTCTGTAGCAACCTTCCCAGAATGAGTAAAATTGGCTCAATAATTTCCAGCTTCCCCCTCCCCGTTTTTTACAACTAAGGATTACCAGAGAAAGTCAAATATGCCCTCCAAACCAATCAGCCAAGATGGTCCACTTTTATTGACGTATTTTTCTGTTTTTCCTTGCAAAAATGTGTAATGACTTTTCCGACAACTCAATGGTTATCCCACCTCCAGTGTTCTCATGCCAAAGACCTATAATCATAGCATACCTGAGGCTTTATTTTTTCTACTATAAAGCTTTTCCACTCTCTTGTCTGCCCTTGAATCTCTGCCAAATGCAAGTGATGGTGGCTTGTTCCCTTGCTATATAGCAAGTGCTGAATAATAACTTGTTTGTTCTCATTTGATTGGTCTTTGTTTATTTCCACACCATACATTTATAAGAAGAAAAAAAATAAATTTATAAAGAGAATAATGATTTTCACTCATTGATATAATATTGGAGTGTCAGAAAGTATTGCATTATACCTCATAGGGGACCAGCTTTGCCACTGGTGCAATGCGCATCCTTGTTTGGACAGATGTGGTTAGCTGTGCCTGTGGTATTGGTGACATTCTTGGACTATGGAAAACTGAGCTGGGTTCCAACCCAGGCCCCTGTCGAGATAGAGTGAAAAGGGCTTACACTGATCTATAGTCATTATCTAAGTAGAAAGGATGTGCCCATAGTAGCACGTCAACACCAAGGTCAGTTCCCTAACATGACCAACTTCTCTCTGTTTGTTAGAAACATAACCTGTTTCTTCCTGGTTGATCTGCTCCACAGTTATAAACATCAAAAGCATAGACCTTCTTCCTATTACCTGTGTCAATCCTAAGGTTCACATTTCAGAAAAAAGGATCCAATATACCACTTTAATGACATACAAACAAGATATGTTTTTTTTACTCACTTATTACTGCCCAATCCAATATTAACATTTTCTGAGTCCATATATTATTGGCAGGTTTGCTTTACGTAAGTATAATCTTCATAATGACACAAAATACATGTTCACTGCATATTTGCTAGATAATCAATTAAATAAATGAAGTGCGCTGGTCAAAGATGACTAAGATAAAACTAGGAAAAGACAGTAGCATGAGAAGAAGTAATGAATAAAGCCATCATTTCACAAATTTTCTTTGTTCATTTTCCTCACCCAGGTAGAAGATAGAGTTGGGGATAATTAAAATTCCTAGTCTCGATCTCTAAAAATATAGCATTTCCAGATTCTTTTAGAGACCATGATATCCTCACTTCAGCCTGTAGAAGAGGGAAGCCTTTTGCATCCTACTTTTATTGAGATGAGGAATTTGGCACAAAAATGATGGATGGAAGGAAGAAGAACATACACTTGTGATAGAACCAGAATTATAATTTAAGCCTGTATAATTATACCAAGTGTTGAACCTTCCAAACTGTGAAATCTATAAGGTAGGAACTCTGCCTTGTCATCTATGGGTTGATAACTATAATTTTCAGGAAAAAAAATGAAAGTAAAATCAACTAGACTTATTAGTCTTCATGAGGTAAATGCTGCTATTACTCATGATGCAGTCAAACACTCTGTTTTAAAAGAATTAAGTAACTTGTCCATAAATAGTAAATTGCAGAGCAAGCGTTACAGCCTAATTCTGTCTGAATCTACTTGTTGATATTTTAATCATTCCACTAAATTAAAAAACAACAACAACAACAACAATAAAACAAAAAACCCACAGAGTACCTTTTGCTACTTAACAGCACTTTATTTCTACTGAGTAAAAGTCATGTCAGGCACAATGGCATTTCCAAACCATTTACATTTTTCTTAAGATTTGACTAAATGAAATCCCACCTCCATCTATTAGCAGATGATTTCAAGTGCTAATTTGTAAAGATATTGAAATCATTTGATGTAAACTCTTTTAAGTCTTCTTCTTTCTAACTTGCCTTCACCTGTTCTCAATACTTTATCTGTCTTCTCAGATAATGTTAATTTCTCTCACTAATTTCTTCGCCAGTGTTTAATTTCTATCTTTATCATTGGCTTCTCCTACTTTTGCCATCTGGCTTCTCCATTACTCCTTGAAAACATAGTCCCAATACTCTGCTATTCTTTGAATTAACAAGATTGCTGAATGTCAGTTAATACCTCTGTCACTGTTTATTCATCTATCACTTCCACTTTCAGAGTAATTTTAAATTCATGGCACCATACTAAAATTATTCCAAGCTAGAATATCTTCCCAAGCAACCCATAGGCCTCCAGTCTATTCTTTCTTTAAACTCACATTTTATTCTATATATTGCAAATATACTGACATGTTTTTGTTTGGTGTTTACTGTATGACTCAAACCTAGCATTTGAGCTCTATTTCCCCAGGTCTACTGTTTGCATGTGTGTTCCATTTAATAATTAAAAGTAAATAAGCTCAATGCCTAGAAGTACCTTTTCCAGACCTTCCTCCTTAAGGCTGATCACATCCAAATCAAAATCTGTTCGTAAGCCATTGGTTTTGTTGAAAGTTATTCTGCCTGTGAGACCTTCCCAATGTGCCTAGGGGAAAAGAAAAAAAGGAAAACATAGATTAATAAATAAGTAAAAAAAACAGAAGACACAATTCAACCAAAAAAAATGGAAAACATTATTTTCATTACTTTCCATGAACTTACGTTGCTATGGATTTTTAAAACTTTTTATTATCTTCTGAACTTCGACAGATTTTTTTTTTTGAAATAAATTATTCTAGTCTCTGTATGAAATTTATTGTACCTTTTTTTCATTTTAAATAACACATTTTCTAGATATCACTTTTCTTTATGAGACATTTGAAGATTACGTTTTAAATAGAAAACCACTTTTAGCAAAATGAGAAGAATTTAGTCACTTATTATGATATATGAGATCATGAATCTCTCACTGGAGATTACAAATAGAATTACTGTTATCAAATACCACTCCTAAGTTCATACTAATATGAAAATACACTTACTCTATTACAAGAAAGAAACTGAATTGAGAAAAACCTATCATATACAATTTTGACTGAATACTTTCTCATTAGAATATTTAACTTATTACTTTTGTTTCCCTTAAGTGAGACTGGGAGAAATGTATCAAAATTGCTTCATATCAAATTATACTTCCTGTAGAAGGAGCTCTCCATATAGAAGGAAGTGGGAATATAATAATCCACTTATGTAATTGGTTTACCCCCCTCAGAGGCGAGCAAATATCTGGGCAAATATATATATACATATATATATATATATATACATATATATATATATATATATATATATATATTTTTTTTTTTTAATTTCTTTTTAGTGTAAAAACTTCTCCTATTCTGCTGGCTGTATAGCCCAAATTAGATGGTTTCCAATGTTTGTCATTTGGAAATAGCTTGGACTATAATGTAACATATACTCACAACTATAATGTTTTAAAGAATACATATATCAAGACACAAAAGAGGTAAAACCCAGTAGATTATAGGGAACATGTCAATAAAGATTACAAATGAATATTATCATTACTACATTTCTTAGGCATCGTGTTTTTCTTGTGTACTTATATGTAGGTATTTGAAAATAGTTTTGGGACAATAAATTACAAATAAAATAGGAAAAATTGTAATATACATTTATACTCATATTGGAACATGTCATCTCTGAGCTTAAACATGTGTTAACTGGTCTCCAAAAGAGGAAAAAATTACTTTAACCCAACTTTGTCCAAAGAAAATAATTTCAGGTAATTAACAAAAATGCACATTAATGTAAAAATAGCTAATATTATCAAGAACTACAGGAGTAGAAGAGTAGAATAGTGAAACAAATCTGGGATAAAGACACCATAAGGAGATGTACATCAGGTTAAACTGTACAACTAAAAAAATTAAATCACAAATTCAATTTCTAGCAAGCAGAATAAAGAAAATATGATGAAAACATAATATATGGGGTCCATAATTTAAGACATACCAACTACCCAGGAGCAGCACAGCTTTTCCTGGTACTGAAGATTTCCTGAGAGAAATGTCTCATTTTAGTCCTCAGAAGGGGGAAAACTGTGTGATTTAGTGGACAAGGTCCTTAATAACAACCTCCAATACAGACAATAGTGAGTTTTATACAACTGCTTTACAGGGTTGTTTAAAACATGCCTCAATACTCAAGTGCTGCATTCAGAAAAAGCAATTCTTCAACTAACCAAACCTGTGCATTATGTTTGCATCTCTGATGCTGTTTTAAACCAGAAGTGAACAGAGAATGTGGAGGAACAAATTAAATGCATATTCTTCAGGGAGCATTATTTCACCTGAGAGTTTGATAAGAATTAGACAAGACCATTTCTGGTCATGATGGTGGAGTAGGTAAATGCTGTGCTCACAGGAGGACCACATAAATTACAACTAAACCATAGGACAACAAATATTGAGAATCGTCTGAAGTCTAACTCAACTGAAGCCCTACAACTACTGACATTCAAAAGAAGCCACATTTACACAAGGGAGAATTACGCAGCTATAAAGAAGAAAGAAATCGTACCATTTGCAATGATATGGATGGACCTAGAAAACATTACGCCAAGTGAAATAAGTCAGTCAGAGAAAGACAAATACCATATGATCTCATGTATATGTGGAATCTAAAGAACTGAATAAACAAGCAATGTAAACAGAAATAAACTTAGAGACACAAAGGAAAAATTGATGAGGGCTAGATGGGATGGGGGCGGGCATGAGGGAGAATGGGAAGGGACGAGGCAACATAAACTGGTAACTACAATATTACCACAGGGATAGATAAAACAGTTTAGGGAATATAACCAATAATGTTGTATATATTTTTTAGGGGACCAGATGGACTCATGTCTTGGTAGGGAAACCACTTCATGGATGGTGTAGAGGCCTGACCACTGCACTGTACATCTGAAGCTGCCACTGAATAATATTAGATGTTGACTATAATTTAACACATATATATTCATGGGATGTGGAATATAATGTGGGGACTGGAGTTAATTGAATTGTAATAGATATGTATGATATCCGGGGTGGGAGGGCAATGGAGGGGGAGGGGAAGTCACTTTGTAAGGGGTGAAAAGGATAACTATTGCATTGTTTTGTACATCTGTAACTAATTAAAGAAAAAAAATTGTTGAACTTTAAATACTGACAATTAAATTTAATTTTCAGGTGTAAAAAAAAAGAAGCCACCTGGAGACTGGTAGGAGGAAAACAGACATGGAACGGGCTGGTCCCACACCTGTGTCTGACCATTAAAAATTGCGACGAATATCTCAGCTATAGAGGTCCCCCTATAGGAACAAGGGGTCCCAGTCTCTCCCCAAACCAAGGTTTCAGTGCCTGGGAGAGAAGTCCCCAAAACTTGTGTCTGTGAAAACTAGCAGAGATTGTGGCAGAGTCAGACAGAGGGCAGCAGCACTCCCAGGCATACTTCTTGAAGTGCCCAGCATGGGCTTACTTGCTGATGGACTTGCTCTCAGCTCCAGTGCTTGGACAGCAGCTTGAAAGGCAACAGGAACATACAGGGAGGAACTGAATTGTCTAGCTTCAAAATGAGGGCTGAAGGAGTAACTTTCTCCCAGGTGGAGAAACTTGCATCAGCCATTGTTTTTTTGTTGACCCCTCTTACTACTTGCGTGCAGACAAAAGCAAAGCAGATGCATGAAGCTCCATCAAACTGCCTATCACCTTTCTTCTGCCCCACCCTAGTGATTCCCTGAGACCATGCCTCACCTACCTTTTGGCCATACCCAAGCTGCTTCCAGTGGCTTTTCTGCACAAATGGCTTGCCTTGGCTCACGCTGTGGACATTCCTAAAATCTCTCAAAGGTTCGCAAAACCCAAACAAGTAGTATCTGGCTTCCTCATGTCATGTACCTCTGGCTGAGCAGCCCTAAGCCCGGCCCTAGCACCAGCTGGCCTTTGTTTGCAGCTTGGGCTGTCTAGGCAACTCCAAGCACAGTATGGGTGGTGGCCAAATCTGGATTGCTTTGGGGCTCATGCAAGGTGGCCCAGGGCAGGGCATAGATTGCAGCTGAACTTGGCCTGCAGCAGGTCCTTTCTCAGGAGGCCCCAGGGCTGGCAGTCTCAGTGGTCAGCTTTGGAATGGGTTGGAACACCACCCAGCCACCTCCAAAGATGATGTTCCTAAAGGGAAGACTGGGAAGGCACCAGAACCCTCCTCTCTAGGGTCAGCCCCTAGACAACAGCTCCTCCACTATAGTCATGGCCAGTCCTCACAATCAAGGAGCCCAAGGGTTAATTCCTTCCATTGATGTTTAAAAAACAATCAAGTCTCAACTACAACAGGAGGACATATACAACCCACACAAGGAACACACCTGAAGCACCCAGCTCTGGTCACCAAGGAGATTGCACCACTGGGTCCCACAGGACACCTACTACATAAGGCCACTCTATTAAGATCATGAAGCATAGCAGCCCTACACAGAAACAAACAAAGGGAGGCAGCCAAAATGGGGTAACAAAGAAACATGTCCCAAATAAAAGAACAGAACAAAGCTCCAGAAAAATAACTAAACAAAATGTAGACAAGCAATCTACCAGATGCAGAGTTCCAAACACTGATTATTAGGATGCTCAGTGATCTCAGGGAAAACTTCAACAAAGAGATAGGAAACATAAATATGAAGATAGAAAACATAAAAAAGAACCAGTTAGAAATAAAGACTACAATAACTGAAATGAAGAATACAATAGAGGGAATCAATGGTAGATTAGATGAAGCAGAGGACTGAATCAGCAATTTAGGAGATAAGGTAGCAGAACATATCCAATCAGAAGAGCAAAAAAAAAAAAACAAAAAGAATCCAAAAAAATGAGGAAAGTTTAGGGGCTTCTGGAATAACATCAAGTACACCAACATTTGCATTATAGAGGTACCAGAAGGAGAAAAGAAAGAGTGAGGAATTGAAAATCTATTTGAAGAAATAATGACAAAATATTTCCCTAACCTGGTGAAGGAAATAGATATACAAGCCCAGGAAGTGCAGAGAGTCTCGACAAAGATGAACCCAAAGTGGCCCACACAGATGTACACTGTAATTAAAATGCCAAAGGTTAAAGGCAAAGAAAGAATCTTAAAATGGCTAGAGAAAAGCAGGTAGTTACCTACAAAGGAGCTCCCATTAGACTGTCAGCTGATTTCTCAACAGAAACTTTGCAGGCCAGAAGGGATTGGCAAGAAATATTCAAAGTGATGCAAAGCAAGGACCTACAACTAAAATTATGCTACCCAGTAAAACTATCATTTAGAATTGAAGGACAGAAAAAGAGCTTCTAAGACATGAAAAAGCTAAAGGAATTCATTACCACCAAACCAGTATTATAAGGAATGTTAGAGGGACCTCTTTAAGACAAAAAAAAGAAAAAAAGGAAAAAAAGGAAAAAATATGAAGAATAAAATGGCATTGACTAGATATCTATCAACAATCACTTTAAATGTAAATAGATTAAATGCTCTGATCAAATGTTAGGGTCGCTGGCTGAATGGATAAGAAAACAAGACGGTTACATTTTTTGTCTTAGTTCAAAAGCACACATGGACTGAAAGTGAAGGGATTGGAAAAAGATATTTCATAAAAATAGAAACAAACAAACAAAAAAGCTGTAGTAGCAATACTTATACCAGACCAAACAGACTTTAAAACAAAGGCTATAACAAGTGACAAACCGAGATGTGAGGGGCAGCCTAGGTGTCGGTCCATGGAAAAATGGATAAAGAGGAAGTGATATATATATATGGAAGGGAATGGCTTCATGCCATCTGTGGCAGCATGGATGGACCTGGAGGGTATTTTGCTGAGTGGAGGATAAGGCAGAGAAAGACAGATGCAATGTAATTTCACTTAAATGTGGAATCTAAAGAACAAAATAAACAAACAAACAAAACAGAAACAAACTCATATATACAGAGAATATTTTGATAGTTGCCAGATGGGAGAGGGGTGTGGGGAATGGGCGGAAATGGGGAAGGGATTAAGAAGTACAAATTGGTTGTTACAAAGTAGTTATGGGGATGTAGGGTAGAGCATAAGAAATATAGTCAATAGTATTTAATAACTATGTATGGTGTCAGATGGGTACTGTATTTATTGAGGTGATAGATGGGAGGGCAGTGGGGGACAGGGTGAAAAAGGTGAAGGCATTAAGAAGTATAAATTAGTAGTTACAAAACAGTCATGGGGATATAAAGTAAAGCATAGGCAATGTAGTCAATAATATGGTAATAACTATGCATAGTGCCAGGTGGGTACTAGACGAGTCAGGGGGATCACTTCTTAAATTATGTAAGTGTCTAACAACTATGCTGTACACCTGAAATTGATATGAAATAATATTGAATGAAAATGTAATTGAAAAATTATAAAAGGAGGAAAAAGATGAAGGGGAATAAGAAATTCAAATTTTCAGGTATAAAAAAAAATAAGTCATGGGGATATAATAGATAGTTTGGGGAATATAATCAATAATATTGTGATAGTGTGGTACAGTTTCAGATAGTTGCTGGACTTATCATAGTGATCACTCCTTTAGGTATATAAATGTTGAATATTATTTGCACCTGAAATTAACATAATATTTTATGTTAGCTATATTGTAATAAAAGTGTTTTTTTTTTTTTTTTTGAGGGCAGTGTCACTGGCCCTCACATGTGGGACCCGAACTGGGGCCACTGGCTTCCCAAGCCAGCGCTTAACCATTGTGCCACTCGGCCGGCCCCTGTAATAAAAGTTTTTAAGAAAAGAATTAGACAAGAAAATATCATGGATAATCTTTGCCAAGGACCTGGAGATTCTTAATTATGATCCTATTTGCACTTTTGTTTTCACGATGAATAATTTATTATATGATGAGCTGATGATTTCTTTAAAGCCATTAATGAAAAATCTTACATGGTAATGCCTGTGATTTTTCACAGCAAAGATTAAATTTTCATAGTTTAACTTTCATAAAAATACTCCTATTTTAATAAAAGGAAAAATATCCTAAGCTGGCAAAGGACTTTTCTTCATGATAGAAAAAATAGGAAGAATGTGTGTGTGTGTGTGTGTGTGTGTGTGTATGTGTTGTGTATGATTTTTAAGAATTTTCCCTTTTTTTGTCTCCCTATGGGCATGCTTAGTTTATGAATATAACAGAAGTAATAAGCAATGATATATGGCCATAAGAATGGTTGCATTAGGCAATATGAAGTAAACTTTGTACTTTTATGAATCCATATATTCTGTTTTATGTTAACTGTTAATATAATTAAAATAACTAGCCATTATATTTAAGAGCCATAGATCTAAATAACAATTATTTAAGATTTATAATTTGAATTTAATTTAGTGTAGTGCAAATGGCATTCATGTTAAAAATTCATTACATATTTTATTGCCTCAAATATAAACAAACATTCTTTAAGCATGTATATCTCCACCTAAAAGAAACGTAACACACATAAAGATTCCAGAAGATGAAACTAACGATACAATAAATCATAGATCACCAATTTTCATGTTTGCACAGTTACAGATATGTATTTTGAAAGATACCCATTTATTTATCATGCAATTTTCTTCATTCTTTTCTAAAATATTTAGTAAAAATGTTAATTTTGCTTGTATTGGGGGAAGAGGGAAAGTTTAATTTAAAAAATAAAAGTAAAATGTTACCTGTTAGAAAACTTGCAATAATCTCAATGCATTCAGCTTGAGGACAAAAGAGACAAGACATATTGATATACATCTCCTGACATACCTCTTTAATTAAGCTCATAAAGCGGGTCCCAAAGCGCCAGGGTTTGTGTCGATTACACTGTAAGGAACTGACTGTCATCTGGGGAAACTGCTGGACGCCCACAGACACGACGTGCACAGCATCATACATGAGAGCTGCATCAGTCTGAAAGCCAAGAGAAAAGGAAATATGGAGTCAATACAAATGTGAAACCCACGATGGGTTGTTTGGAAGTAGACAGAAGGAAGGGATGAGATAAATATATACCCACTTTTTCTTTATGTAAGGTACAAAACAGTATCTCCACATGCTCTGATTCTCTTGTATAAGATACTGTGATCTCCCATCCAAGTACTAACCAGGCCCAACCCTGCTTATCTTCAGAGATCAGGTGTGGTGAGGGTGGTATGGCCATATATACTACAGGATTGTACACCTGAAATCTAGGTGACTTTACTAATCATTGTCACCCCAATAAACTTTAATTAAAAAAAAAAAGATATTGTGATCTAATTACTACATCAGCTCAATTAAAACATTTGACCTACCCTCCCTTTCTGGACGTGATAACCCAATGTCACATTGTCCTAGTATCTGGTATCTCTGTTGAAATAAAAACTGAGTGAAGACATTCATTATTTTATTTTTGAGGCTACCTCTTTCTCTGTCTTACCCTCTCATCTACACAGACACACACAAACTCACTCTCTCTCTCTCTCTCTCTCTCTCTCTCTCTCTCTCTCACACACACACACACACACACACACACACACACACACACACAAAATGAATGAAATTGCTAATACTTTGAATAGCTACAGAAATTACATATTGCATATAAAAATAATCAATTTCCTTGTACAGGAGTTAAAAAAAAAAAAAAGACTTAATGGTAGATTCATCTAAAAAAACTTAAAAATATAAACCCTGATCTTTACTTCAGTTTTTCAAAAGGTTCAATCTCAAAAATGATGCTATAGTTTTGAATCTCAGTACACATATTAATCCCTTTTGAAGAAACTAAGCTTAATCCCCTCTACTGTTTTCTTTTTTCGAAATTACCATATGAACTGAAGTTCATTTTGGCTTCTCAAGTAAAACAAATATGAATTCCTCTGTGTTTGCACCTGCTCAAGTTACTGACCACTTTAGAGGTTGATGATACAAATAAAATGTTTACAAGTCATAACAAACCAGAGGTTCAGCCATTGTCAAGTGCTATGTTAAATGGACCCTCACATCGTGTTTGCCGGATCCATGCCGCGCTCACTACCTACGGAAGAGGGCCACATTGACAGTGCTGGTTGAACTTTAGGCCATCTGCTTGGCATGCTTCAGAAAAAAAGCATATATTTCCTCTTCTCATTCACACAATTAGTGAGCTGTGAAATGAATTCCAAAATGAATAGGAACCCTGTAGATTATAGTGTTTGCCACAATACAATACAAAATGAGTACACACAGTAGCTTTCATGCAAATAGATCCTAAGGAACTCTACCACATAAAATGGAAGACAGCTAAAGAGCACCATGCAATGACAGAACATAATAATAATGCCATTTTATAGTACATAAATCTTGGGGGAATGTAGTTCAGATTCATAACCTTCATTTTGTAAATATCAGCTGATTATTTTCACATACTCTGATGGCTGCGTAGTGAAAACTAGAATGGTGGAGTTGATACAGGCATGCATCATGAGCCAAAGGTTTAGACTGATATTTGTCTTCAGCAGGAATTAACATTCAGAGGATATATTTCATATACCACACAGGTGGTCATAAAAATAGTTCCCAAGATATAGAAGACACATTTGACTTCACAATAAATTATTTCTTTAAAAAATATCGTTGTTAACTAAGTATAGAGAGAAATGAACACTTTTAGACACTATTACTTGTAGATGAAAGATAAAGGGCAATTTTGCGATTTGCACCACAAAGGTGCCTTAAAAAACCCATGTTCTTTTTAATCCAGTAATTGCTCTAAGAAAATCGGAGATAAGAACAAAGGTTATATACATTATTCATTTCAAAAAATATGTAAAAGTAGAAACCTATTGAAAGTTCAAAATAAGGAAAAAATAATATCACAATGATATGTTACATAACCATTAAAAATCATGTTTTTAAAAATAATCAGTTAGATCAGGAATTACATGTGAGACGCTACATGTAAAAATAGATTATACAGCACTGTATTTCCAGCATCAGCCATTATATATGTCTTTATAAGGATTTAACATGGGCTATTTAACTTATTTAATTCTCACAATAATGATTTAATAATAATACCACTATTGTTCCCATTTTACACATAATGATAGCAAAGTTTAGAGAAATTAAATAATTAACAGAAGTTGCACAGTTAAGAAGTGGAGAGAGGCCCAGATTCAAACATCCTCTCTGCTTATAGCTAGTATTCTTAACCACCATATCACAAGTTATATGATCAACCACCACAACCAAAACAAACAAACAAAAGCAACAACAAAGAAAAACAAAAAGAAGAAAACACACTGAAATGATTACTCTTGGAAATAGTAATGAGTACAGTTTCAATTTTTTTCTTAATGTTTTAGTCTTTTTAAGATAAAAGTTTTCTAAATGCCACTGTAATTATTCCCAAGATTTTATCTATTTCCACAAAATAAAAGAACACAAACTATAATATTCTTATTATCCCACCATGATTTATATGATCTAATGGGACTTATATGAAAGTTCTAGAATAGTAACTTTATCTGAAATGACAATGCTAGGAAAGAATTTTGCTTAATTCAGAGTTTGAAGAACTGTTTTTGGTACTTAGCTTCAGCTTCAAGATCAGAGGACTCACTGGTCGATAACGAAACTATTTGAGATCTGTGATTTTAAGTGCAATCATTAAAAAAAAAAAAACAATATTTATGAAACTGTAAGTTAAATCCTAAAGACAAATTGTAAACAGGTAAAGAGTTGTTGATCAAATTACTTCTTGAATTCTCAATTTAAAATACGTTGAATTATGATACAGCAACAAATAAAACTTCTGAATTTATTTCCATGTATTTCCATCAGTTTAGGGTACTTTTGTTTATCCTACTGTTAGATTAGTTGTTTTATGTGATCATATGGATACATTTTTCATTTAAATTTGATATCCCATAAGACTTATCTTCATTTTCTGCTTTGAAAACTGTACCTATGCAAATTATTCCACTTTTGAAAAGCTGTGATTAAACTGTGTCAGTGATTAAACTGTGTTTCAAAAATTTTTTTCTTACTTTTTTATAAAAAAATGCATCCACTTGAAAATTTTTCTTATATTAGTAAAAATATTAGTTAACATTTGTTCAGTATTTTCTATGTGTGAGGCATTCTCCGTAAATCATTTCCTTATTTTTCATAACCATAATCCAGTTGGAAGTTCATTGAGGAAATTGAGGCAGAGAACAGTTAAGAAACTAGCACCTGTGTTAATTTCTTTACCTTCTCACAAAGACCATATTAGGTGATCTTACTATTATTTTAGCGAGGAGGAAGCCGAAGCTTAGCAAGGTTAAAGTAATTCTCTCAAAGTCTCATTGCCTTGAGAAACAAGAGTCAGAAAGCAAGACTAAAGAGAGCTTAGGTCTTAACTACCTTCCAAACCGTCATAACAGGGCTCTGGCTGAAATAGGACTCAGAAACAAGACTTAGAAACAAAATCAGGCAAGTCCTCATTCTTACAACCACCATCCGAGCTATCATTACTGACTACCTCCCTAAGCCATATACCCACTGAAACCATAAAAGACAATGGAGAGGAAATTGAAGGCAGCAGGTCTCTTATTTTTGGAGGTTCTGCTGAATACCAAGCGATTATGTTCACAGGCCCCACAGAGAGTAACTACATCTGAGCGGGGATTCAAATAAAAGCTCATTTGGCTCCCAAGTTAGATTTTTTTTTTCTTTATACATCATAGCTACCTCAAAAAACAGTTTCAGAGTTAAACATAACTGTAATTTAACCAATTCAATTAAAATGGAATATGTGTACAATTTGGCTATTGACATTCATATGAGAAGATTAGATAAAGTTGTAGTCATTCACATCCTAAACTGCAAAGGCAAGCTTAGGAGAAAAAAATAAAAAAAATAAAAATTGGCAGTGAAGACAAAACAATCTGTCCTATTTTCTCTCTTTCAAGTATAATTACTCATTTATATATAAATAGATCACACTTATTGGAAAGCTAGAATATCTGTTCACCCTGGGAATACAGCTCAGAAGAAAGCACAAGATAGATACAGAACTAAGCATAGACCTCATGCCTCATTGCTAGGTCAAGCATCTATTGATAGCAATTGGAGCTCCTTGAGAGCCTACCTCAGACTAGATTGGAGTAAGAACTTTATTTTTCTTTCCAAAATAAGTTAGTTAACCTACAAAGAAAGTCTGTCATTCAAAATCTAGTTTTGCAAACCTTTAAAATTGTGCAATATAGTCCTACACATCTCAGTAAAACTGTAGTCATCGTTTTACAAGGTGGCTTAGATCATGAAAAATGCCTCTGCCTACATTTTTTTTTCTTTCTGAGGGCAGTGTCACTGGCCCTCATATGTGGGACCCGAACCAGGGCCACTAGCTTCCCAAGCCAGCGCTTAACCACCACGCCACTTGGCTGGCCCTACATTTTAATTATACATTAACCATCTCATTAACATATTGTTGGATTTACCTTATATGTAGTCTAATTACTTTTAGATATAGAGATGCAGGTGGAAGACTGACAAATGCTACTTTCTATGGCTGAGCTATTGCCACTGAAATTGGTTTAGTCACCCAGTGCTATTTCATCTATCTCTCGCCCAGTGCTATTTCATCTATCTCAAGTAACCTCATGTCTGAGGAGAGTTTAAAGTATTGAAAAAACAGTTAAATATGCTAACAGTTTTTTATGTTCTGGAAAAGTCAACTACATATTTTTAAATAATTGAAGAATCAGGGAAATCAAATACTCTCAAAAATTTCAAATGATAAAAATTATTATTGTTTAATAGTTTTTAAACTTGTATGTATAATCTAAACAATCTCCAATATATAAAAGCAGGAATAATAATGGATTATATGAATAGTTATAATATTTCTATGTATTTTGATTTAATTTACAGAAGAATCTGGTACTAAGCAGTAATTACCAAGTGTGTCCATGTTGAGTATATATGTTAATGCATTTCTGTTTCTGATCACTATAATCATCATTAAACATCTTCTTTGTAAAATTAGGGGATAGATGTTTTATAAGATAAAAGAAACAGTTTATGTGCATGCAGCATGAAGCAAATAGTTAGAAATGAACAATTATGAACTGCATACAATCAGAGCAAGGAACATTGGTACATAAAATCTCTCAGATATACTAAAAACTTCTCTTAGCAAAAAATGTCAAAATTATTTATTTTTCTTTCCAATTAGGGGACATTCTTTTGGAATGCTCTGTCCCCCAGGTAGCATGGTGTCTAGGACCTCCACTGAATTTTTACTTGGAACATCGACTTTTTAATTATTTTCTCTATTCTGACAAGCAGAGTTACATTTGTGACAATGTCATTCTGCTTAAGCACTGTGTATATTTGGGCTCTTAGCCTGGACTCCAAACATACTCAATATTGTATGTAATAATTTACATTTCAATGTAATCACTCTTAAGCACATTGTGATATATGTTCATATCTTAAGTGTAGTGATGGTTATATGGGTGTAAATGTATGTCAAAACCTACCAAATTGTATAATTTAAATTTGGGGAGATTATATTATGTCAATTTTACTCTATCACAGCTATTAAAAATACAAAAAGTAATTGTGCGTTTTTCTGGAAAGATGATTCAAAGATTTCATTTTATTCTAGAACCTTCCAACTAAGCATCACTGATCCATATCCTCTCTCTTCACTGCACATTATAGTAATTTTAATAAAAACTGCTTTCTCCCTTTTTTATCTTCTTTCTAGATCACAAGCATCTTTTGGATAATAACCATAACTATATTTTTAATATCCCACACAGTATTCCATACATTGTCTTCCCATAGTAACTGTGTAAACACATTTTTCAATAAATTGATGAATTCAGCCAAAAAGTTCATTTAAACTATAAAAGAAATAGGTATTATGGAGTTCTGAACAACAGTCACACTTTGCCATCTCACTAGAATGTATTACCTCCCAGAGGTACAGTGAACTGAATCTGCCAGCAATTCAGACCAGGAAGGAATGTGAGTACAGCCTCTGTCCCGTTTCTAAATGAATTTATAGTAACAGTTCTGTGAACACATTTATCTTTCCATTAAATAAGTGCAGGCAGGTCCCTTTGAGATCTGAATGCTAGCTGGCAGGTGGCAGATCCATTCTGCAACTCCTATGTCTCGGTTTTGCTCATTTCTGAATTCCCATCTGAAGAATAGTGCATGGAACAAAAAGCAGAAGAGTCTAGTAAATGGAATTTAAGTTTATGAATTCTGGCTCTTTCATTGACTTGATCTTTTATCTAAAATAAATAATCAAAATTATTCCCCTTAGTCTTGTTTCCTCATTTTATAATTGAAAATAAAAATGATGATCTGCCATATCACTTCCTTACTGAAAAAATCAGTTTGAAAACCAGACAGTTCCAGGAGGAAAACAATTACATATACCATTTCTTCAGTTAGAAGATGAAGATATTAAGGGTGGTGGGGAAAGGGGTGGATTTCTGACCTCTGATGCTTCTTTGCACAGTCAGCACAAGCTTAAATGGGATGGAGAATCACCCACCCCTCCGAGCAAGAGTCACGCATGGAAGGCAGGCTTGTGTTCACTCATTCAGCTGGCACACTACCCCCAGCACTCTGCCCGGCACAGAGCAGGTGCTAACTGAACTGAAGGACTAATGAAGAAATGGCCTCAGACCCAGTCGGGAGCCAATTGTCTGAGACAATTCTCCCAGTTACACTGCAGCTGCCATTATGCTTTCTCTGTTGCCGGCTCTTTGTACTACTCTGAAACAGAGTTTTTTCCCAGCAGCTGCGTGGACTGCACAGACTGCATGAGATAATACATGAAAGCAGTTTGCACAATCCCTGGCACATGGTGCATAGGCAGGTGTTCGATGATGATGATGATGATGATGATGATGATGATGAACACCGGAAGAGCGGTAATCTCTTCCACATGGATACCATCCAACACAAGGAACTGGTTTAGAAAGTGTAATGTTTCAACTTTCCACACCCACTGTTAGCCTAAATGAAGGAACAGGCCTCATGCTGTTCAAGGAAGCAGATCAAGTTCTGGAAGGAGAAGCACAAAGGAAATTATCATACCACAATTTGTGATTCCTGTAAAATGTGATGTGTATACAATGCCAAGATTCAGACCAAAAAAAAAAAAAATACTGAAGATATAAGCATTACCTGACACATTTAAAATTAAAGAATGAATGTAAGTGGTAAAATATTACAATATCTTGCATTTGTTACTAAACAAAGGGCTGCTGTTAGACAGATAATTACATACCAGCAATGTGAACCTGGACAAATCTGTGTCATATTTTTTCTAGGCCTTAGTTTCTTCATCTGTAAGAGGAGGGGCTAGAACCAGGTGGATTTTAAGGTATCCTGTGGCCTACATTTGTATTCTAGAAAATTCACATTTCATTCTGATTTTATTTTGGCCTTTGTAATACAATCATAAGCTTAATTTATCTATTTTTCACCCCATAATTCTTTATGTTTTGTGTGCTTGTATAATAAACTTTTGTATCAATATTTCATACAAATTAATAAGGGCAATCAAAAGTTACTTTCTGCAGTCATTGTCTGTGTTAACTTTATGCAAAGCCTGCTTATCCCAATAAAACCTGCCAATACTTGTATTATATTTCCTTTGTTTTAACCTACTGTTAAACTTCTCACCCATATTAAAACCAATCCTAGCCTTCTGATACTCTGCAGAGGAAAGCTAAAACCCTTTCTCTCTTATCCAAAGTCATTCACTAATATGCCAGTGTTTCATCTTCCTTTATATCCTTTTGCACAGTCAGAGCACAGATATGCTTATACTTCACGTTTTTGAACTAACCAGAAAAAATTCCTATATTGCCAATTAGTTAAATAAAAGGAGATTCCAAAAGCTGCATGATGAAAGATCTTTAAAAGGTATATGAATTTTTGTATCTACCTGTATGGGATTTGGTGCCCATGAGGGCAAAAAGGCATAAAGGCTGAAAGGGAAGATAAAGAAAGGAGAGGGGAAATAATAGAATGGGTTCAGCCTCACAAATTGATGAGTTGGGAAGAAAACTCAGATTCAGCAATACTCTGAAGATCAAGTGAAGGAGACAGCACTGGATGATAGTGTTGCCGGGATTCAGCAAAGGGGCCTCGGCCAGGATTAATGCATGTGTAATTAATGAATCCATTTGTTTGGTGTTCCTTTGAATTTTTGAATTTAAATACATGCCTATGTCTCTTCAAATCTATGCTCACTGGTTTAAGCTAAAAGTTTAAAAAAAAAATAGTGACAGTCAGTTAAACTATTTTGAACAAGAACTAGTAAAATATAGTCCAAAATGTGGCTGATGCTAATTTTGACAGTAAGAGTTTCTATTGTTTCTTTATGTTTGTATTATACAATTTTGGACTTTCAATCTTGCATGAACTCTTGCTGGATGCCATTTTCCCTAACAACATTCAATAAGGTAATTTTACAAACAGCATTATTTCACTGTAAGTGTTTAGAGAGCTATAAGGTAAGAAATTCAGTCCACGGAGCTTTAACGTTGTAATTGTGAAATCTTTAGATGACTATTTTGCATTCTTTCCAAGAATTATAGGTATTTACCATGAATATTTTCTATACAATTTTCTTTCTTTCTTACATATATCTTTAAAATGTACTATTTCCAAACAGAAAATCCTATTTGGTTTTACTGCCACACTTTCTAAACTCCTCTAAACATTTATATATACATTCCAAGATGTTTAGATCTTTGTCAAACACCACATGGAGAAACTCTTCACTTTTTAAATATAAATGATTAAGGGACAGCTGTGAATTGAGTTAGAAAATGCCAACAGGTTTTCAATTAAAAGTTTCATTTACCTAATGTAATTATTCTTACCTAATTAAATTTTTTCCACTAAGATCAGTCCGTTGAGATATCTCATTCTCTTTTAAAACATTCCATGAAGCTCTTACTAACATCCATGAACCACACTGTATTGATGGGATTGTTAATGAACTCTCTAGCAACAATGCACTAGACTTAATAACTTAGACCCAGTTAAATCTTGTCTGCTTTGTACTACATTTGGTACTGCTATTGATCTAGAGAAGAGTCAATATCAAGGGAAAGTAGTCTTTGCACTTCCAGCTGGTCTACAATACATCCATTATCTTGATATTTGGAGCTCAAATTAGCTTCATGTATTTAAATATTTACATTCATCAATATTGTTTATACTTACTTTTTTAATATGATAAATTAAAATAGATTTTCATGTTGTTAATAGACTGATTCTTTCTAATTTGAGATACAGGAGTATGCAAACCAAATATAAACATCAGAAATTTGGATTCATGAGTTCATATGTTCATTTAAATTATAATTCCAAATGCCTATAAAAATTGGGAACTTAAGACTTTATATAAAATGTACCCAAACCAAAAATTAAATTATAGTAAAGATCTATTTTAAGCATGAAAAATAATGTAGAAATTAATATATACATTTCTGGAAAGATAAAATGGTAGAAATGCAAATAAATCATATTATGTAGCCTTTATAATATTTTTATGTTCTTATTATATGTTTAGCTTTCTATGTTATACATATTACTATAAAAATTATAACAGTAACTTCTTGCAGAAATGTGAGAAAGTAAAAATATCATGGAAAGTTAATGGGGCTTAAAGCTTTAGCTTTGTAACTTACTAGTCGCTATGGGATGTCATCTTTCTTAACTTTATTTTTATCATCTTTAAAATATGTTGGCCAGTGGGTGCCCAACTAGCTCAGTCAGTAGAGCATGAGACTATTAAAATATATGTAGGCCAGTAATCTACCTCACAGAGTTAAAGATCAAGTTAGAAAATTTTACAAAACTGTAAATTATAAAGATTTTTAAATATGCCATAATTATGAAGCAGAGTAACTGAAACCTCAAGTATGTTAGCAACTGAAAATATCAATTTAGATCAGGCAGACATGTCAGACAAGGGTACATTTTATCTCCCTACTTTGCTCAATCTGTACACAGAACATATCATATGAAAAACTAGGCTATACTCAGAGGAAGGAGGAGTGAAATTGGTGAAAGAAATACTAGTAACTTAAGATATGCAGATGATACCATCTTACAAATAGAAAGTAGCAATGATTTGAAATGAATACTGTTGAAAGTGAAAAAAAAAAGTACTAAAGCAGTACTGTATTTGAACATCAAGAAGACAAAAAAAATGACTACAGAAAAAATACATAACTTTAACATAAAAGACATCAAAATTATTAGAGGTTTTACTTACCTTGGAAGAACAACAATGGAAGAGTTAGGAAAGATCACTAAGGGCAAAGATATGTCATTAGATGCTAAGGCTAAAATTATCCACATCCTCATATTTCCAATTACTATGTATGGGTGTGAAAGTTGGATAGTGAAGAAACTAATAAGAAAAAAATCAATTCATATGAAGTATGGTGTTGGAGGAGAGCTCTACAGATATCCTGAACTGCCAGAAAGATGAACAAATGGATTCTACAGCATATTAAGCCTGAAATGTCACTGGAGGCAAAAAAACGGCAAAACTGAAGTTGTCCTACTTGAAAACATCATGAGAAGTCAAGGCTCTTTGGAAAAGACAATAATACTGAGAAAAATAGAAGGCAGCAGAAAAAGAGGAAGACCCATATGAGATGGCTTAACTCCATGAAAAAGAGGCCATGGGCATGAGTCTATAGGAGCTGAGTAGGGCTGTTGAAGGCAGAACACTGTAGAAGTCTCTCATTCATAGGGTTGCCAAGAGTCAGAGCCAACTCAACGACATGTAACACACAGCAGTCTTAGAGGAAAACACACACACACACACACACACACACACACACACACACACACACACTGATTTTCATACCCATATTTTACAGTGTACCTTAGATTCCTAACTTGAAGACATCCCATCTCTCCACTACTTTAATTGACATGATTATTTCCTATTTTGAATATACATTGATTTAACTAATTATCATTTTATTGCCATGAGAAAATGCCTTTGTGTACTCATTCATAGGTCTCTTGAATATACCTTTTTTTATATAAACATATATTTTTCCCAATTGCCTTTTATCATGTCTCTAGGTACTCACAGTGTGATCCACTCATTCAATAATATATATAAAGGTTATTATTGTGTTATTGACATCAAATAGAATTAAGAGCTTGGGTAATAAAACTCAGAAATCAAAGATCATTTAGACCTTTGGGGTACTCACAGTAGATGAATGGGACACATATGTAAACCAATACTCTTAATATAATGCCATATGCAGGATAATATAGGGGAATCTAATTTTGCCTGAAGTAGTGCCTATCTATTGATATATTAGAAAGTAGTCATAGTTTATTTTTTTTCTTTAAACATCCAGAGCTACAAAATGAGTGGGGAAAGCTATGAAAACAAAAGTTGGAAAGAATGATGGGGTCAAGGGAAAAAACAAACCTGAATTCTCACTATTTTTTTTTAAGATTACACTTTATTCATAATATTCTGAGATTTTTTTAACAACTCCTTTCAGAAAATTAGAATATGCTTGTCCTTTTATGGGATAAATTTAAATAATTTCCCTAAAGTGCAGTCTTCATATATAATTTCTTCTTAGAATCAATCTAAGTGGAAGACTGAAAGGGTGGAGCATGGAACTCAGAAGACTAAGACTATGATTCTAAGTAAGTCATGTAACATCTTTGATGAGATCTATTGTTTTGCCTCCTCAGTATCTCTTCTTATTGCAGCAGAACCCTCTTCCCCTTAAGTCTATTTCCTGACACAATCTCCTAACTTTGAATGTTCCAAAACTGGAAACAACCACTGCTTCAGGCATGACCAAGTGACACAAGCTTAGCTCATTTGTTAAACCCAGGCTTTTTAAGGGAGCCATTGGGAAAGAGGCACATTTTTCTTCTGAAGTTCTGTATCAGTGGATATGAACCTCATTGCCATCTCTGCACCTCTGTCTGAAAATGAAGACAATATAGAAAAAAGAGGAAGTGAAAGACAGAGAGGAATCTGTTTATGACTTTCTTTGGGAACCTGAATTTAATTGTACTTGGCGACAGTTATCCTGTAATTCATGAGCTAGAGGACCAGTGTGATTTAACTTTACTATTAACTAATTTTAATGAAATTTTAGACAATTAGAATGGCAAGGACTTTAAATAATACAGTCTTAGACTTCAGTTTCCTCAAGGAAAAATTAGATTATTACTTCTTCTATCTCTTCATAGAGTTGGACTATACGTTAAAAAAAAAATGTATGTAAAAGCAGGCTATCTATAATTAAACACATTAAAGTTTTAGAAAATATAATTGTTATATTAAATTCACTAAATATATAACTACTATCATCTAACTTTTAAGACTTCTAATTCTTTGTAGAAAAACATTTAATATAGTAGGAAAATCTTAGATGACTACTAAGATATTGTGAATTGGTTACACTTACAAAATCACAAAAGGAGGCAACAGTGAGATGACAAAGGTGTACATCCTATACGTACCAAAATACATGCATTACATTGTCTGAATCAACACTACCCTACCTACTGTGAATTATACAGATTCAGGGACAATCAGAATATGAACTGAAGCAAAAACTTTATGGTACACTGCTGTGAACATTATTAAGAAAGAAATCATTGAGGACTCCAAAACCAAATGCAAGCTAATACCCACGATGCCCTTACAGTCAGTAGGTTAATAGCCTGACATAAACATTGGAAATGACAGATTAAGTTGTATCAGTTAACTCTTGACATTTATTGTTTTAGTTTTATACTTGAAACAAATTATAAATTGCTAACCAAGGAATAAAATACTTTCATTACAACATTTTTTTTTTGCACTGAATCTTATGCCATTCAGAAAATTTATTCAAAGTAGACAAAGAACAGGAGGTGAGGGTGATGACACTTTACTCAGGAGAAAAATTAGTTTCATCTTCCTTACTTGTTGGATTTCACAACTGAATAGCTGCAGCCAAAATAAGAAAGGAGGGTAATGTATGGCATGAACTCAGTGGAAAGCAAGAAGGAATAGCAATTCCACAGAGAAATTAGCAGCAAGAGGATGTTATAAATGTCTTAATAGGCGTAATAAGAATGATCACCAGAGGAAACATAAAGAAGTTTAGGAAACGATAAGGCAGTAAAGATAGAAAATAGCTTAAAATATTCTTTCGTTGTTAGTTGAAACATAGAAATTTGATAAAGTTGTAAGAAAAAGAAATCCACATTAAAAGACATTCAGAAATTGTTCAACTTTATCCTAGATTTAGGGAATCTCATGGAAGAGCATGCATTGACACAAATCTCACTGAGGGCACCTCAGTGTGACACCTCAGTGTAAGGCTGTTATCTATTGGGTAGACTCCTATCTTTCTAGGGTTTATGACATCAGATGATATTTCTTCTGCTCTTTTGCCTTCCTGATTTTGAAATCCTTCATTGCTCTCTTACACAACTATATATCTCTTTCCTTTCTCACCTCTTAAATATGGGCTATCTAATTAATATCTAAATTTAACTGCATTTTTAAGGAAAAATTACAAATGTAAGTATCATTCTATGTTAAATACTGAACAAAATTCAACACATTTTATACTTAGGCATTTGTACCTACTTTTGTTCCCAAGGAAACCATTACAAAGGTGTTACACATATCCAACAGGCAAAGTAGAAGAACAATGTTTTCCTTTATTTCATTATTCTTTGAAAGTAGCTGAACCACAAAGACTATCCTTAACCAAAATTTAGAAGAATGAAGTTTCTACAGCTATGAAAATCAGCTATCACTTTAGATTATTACATCAAAAAATTTTTTTTTTTTTAGCTGAGCCATCCTGCCACCTGTGGGCAGCTCAACGGCAACTCAGCTCAGGCTGGCATCGAATCGTTGTTGCTCAGAGCTCAGCTCGCACTCTTGAGCGAGCTCTTAACCAACTGAGCCACTCGGCTGGCCCACATCAATTTTTAACTGTACCCCATGGATGACATTCTTTTTTTATTTTTAAATCAAAAACAAAGTAAATATTTCACAAAGAAGTTATTTGGTCAAAAGATTATTTTCTATAATGCCCATCATATGGCAGGCAGTATGTTTGGCACTTTACAGATATTATTTAAGCTTTCTTTAACAATCTAATGATGTAATAGATTCCAGAGAGCTGAAGCTCAAACTACACCGTAAGGGGCACATCTGAGATTTGAACACAGGCCTGTCAAATTTCAAAGATTTTGTTTTTGTTGTTGAACCATGATATGTTTAATACAAATTGTTACAATATATAGTCTTGTCTAAACATCATAAATTAGGTATCTGTTTTAGAGACTAGGTCCACCTCATGTTAAGATAATTCAATGTACTCTATGAAACAATGATTTTGAAAAGACAGCTTTCATCAAAAGCTTTTTATCTTTAAAAGCACACCTTTCATTTCTTGATGACATGGATTTACTTTCCTGATCCAGAGGTGAGAGGGAATCAGTAAACTTTCTCAGTAGGGAAAAAAAAATCACAATTTCCTCACCAGACACAGGTGTATAATGATGTGTTGGCACCCATGGTTGGGTGCTAGGAAAAATTGGTAATACTATTCTGGAAAACAACCTGTAAATGTGTATCAAGCATAAACTGGGAAACTATATTTCCATGGGCAGAATTTGCTCCATGGAAACAAACAAAAAAACAAGAATATATATACACAAATATGTGCATTACAATGTAGTTTATAGTTTTAAAAAGTACAGCAACCTAAATGTTCCTCATAAGGTCAAGCAATTTATGTTATATTTATATAAGTGAGTATTGTAATACTATGAAAATTATTCTATGGAGCTATATTTATTGACATGTAAAAATAAATTTTAAATTTTTCATGTCCATATTACAAATAATATATTCCTATTTTAATGCATTATAATAATTCAGCATTACATACAGTAAAATATTTTAAAGCCTGCCATCTGTGCTCCAAACTTCCTCAGAGGTAATTATTCTTAAGAGCATGGGCCTAAGATACACAAATACACAGACATTGTGTTAATTTGTATTGCTTTAAACAAAAGTGAGATACACTACAATTTGCTTAAAAAAAAACAAACCTAAGAGTATACCTTTCCAAGTTATTATTAATAGACCTACCTCATTATTTTTAACAACTGAATAAATTATAATTATGAATAAGATGTACATTGTTTAGGTATAAAACAGAATGTAGCTTCTGTCCCTCATATTCATTTAAATATATCTATATCTGTCTATGTGTATAAATACATAAAGAGAGGGGCCAGCCGAGTGGCATGGGGTTAAGCGCTGGTTTGGGAAGCCAGCGGCCCCGGTTTGGGTCCCACATTAAAAATAAATAAATAAATAAATACATACATACATACATATATACATACATACATACATAAAGAGAGATTATAAAAATTCCAAAATGTTTACAATCATAATGGGATTACAGAAAAGTTTACCTTTGTCCTTTATATTTCTATATTGTATGAGGATAATACACTCTTAGAAAAAAAATGTTAAAGTTATTACTGTTTGGCATAAAATAAACAAATGAAGTAGTTTTACTCATGCTTGGTATTTAGGAATTGCCTATAAACACAATTAATGGACCAAGAGAAAATTAAAATTTCTAATTAAAAGTAGCAATTGTTTCTTCTGAATTCCAGATAATACTCACTGTTTACTTGAGCCACTTCTAATTTCTCTGAACTTAAGCTACACATTTTCCATCTTCTCACATGCAAAGGCCACCAGGAATAAGAGTCAGGCCCCAAGATTACCAGGTAAGATAAAAAGAGCTGTTTAGATGCCATTTTGGTCTAAAAACAGTCCCTTTTGTACAACTACAACCAGCCAGGCTATCTGCTGCATCAGAACGTAAAGAATTACTTTCTAAATATGGACATCAAAAGAAATTAGTGGTTAATCAAGTATTATCTTAAAGCTTTTCTATAAGCCTTGTTCTGCTAATTAACATAGTGTCTGCTTCCTGCAAATGAAACTCTGAGCTATTAAATAAAATTACAGCAGTGCTCACTAAGAATGAGGCTCATTTGGAAATATGCTTTTTCTCCTGCCTAGAGCAGAGTCATTAACAGGAGGTTGAGCTCTAGACGATGACACTACCAGAAGCATTTCGCTCATAAAGATATACTGTATTTAGTTGAAACACAGTTGGACAATTACATGTCATGACTAGAGATTTTTAAACAAACATAGTGGTTTTATGTATTTATGTATACCCAACTTTATTAAAAAAGAATGTTGTAAACATAGCAGACCTTATTCTCCCAATTGAATGTTACAGAAATTTAAAATGTTTTCCTTTATGTCAAACATGACTGTCAGGGAGGTTTAAAATATTGCAGGGACTGTGTAGGATTATCATTTTGATATCCTAAATAATATCAAATCTTTAACCATAAGATTTAGAAAAATTATTCAAGAGTAATTATACTGAATATATAATCAGTAATATAGCTATATTGCTTTTTCAAAAATGTCTATTAAGTATTAAGATTGAGTTTTCTCAGGTTGCTCTAAAAGCAAGTCTTCAAGTCACTGAACAGTTAGTGTAAGCATAAGTGGAATAAGTGCATAAAGTTTATCAGGCAAATGTTGTTCCAATGATGCCAGTCATTATAATTCCCTAAAATAAAGAAATAATCTCTTTATAAAAAGTTTTAAATTGATAGTTGGCTCTTTATTTCAATCAATGCATCTTTCAAAATAAGTGTAGCTTAATGTTGTTTCAATTGTTTAATTTAAATTTCAAAGGGATTAAACTCATAGACAAAATTTTGAAATTTAGCCTTAATTTGTGATGCAAAAAAAAAAAAAGGATTTCATAAAAAATGACTCATAGCAAATTTTTGGAGAAGCTAAGTTTAATTAAATATATAGGAATATCCAAATTTGACACATTCCTAAATTCTAAAAAAAATTGTTTCTATTACGTGCACACAAATAAACCTTATGTAAAGTCTGTGGTAGCCATGTGTGCAGACTTTCAAGAACAGGTTACAAGATTAGTTTCTGCTTCATGGAGAGGGAGGAGATAGACTGATTTCCTAAGAAAACATTTCCTGAAAGGGGAAAAAAAAAAAAATATATATATATATATATATATATATATATATATTTATATATCTGTTCTCTGTTTTCGTGTGTCGTGTGTCTTTTCTACATAGTACTTATCAGGCCTCTTCATGTGGGTTAGGCCAATTAACTTTAAGACCAACTCAGGTAGCTTTTGTAAAAGAGGAAGTAAATGTACTCTCTAAAACTGAAATGTAACCTGAAATAATGAATCACACCACTATTCTTCCTAGAAAAATATGCCAACTACTAAAGGCTCAAATGATGTGCCCAACTGTCATCAGCATTTGTATTTACATAATAGTACAATAGCACATACATAATGTCATTTAGATTTAGAAAGAAATAAGAAAGACACACACAGAAAAATAGTACACATGTATTATGTAATCAGTTGCCCTGTGCTAGGCTCTATGTTAATACTAGAGACATAAATATAAGCTAGATAAACATGTAGTGCCTGTCTTTATGGACTTTATACTCAGTTAAAAATAGAGTGTGTAGGGCCGGTCGAGTGGCGCGGTGGTTAAGAGCTGGCCTTGGAAGCCAGCGGCCCCGGTTCGGTCCCACATATGAGGGCCAGTGACACTGCCCTCAAAAAAAAAAAAAAAATAGAGTGTGTTATGCACTAAAATTGAAATGATGGACAGGTTGCCATAGAGGGCACATACAAAGTACCCTAATATAATGTGGATTACTCAGATAAGGCTTTCTGAAGAAAGTGATGTTGACACTAAGAAAGTATAAGAGTTAGGTGAAGAGGGAAGAAGGATATGTGAGAGCTGAGAAGTAGGAGAGAAAACAACAATTCTGAGGACCCGAGGAAAGCTCCCTATAGCTGAAAGTTCCCCAGTGAGTCGGGGGGTTTGCAGTGATAATGAATGAGGCAGAGCAACAGGCAAAATTCAGAAAGTTGAGAATTTTGTCATCCATGTCCACAAATGTATTTTTTAAACTGTTTTCAGGGGAGAGCCATTATCAGATCCACTTTCAGGAAGGACTACTCCCTGTAAGTGTGGAGAATGACTTGTACTTTGGTACAAAACTAGAAACAAGGGAGCCTTCCGAAGACTTGTTAAAATAACCCCAGTGAAGGATGATGATCATAGTAGTTTAGATGAGCATAATAAGGACAGGAAGAAAAATGGATGAATTCCAGAAATATTTAGAAGTAAGCTTGACCATTGATTGGGGAGATGAAGGAAGTGATGATAAGCAGAAAGGAGGCGAGAGTAATTCTCAGGTTTCCTCTTATTTGGGCTAATGGGAGGATGGCCATGATAGTCACTGAGATAAAATAATGTAGATACATGCTTTCAAAAACATGCCTGCACAATCACTCTTTATTCTCTTGCCTTACTTTATTTCAGAGCACTTATTACTATTTGACTACACACACACACACACACACACACACACACACACACACAGTGATTATCTTCCCCCTCTATAGGGCATAATGTCCATATCAATACAGAGACTTTATTTACTGTTGTATCTCCATCAGTAGACAAAGGGTTTCGGGTTGGAAGATGATACATGTAAGTGTGTGGTAAGTGGGTTGGATATATGAGTTGACGTCTCAGGAGGCAGGTTTGGGCTTAGATTTACATTTGGAAACTGTCAGTTTATAGAGGAGGATTGAAACACAAGAGCAATGACACTGGGAGTAAAGGTAGAATGAGAGAAGAAAGCCCTGAAGTTCACCAACATACAAGGGCTGATAAAGACCGAGCATGAGAGAGAGACAGAAGATACACAGAACCAGGAAATAGAGGTGTCAGGGAAGCCAAGGCACAGGAATTAAAACCTTCTGTAATTTTCTGAATTTCAGTTGACTTTTCTTAAAGGCAAATGTCTATCTCTTGCTCTGTCAAATCAAACAAAAGTCCTTAAGTTATTTTTGTTCTTAGACTTGGTTAATTGTGCAAATTCTACTAAGATACTAGCAGGAATCAGGACTGGTATTATAAATTGTAGGAACCACTGAAAAATAAAAATGTGTGGCCCCTATTCAAATACTAAGAATTGCAAGATGGCAACAGCACAGCATTAATGTGAGTGTGGGTCCTTTTTAAGCAGGGGGTCCTATATGACCATACAAGTTACACATCCATGAAACCAGGCCTGGAAACAACCTTTATCTTTTAGGTTCAATCAGGTTTAAATTAATTGAACAAGAATATGTTTTTTTTCATTTAAAAAAAATTACACTATTTCATTTGACAACATTTTTTAAACCTTGAGTGAATGAGGGAAAATAATGCCTTCCCACCCCGTTGTCATGCAGCAGCCTACCCGTCTGCCCCCATGCACCTTCCCATAAAGAGTGGAGCATCTATAAAGACAGATCCATTTAGGGACATTGCTTTAACATTATGCCTACTCTGTCTGTATACCTGTTTAGCCCCACAAGATGGCTGGTTAGTCAATGACAGGTAGGATTCCTCAAGGGCAGAACAACCTAAGGCAGGCACAGTCATGTGGGCACCATAAGGAGAAATCACAGAGTTGATGAGAGTGGGCACAGACCCCCAGTCTTAGAGCTGACAGCTAGTTTATGGGCTTAATGATGTGATAACATCTGTCCTCCAGGTAATCCTATCAGTGAGTTTCGGCATCAGAGGTTTCTGTCTCTTAGTGAGGTGCATGTAAGCACATCATGGGACTTTCAGTAATGGCAGCCTGCAGGCATGGGTGATTTGGTCCTGAGCTAAGTTCTCAGGTATGACACTCACAGACCATGGAAGTGGGAGATACATTGATCCTTTCTTGTGTGAGAGATAATAAAAGGAACACTCAGGCCCAATTCGGGGCTCAGTCCATGAGGCTTGAGTCCCATGGCACCACATGCATTTTCTCTCTCTTTCTTAACCTGTTATGAGTAGATAATACAGATGATTTTGACTGGTTGAATATATTGATATGATTAGAAGATGGTAATTTCCTTATATTAAGAAAAAAAATGTTTATCTTCTGGATACATAAATATTCATAATATATCCAAAGAGCTAGTTAATTTGAACTGTTTAGTGACATAACTGACAATGACAAAATAACATACAGTGACTAAATAATTCAACTTCTATATTCCCTTTTAAGAAAACTCCAGTTAGGATTGAGTGAATTAGGACAATTAAAGCAGCCTAGAGCTTTGGTGATGGGGGAATCACTCAGTTGTTAAAAATAAATCCTGTGACTCCAATGTTCTTACCACATTGTCTCCAGATCAAAGCAGTAGGGACAGCCCCTTTGATGTTCCTCCAAGGCCCTCAATCTGTACATTTACGCTTTTGTCATTACTTATTCCTCTGGAGGACGGCCTTGAAGTTCTCTGAAACATTATGTCATTTGTTCATGACCCTCTCAAAGGAACTCTCAGCAGGACTTGTTCTGGCATCGCAGCCTCTTGTAGACAGTCCTGGGATCTGTATCAGCTTCTGAGACTACCCAGGCTGACTCTAGGAGATGCCCTGTTAGAAGCAAGCTCACTATGCCTGATGATTTCATCATAAACATGTTTCTCAACCAAACAGTTATACAAATAAGGAAAGCAGAATGTACTGAACACATTACAATTTGATGCTCACTTTAGTTTGCTTCTAGATGAACAGAAACTGACCCATATGATATATGTACTTCTTAGGTGATCATTAACTAGACATGAAAGCTGTAATTAGCATCCTGAATTTAGACAAACTCCAAAACCTGTCAAGGCATGTACCTACTGACACCATTTTAGACTAAGTCATATATCAAACTAGAACAGGGAAATGCTGGTTCTTGTCACCCTGAGTATCCCAATTCAGAGTCATCCCCTCTCATTCCAAGGAAGATTAGCAGGTATCTAATTTAATGAAAGGAAAGGGGGGCATTATGGTAAGATGTGATTAAGTAAAATCTTTGCATCTGGTTTTATTAAAAATATAATCCTGAAATATCCTGGCCAGAAAACTTTTTACTATAAGCTTCAGGAAAGGCAAAAGCTCTTAAGGTCATATTCTAGTGAATGACTTTATAAAATGTGTTTGCTGCTACAAGTACGCAGCATTGCTGATTTTATAGTCAGGAAAGGAATACTGCAGAATGATGGAGAAGCATAAGCATAGCCAACAGGGATAGAGCACGAGTGCTATCTGGAACCCTCTGGAGAAATGAAGGGATCACAATTACAAAACTTTGCTTCCTCATCCATTTTCTAATGGGATAGCTGTATTTGTTTCAATGGAACCTGTTTTAACCTAGATTGCTGTTTAAAAAATAGGGGGTGGGAATGGTATGGCAGATGAACTCATCAGAGTTACACAGACATAAATGTTCCTGCTTCCCTTATTTTCCCCTTATAAGTGATCAGCACGAAGGTAACCCAAAACGTCCACACCACAATTTCCACAATTTCTTTTTGCAGCCATGGAATACAATGTAACCTCTCCAAATCTTCCTTTTCTCACCTAGAGGTGACTTCCGTGTATAGGTGTGCTTAAAAACACTGTGTAACCAGTACTCCTCTCCTGGCTGAGTGCTATGATCCCTATAATTCGAGTTAGAAGAGAATATTCAATATTTGAGTTCTTGGGGCTCATTTAACTGTGTTTGAAAAGTGTTGTTCAGATTTACCACTCAAGTACCACTGAAACTTCACGCCATCCATCAGCTAGCCACTGACATTTGATTGGCATTACTGTTTACCATGTATTAAGCATCTCATGTGAGACAGATACTGTAGAGATGATGCAAACCACATAACCATCAGTCAAATGATGAAAAATTAATTTTGTATGAAAGTGTTAACTTTCTCAAAAATTGAACTTGCTAAACAAAAATTTCCCAAAATAAAATGATATACAACACAAGAGGCTTAGATTGTATTAACATTGTTACATGTTTTTAATTTTGACATCGTGCTCATTTAATTAAATATTGCTAAATTTATATTAAGTAGCCTATTAAAAATCTTTTACAGGTATCACCCAAGGATGTTAAACAATTTAAAGTATATTTTTGTTTAAAAAGAAAGTACTGCAGTTATCTAGCTAGTGATCATTAAAAGACAAACCTTATTCTAATAAAATGAATTATTATTAGAATTGCTTACAGATTTTTAAAAATTACAAATAAAATTATGACTCAAGTAAAATTCTTTAAATCCTCAAAAGCTAATGATATTAAATATTGCTGTTTAATATACAACAAACGGTCTTAATGGTGTTCTGATTACTTGAAATCAAACAACCAGGACCAAATCTGTTCTGCATTTAACAGCCATATCTCCTCTAGTAAATCCGTCTAGTAAATCGTAACCTCTCCAAACCTCCCTTTTCTCAGCTATAAAACAGGAGCAAGAATGCCCTTCTTACTGCTCCAGGTTTTAATGAGGCTCAAATGACACAGTATATGTAGATAAAAACAGTTATATTTGTACACAGTCCTTAGCTGCCATTTTTGTTATACAAATCAAGAAGTTTCCAGCTTTGGAGAAAATTCCTTCTGTTAATCCTAAAAACGTTTTTCAACCTTACAATGGCAACTTAATATACTCTTTAATACCATAATACTGTTTAATACTCCTTTAAATAATATGAAAGTTAGAAAAAAATAAGTTAAAATGATAAAATATTGTCCATTTGTGGCAAACCTTTAATAGAATTGACCATTATAGATGCAGAGGATATGCCTAAGAAATTTTTAATATGATACTTGATATGCAAAAATGAAACTATCTGACACTGCAATATGGTGAAGCATCATCTAGTGTGGGGGCATGCAAATGGATTTTAAAAAGAAAATTAGTCAATTCTTGAATACAAAATATTTTAATTTGCAGCTCAAAATATTTCAGCCATAATCTCAGTAAGATTTCAGTGGGATAGTTTTATTCCTTTAAAATTAAACAAATAAAGTTAAACAAAAGCTCTTAGTTGTTCCCAATTTATTTATTTTGTTTGCAAAACACAGATTTCCTATGTAAGGCAATTATTTCCAAAGAATGAATGAAGAAGAAATAGCTCAAAGAAAGAATAATGCCCTCTTCCCTTTATCAGGGAATAAAATCTATTACCCCTGAAATCATTTCACATAATTCTCTCTTGCTCCCATATCCCAGACTCCATTTTGCTGAGTAAAATTTAATAAATATCTCAGTCTAGGATTAAATTTTACTGTTTTATGAACTGTTAAATTGCATTGTATGCTTATTAAAGCTGGTGTACTCCTAGACACATTCCTATCTCCACCCTAGGGCACAATTAAACAAATAGCAGAGATTTTTGTTTTCACCATTGGAGTGTTTTACAACAGAGAGCAATACATGAACACCAGCAAGTCATTTAACTATAAACAATGTGCACTTAATCTGCATATGCCTTGAACTACATAAACTATATTTTAAAGAGGAGAATACATCAAATGAATAATAATCCCCATAACACAGGTTCTAACTTAGTTAAAATAAGACAGTTATTGAAATAACACAAGGGGGTTATCACTGTGAGGGGTATAAATGTCTAACTATTACATTGTTTTGTACACCTGCAACTAATAAAAAAAAGAAGGAAAGAAAAGTAAAAGAAATGCACTGGAATACAGTGAAATATTTTACATCACTTATTCAGTATACTTTTTGCAAGCAACCAAGGTTTAATTCATTTTTCATACCCACACAATGTGTTTATGTCTTAATACTAGGAATGAAGCTAGCATGTATAACTCAGAAGTCAATTATAAACAGAAAAGTCCACTAAATATATACAGTTGAGTAAAGGAAACAAAACTTTGAAGGAAGGAATATTTGGAAAAGAAAATGCATGAAAATATTCTTTTTCATCTCTAGACCTCTGGAGTAGATTTTCCAACCTGTGTTTGGGAGAATCTCTCAATGGAGAGTCTCTACAACACAAGCCTGGATTTATAAAAGAGGGTCCTTGGGAACTCAAATTGTCAGATAAGAGGGAAGATATGTTTCATTGTTCCAACCTTGGGATATATATGACCTTAGGCAAGTTGCTCATCCCACTGAACCTCACTGTTTTAACCTATGAAATAGGAATGACAATTGCATTTACCTCAACTGGACATTGGAAAAACAAGTTAAATTCAGCCCCAGTTTGAAAATTTAAATGAAATAATACGTGCAGTATGCGTCACTGGAATAAATACTCAAGAAAACTAAGATATAATTATCACTATGAGTAATAGAAGAGTTATCTGACTTTTACTTAACATTCGCATTTTAATAATTTAAGATATTCATGATTTTCCATACTTAACCATATTGTATATACCAGCATTAAACTTTTTTGAGTTTCTGCATTTCCCCCACAACACATGTTAGATACTATTCAGAAAATGGTGGCTTAATACTCAGTTCCACTGTTTAAAAATATATTTCGTCTGATAAATAATTTAACACTGGACTTTAACATATATAGATTCAAAGGCCACAAAAGCATGATAACCTAACAATATGACATCAATAACGAGGTAAATATTTTCTTTTCTACTTCCCTGACAAGCCTATATATCCCATTAGCTATTTAAGCCAATATTTTCTGGAACTTGACTGTCAGCCACTACTTAGCAAGTTATTTACAAGTTTTGGAAGGTCAAACTTCAAATTAAATGCATGTATAATAAAGATACCTTTGCCTTTAAGAACACCCATTTGATTTAAGGATTATGAGAATTGAATTCCTAGCAAGTGCAACAGCAAAAAATTAATGTCAATTTGTTGACCAAGCTTCATAAAAATCGGGCAAATTCATGAACAGTGACTGACAGACAAGTTAACTCTATTTTAAACTAATACACTGATTAAGCCTCCTTGCCTAATAAGTTCTAGGACTCTGGTATTTTCAATTAACTCATGACTGGAAAATGAGACGACTTTTAAATTCAAGTATTAGTCATCTGAAGAAACTGTTTTCAAAGAGGGCTGAATGTTTCCTTTGATACCAAGCCCTCATGTAAACCTGCTCTTTGGTAAGAAACTGTAGCAACCTTCTAAATGACATTTAGAGCAGCCTCTGAAATCAGTGATGGCATGAAGCCTTTAGGAAAGAATATGTCTTCTAAACAGTATCGGAATAAAATAGCTAAACTTTATAAATGTAAGTATTTATTATTACACATTATTATGGGAAGAGGAAACTTGTTTTCCTAAGAAAAATGATCATCCAAGCAGGAAGGCCACACAGCAAACTTGGTTCTCCCATGGTTCTTTTGCTCTTTTTTGTTCTTTCCTGTGTTTGGTCTTGACTCTAATTTGTTTTCTAAATCTCCCAGTGCCTCCTTCCGTTTAATTAATTTTCTAACTACTCCCTTAGGAGAACTTACCTCTTCCACTAGTTTTGTCTGAACTGTACAGCAGCGACACTAACAAGGAACGGCATCACATTGGCCTCAGATGTTATTAAGGGAGACAAAACCTGGAAGGAGGGAGCTTTGCATCTCCCATAAAAGTCCTCTAGCATAAAACCTTCCAAATGAAGTGCCTATCTACCCTCTCTTAACAGAAACTATTCCTTATAAACATTTCCCCTCAGGTGTTAAAGCCTTCATGTTCAACAACTAATTAAAAAAATAAAATTTCCATTATAATAATGTTTTATAAATTGCTTTCCTAAGATGAAATGCACTATATAAATCAGTTTTGCCAATAGGCTTGCCTTATACCTATAAGAGGAAAAAAACTAGTTTATAATATTTAGCTATTATCTTGTCATATTTTATTAATGTTATTATAGTGCTGGCATCTTATACAGCCCTGCTCCAAATGACTGAAAATCTGTCAGACACATTTGGTAGATAACACTTTCAAATTAGGATTTTAATAGTGTATAGTATGATTTCTGATCTATCTGACAAGCAAGGACAGTTAACATACTAGTTTATGTGGAAGATAAAATTCGTGTCCTCTCATTATTTCTTAATGAGGGTGGGGAGGACCTTGTAAACTCTAGCTCTAGACTAGGAGAAGCGATTTGGGATTCATACAGTATTAGGAGTGCTTTTCGCGGCGATTTACACTAACCGTGTCATGAGGAACAATGAGTTTAAAAAACACGTTTTTCTGTCTTGTCCCTTGCATCTGGCATCAGTTTGTTGGAATCCATTCTCCACACTTCAGCCTGAGTGAATTTTAAAACTCTTCAGAAGCAACTCACCACTGACAGGGTCAAGTCCATATTCCTCCAAATGGCTTATGAGGCCCTACATCATCTAGCCTGTTTTCATCTGGCCCTTTTCATATCCCAATATCCCCATCTCCTTGATTTCCATGATCCAGCCACACTTCCTCACAGGACCCACATTTTCTTGCCTCTTTGCACACTGTTCCCAGTACACAGATCATTCATCCTTGCTCCCCACAGTCCAGTTCCTAGTTAGCATAGGCCTCCCTTCCCTGACCACTCAGGATAGAGACGAGGAACCTGGGCTATGTGTATGCTGTCCTTCCTCTTCACCATGCTCATCACATCGTATGGAGACTAACCGCACATTTGCCTGTTTCCTTCATGATATCTTAAGTACTATAGGAGAATTATGGCTCCTGTATTTACTTTTATATCATGGTTGGGTATCACGGATCTGATCTTTAGTAAGTGCTCATTAAATGTTCAGTAGCTAATTGAAAGGCTCTAGGTCAGAGAGCTAAGTGAGCCAGAGAAACATAAGTAGAAACCAGACCCAGAATCATAATCCACTGTACTCTTTCCTACACCACAGTAACATTTTCTTAAGCAAATTTGAGATGGGACAATTGATTATATATATAACATAACTTAGTCAGGTATTCACTTTTCAAAAGTAATTTACTTTGATACAAATTGAAGTATACTTATGTGATGAGATTATAGGTAAACATTTGAATGGGCTAATTACATTATATTACTATTTTTACCTAAATCCCAAATTCTGAAAATAATCCTAAAAATACACAATAAAGGAAGATAAATTAATCACTTTACCAACATAAATTTTCTATCATCAAGATAATATTTTTTAAAGATGAAATAATATTCTATACAGAGAAGTGAAAATGTGACATTTCTTCTAGTAACTGTTAATTGGATATTTTTCTTCTATTTTTATTTAGCAAAAGCAACTTTTATTATCTTTCATCCCATAACTCAATTCACATAACTTCTAATAATATTTGGTGGCTTCAATTTATGAAAGCAAACACATTAATTAAATATTTAAAATGCTGAATATTGTTAAAAATTAATACAATTGTAATTGAAAAATTATTGAATTACTGCATTCAGCACATAAGACTATTTTTCAACTGATTTTATTTGTATTATTATTTAAATGTATTCTACTTTATAAATATTCTACATTACTTTTCAGAGTAGAAAACTCTAGTAACACCCTATTAGTATGTCAGGAAACTATCAGTTATCATGCCATAGAACTACAAGCTACAAATTTTCCATAGAGTTCTGGTACTTCTGTTTCTTTATCTTTGTCCTATTAATATAAACCTAATTGATTAGTAATAATTAATGGTCAGAGTCTTTTAAAAGTGAAGACAAAGAAAGAAAGAATGAAAGAAAGCGTTCTAAAATATTATATGTGGAAACAAATACTTATCTTCCATGGATTGTATTCATAATTACATACCAAGTTCATTTTCCCCACAAAGATTTTGGACCAGTAACGCTATATAAGGAACACATTAGATTGTACTATGAATTTAAATTCTAGATCTTAGAAAAGAACAAATTGGTATCTTCCCTTAAAACAGTCTTGTATCTCTGGAAATCTTACAATGCTCACAGGAATGTCACAACAAAATATTCTGGAAGCGGGATGATGATGATAGTGTTATTATTTTCTATGTGATTTAAAATGTTCAATTTACAATGTTGCAGATTTGCAATGAAAAGTTTATCTCATAATAGAAGTTCTGCTCAATCAACATCATATATCTAACATTTTTTTCCCTTTGGAGACTTTTGAAAATGCATCCAAAGTATGTTCATGATTATATATAAAAACAACTTAATTTTGCACAGAACTTTGGATTTACAGTGTACTTTTACATATATGATATTATTCTTCATATTTATTACCATTTCATGTGTTAATGTTAGTATTGCTATGCTAAGCTTAATATATGTGTATGTGGGATAAAGCATATGAATTACTATGCTATATTCTAATTCTATCATTTATGGTATCATTGAGAAACTGGATTATCACTATTGGGGAAAGGAGATACAGATATAAATTTGAATAGGATAAATAAAATTCCATTAGTTCTAAATTTGAATGATCAAAAGAAATTCATGATGTATTTTATCTTAAAATTAAAAATAAAATAATATTTCCCAGCTCTGTCTATTGCAAAAGGCCTAAATATAATGGCCAACTCAGTGGCAGTGATACCTTCAGTGTCCATGTTATAGTCTTGATACACCATTTTCCACTAAAAGAAATCAGGCTCCTTGAATAAACTTCCGGTTCTAGGGCTAGGGCAAAATATTAGACAAGGCAAGCCTGAAAAAGCTTGTTAATGCTTGATTAAGAATGTTGTGAATGAGAAAAAAGTCTGAGTCTAAATTATTTAGAGGCTTTCTTGAAGAGATTCACAATGGCCAAAATGAAATAACTTGAAAATCAGAAGAATAACTGAAGTAGATTGAAACATAACAAATATGTTTAATTATAACTTGTAAGCATACAAAAAAAAACCCCAAATGATCAGTGTTGATAGATGATAACAAGCTGGTTTATTATTTTGAAACTGGTAGGCATTTATTTTTCCTTTCCTACATGAAATTATGTGACTGGGAAACCAAATAATAAATAGGAAAGATTTTTCTTTCAGAAGTCAGCCCAGCTAAGAAATGAGGAAGAAATGAAATAGAATCCCTTCATTTGGCCCCTTTGAATTAATAAATCTGGGCATTAATCATCATTGGTTATTAGCATCACAATAAGCAAACAAACATTAAGTGCCCACTGATGGAAGAACAGAACCCCATCTATGAAGCAGTTTTGACCCTCAACAAACAAACATACAAATAAACAAATAATCTAACTTAAATGTCATTAAGTCTTAAAACAAACTACCAATTTACAGGAAATATAGAGGACAGATGAACATGTTAAAAATTATTATGGAGATGCAATCAGCAAAATCTAGACAGTGGGATAATGTCAGCCTGTAAGAGGGTCTTATTTGGATCCCAATTCTAAAAATCCAACAATAAAGAAAAGAAGAAGAAGGAGAAGAGGAAGAAGAAAAAGAAGAGGGGGGGAAGGGGAGAAGAGGAAGGTCTGTAAGGTTATCGGAAATTAGAACATTTTATATTTGATGATGATAAAGAATTATTAGTTAATTTTAGGTAATATACTGTTATTTAGGTTATATGTGTTTCATAAAGAATCCTTATTTTTTAGTGATACATAATATAATATTTATTAATGAAATGATGTGATATCTGGGATTTATTAGGACATAAAATGGGAGGTATAGGTAGGAGGGGATAGAGATGAAATAAAATAGCATAGTGAGCTGATAAACTTTGAAGCTAGATAGAGTACATAAAGATTTACTTTTATTATGCTGTCTACTTTTGTAAAGACGTTCTTAAAATTTATTATAAATAAAAAGTAAAAATGAAAAAGAAAAGAACAGAAGTTTAGAAAATAGATGTGACCTTAGATATTTACAGTTAGTACACAGTAGAAGAGAATCTCGTTTTGCTTCCAAATCCAGTCCTCTTTTCACTGTACTACAATATGTCACAATGTTCAGAAAATTTGAAATTAACTTGAAATTAAATAACAGTATTCTCTTGAGGAAATAGTCTTGAGCCACTTGCCCTGTGTAGTTTAGAAAAGGCATGAAAAGTAAATGAAAAAGCAGTGAAGGAAATAGCCAGTGGGTCTGTGTGAAAGAGAGCATAGGAAGTCTACCATTCTTCTACCTATCATATGTACAGCAACAATAGTAACAATATTTCTTTCTCTCTCACAATTCAGCTGATAACTATCAAAACTAAGAAGTTTGGAACTAAAGAAAAAAAAATTGCATCATTCTTCCTGAATGCTTTTTCTTGCCATAGCATTGAGACATTGATGAATATTGTTGCTACAGCTGGTGCTGTAGATATGTGCAATAGCCATGTGACTTCCTATGCAATTAATCAGCACCCATGGAAGAAATACTGGTTATGCTCTTGAAAGGAGAAAGTATTCTGCTACCAGGTTTGGTACTTTTAATTTTCTATCCAATTTCCAATGAATATGATAGAGTGGCTTTCAAACACATTTATCTGAGTTTCTGTGAGTTTGGTAGAAAAGGGAAGGGAAGGGAAGGGAAGAAAGGAGAGAGAGAAAGAGAGAAAGAGAGAGAGAGAAAGAGAAAGAGAGAGAGAGAGGAAAGCATCCTGTACATATCATAAAATGTGGTCTTTATAAGAATTGAAGCAGTATTTATTGTAAGTACAGAATACAAGCTTTGAATTCTAAGAAACTTATGTTCAAATCCCAGCCCTGCCACTTACGTACTGTAACCCTAGCCAACTTAGCCTCTTTAAGCCTAAGTGTATACAACTGCAAATGGTAAAAATAATACCTCGACCAGGAAATTATTGGTTTAATGAGGCAATTTTAAGTAAAACATTGATTGGTAAATATGTGCAATAGCTGCAGAAGCTAGCACATACAAGCGTCCAATAAGCAATACCTGTCTAGTGTTACTATTGCTGTTGCTATAGAAAAAAACCAAGAAGCGAATAAATGCTGAACAGCTGCCTTCATCAAGGAGTCCTGCTTGTTCACAATGAAGGGAACACCACGTTTCTTCATACCAATCACATAGATATAAAATGCTTGAACACACAAAACAAGTCAATTTTTAATACTCATCGATACACTACCATGAAGAAATATCATCCTCAGCTGAAGGGAAGCCACATGTTAGGCTGCATTATCAGAACAGGTTGAACGAAGGTCAGGCTCTGAATCTAACTTCTCAGAGACTGCTTTGAAATCCGTGTAGCAGAAATAATACTTCTTGTATAATGTATAAATTTACTTAAATAACTTTGTCTTTCTTATTCCAGGCATTCAATACACATTGGTTCCTTTTCTTTACCCTAATTTGGCTTCCTTTAAATAAGGAAAACAAAAAAGCCACATTTAAATCAGGCCACTGGTTCTTCTTAAGTACTTGTAGCAATTTAACATTTATTTTTGACTAAAATTTGGGAGTTTTTTCTAAGCCAAAGTCCTCTTCCTAGACAAAACAAACAAACAAACTAAAATCCTTTAAAATTTTCACTCCATCTATATACGTTTTATGATGCACATAATATTGTAATGACTAAGAACATAATTTGTAACTAAATAAATACACATATATTTTGAGTCATAGGTAATCATAATGTTGTAGTTGATTATCCTAGAGAACTGTCTCAGGTTCTTATTCATCTATCATCTTCATCTCAACTTTTTAAAAATAATTACTGGGATCAGATGCTTTGATATAACATGAGATATATATATCAGTCATCCTGCACTGAAAGTCATATTCTGGTTGAAAGGAAGAAATTTATGTAAATATTTATTATGTAAATATTTATTATGTAAATAATAAATTAAAACTATTTAGGTTAAACCATATACAATTATAGATGCCAACCATTTTCAACTTACAACAATGACAATTTCATATAATTCAATTAATATATTTATTGTCCTCTATAAAGTCTTTAGTTCTCCCAGAATTTCCTAATATTAATTTTTCCTTTAAATGAACAATGATGGCTAACTCCCAAAATACAAATTGTGTCACCACTAAATAATTTTTATTTAATTATCTTCTTTGAGCTAAATGGATCAGAGGAATGGCAGAATGAAATTATGACTGTAGTCTATGACATTCCCTAACATGGACTAATACATCTTAGTCCATTTTATTTCTAACAATCCCTAGAACAAGAAATAGCTAACTCCAAAGTATTTATTTTTGCCTGAATGCATATTTTTCAGTTATTCACTTTCCATTTTCACATCATGCAATAACTTATATTAACCCAACCAAGATTTTTCCCTGGTTTGGAATGGTGGGTACTATGGTATCATCTCTTTGTTTATTTTGGCATTAAATATTAACATTTTAGGAGAAATTTTAGCAACTGCAATGCCAGGTCCCTTTGGCTGGTATCTCTTTCTGACTTGGCAGTATTTGAAATCCTCCTGAATGCTGGACTCTCTCTATAGTACATAGCGTGCCAGCCACAGAACAAAGTAAGATATAATTGTTGTCTGATAATATCCACAGATAAATTCTGTATTGCACTTTCTGTTTCATTATCTGTGGCCTCCAAAAACCAGAGATGGCCTCTCTCTCAATTTTCATCTGAATTTAATTAGCATCCAGATATAATTTAAAACACCCAAATAATAGTGAATGATGTGTGTATAAACATTAGTGTCTATATTGTTATTATGAAATAGTATTATTAATCTTTGGATTTTTTTAAATATGTCACTGTTGACTCAGCAAGAGAGTTCATATGTATATGAATTCATAGATTTGAAACAGAATTTTGAAAAGATCTAAGAAGTCAGATATTAATAACTTATAAGGAAGTAACACTCTATTTTCAAAAAATAAGGGCCATCCATTAAATAAAGCCTGTCACATTCACCATGGAGGAAGAGCAAATTTTATGTAGACTTGAAATGGCCAAATAGAACGTGCATTGTTTTTCTGGAACATGTATCCAGGACATGATGGAAAAGCTGCCAAGACTTACCACACCTGCTGACAACTACCCATGCCTGCTGGTTCATGTGGGCATGAATGATGCCAATGTGATAAATATGCAAACCATTTCTAGAAACCATGATGTTCTAGGCAGGAAACTAAAGGACTCTTGGGACCAACCCAAGAGTTGCTTTAAACTCTTCCTCAAATTCCATGTGTGGTTTAGGAAAGGATAAAATGCTGCACAGCTGATTATATAGACAGTGGCAGAATCATGATACTAAAAGTATGGCAAAGTATGGACTGTATTTTTATAGGGATAGGGAAGAATATTACTTCTTCATTATATTAACAAACAGCTAATCTGTTTAGGAGTATTTTAGGGTAAAATTAACGGGGAGAGAAAAATAATATCAAACTCTTAACAAGGATTATGAAAATTATATTAGATATGACACAGAAAGAAACACATTAAGGAGTTTCCCAAGGTGTTAAGGGGATAATATAAATATAACTGGATTACAGAAAATATCTGTGTCCTCAGATAATTATATATCAAGAGCCAGAGTATTATAATAAAAAGGGTATGTGTGTATGTGCCCCCTCACTGTGTACACGTGCATTGGCCAAGAGAAGCTGAGAAATTCAATATCAAAATGCAGCAGTACAAGTGTATACTTTAACTGAAGAAACAAATATTTAAAAGGGAAGATTAGAATAATGAAATCTATCTCATCTGTCAAGATAGAAATCTGAAGGTAGCAGGATGTTGACAATAAAAGTAGACTGGATTGTAAGTGTCACTATTTGTGATGATTGTTAGAAAAGAAGCAACAGAAACAAAATGGAGTCACTTGTGCTAAGCCCCACATCAGCAAGCCCCAATTTAGTACCTAATCTAATTGCAGTTTCAACCTCTCCCAGGAATGTCAACTTAACGGGTCAGTCTGGAATTTCCTGGTCAGCACTAGGGAGGTAACCCCTGAAGATGCCTTTCATCCCTGCCAAAAGGGTGAACTCAGCCTCAAATTATCCACTCCTTACTAGAAATTTCTATTCCACGCCCCCTTCTGTCTGTAAAAACCTTCCCTTTTCTGCAGCTCAGAAGAGCTCCTAGATACGATGCTCCCTGATACACAAATTGTTGAATAAAGCCAATTTGATCTTTAAATTTACTAAGTTGAATTTTGTTTTTTGACAGGATAATATAGATTCTTTGGTTACATTATTGAAATGGATAATTATCCCACATGGATATCCCAAAATACTAGGGAGGTTAGTTATACAAATGATAGAAAGGAGGGAAGAATACTCTCGTTGGAGTGTTATTGAATAAAATAAATCCTTCTCTTGCTTTGCTGGCTGGCAATTTAATGTCTCAGATGCCAGAGGAAGCAGCATAATCACTCCAGATCAATAAGAAACTGGTGGCAAGGTTAGGATGATGGGACTGCATGAATACAACCTGCCATTCTAACCTTCAGGCTAATCTTGAGGAAGGGTGGTTAGGAGATGGGGATTACGGGATACAATTATAATTTAATTCATGTTTTAAGAAATCAGATTTAAAAACTTTAAGAAAAACAAAAGACCTTCGATTCTTATCTGGTACAATAACTCAGTCGGAAAGTATTGAAAAGAAGTCTTCTGAAAATTATTTAAATTAAAAAGTTACAATCATAAAGGATCCTGATGAAGAGGGACACTGGGAAACATCTAAAAATATACCTGCATGGGGAATACCTTGAAGCTCTAAGATTAAAAAATATATATTTACAAAAGACAGAAAAGAGAGGATAGGGCTAAGAAATTCTTCTTTTCTTTGTTTTTAATTTTTAGTATAAGTGGCATCAAACTTTGAGACTAGACTAAAGAAAGCTAGATTTTACAATATAATCTCACACTGCCCATCATTCACAAGTTAAATGTTCCTCCAACCACCTGGGTAAGAATGCCTATCAGACCTTTTTAAGTGTGTAACTTTTCCAGGTGCTTTTAAGCACCAACTCTACTGATGATCAGTAATGGAATAGCAGACCCATCCTGTTCAGCTATTTGCTATGTAGGTACTCTCAAATGTAGAGAGGACATTCTCTGTGATATGTAGTATTTACTCTGATACACTCCTTCAGTTGCATAAATCTAAATTTAGATCTCCAGGGCCCACCTAGTGGCTCGTTGGTTAAGAGTTGGCTTGGGAGTGCCAGCTCTGAGCAACAGGGCCGCCGGTTCAGGTATCACATGGGCCAGTGATGCTGCGCCCTCTACAGCTAAGATGGTGAACAACAGCTCAACTTGGAGCTGGGCTGCCCTGAGTCGCCAGCAACAGCGTAGGCTGTAGTGGGGCTGCAGTGGACTGCTGTAAGTACCATGAGTGGCCGGAATCTAGTGTGAGCGGCTGTGAACTGCCATGAGCAGCCATCCAATGGCCAGTGACTGATCTGCCTCAGCCAGGAAGAGCACAATGATCACAATACCAACACAGGCCAGTGAAGCGACATCCTCCACAACCAGACTGAAGAACAAAAGGACAGCAACTTGTCTGTTCCCATTCCCCAATTCCCCAATAAAATCTTAAATAAATAAATAAATAAATAAATAAATAAATAAAATAAAATAAAATTTAGATCTCCAAAGCCTAAAGATATATAACATTTGATACCAGTACATATTCTATATATGTAAAGTACATATTATATATATAAAGTACATATTATATATATAAAGATATATAACATTTGATACCAGTACATATTCTTATATTAAATAACATGTTGATATTACCTTCAGCTTTTATCAAAAAACTAAATAAAAGTACCAAAATGTTACATGCAGTCTTTTAGGATCATGTTGTTTAATGTTCTTTATACATGCATTTATTTAATAAATTTCTCTTAAATCATGAAAATAATTATCTTTTCAAATGAACTAATATGACATTTTCCTCTTAGATATCATGGGAATTGCTAAAACATTTTGCTTGCTTTTTGCCTTACCTACAAGAATTAAACTAGTGCTCAGAGAAAGCAACTATAATTGTCCTAACATTGCCTTAAGTAGCTCTTACTTCTTTAGTAATTTTTAGAGTAAGAAAAAATATGGAAAAAATAAAACCTATCACATTGGACACTTGGTATCAAATATTAATGTTGGTATTGACAGGGTTCTGGACATGCTACCCCAAACTTGGCACCTTGTCATTGAATATTTTAAGCTGAAGGAGTTTGAGAAAAATGGCAGAAACAAGAAGGTCCCTTAATTCTTAACTGACCTCCTTCCTTAATTCTCTTCTTTCCTGAAACAAATCATAAAGCCCTCATTTGGAAGGAAAGGAGCATCTTTATCTCTGAGGGCAAAAGGACACCAAAAAATATCCAATGGGCCTTGCTAAGTTTCTTGTATTTGATTACAATGCCCTCATACTCCTTAACATATCATAATCCTTCTGTGCTGTCCACTCTTCATCAAACCCCCAGCATAAAACACTCAGGTCTAACTGTTCGGGTCTTCATTTCCTTATGAAGTTTCCTGTGTCACTAAGAACTTACATTAAATTAATGCATATGCTTTTCTCTTGTTAATCTGTCTTTATCAGTTTAATTTTCAGATCTAAGAGATCAACCCTAAGAGGGTCAAGTAAAATTTTGTTCTCCCCTACAGTGTTACTGTTCAGGATCAGAAGGAAGGTAGGAAACCACGGAACTCCAATATTTTTCTGTGGTAAGGAAAACAAGGTTTAGATTGGAAATGACTATGGAAAGAGAACTCTGAACACACAGTCTTTAGGAAGACAGCTCTTAGCTAAGTTGCGGTGCTCAGTGAATTGCATCCCCATGTGCTAAGAAAGTTCTCAAATAAGATGATCAAGGCCACCTAGGATGCTAAAAACTGTAAAGAGGAATTAATTTTGCTGTTTCCAGATATAGAAACAGTTACATTCTGATAATCAGTCCGAGCAAAATTTTATGATACTTTAAAAAAATCCTGATTAGAACTATAAAGTGAGGCAGTGATCACTAGGGCATATTGAGAACAGCACTGTACAACAGAATGTTGATCTTGGAGTTAGGCAGTGCTGGGTTTAATCCTGGCTGTGGTATTTATTAGCTATTGACCTTAGGCAAATTATTTGGTCTAGCTGAACATATACTGGAACATAGTAAACAGTTATGTCATGTAAACATAACTCGCTTTTTGGATGCAGTTATGAGTCATTTTATACTTCCCTGATTTTAAGAGTTATCAGATGAAGGGATCATAGTTTTGGCATAAAGATTATTTTAAAGTGAAAACATTTGAACTACAAAAGATACAGGGAAAAAAAAAATCTTTTGTGAATTCACCTTATCTGACTAAAGCAGAGTCTCCTGAAAGCACAGCTATCATTAACACCCATTCCAAGAGAGTTTCCTTTGTATTCAGCTGCCATAGAGATAAACAGCTCATTCTATCAGTACCAAAAAAGCCCAATAAAACCTTACTTACTTTCCCATTGTAGCCCTAAATCTGTTTTCCCTTTTTGTTAAGATGGTATATCATCCTTTACTTCCTGCTATTTGGGGAGTTACCCAACACTGAGCACTCTCACCTGTACATGTGCACGTGCAAATAAACCTGGTCTTTTCTCCTGTTAAGCTGTTTACTGTCAGCTGAATATTAATTTACAAACTCCAACCATTTGAGCCTATGATGGTAGAGAAAATGTTTTGCTTTTAATAGATGAATTCTGTAGACAAGGTATATCTGGATTTCAACAGGAAATTATGGGAAAATCTAGGAATAACCTTGTAAAGAGAAAGAGAAATCTGAATTAGATGTTCTACCTTATTGGATTCCTTAGTATTTGAATATACAGTAGTTCTTGCCCTGGTTCACAGTAAATCACCTGGAATTGGTTTTATTTGTTTGTTTGTTTTTGTTTTTGTTTTCCCCACACCTAGGTCATACCTAGTTCATTTATAACTGTCAAACTTGAGAACCACTGTCCTAAGGGGAAATTTCTATTTGGATATTTGCATGCTTGTGGCTTTCTGTGTTCTTGTCCTTCCCAACATAGTGATTGATTTATGTATTTATTTTTTCTTGTTTTCATCTGGAATGAGAACCACCAAAGCCAATTAAATTTGCAGATGTCAGTTTTAACATGGGGTCAAATCTAACAAGATAAAAGAAAAAAACAGGAATAGAGGTTAAGTTGTGAACATAGTTTAAAAATTAAAATAACAAGTACAAAACACAGTGGTATAACTTACGGGCATTAGTCACCCCCGCTCTTTTCCTTTTCATTTTTGGCTATTGTTACTAGGTATCAAAAATGATAAACATTTGTATTTAGCATGTGTCATGCACTGTGCTGAGTGCTTTCTAAGTGTCACCTCACTTAATCATTACAACTCAGGAGCAGCAAATATAATGCTATGTTCCAGCCAAAGGACTGCTCAGACCCTAAGAGACTGCAGAAGGGTAAACCAGCCTGGAGAGCAAGGGCTTAACACTATATTCTGCTAGCTGAGCCACTGTCCCATTCCACAGAGCCATAGCAGATTTGGATTGACTGGATCTGCTAAAAAGCTGTTGGGAAGATGGATTCCAATTAGAATCTACAGACTCTCAAAGATGCAGTCTTAATGAAGGGTGTAAGGGAGGACTTTGCTATATCTCTCCCACAGGATAAAATTGGTTCTTCAGCTGAAACAAATTTATAGTACAGCAGTTCCCCTTATCTATAGTTTTGCTTTACGTGGTTTCATTTATCTACAGTCAACCTTGTCTCAAAAATATTAAATGCAAAGTTCCAAAAATAAGCAACTCCTAAGTTTTAAATTGTGTGCTGTTCTGAGTAGCATAGTGAAATCTCACACTTTTCCTCTCCATTTGCCCCAAAAGTGAATCATCCCTTTGTCCAGCATATCCATGTCACATATGCTAACTGCCTGCTAGTCACCTAACAGCCATCTGGGTTATCAGGTAGGTTAGCAGGGAGAGAGACCACAGTCACATAACTTTCATTACGGTATATTATTATAATTGTTCTGTTTTATTATTAGTTATGGTTGTTAATTTCTTGACCTCTTCTTTGTAACTTAAACTTAATCATACCTATGTATGTACAGCGGAAGAAAACATAGTATATGTAGGGTTTTATATAATCTGAAGTGTCAGACATCCACTGGGGACCTTGGAATGCATCCCCTGGGGATAAGAGGAAAAATATTGTAGTAGCATTTCACAAGCTGAGCAATTAGGAAAACAATATCTAAAAAGGCTCCTTGGGAGTTAGAGTGTAATAATGGAAAAGGGAATTACTACTTTATTACAAAAGTTTTAACAGTTTCACTATAGTTTGCTGGGTTGGCCACACCTTACAGAAAACTATGTTAATTTATTTTTTTAGTGGAACATGATGAGTATTGGCAAACTGGAGGGAAATTCAGTGTAGGGACCTAAAAAATTTAAGTAGATTAGATGAGAAGAATTATTCATCAACAGGGATAGTGAAAATTGTTCTTCCTTAGCCCCAAGAGTATCTGAGAAATCCAAATCATTCTTAATATATTTACCTCATCAATAAATATATATATTTTAAAACATTTAAAAATTGATTTTACATTTACTATGTCATTTATTCATAGAAAATCATGAAGTAAAGTAAGTGTAATAGTCTCCATTTAAGAGAAGACATCCAAGGTGAAATGCTTTGCTCAAAGTTTCCCAGCCAGTCAATAACAGAGCCTGAGCTAGAGTTCAAATCAGAGTCCACTGCTCCTTCATTTCTCGGTGCCACAGAATCTCCCATTCAGAATCGTGACAATTCTGAAACCCATAAAAATGACAGACCTGCTTTAAGATAGATTAAATAACGTGATGAACAAAAATTAACGGGATGGTTTTAAGTAAACATACCTTCTAACCACCCACTGAGGGCCTATGTGACTTATCGATCTTCGTGTTTCCCAGTGGCAGAAACAGGACAGCGAAATCAATAGCATCCGATAGTCCATTTGAAGTTATAAATGCTCTATTCAGGTGACATACTTGACGTATTCAAAAAACATCTTACTGTAACTGTGGCATTTTGCAAATAATCAAGAACTAGAAATAATTTAATCATATAAATAATATATCAGGCTCTTGTCTTAACTGACAGTTTCATAGACAGGCTCTCAGATAAACTCCTGTGAAAAGAGAAATAAGGTTTACTGTGTCTTTGCACTATGTAGACTTCTATCCTTGATGAGAAAGAAAGTTTTTTATTGCTCTTGCCCCTGCTACCTCTCTTATCACAGTCCCAGTTACTATTTTACATCACAGCACTTATCACTACTGATATTATGCTATGTGATGTTTATTGTCTGTTTCCGCCCTCTAAAACAGCTGTTCTCTATAGATGTGATTTTTGCCACTCAGGGGACATTTGGCACTGTCAGGAGACATTTGGGGGAAGTACTAGTGACACATATTGGGTAGAGGCCAGGGATGCTGCTAAACATCCTACATTGCTCAGACAGTCCCCCACAGCAAAGATTTTCTATCCCAAATTGTCAATAGTGCCAGGGTTGAGAATGTAAGCTCTGTGGTGAGGAAGGCTCTTTGACTTAATAAATATTTACCCCACGAATGAATAGAGGAATGAATGAATGAATGAATGAATGAATGAATGAATGGTGTCAGTATCTCAGAGGATGAAGAAGGCAGGGGTAAAAAGTTGTGAACATAGAGCAGGTAAGAAAATGAGAATAACTCTCAGGGAAAAAAATACAAAACTGAAATTTGCACTATATCATCAAAGAACAAAATCTGAAGATAGTAAAAAACTGACATTATGCTATTAACCTCTTAAGAGTTTATTTAACATAATTTAAATTAATTCTGAAAATAACTAAAAAGCGAGATGACTTTTGAATACACATATACACACATACATATGCACATATATTCAAAATACCAACTGTATCATATTTTGTCTATAAAGTTGTGATGATTCTGAATCTTCCACACTGAATCTAACTAACACATGAGAAGAGCTGTCTCTTTTCACTAGGAAAAAAGAAAAGTCATACATCTCAATTCCTACCTTCTCAGATTTGCTATTTCTGAGTAATCAATACCTCATTTGCCTCTAAAGCTCATTTAATTATTCTCATCCTAAATATTCTGTTGACATTGGAACATTTTCCTGATTTTAATCAATTCTGAAATGGATTGATTTTTTTTTTTTTTTTTTTGGAGGGCAGTGTCACTAGCCCTCATATGTGGGACCCAAACTGGGGCAGCTGGCATCCCAGGCCAGCGCTTAACCACCGCGCCACTCAGCCGGCCCTGAAATGGATTGATTTTTGCTCAGCCTTTCACAATGCATCATCTACTTTCACATCTACAGCCAAAGTAGACCTACAGCTTATGAACGCATTTTGACAAGTACAAATAACAACATAAAAGCCATAAAACTTGAAACTCTTATTAATATATGACCTGAGCCTAGAAATCAAATGGAGTCATGGTTTTTGCATATTTTCTTCACCATGGTTTTTTTTTTTTTTGGATGGACTCTGATATCTCTGAGATATTGTATAAATATCAAAATATAAGCAATTATCACACTAGGAAAAAACAGTGTGTGCGTATAAACAAGAAGAAATGAAACATGCGCTATGCAACAATTTGTATAGTCCAGATTTTTGTCTTTTGTAATGTTCATAATATGGAGTTCATTACTCATTTGAAGATGATGTAATGAGTATTATTATGATTCTCTAGGTTCTTGATTTTACAATTTGAGAGACAATATTCATAATTCAAAGGAAAATTATGCATTGTATATACATAATAAACATGGCAGGCCAAGATTATAATTCTATGGAAGCTAGTTTAAAACTCTGTAAATTGTAGGTAACTGACAGACATAGAAATTCTGTCTTATCTGGTACAGGATCCATTTGACTTCCCTTTCATGTGAGAAAAGAAAACAGTTTTGCCTCTATTTACATGTTATTGGTCTATAAATGTGTCTGCTCTTTGAATTCTCTTTTTAACTAGTTTTTAGTATCTGCCTGGTTCCCTTGAGAGTTAAATAAAAATATTTAACGTGTGTTCACGTCTTTATATCTGTGTGAAAGTCATGATTTTTACATTTTTATTTAAACACTGTTACATATTTTATGGCTTGTATTAAAACAGTGGGTTTAAGCTCTTTTTGCCCAACTTCCTAAAAGAAACCCTAAATTAGAATATTTTTGTCATGTGTTTCTCATTTTCATTCTGAAATTGTATTTAAATGTCGTATTTGTGTATTCTTTGAAATTGCTCATAAGTTGTATCATCACATCTACCTGGTTTTCTGATTATAAGAACTTGGGCAGAGATTTTGTGTACGCTTTTTCACTCCTTTCTAAAGTTGTTAGTACAAAGGGATTTTCATGGTGGTCCTCTCTAGAGCACTCATCAGAAAAGCCAGAGAGTGAGGGCAAGGATGAAAAAGAACTAAAGGAAGCAAAACAGTTCCTTTGGCAACCAGTTTTGGGAGGGGATTGTTCATTTATAAAAGAGTTACAATTAACTTTTAATTTAAATCCATGCCTTCCTTAAGATGTGTAATGCTCTGTACAGGTGAAATTAACAACAACAAAAAAGATGTGTAATACCTTTTCTCTGCTGGGATAATTTCTAAGACTTGTTAGCTAATGGGACCAAAAAAATGCATAGAACTACTTGAAGATTAGCTTGCAAAGAAAATTGAAGAACAATGACTAGTAATCAAGCACCTACTATGCATTTCAAAGCAGTGATATGATAGTACTTTGAAGATAAAATTTTCAAGTACACTGAGGTATATGAGGCACAGGGTTTACTGGCACTTCCAACTAAACAGCTCTTCTTCCCCTCACTCTTTTAATATTAACCTCCCATTTTATTCTCTCAAGTCCTGGTTGATCCCCTGACTTTTCCTCCTTTAATGTGATTCTTTCTCCTCCGTGGGTTATCTGTTTTTCCCTTCTCTTTTTCTTGCTGGTCCTCTCTCTCCCTTTACATTCTTTCTCTCCTCTGTTTTTCTCCCCCGCCAACTATTATTTTCATTTTTTTTTTCTTGTTTCTGACTTATATTAAGAACCCAGGGGAGAGAGAATAGGGCAAAAAGTGACTGGCATACAGCAGTTGTATTATACATATCAAGGGCTTAGTATACATTAATGGTAATTATTTTCTAATAACTCTTTGTTGGGTAGTAAATAACATATTTGCCATCACTTTTTTTTTTTTTTTTTTTTTAAGCTTCAGTAGTCCTTGTGGAAAAAGAGAGAATGACATTTACGCATCCAGGGAGGAGGTAAATAAGCTCCCATTGAGACTGACCAAATTTGAACTCATGAGGCCACGCCTGGCTGCCTCTCAACATAGGGTTAGAGCAGGTTTTATATTATGTATTCTTAGTTTTTATGTATCACTTTCAATGTCCTTCTCACTTACATGTTAAATTTGGCTCTTCAGGGATCAGGGATTCTCAATAGAAAATTCTTCACTGCTTCAGATTTAGCCATGATACTGAGTATCGGCATACACTATATCTAAATTCTAAAGAAGGAAATACATGGTTTTTTTCCTAATGAAATAGAAAAGAAGCTAATAAAAGACTGCCTACTTTATCCTTAGCTATTATTGTGAAAGTCTCTAACTGATATGTCATTTATTAAAATTTATAGATCTAAAAAACCTAAGGCAATTTACAAATAACTTGCAAATAATTATGTAAACATTGATTTAATAGTCAACTAATTGCAGTTCATATAGTTCATCACTGTTGTTTGGAATTATAATACAAACAATGTCTGTACTCTTAAAAAATATTTTAAATCCAATTATTATCACATTACAAGTAAAATGACTATTTATTTCAAATATCTATTTCTAAACAAATGTTGTTAGATATCCTAGTTTTACAATATGAAAATTAAAACATATTACATCAAAACTATGTTTCAAAGATTGATCTTTTATGCATGAGAAAGATCAGAATTACTTTTTTTTTTTTCTTTCCACAATCCTATTTCAGTGATTAGTAAACTCAGAAGTTCTGAGACCATCTGACAAATGGTTTATTTTCATTTTTCAATTATTTGGAATAATAATCAAAAATTAATATTTTAGTTAGTGAATAAAGGCATGTATCATTTATTAAGATAAAAATATATTTAGAAAAGCCTATACAAATAGGAAATTGATGATTGTATGTATAATACCCAATCTACTTGAATAACATAAATTCTATAATTTTATAATTAGTATTTTCTATACATACTACAAGGAACGAAAGGTTGAGGAATTTTAACTCTTTCAAAGCAGCGAAATTAATATCTAAGAAAGTTTTGGTATAAATCTATATGAGTGTGTGTATGTGTGCATAGATAGGAAGATGCATAGATTGATAGATTGATAGAAAACTTTGAGGAGAGGGGGAAAATGTACTTCTCTAACTAAATGCATAATCATGGATGCTGATCCATGTTACTGAGCTAAATGGTTTCCACTTTAATGAGCCATTTTACATGAAATGGTTGCCTGCAATTAGACATCTGCAATCCAAGGAAAGAAAGCCAACTCTGTAGTCTGGCTGCCAGAATTACAGTGCATTCCTCAGCAGGACAATGAAGAAAAAGGATAATTATAATTATAACATATACATCTTTAGTGTTCGGTGGTTTAAAGAGTGTGCAAAACGACTTGTCTTCTTAATATATTTAACTGCTCACTGTTAATAAAAGGTTGTCGAAAGAGTTGCTTTTAACACATCCAGATTCCATTAGCAGTATTACTACCCCATAGTCACAAAGTACCTATTTCAACACAGGAATCTGCATAGAAAGGAATAATAAGGGACTCTTGCATTTTATGAACCTCCACTATTTGTTTAGGGTCACAATTAAGGGGTCAGATAGGTTATGACATTTCTGAATGAAGACAAATAAACTATCCTGTAAAATATTTGGATGGATATCAATGGAATTATATTTAACATAGATAACTGAATCATTAAAGTAGCATATTCATCTTATGATTAACAATATTGAGTGCTTCCTGTATGTATTTTTATCCCCCATGTTATAAAGATGAGGAAACTTAAGCCCACACAGTATTACACATTGATGGTGGTCCAAATTTAAACCCAAGTCTGGCTTACATTAAAGCACAAGCTCTCAACCACTCTATTAACTTAATTATTAACTGAATTATTTTTTCTTTTTTAAAACAATGACTGGTGTCAGAGATGTAAATGCAGATCCTGGCTGTGCCACTTCACGATGTGATTTGGGTAACCTGTTTCACCTCTCTAAGCATCAGTTTCCTCATGTATCAAATGGGAATGCAAATACTTACAATATAAGGTTGCTTATATAATTCAATGAAGTAAGATACATATTGTGTCTGGCACATAATATGTACTCAATGGTATAATCTATTTTTATTACTTAGTCTATGACAGTTATCTGACCTACACCATTTAATTCTTATACCTGCCATGCTTGTGATAAATTAATCAAATTAATTTCAAATATCTTTGGCTTTCAGATTCTTATGTTTTATAATAATACTTTAACAAAATAATTTATTGAAATTATTTTTAAACCTAATTGTAATGCATGAGGGCAAGCACCATTTGGAAATTTATTCACAATTGTGCACAAGGATCATTTTACCATTTTTGCTTTAGATATTAGTGTATATACAGTTCGTACCTCTAATACACACATACACATAACACACACACGCCACATGCACAAAGATAATTCTCAATTATCTGTAGGCCATACCATTGCTTTATATTTTTAAGCCCTCATCCCTAGGGGTGGGGCAACAAGGCCTTTCCCCCTCACCTTCTCATTTCACACTCCTATCTCTTCTGTGATGGTGCACATTTTGTATTCCTTGAGCATCTTATAGAGAAATGGATAGAGCCCTCATTAGAGCAAAGTCACAAGGAATAACTCTGAAACCAGGATTTCAAATAGCTTCACTTTTTTCCCCAGGAAAAGCAGGAATCAGCCAGACAAATCATTAAATGATAAAAAGAGTTGAAAGAGAGCATGCAACAAGTGATGTGTCTATCATGTTCTGGTTTGATGAGCAAAGCCAGACGATCTGTGGGAAGCCGGCCAGCTGCAAAGGAGTGCCAGGCCAGGCCACCCACAAGCAATCTTTGCAGCTCACTTTCCTGGTAAGGTTTTTATACACTCCAAGAATATCACACATGCCAGTGTCAGGCTTTCTTCTTTAAAGTATATTCCCATATCAAATATGCTATCCTGTTTCCTACTAGCTTTGCATTATTCACGATGGTATCACATGAAATATGAAATGATATCCATTTTCCTTTCAATTCCCCGCCCAAAGAGTTGCCTATTTCTGTGTGACAATATAAAGAGCATGTAAATAAGAACTAGTTGTCTCATACGGTTAAATTAGACATATTTGGGGAAATTCATGTATTCACTTGTTAAATATAACTTAGTGTCTGGTGTTCAATAAATACTTAAGTAATTGTACATTTATATTGATAAAAAGGCTTATATTTTACCATATACAAGATAATGTTTAATCTGAGAAGTATAACATGTCAGAATCTGAAAACAAAGAGAAAAATACAGTTTAGCACAAATATTGTTAAAATTAATATTTGTGATACTTTCAAGCAGGTACTTTCAAATGTACTATTGTCTATCTAGGCATGTTTACAGGCAGGCCAATAAGTATTAATAAATTCAAAATATAATATGACTTGGTCTGCTTTTCTGGTTTGTCTCCTACGTTTTGGAAATTTTATAAAGAATAAAATCATTAAGAAGTACAGGTTTCATTTCAAAACACATACTCATTGTTTCATATCTATACTTTTTTTCAGTTTTTAAAATATGTAAAAGATACAAAATTCAATGAAAGATAAGAAACTTGTGTACACAAAATGCTAAAAATACATAGCACTCACATACTTTTATAGTTTCTTTATGTACATTGTTCAAAGGTGCAATCATTACTTGGTATTTATGACAATATGTTACTTTGGATATATGCTCTAATTTCCACCAAAATAAATTTCTACCTTCATTTGTAGGTACTTTAGTAATTATGTAACTGTCATAGGTTTGGTTCCTATCAAAGCAAGTGATTATAAGTGTTTATGCTCCTTGCTGTCACACTTGATTCCTGTTAATATAAATATTTGAATTACAACTTTATTATCAAAACAGAAGTATAACCAATTAATGAGGATGTTATGCATTCAAGTTTTCTTCATGCATTTAAAATATGAACCACTTAGTACCTTTCATATGCTCCTACAAAATCATTGTCATTATCTTCTGAATCAACAGACACTCTTTTTGCACTAGGAAGTCTTGATTGTCTAGTAAATGTAGAGATTAACCAAGCATAACCATTTTTAATGAAGATTACATGTTTCCTCTGGACACTGAGAGGTTATCCAGCACATGAGGATTATTCTTCAAATCCTCCGATGAAGAGAAAATTACAATAATTATCTAAGACCTATTTAAGCGTTATATATATATATATAAGTGCATTTTTCAAACTTTTTGAGGTTTTAAGGAAGCTTTGCTACAAATAAAGCTCAATGCCAACTGGTTATGCAATCATCTTGTAATTTACATTATACAAACCAAAACGAAATATCATTTAAGAATCTATGGAATAAATATTCATTTTCCTTGTTGGGTTGAACAATTGGTGACCACAATATGTCATGCTAAAAATACCAAAATCAAAACAGACTTTGTACTGTCAATAACCAGGACAAAGTGATGCTCTCGGGAATTACGTCCAGAGACCAGGGGGCCTTACAAATATTGAAGATTAAAGTTTTATATTTAAGAAATAATAGTGTAGCTAAGGTAAACATATATTAAAGCCAAAATTAATCACTGAGTCATTCCTATGATTATGTTACCTATACAGCAACATAAAAATATTGCATCTTTTCTCAGATGATTTACTCATGAACATAAAAGAAAAATGTTTTCTGAACAGAAATAGGTAAAAAAAGAAAACAACAACACTGTCTCTATTGTCCCACAGATGTACAAGGCAAATACACATAAATTATCACTTCCTGTTGAATTTCTCAGGAAATACCTGAGAAACTAAATAGTATTTTTTCCTATTACAAGACAATCTGCATTCTGCAGAGTAGATTTCAGATTCTGTGGAGGTGATTTAGATAAAATATTTCAGAAATTACAATAGTGATGAGTCTGGGTTAAACATTTATAGAATTCTATAGAACTATTGGGTTGTCAGAAAAGTCATGCATTTTTTCAACGAAAAACATAGAAAAAATATGTCAAGATTTTTCCGACAACCCAATAAAATCAGACAACCTTCAAAATATGGGGTGATCAATCATTCAAATGTTCTTCCTAACAGTGTTTCTTTGGGGAAACTCTGCTTTGGAAAAAGGTCAGAAAAATGAAGGAAATCAATAGCTGTAGAAGTTCACTTTGAAGGACCACATAGGTTGGCTATAAGAGCAGTCATTTAATATATGAATGATCATTATCTGTGAAAACCCATTGCCTGGGTCATTGTCTCAAAATAGCTACTAGATACTACTTCACAAAGTAAAGATGAAAATAACTTTTATGGTGTTTAACACTGGAGGAGATGGGAACATAGCAGAGAGCAATCAAATGAAGGTAAGACACAAAAGGCATGTCCAGGTTGCAAGTCTCTCAGTGAGATACCTGTGGGATAAGGAAATATCACAGTGGACAGAGTGGGGAACTGCTCAGTTCCTTCCATAAATCCCCTACTTCTCAGAGCCCTTATATTAATCAGTCATATCGCTTATTCTGTCACTTCATTAGTTATTGTCTTAACCATTTCAAGTATTTCTTTTCTCCCTAACTAGGTACCAATATCTAAATACAGGTATTATGTTTGATCATATTTCATGAATGCCTTGTTCACTGATCCAAATGCTCCAATGCACATTTTATGTACCTAGTAAATTCATTCTGACTGGTGAATAAATACTATACCTAAGAGAAGGGCAATTACATAATTTATCATACAAACTGAGGAATTTTTGACAATGGGAGGGTGGCATTATTAAATATTATACTATGTCAAACATGAATGTTCAGAACACAACAGAATGTATGACCACCCAACTAAGATAAATATGGCTACTCTACAATTTCACTGAGGGTTAATATAAAGTCAAAACATTGTAAAAGGGACAACAGCTATTGACCTATCTGAAGGGTACATATGTCTTCAATTTTTTTCTTTGTTAGGAGCCATACCATCCTCAACTTTAGTAAGAATGCAATCTTCCAATAGTAGAATGTTTTACTCTACTAAATGCCATCTTCAGACTTATTAAACATGCACTGATTCTCCCACCCTTAGAATGTATTAAGCACTAAATTATCCTAGAACTTCATTTAAGCTGTTTCAGTTTTTCAGGGCTGACATTGGCTCAATCCTCATATTTCTCAAGAGGATCAAAATATTGTAAATGAGATTTTGCAGTACACATGGTAATAATCTTCATGATTATGGTAAGTTCCTTTCAAGCTTTTAAGCCTGAAACTATTAGTGGAATTATAATGTTAATTTAAGAAAAATAATTTCAGTTATTTCTATTTTTAAAAAGCAAAGGATAAATTATTAGTTGTTTTAAGTCATTAATGATCATGTCCTTAGAAAATTACAAATAAACAATACAAGTATTTGAAATGTAATTCAGAAAAGTCTTTTGGAAGATAATTTATAGCATTAATTTTAAAGTGAATATTCACTGATCATTCACTTCTCTCCTGTTTTAACCAATTTGGCTTTCTTCTTTTAATTCCGCAGTACCATCTCTTCTGAAATCATACCAATTTGTGATGGTATATTCAGGGTTTTGTCTTTAGTATTTTAAGTCCAAGATTTACTTAAAATAAAACACATTAACTCAACTCTCACACATATACACCCAATTGGGTGAAGTAATAAAAAAATAACATATTGAGAGAGGAGAGATAATATTATCAGAAAGTATTTTCAATATATCTGTGGTTGTATAGACACATTTAGTAACTTTACATTTAAAAGAAGCAACAGATAGAAGTTTATAACAACATATGTTAACATTATTCGTTGAGATTTTCTCCATAAGATATTAAATTCAGTTGAGAAGGGAGAAATCTAACTTCTCCACTTAATTCTCTTATGTTGCCCAACAGTGATGTCATATTTTGAATTTATATCTATTATTTATTATATAAGTGATGTTAATTATCTCAATCGAAATCATTGGATTTCAATTACTATTTATTCATGTAACTATTGGGTTGTAGGAAAAGTCATGACGTATTTTTTTCTATGTTTTTCGTTGCAAAAATGCGTCATGACTTCTCCAACAACCCAATAATTTAGTGTTTAGACCCTCACCTGTAAAAAGAAGGGGTCAAAACAGTTGATAACTGAGGTTTCTTTCAATTCTAGGATTATGATCCTATTAATGATAGATATTACAGTGTAGTACAAAATGTATCTATGGCCATGGAAACTGGAAGTTGCAAGATACTCCTGAGATAAATACATTTTCAAGTTTCTATTAATGGACTTTCTCATAAAAATATTGCTAGGTATTTTGCAATCTATTCTTATTTTTGAGATTTCTTAAATAATTTTCTATCTTACATGCTACAGTGGACATTTTTTGTCATTTTGCTGATATGAATCGTAGGTGAGTTCCATTTTGTTAAGAACAGAATGGTAAATTTTGTCTCTTATTTATGCATATATGAAAACTTTACTTTTGCAGCTTTTGTGGAACAATAGACTTGTACAGAAAAAGGTAAATGTGAAATATGAGACACTTCTTTATCAGTCTTGGCCATGATGTTATCCTTTTATTTGTAGATAACACTACTAATCCACTTAAAGTAGTGCATTTGTTTTGGGATCTTTTTGCTATATGTAACTATGGATTTAAACTGCCAAATCATCTTTTCCATTTACCTATTTCCAGGTGTATATAGGTACATAGGTATATCCATTTACCTACATCCAAGAACACCTTTGTGTAAGATGTTTGGTATCACAATGTAGTTTCTGAATATGAAGTCCTTAAAATGGGCAAGGTGTATATATCTTTGAGTAAGAAGGCCTGGCACCTTAGAAGAAGAGCTGGCAATAAAAATGAATGCCCCTAGCCCAATTATTCTATATTCTATACTCTGTTCTCTACTGTCAGTTTTGGCCCCAGACTTTCTTGGTATCTAATACTGGTGCCATCATCTTACTTATTTTCCTGGAATAGGAATGATGGGCTTCCCTCCTTCCCTTCTCATAGCATTTATTTCCTTTGGTTCTAAACTTGCTTAACAATGACTAATTTCAAAAGTGGTTTTTATACTTGGCATCCATTCCACCATGCATATAATCCTGATGGGCCCTCTGGCTAAGGAGAAGGTGAAATCCTATAAAATAGCACTAAAAATGGAATTTGAATCACTGGCCTGCTACTCATTAACATCATATGTAAATTTCAGATGTATGAGTTGTTATCAGATTTATTCACTTTATTTATACAAACAACTTCATCAGCTATAAAAATAGTGAGACAAATAAATACAATCAAAAACAGAATATGTAGAGTCAAATGCATAGATTGTACTTGGATCTCAAAGTAAAAAGAAAGTGGAAAGAACAGCCAGAATTAGTACATTTTAAGTTTAGCACTATAAAGTTGAATCACAAAACTTATTTTTAAAATGGACTATCTAATAGAAAGATTTAGTAGATATAGGTTCTAGTTTTGTTCTACCAAAGGAAAACAGTAAAATCATGAGATAATCACTAATCCCCTCATGCCATATTTTTTTCTATTTAAAAAAAGAATGCTACTAACTATTATATATCTTTCAGAAATATCTGAGATGTAGATGCAAATAATAATAACAACTATAAAAGCACCACATTTAATCCTCACTCCTAATACTTTTAATATAAGAGAAATATTACTGCCCACTCCTGTTGATGAGTATATTGAGGTAGAGATGGATTAAAATAATTTTATATAGATTTAAGTTTTATGAAAAAATAAATCTGCAGAAAAGAGGTGAGTGAAAATATTGAGTTCCTTGAAAAGCATGCAACATATTATTGGAGTTTGGAAGTAATATTTTTAAGGCTAGTAAAATAGATGATAAATATATGTTGTATATTAGACAATATATGTGTTACACATAAAATGTCAGAATTCTATAGTAGGTATTAAAAAGTTAAAGGCATGAAATGCAAATAATGGAAAGACCAGTGAAAAGAGGTATAATTTAAAAAGATATAAGAGTCGGCTGAGTGGCTCAGTTGGTTAAGAGCTTGCTTAAGATTGTGAGTTGAGCTCTGAGCAACAGCAGTTTGATGCCCAGCCCAAGCCGAGCAGCCCCTGTGCTACCAACAGGTGACAGGATGGCTCAGCTAAAAAAATTAAAAAAAAAAAAAATATGACAAACTAAAATATAGAATAACTTTTTTGATAAAGGAGAACAGACTATGCAAAAAAATAAAAAATTAATAGCTTATTTCTGTTCAAATTGCTGCTGTAAAATCTGCTTTTTAAAATAGAAAAAAATATATTCATATATTCTGACAGCAAACAAGTGAAGCAACAACCAATGAACTACAGAAAAAGCTGTCTGATTTAAGGAATTATGACATTATTAATAGTTCCTGAAAAACAAATGGGCATATTAGATACAAGCACCTTACCCAAATGGTTAAATCCAACCATTTAGTTTTGCTAGTAAATTGGGAAATTACAAGGATGTTTACTGATAAACCTCTTAAGCCTCAGCATGAGTAGTATTTTTTTTTTTTTTTAATTGGGGAATCGGAGAAGAGGAACAGACAAGTTGCTATCTTTTTGTTCTTCGGTCTAGTTGCAGAGGACGTTGCTTCACTGGCCCATGTTGGTATCCTCATTGTGCTCTTCCCGGGTGAGGCAGATTGTGGTCACCGGCCTCTGGATGGTTGCTCATCGCAGCTATTGGCAGCTCACGCTGGCTGCCAGCCACTCACTGGAGCCTGTGGCAGCCCACTGCAGCAGGGGCTGCAGCCTACACCATCGCCGGGGCTCGCACAGCCCAGCTCCAGAGGGAGCTGTTGTTAGCTGTAGAGGGCAGTGTCACTGGCCCTCATATGTGGGATCCGAACCGGCGCTGCTGTCGTCCCAAACCAGCTCTTAACCAATGCGCCATCGGCCGGCCCAGCATGAGTAGTCTTTTTAAAGGGCAGGAACTTAGATGTGAAAATAATTCATCTCTCATATACAAAATGCAAACCTTTAAGATTTGGGCCTTAACGGTTTTCTAGAGGAATCTGAAAATAATTCTTAATATAAAACTATTTCATTCAGTAGCAAAAAATGGAAGCATACTTTTGCACTTTAGTTTTTACTAGTGTACAAATAATGTGAGTTTAACTCTCCCCCCACCCCCTTTTTGGGCTCTTTTAAATTTGTTTTACTATAAGGCTATGTGAAGATTGATATTTCCATATCTAAAGTAAATCTTAGATGACTGAATTATTACTTGTTTTATTATTTTTAAAAGTACATAAAATATATGTATGATGAGAAAAGTGATATTAGGTAAATAAAGACAAAAGGTCTAAAATGTTTTAGTTGAAGAAACAATGGCCCAAGGTGTTTTCAACACATAAGAGGGAAACCCTAAGAATTATTAATAAATAATGCCACAATAGTATGCTTTAAATCTAAATTATGCAAAATTATGTTAGCTGAATATAATATTTGTTTCAAAAGAGACAAATTAACTGACATGCTTAAACAATTAATAAAATAAGATATTCAGGTATATTCAACCTACATACTATGAGAATATAGACTACACAGAAGACAAGAAAGAGAAAAATAATTAATGAGTGAGTAAATGCTTTCAATGGGAAAACTACACTAGCTAGTTCATATTAAATAGCAGTTTCAGTTGACAAAACACAAAGTTTCTGAGGCTGTTGGACTGGGACTGTCTAATAATCACACTGGGAACACATTCAACATACAATGCCTTTTTCTGTAAATCTGTTACAACTAGATAGAAGATGAATGATCCAGAGGGAAGGGGAGATATGAAAGGGAAAAAAAGAAAATTATCCAGAGCTACAGTGAATATTCAATAAAAACAAAAATGCATTTCTTAAAATGTATACTTGAATTCATTACATTTATTTTTAATGCAAGACTGCATTCTCCTTTCCTTCATCTCTCTCTCTTTCAGAAAATGTATGCGCTCGAAAACATCAAACCAACTTGTGCTTCTTTGTGAAATGAAAATAAAGAGCAGCTCCATCACCACAGTGGCTCTAGGAGGAGAGTCAATGGACTATTAAATGGGAATCATCTGTTTTCAGATTTTCCTTTGCCACCATTACATTCCTCCAGTGAGCCGTTATCTAGTAAAGGGGGCCTTAATCACCTCCTATGTTGGCAGAAAACCTCCATGCATTTAGTACAGCTATTCATATTGTAATGTGCAATCACCTCCACGCAAAAATTTCAGCTAAAATATATGCTTTCCCAGTACAGTTCTGCCATTTAGTGCATCTAACTGCCCACTGAACTCCAAAGACTTCAAGTTATTCTATTCCAATGTACTGAAAGCTCATTATTTAATCTGGGCCTGTTTGATGGCTCACAGTTACTTAGTTAATCCCCCCACTCTTTTTCTTTCTCCTATTGGGTGTCAGTCCCTTGGTGTAAGACATACATAGACATAGGTAAATGATATAAAATCAAATATTACCACTAGGTCATGTGTATATTTAGCTGGCAGTGAAAGTATATTTTATTAACAACTCCTCTGTTCTAGCTGCTGTATAGTTAATGGTGAGAGAATATGAAAGCAAAACAGCAACCAATGGGCCTGGGGAGAATGTGTTTGATGCTTTCCTGAAACAGCTGCTATTTCATTCAGGAAATCTGCCATGCAACAAATTAAAAATGCTTAGGACAGTTATGAAATCATAAAAAGAAAGCCCCTGCAGTATGCTGCACATTTCAGAACATACATTTATACAGCTTCCTTAAAATACACTCAAATAAACATATTTCATATATAGTGTTCTTGGGAAGTACAGTGAGAAAATCATGCATCTGAGGGAGAGGGAATGAAACACTGAGGGAAATCCATGCTTTATAGATCATTATGTTTATATTTTGCATACTTAATAGTTGTAGAAATTTTCATCCATTTGTATTTTGTGTAGAGATATAATTGTTTTACTGGACCAATTACAAAATAAACAGATGACTTTATTCAGAGCATGACGACAGCACATCAGCGGGTGAAAACCCTCTCCTGGTTGAGGATTACATATCAGACTTGGCGCCAAATTTCTGCTTCTAAGACGCACTACAACAGGACAAACTCAAATGACCTCCCTGGGCCTCAGTATCTTCATATAAAAGCAAAGGTGTTGAAGAGGATAATCTCAAAGACCCTCTCCTGTTGCAAAGGAATAGAATCCTGTACACATTGGCAACATGATATCATAAGGACTTTTCAGAAAACACTGGGAGAGATGCAGCCTAGATAAAGGAGGGATGGCCATGGCTGGGGATATGAAATTCATAATATTCTTCCTTGTTCATGAAAATCCTGTCGCTTGGACATAATGTGCAGTACTTGTACTTTTTCAATTGTTCTTGAAATATCAGTATTCAGTAATAGTCAAAAGACATTTTTACATCTATATTAAGACCTAAATGTCTGATCTTTTCTCTGTTATGTGATATTTATCACTATTATCCATAGAAATGTTTATAATAAAATGGGTCCACTCTAGCAATAATCATGCATCTGATGCTCATTGTTTTGTAGTGTAGTGTCCTTCTCCCAATATAGTATATTTATACATTAATATTACAAATAGCAAACATGATTTTCTTTATTTTTCTTAAAGGGCCCCTAAAATAAGTGAGTTCGCCAATTGCATAGTTGAGCATTGCTGGGGTACTCAATTAGTATCAGTTTGTAGTTATCTTTATTTTATTTTATTTTAAATAAAATATAAAAACAAGCATTGTAAATCCAAAAATACTTTCGGAGTATAGACAAGGTATCAATATCTGGTAAAGAAACAAGGGCAGGAAGGTAAACAATATTTTATTAATAAATACATTTCCGTCATTAAGAAGAGATGCTAATATAATTTAATATGACATCATTTGATATATAGGAACCAGCTATTTATGCTCCTGGGTAGCACAATTTAATAACAACTAAAGACTTTCCCTAAATACATACAACATTTTGCTAAATTCATAAATCAATTTTGGAGATTATGGATTTAATATATCGTGACTATTAGTTGCCTTAGTTTCAATGATAAATTTAAATTCATACCATTTATTCATGTGCTTGCACATTCAATACAAATGAACTGAATTCCTCTTCAGTATCAGATATTGAAGATAACAGCATTCAGGCAAGTGCTTTAATGCCACCATGGAAGGGTGTCCACTCCCCCAACTCCCCAGCCAAACACACACACACACACACACACACACACACACACACACACACACAGCTTTCTCCTTGCTTCTAATATTACTAAACATATATAAGGGCAGAAGTTTATCCCATTAATTCTGTTAAAAGCAGACAATGTGACCAGAATGGAGCTCCTTATACTAAACTTCACCTCACCAAACTGAGACTTAGTTACAGTTTGGCTCTCCCAGAAATGGAATCTTAAACCAATCAATCAGGAATGGCCCATCAGCACTCCATTTATCTGCCTGATAGACCCCTGCCATCTCTGTAAAGCAAAGTAACCTTGCAATAACCACCTTGCTTTTAATGCTAGTATAATTTCCCTGTTCCTGCTCCCTTTGCCTATAAAAGTCTTTCATTTTGTACAGCTCCTCAGAGTTCTTTTCTATTTGCTAGATTGGATGCTGCACGATTTGGATCAATTTTTGCTAAAATAAACTCAGTTTTTTTTCATATTCTCAGTTTATATTTTAGCAGTTCTCATTGCAACTGATGACTTTTTTCCTAAGAAAAATTATTGTAATATATACAAGGAATCATTTTTTTCCTTAATTAAAAGCACATCCTGTAAATTCTGAAACCTTTAACAAATTTAGTAATTTAAGCTTGAATACATCCATTTCTGATAAATGATAAGTCATTGTTAACACCCAAAAATATGAGAGGAAACAGAACTTTCTTATTCAAGTCTCATTTTTAAAAATGGTTACCAATAGGGAAAGAATATGAAAAAAAAAAAAAGGCAGTTTACTTTCCCATGAGGATTTGTCACCATCACACTTAAATTTTCTTTTGTCATCCAACCACCCCTTGCCTTTTTTCTCTGCTTTCATTGTTTGTTCCTACTCATGACTCCTTTTTCTATATCTCATTCACAAGGCTTGCTAAAGCAGAAACACCTCTAGAAAAATCCAAACACTTTCCATTCTTCTTTCAAAAATCCATTTCCTCCACAAAGCTACTTAATTAGATGGAAGTAAAGTGCTAATTTGCTAAGGGGAAAAGATCATTTGCATATCAATTTACAGACTTTTCTCCAGTATTTATAATTAAAGAGCAATCAACAAGATTTTGAAGGCTGATAAAAAGGGAAAAATGATTCCTGTGGAGATTAAGGAGGCAGTAAAGTATAGAGAGGAAAGGGCACTAAAGTAGGAGCCCAGTGTCCTCACATTAAGCAATTAATTTCACCTTTTAGAATCTTGATTTTTTAGTTATAAAATGGGAATCATTGTGCCTCTTTAAATGTTCCACAGGCTGTGAGGATTAAGTTCAACATGCATAAGGGCCAGTACAAAAAGCATTGTCTCTCCATAGGTTGTCGGAGTCAACAAGAAATCATCTTTAACCCTTTACTCACATTATTTTTTCTGCAAATAGAAATTAGTGTATCTAGCCTGGGGCTGTTGGGCACTTAAACAAGATCAAAATACCTAAAATATCTGGAACATAATAAGGAATCAATGAGTAGGTTCTTAAATGGTTACCGTTTAGTTTCATATTTCATTCTATTTTAAAGACTTTCTAATCAATAGAGCATGAGAACCTCTAGAACCTTCCTGGTATCCCCCTCTTCCATTATAATTTGTTTACCTTTCCTCTCGTTAACTCCTGCCTCTGCTGAAGGGAAATATCAATTGAACCCTATTGTATTTTTTGCAACTGCCCTGAAAATTACCACTTTACTGTATTCCTTTTTTCTCCTTTATTATTAACACCATTCAAATATGGGAAAAGGCTGTCTAAAATAACATTAGAAATTACCTGGGCAAATAATTTTCACACTATATTCATGAAGCCTTAGGTTTATCCACAGGTGCTCAGAAGTTGAAATGGGAAAGTGGAAAAAATAAGGTAGGGAAATGGAGAAGTGAAGCAGGTGAAAAGGCCTGAGCTGAGTTGGAAGGGTTGGATTTCAACACTTCCTTCAGGATTTTGTATATAATATATTTCTTTATAACTGTATTTAAACTTGGGAAACACTTCAAATTACTTCAGTGTGTTTAATGTTATAAGAATTTATTGGCTTTATATCATAGGGTATTTTAAAATCAGTTTCATTGATTTGGAATTCAAAATGACAGCAATCATTTTTAAGAATTTTAAGTGGAGAGGTGAACCACATTAAAGATAAAAAGAAACAAAATGGTAAAAAACAAAAACAAAAGACTTCTGACAAAACTAAATGAATTAAGAAGTGATCAAAGTGAAAGTAGACATTGTATATAAGAAATCTGAAATTTGACAACAAATGCTGTATCGAAAGCAAATGAGTCATTGTATGTATCTTGTATCATCTCTGAAGTAAGCTTCCAAGGGAAAAAAAAACCCAATGGATAATTCAAGACATAATATATTAAAACTTAATGTCAAAATAGTATTTTTAAAAGAATTCCACTAGAATAAAATACTTAAGCCATGTTTTTTTTAAACTTAAAAGTGTTAATTGAACACCCTTTTTAGAAAAAGAAGTGTGGAGTCAGATATATAAATATATTAAAAGCATGGGAGTCAAGGCATCCAAAAGCATATTCATTTCTGGTTACTAACAACCCATCAAAGAATGACCATAGGAGACTTATGCAAAGTGTTTCCAATAGTTAGTGTAAAAATTGATTTGTTAATTTATTTTTATTTTATTTTTGGAAGTATGATTGACATTTTAATTTTAGAAGTATGATCTTTTTGATTTGCCTCATATTAAAAAATAACTTTCCAACAATTAAAAGAAACACCAAAAAATGGACAATGCTAAAGTGCTTTATTAGCTCAGGAGGAGCACCCTGTCAATCTACTTCCATTCTGTTCAACCCCTGTAAATAACACATGAATATGCTATTCTAAAATGTTTTAGATATTTCCTTGTGTTTCAGTGTAAGAAAGATGGGGAAGAGTTTATTTCACTAAGAATAAAGCTTACTTTGAAAGCAATAAACTTCATCTGACAGCTTAAATAAAAAAGACGTTCCTAATTTTAGCTTAATCTAATATGAAGGAAAGAAAGCAATCCTTAAAGAGAGCTGAAGATTTTTACGTGATGAAAAACTTCACCCTTATTCCATTTTCACTTTTTAAAGAAGAGAGGACAAGGGGACAAAGGGCAGCTAGGTTGTTCTCTTAGCTTTAAGATATATTTAAAAAGACAAGGATTAGAAAGTTTAATTTTCTCTGTCACATACATAGCCCATAAGTTTGCTTATTTCTAATCACAGTCATTAGAGGAAAAAAAAAAAAAAAAAACAATTGAAAGTTCACAATTACCAAAGAGATAGTTTAAATACCAGGAGAGAGGCTAGCAGTAAATAGTTGTTCATCATGTAGACTAAAGCTGAGGAGTAGCTGGAATGGAAATGTCAAAATAGCTTCAATGAAAACAAACTGATTTATCATCACCTTTCACTGAATATCTGCATAGCTTAAGAGATCACATTCTAGTAGATGAAAAAGCTCACTTTGTGTTTTCCTTGTATCTAAAATCCAATTGTAAACTATAAATAAGATCTGAGCAGCTGTTGAACATTGTGGTTTGAGCATGAGTTTTTTAGCCAGTTAATGACACCAGATGCATCTGAGGATACTGTGTCCCTCAATGGGGATGAGAGGGAAAATTCAGCTCTGATACCTTATTGCTCGTAAACACTGTATCACCTGAATGAAGTATTTAGATAGTTTTAAAGCTTTACTAGTAACAAAACATAAATACCTAGTAAACAGAAGATAAAATACATATTGCCTAGCTCACTCTTGGAAATCAGGCTTTCTCATCCATTTATAGATAGAGAAAGCCTAATGGATATTTGACATTTTATGACAAAATAAGTCCACCTTAGTAATTAGTTCACATTCATTAGGTATAAGAAAAAGAAAATGAGAAAATATATGGTGATCTTCTAAATCAGTACTTCTCCAACTTTAATGGGCCTGCAAATCACTGCGGACCTTGTTTGAAGGCAGATTATAATTCAATAGGTCTGAGATTCTGTATTTCTGCATTAATACCGAAGCTGCTGATCAGGGGACCACACATAGAATGAAAGGTTGTAAATGATCACAGTCAACTATAATCCTATGGTATAAGCAAACACAAAAACAAAAAAACCCAACAAAAAACATACTTTAATGCTTTGAGGAGTAAAATATAATTTTTTTCTATGATTGACTCCATTCAATTTCAATAATGTTTCTAGTCATGACTGAAAGATTCCAATTTCAGCTTGGTTACAAATTTACTCAGCCATTTGGAGTGATTAATTTGACCTATCTAAGGAATAATTTATAGTTCATATTTTAGCAGTTGAAGGAAATTTGAAAAGCAAAATAAATGCATTCATGGTATCAAATGGTTGTAGAAATATTGATAGAAACAAGTACTATAAGAAGCTTTTCTAAATGTCAAGTATAATGTCACAGTCTAGTATGTTTGAGAAAAATATCCTGCTGGCTAGCTTTCATCATGTGATATTTTGGCCAATTGTTGGTGATTTGTGTGCCCAGAATACATGAAAATGCCAGTGTATGTTTTCAGTTATGACACTTGGAGTTCACACCTTAACTGGGATTTTTTTTTACTGATTGTGAAATAGCTAACAACACATTTCCTCTTTTGATCTTACACGGAAGTCAACAGTGCCCTTTGACATTCAAATTCTCTGCACAGCATTAAGGAAATTTTACCTCCATGCTGCTTCAGAGGGTTCTGATGTAAGCCGCTGGTTTCCCAAGGAAGTAAAGGAAAGGTAAGGAAAAAGCTATTTAAATTCAATTATCCTCTTTAATACAAATTACTACATTATATAGTTTATTAACAGTTAATATTATAAACACACATTTAGAGAGAACATGTAATAAGCATAATAAGGTCATGAATATCACTCTCTAGAATTTATATTAAAAATATTAATTTCTTTTGTATCTCAAATTATGGAACCAAATTTTAAGATACAGATGGACAAAATATAAAAATGATTTTAAAAATAGGCTTTTGTAGGATTTTATAAAAAATATATCTGGCATTGTATTTACTATATAGTTAATGAATTTAATCATCACACTGAATTTACCTTGAAGAATGTTTTAAATCTTTCTGATTAAGTCACAAACATTCAAGTTTATCCTTTTAAATTCAGTAGCCAATTAATCTGCCGATGTAAAAACAGCAAATGTTAACTGGAATAAAAAGGTGCAATGATAAAAGCCAGCTTAGAAAACGTGTGTATTGCCCTTGTACATTCCTATCATTACACAGTTATTCCTACTGTTCCAGAAAATCCTTACAAATGTGATACCCATAAAGTGGCGGTGGCCATCTGAGGGTGTACACACAGACACATCAGCAAGGTTCCATCTATTGACTAGAAATCTCAACATCACTAAAACCCCAAGAGGGTGCCAAAATCAAGCAAGATAGAAACAGCCTGAGAAAAACAGGATGCTTCTTCACAATTATTGTAAGGCTAAGAAACTGGATATGAATCTAAACACACTCATTTTAATCACCCTTTCCCTTTTCATTTCAATTTCCCTCACTTGTCTCACAGAAAATAAAATCATGTTTTCACACTGGTGTTTTAAGTTTCCTTTTCTGGGTAGGGGTTTTGAAAAAATAATGTTAAGCCTACCTTTCCATCAGCGATTGGTACTTTTTTAATATTTAGTAGGCATTGTGGTAAATGTTTTCCATATGTTTACACTCTTGTTTCATAAAATTATTTTAAGAGCCCTATGGTAAATGGTATCTCTATTTTTCAGTTGATGAAACTGAAGTCAATTCATTTATTCCTTCGATACAAGAATTTGTTCTAGAGGCAGGGGCTACAGTGGTAACCAAGACAAAAGATACCTGTTTTCTTGGATTTTACACTGGGAAGAAAGCCATTAAACAGTAAACACATAAACAAAAGCTGTGAGGAGAATAAAGCAGGTGACAGCACAGTAACTAGAAGGAGAAGGTGGGCAATGAGGTAGATGGTCAGGGAATGTCTGAGGAAGTGAGGTACTCAAGATGAGCCTGACTGACCAGGATGGGCCCACCAACTATAGATGGTTAGGCAAAGGAATAAGAATATTTCTATATTCCACTACAGTAAATTGTCTCCTGAGAAAAGAAATATTGTCCTGAAAGATTTTAAGTTGAATGCCATTTGATAACGGGCTTGTCTAACAAAGAGGGATAAAAATATAAAGGTTTCTGTGAGGTAAAAATGTGCATAGCCCATGTAAGGCAGCAGTAGGGCTCCCAAAATACACAAATTAATGGTTTACTAATATTTCATTTTGGTTTCTAGCGAGGCAGATAGAGGAATGATCTTCATTAAGAGAGTTACATTAATCAAAATCTTGGTAATTGTTAAAGTAGTAAGTGGTATATAATGAGGAACTGTTTATTTTCCCTATTCACAACTAACCAGAGCTCTCATTTCATAAACAGGCTGAGCCTTCACTTTAAAGTCTAAATCTGTGATAGTGCTAACTCATTCACTGGTTTAACATTAGGAATTGAAGATAAAGTGTCACAAAAATTGTTTTGAAGTGTCAACTCAACTGTCAAAATATTTATCAATTTACAGGCAGTATACAGAGAGAGCCCTGGTTGAGAAGAGGTAGACCAATGCAGATTTATGCAATATTTTTTCGGATTATGGAATCTACAAAGATAGCTTATCAAAAGTATTAGTTATCAGGTTGGCGCCTTTGGAACATATAGACCTCAGGTTCAGAATGTGCCCACATGGAAAGTAAAAAATCTCTGGAATTAATGGTGGGTGAGCCACAGGAGCGGGCTAGGAGCCTCATTCAATGGTAATACTCTTGCCTACAGCCTGCCCCAATCAACTGAATTTTTAGCTACAGAGTTTTTATTTTGTTTTGAGTCTATAGATTAAACATGGCTCAAAGATTTATATAAGAGACAAGAAATAATTATAGGTCACAAAGTCCAATCACTCTGGATGCTCACATTACATCTGAAAGCATTTTACGCATATTTAGCAGTAGGTGTTTTTGAAACATTTGCAGAAATGTGGTCTCATTTGATCCTCCTTTTGTGATATACTTTATAAACCCATCTTACTGATGAGAAAACAAAGGTTCCATCATCTAGGTTCCATCATCTTTCTAAAGACACATACTGAGTAAGCAGCAAAGCCAGGTTTAGAATGCAGGTTTCTGGCTGCAAATCCCCTGCTCTTCCATTACTGTCTCCCAATCTGCAACTGTCCCATCATCCCAGGAGATGACATTTTAAATGTTTTCCATTTGAGAAGACTCCACAATAAGGACTCAGTGGACAATTCTTGTATTTAAAACATTGTAAATGTCATCCTGATCAAATCAACCTAAGACCAACTATCTCTGACAGTGGCATTGATGAATGTTTTGTAGGAGTTTTTGTCTCTCATGATATAATCCCCAGAAACTAAAAATAAACCCAAAACATTTCGGAGTTGACACTGTCAGGAAGCTCTTTCCCATCCAGAACTAATTCTTTGTATTTTAGCAGCATAGAGAAACTCCCATGAGAGCAAAGCTGAACATTAATGAACACTAATGGCAAGAATTCTCTGCCTTCTATCCCACAGAAATAGCAAATGATTCTCTGCCATCCTACGTTTGTGCCAAAACCTGAAGCTAAGAGATAAGAGGCTAGCCAGAAATCACAAACATAAGGTTTTAACCCCACAATCCAGTCACTGCTACTGCCATCAGTTAAATACCTAGACCTTGCAAGGTCCAGTTATTCAGCTGGGAGGATAATACCTGAGCATAGCTCCCTGTTTATTTGATGGAAATTTCCCTTCCCTCAATTCTATGGTATTTTTTCTAATCTAATGAGGGAACAGTTACTTAAATTCTTCTACAAAACAAAGTAAAGGATTGATAGCTATGTCAATTGATAAATAGCTAGAAAAATAAATGTATACATAAATATATGTATATATAAATGATGTAAAATTTATCTGCCTTCTATATAATGAGCTTCATATAGTTTAAAAAGTTATTAGGTACCTTTTTATTTTTCTGATTGACAAAAGGAAAAAAAATAGTAAGAATGATCAATTTGGAGAGTGTGACTAAAGAAGCACTTTCAAATATTCTTAGAGGTGCTATGAGTTTCCTGGGTCTGTCTTCACAAATTACCACAAACTGAGATGGTATAAAACAACAGAAGTTTATTATTACAGTTCTGGAGGCTAGAAGTCCAAACTCCAGGTGTCTGCAGGGCCATGTTCTCTATGAAGACCTAGAGCAGAATCTGCTCCATGCCTATGCCTTTCCTTTAACTTCTGGAGTTGGTCAGAAATCCTTGGTCTGCCTTGCCCGCAGCTGTATAATTCTGATCTCTGCCTTCATCTTCATCTGGTGTTCTCCATGTTTGTATTTTCATATGGTATTCTCCACTGTGTGTACGTGTTTTTGTGTTCAAATTTCCCTCTTCTTACAAAGACATCAATCATATAGGATTAGGGCCCACCCTTCATGACCTGATCTTAACCTGATGACATCTGCAAAGCCTCTATTTCCACATGCACAGATGCTAGGAATTAGGACTTTAATATACGTTCTGGGAGACACAATTCAACCCATAATAAAGGAAAACTTGAAAACTATTATATAAGGTGTGAAGAGTCATTTGGAAATACATATTAAAATTTAAAACATGCATACGCTTTGATCAAGTGTACCATTGCTAAGAATTTATCCAAGGGAAATAATAAATATGTTTATGGAGATTTATAAATACAAAAACATTTTTCCATTGGAATATTTATGAGAAACTGGAAACAACCTAAGTAGTATCAAGAAATTATCACATGTCCATACATTAGACACAATGTAGTAATTAAGAAAGCAAAGACAAGTAAAAGAAAAAAGGTGACAATGAGTTTATAAATACTAAATGAAAAAGCAAAGTTACTGAACACCATGTATAGTGACATTAAATTCATGTTAAAAATATATACGTGGGAGGATTTACAACTAAAAATTATTGAAGAATATATATCAAACATTTAATAGAAGTATCTTTGAAGATGGTATTATCCACTTTATACCAGAAGTGCCAAAAAATGTATACACATGACTTGTAATCAACTTTTGTTATCAGTATGTATTGTTACCATTTTAATAGTTTTTTGTTTTCCTTTCTTAAAATGTTTATACATTTTTTGGCATCCTCTGTATATTAAGATATATTTTAAAGATATTATAAATGTAAAGTAAGAAATGTTGAATGATGCTGATTTTAGTTTATTTTTCAATGGGAATTATTCTTCCAAGAAATTATTACTGTGTTTTATTTTTTATTGATATGTAATTTGCCTTTTAAATATTCTCCAGAGGGCACCAAAAAAATGTATAGACATTTTAAGAAAGGAAAAAAATTGTATTAATATATACTGATAACAAAAAATGAATACAAGTCACATTTGACCTCTGCAATTACAAGAGGTGCTCAAAGTGGTTACCATCAGCGTCCAGACACTTCTGATTATGGCGAATTACTGTGTAAGCAATGTTGACCAAAGTGTTAACATCTCTTAAAATGTGTATACAGTTTTTTGGCATCCCCAGTATATCTAAAGTTGAGTTCTATATCAGAGGGTCTATAGTAAATTCTATTAAATAATAGAATAATAGTAGTGTTAAATACAGAATAAAAGATTCTATCTACAAAGGAATATTACACAGCTGTTAGCCAGTTGTATTTGGGGAATTGTTTCTTTATTCATTATTTTGTCCATTTTGTTTACTCAACAAAAAGTGAGAGCAATGGAAAACACATATTCTATTTGCCTAAGGGGTGAATGAATACAAATTCAACTAACCTGCAAGGGAGGAAATACCACCTGATTGGCTTCCCCTGACTATCAGCAGTGCCCAGGACAATGCCTGGCACTTAATCAACACTCCCTTTAAACTATTATTGAGTTTTAAGTTCTATTACTATACAAAGATAACTAATTTTAAAATAACTATAATCATCTAGAAATATTGAAAGAACCTACAATCTTTGCGAATTTTGTTTGTGAACCAAAGCCTTTGTTAATCAAAGACTAAATTATGATATGTTAATTAAGGTGAAGGAGGTTGAGTGCCTCAAGAGCTCACTGACTGGGAGAGCCTATTCACTCTTTCCCTCTGCTGCAGTTTTAGTTTCAGAAGGACTATCCCATCAGTTCTGTAAAAATACATAATGCATGTGTAGTCATATGGTTATTCTTAATTAGCTCAATTATTAAATCTGTGCACCTTGTTATCTCTTTGCACTATTTTCTATGCTTGCTTACCAGGTTCTTTCCCTATTACGTTGAACACTCATGGGTATTCCTCATTGCAATATAATATCCCTCTTACAATTTTGAATGACTTTGTTAATAGTATTATGTGACAAATTAAAACATATTTATTCATTTGCAAACACACATAAGCCTACAGTGTCCTCTAATAAGGACAGATGTTTCGAGATTGATTGATTGATTTTATTTAACTGTTGGTTTTAACCCTAGACCAAGATGCAGCTACAGAGTCCATCCTGTCTCTCACCTGACAACACTTACAGCACATGGTAAGTAAGGGATGGGCATTCTAAACTCAGGAAACTAAGAAAGACCATCTATACCCCTTTGACAAACTATACCAAAAGGCCCCAAACACGTGATGGCCATGGAGATGCCCTGCTCAAATCTTCCTTCAAGACAAACTGCTATGGGGAACATGGCCAATGGATGGCTTCTAGCTTCTGCACCTCTGTCCACACCACTGTGTGCACCAGGCCATGCTACTGCTGGGCTGCTCCCAATCAGGGAATGAACTGGGTTGGCTTGCTAGAATCGGTCCATTCTGCTTAATGCACACTTTCTCTAGAGGGCAGTTCTGGCTCCGGAATTCACCTTTAGCATGGCTAAGAATTTTTGAACTGCTGTCTGAGGTTCTTCCTATCCAATCCAAACTTCTCTCTCTCTGTCTCCTTTCACAGGCTTCAGATCTGCATCTCAGTGTGAAGACATTTTATATATTCTAACTTCCTCCCTCTTTCCTTCACAGGCATATCTGCCAATAAATCTGTTGTACATGTGATCTCATTTTGTCATTTGCTTCATAGAGGATCAAAACAGATACAATATTTTTTTGTATTGTATGTTTTTTATTTATAAATGTTTTTTGCGGGTGGCCCTAAATGTTTGTATAAATAATGTTCTGCATAGTATCGGTACATGTTTGAAAACATACAATATGATAAAATGAAAATTTTGGATAATAAAATTGCCAATACAGATGTCTTCAAGTGGTATTATAGTTTTTAGAGGGTGTGGACACCTACTTTAATTTTATCATGTCTTTTAATATTCTCTAATATATTAAAACATACGAGTTTTCTTAAACTATCTTACATATAGAAGATGTTTGGTAGAACAAAGAGAAAACAATTCAGCTTTTACTACAAGAGATCTGAAACAAAACATGATAAAGCTCTCTCTGGGTGGTATCCTCATGGTGTTCATCTTTGAACTAAAAACAAAAATCGAAGCCTGAAGCACATTCACTGGTTCATAACTGAGTCATTTATGGGGTAACACAGAGCTACTAAAGATCACAGAAAGATATTCTGTCCAGCTGTGCTCCTGTGGGTACATTTTGATGAAGACAAAATATTGAATACAATACTAGCTAGAAGATTAGAATTCTGATTATCTCCTTATATATTTCCTAACATTTGGTTTACTCTTTTATCATTGTACTTCTCTAAATAATTTATTTTAAATAGCTCATTAAAGAAACAGAAACAATGCAGTTCAAAGAACTGTATATTCAATATTTAATATTTAAATAGCATCAAAGTAGGTGGGAAAATTAATTGGTATGCAAAATATTTTTACCACATTTGTCTTTTGTCATTTTAACAAATGACAATTTGTTAGCAATTATAAACGATTGCTGCCTTACACTATTAGCATATAAAAACAGTGAATTCTTATATTAACAGTCACTACTTTTATTTTACATATAATTGGACACATTTAACAAATTTTGTTTCCTTTAATTTGTCATCACTTGAAATATATACAGTGTCCATAAAGATTTGCTCTATTCCCTCTAAAGTAACACTGATCTATTATAAACAGAGGTGGACATTAAAATACAATTTCATAATTATCAGTAACCAAATAAGTCCAATACCCATTTGTAAAGGTGAGTACATGTGCATTTCATTTAATTCAATTCTCTAACCTCATCAGACTTGAAACATGTTAGCATGTTTGACACAATGACCATTCTGTCATTTTCCAAACACTTTCTTCTTTAGGCTACCATAAAATCAGATTCTGTTTTGTGTTCCTTCTAGTTTATTACACCTCTCTCTTCAATCGCTTTTGCTGGCTCTTCCTTCTCTTCTTCACTTTTCAGGTCAGTCCTTAGCACCCTTCTCTCCTCTGTCCACCCTGGGTGCCTAGCTGATCTTATCAAGTCCCTTGGCTTTAAATATTATCTATGTCCTGTCAACTCACAAATCTGCACTCTAATCCTGACATTTTACCTGAATTTCAACCTCATAAAACAGTTGTCATCTCAAAATCATTCATGCCCCAAATAATTCTTTCCTTATTATAGCAAATATTGATTGAGTGCCTATAATGTGTCTTGCACTGTTAAGGCACAAAGAATACAGTAGTGAAACAAAACAAAATATCTCCACTTGAATGTCTAATAGGCAATTCAAATGCAATGTATAACAAGGGTACACTGATTTTTTTCACCCCAAAACCGGTTCTTAACTATTCTTCTATATTTTCAGTATATGGCCCATTTCCACCCACTTCCTTGGACTTTAAAAACCTAGATGTTTTCTACCTCTGTGTGGGTTCCTTTTGAAGCAGGCCCTGAGACACATATTCAGTGCAAGCAGCTTACTCATATTTGGGAACTTCAGAGAACACCAGCAAGGAAGGGAAGTGATATGGAAAGAGAAAGCAGCTACTACGTGGTTATTAAGCCAGTGACTATGATGTGCAAATGGAGCTTGATCTCACAGGGAATTTTGATAAATTATATAAAGTGCACATCTCAGAATAATCTCACTCTAAGACTGAGGGAGCTGGGATATTTATACATCCATTCCCACTGGTAATGGACTTCTTTGAGCCATGGGTGAGAGGTGTTAATTGCGCAGTACTTTCAGCCTGCTAGAAGCACGAGCAGAGCAGCCTTCTGGAAAAAGTCCTTAGGTATAAGAAGCAGGTACTGGCAACCACAAGTTTTCCGGGCACCACTGAAATAGCTAACCCTTCTCCCTACTTTTACTCTTGCTTTCTACATTCTAATGTCACACAGAAGCCACAGGCATCATCTCAATACCTGAGTCATATTATATCCCTCATCTCATTAAAGTCTTTCAGGACTTCCACTGCAATTAGATAAAAATTCACACTTAAATGTCCTTCAAAGACCACTTTCCTGATGTTCTATAATTTTCCCTCTTACTCGAAATAATCCAGCACACTGATGGGTCACCTTTCTTTTTCTCAGACACTACTTGTCTGAGAAAGGAGTCTGCACTTGCTCCTGCTGCCTAGCATAAATCTTTGCATGGCTACCTGTTTGTCATCATTTCTCACACATCACCTCCTCCCAATAGTCTAGGTAAAGAGCCCTTCCAACCCCCAACAACTCTCCGACCTCTGACTCTAACTTATTTTCTTTCATTTGTCTCTTCTATTTACGAAATTAATGGGAAATTCCATCATTATCTTCTTTATCAGTATAATCCTATGCCAAGAACAGTGTCTGGCACATAGCAATTTTCAATAAATATTAGTTTAACTTTAAGAAAACATCATGCAAATGGTGTATATATATGGTCCTATTTTGAGATATGTGCAAGGTCAAATACATATTAATAGAAATAAATACAACTCCCCTCCCCTCTGGCAACCATTAGTTTGTTCTCTGTGTCTTTGAGTCTGTAACTATTTTACCTGTTCATTTCTTTTGCTCTTTAGATTCTGAGTAACATCTTTGTTTACCTTGTGATTTTGATTGTCTCAAATTCACTTACAACTTACTTAAAATTTAGTCTAACAGACTCTCAAATCTAGAAAATTATGCATGACTTTTGTCAGTTAAATGTATGTGTGCCTGCCTTAGGGGCTAGAGAAGTTCATATTTTAAAGGTATTTCACAGTCTTTAATGTATCACTTATTCATTTGCTATTTCCCTTTGATAAAATAATTTGGAGAGAGGAATAAATATTTAAAAGCTGAGAACAGTGTCTGAGAAGTTGATTTTTAAAGGCAACACTTAGCAGGAGTAATATTTTCCTTGAAAGCTAGGACCAGATATGAAAAAAAAAAAATGCCTTTTCCCGAGGCACAGTCCCAAAACCTAAGACATTTGGTGTGGAGCCTCAGGCGGTATTGGCTTGGCTACTGAGACAAGAAGGGACTGAAAGATGCAGGAATTCTTTAACTATGACTTAAATTTCAATAAGACTTAAATTTTCTCACTTTCTGGGGTTGCTTAGCATAGGTGGCCAAACAGATGGGCTAGATTTTTTTCCATGAAGGGTTGCAAACATATGGCAATAGATTCTGGTATGTTTCCCCCTCTATCTGAAAAAAGAAATTGAGACCATATTCCTTACTGAAATGAGAAAAAAATTCTGACTTCCAACTTTTTGCCAGACCCCTCTCTCTTTGGGTACCACCATTATCTTAAATTCTATGTGTCTGTAATCAATGGAATTCTATTTCCCAGTCACTTCCTCCTCCAGACAACCCCATTTTTTGTTAAAAACATTAGTCTCTTTGCAGTCACTTAAACTAGAAAGCTTAAAGGTCTCCCTTTGTCTTCTTTTTAAAAAAATTATTTTTATTATTATTAATAGTTACAGATGTACAAAACTATGCAATAGTTATCTTTTTCACCCCTTACAAAGTGACTACCTCTTTCCCCGATCCCTGTCCCCCCACCACTGATTCATACATATCTATTACAATTCCATTGACTCCATCCCCACACTATATTCCACATCCCAAGACTATATATGTGTTAAATTATAGTCAACATCCAATATCACTAGCCATGTCTTCTTACTCTCTTTTCTAAGTAAAAAAATAAAATAGAATAAAATAATGTCTTTCATTTCAATCACTACTTTGAGCCCTCCAGGCTCCACTTCCAGTCATTTCCACTGCAGGCCTGAATTACAGCTTCCTGCTTCCGCTGGAGTGAGTCACCTGCACAGAGCCATCAGACAGCCTGGGAGCAAGCAGGACGAGGCAGGAAGAGCACAGGGCAACAAGTTAGAAAAGCCTGGATTTAAAGCTCAGCCTCCAAGTTCTTAGCTAAATGTCCTTGCACGACATACTAAACATATTTGAGCCAGTTCCATCATCTGTAAAGTGAGAAATAATGCTCATCTTGCATGTCTTTGTGAGAATTAGAGATAGTGTAAGACTAGCATATCTCCATATAACTATCACCTAGGCATTATATGTGCAGAGTGGATATACAATTTGCAATCATTAGAAAGTATTACTTTTATTGCATCTCCTATTCTAAAACATTTAATGGTTTTCCATTCTTTTCCAACTTGACCTTCCTGCTCTCATCTAGTCTTATCAAAATGCTATTTTATGTTCAAATTCACATTCAAGATCGAGCTCAAGTACTACCTCTTTCAAACTTTCTTTCTCAATCACACCAAATTGTCAAATTCTTATAACACTGTAGCAGGTATGGCCAGCACTTGGTGATGCTGAAATAATAACAATAAAAATTATTATTAATTTTTCTCTATGTTGAAAGAAACATCACATATATTTTTGGCGTAGGTTTTCTTGTTCTGAGTAGATACATTAAAATGACCTTTCTCTCTCTCTCTCTCTCTCCCTCTCTCTTTCTCTCTCTCTCTCTCTCTCTCTCTCTCTCTCTCTCTCTCTCTCTCCCTCCCTCCCTCCCTCCTTTCCTTTCTTTTTCTTTTTCTTCTTTTTAAATTTTTTGTTCTTTCTTTCTGTGAATGGAAGCCAACTTTGCAGCATTTCTGTGGTGGCCATAGTAACTGTCCATTTCGTTTTACATTCCTTATTACCAGGAGCTTCAAAGTTAGTGGGGAGAAAGTGGAAAAATTTGAAAAATTTATTTTTCTCCTAGAAAACTCCTAGGAGAAAAATAATTAAGAATCCAATCCTGGGGCCGGCCGACGGGTGCGCCAGCGAGCCTGGTTTGGATCCCACATATGAGAGCCAGTGATACTGCCCTCTACAGCTAAGATGATGAACAACAGCTCCACTTGGAGGTGGGCTGCTGTGAGTGCCCAGAAAGGCATAGCTGCAGCCCCTGCTGCAGTGGTCTGCCACAGGCTACAGTGAGTGGCCAACAGCCAGCGTGAGTGGCCAGCAGCCAGCAGTGAGTGGCTGGCAGGCAGCGTGAGCACCTCAAGGGCTGCCATGAGCAGCCGTCCAGAGGCCAGGAACTGATCTGCCTCACCCGGGAAGAGCGCAATGATAATACCAACAATGTCCTCCACAATTAGACTGAAGAACAAAAGGACAGCAACTTGTCTGTTCCCTTTCCTCGATTCCCCAGTGCTGTTCCCCTCCCCCAATTCCCCAATTTAAAAAAAAAAAAAAAGAATCCAATCCTGAATACCTCTAAGAGACTAAGGCTGCCCAGTAGAGTCAGGTGAGAGAAGATAATCCCCAGCTAAGAGAGGACACAGTCCAGACAAGGTCTGAGAGCTTTTCCCCAAGGTCTGCCAACAACCTGTGACTGACATGGGGCTCCTGACTCAGACATGCTGGCCCTAAGGACAGGTTCTCAGGTGCATATTTGTTGTATAAACTAAAGAGCTAGATAACTGAGAGCTGAAAGAAGGAACAGTGTGAATCCAAGGTGAGTTGAGAAAAATTTGAGCCTTATTACTAGTGGTGAGTGACAAGACATAGAGAGACAGTTGCAAAAATGGCCTCTAACACCAGAGGCAAGAGAAGCATATTCATAGACGACCATTTCACTGTCACATTTACAGTAGAAATACCAAAACCCCAACTCTGGCAGCAGCTCCAAGACTGTGGCGCCACTTTCTGGAGTGCTTCAGACCTGGTAGCAGATATGGAATTCTCCAGCTTCAAGATGACACACCTGAGTGGAATATCCTACAATGGGGCCTGTAATCTCACAACCAACTTGATCGAGCTAATAAAGTCTCCAAGTTTCTCAGACTTAGGATGGTGGATTTTTTGCCATGTCCAGTGAGGGAACTACAAAGAAAGGAAACTGTTCCCCCTGTTAACTCGGGCATATAACATTCTCAAGGTGTGACTTTATGCTAGGTTCAATTATATCCAGAACAAAAATTAGGTAAACTGCCATCTAAATATATTATTTTCTACATAAATTCCTAACCACATGTCAGAATTTCTTTTTTTTTTTAAATTTATGGCTATGTTTTACTTTCTTTAGAACATTGATCATTCTTTAGGTGTAGACATCATATTACATACATATGCACTTTATTCTTATCCACATAGTCTAACACTACACATTGCAATATAGTAGGTGTTCAATAAATATTTGGAGAATGAATTAGTGAGCAATAATATACAGGAATTTATCACAAAGAATTCATTCTGTACCATTTCAATATCTGTATCTGTTTAATAACTTTATTTTTCCCTCTGGTTCAATTTGGTCACAGGGTATTCTGAAGATTAATGAATAAAATATTTATGACTTCTTTTAGAAAGGCAAATGAAAGATCAACATAGTATTTCATCTCTGCATAATAAAGCAAGAGAATTCTTAATATCCCTTAGGCAAATTCACCCTAAAACTCTTTATTTCATTTTGTCTGAAATATTCTTTTAATTTATTAATGTGAATTTATTAATGAGGATTTAGTAGACTCATCAACTCACCCAAAATTGGTATGAACCCCAATATATTAAAATTGAAGAAGAAGCAATAAATATAACATTTTTGCTGGTTTCTAATTTGTCATGCCCAACTTTTTACCTCTGGATGCTTAAAGATTCCTTTATATTTGCTTCTCACTGCAGTCCAGTGATCTTCCTTTATATAAAATCTATCTATTCTATGCACCTGCATCTATAAAATGAGGATTATATCTGCCACATGATGTTGTCATGAGGCAACAATGACACTAGGATACAGTAAGCATTAAGTATATTTCACAATTAGGTTATTTTAGAGTAGAGATTGTCAAATACGAATCGTTACATGCAATAGAAGCTAGACTCAGGGTTAATATATAGTCATTATTTGGATCAAATGTCCTAGGGCTACTATATATCCTAGGGTCCTTAACAGTCATACTTTTTATATGTACATGTTCCTATTTTTAATAAGATTCAGTTCATTCTTTGGATCAAATAGACAAGAAAATTTCTGTATTGGTGAGATATGTAGGTAGAAAATTTAAAAACAAAAAGAGTGAATCATCTACTGTGGTATATATTTACATGAAAAAATAGTTATGATTGTTTATTAGATATAAATTTTCTTATATGTCCAGTTCTTGACTTATTTTAATATTTTTCAGCTGTCTCAATCTTTAAATAAAATTCTTCTAAAACTGAGCATGACAAAAAAGGCTGCAATTTGTTTGTTATAAATCACAATAATGAAGAGGAAAAATTTGTTAAAAATTTGGCAGACATATGGAGTCCAAAATTAATAAAATCTATAGTTAAATACAGTGCATGCTGTACTTATTTTATAAATAATTAATAGTTAATATCTAATAACAAAAATCTATCAAAACCTTGTAGATATTTAGTATCCTGAGGTCATATATTATAAATGCTAATTATTCTATCAATAGTGAAGCTATAACACTGTCTTTCTAGTAAATAAATGAGAATATATAGCTTACTATTCAAAAAGCATCTAAAAGTAATATGAATCTATGTAAATATAAATAATAAAATTATGTTTATATTTTTTGTTTCCACATGAAATTATATATAAATGTAAGTACTTGAATAAAAATGTACTTTATTAAAACTTTTTTTGTTTAAAGACTGTAGTGAGTCTTTTATACCAGATAACTTTTATCTGGTATTGCATGTCAACATTTTTTGGAAATAAATTCTAAAACTATGAAAATAAATAAAATCCTTAAATTGATTTCTAAAATTATGAATAAAATGGAATAATACAGGAAACCATATCATCTCAATGGTAATTATCACGTCTACTCCCTCTTAGTCCATTCCCTATTCCTGAATATAGACATGTAGCATAGCTCTGTGTATTTTATCCTGACTACAAATAGCCAGAAACCATATTTTGTACATTTTAGAAATAGATCCACTCCTTCTTTCTATTTTAGAAATAGATCCAATGAAGAGAAAGTGCTATAGTCTATAGCAATTGTTATCCTTCCTTAGCCAGAACTTTTCTGTAGCTCATGATGAGTATGGATCTGAGTAACAATATTTCTTGTTATTTATAGGTCTCAATGCCACCTCTTACTCTGTTTTTAGTAAATTTCAACAAGTACTTCATGCTAACTGTAACTATTCTGAATCCCTATATGTTAAGTATTACACATTTATAATTATCTATTAATTGATATGTAAAAATTATATCCCAGCTGTATCTCCCATTGTTTCCCAATCTTTTCTTCTCATCCAGGACATTGACCTTGTGTCAGACTTGCCATTAGCTCCATTCTTACTTCAGCACCTGCTCCAGAAAAAGAATCCACTGCTTATTTTCTTAACCACCTGCATTCCCTTTATACTGTGACCTGTACTTGTTTTCCCAGGTTTGATGGCTTCTTAGCTTTACAGCCTGCTTGGCATTTTGGTTTTCTAAGGTACATTCATTGCTTACTTTTACCAATTCTAACTTGACACCCAGTACATGTGGAACCGTAAATTTCAAATCCAAGACTGCAATGATGGACTTGCCCTCTTGTCAGAACTGGCCAATCACCTTCTCTTGGTGCCCTTGTAATTGACTGTCCCTGTAGGTGCCCTCCTTCCTCAATAACACAAATTTCTGTCTAGCTAGACTTTCTCATACCATCTGTGGTTGGTTCTATTCATATGTAACTATATAGCTGTCAAATATAAAATAAGAATCTAAAAGGAGCTGAGGAAAATTAGGAGCAGAAGTGCATTTATCCTTTACAAGACTGTATTGCACAACCTTAGATCAATGCGTTGAAGATAAATTTTGTTCTTCAAGGTAGAAGGGACAAAAAAGTCACTTCATTCAACCTTACCTTTTCCAAGTGAAAAGTTTAAAAATTGACCTAAAAAATAATATGACTACAAAGTAAATGCTTCATTGCAACTGCCATTTTTCATGTACAAAACAATTATTTAAAATAAAAAGTCCATCTTTTTATCAGATTTAGACAAATGTTGATTATTTAACCTGCCAATGAGCAAAGACAATTAGATGGAATGTTCTATGTTAATAAAATCATACAGATTCTTAGGTCATTTCAATTATTTATATCAGATTTTAGCTTTCAGCTTAGTACATCATAGAAGAGTAATAGGTATATAAAGTGAAGAAATATTGTGCCATTCTGTTACTCATGCCATACTCCATGCCCTGTTACTGTTCATTAAATCAGTCATATACAAATGTAATGAATGCAGTATTTGTGGTTTTATTACATATTCTGAATTATCTTAGACAAATGTTTCTTCCATATTTGATAATATAGGTCCCAAAATACTTCTTTAGTGGTAAAGGCAAGAATAAAACTAGCAGTTGTGTTAATAAATTTTGTTAAATGTTACACATTTTCAGCAAAATACTAAGAAATCATGTAAAACCCCTGGTAAATACATGCCTGTCTCTTGCTATCACAAAACGACATAGGAAACAAGGAATTTTAATCAGAACTTGAAGAATTAAGAAACTAGATCAATCAAATAAGTACCAAATTAGGAAGAAATCAATAATAAAAGATTGAATGTGATGTTTGTACTGACAAAGATGTGAGCTGGGATCAGTAAGACATTCAGCCTCTTCTAATTTTGTCAATTTCCCTAACTTCTGTGAGGAAATACAGGTATTGTCTTCATCAGTCAATCCTGAGTTCCTGGTGTCAAATCCTGAGTGTTCTATACAACATACACAATATTAAAAGTGGTCAAAAAAAGGGTAATTAATTAATTGTTTTGCTACTTTTTTAAATTTTTGGCATTTTAGTGGAATATGAGATAGAACCAACTTTTTCAAAATGACTTTATCAATTAAAAAGGTGAGTTAGTTTGCTCCATTGCTTGGCAAAGTCTTATATTTATTCTCATTTCAATGGAATCAAAGAAAATAGCTACGGCTAATTAAGATAAGCAGGTAGTAGCAAAGAAGGAGTTGTAGTCCTAGCAGTCAATGAAAGCCTGCCTGGCCACACTTTATTTCTCTACAGTTGCATTGTCATTGACTTTTCAAAAGGTAAATCATTGTATAGTAACAGAGAGATTACTTATGCCCCCTTAGTACATGAACTAAATCCTTGCTGTAAATTTTGTATACAAGATGTTGATATCTTAATTTAAGTTGAAAGAAATTATAAAATTTCTGGTCCATGATCTGTTGTTAAAAACAAAAAATTATTAGGAATACATTGGTACTTAAACACATAATGATATGATTCATCTCACATAAATAGTCTCATAAAAGAGAATAGGAACTACTCTTCTATCTCACTAACATTTCACTATTTAATCAAAAGTGTTCCTAAGCTTTTGCTATTTAAAGTATTTTTCTAACAAATAATTGAGGCTAGCCTAATTGCATTTTTCTAAATGATTAGGTACCTTGATAATAAAGTTCAAGTAGGCAAATAAAAAAATGCTCTCCAGAATGTATCTGAGGAAATGAGAAGGCCTAGTGATTAGAATACAGATGTAACATGATTAAATTAACACGCACATTTATTCAAATAGGCATTTCTTCTTTCATCAGGATCACCTACTTTGCATCGGGCACTGAACTAGGTACAGGGATTTCAAGGATGATGAAACCAAGTTACTGCCTCGGAAGAGCTGACAGTCTATTGGGAATGGATGTGAAAAAAAAAACAAAACAACACAAAAGTACCAGAGTTACATTTCAACATGAAGTTAAATATAAAATGCATTAATGAAGAAGCACACAGGTAAAATGTCTGGAGGATTCACAGCAAATTCATAGAAAAGATAACAGATGATCTGAAAACTAGAGCATGAGTAGGAATATGTCAAGCATTCTAATAAGGGTAGGTGGTTCAGACAATGGGGACACCCTGTGCTGAAATGAGGAGGTGTATCAGCACTGCTGACACATCAAAGGGGAGGTGGGTGGCTTGCAGGGAGCAGGGAGTAGGCAAAGATGAGGCTGGACAAGTGGCAGGAGTCGGATCATGGAGGATCTTGCAGCCTTGGCTAATGAGCTTAACTTTAATCTAGTAAATGACAAACAGTCATGAGCAATCTTCTGGTAAAATGATTGAGGCAACTGCTGCGACAGGGGACAGAGCACTGGATCCTTACACAGCATAGCTCTGGGGGTGAAAAGAAGAATGTAGTTAAGAAAGATACCAATACAGAAGATTTGATAGTGTTTGATGGTTGTTGATGTGAAGAGAGGCAAAATGAAATGAAGAGAGCAGTTGGTAACCAGAGTTTAAATTTCCAAAACAGTAGTCTCCCTATAGTAATCCAAATGATATAGTAAACCAACACAGTCATTATTGATTTGTGTTGCAAATGTACATTATCAAGAAATATGTGTGGTATTCTATATTAAAATAAGAAAAAAAGGTATTTTTAACCTACTAAATAGATTATAGGTGCATTAGCATTAATATGCATAGGCAGAATTGGAGCACTGGGAAGGATTTCTAGGATTAGCTAGACTGTTAAATATTTACCTTGAGGTGCTTGTACTTGATTTTGTTCTTAATTCTCTTAAACTAAGATTGCTATAAACTGAATACATCAATATTAAATATAACTATTGTCAAATCCTGATGGATTCAAAAAAGTAAATGCCCTCCCTATAGTAATTGTCCCTGGGGAAGGGAGATGTCCAGAAGACGGGGAGAAATGTGATCTGATCATGCAGTAAAGGATAGTATCTTCATACCTGGAGCATGGAAATATGTGAATACTTAACGGAGAACAGAAGGTAGAGAAAGGATTTTATAATAAGAGCTGATGGCTGGGGAGAGGTTTAGAGCTCTAACTGGATGGTAGTGTGTGGGTGTAGGGGAAAGTGTGGGAAAGGTGATATCGTGAGGGAAAAAGAAAAACCTTACAGGTAAAAAAAGAGGGTTGGGTTCCTTTTGTCTCTTGACTAGATTAGGCTTGGGTGTACAGTGTGGGGTTTATACCACATGAAGGTTAAATTTTTACTAAGACACTAACATTATCTTTATTATGATGATCCCAGACTATAGTAGAACAAACTACAACTACAGGAGAAATGGTTTTTATATTCAATAGTAATATAGCTGATACACACATAACCGAGGGGGCAATGAAGGTGCTAACTCAACCAGAAAAATACTTATGATTCTAATTCATTATTTCCTTTAATAGCTCAAACATGAAGAAAGAATGTGAAAGTATAAGCACTATGATTTCATATAATGACAGACGATTATGATACTGATAATAACAGGTCTTGCAAACACTAGGAACTCACTGATAGTACCATTTCTTTATGTGACCACAGGGAAAGCAAAGAACAAGAGATACATAAACACAGATCTCATGAATTAACTGAAGGTAATGTTGCCTACCCCCTAATGCCAGGCTATAATTCTGTTCTTTTCTAACTAGAACCCTCTTAATTTCCTGATGCCGTTCATAGTGGAAATAGCCTATTAATTTATTTTCCTAAATATTTTTTTAATTTGTTTTTAATTTTTAATGACTAGGGAAATGCTTACAATATAATCTGAAACAGAAAAGAAAAAGAATGCTCATGCAAAGCATAAGTATGCCAACATTTTTATACAGATAGCATATTGGTTTTATTTTTATATTAATGATGCACTATTTTAAAATTAATGTTATATAATGAAAATATTTCCTATATAATCTTTCATATCATTATAGAATGCTATATAATGAAAAGATTTTTAAAGGGATTATAAAAAAATAATCAATCTGAATACATTTTGGAAGAAATTTTTATCTCCAAAATATTTTGTGTTCTATGTTCTATTTATAAATACAATAAAATAAATAGCTGGCATACATTTTTAGGTAAGAAATATTATTGAAAAATGCTCATATAAGTAAATTTATCATCAGCCTACTCATTTAAAAAATGTTCTCATGTAATTTTTCTGATTAAATCTTTACAGTTGTAGTCACTCAAATAGACATATATAAATGAAGGGGCAATTACTCCTTCTATGTGAAAACTTGAAATTTTTTTTTTTTTTAACATGCCACTTGAAAAGCATTTCATGACTACCAAAGAGAAGAGTGTTGACAGTGAAAATTCTTCTAAAGATTTCCAAATCCATTGTCTATACATAATGCCCAGAATTTTCAATAATAGGCCAATTTTCTCATCAGCATGTTTTTATTCTATCACTTATCCACTCACGCTAAATCACTTACCAGTTCAGAAGAAAGGCAGAAATGAGGAGGCATGGACTCATGAATAGAAAGAACTCAAACCTGTGTTCCTATGAACACAGGTCCTTTTGTTCCATCTTTTGAGGTTTTCTGCAAGAGCTCTTAATTCCCTGGGTAAGAAACTAATACACCTTCCTTTGTATTTATCTACCTTCCAACAGTCTCCATAAGTTACCAGAAGTTAGAGAGTACTTTGTTTCAGGGGATGACATGTAGACACATTCAGGGAATCATACAGAATTATAAAGAGTACCCAAGTAAAGTTGGATATTTTCTGTGATTCAGATATATCAAAGGGCTCACCAATCTTTGGACATATCAGTGAAAGTCTTAGAATATAAAAGTGTTAAGACTGTCATGATGTCTACTGATTTACTTTTTCTAAAACCATTCAATAATGAATTGGAAAAACAAATGATAAAATATACATCCTCAAATTAAAGCATGGTAAAGACAGCTAGAAAGCATATATGGAAAAAATACATACATAATTAAAATAACAATTTAAAAGACACTATGTATTTTAATGTTTAAAAATAACTTTTTTTAAATTTCAAAAGTTTGATTCATTATTTTCAAACTGGAAATAAAATATAATACGTGTAATTTTTTGTCTAGGTTATATGTTAGTTTTAACCTGGATGTACTTTAGAGAAAAATATCTTCATTTTTAAGTCATTTGGATATTTTCCTCCCAAAAAAGTTTCTCAAATATATCTTAGGTTATTCCAAAATACTAGACTGAGTCAACCCTTTCTATTTTTTTGCAAAACAGTAAAATTCTCCTCATATTATTTCCTTAAAAAATTAATGTGGATATAAGATTTTCAAATTCTAGTAGGTTGTTTTTCTCACTGAAAAAACCAAACCAAACCAAAACAAACAAACCAAAACAAATAAATGTCTTTTTGTCCATCAGGAGGTTGATTGCTTGAGAGTAACCATGATTTTCTCATAGTCTCTATGAAGACACTCAATTTATATTACTAAACCTTCTTTAAAGGGAAAAAATTTTTAATTTCCCTTTACTTTGCTAAACATCAAAAACATACTCTGAAGCCCCATTGAAACAATTAATGGAAAAATTACAATCATAATAGAAAAAGCTTTTTCACAGATCAGGATAGATGTTTATGCTTATAAAGTTATCATTGAGACTGATGCTTATTAAAAGCAGGTGGTGATTGGGCCGGCCGAGTGGCGCAGTGGTTAAGTGCTGGCTTGGGAAGCCAGCGGCCCCGGTTCGGTCCCACATACGAGGGCCAGTGACACTGCCCTCAAAAAAAAAAAAAAAAAAAAAAAAAAAAAAAGGCAGTGATCATCTAGAAAACGTATTGTAAATATTGCTAAAATACAAAGCTCTTTCCTATATTGTAGCAGTAATTTGGTCTATAGAAAGTAGATTTAATGAGAATACATCAGGTTTATATAATTTGTTTAAATAGTATAGTATAACCCTACCCAGTTTTACAAGGTATCCACTAGCTACACTGGGGTATTGAGCACTTGAAATGTGACTAGTCTGAATTAATATATGTTGTGTCCAATAACACCAACTTTCAAAAACTAAGTAGAAAAAAAAATGCAACTATCTCAGTTATAAATTTAATATGGATTGATTACCTGCTTGAATAATAGTATATTTTATATAATGGGTTAAATAAATTAATAACATTGTGTGTGTGTGTGTGTGTGTGTGTGTGTGTGTGTGTGTGTGTGTCTATGTCTGTGTATGTTTTTAACATAGCTATTAGAAAATTTGAAATTATATATGTGCCTTACATTAGAATTTCATTACCAGCACTGGTATAAACAACTGAAGTTATATAAGAACACATCTTCTTTTACAGTTTCTGCATTAATCCCACTTCCTAGGTTTAAACTAGAACTTGAAAATGACAGGTGTGATTATTGGTTAGTCTTGAGTTTTAAAGAGTGAGTAGGCTCAAGGAAGATTTTTGTTTGAGGTAAGTCACCCATATGACATCAGATATCACAAACTAACATGTTGAAGAGTAATCACATATTGGCAGTTAAAATCAGAAGGATAACAATCAGGTAACACCTTATTTTCAGTCTCTAATTTATCCCGCATATGGCACTGCTTAATTTTAGAGAAATCCCTACATTGCAGTATTTTTAATTGTAATGCCTTTTGAGAATCTTGGATGAAAGTATAAATTTCCAATTAAAAAAAAAACTGATTTGCAAAACTGTTCAAATAATCTTTAGTAATAGTAGCTGTGATATCATGCCTTTAAAGTCACACAATTAAACCAAAGTTTGTATCCACAGGACTTAATCATCTGTGAAACATTATTTAGAAACACAAAACCTTATCTTTAAGTGGATATTCATACCGTCATAAATCCATCCAGCAAACCTGAATCGGGTTTCGGGGGTGCCTGCAACCGTTCCATCGACCACTTTTCAATGATGGAGGAGACTTGTGTATTTTCAGTATTTAATATTCTGAACCCTGTCATGTTAACGCCACTGTATCGATAGGGCTCCACATCAAGAGCGAAGAGGTCCTGAAAGACAATTTTGTGTGTGTTATTATCCACAGAGTATACATCATGCATAATTGAAATAGTCACTTATTCTTGTTTCCCTTGGGGTAGTTCATACCACTGTAGCTCAAGTGCTGTTAAACATGACAAGTCACCAAGATTCAAATATACTATCCTCATGCTTTGCCAATGAAAATACATATACTTTCCATAAACATGTATGTACATATCATATTCTAATTCCACCAAAAGAACAATAGGCTTTTCTATAACCTACCTTTAAGTTTTCTTCTCCATGTTAAGGATAGCTTGCCCTTCAATGTTATGTGCTAATGTTTTACTTTAAACTGACCAGAGGTGTTTTATCCATGCCCTGTGCCCTTATTGCCATCTTTATATTTTTATTTATGTATTTATTCATCTATTTATTTACTTGAGAAACAGGTCATAAAATATAGCTTCTAACTAAATATTTTGTCAAAGCTGAGTATAAAAAGTTAACAGGTACTAGCTTTTTGGTTGCGGAACCCTGTAGGCCCCTTGTCTCATACCCTATCCAGCAATTTCACCACGAGGAACTCTCTAGATTTCAGTTGTCCTTTCCAGTCTGTACACCGTGGAGGCTCTGGCTTTGCCTGTTGGTTTCCCCAGGAGACAGGAGGCCAAAGTTGTCAGGGGATTTGGGTGTCACTATAAGAAGATGCAGTCGGTGGGGCTTTGCCCTCTTTCGAAATGATCTTAGAGACAATATGAGAGCCAGGGCAAGACTAATGTCATTCTTCCTCTGCACAGCTTGCCTTGGACTCATACAGCTACACAGGCTCCATAACAGGAATATAATTCTGGGGAGAGTGGCTGACATTGGCCTGAGCTATGCTCTGTGCTATGAAAAATATAAGGGATCTTTAGGTTTTTATTTTCTAATGTTTGCAATCTAGCCAGGAGATGTATACACACATACATATATTTTCATTCATTCATGAGGTAAATAAATAATGTATTACGATATATGCTAAGGAGTAAAAGAGTAGAAGTCAGCAAGGAGTCAGAAGCAAGACAGGTGACTTTCAATTTTTATAGTCAGAAACAACTTCATAAACCAGATGGAATCTGAACTGCCATCAAATAATGGCTAGGCAAAAGGAAGAGAAAAGCCATTCTAAGTGTCAGTAGAGACAAAAACTAGAAAACATAAAGCCTATTCAGGAGACTGATGTAGATCAGTTTGGCTATAAAAGAGAATTCCTGAAGGAGAATAGTAGCAAAAGAATAAACAAGCAAAGAAATAAACAAAAACTAATGACTAGACAAGTTAGGTTAGAATCAAACTACAAAGGACTTTAATTATAGGCTAATAAGTTCTATACATCCTAATTTTTAAAAAATTTTTCCTTATTAAGAGAAACTATTGATTTCTCTAAAATTTTATGATTACGATAGAACTGACTTGCAGCAGCATTAAAATAAAATCTGCTGATGAATGAAGGTTTCCACTGCCTCTCCACCAGCCTATCACTAAGTTTCTTACAGGCAACAAACAGTCTCCTGGAGGGAAGGGATATAGAGATAGCATAGCAGAGTTAACCTTAGTATTTACCAGTAAAATACAACTTACTGCTGGAAGGATGTCTATTGGAAGAGAGTTTTAATACAGACAGCTACTGTGATCAACTAAATTTTAATAATTTAATCTGATGACTTCACCACTCCTAAAAAGCAAGGAGATCAATTGGAAGACTTTTGAGTTGAGAGAGAGAGAGAGAGAGAGAGAGAGAGAGAGAGAGAGAGAGAGAGAGAGAGAGAGAGAGAGAGAGAGAGAGAGAGAGAAAGACAGAATTGGTTAATTGGTTAGACTGGTTATTGTTGGGATAGAGAAGATGCATGCTAGGAACTCCACGGAGGAAAAATCAGTAGAACTTTGTTGGCGATATAGGAGTCAGAGACAACATAAGTTTTGAAGGAAGTCAGAAGAGTCAATTTAGAGCAAAATACATTAAGGTTTAAATAATTTGACAGTTTCTTAATGCCACAACAATTATAATTGTCCCTCAATGTAGCAACATGCAGCAACTCAGGAACATTACAAATGGGCATTTAGATCTTATTTGTACAAAGGTAATAATTGAAACCCTAAATACATACATTTCTGAAGAAAATAATCAAAGAGAAAAAAAAACAAAACAATAGGATGTAGCCCCAAACCTGGGTATTTCTCATATTCTGGAAATGGGCAAGAAAAAATTAGTGACAGAGGCATACAGATGCTTCACAGAGGAAGGTGTTAATAAAAAGAAACAACAGGACCAAAATAGAGTCACTTATGCAAAGTCCACATCACCAAACCAAGGCTTAATACCTAATCTAACTGCAGTTTCAACCTTCCCCAGCAATGCAGTCTTCACTGTGATTTCCTGGTCAACACCAGTGAGATAATCCGCCTAAAAATATCCTTTTGTCCCCCAATGGGAGTTAACTTTGCCTGAAGTAATCCTTTCTTTTTTTTATTTTTTTTTATTTTTTCCCATTTACAACTTCCATTTTCCATCCCCTCTTTGCCTTTAAAAGCCTCCCATTTTGTACAGCTCTTAGGAGCTCCTCTCTATTTGCTAGAGAGGATGCTGACCGATTAATAAATTTTTCAGTAAAGCCAATTAGATCTTCACATTTACTCAGTTGATTTTTATTTTTTAATAAAAAAAAAAATCAGGATATGGATAGATGAATAGAGCTAAGAGTAACTAGGTTTGGTAAAAGGGTTAAGTCAGATTTTCATGCATATTAAGAAAAAACTGTGTGGTGGGTATGTAAAGACAAAAGATAAAGGTAACATTCAATTTTACTAACTGTAAATTAAATTATATTGACTTTTTTAAAATTCCAAATAAAGATAGGCAAAACAGGATAGTAAATATAATATACTAAAAGAGCAGCTTCAATCAACCTGATTTTTGTACAGTGAATAAAGCTACCAACATAAGAATTTGTGCTTTTCTAAAACATTGATTTCTCAGCAAACTAATTTTAAAATCCATTATGTTCTGAAAGTCTGCTAAAACAATATAAAAGTAATACAATATTTTGAATTTATATCTGAAATTATATTTCAAAATCATCAGCTTCCCACCAAGAATTATTAGTTCTCTGTGATGATAATTTCTCCTGGGTTTTATCAAAATAATATATAGTATAACTACAAAAGTGCCAGTCATTATATTATTTTTTCTCACTCAAAAACTCATTTTCCATCTTGAAAGTCATAATAATAAAATTTAGTGCATTATCTTTATGTTTTATAAATTACTTACCAGAGTGGTAAAGATATAATGATAGTATTCTGTCATCATTCCCATAGCTAGTGCCTACGAATTAAAAAATAAATCAATATTAAAAGATTAATATTGAAGATACATATTATAAAAAATACATTATGTCAATAAGACAAGTGAGAACAAAATACTAGGATGTCATAAAGAATCAACCTATAATATTCAGGTTACATTAAAATTGGGTCAAACTAAATCTTTTCTCCAGTTAAAAAAGATTAGTGGTTACTGAAAGAATTTTAGAACCAATTCTTTTGATAGAAAAGCTATTAATTGAATGTTTGCAACTATAAAGCATGTGGCTTTCCATATTCAAAAGAGGAGACATTCCATTTGACAGAAACCTGAAATTAGCACTTCTTGGTTTGTTATATTTGTGATGTGTCCACCACAAAGAGGAATGCCATTTTATTTTGATGAAAGGTATTACTCAATTAGGGAAAAACTGCTGTAAAGTACAATGCCAACAAGAATTTTTTTAGCACTTTTGAGACATTTCCTTAGCATTAAAGAATCAAATGTAAATCGTCACTGTTCTTTGAGAAGTACAGATGAATTTTTCTTTTTTTATAAATAGACCAATTGCAAATCACTGTTTTATTTCACATTTCTACAGTCTGTCAATTTTAGACTATCAATCTTAAAACAAAGGCTTTTTGATGAGAACTTCTAGCAATAAAAAGTGTCAATTTCCCCCTCTGAAAACAGAGACTGCTTTTGATATAGCTGTTTCTCAATGAACAGTAGTTGGTGATGATAACTGAAAAATGAGACATTGAACGAAGAGCTCGTAGTAGAAGGAAAACAAGCATTCTTAGTTGCATCTAATACCGACTCTCACACAAATTACTAACTACAAAAATTCGTTCCAGGTGTAGGTGGAATCTTTGCTATTAAGGCATGTATGCCAATTAGTTCCCTCAATTTGCCTCAGAGAAAATCTAGCCAGTAGCCCCAAGGTCCACTTATTTTAAAAGCTTTTGGGCAGGAAAACTTCAAATTCAGTGTTGCTGAGTATTTAGTAAAAGCTCAGTTCATTTATATAAGAAATTAAACAAACAGGGCCGACCGAGTGGTGCGGTGGTTATGCGCTGGCTTGGGATGCCAGCAGCCCGGGTTCGGATCCCACATATGAGGGCCAGTGACACTGCCCTCTAAATAAATAAATAAATAAACAAAACAAATAAGCAAAACAGATAACCTGATAAATCCATCCCTTTTTCTGGATATATCTCATATTTGTTCTTGTATTAAGCCAAGCTAGCTAAAAGCCCAGCTATGCCTGCTCTCCAACTCCTATGTCATTTCATTAAAGTTCCATCATTAGCCACTGTTATGGAATCTCAGAAAATTTTCATAAACCATAAAATAGAGTACTATTAAATGTACTTCTACATATATAAGGAAGAAGCGACTATCTTTCTTCTTAAATTGGCTTCTAGAATAACGGAGATCCTAATATGGAACAAATGATCACTGAGACAAGGTAAGTTTTAAAAAAATAATACTATATGTATATATGTGGTCTGCTGGTGTTATAGAATCTAAAAGGGTACATTCTGTGCAATAATGTTACTCTGACTTCTTAACTTCCATATTCTCATTTTACCTTTGCTCTGCTTTTTCATCTATTCATCTTGTTAATATTATGTAACTTTTCTGTTGTACATATTTTGAATACTTTGATATTTCTGTTTTCCTCTCTGTATCCTGACCTAGCTTTACTTTGGAATCAATACTTTTTAATATCTCTAGGTCAGGACATACACAGGGAAACAAGTATAAAACAATGACTACATAAAACAGAAGGCAGAATAGAAATCCTATTAAAGGTGATTGATCTACTCACCTTTCTGATAGCAAAATAAGTCAGTTAGTTCTTCTACAGATAAGACAACTGATCAGTTATATTGTGTTGGAGGCCTAGAAAAAAAACTTACCAAAGCTCGGTCACTGACAAAAGTGAGTGCTACTCACTCCAGGTATAAAGAAAAGGACTCCATTCCCAGTTTGTGTATTCTAAACATGATTGAGAATTATTTTGGTGTTAAAGGAAAAGCAAATCCCTACTCTAGATTTCAGTGATTACTTTATTGCATCATTTTATTCATTACAAAAAAGTTCTCTCATGCTTTATTACTCAAATATAACAGAAGATCAATTTTTCAGATCCAACTAAATATTTTACTGTAGTGAAACCAACATTTACATTGGAAGATTGGATGAACATCTGTTTAGTAAATAACCATGTTATAATAGGCATTTACTGATAGGTAGTTACATTTTATGGGGTATATTTTGACATCTGAATTGGCATCACTCTCCAGTAGCAATATTTTATTCTTCACATGAGAATTTTTAAGACAGTTGAATAATCCTACGTCACTGTAGTGTCAGCCAGTGTATATAAAAAAGCTTAAAAAACAAAGTCCAAAGACTTGTGTTCAAATCCAGACTTTGCTACATAGTAAGTATATGGCCTGGTACTAACTATTCAACCTCCAACATCAGTTCCTCATCTGTAAGATATGTGCTAACAGAAATTGTAATGTTCCAGTGTGCTGTGGGGTCTGAATAGTGCTGAAATAATATTAAGAGATTTTACTGCTATGAATTGTTTCATTTGGTTGATTTAGTGTCATCTTTTTAAGGAGACAATGTTTATTCTGGAAGGAATATTTCTTAATATCACTATGTGGAATAGGCATGTTTGTACTATTTCCTTACTGCTGGATGTTGGTCAAGTTACTTAGTCTTTCTGAGACTCAGTTTCTTTGTGTCTAAAGTGGAGGTAGTCCCTACTTCTTTTGGTTGTGATGATAATTAAATAAGATCAAATGTGTAAGGCATCTCACAATAGATGACAGCTAAATAATACATCTTTTTCTCTTCTCCTTACTGGTTGATTTTAATGGTTGACCTGCTCAGTTGTTCACTCTTAGTTTCTTCCTTTATATCAGTACAAAACAGAAATAGGTTTCTCATAAATCAATATTCACATTTGTCACATTATAGCCTGCCTGTCTGCCCCCATGCACCTCTCCATAAAGACAGATCATTACTTCAACATTATGCCTACTCTGTTTGTATCGCTGTTTAGACCCACAAGATGGCTGCTTAGTGAAAGATGGGTAAGATTCCTCAAGGGAGGAACAACCTACGACAGGCACAGTTGCGTGGGCGCCATAAGGAGAAATCACGGAGTTGATGAGAGTAGGCACAGACCCCCAGTCTTAGAGCTGACAGCCAGTTTATGGGCTTAATGATGTGATAACATCTGTCCTCCGTGTAATCCTATCAGTGAGTTTCAGCATCAGAGGTTTCTGTCTCTTAGGGAGGTGCATGTAAGCAGATCATGGGACTTTCCGTAATGGCAGCCTGCAGGCATGGGTGATGTGGCCCAGAGATTAATTCTTGGGTGTGAGACACACAAACAAGGGAAGATACATTGATCCTTTCATGTTTAAGAGAATAAAAGGAACAGTCAGGCCCGATTCGGGACTCCAGTTCACGAGGCTGGGGTCCCCTGGCCCCGAACTGCTTTGTCTCTTATCTTGTGTCTCTCTCTCTTTCTTAACCTTTCGTCATCCCTTCTCCACTCCCACCTACCCTGTCCTGTGGTATGCCACACACATTAACAAAGAGTATTGATTGTTGCCACTAGAAAATAACCTCAGGACTTCCAAACTCTGTTTGAAGGTCATCAATATTTACATTATTTTTCTTTTATTATCATTAATTAAAGCAATTGTCAGACTTTTTATCAGAAAATTACATCAAGTTGAATTATCTGGCTTTTTCTTAACTGACTGTGTAATGCTAATTCTTTGGTTTGAGGAATGAAAGACCATATTTTCAATATAAATTTAATAAAGAAATTAAGAATTTAACTAATTTAAAGATTACCTGTTTCAAAATGCCTGCTGCCATTTCATGGCTACAGTCAAAAATGACATGGAACTCCTTGCCTCTTTTCATTTCTTTTAGTAAGGGTTTTGCATCCTTTGTATCAGCAGGTAGTTGACGGATTTTAAGTCGAAGATTGTACCTTGATGGAGCTTTGATGAGCTCTTGCAAACGAATGAGACCTTTAAAGGAAAAGGTAAAAAAAGAATATTAGAGAAAAAAAAGGAGTGGTTCATAGAATCACAAAACATACTATCAATACATGTTTTCCTTGACCATATGTATATGTGCATTATATAGTGTGTCTACTGAAATTCTCATTTCAGAACTCTAGATACTAGTCATTTTTGTTAAAATAATCACTTCTCAAATTCCATAAGGTATTTTTTTCAAAATGTGAAAGACAAAAATGACTATAAGTTAATATAAATAATTTAAATATATAAGAGAATAGGGAGTCAAATAGCTTCCCTCTATACCCTTGAAACATAATTCTTCCATATACTTTCTATAAGACTCCCATATACTTTCCACCTATATACATAGAAGTTCATTTCCATTTGTATTTTATATTAGTAGTTGCTTTGTGACAATGTCTCTTAGTTCGTTGTAAGTGAGTGATTATTGTTCAAGTTTGTCCTTAATTAACAGTTCTATAGTGGGAATAATTTATGTATTTTTAAAAACTGCCTACTTCTTTTTTCTTTTAGTTTATAAATAATGGCATAGTAATTTGGTGTATATGCAAGAGTGAAATGATTTTCCTTAATAAAATAGACTCTAAGAATCCTGAACCACAATTAAATTACTTTAAGAAATAAAACTAACTTTTTTGTATTGTTTTCTAGGTGTAATATTAACTTCAGAAATAAATATAACTACATACATTGGTAATGTAAACATTTTCCCCGCAAAGTAGCTACTGATTATATGTTTCAAAAATAAATCAAACTAATAGATATATTTTCAATAAATCATAGAAATGTTAATACATTTTAAAATAACAGGGACAAATCATTGACTGTATTCTTTATACAAACTTCAAGTAATGAAACCCCTTTAAGAACTAATACAAAAGACCCAATATATAAAAGACTATGATAAGAAAAAAAAGGATCACCCAATTCTATTCTAGCTGGGATCAAATTAAGCAATTTCCTTTTCTTCTCTTCTTACTCTTCTTACTCTTCCTTCCTATCTGTCTCTTTTTCCATCTCATCTGTACATTCACTTATCTTTATTTCTATCTTCCCTGACAAACTATCTTCATAAATATTAGTATAACAAACAATAATAAAGGAAAATATTTGTGAATAAATTAGATAGATAGATAGATAGATAGATAGATAGATAGATAGATAGATGATAGATAGAAACATATGTTAGTTTTGTATTCTGGAAACAGGAATAAAAATACAACCATTATAATTAAAAATCTACTCTGATTAAAATAACATTTAAGGGCCGGCTGAGTGGCACGGTGGTTGGGAGCTGGCTTTGGACGCCAGCAGCCCCGGTTCGGTTCCCACATGTGAGGGCCAGTGACACTGTGCTTTTAAAAAAATAAATAAATAACATTTAAGATCTAGAGACTAAAATCCAATCATAAGAATTTTAAAATAAATAATAGATTCTCTTATACATATTATGCTATTTATAATTTAATATATTGCAAATAGTGAACAATAAAATTAATATGAATAATTTTCATTCTCAAATAAAACATACAATTTAAAAATACATAAATTCAAATATACCTAGTATATTTTGTTTTTAAAATATTCCCCATAAAATTTGCTTCACTGTAAAGTATTTTAGAATTTTGTCATGAAAATATTACAAATAAAAAATAAATAAAATATTACAAATAATGGTTGCATACATTACACAGCATAATATTATTAGCTCATTTTGTTTTACAAATTTAAATATTTACTAACTATAGTAAAATAAATACTACACATTTAATTGGTATTAAATGTGCACGCATTAAGTACTATAATTCTGTCTAGGGAATTAACATGTATATAATGAGTACAGATTATATTACATATATAAAAACATTGAGCTATACAAATGTGAAAATAAATATCTGAACGTATAACACGTGCCTAATTGTAGTAGAGTTAACACTGGGCTTATAAAATTCTCCAAAACATACATAAAAAGTAACAGATCTACAGGGCAATGTAGTTTCCATGTCTATTAAATGAGAGTCTTATCTAGATCAGCAGTTCTCAAACTGTGGTCCACAAATCCTTGCATCCTCTCAGGAGAGTGCCTGAGGTCCTACTATTTTCATAATAATACTAAGAGGTTATTTGGCTTTTTTACTTTCATTCTCTTACATACATGCAGTGGTGTGTTCTAGAGGTTATAAAACATGTGTGATGCCACAGCAAATTGAATGAGAGAACAGATATAAAAATCGAGCTAATTCCCATTAAACCAAATATTAAAGAGACTTAGAAGAATGGAAAACAATGCCACTCTTCTATTTTTTGTTTTATTTTGTTTTGGAAAATATAAACATTTTTCACTAAAATATGCTATTTTTATGTGAATAGATCACAGGTTTATTATTGCTATTATTACATGAATTAATAAGTATTTAAATGTTACAATTTTACAATAATAAGGTAAATATCAGTAAATATAACAATTATAAATTACTTCTAGATAGCCTCAAAAATATTAAGAATGTAAAGTGGTACTAAAATCAACACATCTAAGAATTGCTAAATTGGATTATTTCTAAATTTTTCCTTGCTCTAAATTTCTATTATTCTAACAAAATTATGTATACAAAAAAAAAAGACTGATCTAAAATCAATGTTAGCTGAATAAAGAAAAGAAAGGTATTTTTGGCTTACTTACCTCACAAGATTTTGTGCAAGTAAAATGTAAATTTGCGGGATTTACCCTTTCATAGTGGAAATAGCCTGGGTACCGGATTTGAATGTCAGTTCAAAAATCTATGATCTGTGTGAATTTGTGTAAAGCATTGTGTCTCTCTTAGCTTGGCTTTGCTTTTTTCCTGTCTATAATAGGATAAAAACATCTATATTTCATATATAAAACACCAAAAAAGAACTGGATATATTAATTAGACTCTCAGTAAGTGGCAGTGGTCATTGTTGATATTTTGGCTAACATGGGAAAAATACAGTGTGTTTGTTTGTTTGTCTGTTTGTTTGTTTTATGTGCTGGTTACTAAATCTGTTCTTGGAAATTATATAATTATAGATTAGCCTAGGAGTTTTAAGTTGAAAAAGCTCAACTGACTCAAAAATATAAAATTTCTGAAGGATAAAAATCCACAAACAGTATTTGTGAAGTTCCCCCTAAGTATAAATACTGCCAAGTATTTTCAAGTCTCTTCAGAGCTCATGTGGATAGTCCATTGAGCCATCAGGTACAATAAATGTTTACTTATTCTCTTCACACATATACATCCCTGCTGGCATTAATGTAACAGATATTTCAGTCTGCCAGCTTCCCTGGGGAATAATATTGAAGAGCTAAAAAAAATAACTGCTGCTAGTAGGGACTGTCATCTCCTACTTGTGAATTTAAATGAAATGCTGTCTTCTTCATTCAATCAACATATATTTACGGCTTGTCTACTCTATGTAAGACATTATTTCATCGATAAATATAATGATTGGAATAACAGTATATAGTCAGTCTTCAACTACATGAGATACAGTTAGATGGGCACTTTTTTTTTGTACAAAAGTTATTTCTGTAATGCTTTTTATATTCAGTTTTTAGAATAAAAGTGGTTCAGCATTTCAGTCAGTGAGAAGAAATCTAGAGAGCTGATTGAATACTGCGAGTAGAATCATGCGTTTTACAATCTGGCTTTCTATCATCTCCTGCACCGGGTGCTTAGACCTCTCTATTGGCTTCTAAGCCTTCATTGATGGGCCCTGTGATATCGTTTCTCTATTATCCATAGTTCCATTCTAGATTCTTTGCTTTCCCCGTTTTCCAATATTTAGATAAAAATACCTGTCTGCATTCTGGTATGCAGAACACCTTGGAAGCATAAGAGAGGGTTGACAAAATGGAAGATGCATTAAAAACATCCAAAGGGATGTTTACCCAACTATATAATGAGTTATTTGATGACATCCCTATAATTTAATGTATGTGGATAAAGCTTCATCCATAGGAAAATGGGTTTAAACAGAAGGAATATCTTTTAATTACAATACTGGCTATGTATTTTCCTCTTTTAGTTAAAAAATAAGCCTCTCATATTTGGGATGGTGTACATATAGTCATATCTTATAGTTCTTTGGTCAAAATGAAGCAATACAAGGATCCATCTATTAGATTGAAATAAACAGGCAAAATCTATTTTGAAAATGTAGTTAATACAAATAATTTCCAAAGAACAATTTTTAGAAAAATAGGTTGTTTTAACAAATTTGTCACCTAGCTAGTCAATGAAAAAGTACAATTATAACTCTTTAAAACAGTCTTAATTAAAATGTCCCCTTTTCCCTAATGTAATTAGTTGATGTAATGATAATAAAAAAGAAACAATCTGCACAGATGGGTTCCTGGAAATCTTCTAACAAAGCAGAGCAGCACATTGCAATTATCCTTTTATTTTGGTAGATAAGTAACATTCTATTCACTCTAATTCCTTCAGTTAAAGTATATTTTTTAGCCTTTTTCTATTTTCAGTTATTGTACAGTAGCTGAAATCAAGGTTTATCTGAAGCTTACAGGGGACAGAGTTCTGAGCTGCTCTTTTCAGAAGTTGTCATCAGTTTAGCTTTTTAAAGGAATCCAGAAGGAGCCATTTATGCACACTCCAGCTGGCACTTTCTTCTACAGAGATCAATCACACCCCCTCTCTGCAGACCCAGCCTCCCTCTAGCCCCAGCAAGGGAGTCCCAAGTTTCCTCCAATCCCCAGGTATTGATTTCGGCAGCCACACAAACTAGAGGTTTGCCACCTGGCTTACTCATCAGGCCTATTTATCATTTCAGTGAATGTGATCTTCGTGTAAACCCAACTCTCCCCCAAAATTCACTGTATAATAAACGATACAAAAATGACTCATCTACATTCAATGTTTGATCATTCTCCCTCCCCCCACTTTTTTTCCTTTGAGATAGAATAATTCATTTATAGGCCAAAGTATATTTCAAGGACTTATTTTTATTAGATTTTTTTTTGTCCTACACAGTGTTTTAAAGAAAACTAAATAGAATATGTATACCAGTTATAGACTTTGTAATATATGGTAATACTGTAAATATAAAGAAGGGAGCTAATCATCATAATTTAAGAAACGATTTACAGGCGAGGTCGATTGGCACTGCAAAAAATTCAACCTCTATGTTTTTGTCAGCCCTCCTTTCCATGGGGGTGAGGTAGATTTTTTCATCAGCAAAAGGAAAATAATAAATAAAGAAAATTGAGGAGGAGAAAAAGGGAAGATAAGAGGAAACTTCCAAAGTCTTTTTATTTTGTTAGAGGAGAGAAAGCTTGTTGTGTAAAGTAAAATTAGAGAGCTGGTCTCCAGAAAGAAATCCTCAAATCCTAACAGTAACATTATAGAGAGAGATTGCCTTCTTTCTTTCTGAGATTTGCTATATTTTTAAAGTATGCTAGAGCCTAATAAATTCAAAATGCAAAATATAAAAACATTTTAGCTTGATATATTGGACTCCAAATGGCAAATGAGTTTCAATCACATGCTACAGTGAATTGATTGTCAATGGCTATGGAAACTCTGTGTTGAGAATGTTTTTGAGACCAGTTCTGTGTTCAGAAGCATCTTTCAATAAGGGATTAGACCTGGGATGGTGGGTTGGCATGGTGGCATCATGTATTGACAATCCCTATATTAAAATCTCCTGCTTATTTTTTGTATCATCAAATGGCAAAGGCTTTTTATGCTTCACAATGGAAAATAATACAGTACAGACTATACATTCTAGGCAGCATATTCTCTACAGAAGTCAGGACCCACATGGCTCCACCCTGAACCATGATGCATTCAAATAAGTAAAACCCAAACAGGAATTCTGACATAGTCACTCAAAAACATTTCAAAATTGTACAAATCTATAGTCTGAAGCAACTCATTACAATTCTATATTTTCTCTCATCTCAAAAGGCCTCAAATCCTGCAAACTCACTCTGACACATAAAACGTGCGCGCACACGCGCACGCACGCACGCACACACACACACACACACTTCCTCTGCTTCTATTTCTCTGGGAAATATAATTTACCTCTTCATTGACTTCTCCTCCCAGGAGAATCTGGCCAGGATGTTTTTGTTCTTTCTACTCTACTGCCATTTGGAAAATCCATACCGGAAATGCTACAACTCTGATCGAGTCAAGCAGAAGCCTCCCAGGAAATCATAAGTGGGGAGGGAAGTCACTACCTGGCAATTACAGAGTAACCCTTAGCAGGTAAGTCATGGAGAAAAGCTGAAACCCATAGGTCAATCATATGTGCTGCATCATGACGCCAAACTTCTGAGCCATATGGTGGCATGGCAGTCTGCATTAGGAGGGACTGGGCTGAATTCCACCTTATTACCTTTCTCCTGAATGACTACAGACACAGGTATTTCAATTTTCTCAGTGTAAAAATGTAATAATAATAACTACTATTACCAAATGGAAAAACTCAAATGAGCGAATGAACGTGAATTACTCAGTACTGCGCCTGGCACGTATTAACCTTTCTCCCTGTTTCTGGTAACTATTTCTCCCTTGGAACATAGGGATTGATGGTATGTATGCGCCTCAACAGGCCCTCTTTGCTCCCCAAACCCTACCAGCAAGCTTGTGAGTGTTTTCTACCAAAATCTCTTCATTTCAAAATGTAAGTAAGTTTGCTTCCTGCTTGGAACCTGAATACAACTCCATCTATATGCTGACAACTCCCAAATTTATATCTCGTACTAGAAAAATTTCTTGAATTCTAAACTCCTAAATTCACTCCCCTTTCTGACAATTGTGTAGTAATGAATTAACTTTACCCAAAGAGAAGTCTGGCCTTTGCTAGCGGCTCCTGGGAAGTAATGTCTAAGCCCTTGGAATATTCTGCCTGGTAAAAATGTCTTTATCTGGGAGCCTTGGGCCACACAGGATATGTGATTTATGGGAGAGGATTTGAGTTATATTATCAGCTCAATGTCTGGGAAGGCTGGAAACTATAGGTTGCCAAGCCAGTTCTCAGCCCTGACTACATGACTGAGCCCCACTAAAAACTCTGGATATCAAGGCTCAGGTGAGCTTTCTTGGTGGCTAATACTCCATGTACACTGTCACTCATTGTTGCCTGTGATAGTCAGCACTGTCCTCGAATCCACTGGGAGAGTACAATTGGAACCTCTGACTATAGACCTCTCCTGGACCCTGCCCCATGTATCTTCCCTCTTGACTGATCATAATCTTGTATCTTTCGTAGTTCTAAATCATAACATTGAGTATAACAGCTCTCAGTCATTCTGTGAGTTGTTCTAGCAAATTATCAGTCTTGTGAGAGATCTTGGGGACCCTTGATATTACATATTGTGTCAAAAGTGAGGGTAGTTTTGGAGACCCCCCAAACTTTGCAGCTGGTGTTAGAAGAGAGGGTGCTCTCAGAGTCTTCTGAATAATGCAACATCTCTCCTTTGATGTATAGTAGACACTACACAGCATTCCACACCTGACCCTTCATCTTCCCAGCCTCCAAAACTGCTTCACCCTCAGTTGTCCCCACCTAGAATATGGCAACTCTTATCATTCCAGTGATTCAAGCCAAGAACCGTGGTGACATCTTTGATTCCTCTCTTTCTAATACACCTCACATCCACTGTATTAGAAAATCCTATGGGATCTACCTTCAAAATATCCATAAGAAACTACCAACTCTTACTACTTCTAACACATTGGATTGAGCTGCTTTGATCTCTCAAGTGGATTACTGTAAAGCCTCCTAGTTAGCATGGTCCTTACATATTTTTATATCCAGGTACATCCGGTAGCAGGTCATAGCCTATGGGATTTACTTCATAAGTCTGGTAAGTACAGTGTTCTTGATCATTTTATGACAGAAAGGTGGGAATGAAGAACGCAGAAACACATAGAACGGCATTAGTGGATACCATGAGAGTAGCTAGGTGGGACTGTAGTCAGCGGCCATGGAAATATGGAGTCCTCCAGCTTGACCCAATACACAAAGAATTCCAAACTATGAGGTACATTATAACAGTGATTCTCTAGGCCAAGTGGAGGGAGACATTGTACTTCCAGACAACCAGTCCATCTAAAGAAAGTTGTTCCAAAAACTGTACAGACAGAAGAATGCAGCCTGGCTGGGCAACGTTTCAGGGCTACAACCAGATGTCTTGAGTTCAGAATGGAGAAAGTAACAGGGATAATGGGGAAGAAATGAACATAGATGCCAGAACTGTCACCATGGGCTTTAGACTGGGTCCAAGCCTCAATCCACCCCACCCCACGGGGCTCTAACTGGTCACAGCCTAGCTCAGAAAATGGAATCAGCTGAGGTATTACATGGACTGTATTTGTGTTCCCTGGAAAGCAGGGGCCATCAGCCTGACTGTTATTCCTAAAGTTAATACCAAAATATTCTGTCCCTAATTCTTCTCTCACTGCAACGAGAAAAAGCAATTATGCCATTATTAAAAAGTAAACAGTGCTTTTCACTATGTCAAGGTTAAAATCCTTTGGCCTCTAAGGCCCCAGGGTCTAAGGGCAATATGGGTTAAGGTCAATTTTCTATTCAGAACATTTCAGTCTGTGATATGCCAATAGAATTAATGTTGTATTTTAATTCTTTTTCTTTGCTTACTGCTATTAAAATTTGTTGCATCTGATTCATGAACAAATAAGCACATTAGTGATTGATTTTCAGACGAGGTAACTTAAGTGCTGTGCTCACTGGGGACACCACAGTCAGGATAAATGGCTTTGTCCTAGGCTGACCCAGCCCTAGATCAATCTTATCATCTAATTTTTCTTCGTCCTATCCATATATCTTCAGAACATGAGTCTATGCCTGGTGTAATGAGATCAGGCAGGTAAAAAGCTGCACAGTTTAATGAGAAGGCAGTTGTATTTGATAGGACTCTTTGGTAATATGTGCAGACCTAATCTGTTCCACACTGAGCTAAAATGGAATGCACTATCTCCCACTACTCAAAATAAACTCCAGGCATGGTTGGAGGCAGGAATTCTCTGTTTTTCAGTTCTCCTTCTGTGTTACCTTCATTACCCCTTCACATTTTCCCACTTGAGGGCATAGAATACCAACAAAATCTCACACATAAAGAGAGATTTTTCCTTGACTGTTCTGTCAAAATCCTAAGAAGGACTCTGACTGGCTCATATTGGGGTTATAGAATAGGAGTAGAAGGTTTGGTGTTAGATGCATCAGTGGGTTATGGGGGTTACAAAGTGGGCCTTGTCTGAACCATAGAGACTAAGAACATTCTCAAAAAGGGGTTCTGAGCAAACACACAAATGCAGCCCAGATATACATTATGGCAACGTTCTAGAAACTTTCAAAACAGGATAACTACACTTCAGTTTGTGACCAAAGTTTGGTAATATTTTGATTCAATAGTTGTTTACAATTAAAATAACTTTACTATTTTTCATCAAACTTGGGCCCATTTAAGAGGGATAGATGTAAGCATGTAGTAATTAGATCAGGATATGCATAACCCAGGACTGTCCTGGGCAAACCGGGGTTCCATAAAGCCCTCCTCTTATTTCACACCATTCTTCATCCTTCATCTTAGATACTTTATCACCTGCTGTCCTGGCAATGTTCCTCACCCCCAGTAGGGCTGGCACACCCCATTGTTTAATTCTGATGGCCACATGGCAGGTTCTTTTGTATCAAGACAAGCCTACTCAATGTGTACCTGTCCTTCTGTCATTTCAACTGCCCTCTCAGCTTGTGATAACCCAACTTCAGCTCTTCAAAAGTGGCTTATTAGGTGCCTGCTGGTTGCTTAATCCCCACCTGTGTCCAGGTCAGTGCAGTTATGAAGTGGCAAATCATCCTTCACAGCTTTTTTCTTGGCTCTGTCCCAGGATGCTGCTGTTACCCATTTTATCCTGCCATTTAATATATCAAATATAATTTAAAGTAGACATTTATGAAACAGCTTAAGAAGCTTTATGTGGTGGGTGCATGACTAACAATAATTACCAAACTGCTATGTGCTGGTGGAAATGCCAAGTAGAATGTGACTCTTCAAGAGCTCAGTCTTTATTTTATTTTTGTTCCAGAAAAGAATGCCATTAACCCCAATGCCTTCAGCAATTGTGCTCTTCATACATCTCATCTTATAAAAGTATGAAAAATGTGAATATATCAGGAATATATAACAGCACATACTATGTGCTTGAAATTTGCAATGCAAAAGTGAAATCCAAAAATAGAAACAGTAGTTGTTTGCCATCTATGAGATTATAGGATACTGGGGAGATAGACATGCAAATCATTTCTATACAATGAATTATGTGCAATAATGTGAGTTTCTCTAAAGTGCAATGGAAGTGGTGGGGATAGGATGTCTAAAGATGGGTAACCATTTGGGTGTTGGAGGAAGAAGGAACTATGTGTATAAAATATGATGATATGAGTGTATGGAAAGTTTAGTGAGTTCTTTGGTTGGTAGTGCTGGAAAATCAAGTATAAGCTGTGACGTGGTGGGAGATGAGGTTGGACCTGTAGTAGGCAAGAACCAATTATGAAAAACCAGAATATTAGATTGTATTTTCTAAGAGAAGGACTTCATAGTTGCAAGTATTTAAAAAATAACTCAGGTTGGTCTAGAGCACAAAGGGAGGGTTGATTAGAAAATTTTAGGTAGTTTCATAAAACCCAAGTATAGGAATTCAGTCACTCCTTAGAAATAGAAACAAGTCTATTAAGATAGTCCCTTCATTCACTTCTATTCGTTTGTGTGTCTGCTTCATTTCTATCTTTCTAACAAGACCAAATTTCTCTGCTTCAAAGTTCACATAGGAGACACTGCCCTTCTTAAAATTTACTCTTAAGTTTGTTATGGGTTCAGCAGCTGGCAGAGACCCACTATTCTTTCTTGTTCCCAATTCCAAATTTCTGGAGAAAGAATCTAAATGGCCCAGCTTTGTGAATCCTTGATCTAATCAACTGCAGTCAGGTACAGAGATTACCTTAAATTATGAACATCACTGCCTCTGAAGGGGAGGAAGCTGAGGAATTTGGGGAGGAAGGTATACTTCCTCTGCCCACTATGGAATCACTGAAGAAATTAAGGAGAGTGATATCAAGAATTTATATTGTTGTTGTTAAACAATCACTTAGATGGTATGTATAAGGATGGGCTTGGGGGTGATAAACAGGGGGGGTTTTGAAATAGTGCAAGATATTACTGGAAAGGAGGTTGTCTTGTGTTTTAGCCTCTATCAGCCTAAGTAAGAGAACAGCAGGAGGCACTCCCTCTACACTCTCCCTCATCATAATGTTCTACATTATCTATATGCATTTCTATTATTTATTTCTCTGGAAACAGAATTCCTTATAGTGAAAAAGTGTCACTGAATTTAACTACATTCTTAACTGAGACAATACATGTTGAATTTTTGAATTTTGCTTTGGCTTGGAAGAACTTTAGGCTGCTCTGAAGCATATTCCACATTGCTAACATAATAGACTCACATTAATCAAGATCATGAAAGTGACATATAACACGACAAATCCAATCTATTAATTTATAATGAGATATATATCGGTCACAGGCATGGCAGTACTTGAATTGCATGGCCACTGCATTCTTAAATTACATGAGAAACCATATTGTAATCTGAAAGTTGCTTAATATTAATTTGGAATCAGACAAAGGACCCAATGAATATAATAATCATAGCATTTACTGAGGGTTTGTGTTTTATCCATAAGAATACTGTGAAGAGGTACTGTTGTCAGCCCCAATTTGCAAATGAGGTGAACGTACTGATGTCTGGGTTATTATGCTCAAAGTTTCATAACTAGTAAGTTACAAAGTCAGAATCAAACCCTGGAAGTATCTGCCCAAATCCAGTACTCCATTTTTACATCGAGAGCTCAATATACCTGATTTTGTTGATAGTAAATCATCTAAGAACTTATTTTCCATGAACAGTTTTTAAATGTGTTATCTCTTTTCCCATGCAATTCTCTTTTTAAGAAACTCACATTGTTAACCAATCCTGTTTCTAATGCACATATTCTTTCTTTGGTTATGTTAGTACCTTCAGATAGAAGATAATCAAATCTTGCTTACCTGGGAGGCATTCTGTCTTTTTAGGTAGCTTCACAACCTATCATTCTCATTCATTATGCTTTGATTTCACAGTTTTAACTCCCAGTGTGCAACTTAATTTCTAGGTGTTTCCAAAGTACTTAACTTCAATCTCAATAGTGATTGAGTCCATCTACAGAGTCCATAGAATTGTGATACAGTTTGAATTCTGTCTGCCCATAATGAACTTCGGTAGTAAGACTATTGTATTTGCTATTCATCTGTTATGCAAATATAAAATTTGTCACTGTATTTAAGCTTATCTTATTTTCTTTTTTTTTTTTTTTCTTTTTTGAGAGCAGAGTCACTGGCCCTTATATGTGGGACCGAACCAGGGCCACTGTTTTCCCAGGCCAGCGCTTAACCACCGCGCCACTCAGCCGGCCCTAAACATATCTTATTTTCAAATTTCTGTTCCAAAATATTTTTAGAACTTAAATGTTTATATTTTCTTTCATTTTTGTGATCTTGATATTTTCTCCATTGCCTTTCTGATTATCATTTGCCATTTCTATTGCTTTTCAAATCCTTCCCATTTTCCTTTCCATAAGTCAACCAAAATTTTTCAGTCTTAATAAGGTGAAGTAGGAGCTCTTCTCTACTAAATCCTTCTTAAACAATAAGTTTATACATTGCATAGCCTCTCTCATAAGTGATATTAAGTGATAATCCTTAATTATCATTCCATGTGGAACTGCTGAATACAGGGTCTAGTTAGCACCCCATATCTAACACATGCGCACATTTTGGAAACATATAACACATTGTTCTTTGCTCCTGTTTCTTATCAATATGATCCTATCTTGCCATCTCTACTGGTTGTTCTCTTAATTGCATATCTATGGTCCTTTGAGATTTATTCTAAACATAAAAAAGAGAGTAAAATATAAGCTGATTTTTCTTTCATTCTTTTGCCATTCAGAGGATTTTTTAAAATTATATTTGATAACATTTGTGATCAGTTACTATGTGCAAAAATTGTGCTTTAATAATTTTTCACAAAAATTCTGAGAGTTTTTTTTTTCCCCCCCGTTTTTATACAGAATAATGAGGCACAGAGATTTGGGTCAATTGAAAATGGCTTAAATATAATAAATGGCAGAGCTGGAATCTATATTCATTGATACAGCTACATTTTTCTTATGAGCAAATGTTCTTAAAAATAGGTGGTAAAAATGAGTTCAATTAGGTTGGGCTATTCTGTTTCTTTTTGCCAAACCTGTCAAAATATCTAGATAATGATCTGCCTTAAGAAGAACATTTAGCCATTCATATGATAGGTGGAATAAATTTCTATAAAAAAGTTCCTACTCTACCAGGAATACACATATCAGATTTTCTGAGCAGAATACAGACTGCAGTCCAAGTGCTCAAATCTAAAATGCTTTCAGTAATTTTGCCGAATGAAAATGTGTTTGAACCTTCTTAGAGCATTGAAGGAAACCTATGAACTAGAGACTTAAGGAAAGAAATGGGCATTCAATTTGTACCTTGAAGTCTGAGGCACCCTGAAAACTGTTAATTTTTTAGAACTAAGAGTGAGAATCACTGATTTGTCATCCAAATTCTTTAACTATATTTTTCATAGTATTCAAAGGTCAAAGTTAGGAACATCAGAACATGCAGACCCCATACATGTGTCACGTACAATTCCAAATTCTTGATCAACTTTTAAAAGTGCAATAAAAAAGCATGACATTATTAACACAAAGAAGAGCTTAAAGTAATGTATGTAAAGTATAGGAACTGCAAAAAATTTCGAAGAAGAGGTAGATCAGTGAGTGGGTTGGACATGTGGACTGGTTCAGAAAGTAGAAGTCATGGCGGGTCAACATCAGACATGTGGCACAGAGGCCCGAGTAGATCCATGACCAGGCCTCACACATGAGACTTTGGGTGGGCAGGGAGGGGTGAAGGTAGCATGGCTGATGAAATGCAGTCGTAGGATAGATCTTCTTCCCAAACTGAAACCTAAATCGAAATCACAGTTTGTTTTAAAGTGGGCTGGTGTTGGTCTTGAATATGTCACAGGGTAGGGTGAGGAGTGAGGGTGAGGAGCTGTGTAGCAGCAGAAGCTGTGCAACATGTCTCCTGGCCATTCAGGCTCTAGAGATCCTAGGCCAGCAACTCAAATATGGAAAGGCTCTACTGGCTAGATGCACAGAAGTAGGCATCAGAGATTAACAGAAAGAATTAAGCTGGAGGTCAGAACCCCATTACATTAGTGGTAATTCAAAAGCAATCAGTCTTTAATTCCAACAGAGGACTGGGGGAAAAAAGTAAAACAGAACAAACACCAGAATCCCAGTTGTGACTTAGTATAGTTGTGGGTACCACAGAGTCACTATAAGACAAAGACCTTGATTTTAGAGCAGCAGATGAACTCTAAACTCATCTTGTATGAGGTCAGGGATAATGCTAAGCTACCTGGCTTGGTATTCACAAATTTGGATATTAAATATTTCTCTAATTTATGATAAATACTTATTAAGTAGCTCCTAGGTAACAGACCCTATTGCAGGTGCATAGGACATCACGGAAACAAGGATGACAGAGGCCTCACAGTTAAATGGGGAGATGGACAATAAGCCATCAGTTGCAATGCAATGGAGTATGTACCACCATGAGGGAAGAGCAGCGGAGGGACAATTTTTCCAGTAGAAGAATATTTTAGATGAAATTTTAAAAGAGAGTTAAACAGGCAAGTAAGGGGGCTGGACTCTTAGGAAAAGAGTAAGGGGGCTGGACTCTTAGGAGGAAAAAAACTATTTCAGGCAAAGGGAACTTAATATGGAGAGGTACTGGTGACAGCATGGTGAATTTGTGGAACTTCAAATAGGTCAGTTTGCCTGGCATTGAACAAGGAGGAAATATGGTAGTGAGTAAGGTAAGCAGAGACTGTGCTCCTAGCCAGGGTAGGACAGCTCAGAAAGTCCAAATAAAGTAGGTAAGTGAGGGGTCTGAAGTATATGTTACCAAGAGGGACATTGAAAAATTAGGCAGGCATAATGTTATTAGTGGATAATGTGGTATACAATACATGCCAGATATTTGGGGCAAGCAATGATGACAGAGGGCTGGCAGAGAAAATCAGCTGTGTAACCTTGATATGTCCATCCGTGGGCGGGCTCTGCTTTCACTCTTTAAATCTGTTCACAACCTTGAAACAACTTTCAGCACATTTTGACATTTCTAAAAGAGAACCTACACATGTTGATTTTACCAAAAAATTAGTGGAAGAGACTGGGGAGAGGGCTTACATTACAAGACACACCACACTTCAAAAATCCCCAAGTCTTTCTTCTTGATTATGTGACACATGGTCTCTTCCCTGAGCATCATTGGCTCTTTTCTTCAGGCACTGTCCAGTTCTCTCCCTCTTTCCTGTGGCAAACATAAACTCGACCTTAACTCACTCAATCTTCAGACCCAGCTGACAGAGTAACCTTGGAGGTATATCTGCCAAACAGGCTTATTAAAGCAACCACAAATTGGGAGGCTGCTATGCTACCTGCTATTAGAAAATAGCATTCCCTTCGTATTATTACAATTAGCCACAATTCTCTCAATCCTGCCTTGTCAAGTCTTTATTCTCTATTGTTATTCCCTTCAGAATACAAGCATACTGTTATTTAATTTTCAGTCAATTTTCTCTTGCACTAACTTCGCCACCAGCTATCACCTCACTGCTCTGCTTCCCTTTATAAGAAAGTTCCTAGCCACAGGTGTCTATATTCAGTCTCTGATTCTCCACCTTCCATTCTCATTTAAGCTCACTCAAATAAGGCTTCTGTGCCTACCACCCCACTGAAACTGCTCTTGTTAAGATGACCAATGACCTCCAAGTTGGTAAATTCCATGGTCAAGTCTCAGCTTTCATTTCACTTATAAGCAATATCACTGCTTCTTTGATAGGATTCTTTCACTTTATTTCCCATGCCCTTGGTTTTCTTCTATCTTATAGACCATCTCTTCTCCTCTACCCCTCTCTTTTAATTATTCACACTCACTCCTACAGTGATCTTACCCAGTTTAATGGCTTTGACACTATGCACAAATGACTATTCCAGCTCAGACATTCCTGGGTCTCCAGACTACAACAGCCAACTCCCCACTCCATCACATCTCTGTCTGGATGTTTGCAGACACCCCAAACTTCACATATCCAAAGTTGTACTCTCTGTTCCATTTGCAATCTCCCCAGAGTCAGTTGATGGCACCTCTATACTTCCAGTTCCCACTTTTAGAGTATTGCCCTTGCCTGTAATGCTCTTCTATTTATCCATATGGCTTGCTCGCTCATCTACCTTGACCAGCCTATTTAAAACTGTACCCTTTTCCTTTTATACTTCAGGTTCCTCTTACATTGCTTTATGTTTTTGATTTTGTTTTCTGTTACACTTATTGGCTTCTAACAACACTGTAATTTACAATTTTATGACACTGATTACTTATTTTCTGTCTCCCTCCACTAGAATATAAACTCTATGGAGGCAGGGAATTTTATCTGAATATTTCTTGGATGTATCTCAGGTGACTAGAGCATGTCCAGCACATGGCAGATATTCAAAAACATTTGCTGAATGAATGAATAAATTCCATGATCTTTAATCTTGAGACGCTTGCAGTCCCTTTGGAGAAATAAATTATATGTTGAAAAAAAGAATGTCTGCCAGTACCAAGCAGAATGTGCCAAGTGATAAGTGAGTAGAATAGACCAAAAGTGCTAAGACATTATTTTTTTTCTAAGGATTCAGAAGACTGGGCTCAATTTGAATAATTCATTCTGGGTGAAAATTGATCATAATCTAGGGAAGGAAAGATGGGAGACAAACACTTTAGATGAGAACAATTTAGGACCTCAATTCCATTACATTTCTGAATTTAAAAGGAAACCATTTGTTTCAACAACAACAACAACAAAAATGCAGAGTTCCTTCCAACTAGAGGGCTCTTTCTTCTTTGCCTACAGAAGTGCAAAACAATGCCCCACTAATGGGCCTTTCGGTTAATGCATATGCAGTGGTTGTTACTAGGTGCTGGGAGGGGATGCAGAAAAGGACAGAAGAAATCCTCTGTAAGCCCTATTTCAAATCAGATGTTTCAAGTCAGTTAACTGCAAAATAAAGGGGGGGAGGGAATTAATAGTTACTTAGAAACAAAAGAAAAAATGTAAGTGGGCCAAGGGAAAAGCTTTTACTAAATGTGAAAAAATCATGCTGGCACTGATGATGGGCCACTTAGGAGTGATTATTTCTAATTGAGCAAAGAGGGGTGGCGGGTGCTGTGCAGTACAAGCTGGAGTCTACTCATAGAGACCCTGGATCCCCGACTGTCACTTCTCCTGGGGCTGGGGCTGACTTTATGTTAATGGACCCACACCCCTGCATCAGCTTTTCCTAAGCACAGGCAACTAGGAGATGAAACAGTTTTTCGGTACAGCTTTACTTTGTCCAGTGAGGATTTTTTCAGGGGCATTTGAGAGTTAAACTGAAATGGAAATGGATAAAATTTCTCTTTGCCCCAATCTTCCCTCTTGTCCTTTCCCTCTCATTAGTGACCCCTCTAGTGCTTTAGGAACCAAGTGGATGAGTGCTTTTTTTCTCTCCTTCTAGCCAAACAGAAAGAGATGTTTCTGGTCACTTAGACTTCCATCCTTACGAACTATATTTCTAATATGTTTCCTCTTTTGGGATTAATATTTTAAATATTTGCCCTTTAGTTGTAGTCTGAAAAATTGTTTCTGTCTTGGAAAATGAAGAATTTAATGAATTAATTCTAAGAATGGAGTCTCCAATCTGCTTTCAGATTGCTTTGGTCAAAGGAAACAGACTGGATCCCCAGGAAGCCCTGTTTCAAGGAGTTTATCAAGGAGCACTAAATCAGTTTTAACTGCATGAGACATTAAAGATCTAGGAGTGGCAAAAGGGCTCTTCTGGCCTTCACTGCAGCCTTCAGTGTGGTCTCTGCTAAGACTTGATACTGAGAACATCCTTGACTGGCTACTTGCACCTTTCTGCACTCTTCCTGCTTCTAATCACTGCCTTCCCTTCCCTTTCTTAGCCACCAGGTGTCAGCCATCACTGTACCAGGGCTCACACTCTGGGCTTTCTCCCTGGACTCTGGGCTGGCACTTGGTCTGATTTTCCTGACCCTGTCCTGCAGCATGGTGATCCTGTTAATACATCCTCGGGAGGAGGAAGTCCAGAATTGTTTAGGAAGGGGACTCTGTTCTACTAGTTTATGAGAAAGCTGGAATGTGGTTTGTGCTTGGATGTGGACAGATCACCTGACTTGTTGACAAGTCAGGGTTGAGACTCAGCTCATAAATATCTCTAAGATATAAGGAAATTGGTTGTTACCCATTTTGAATATTAGCCCAACCTACTGTGGCCCAGAGGCAAAGTGGTAGAAGGGCAAAAGCATGGCGTTGAGATTTATGCAGACATGGGTAGTAATTAATGTGTGATCTTGGGCACGTTACATAACTTCTGTACTTCTATAGTCTCTGCTTTCCCTGTGCTTCCTATGGGAATTAAATAAAATGGCATAAATAAAATATGTATCACAGTTTCTGGGGCTAGTATTATTGCTTATGTATTGGGTTGTCAGAAAAGTCATGACATATTTTTTTCCGTTTTTCGTTGCAAAAATGCGTCCTGACATTTCCGACAACCCAATATTTTTTTTTTTTTTTGAAGGCAGTGTTACTGGCCCTCATATGTGGGACCGAACTGGGGCCGCTGGCTTCCCAAGCCAGCGCTTCACCACCGTGCCACTCGGCCGGCCCTATTTTTTTTATTTTATTCCAGGACCTGAACTACCTTCTTGGAGAGAAGCGGGAGGGGCAAAGTAGTTAGAAGGAGCTCCTGGAAAGAGAATGGCTTTGGTAATTGTTCCAAATGTTTAGTCCCTTCTAAAATTCTCTAACAATCAAAATAATTTAAAGGTATAATTATTATTATCTCAAACAGTAAATACATAGTAAGATAGGTGGATAAACGTTAGAGCTTCGGACTTGAGTCATAGTTTACCACATAAGTCTTTGCATTAAGGCCATTCAATAGTATCTTGGCTCATAGCTTAAATAGTTTAAGAGGTAATTTTCATATCCATTTCCCAGGAAAAACATGATAACTCATTGAAAATATCTCTACACAGACTTGAGGTAATCAGGCCCATACATAATTTGTGGTAATCTAATAGAATGCCAGAGTAAATTTTGGAGAACATTGATGAATTAATAGTTTATGTGACCCTTGCCCCAATTCAAATCTCAAATATGCCCTTTATTTATGTACTCCAAGAACCTGGAATGGTGATAGGCATTTAGTAGATAATTATCAAATGTTTATGTGACTAATGACTAGAGACACTGTTAGCCCAATGCTAATTGTATTGAGCTTATGTATATTAGTTTCTAAGGTTATAGGTAGACTTCTAAGCCATAACTTATTTAAAGTTGTAGCCTGTATTTATTGCAATTATGCAATACATTTAATAACAACAATAACAACAAAACAATACCTAAGAATATGCTAGAAGTCAGTGGTTCTCCATCAGGGGTGATATTGCCTCAGGAGACATATTTGTCTGGAGACATATCTGATTGTCACAGCTAGGGGTGGGAATTGCTACTGATATCTAGTGTGTAGAGGCCAAGGATGCTGCTACACATCCTAGAAGGTACAGGACAGTCTTCCACAACAAAGAACTATCTGGCCCCAATGTCAATAGTTTCAAGGATGAGAAACTCTGGCCTAAGCCACTGACATTTGAAACTGGTACTTAGAACATCACAGTGATATGTAATGCTGTCTTCGGCTTTCCATGCTGACTGCTTTATATCCTTGCCATTAAATGTGTTTGCCAGCCATTTAGGTAAATTTTCCATGATCTAACTTTAATTTTCCTGCCCTTTTACAATATGGCAGAGGCTATTCATCTTTAGTAAAAAAAAAAAAAAAAAATCAAATGACTGAGCAAGTTGTATGCAGGGCATTATGCATCCTTTTTATCATGACAGTCTGCTGCTTCAGATACAATCTTTATTCCCTGGAAAATTAGAGACACTATATACCATTTAGTCATCTCTGCTTATCTCTTATTTTTGTTTGTTTGCTGCAGATTTTTATGTCTCATAAAATACAACCTTGGCTTGATGTGCACTTTGATAGCCTTAGAAAAAACTTTGGGTCCTGACAAATGCATAGAGTGTAAAAGTTGCAAAGATCATATTGCATTATTACTTTTTTTTAATGCTTTCTGCAGGCCTGAACACTTCTCTACCTGGAGTCAACTGTCTACATCACAGCTTAGTTGTGTAGAGACATGCGTAGAGAACTGTGGACCCTAGACTCTTATTTAACTTCAGCTGCTAAGTCCCTCTCACCCTCCAATACATACAGAAGTTTGTTTCATTTTTGTCATCATCCCTTACTTGTGGTGTGTTGGTTTTTTCCTTACTTGTGTCAAAGGCAGAGAGTGTTAGTGAAGAATGCAAGTGCTGGATTCAACATTGGGATTCAAATCTTGATTCCAACACTTAGTAGTATTTTACTTTGGAAAAGTTCCTTAGTGTCTTTACAACTAAGATCCCACATTTGCATATATGATGACAATTTTAAAAAGTTGTGAAACTAGAAAAATGAGGACTGCATACTAAGTACTTCGGCTATAACCAGCATACACCAAGTTCTCAATAATAGTTATTATGATGATCATTATCGATGTGTAGCACTCATGCATTATATGTCTTTCCTGTCTCTTTTCTCTGTGCTAATAGTAATGAGATAGTTTTTTCTCCAGATGTGTCTGCTCTCTCCTTCCCATACATTCCTGGTTGAAGGTTGCAATTGTAAGACACTGCTGACAGATATAAAAATGTAGCAGTTTTAATTTCACTACCTGGCAAGAAATTTCATGCATTCTACTGACCAAGAATCTCAAAAGTCATTCGCAATTTTCTATAGTGATAACTTTTATAAATCTTGAGGTGTAAGGGCAGAATATTTACAGAAATGTTGCAGCTGTAACATAAAGCAAGTTGATATGTTATTCTTATTTTTTGTTTGTTTTTAGTTTTTGTTTTTTTTTTCTGGTATAATTGAGGCAAACTAAAGTACACATATTTAAACAGTAAAATTTGATTAGTTTTGATATGAAATCACTACAGTCAAGATAAATATTTCTATTACCCACTGAATTTCTTTATGCCCCTTTGTAACTGTTTAGTTTTTACTTAATCAGAAGGCTAGCAGGTAAGAATGAACTTGATTAAGGTCAATACAAGTAAATTTCGTACTTTCTCAACTAAACATGCAAAATTGTAATTAAATCACCCCCAAAAACCCAAACAAACAAACAAAAAACCCCTAACCTTTTTCTTTGAAATCCAAATGGGAAATGTAGTTGTGTCAGAATATAGGTTTTAGACATATAACTGTATTTACTCAGCTATTCACTGAACTAATATGTGCTGAGTGTTTACTATGAGCCAGGCCCTGTTCCAGGAGATAAGGGCACAGCACTAATGAAGATGAATTCCCTGGAACAGCTTACTGGGGAGACAAGCAATAAAATAAAATTCTTATAAAAGTAGACAGTTCCAGATGAATTTTTAAATGAAACTTAAAAAGAAAAGGCAGAAATAGAAAATACTGTCTAAAGCACTAGACTGTGATGAGTTTTATGACCAAAAAAATTGTAAATACAATTAAAAGGCTTTAATAACAAAGCAGAATTTTTATATTGGGCCTTAGTGTTGGAGAGACAGTGGAGAGCAGAAGTGCTACGCATATTCAAAATAATGTTATAAAAACATTTAAATTCTTAGGACAATAAAAACTAATCAAAAGCAATGAAGTTCAGGATTTTTAAAATAATCATGTATTTAAAATATCACAAATTTATAAAATCAGCTCTATAAAGAAAAAAATTCAACTAATCGAACAAGTTCATATTTTTTTTAAATAACGACATAACATTTACTTGCACAGGGGAGATGGGGAATTTGTATTTTATGTTCCCGTTGTAGTGAACAAAAATGTCTTATATCTTAAAGGTATCAGATATTTGAAAGTTTTAATAAGTAAACCTTAACAAAGACAAAAAAAGCCCCTCTAGCATTTATTTTTTAGCATACTATGTGAAGCTTACTTTACATATATTGTCTCATGGGAAATGCTAAAGAATCCTGTTATGTATAATGTTTTCCCATTTGAGAGAGGAATTAATAGTTTATACATTTGGGGACAAAAAAACTACAGTCTTATCATCACAAGCTGGGTCATAACACAACAGTACTGACAGAAAAGCTAATCTCCTGAGAGAGAGAGAGTCATAGCATATGTCTTTAGCAGAGTGAATAGCTGTCAAAACTAAGTCAATAATTGACATAATAAGTGAATGTTCCATATAACAACCAATACAGTTTAAAAGGTAAATATCAAAATAGTCAATGGCTCTTACATTTTTTTCATAAAATTATAATTAATTTTAAGGTTTTTTTTTTTCCTTTTTTTCCTTTGTTATCAAGCCTTTACACAGCCAATATATCTTACTTTTTCTATCATTCAGGATAGGCTAATCTATGTTGTGATAAAAAAAATCCCAAATTTCAGTGGCTTAACAAGGCGCATATTTATCTCTGTCTCCTACAACTTGTCTAACATGGAGTGGTAGGGTGGCTCTGCACACTGCAGTTATAGATGCCTGTCTGGACACATTCACCTCATCATCTTGGCATGGGAAAAAAATGTGACAAATTGATTATTGGCTTTTAGAACATCCACCAAAAAGTGATTCACTACATTTGCTCACATTTCACTAGTGGAAGAAAATCGCATGGCTCTTCCTAGCTTCAAAGAGGGTAAGAAAATGTAATTCTTTTCTGTCCCTGAGAGCAGAGCTGGATATACTTGGTAAATAGCACAAATAACTACAAAACTTGATGACTTTTTAACATTGTAAAATATGCTATATACATTTTAAAATTTGTTTATTTAAAATTTAATTTATCAATTTTTTCTACAAAGTTTATTAATTCGTGGTAACCAACATTTTGAAGCTCAAATCAAATCTGTCTCCTGTGGAACCTACTGAGGCCTCCAACCTGTACAGTGATATTCAGACATTTCAAGTTCCAAGGTCAGCTCACTCCAAAGGGTTGCCTTGACTAACCTTCCTTAGTTCTTAAATGAACACATACTCTAATTTTAGGGCATGCCAGACCCTTCATGATATTTTTTGATCTACTTGTTCTTATTCTTGGGCACTTCTACCTAACATACCCTTGTTTGAACCACAGTAGACATGTCACCATACTACAAATTGAACATACTGTTTTACAGCTTTGTGCTTTTGTATTTCTTATCCTACTTACCCTTAACACACCTTGAGACCCAGCTTAAATGACATCTATATTTACTTTCTCTAACCAGCTGATCTCCTTGCTCTTACATCTTGTTTTGCCATACACTTTTTATGTGCTCTCTTTTAATACTTAGCAGGCCATATTATAATTTACTTGCATCACCCGATTTTAAGTATTAGGCAAATAGGAAACATCTTATTTGCAATTTGTTCTTCTTTGGCTAACACAGTGTTTGATAAGGAATTAGTTCTTGCAATCACTATATATTATCAGTATATAACTTTATAAAGAGAAAAAATATTTTCAAAATAATAATTGCCTTCAAATTAAATATAATGTTATAGTAGGTAATGAGAGAGGATCTCCCTCTATCTACCATTGAGAATTGATAAGGAAATGAGCCCAACTTAAAGAAGAATGGTGATCCGGTATAAAATGAATACGTCATCAGGATATGTTATACTACATGGTGACTAGAGTTAATAAGATGGTCTGGGGTATTTGAAAGAGTAGATCTTAAAAGTTCTCATCACAAGAAAAATCATTATAACTATGTATGGTGACAGATGCTAACTAGATACATTACAATAATAATTTTGTAATATTTACAAATATTAAATCATTATATTGTATACTTGAAATTAATATAATGTATGCCAATTATAACTCAATAAAACTTAAAAAAAATAAGAATGGTGAACGAAACCTAGTTGAAGTATCACATGTACTATTTTGGGATCTTAAGTCCATCAAGGGTCTATGTTAGTTGACTAGCTATCAAACACATTAATAAATTGAAAAATCAATGTTGTATCATTTACAAAGTATACTTTAATATAACTCAAATTTGCCTGGATTTAGAAAACCTGAATATATCATCAAAAGCAATCTACAGATTTAATGTAATCCCAATCAAAACCCCAATGGTATTTTTGCAGAAATAGAAAAATCCATGCTAATATTTATTTGGAATCTCAAGAAATTGAAAATAGCCAAAAGAATCTTGAAAAAAGAACAAAGTTGGAGGTTTCATAGTTCCTGATTTCAAAACTTATTGCAAAGCTACAGTTATCAAAACAGTGTGGTGCTATCATAAACATATATCAATGGATTGGAAGAGATAGGACAGAAACAGTTTCATATATATAGTTAAGCAATTTTGAAGAAGGACTCTAAGATCACTCAACGTGGAAAGGACAGTCTTTTCAACCAACATTGTTAAGAAAACTGGATATCTACATGCAAAAGAATAATACTGGATCCTTACATTACAGCATACATAAAAATTAATTCAAAATGGGTCAATGATCTAAAGGAAGATGCAAAACTATAAAAACATAGGGAAAATGCCTCATAGCAATGATATCTTGGATATAATACCAAAGACACTGGCAACAAAAGTAAAATAAATGGACTACAAAATTAAATATTTCTGTGCATCAAAGGGCACAATAAACAGAGTTAAAAGGCAACCTATCTAATAAGGAAATAATCTCCAGAATATATAAAGAACTCCTCCAACACAATAACAAAAAATCCAAACAACCAAATTTTAAAACAGGCAAAGGTCTTGAATTGATGTTTCTCTGAAGAAAATTCACAAATGGCCAATACTCATATATGAAAAGATGTTCAATATGATTAATCATTATGGAAATAAAATCAAAACCAAAATGAAATATCACACCAATCAGCATGGCTACTATCAAAAACAAACCCAGAAAATAACAAGTGTTGGTGAGGATGTGGAAATATTAGAACTCTTGTCCACTGTTGTTAACATAAAACAGTTTATCCCCTTTGAAAAACAGTGGGACATTTTCTTAAAAACTTAAACATAGAATTACCACATGATCTGGCAATTCCACTTCTGTGTGTATATATAAATAATTAGGAACAGGGTCTTAAAGACATCTTTGTACACCCATGTTGTATGTCAATTATACCTCAATAAAATTAAAAAAAAAAAAAGAACAGCCAAAAGAATAGCCAACAGGTGGATGTATTCATGGATAGATGAATGGATAAACAAAATGTGATAAACATATACAACAGAATTTTAGTCAGTCTTAAAATAGGAAGAAAATTTCAACCCATGGCTACACAGCCTGGAAAAACCCAGAGGACATTATTTTAAGTGAAATAAGTCAGACACAAAAAGACAAATACTGTATGATTATACCTATATGAGGTATCCAGAGTCTTCAAATTCATAGAAACAGAAATAGAATGGTGGCTATCAGGGACTAGGGGAAGGACTAATGAGGAGTTGAATTTTAGTTTTGTAAGATAAAAAAAATTCTGTTATTTGTATTTTACAAAATTAAAAATAAAGAAATATGAGTACAATATTATGATGTTCTATATTTTTTTAAAGCCACTACTACAATTAAATATTGCATGAATGTTTAGCTTATCTCTACTCTAAATGAATGACCATTTTATAAATAATATCAATTCCACAAACTCTTTTAGAGGTATCCTAATCTCCTAAATAGTGAAACAGTTACAACAATAAATTAAATTGCATTGAGGAAAATACGTGCATAATTATATAAACAATATCACTGTAGGTCACTGCATATAAAATTTACTTTCCACAAAATAAAAATGACTTTCAAGAGTTAGTATTTCAATAGGCAGAGAAAATCATTCTGTGTATCTCTAGTTTGCCAATAGCCTTTGTGAATGCTCTTTGATGTTTGCTGCAGGATAAAGGTACAAGGAACCCTTTTTCTTTAATTTTCTCTGTTTTCTTTATTTTTTATTTTTTGAGGAACCCATTTTCAATAGTATAAAAGCTAAGATCTGGGCAATGCCCTTTAGAATGCTTCTTTGAACATAGAAATACAAATACTTTTGCCACATTACTTCTTTTTTCCAGCTTTATTGAGATATAATTGATATATAACTTTGTGTAAGTCTAAGGTATGTGGTGTGCTGATTTGATACACTTAATACTGCAAAATGATTACCACAATTGGGTTAATTAGTATTTTCATCAGCTCATATAACTACCATTTCTTTTTTGCAAGGTGTGGGGGGGAAACATTTAATATCTAGTCTCTTAGCAACTTTCAATTCTATCACATTATTAACTATAGTCACCATACTGTACATTATATTCTCAGAATGTATTCATTTATAATTGGAAGTTTGTACTCTTTGACCAATATCTCCCCATCTCCCCTACCGACCAACCCCTGGTTGACTACCACTCTGCTCTCTATTTCTGAGTTCAGCTGTTTTAGATTCACACATAGTTGAGATCATACGATATCTGACTTGCTCTGCCTAACTTATTTCACTTCTTAAAATGCCCTCAAGGTTCATCAATGTTGTTGCAAATGTCGGGATGTCCTTCTTTCTCATAGCCTAATAATGTTCCTGTGTGTGTGTGTGTGTGTGTGTGTGTGTGTGTGTGTGTGTGTATGTATGTGTAAGTACCATATCTTCTTTATCCACTCATCCGTAGATGATCACTTAGGTTGTTTTCATATCTTGGCTATTGTAAAGAATGCTGGAGTGAATTTGGCAATGCAGACATCTCTTCAGGATCCTGATTTCATTTCCTTTGGGTTCATACTGAGAAGTGAGACTGCTGGGTCATAAGGTAGTTCTATTTCCAATTTTTTGAGGAATCCCCATGCTGTGTTTCATAATGGCTATACCAATTTACATTCTCACCAGCAGTGTACAAGGGTTCCCTTTTCTCCACATCCTTGCCAACACTTGTTATCTCTAGTCTTTTTGATGATGGCCCTTCCAATATGAATGAGGTAACATCTCATTATGGATATGATGTGCCATTTCCTGATGGTTAGTGATGTTGAACATCTTTTTATGTAGCTGTTCGCCATTTGTATATCTTTTCAGGAAAAATGTCTATTCAGGTCCTCTAGCAACATAATTGGTTTGTTGTTGTTTTTTTGCTACTGAGTGCCAAATTACTTCTTACGATGTAATAGGTAGAGTTTTGTTTAAGAATAAATAAACCTGGCCGGCCAACTGCACGGTGGTTAAGCGCTGGTCTTAGGAAGCCAGCAGTCCCACATATGAGGGCCAGTGACACTGACCTCAAAAAAAAAAAAAAAAAAAGAATAAATAAAACAATGTTTAAAGATTATATTTAAAATATTGATGTAGCTCCTTGGATGAGTTTCCAATGATGGTATATCAAATAAAAAAATTTGCATCACTTGCTTTAGTCTTTCAATATGCCAATAAGATAGTTCTCTGACCTTCTGCCATATTTTAGGAAAGGAAATTATACCTTGTCATTTTTCATTGAGTAATTAATAGCATAATTAACATGTTAGTGTTAAGATTTCAAGGGCTGACTTAATTTTCCTTCTTTAATGCCAACCCAATTATTTCAATTGGATAAAAGGATAAAAAGTTCATTGTGCAAATGGAACAGGAGATTTTAAAATATGTTTAATTGACAAATCAGAATAATGAGTCATATAATTAGTACTTTTTGCAAAATTCTTTTAAAGTTAAAAAGTAAAACAATGTGTAAATTTGGTTAAATAGATATTATAAATCATTTTATCAATACTAGATTATTCTAAAACTTATTAATTTATACTTGACAATTTTTACTAAATTTACAGCATAATGTTCTTCCTCTACACTAACACTAATTCAAAACTGTTTAAAATACTCTAAAGACAAGACTATTTAGCAGAATTAAAACAACTTAATGTGAAGTTCAAACAACTGAATAAATATTTTCAATGATTGATAATTTTGTCAAAGTTAAATCACAATAAAACTTTTCTGGTTTTGCTTAAAATGTTTAAATCTGCTTTTATCTATAAAATGTTGGATTTGTTTACTAAATTTAGCTTACCAACAATTATTTTTTTAAATATAATAATTTACATATTATTCAAATTGAGATGGATCAGTGGTTCTCAAAGTGTGATCACAAAGCTGGCAACAACATGCTTATTTGGCAACTTATTAGAAAGAAAAACTGTCAGAGCACATCCTATACCTACTGAATCAGAAAATGGAAATAAGGCCAGCAAGGTGTGTTTTAACAAGTTTTCATAATTATTTCATTGTGCACTGTAGTTTGAGAACTAGTAAACAAGTTTACACTGTAGGAAAAATCATCCAGCAAATAATGGCAATTTAACAGAACAAAATTATGTTTCATAAAAGCAAGATCTGCTGTAGATCTAAATAATTCTCCAGGGCAGCTATCTTTGATATTTTGGCTCATCATTTTGGGATGCTTTGAACATATAACGTAATTGTTATGGCAAGGAGTGAGTAAGCTGGAGAAATAGTGTCAAGTAATTAAATGCTTTCACCTGGAAATGAACACTACTGCTCACATTTCATCAACTAAAGCAACCCATGTGGACACATCTAAATTCAAGGGTCAGGGAACTGCAATCTGCTTAGGTCTACAAGTAAAGATAACCAGGTATTGGTAACACCAGTAATGTCTCTACCAATTACAGGTCCTTGGTTATAACCTTGGGTATAATCCCAGAGTTACTGAATCATAGGAGCTAGCCTAGGATTCTAGTTTTAACAGTAGCCTAGGAAATCCTATTACTGCTGCCAATTAAATCTAAGAACCAGTGCTTTGGATTTTATTTTTAATATCTGTTATATAATAAAATTTTCTTCAATAAAAAGAAAGATCATTGGGTTGGTAGAAATATAACTGTTTATGAATAGTAAAATAACATCTTAGGTTGTTATTTGGAGGAAGGGAGAGCTGTAAGGCTTTGTACTGTCATTAGCTTTTACTAGTCAAGGCTCTGCTTATCACAAGGTAGATTTAGTGTGTGTTTAATACATTTATACAAAGGAAATTTATTTCTTGAGACCTGTTTGAGTCACTGAAATACTATCAGAGTGGACATTGTGCCATGTCCCATTTGAAATAATTCAAAAATAATGATACACAATTAGCTTGTCCAGAATTCTGGTGTTAATCCTTTCTGGCCTTCTCAAAACTTTTGATTCTAGGTAATTTTGTCCCCAAATATACTTTATAAACCTTATATTTAAAACAAGATAAGCATGTACATAATGTTGAGAAGGATGGAGGAAACTGCTTTAGAAGGCAGTTGTGTTAGCCTGATATACCATGAGGATCAAACCGAGGCATTCAGGATGTGGATTTTTAAAAAAGTGTTTCTGATACAACAGCAATATATTTTTAATTGAGTATATGATAAGTAATCTATTACATCCTGTAGAAGTAGATATACTATATTAGACTCATTTTTCTTCTTCTTTTCCTGAAATCTTATTGCAGTTAAAAATGAATGCTGTCACTTTTTTAGGACCTCATGCTATGGACCTTAATCATTACTAAGTAGCTCATATAAAAATGAGCCTCTGTGTGAGAAGTGTCTACACTGAGTTATTTTTAAATAAATGACATTACTGCTGCCAAGACAATAATGGAATATATATATATATATATATATATATATATATATATATATATATATATACATATAAACATGTATATACATGTATAACAATATCACAAAAATCTCCTTCAGTTTTCAGTTTCTCCAAATTGAAAAACAAAGACACAAACCAACACTCTTCCTTGAAATTCTTTATCTCTTTCTCACCTAGTTATTTTTTTCATCCTTGTTTTTTCTCTGAAACACTCTTCCTTCAGATATCTCCATGGCATATTTCTTCAGCTTATTCAAGTCTTACTTAGCTCAAGTGTCACCTTCTACATAAAGGCTCTCTGACAACTCAACTTCATATTGCAATACTCCTTTCCTCATACTCCCTATATACCTCCCCGGCTATATTTTTCTCCGTAACAATTGTCATGTTTCACATTATATAAAATATATATTTATTTTGTTATTGTTTAGCACCCTACCCTAAAATGCAAACTCCATAAGGGAAAGAGTTATTATTGTCTCTTTTGTTCACTCTTGTATCTCCAGTACCTAGAACAGTGTTGACACACAGCAAATGAATGATAATTATTTGTGGACTAAATAGAGAAATAAATTTAAAAAAAAATGAAGATGTGAATAAATAGATGAATTGATTATAAAATAATTAGCTCTCTCATGCCCAGAAAAAACATCACCTTTGCTAAATGGGTTATGTGAGTGTGATGAAATAAGCTTTATTAGGAACTCATGATGGATTATTTTATCAACTAAATCTTGCATCATATACACAAAGAACAGAATTATTGACTCACATGAATAGGAGTTATGGTAGGTTACTTCATATTTATACTTTGTAAGAATATTTTAGGGTGCATCCTGAAAGTGGCAAATCACTAAATGGGAAGGGCACAGCAAAAGAGCCTTCAGACAGCAGAATATGATTGGTAAGGAAAAACTACAATTATTTAAGGATTAAAGTTATACTTGAGTAAGTATTGAGAGAGAAATACAAGAGAAGTAAAATCAGAAAGGAATCATAGTGGCAATGTTGTAATGCTGCATGTGTCATGTTGAGGAATTAGCACCCATTCTTCTTAAAATTGAGGAGCCAGTGGATAACATGACCAGACTGTCATTTCAAAAAAGGCCATTTTGTCTGCATCAGATGAGATTCAATAGAGCAGTGGGCAGAAAGAACATGATCCAGGAGGTAAAGATAAGGATGTTAACTAAGATAGGTGGTGGGGATAGAGGACAGAGGTAAATTTCAAAAAGGTGAGATAAAAATAAGAACTATTAAGTAATCCACTTGAATATAATGGATGAGACAAAGACAAGAATCTAGAATGATTACTAGGGATCTGGCTGGGTAAACTAATAAAGAGGGAAATCCAGAGAAAAGGTGAGTTTTGGGGTCCAGATAATAAATTCGGTTTTTATCATGCTGAGTTAGATGTGCCTGTGAGACATCCATATAAAGATGACCAATGAGTGGCTAGATCTGTGAGTATGGAGCTTGGTAGAAACAACTGAAGATGTAGATCCATGAGTCCACAGCATACAGTCACGTGCTGCATAATGGCATTTTGATCAAGGATGGCCTGCATACATGACGGTGGGATTCCACACAGCCTAGGTGACTGCGTAATAGGCTATAGTATCTAGGTGAATGTAAGGACACCCTATGACATTTGCACCATGATGAAATCACCTAACAACACATTTCTGAAAACGAATCCCCGTCATGAAGCATCACATGACTGCATGAGCAGAGGAAGGCATGGGTAGGGTAAAAGGCTTTAGGGAAAGGGAGGTAAACAAGTAGAAAACAAGAAGGCTACAACTAAAGCCTTGAACAACATCAGCTTTTAAGGAGCAGGGAAAGAAAAATTAGTTTAAGAGTATAAGAATGGGAACAGGGCTGAAAAGAAGGAGGTAGTAAAGAGAAAATGATGGCATAGAAGCAAATGTAGGAGAATTATATTTTTACCCTAAAGAAGGGAGTAGTCAAAATTGTCCCATGCATCAGAGAGATGATATAAGCACTATCCTTTCCCCCTATGTAGCACAGAGAGGGAGGCAGACAAGAACAAGAAAAGCAAAGGGAAAAGTAGCTACTAAGAGGCTCAGGCGAATATGTTGCAGATTTAAATTTAAGAAAATTGGCAGCGTGTGGCCATCACCAGGGAAGTATTCTCAGTTTAGGAATTTTTTTTTTCTTTTCCAATGAAGGCAGATATTACTGATCATTGAATTCTGGTACCAGACCCACCGCTTCTGTTTCTTAGGACCTACATATATATTCATTTCACTATAGGCAGAAATATGAATTGTGTTACTGTTGTAGGTTGGAAGTTTTATTTTTGTCTTTAAAATCTTTTAAAGATTTTAAAACTTAGAGAAAGAATTAGTTATTTGAATGGTTAAAAATATTCACTCTCATGTAATAAAAACCCATGTAATAATATTCCAAATATTTTTGTATGCTTGCTTAAATAAAAAGAAACGATATTCAAGCAACACCAACTTTGTGGAAACACTATTACACCAAGCTATGTAATCAACTATATCCAAATAATTAGGTTTAACTCATAATTGCTAATTGTATTGCACTTATAATTAGAGAACTTGAAGATTTGTACTTAGAATGTACAACATATAATCATCTTAGATCCAAATTACTGACTCCCTGAAATAAAATTGAAATAATTTGGTTATATGACTTACAATATAAAAATTGTTATACTGTTCAAAAATTAGTGTCTTCCAAGAATATATACTTTCACATTAACCTATCCTATTGAATTATTTTATTTTACCTTTTAAACGTAAGTCCAAGATAAAATAAAATATATAAGTCCAAGATAAAATAGAAAATATTTTTTCTATTAATGATTTTACATTTTATTATGTTAACTGCAAAAGCACAGATATATCTAGAATAGTCTATAAATATACTTCATCAAGTTAATGAAGTTAGTAAAGAAAGAATTTCTTCTTTTGCTTAGGATAAAGGTCTTAGCTTTTTTTCTATATTTACATAATATAAACTAATCAATGGTAAATATTATTATACCTAAAAATGACTGATTTTTCCTCATTGATTAAAAGAATTTGCATTCTCTCCACCAAATTCTTTTTATGTCTATACTCATCTCTATGACTCCCTACTCATTTACATAACTGAATTTTTTTGTATGATAGCCCTGTTTTGTTTTGTTCAATTTTCTTACTTTTCTCATGTAATAAAGAAGTCTAAATGGAGGGCAGAGTAAAATGCCAGTGGGAACATTACATGTCCATACTAAGCTACTATTTTTCAAAATGCATTTATACCTCCAACACCATTGGATGATTCCAAAGGAATATTTCAGATGCTTCAAACTTAATGTCTTGGAACCAGATTTATTATACCTTCTCCCAAATCTCTTTTTTCTTGTTTCCCCCTTTTAGGTAAAGTGCCATTGATTTGTAGTCTAGATCAGAAACATAGAGGCGATTCTTATCCTCTGTGGGTCCATCACTCCCTCCCCTTACTAAATCCTACAACTGTATCTCCTAAATCTTCATAGAATTCTTTACCTCAACATCACTTCATCAAACATCCTTAATTGAGACTGTTACCTTTTTCAACTTGACTAATTCAGAAATTCTCTTGCTTCTGCTTTTGTCCTATTCCCACCATATCACAGTATCCCCAATAAATTTTCCAAACTGTAGTCAGAGCCTTTGCTAAAAATAGTTCTGATTGTGACATTCCCTTTTTTCAAATAATAACAAAATCATCCAAATCAAAACATAACAACTAACATTATATCACAATATTAAATTGGAGTTGATGGCCTACGGTCAAAACACAGACCTACCATTTACTTGCTATGTAATCGTGGGCAAATTATCTCAACTATCTCCATCTAAATTTTATCATATTTAAAAATTAGGATTCCTAATAATTCATTTTTTAGAGGATTGTAAGGAATAAATGGCATATAGCCCATGGCATTTGTATTATTATGCATTTTAGGCTCCTACCGTGTGGGCTCTATGAAGCCCTTTATATATCTCACTAGTCATGACTATAAAACCCTGAAATGTGTATTATCTTCAGTTTACAAATGTGTCCACTCAGGCTTTTATAGTCAAACGACTTGCTGAAAAGTACACAGCAGCGCCAGGATTTCAATCCCAAATGAATGTTAGGACATCAAAACGCATAGTGACCATGATAGTTCAGGCTTCCCAGTGTCCGTCTCTCTGTATCCTTCTGTGAGTTCCTAGGAAAGGAACTGATGGGTACATGCCCATCCCTGAGGCACTCAATCATGGTTTGGAAAGCAGGGTCACATCACACAAACATGACTGTCCTGCTATAACCATGCAGGTTCCAGGCTGGGTGGGGCCGGGTAGGAAAGACAGAGTAGCTAGATGAAAGCCTTTTGTGATTTCCCTCAGGGTGGCCTTTTATAAATTCTCCCTCATCATTCTTCATTTTTACTGTTTCTGATATACGGCCATAATGAAGTGCTTGCAGCTACCTGACAAACTGGCTCCCTCAGGCATCCTCACATTTACACATGCAACACCCTTTGGCTCCTTCTCTAATGGAAGCATTTCTACTTGTCCTTCATGATAACTTCATAACAATGTCACCTTCTCTAAAACTCTCCTCTGCTTTTTGTAAGCAGCTTTAAAATCTTCCTCTTCTAACATGCCATAATATTCTTTTCTGGTCTCCGTCTGCACTTGTTACACTATAATAATGGCACGTGCTCTCTTTCTGCCTTACTCTACTCTGAACTCGTGGAGACAAAGTTTTATCTACCATAATACTGTACCTTGTGCATAACATAGCACCTAGTATACAGAAGATGCTTGATAATGATTGTTCAAATAAGTCAATGAATAAATACATGTTTAATTGCAGTTGAAATATGATACAAACATGATTCACTTTAGCTTTCTCATACAATTTTTGAAATGATAGAAGAAATCATGCCATGTATATAAAAATTAATGTTGAATAAAAATTATCATTGAATATTATTTACTCAATGGCAAGTACTAAAAAACTACCTGATCTAAATTAACTTTACGTAGATTATTTCATCCATTGGAGTCTCTGTCTAAACAACTGATATAATAAACCTCTTTATGCATTAATTCCTGAAATATTTATTAATGTACTTCAATGTGCCAGGCAATATCTAGTTAGTGGTGACAGAGCGGTGAGCAGCCTTACAGTCCATCCTGCTCAGATATGTATTTGATCTGATAGAAAATATAGCAAAGAAAAATCATTCACACCATAATACTGCATGTTATAGTGGGTGAGGATCATATGAGTGCCATGGTGCTTTTGGGGTGCGTGGGGGGACACCTATTCCAGGCATGGGAGCTGGACAGCCTTTCTTTGAGATGCGTAAGCCCAGATGGCATGAATGAGCATGTTTTGCAAATGTGTGTGTGCACTTAGTGGCAGAAGGTAGAACGAGAGCTTTCCAGGGGGGACAGAATGGTATTTTCAGCAACTGAAAGTTTAATATCTCAATTGGAAAGACATAAGCAAGGGATTTAGACTCAAATATCACTGGAGAAGTACAGAAACTAGATCATGCCAGGTTCTATAAGACTTTTAAAAAGGTTTTCACTTTATCCTTAGAGCAATGAGAAACTATGAATAGGACAATGGATCAGAATTGCATTTTTTGTTTTTAATTACTCTAACTGCAGTGTGGAGACTAGATTAGTGGATGCAGACTGAAGTACAAAGAGGAGGTATAAGCCTGTTAGTGATAATTCAAGTGAAAGATGATGGTGACCTTGACCTAAGTGATAATAGAATGAAAAAAAATGGACAGATTTGAGAGATCAGAGTAGAATTGCCAACCGTTAGAGCTTGATTATGGGGCCAAAGGAAGGAAGGAATCAAGAAAGATATTCAGGTTTCTGTCTTGGTCTGTTGGTTGGCAGAAAAGCCAGTCACTGGAAGAATCAGGAATGGTGGGGTGATAACCTGTTTACTTTAGGACTCATAAAACTGCTTTGAAAATTAACTGAAATAGTTTATATAATAACAATGGCCACAATGCCTAGTGCATTACAGCTTCTATATGTAGTCACTTCCATTCCCTTCTCTTTTCCAAATGTGTACCAGTAATTTAGCGGCAAACCTGGAGATAGAATCCCAGGCTTCTGTTTACTCGTCCAGAGATCTTTGTTAATGGACTGCTGATCCATAAACAAAGATGAAACATAGGGATTTTAAAGGAAATATTCACAACTTATGCTGGATTGCTTACAAGTTGACAGCTATCCAACTTATTTTTTAGTTTATATTTAAAATGAATCATATGTTCCAAAATGACTGACAGGAATACAGCTTTGTTTCTGAAGCCAACTCTTTTCCATCAGTTTTGGACATCATTCAGAGCTGTAACAGACTTCGTATTTAAAAGCATTCATCTACAACAACAAAATGCTAATTATCATAAAAAATAAACAGCTCCTGTTAACATCATTCTAAGAATTTCTCCTAATCCAGTGCTACATTGCATCTATCATCCCATTTGTTTTGGGGGTGGGAACAAAGACTAGATGAAAGCATAATTATCATGTATCAAACTGGACAACACAACAAAATAGAAATGAATATAAATGGGAGGAATGGCATACATAATAAATAAATCTGGAAAGAGAAGAAGGAAACATAAATAAAATGGCACAGTGTGTCCTGCAGTAAACAGCAGATACATTAAGTCCATAATGGAGTCAATAATGTTTATTTTGTTGGGTGTGAGGGGTTTTTTTTTTGGTCTTTTTTATTTCCTTTTTCAGTTCACAATCCTTGCTATAATCAGATTTCCTCCCACATGATCAAAAAGTCATGTTTTTCACTTGGAAGTTTAAAAATTCTCTCTGTTGAATCCCATCATTAAAATTCCATCTTGAGGCTTTTAAACATACCCCAAAACAGAAAATCTGCTTCTATAAGTTTATGAATACATTTCTATCTCTGTTAGAGTCAGTTCTACCCTATTAAAAAAAAAATCAAGAACAGACAAGTCGTCAAAAGTATTTTAAATTAAAAGGGACTACAAGTGGTCAATTACAAATGCAATTAATTCACCACAAATAATATTAGAAACACAATCACATACCCTTAAATACCAACTGAAGCTCAACAAGGGCCGTGACTTTGATTCTTTTACTGGCATATACTCACACCTGTAACTGTCCCTGGAATGTAGCATGTGCTGAATCAATATTTTTGAATTAAATATTGCACAAAAAGAAACAATTTTAGCTTCTATTCTCAGAGGATTTTAAGAATAATTCTGTAGTGATTCTAAGTTAGCATTCCTATTTAAATAATCAAGGACCTTTTGAATCTGCAAGTGTCTATGCCACCTTCTAAATGAGAAGAGTAACAACGTTTCTTTTAAATAGTAATAAGGTATTTTTATATTTTCAATATGAAGTGAAGTCTCCATTAAAAGTATGTACATCTAATTAACCAACTATATATATTTCTCTATTTAAAATTCCCTCAATGATATGTTTATACTATTAAAGCAAAAGATCAAAAACAGCCATGATCAATTATATGTGAAGCTTTTCTTGACCCAATTGTGATATTATTTTGATCATATATCCCAGTATCTCTTTATCCAATCACTCAAGAGCCACATGTATAAAATTAAAATGTGGGCCTGCCGAGTGGCGTAGTGGTTAAGCGCTGGCTTGGGAAGCCAGTGGCCCTAGTTCGGGTCCCACATATGAGGGCCAGTGACACTGCCCTCAAAAAAAAAAAAAAAAAATTAAAATGTCACACATACACACACACACACACACACACAAAAAAAAAAAAACAACAACAGAAGAATGAAGAAAATGCTGTGCCATTTTATATAAGGGACTTGGGCATCCACAAATTTTGGTGTCCTCAGGGGTCTTGGAACCAACCCCCTGGGGATACTGAGGGACTGACTGTGTACCTATAAGCATTTTTTTTAATTTAAGATAATAAGGAATGAATACAAAATATCACATGTACAACATCCACAAATATATATATTTAGGCAGCATTCAACTGAATTATTTCAGAGGGAATGGAGAAGTAAATAATCCATGGATTCATAATGTATGTGTATTCATATTTATTTTTTTCTGTATATGACCATCTATAAACATATGTAGACTAATGTATAACTAAGAATGTCCTGGACCGTCACATTATACAACCTAGAGAAACAAATCACATAGAAAGTTAAAATTATTTGTAAACATTTCACATTTTTTAATCAGAAAAGCAAAATTACTTCATTAATATGTTCTAGGACTTACTCTTTCTTATACCAATGAAAATTTTTAAAAAACCATTTTCATTGTTTCTCCAGCCCTGTAACTCTGTTCTCTGTTCCCCATTCTCTCGGGAAAATTACAATCGGTCAGTTTGCAGATAGACAATTTTATTGTCAAATGGAAAATTGACTGCTTTCTGCACATAGTTCTAAATGCTGAATCAATGAACACAGTGTATTCTTGGCATACTTTGAGAATTTAAATTAAAATAAATTTTTGTGTTGATATAAACATCAAGGTATATAGTAAAATGTCTTAGAATAAAATATTTTAAAATTCTAATTTAAAGAGCACTATTTAGACCATTGATAAGTACCTTAAAGTAAAGCTCCTTATCATTATATAATAGCCAAAATAGTATGCATTTCCTTCAACAATATAACTGTAAGGAAAATTAATACTGTAATTTTACTGTTTACTTTGTTATATTTATCTATGAGACTTGTTTTTAATTGGTATCTCAAAATAAACATTCATATATAAAAATAACATATATTAAAACAAGAAAGCACACACAACCACTTGCCAGAAAACATTCATTGTAGACGCCAAAATAAATACCACTTAGTAAGTTCTATTTTCCAAGTCTCTAACCTGTGTCTGCACATAAAGAATTCCAAAAACTCTAAGTTTAATTTCAATGGATATTATATTGTTGGAAGTGAGAAAAAACTTTTTCAAACTTTAACATCTATACAGATAAAGGTTATTACTTACCACTCTTTGCACCTAAACAACTAAAGAAAATGTTAAGGCAAAATTCTGAATTTCCTGATAAGTTTCACTGACAGCAAAACAAGAAGCTTTAAGTTGAGAAACTATCTTGAATTTTGCAGAAAAATTGTTTGAATAACTATTTCAATATTATAGTTCATACTAGCTCTATCCTTCATCCAATGTTATAATTTTGCATTAACTGATACTTAATAAGGAAAAAAAGTGTTCCTTTTAAAAATACATGTAGAAAGTACGTAATTTAGCTGTTTTTTTGTGTGGATATGTAAAATTAGTGTTGATGTTTGATTCCAAATGTCTCTTCATCCCTCAGTTTAAAAACAAAACAAGACTACAGTAAGAATCTCAAGTACATTTCATAAAATTATTTATATTTAAAACATAACCCCAAAGGCTACTGCTTTTTCTTACCAGTGCTGTCATCATATACAACTGTGACAGTTTTCCACTTGAAGAACTGCACCAAGTCCAAAATGGCACGGCTGAGTGAAGAGAAGTCTGGGTAGAGACTGACATAGAAGGAATCTTTGTTGTCTGACACTTGGTGCTTCCAGCGTGTCTGTATGTGGGGAACCCCCAGAGCATTGCAGATGGACTGAACAGCATTTGCTGAAGAGCTGTGTGAAGGCCCGAAGATGGCAGCCACCCCAAGAGACAGCTGATCACAGGCTGAAGAGGAGATAGAAGTCTGTCAATGAGAGGAGTGATGCCAGAGTGCCAACATTACCACATATACTGTAAACCCAAAGGTATCATCCCACAGATGTTTTTTGCTTTAATATAACATCTACACTTAATTAATTTTATATTTTATCTAACTCTGAAAATTATCAGTTTGTTATAAGGGAATTAATTCACCCAGATATCTTCAGCTCATTATTCAGGTAAGTTTACAAATTATGTCACAGGAGGGAGAGAGGTTAGGAGGAAAAAGAGGGATACTCCAAAATTTAAGGGGTCCGATGATTATTTTGGAAGAACAGTTCATATCAGGGAGTTGGGAGAATAGTGTTCCTTCCCAAGTTTACTGGTCATTTCTTACAATTTCAATTTTTAGAATCAGAAGCCCTTTGTTCCTCCCTCCCCATCCAAAAACTATGGTTTCATACAGCTAAGTATTTGCATATATCCAGTGATAGAAGTCAAGTTTTGCGTATGACCACCCATCCAAAACCTGATATGGCTCAAAAAGGATGAGCTCATGTGGATTAACCTCATTAAATAGAAAGAACATCAAAGTCATTAGATAAGCATTTAATTAACTTTATTTATTTAGCTTTTGGTATTGGTCTTTTATATTGGCCTAAGTTTTCAGAATTTATATTTATTCCTAGGAAATTTTATTCATATCAATACTACTTTCAATAATCAAGAGAGGCATGAAAAACTAGAAGGTATTCAGATGAAAATAAATATCCCGTGACAGACCTTGATTCTATAAGATGTGCTGAAGTATAATAGTTTGGGCCTAGGAACTGAACAATAATTGGAAACATCAAAATCATCTTTAACTATGTGAAGATCTAGCCTCTCAAAGAGGCTTAAGTTTGTTTCATTTGCCTGGAAAGAAAGAGTTAGGACAAATGGTTAGAAGTGTCTCACGAATTTTGATGTAGTTTAAATTAAAAATTAAATTTAAAGGGAAATACTATCCAAAAATGGAAACATCTGCTCCAAGAGGCAGTGGTTTGCTCATCCCTGCAAATATTTAAACAGAACTAAAGACAACTGGGATTTAGGCATCAAATGGGTATTCAGACCCAATCTTTCCAAAGTAGTTTATGATTCTAAGATGTAAAATTTTATAATAGTTTCTTTCAGCGAATTTGCTGCATAAAATGAAAAGTAATGGATCGATTTTTAAGCACAGAGCTATTTAATAATTAAGTAAATTTTAGTTGAAAAAAATGACTTGTTTAAAATCCCTTCCAAAATTCAATATAATCTAAATAATTTCTTTTTTTTTTTTTGAGGGCAGTGTCACTGGCCCTCATATGTGGGACCGAACCAGGGCCGCTGGATTCCCAGGCCAGCGCTTAACCACCGCAACCACTCGGACGACCCTAAATAAATTATTTTTAAATATGTGTATTCTTACTTAAAATAACTATTGGAATTCTGAATCAGTAGAAAGGCTACAATCTAAAATTGTTCACTCACTTGGATCTTAATTCACATACATTGAGAATAAAGGATCTTCCTTCACCAAGTTTTGACGAATTGTAAATCAAGAAATGTTAAAAGCATTACATTAGGTTATTTAGAAAGTTCCTAAGCATGTTTGCAATGAGAATTAGAGTTTTCAGTTACTCAGAGGGGTCATTTGAAGCAATGTATGATTCAAATAATAATTCAGGATTTAATGTATCAAAGTGTTCACTTATTGAAGAAATGCATATTATCTATCAAAAGTATGCCATTTATCAGAGAAAATGTTCAAATTTGAAAATTTGATATTTTATTATTTTTTGTCCTAGAAACAAAATTTCAGCATTTTAATAATATCCATATTAAACATTTAAGTTATTTTATAGTTAATCGTGTGTGTGTGTGTGTGTGTGTGTGTGTGTATGTGTGTATGATTTAGTCTCCCACCTGGTTAAAAATACTATATAGATCTCTCCCTCGTATTATGCTTTTACATATTGCTTTGCAAGAGCTTCACAAGACCCAAACCATAACATTCACCCTTTCACCCTCTCACAAAGAAAGTTATTGATGTACTTATTTGAGCTTTTCCTAACTTCTGCTCAAAGTCAGTTAATCAATTTGATTCCCAGTGGATGATGAAGTTTGTAAATTCCTTTTAATAGTTTGGAAACTAAGTTGAACACCTCATAATTTTGCTATGGCATTCTCAGGATGGTAACCTGTTTGTGGTTAGAGCATTCTAGTCTTTTTTTTTTTAAATGTTGCTCCTTTGATGTCACCATTAAGAAATATGTTTGTCTTGTTCCATTGTTGCTTGCAATTTTATATCCCACATATGAGTAAAGTCATATGGTTCTCAACTTTTTCTGTCTGATTTATTTCACTTAGCATAATAATTTCAACAAAGAAACAAGACAAACACATAAAGTAACAAAAGCTCATAGATACAGACAACAGTTCAGTGGTTACCAGAGGGTATCGGGGGAGGGAGCATGGTAGAAGAGGATAAAGGGGGTCAAATATATAGTGACAGAGGGGAACTGACTGGGTGGTGAGCACACAATGTGATATGTAGATTATGTATTCTAGAATTGTACACTTGAAACCTGTGTAATTTTACTAACCATTATAACCCCAATAAATTTAAAAGAAGTCAAAAGAAAAAAAAAAGAAATCTATGTACTCATATTCCATATTCTTTGGTCTAAATGATTTCAATTGAGACCGAGCTTCCTCTTCCTAATGGAAATAATCATGAACTATGTCACTAATCAAATGCACTTGTCCTGCAGTTAATGACTTATTTTGCAATTATGATGACAAATGTAATATTTCACAATAACCTTTACCCTTTTTTCAGCCTTTAAAACCTTTCATCGCCCTGACATGGTTCTGATATATGGAAACTTATTTGTATTCATAAAGATATGAATTCAAAGGGCAGGCAGAATATAGGCTTTGATAAACACTAGTTAGCTGGGGGAAAGAAGGATTCTTTCATCTCAGGAAATATTGTACCTTATCAGCTGCCATTAATATTAATGAGTTTAGAAGAAATCTGCACCAACTTAGAATTATAAATAATTATGTATATTTACATCAATGTAAAGTAACAAATAAAACAATATTAGCATTACAGAAAAACAAACATTGTTTTGAAAATAGGAAATTAGAACAAATGCTTTGTAAGCCCACACCTTTGGGAAAATCTCTATTATGAAATTTAAGTCTTGTTACATGAATGTTAACTCTGCAAAAAAAACAATCACCTACTTAGATAAAGTAAGTCTATGGGAACATCTCTCAAAACGCATTTACTACTAAGAGGTTTGGTTCAAATAATGCCTTGATAATAGTTTCTCATTCATATTTAAATGTTAAATTCATATTTCACGAACTTATTTTATTATTCTTATCATTTTAAACACAATTGTACAACATAATTAATGATATAATTATTTAATAAAGTATTCTAATTATTTCTTAATAGAATTCAATTTTTATATCATTACCAACTTATATTCAGTTATAAGAAGAAATGAAGTGGTTAATAAAAATGGGCATGGAGTATACATAAACTTAAAGTTGTTCAAAATTTTCCACCAAAGTTTTAATATCAGGTTGACTTGGAACCACAGAACTTCCAAGGCAGTCAGTAAATTGGGACCACATAATAATGTAGTGGAACTGACAAATAATGCAACTAAATTGTACGAATGGATTGAAAACTTAGTAAAATCCATTAATACATATTTTATTTTAGGTAGGTTTTTCAAAATAGGAATAATTTCTTAACAGAACAGAAGGATTGATGGGGAAGAAAAACAATTTCACTAACACAGATCTAATTGCATTTCTTGTTATAAGCAATTTTTTTTTGCAATAGGTAATCATACACTTTACCTTCCCTGATAAAATTTCTGTGCATTTTGAAAAGAAACCTTTCATGAGAATCTTCCTAATGACCTATTAATTACATTTAGAATTAAAAGTCTCTTAAGAATACCTAAAAATTTGAATTCCAGAAAATATAATGTTAAGTATCTATCAATTACCTTTCTTAGATGCTTCAAAACTGTCATAGAGGTTTATCTTCTGGGTGTCATAGGTTAGGGTGGTATTGGGCAACAAGGTTCTGTTTCTGTTGATAGTGTTCACAGCGAATCTGAACGCAAGCTCCTCAGCTCCCATAGGGCCAGATTCCACATATTCAAAAATACCACCTGGCAAAAAGAGAGAATAATCACACAGTTCTTACAAGACAGAGACAATGTCAGAAATTTTCTATTCTTTTACGCATGTGTGCATGTCTTTATGTGTACGTGTGCATAGGTGTATGTGTGTGTGTGTAATTTGTTTAAGTACATGGATTTGTTCTTACTTTTTCTAGAAACATGAATATTTGGTATGTGCCCTTTTAGAGAAATTCACACTGGTAAAATTATCTTGGTTTTGTCGCCCAAATTTAACATCATGTAAGTATGATTTTGCCTTTTATCTTTAGTAACGGCTTCTTTTAGAGCCTGGGTATATATAGATCTTGCCTTACGGACTGAGTATTATCCCTCGAAATTTTATACACTGTTCCAGAAAAATCAATCCTCTATATTAATATAAAGCTATATATAAAGTTAGGCATTGGGTAACTGTATTAACTTGTGTCCATTAATTCAGAAATCAGAATTCTGTAGAACAATTTTATAGCACTTATCGTCTTAGAAACCCTAAATACTTATTCGCAAATTCCAGCATCTTATTCCCAAGAAAAAAGTAGCATTTCTCTATTTGTTTAACTCTGTTTCTTCAGAACTTACTTGACATTTGTAAAAGATAACTCTCTCAAACAGTGCAAATTCCTTAATCAGTGAATAACACTGTACATATAATTTTAGCCATAAAACATAGACTATAACTGAAAAACATAATGTTTCTATTTTTCATCTTCCACCAGTATTTCTGAGTTCAGTTCCCTCAGTTTTTTCCAAGACTTTCTTCTTCTTGATATCATCTCTCTCTCTTCACTTTCGAGTGACATAACTGAGACCTTTGCCTCCAACATCATCGCTTCCTTATTGTTACTTTGGTGAGTGGACTGAAGGGAGAGCACGTGATACCTGGTATCCTCCAACCTCTGTCCTTGGGAAAGTAGGGCTTTATAAAAACAGAGCATTTATCTTTCTCTCTTTCAAATTCCACACCATATACTCTCAAAACAGTCATTCACAAATTAAACTCCCTTAAATAAGACATTTCCACAGCTTGCAGTTTCTACCTCATCAAAAGTCCTTGACACATGAAAGTCAGATGACTATGCTACCAGCCTATTATAAATCAGTAAGAAGCCATGGTTTGGTAACAATTCCTCTAAATATGAGGAATGAGGACTCAAGAAGATACCTCAGTGATCAGGCAAATTTATATTCAGGAAAAATTGGAAGAGTTGTCATTTGAGCAATTTAAAAAAATAATTGAGCATTTGGAAAGTACTTCTTTAATTTAATGAGGAATAAAGAATCAATTATAGAAATCCAAACCTGAAGTTGTTTCTTAATGGCAAAATAAAAACCTAAATTTTCTATTTTCCTGAGTTCAAATTAAAGTTTCTATGTGGTATAAATACAAAGCACTATATTGGTTGGGAATATTTCTCTTATTCTTTCAATTAAATTAATGTACATGTAGTTATCAGCGTAATCCACTTTGTGAATAGTACTCTGAATATATTTAAAATCTTTAAGACTTACAGTAAGCATAAGAATGATAAGTATTTACATGCCTAAAGGGTGTCAAGAACCAAATTAGACGTCTTGAATATGTAGAGTGGAATAGTGGTATGATCATGGACTACAGAATCAAACTGGTTTACATTCTGGCTCTGCCTCCTGCCATTGTGTACATTTGGCATTTACTTAAATTCTCAGTCTGAGTTTCTTCTTCTCTAAAAAAGGCCTGATAATGGAGGATACTGCATAGAGTTGTTATAGAGATTAAATGTTATCTCATAAGAAGCACTTAGAACAGTGACTACCATAGAGTAAGCACTCAAAACATATTTAAGATTTCACTGACTCTTCAAAACAATCTCAAGTAGTATTATTTTACAAGAAAGAATCCTTTGGTCTAAGAACATATGAAGCTATCAAGTGATGGAGTCAGCATTAAAATCTGTTTGTGCCTGACTTCAAAGCCCTTGCCTATTCCACTATAAATAAGTAGTTTGCTTTAAAGTTTCAGGAAAAATACACAGAGCTTCCTAAAATGTTAGATATGGTGACCTAAATAATAATGTGTAAGTGGAAATGCAAGATCTTATATATGGAACAGAAAAATAATTGAGCAATTGAAAAGTATCTCTTAAAGTTAATTAAGAATAAAGCATCAATTATAGAAACCCAAACCTAAAGTTGTTTATTAATGGCAAAATAAAATAAAAAACTGAATTTTCTATTTTCCTCCGTTCAAATTATAAAGTTCCTATGTGGTACAAATACAAAATAAAGATACTGAAATGGTCAATATTTGATGATAGCGAGTTTAAACTTTCCTATTCTTCACCTCACTTCAAAATAAATAATTCAAATTTAACTCCAAGCTTACATATTTATCACTGGTTTGAATATTTAAATAAATCTTTTTAATTGGTTTAGAAACTCATATTCTACCTTAATTAAATAACATGAATGATTAACTTGTATTGATCCAAAGTCAGTGTTTAAAAAGTTTCATATATAAAAATACAAACATTCAGATAATGCAAGCTTTCCAGGAACAATATCTTCCATAACAGCTCGCAACCATATTAACTCAAGAAAAGAGAGATCACTACCCCTGATGCATGCCCAGAAGATATGGACAGCATAGGTTAAAAAAAAATCTAGTCAAGAATTACTTTCAAAAAATAGTTAGGTGGGTACCTTAAACTTATGTGGAACAAAAAGAAACATTTTGTAATTCTATTTAAAAATCTGGAAGGTTTTAATAACATCCAACATATTAATTGATCAAAGAATAAAAAATACAATCATCAGGGCCGGCCGAGTGGCGCATTGGTTAAGCGCTGCTTTTGGGATGCCAGCGGCCCCGGTTCGGATCCCACATGAGGGCCAGTGACACTGCCCTCTACAGCTAACAGCTCCACCTGGAGCTGGGCTGTGCAAGCCCTGGTGATGGTGTGGGCTGCAGCCCCTGCTGCAGTGGGCTGCCATAGGCTACAGTGAGTGGCCCGCAGCCAGCGTGAGCGGCCGGCAGCCAAGAGTGAGCTGCCAATAGCCGCGGTGAGCGGTGAGCGACATCCAGAGGCCAGCGACCGATCTGCCTCATCCCGGAAGAGCGCAATGACGATACCAACAGTGAAGCAACATCCCCCGCAACTAAACTGAAGAACAAAAAGACAGCAACTTGTCTGTTCCCCTTCCCCGATTCTCCAACGCTGTTCCCCTCCACCAATTCCCCAATAAAATCTTTAAAAAAAAAAAAATACAATCATCATATTAGAGTATGTACTCTTGATATATCTCACAAATTATTCTTGAATTAAAAATGACTTTCAGAAAACAAATAATATAATAAAACACACATATTAACAGTAAATATTATAGTTAACAGTAAAACAGAAAAGAAGTCCCATTAAATTCAGGAAAAGATAAGAATGGCTATAATATACACTCTCACTTAATATTAATTCTGTAGATTTAATAAATGCAATTTGAAGTAAAACTTACTTATGTAAATATGTATAGATAGATCATTTTTATTTAATTGTTTATAAGTAACTTTTCCCAATGGTGTTTGACCATAACAATGAAAATAACAAAATTGAGAGAATTTATTACCAGCATACCTCTACTAGAACAAATACTAAATAAATGAATTCTTTAAGCAGAAGAAAAATGATTCCAGAGGCAACTACTTCATTACTTAAATATATGAAGTATACAAGAAAGTGTAAATATGTGAATGAATATCAATGAATTTTGGCTAAAGGAGCAAGAATAATAACACCTTATGAAGTTTATAATGTACGTAGAATTAAAATGCATGGTAACAATAATGCAAAAGTCAAGAAATGAATAAACTGAATTAAGGGATGTTAATGTTCTAGCACTATTGGCCGAAAGGTAATTATTGTTTTGAAAGTAATAATTCAAGAATGCATATTAATGTCTAGGATAAACAATAAACTAATAATGAAATAGCATATGATCAAAATTGAAAATGTGACATATCAAAATGTTTTTGTCCAAAATGATAAGAAAAGTAAAAAGTGGTAGATATAAAACAAAATATCAGCGATTACATTAAAGGTAAATGTAATAAATTCATATTTTAAAGTTTAAGATTATCAAACAAGCTAAAAAGGCACAAAGTTCTAAGAGACATAGTGAAACATAAAGAAAATAAAGATGGGCAAAGCTTTGTCCTAAAACTACACTAACCAAAAAAGTTGGTAAATCTATTCTCATATTAGAAAAAATAGACTTGGAGGCAATAAAAGAATAGAAATAAAGAGCATAATTCATAATGAAAAAAGGGATCATTACATCAGGATGATATCATAATTCAGAATCACATAATCCAGTTTAAAAAAAAATGCCAAGGCATTTACAAACCTAGAGGATATATACACCACAGTGGGAAACTAACACAACATTCTCAGTAGTTGGTATAATAAGCAGAAAAAAAATATCAGTTAAGATTTAAAAGACGTAAATTGTACATTTAATATATTTGATCTATTTAACGAAGATGAAACACAGTACTTCAACATGACAAAAAAACTAGTTTCTTTTCAAGTGTATATTTATCAAAATTGATCATATGATCCTATCATAACAAACTTCAACACATTAAAAAGGACTGAGTTATTCAGAGTATGTTCTCTGAACACAGTGATGTAAGACAGACATCAATAACAAAAAAAATAACTTGAAAATCCTCAAATTTAGAAATTAAACAATACATGGCTAATTAATCCATGGGTCAAGGCAGAAATCAATATGGGAATTATAAAACTTTGGGAACTGGATAAAACTAAAAATTTGGCATTGAAAACTTGCAGGTTGCAACTAAATCTATGCTTAGTGGAAATTTCAAAGATTTAACATCAACAATCTCCAATATCTAGAAAAAAAAGAAAATCAAATCTAAAGAAATTAAAAGAAATAAAACTATAACAGGAATTATTGAAATAGAGAACAAATATGTAATAGAAACAAAAAAATAACAAAGCCAAAATTTGGTTATTTGAAAGATTATTGAAATAGATAAAACCTTAGCAAATCTAATCAAAAATAAGAAAATAGTAGGGGTGTGGGTAGTGGCAGGGAAGGTACATGATATGCTTTTAGAGTGCTGGTTATGTAGGGACTTCTATATATATTATTAAAACTCTGTGGTTTGTGTACTTTGGTATATATAGATTATTTTTTAATAAAATTGTACTTTAAGAAACAATTGCACAAAAGTTCTAAGGCTTTTCCAAGTTTCATTACACAAGCAGAAAAAAATAAGGGCAATATTACTGAATATTACTTGAATACTTCAAAAAATTTCATTCAAACATGGAGGTATGATTAAAAGAAGATAAACAAAAAATATATATATGAAAGTACATTAACTAAATATAAATATTTTAAAAGAAAAGGTTTGATATCTCCAATATATAAATAATAGTTACTGATAAAAATACACATTCCAGTGGAAAAAAATGGCAAAGGACATGAATAATTTATAAATAATTTGTGCATATAACCAAAAGACATATGAAAATGTTCAGAAATAGAAAAAATAATTAAACCAATGAGGCAAATAGTACTTCTACAGATCAAATTTCTTGAGATGTGAAAAAAAGCACAATTAAAAAGAAATATTGAGGGCTGGCTGAATGGCGTGTTTCTTAAGAGTTGGCTTGTGACGCCAGCTCTGAGCAGCAGGGCCCTGGTTTGGGTCCCACATGAGGGCCAGTGACACTGCGCTCTTTACAGCTAAGATGGTGAACAAAACAACAGCTCGACCTGGAGCTTGGCTGCCATGAGTCGCTGGCACCAGGACAGGCTGCAGTGGGGCTGGCCAGAAGCTGGCATGAGCTTTTGTGAGCTCCTGTGAGCCTCCGTGAGTGGCTGTCCAATGGCCAGCAAGCAACTGCCTCACGCGGGAAGAGCGCAATGACAATACCAACATGGGCCAGTGAAGCAATGTCCTCTACAACTAGACTGAAGAACAAAAGGACAGCAACTTGTCTGTTCCCCTTCCCCGATACCTCAACACTGTTCCCCTTCCCCAATTCCTCAATAAAATCTTTAAAAAGAAAGAAAAATTCATACAAATTTCTTGAACACCTTTTTGAAAATCTATCAAGCTCTTAAAATATCATACACTTGAATCCACTAATTCTACTTATAGGACATAACTATAAGGAAAATGTTAGTCATTTTGCTATAAGGGTGTTCACTTTCTTCATAAGAACAATCTGATTAGAAATGCTCTAAATATCTATGGTAGAGGATTATTACATAAATTATAATGCATACAAGTGTAATTAATAAAATCCTATGCATATAGCCATTTTAAAATTATTCTGTAGAAGGTATTTGATGACAAATATGCTTTATAAGATATGTGTTAATCTAGACTAGAATATTAAGGAGTAGCAGTAAAAAAAGGTGAGTAGATACAAGATAACATGGTTCTAAAAATTGCTAATAAAAAAATTGAAAGGCAAAGCCGTTTTCTAACTGTTCATAAATCTACAAAAGATTTATTGTTAACATGCTTTTGAACAGGAATTTTCTCTTTATACAGCTTGAGACATTCACATTGTGCTATGTACCTCCTATAAAATGTATTTGCTTTTAAACTTATTTTTATTATGAAGTGTTAGAACTGTAAGTAGCATTTCATAAGCATGTGGTACATGAAGAAAATTTGTACCTTACGAAGTTCACAAATCCTGTTTGGTGGGTAAAATACATCCCAGAGTATTAAAAAACATAGAACTATATGATCCTAAAGCAGCATTTTAATAATCTATAATTGTGTGCTTCCCCGAGACTGGTACCAAGATTCACCCAATTTCACATTTTCAAGAATTTATTGACCACTTACTCATTTATATCAAATTTCCTGTTCTCCACAGGATACAAACAAAATTTCACTGCTTTCTTATACTTACCTTTGGCTTTTTTAAATGAAAAATGTCATCTAAGATAATTATTCTCACAGCTTTATTTTGTTTTGTTTGTTTGTTTTAATTCAGGAAGAGCCTGTAACATCTTACATAGCTTTTATAACAAACAATAAAGCCTGCAGTTCTTCAAGCTTATAGCAAAGTTAATAGTGCTCATCAGTGTCTAATAGGCTTTCTAAACAAGGGAGAGAAACACAAGAGAATATAGCCTTTTTCTCCACAAGCACAGTTGCTCACTTTGTTTTGCAGACAGAGAAGTACAAACAGCAAGGAATTCCTTGTTTTCACAGAACTCCCAGCACAGAAACTTTCCCTATCACTGTCTCTGACTCACAAAAGAACATTACTCAAGACTTGAAATAAAAGATTTATATTAGTCAACTGCTGAAGCCTATCTTTGCTCTTTTAGATCAAGTTTAAATACTACTGAGAAATGTATGACTCATAAACCTGTGATAGATGTGCCAACCAATGTCATGTCTAACTTCTGAGGTGGTTCGAATAGGTCCTACCTATAAGTCAGTACAATCAATATTTTATAGACATTTAATTTAATAAAGAAATTGATGTTATGAATGATATATCTTCTGTTATTCTCTCAGAAGATGTGTTTTTTTTTCAATTAGCTGTTATAAACTTACTTCTACTTGAACAAATACAAAAGATAGTCTCATTTTAATTTTGTACAAATCCTTATCCAAATGATAAAATCATAATGCTTCTTTATAAATGTCAAAGGCCATTTTTTAAAATGTCCTGTATATTAAATGACATCAGGGAATTATTTGTTTCTTTTTTCTCCTTAGGAAAACTAATGATATAATGATTATATAAGAAAATATCCTTGTTCTTTGGAGATAAATGAGGAGAGTTTAGGTGTGAAGTGTCATTAAGACAAAGACAGAAAAATGTTAACAATTTTTATCAAGGTGGTGAGTATCATTTGAGCTTTTCTGTAGATTTTAAAATATCATAATAAAAGTTGTGGTGAGGGTAGAAAAAGGACAGGAAGAAATAAAACTCTTCTTTGTAATCATTTTTTATTACTGCTTTTTTTTTAGATTTTTTTTATTGGGGAATTGGGGGAGGGGAACAGACAAGTTGCTGTCCTTTTTGTTCTTCAGTCTAGTTGTGGAGGACATTGCTTCCCTGGCCCATGTTGGTATCGTCATTGCGCTCTTCCCGGATGAGGCAGATTGACAGCTGATCTCTGGGTGGCCGCTCACAGTGGCTCTTGGCAGCTCACTCTGGCTGCCAGCCACTCACTGTAACCTATGGAAGCCCACTGTAGCAGGGGCTGCAGCTATGCCGTCCCAGGGACTCACAGCAACCCAGCTCCAAGTGGAGCTATTGTTCACCATCTTAGCTGTAGAGGGCAGTGTCCCTGGCCCTCATATGTGGGATCCGAACTGGGGCCACTGGTGTCCCAAGCCAGCTGTTAACCAACGTGCCACTCAGCCGGCTGTATTACTGCTTGTTTTTAATAGATGTCTCAAAAAATGCCATTAAATTAATCTGCAAGTATTTATAGAAATGCTTACTATGTACTAAAATTGTACTATTATTGTAAGTGTAAAGAATAAAGGAGTCTAAAGTAGAATAATATTGAATGTCAACTATTATATCTATATAAATATATATATATATATATATAAATATATATATATATATATATATATATATAGAGAGAGAGAGAGAGAGAGAGAGAGAGATTCATGGGTTGTAAAGTACAGCATAGAGAATGGTATTGTAACAGCTATATATGATCTCATAGGGGTAGTACACATGGTGGGAGGGTTATCATTTTGCGAGGTGTGTAAATGTCTAATCATTATGTTGTTTTGCACACATGAAACTAATAATATAATAAAAAATAAAATGTAAAAGTTAAAAAAAGAACTTAAAAAACTAAAGAATAGAGGCATCTAAGAATTGACACAATCAAAAAATCATCTGGTCTACCCATCCTTTGAACACTCAAATTGCTTTTCTTCTACATACGGGTCTCTAGGAATGGAAAATTTGCTGCAGTTTGAAGTGGTCTCTTACTTTCTGGGCGAGCTCTAGCACAAAGTTCTCCCTATGTTAATCCATCATTTACTTTTCTGTAGCTTCTATCCAATTGTTCTGATCAGACTACATTTAAGTCCAAATTTCATTACGATCATCATGCAGAATTTGAAAATGTATACCATCTTCCTACTGTATATTCTTTTATCCAGGTTAAAACTTGGAAGTCTTTTGATTTTTTTTTTTTTTTGTCAATTAACTATGCTGATCCTTTCATTTTCCTAGTTATTTTTTTCTCTGAACATTGTCCAGTACACCCACAGCTCAATATGAGTCTATTTTTAAATCACATTCCAAGTGTGTCCAAGCAAAGCATATTATAATGGGGCTGCCAATACCCCAAATTAATGTAATAGTATCCGTAATATAAATATTAGATTTTTTTAGAATATCAGACTACTGGTTCATCTTAAGCTTATTGTTAAAAACGTTTACATTTCTGATGTTCTATTTTTATCATCTTTTATATGTGTCCCTGATTAATATCAACTATTTATAGTCAATCTAATTTTCTAATTAAGACTTTGGATTCTGAGTCTATCATGAACTCTTTATTTCATTCAATATCTAATATATCAAGGCAATTTACTAATACTACAATGATATATAAAATGTGTTTCTTTTGTCTTTAGATCATATTCAGTTTTGTTTCTATGTCCAAGTTAGAGATAAAAATGATGAGCAAGAGGGAGTGAAAGACAAAGCCTTGGATCCTAACCCCATGGACTCCCCACTGGAGTCTCTTTCTATTATTAAACTAGCTGATTATCTTTTATCTTATTTTTTTCCTCATTAAACTTTGTTTTAATGGGTTTCAAAATATTATGACAGGTTTTTGGTCGAGTTATTTCCATTAAAAAGTACTGATTTTAAAAACTCGTAACTTAAAAACTGCTACTAGCTAATGATCTTAATTTGGCTTTCTTCAGTAGTTTCCTCACACTGCAACCAAAGCAATATTTCTAAAATGCAACTTTGACAGTGTCATTTAATTTCTTAAGGTCTTTCGATAAGTGGCTAATTTTTAAGCTTAATGTTATTTACAGGGTTCTGCATAATCTATCTTCTGCCTCCCTTTCCAGGCTTCTTTCTTCACACTCCCATTTCTCCAGTGTTGCAGCCATGTTATATCACCTACCTTTCTCTGAATGAGCCAGAGACTTACATGCCTCCAGTCCTTCCAAATGATGTCCCTCTGCCCAGGAACCTAGTCTCTTCATATATATACGCACAGATACACATACAGACATAGAGACACACAAATTAACACAAACATGTGCAGCTTTTTCTCTTTCCTAGGCAATTCAGGCCTCATCTTTTAACCACTATGATGTCCGGCTTCCTGCTGGGTGATACGGCTATTCCTCATCCTCAACTTCTGGTTGTTTTCACAGTACCTTTCCTGGTTCTGAAGGGTAAGTATTTTCAATTTCTTAAAACAGATTTTTAGAGTTTTCTGTCCATGTGAAATACGTCTATAACATTCTGAAATTGATGTTGTGTGAAGTTGGTGGATACAGTTACCTGTATATGCAAGTAGAAAAATGCATGTATATGCAGACCTTAATGATTTACACACCATGGAAAATGAATAAGCAGGTCGCATCTCCCATAAAAAAAACTGTGGAAAGCACATAGGGTAAGGAGCAGCTTTTCAAAGGACAGGGGCAGTAACCCATCTCTAAGTCACACACAAAGATACCTACCACTTTTCTTCCCACTTGCTTCTGATTCTCTTAAGCCATGAAGCAATAGGTGTTTCTAATTTATTGAAAGGACTGCTTCCAGTATTTTGAGGCATATTTCTAGAAACAATAATGTTTTCCATTATAATGTTACTAAGTTCACCCATGCATACAGATTAGCTCCTTTGTCAATATTTTAAGTAAACTAAAAACTACCAACATGTGACCAGTGAGAAGTGAATCTATGGAATGTCCTGGAATTTTTAGTAGTTTTAGCATCTTTGCAGTTCTTCAGCAATAGAAGGCATGAAAGCTACTCTTACATACCTCCTCCTCCATTTACCATATTCAATTCAACTCAAGCTTGTACTCAGCCTTTGGAAAAAGAAAGCTGCTGATTACAGTCCAGAATAAAGAATATGAGTTAGAAGGCAGTACATAAACTGAAATCAAGTTGCAGAAAATATCATTGTGCCCTTGCACAAAGATTGGTTATGCTCAAGCATGTAAATGTGCTTTCTTATTTTAAAAATAAATAAGCTTTTCACTTTATAAACCTCCTACTGTTTTCAACATATTTTTCACTAGTGAATGGAAAATAAGTGTTGATTTTCCTTCCTAGAAATGGACCCTTGAAATCATAGAGAAGACCTTGGAGTTACACATTCAAATAATATTAATTTTAAAGTAGATGTACTACATACTGCGAGGGAAATTGGCAAATGGCTATTTAAATGTTAGCAATTTAAAACCTAGAAGAAGAGCATACTGATTGGGAAGGCAGATGCTTGAAAAATATCAAGATATAAATAGAAAAGATCAAACTGAGGTAACGGAGAAGGCAGTCACCTGAATAGGCACCATATAAACAGTATAAGTAACACCAAGTATTTGAGAGTCAAGAGGATACTATCACTTTAATTATATTGATTTTTTAAAAATAGGTCAGCTAAATAAAATACAAAAAGTGACTAAATGAGCAAGCCCCTTCATTATTCAGACCTGTATTTTCTCTTCTGAAAAATGAAGGGATGGGTGAAATGATCTTAAAGACGAGAGAGTCAGCAAACTTTCATGATTCTAAGATGAAAGAACTACACAGTAAGTTGGGGAGTATCGCTGGTTCTGTCAGAATTTAAGATATTGTTAAATGCCAATCTCTTGCAAATATGGCACACTCCTTAACAACCTAATATTCATTTGCAAAAACTAGACTGATTTGAGAAAACATGTATCAAAATATAACTGAGTCTAATCAATAAAAACATAAATGCAAATACATTTTGACTTTGCAAAGAGCATTTAGATCCTATGAGGCTAAACTAGATGTATTAAAATAAACTTTCTTAAGTTTAAATCCAGAAATGGTAATAAAAAGAATGCCTGGAAAATTAGTATTTTAAAAAATCAGAAATCAATTTAATAGTAATATTGCAATCCAGAAAGCAACCTAAGTATATGATTTGATATTACATACAAAACAATGTACATTATTTATATGGACTTTAATTTCAAAAAAGTTCTGTCATTCCCCCTTACATATTTATTTTGCAGTTTCTTAAAAAAATATTCTTATATCGTTAGCTGGACTATTAACTATTACATATGAGCCATATAGTTTTGTGTTTATTGTTTTGTTTCAAATGAGGGAGCAAAAAGGAATAAACAAAGGACCTGTTTACTTCTAAAATTTGGGGCAGGATTTTTCTTTTTAATCCTTTAAAATATTTTTGTTCCCTTTTTTGTTCCCCTATAGTATTAATCAGACATAATGTATTTTGAGATTGCTAAAAAGGTTACCATTTATGTTACCATTAATAATACCTCATCATCTCCTTCGTGAAGCCCACCTCTCCACAAATCTATCCCTCAGATTTCAAGCCTCCCACTTACAACACCGTTTTCATTCTTCATTTCTAGTCTTTCTAACAGAATCAAGTAGCAAAACCTTCTATGACCATATGCAGTTAGTTCCTCTGAAAACTCTTTGAGGACAGAGGGGATAACTTATTCATCTTTGACTTGTTAGCCTTAACTTGGTGCCTGGCATATAGTACATTTAATAAGTGTTCAAAGAATAAACTACTAAAATGGAAAGGAATATGAGAGTGTTGCAAGTATAAACACAAAATAAATTGAAGGCAATTAAAATCATATTTTATATCAGAACACAAAATAAATATTGTAGAAATTGATCAGATGGCCATAATTTATTTTCCCTCTCAAGGAAAACTAAGAGAATCAAATGGATCAGATTGTGTCCCTTCCTCTGTGTTTCTCTTCACAGTAATCCAGAAAGCCTCACTTTATCTGCTCAAGTCCTTTGTAAATTACAAAGAGTTGTGTTCTTTTTATAATTAGGAAAGTCTGTGGAATAGACAACTATATCTGTAAGGTTGATTATATGAGAGTTGTTATTCTTCATAACTAGCTTTAGCATTCAATAACAGGTATTATTTCCTGAGAATTTAAAAACTGAAAGAATCCAAAGCAGGTGTAGAAAGAAAATATTGCAGAAAGTTGTTTGTTAAGGAAAATGTAAATATTTAAATACAATATTAAACCTAGTAATTTTCCTTTTCCAAACATCTATCTCAAAGAGCACTGTGGAGATTTTAATTGCATATAATGTGACTAAGTCAGTAGAGACATAATATAGAAATAATGTACATGAATGTGAGTATGTATACAAAACTGATACATACCCACAAAGACTCAAACAAAAACATGTGAAGAAAACATGAACAACCAGCTAGTCAATCCAGAGACAAAGAAGAGGAGAGAAATATAGTGGCCTGACATTATCAAACAAAGCAAAAAGTCACTGACTAAAATGTTTACACTGACTCTCTGTAGACACAGCCTAAAAGAATATGTCTTATGCTCAAATGAAGAGACCTAGCTGCTAACATACACACACACACACACACACACACACACACACACACACACACACACACAGACGCATGACAAATTTTTCATTTAAAAGCCTAAACATTTCCTGATTAAAAGTGGTATTACTCCTAAACGTTTACTGAGAAGTTAACTGTAGATCTATCATCAAGCAAAGCTTAAAAGAAAAAAAAAAAAGCTTCTAAAATTCATTAGTTAATGAGAATAACTTGCTTGTAAACTCTTTGCATTTACACCATGTGGAATGCCCAACTCTTAGCTGACAGTGTCTGTCACACAGTAGGTGCTCAATAAATATTCCTTACACTAACATAATTTTATTAACCTGCGGAGTCAAGGAATACTCTTTCAGCAAGCAATTCTGCAGAATAAATTTTATTAATAGAAAAGGCAAACTACATAGATATTGAACAATTAGACAAATTATACTAGAAACTACACATGTTCAAACATGTTCACAGAAGTATTGTGTTTCATGATGAAATAAACTAGAAAAACACATAAATGTACATCACCAGGGGATTGGTTCTATATAGTTTTGTAAATCACCAATGTAATAGTATGCACTCATTAAAATGCTTGGGAAGATATATATTTCTTGACATGGAAAAATATTCAGGATATACCCCTAACAAAATAGCAGGTCAGAAATAGCAGGTCAGCATGTTTTCAAGAGACAATATTGTGTACTGGTTAAAAATAAGAAATCAGGAGTCAACCTACTTGTGTTCATAGCCTGGTTTAGAATTTATATTGAGTGTCCTTAGGCAAACTACTTAACTTCTTTATATTTCAGTTGTCCTACTAGAAAAAAAAATTGCTATTTTATTGGTAGTACCAAATACCAATTTCATAGGCTTGATGTGAAAGTTAAATGAGAAAATAAAATTCTTAGAAAAACAGGGCTAGATCAATAAAACTTAGCTCTTAGTTGCATTTGTACATTTACCTATAGGTATATAAATATAAAATAAATATGCATATACAAAAATATGTCAGAAAGGATATACACCAAAATATTAATGGAATACATCTATGAAAAATAAAACTTTAAATAATTTCTATTTTCTGGAGTTCCTGAAATAAAAATAATTTTTATATCTGAGGTACCTTTATAGAAAGAAAACAATTTTTGATGATGGGGTAATTTGAAACAGAAGATTATACACTTTTAGATTCTTAGCATTGGACAGAATCCAAGCAAAAGGGAGAACATTTCCAATCATAGAGAAATATCCAAATATAGATTCAGCAAATTTAGCCCATCACTATAGAAATGAACCACTTTATCTTTATAAAACAATGACCTTGAAAGCTGAACTAAAAAATGACCTGTTATAAGGCAAAGACAATACCACTTTTGCATTCCCTACCTCTCCAGAACAGCCCTTACCAATATGTTTTGAGTGTGTGAGTAACTTGTTTGAAATTTTCTCCCAACCCACAGAGGTGCTAAGCAATTCAAAATTAAAATTGTTGTTTAAGATAGAAACCAATTGTGAGTTGAATGGGAAAATACATGTAAATCAATATATTTTAAAATCCATGCAAAACAATGCATGAAATGATCTTTAAGATAATATTTAGAATGTCTTTTGCTTGCAGCCAAACTGATCATGGGAAAGGTAGCTGATAATTCCCCTGAGATTAGTTATCCTGATGTAGTGATGAGTGTTTGCAAGGAATCAGAAGACTGGCAGAGGTTCTTATGGAAGGTGAGCTTATTATCTGCTCCTGGGTCTAGGATTTTCTTTGACTAATTATTCATTTTGGGAGAAGAATTATGAGAGTAACATTCATGTTATCAATTTTTACCCTATTGTTCTTTATCTTTAGCCCCAAATTTGCCAAGTACATATGGAAATGATGCTGATTGCATACTGAAGAACCTAAGCCAAGATGTCTTGAGGTTATACTGACATCATTGGCTACTTTAAGCTGACATTTTTCCTGAAGGCTCTAGAATGCTTAAACCTTTATACAAATTGCTGTAAAGATTAACTTAATTGATTCCAATAAAGACAAATAACTCCCTAGCTGGGAAGCACCCATCTGAGAACAGTAAAAAGCAAACTCTCTTTCCACCTCTGGCAAGTTATAGAATGACAGGTTTCAGCAACACTGTCAAAGATTTTCATTTGCATAAAGCCACAGATCAGAAGAGTGACTTTCAGTATTTTATAATTCAAAAATCAACTCTCATTCACCGTTCCGTTTATCACAACAGATGTTCTGATCAGCATTCCCAGGTCACCATGTACAGTATACATGTTTATATAATTACAAGAGAAAAGAGGTTAAAACATTGTGCCTCATCTAATACTGTCAACATGAACCCATACAACGATTCACACGGGAAAAACAGGAAAGTAAATGCAAGCACTATAAATACATAAACCACAGCCTAAACTGTTTCCCAGCCCAACCTCCAAAAATGGATTCCTCCCAGCAGACATGTAAGAGCCAATATATATTCCTAAACTGCCTGGTGTGACCTAGTTGAAGGCAGCTTAGAGGCAGAGATGGGATTCCACTACATTTGTAGGATGCTATGAATATGTCCTCAGTTTTTGTCAGAGGACAACAGATATCCCATAGTACTAATTGAGTAAAAGTGCCATTTGTTTTCCTTCTCTCATACCTGTTTGTGACACAGGAAATATGGAAGAAAGTATGCTTCAGAGGGAAGAGAGAAAAGGTTATTTATGGACAGATTCACAGAATGAAGATACTGGGAAAATGCTACAGTATAAACAAAGACATTCTTCCTTTAAAACAGGAAAGGTTTATTGGGCTGTTATGTATGCTGCCTGAACCTAAAGCCACCTGAGTGTCCTTTGATATGTGTTGTTCAAATTTCATATATTTAATTGCTGGTATAAATATATGATGCTTAATCATACCATACCATACATTATGTGAATTTACAGGAAAAATTAAAATGCGTCTTAGCCATGATAAGTGTCACACAAGGTGGTGGTTAGAGCCAAGGATTCTAGTCCTGGCTTGGCCATTAACTAACTCTTAACCTTAAGCAAGTCAGTGAAGTGTTCTGGGCCTCAGTTGACCTAGCTGTGAACTGAGGAGCTTGAAATGCTCAAGTGTTGTCAAGGCTCAGGCTATTCTTTGTCATCTACTGAACTCCAGTCCAAGCACAGTGCTTAGCACACGGAGACACAACATGAATGGAAATGAATGAGTGAATTATTTAATGAATCAATGAATAAAGGCACCAACAAGACCCTTACCAATCTAAACTGTCCATGACACAATGTAGTTAACTTGCACCACAAACAAAACTTTAAAATTAAATCCTGGTTCCGAGACGAATGTGAGTTTTCTGAAATGCCTAATGGGGTCTAGAAAGTAATATTACAGCATCATAACCTAAACCCTGTCAGTCCAGTCTGAATCATGTACCTGTCTGGAGAAAGCAAAGTTATATAATGACTTAGCTGAATCATCCAGTGAGAGCCCAGTAATACAGGCAAAATTGGAGACCTCATCCATGATAAAATTTCTACTGGTGGTGACTTAATTAACCATTGACCTTGTACAGGACTACAGAAAAATCATAACTGTGGGTTTCTGTCAGCCTACTGCTTTTCCTGTTCAGGTCACATTCACTAGAAAATTATCATATCCAAGAACAAGAAGCAAACTCTACTTTCCAGCAACAGGATAGGGATTTGGAATAATCCAATTATTATGTTTCTACCCTGCAAAATTATTATGCTAATAAACTACTCTACAAGATCATTTTCTTTGGCATTTATATAAGCTTGGAATAAAGGGTTAGGAAGACATAACACTGATTTCAGCTTATACCAAGGAAATCACAAAAGGGATCTAGTCACCTTGTATGATACCTAAATATCTGCATAAAAAGTGAAATATTGAGTTAAAAGTCTTTTTTAATCATCCCTAATTTTTAGCACTTTACAGAACAATTATTGAAGCTTTGATGTTTTGCTTTTTTTTTTCTTTTAGATGTCATCCCTAATATGGAGAACTATTGGAAGGAAAATGAAGGAAAGAAGGAAGGAAGGGAGGCAGGGAGGTGGCAAGGGAGGAAATGGAAAGAGATAGGAATGTAAGAAGAATGAACTCCAAAGCACTTGGTGATGAACCAAGTGTTTCCATAAGCATACACAGATTCACTACTGGATGAAGAAAATATTAACACTGCTTGATTTTCCAGATGAAAAATCAGAGTCTCACTCAGAGAAATTAATTGATTTATTCAAGATCACACAGCAGGGGAGTGATACAGTGAGGACTCAAACTCAGGCCTTCTGTATATAAACATTAAACCTTTCTATTGTATTTCGCCCACAACATATGCATTTTGTTGACAGAAAGTGAAAAATAGGGACTCATTCAAAAATGGAAATGGTGACAATTTATCCCTTATAGAATGTAACCAACTAAAAGGTAGGGATATATATCAATGGGATTGTTTAATACAGTAATTATGTGAGATTCCAAGAATCATGAACAATTGTGAGCCCCTCCCATTTCACAATGTTGTTCTTGTTATTTCTCCAAATTTGTGGGCTTACTTTAAATGTCAAGATTCATGCCACCCGCTATGTTCAGGACTTAGTACATTTAATTATACCTAAAAAATTAAGTTATTCAATATTATTTTTTTAAATTATATATATATATATATATATATATATATATATATATATATATACACCTTAGTAACAAGTAGAAAAAATACGTTCATCATCAGCTAAGTCATTAGATGTTTAAATAAATTATTGGCTTTTTAAACTATCATTATATGGATAATTAACCATCTTCTTGTCTTCTAACAGTCCTTCAAATAGCATAGTCTATCACCCTCGGATTTGAACTTCCCTTTGGCCATTGATTAAAAAGGAATAAAATGAGTGTTACAAGATTTGGGAAATGTGTATTCTTAAAGGCAATGTTTACTTCCACTAAACTCTAACAGCACTCAAAGTTGTGCCATTTATTACTTAAATATATATTGTCTTTCATTGTTTTTTATTTCTGTCATAGTTGTATGTATGTTAAACTAGGCTCCCAAGAAACTTCACGGTTCCAGAAGGGCAAATGAAAGATGTTTGAAAAGTTTTAAAATTGATTTATTGCTAGCTATATCTGGCTATATCAATATACATGCATCTGTAGTCATATTATAATTACACATTATTTATTACATCAACTTTTTACTTTAAAATATTTATTTATATTTTAATTTTATAAGTAGGGAGAGTTTCAGCCAAGTTTTCAAATAGTAACAATTAACCTTTTAATGAGAAGCATGGAATTCAATCTGCTTTTTAATTTTCTTGGGATAATTTGTAACTAACCTTTTCTCCTCCTAAGATAAACCCTTAAAAGAATTTCAATTCCAATTTTAGTACATTCCTAGTACATATTTTCAGAACATTTAGTTATAGACAAACTTTCATACTTTAATACTTTACATAAACATTATAGAATTATTATACTTTATATGATATAGTATTCCCCCACAACTAAAATCGACTCTGAATAGAAGCTACAGATGTAAAACTTTAAAAAATGCATCCACACAGTTCTTTCTTTCTTATTCTTAGCAATTATAAAAGTAATTATGAACAAGATTGTTGGTCAGATGTGTGAAATTCCTGGTTGTTAAAGCCCCAGCTCATAGCCTCTGCTTTAATGAAATATGTCATACAATGCATAGTTCTCTAATATCATTTAACCTATAAATTGTGCTTCTGACCCTTTCATCACTCAAACAGAGAATACAAAGAATCGTATTCATTATAAATTCATGGAGCTTCTAAAACATGAGGAGATACTGGTTATAATTCATTCATGAGTTATTTTCAGTTTATGAAGGAAGGTCTTGCCCAAAGAGAATAAAAGCAAAGCACATTAAATCATAAAATTCTATGCAGACTATGCTGAGCCTCGTCTAAATTTCTCCACAAATAGTTCCATCCTAAATCTTGCTGCACCCTGAAATAAAACAACTCTTCTTCTTCACTACATGAACCAAAAATCCTGCTTGGCAAAATTGTGGCTAAGCTATTCTTCCTTCACACAGTGACTTACAAGACCCTATCTTATCCATCAGCACATACCTCTAATTTTTCCTTCAGACCTCTAACAACATATTCACCTACTTCCAAAGTAGCCATGACTGCGCCCGTTAAATCAACTACTTACTCTGGCTTGATGGGAACACATTGGAATTTGTGAAATTCTACTCCATTCAATTGACACTGATGATGTGTAGGTTGATAGTTTGCTTTCTTAGGAGCTGGATTTGGAGTTGAGGTGTTATACAACAAGAATAAGTTGTGAATCATATTAAGCTAACCCCAGAGCAGAGGTAAAGAAAGGGGTGCAAAACATGGTGAAAAAAAAAACAAAAACTGGTAGGGACAGAGGTAACCAAGGAAATGAGGCCCACAAAAGCTTGGATCTGTGACAAATTGATATTATATAAATTCAAGAAGTACGTTTCCAGATGACTTCTTGTATGTGTATGAAAATATATATGCACATAAATATTTACATATATGTGTATACGTGCATATGTGTATGTACACATAAATCCCTGTTCTTACATTAAGAAAAGTCATAAGACCATGCTAATTTGATTTCTATATGACCAAAAATACTCTGGCATCATCTGGATCAGAATCTGCAAACTGTGCCCCTTAAGCTAAGTCTTCCAGGCCACCTGTTTTTGTAAATAGTTTTATTGCAAATCGTTTTTGTGCAAAGCAGGTTAGAATAGTTGCAATGGAGTATATAACTCTCAAATTCTAAAATCTTTACTATCCAGGAAGGGCTTTAGAGAAAAAGTTTGCTTACACCTCATCTGGACCATTTTGCTCCTATCCTCCCACCTTATATCCCTCTGTCTGTTCCTCCTTCTCTCCTTCCTTTCTTCTCTTTCTGTCTTCTTTCACCCTTCCTCCTTCCCTCCCTCCCTCCCTTCCTTCCTTCCTTGTTTTTAGGAGAACATTCTTTTACTGAGTACCTATTATTATTTTTTTATATTTAAAGTCTATTTTTTAGTGCTATTCTTCATCATACCTCCTGCCCACACACATGCATAGCCTTGCCCATTTCCAACATCCCTGATCAGAGTGGCACATTTGTTACAACTTATGAACCTTCATTGACACGTCATAATCACCCAAAGTCCATAGTTTCCATTATAGTTCATTATTGCTGTTGTACATTCTTCGAGTTTGGACCAATGTATATAGACCTGTGTCCATCACTGTAGTAGCACACGGAGCATTTTCACTGCCCTAAAATCCTCTATAGGCTCTGCTTAATCATACCCGCACCCCACCTCAACCCTTAGCAATTTCTGATTTCTTTACTGTTTCCACGTTGTGGCATTTTTTTTTTTTTTACAATATCTTATAGTTGGAATCATACACTAAGTAGCCTATCAGGCTGGCATTTTTCACTTAATAATGCATGTAAGGTTATTTCATATCTTTTCATAGTTTGATAGCTCATTAGTTTTAGTGCTGAATAATATTCCATTGTTCAGTTGTACCATGGCTTATTTCACCATTCCCCTACTGAAGGACATCTTAGTTGCTTCCAGGTTTTGACAATTATGAAAAAAGCTGTCATAAGCTTCTGTGTGCAGGTTTTTGTTTGTATATAAGTTTGAACTCATTTGGACAAATACCAAGGCTTTCAATTGTTAGATCATCAACTAAGCATATGTTTAGTTTTGGAAGAAACTGCCAAACTGTCTTCCAAAGTGGCTGTGCCATTTTGCATTCCCACCAGCAGTGAATGGGAGTTCCTGTTGCTCCACATCCCCACCAGCATTTGGTGCTGTCAGTGTTCTGGAGTTAAGCCATTCTAACAGGTGTGTAGTGGTATCGCAGTGTTGTTCTAATTTGCATATCCCTGAAAATATATTATGTGGAATATCTTTTGATACTTGTCATCTGTCTATTTTCCTTGGTGTGACATTTGTTAAGGTCTTCAGCTCCCTCTTTAATCAGTTTGTTTTATTAGTACGTCTTAAGAGGTTTTTTTTTGTATATTTTGGATAATAGTTCTTTATCAGATGTATCTTTTGTAAATATTTTCTCTCATTCTGTGCTTTACTTTATCACTCTTCTGACTATCCGCTTTTCTTTTCCTTTTGTTTTCATGTTTCTGACTCTCTGCCATGTTCTCTAAGTAACTATTCCAAATTTTTCAGGAATCTCTGAATGTTCAACTTAAAGTTTCTCTATGTCTTCACCTTCCGCTTTCATTTACTTCTATGTTCCTCAATCATAACCACACAACTTTCCCTGATCCAATAGCTTCCAGACTTCATCACCTTGCCCAGTTCCATTCCCATATGCTTATTTGTCTACTAGTGTTTTTTTTTATTACAATAGAAAACACTTCTCAAATTCTTACTTCTCAAATTCTTATTTCCTGTAACTTACCACCTTATCTACCTTTACCCATCTTTTTAAACTACAAATATTTCTTTAAACACAACCCATATGCTACTTCCTCTATTATCACCTACCTACTCACACTATAATTCCTTCAATCTGGCTTTGCTACCCAATTGAATTTTACTCAGAAGTCACCAAGGACCAACTGATTATCAGTTTTCTGTTTTCTTCTTCCTTAGCCACTCTGGTCATGGATTTTGTTTTACTTTTATTGAAACTCTTTTCTCACTGGGTTTCTGAAATGCCCTAAAAATTCCACCAATTCCCAAGCAAAACATATCACTAAATTTTCCTCAGACATATGTTATACTTCCCAACCTCAGGCCAATTCTTATAGTTCTTTCTTTGAAGTAAACAGTGTTTTTTGTGTGGCACGACCTCTATCTGTTTCAAGTTGTGATACAGCAAATCTGTCAAATAGGTAATCCCAGTATGTAAGATCCAGGGGGACAAATGTCTTCCTTATTCTCTGTTGTGTCTCCAGTGTCAGTTACACATTAAATACTAAATGACAATTGAATAAGTATATTTAATAGCTGAATGGAAATTCAGAGATGTTGACTCCAACCTCCTTCAACTTTCCCAGGTTGATAAAATAAATTGCTGGTAAAGCTGAAACATTAGACCTCATTCCAGAGTGTTTGTTTCTACATTTTAATGCTGCCTCTATTACATTACTAAATTGCCATGGAATCTTTTCCTTTTAAAGGTATCTTAAAAAACGTAATGAAACTAAATTAAGGAAATCACCTATTGTGATTATTAGGAATTATGAACTTAATATTATCCAACACCTAACGCTTCATAATTTTACCCTTATATATCATTTTTGCCCTGAGATTTGGTTCATGTGAGTAATTATATCCAAATATAAATACATTTGTTTCATTGGTGGGATGTAGTCATTTTAGAGAGATACCTATATCACATTCTATCTGAAAATTTTGTAACATTTTCTAATAGCATGAGAAAAGAGTCCCCCAAATGTGGCATTATTCCTACAGTAACATATGAAGCTGTCATCTATTCAAAAACTAAACCTTTCTCATTCAGAAGTAAAAAAATAAAAAAGTCAACTTTAATATTACTTGGTGTCATCTGTTGGCAGAAAAATCTATAACACCTAATTTTATGAGATTTTAGTGCCTCAGATATGATCTCCTATTCATCCCACTAAAATTTGTTGACTGCTTTTCATAGTCAAGATACTATTCCAGGCTCTGTAAGGATAGAAATGACCTAGGCATCTTGAAGAAGTTTCAAACTTTGTGTGTGAGAAAGGAATAATAACATTAAGCAACTGAACTTTAGTTTTCATATTTAAAAACAGCGATAAAAATTTCTGTCCTGCCTAGCTCATAGTATGCTTGGAAGAGTCAGATGAGCAGTGAAAGCACTCTGTAAAATGTAAATAATTATATAAATCATTATTATTATTATTATTATTATTATTATTATTATTATATTACTACTATCACCATGTTCACATCATAGCAGATTATCAAAGACCCAAATGTATAAGGTAGTGAGGCCTGTGGCAGATAGGAGAAAGAGAAACCAACATAGAGCAGAGAGTTAGGGAAACCTTTCTAGAGGAAGTTGCTTCTGTTACATTCATCACCTCTCTCACTTCATGTCTAGACTGGACATTGCATACTAGTGGTCTACTCTCCCCTTGTCTCTTTCTACTCTAATCTATTGTGCCACTATACCCAGTCTCTTCCTATTCCTTACCACTGCCAGGCCAAGCTATCCAGGTCTTTACAATCTGTTTCTGAAGACCTTCAAACACACCTGGAACTCTGGAAAAAATAGTCTAAAATCCTTATTTGTAAATATTTCAGCCTTACCTCCAACTGCTCAGTTTCGATAAGTTTCCACTCCAACTAAACTCTATAGCAACAATTGCCTACATTGCTAATTTGGTAATTTATTTTTATTTGTTCCAGCAAAGATTTAATGTGGCTCATTTGGTAATTAATTATGTAATGTAATTCCTCACTGCATCTGTTCTTCTGCTGCAACAAACTGTTACTTATATTTTCTTTTCATTTATACAGATTTATTTATTTATGTCTCATAGTCAGACCCTGATTGCCGTTAAAAACTGATACCATGCTTTAATCTTTTCTTCATATCCACAATGCAGGGTCATGCATATGATTTTCCTTCAATCTACATTGAAGGATTTATAGGCAGTTCTGCAAAGCACAGTTCTTCCTATTAAAGAGAGATTATACAGTTCCTGTCCATGAAAAGCAAAAAGTATGAGTTTAGTAACTCGGCCCTGTGTCTCTGAGACCCCTTTTGAAGATTGAAGTATTTATTCCCTTGGTTGCTGGCAAGATTGTTTGCTGGAACTGCATCTGCTGAAAGTTCCTGACCCCAAAGCAGACCTGCTTCTCAGGGCATATCATATCCAAGAACTCATCAATGCCAGGGAACAAGGATCCAGCTCACTCACCTCAATTTGTGACAACTCGAACGAGCCATGTAAGCTTCAGAGCATCTCTGAGGGGTCAGCTGAGCCCTTTTTGGGATTCGCTCGCAGCCAAACTTAGCTCTTTGACTAATCCTGCTTCTTTCTCTTTTCTCTATAGAACTTCTGCACATTAATATACTTTCAGGCTCCTTCCCAAGGAATCTAACCTCTGACAAAAATATGAAATAAACACAAATGAACACAGCGGTCCCGGTTCGGTCCCACATATGAGGGCCAGTGACACTGCCCTCAAAAAAAAAAAAAAAAAGGAAAGAAATGGGTTAACAGTGATACATGGTATGTGTGTGGGGATAACTGAAAACCAAACATAGATAAATTACCTTCACTGAGCATTAAGTTTAGCTAAGAGTTCTTGAGAGGCAAACGAAAAGGCCAGCGCTTAACCACCGCGCCACTCGGCCGGCCCCTAACCCATTTCTTATATTTTAACAAGTATGTGTTTTGTATATTTCTTATCAAAATCAGAAAAAACATTTTTTAAAGTACATGAAAAGAAAGAATAGTCTTGAGAGAAGAAAAAGAGAAAATAAGAAAGTAAAATTTTACAGAAATTCAAGGAAAGGATATTTAATATTAGGTTTCAGTCATTAGAAAAAAAAAGCTTTAAATAGTTGAATTTGAGATGGATTTAATATAGGAATTGGCAGGTAGAGTTAAAGGAGTAGTAATCTATATAAGGAGTGGGGCAGTAGATAAACTTGCAACGATTGGTGGACTTCATAACATGAGCTGGACCACAAAGGATGACTAGCATTAGAAGAGTATAAAAGGAGAGAGAGAAATACGAACATGGAGATTACAGAAAATCAAAGTTACAGCAGTAGAAATGAACATGCCATTGACTTATGTGGACGAATTAAAAAAAAAGATAATTGGAACAAAAAGATCTCCATTGCTTCTGAAATCAATGCCACATCAAAAAGTCAGATATGGAACCTCATGGAGAATTCTGAAGGTCTGATACTTTTAAAACGCAAATCAGCAAAAATGACGCACACATACAAGTCCTTCATCATGGTTTTAACAGGTGTCAGAAACATCTTCTTTGTTTCCCACATGAACATAATGTTTTATTTATCTGCTAAGGAAAGTTTCTGCCTTCTAATCAACTTCTATAGCCCATGGACCAATCAGGATACAGCAGCAGTGGGGTGGGGAGTAGGGCTCATTTGAGTGGGGATATTCTATGGCACCCTGAGTTCAGCTGAGTTGAAAGTATTACTTCAGAGTAGTTTTGCATTGCATTTGATTCTGCCAGATGTCGAAAGAATTTCATTGTTGTAGCATCAATTTTTATATTACAGTGTTAACTTAGAGATCCTTGTACGATGAAGAGTTAAATTTGTATATCATTCCCTGCATGGAACAAGATTTGAATTTTTATTTCTTATAGAAACAAATATGTTTTGGGATTTTTGTCTTCTTTTTCATTCAGAGACCTGGGCAGAGTATGCCTTGTACTTCTTTCTATGATCCTGTAGGTAGAGACTTTAGTTCCTGACCCATGTAAGATCCAGCCCATCCAGATTTTATAGCTTTACGCAGGGATCACAGTTTCAAATTTGTACCCTGTTTTGACTTATTGTTTCCTATTCCTGAGAGGGAATTAAAGTCCAAGTGCCCAGCTGTAAAAGCCTAGCTTCAGGACTGATGTTCCAAATCACAGCCCTAAAACCCTGCAGTACATTATTATAGCAGCTTGCATTGTTACTGCTTTGGCTGTAAGTGTCCTCTTATGTTCCTACTTGATTTTACTTTTTTAATTAAAAAAAAAAAAGACTCCTTCTCTATGTTGAAAGTTATTCATCGTTTTTGTTTTCAGGAGGCAAATGTTTATCTTAGCTTGGTCCACCACATGCGTGGAACTGGCTATTTACTCTGGCATGGAGCACCCAATTTACTAGGTCCCCAACACCAAACACCACCCACATGTATTCTTACTGCAAGTGGAGACTATCCCTATGGATTCCCTGTGTAATACCTCATTGTATTGTGTTTGAGTCTTTATTTGTATTGTACCCTTTTACAGTATCAGTTGCTTGAGATTAGACAATGTAACTTGGTCATCATTATGAATAGCAGAGTAACAAAGACACTGTAGACATTATTTGTTGAATGATTAAATGATTAAATAAATATATGAATTCATTTTATCGTAATGGGGTAGCAGACTCACATTCTTACACAACATATATATATATGACATACATATTTACATACATACATAAATATATATATATATAATTTTGACATTTTAAAATTAATTTAATAAGAAAATCTGCTATGGAGTTTAAATAAATACATAGCTTCCAAATTCACAAATTATTTTAGAAATACAATAGACATTATTGGGCAAATTTTTTAGATTCAAAGATCTTGCTAACTTATTAATGTTAATTACTTTTGGAAAAATCTCAAGTTTTTAGATTGTAATCATGATTGAGGATTATCAGGACGTTATTATAAACGTGTTCAAATATTTATGTAGCTGAGAAGTAAGTACTTGTGCTGGAGGATTCCTTCACTTTTCAAATAAAAAAGGTCCTTAACTCAAAGTTTAGAAAATGAGAAATGCTGACTTACTGATCATAATCCTCTTTCATGTAGTAACATCCCCATCTACTGGAATTTCAGCATGTAACTAAAAGTCAAGTCCCATAATCTTGCATTTTTGCAACTTCTGACACATGTGCGTGTGTTTGAAAATAATTATTGCATTAGAGTTGGGAATGCCTTGCTATATGATCCATATCAGTTCTTTCTCTTTGTGTCTTCTGGGTGACATTGCTATAACCTTAGATGATGATGCTGATTTCAATTGTTTTCTGCTATGTTCTTTAATAATATAAAATTTTAAACAACAGTACAGTGCAGAAGCAGCTTGTACTAACTTTGATGCTGATTCACTAGACAAGAAGAAATGACTCCTCCCTTCAACTTTGTTTTTCTAGATGTTGTTCCTCAAGCAGTTTCTCTGTATCCAGATTTCCCATGGCATTTTGAAAATGTTAGTTTCCTGATGCAGACTGCATTAGCATTCTTACGAGAAAAAACAAAGTTCTATAAAATTACATTAAATTAGACAATTTTTATTTGAAAACTTGAGAAGTATGTGTTGCCTTGCAGAAAAATATTCCTCTAGAGAAAAAGAAACAAATTCTACTAATACAGAAAATAGCTTGAATTATGTTTGGGTAAATGGGAAAAACAAATAAGAGGAGAATGTTCCATTTATTTTATTATTTTTAAGTGGTCTGCTTTGATTAGGTCCAGAGAAGCAAAAATAAGTACTACAAATAAAGTAGAATTAAAATGTTCCTCTACCTTATAAACACAAATTTATGTCAAATATTACAATATTTTTTTTTCCTTTTAAGAGAAAATTTGGAAAATAATACATGCATACAAAAAGAGGTTCATTTATCATTGTATTATGCCTATAATAACATCAACTGCAGCCATCATGCCAATAATCAATGAGAGATGGCATGTGATATAAAAAAAATCTAGTTATATAAATCTATATCATATAAAATCTGCCATATTAAAAAGACTTTTGCTTATTTTAAAGCTACTTCTAATTTTCTCTGCCAGAGTTAGCAATTTATTAGGCAGCATGTTTGATGAGAGCAATTAAATTCCCATCTTTCCACGTTGGTAGCATCTTTCATGGTCAAGACATACAACTTTAAACAAAAGCACCAAATGAAAGGAAAACAGAAAACAAACAAACAAAAAAAAACAGTTGCTTAAGTTTTCACTAAACTAGTCTATTTTGTCCTCAACTGTCAAAATAGAACAATGGGCTGCTTTATGATAATACCATTCTACATGGAATCCAATAGGAAAAAAAAAAAAAAAAAACATAGATTATTTCCATTGCTACAGAGATCCTTGAGGGCCGGCCAAGTAGCACAGTGGTTAATGCTGGATTGAGAAGCCAGCGGCCCCAGTTCGGGTCCCACATATGAGGGCCAGTGACACTGCCCTAAAAAAAAACAAAAAAAACCCACAGAGATCCTTGAAAGATATCTAGCAAATTCACTTCACCTGATATATCATAGTTCAGAAGAGGGAGCAAATGACTAGAGGGCAATTGGTTTGTACACAGACCTATGAGTTGCAAGTATCAGCAATGTGCTTAGGCAATCTTAAGTAATGGGGACATATGATATAGCTACAATGGTAATAAAACAGAAGCAAAGAAAAGAATCTTTAAATCATCCAGGATCCATGTAGCTCTCATCTCGTTGCTCCGATACCAGTAAGAGGAGGAGTTTGTGTGTTTTCTTGACTCTAATGTACCTCCATTAACATGGTGTAGTTATTCACTAAGTCCTGGCTTCTTTCAGTGTGTATTTTGACTAATTATACTTCTACCATCACAGCTACCCTTTATTCTGCATATTATTTTCTCACCTCAATCAGCTTCTTCTCAAGCATTCATTAAATATTTGCTTAATCTGAGATTCCTTACACTTGTAAATACCCATAACTTCTTCCTACTAATGCTTCCTCATGGCCTGTCTCTACCTTGTGACCTTTCTGTTGTGTTCCCATTGCTCTTGCCTGACCAGTTCCTTATTTTATAGTTCAAGTTCTCAAGAGACAAAACCTGATTCACATGAGTGATTTCTACTGGGCTTTCTATACCAGACTATTCATAGGCCTCTACCCACTATTGGTTTTATTGGCTATTAACAAAAGAGAGATTAGAAAAGGGGGTGAGCAATATGGACACCACATTGTTTTCCCGCTCAAGGAATAGGTATACAGAAGCTTCCGTTTTTCAGGAACTGTATGTGAAATAGTGTCCACTATACCCAAATATAACTAGCATCTCCCACTCCCTTTATATGTATATTTCATACTCTTCACAAACTGAAATGCACACAGTTCTCATAGATAACATACTTTTTCCATTTCTATATGAATTTCTTCATGTTGTTCCTTCTGCGTTAGCAACTCTTCAATCCCCAACTCATCTCTCCTGGTTGAAATTCTACCACATATTTGGGGTCCATTCTTCTGTGAAATTTCTCAAAGAAGCCCACCTTATTATCCTTAGCATTTTACTTCTAATTTTTATGCCACTTATCATGTTCTGTTCTATACTACATATATTTTCATGCATCATTTCCTAACTCAGACTTTAGTTTCTTGGCAATATGAAGTACTTTTATCCCCTCTTAGCCTAAGCAGCACCCAACCCAATGCTGTATGTTGAGTACTCAGCAAATTCTCACAGAATAAATTAATTCAACCATTCAATAAATATTCATTACATGCCTAATATGTATTAGGTAATATTCTAAGATCTGGGGATACAGCAATGAACAAACAAAGCAAAAATCCCTACTCTCTTGAAACCTGTATTCTATTGGAGTAGAAAATAAGCAGATAGAAAAGTGAAATATATAGTTTAAGAGAGGGTGGTGCTTGTTATGGAGAAAAATGAAGCAAGGAAGAAAACTTGGAGTGTTAGGAACTGGGTGGTAATTTTTATGGAGTCGTCAGGGAAGCCCTAAGAAGATGACATCTGTGCACAGACCAAGACTGCAGGGGAACTGGGAAGATGCCATGCAGATATCTGAAGGAGGAGCATCTGGGTAAAGGAAACAGAAAACTGCAAATGCCCAGTGGCAAGAGCATGTCTGGAAAGTCTAAAAAAGAGCACAGAGGTCACAGAAGCTTAGGGAGGGAAAGAGGGTAGTAGGAGCTAAGGGTATGGAGGTCAGTGTGGGGAGTGGGGCTCAGCTAGGGCCTTAGAAGCAATTTCAAGGTCTTGGCTTTTTCCAGCACAGGAATGTTATGATTCTTTTCAACTTTAGAAGAAGCACTTTGTGTATTCAGAAGAAACAGATCAGGGGCAAGAACATATTCAGGGGTATAAGCAGGAGGCTCCTGCAATAATCAAAGGGAGACACGATGGTGTTTTGGATCAGGTGGTGATAGAGATGGTGATAAGTGGTAAGATTCATAAATACAGTAGGTCCTCACCTCACACTGTCAATAAATTCTGCAACTTTAAGCAAAATGATGTGTAATGAAACTAATGTCACCATAGGCTAATTGATATAAACTAGAATTAGGCTCCTACGTCATCTCATCGATGTTATAACAACACAACATTGAACAAAATGACATTATTCAAGGACCTGCTTATATTTAAAGATAGAGCTGACAGGTCATACATGGGTGTAAGAACAAAAGAAGATTTAAAAATGACTTCCAAACTTTTAGGCCTTAGCAATTGGAAGGATGGAGTTACCATTTGCTTAATCAGGGAAGATTATTAAAACAAACAAACAAACAAACAAAAACCTTGGTGGAGATAATATCAGGAGTTCAGTTTGAGATGTCACATAGGAAATTGGGTGTAAGAATCTATGTTTCAGAGAGGAGAGCCAAAAACTGAGATACACATTTGAAAGTCATCAGAATATAGACCACATTTGAAGTCACAAGGATTAGCAAAGACCATTTGAGAAAAAAATAATGAAGTGAAGAATTCTAAGGATTGAATCATGGGGCTATCCAAAACACAGGGGAGAGCATTAACTTCATTCATTTAACACTATTCATCATAGTAACTTCAATCAAGAGTCCCATTTTACAGATGAGGAAAATAAAGTTCATAGAAGTTAGATGCCCACAATCACACACTGGAGAATGGCAGGAGTGTGATTCAAATTTTGTGGGATCTGGCTTAAGAATTGTTCTTAACTACTGTTTTGCCTTTCAGTGAATATAATCTATAGGTTGCGGGGTGATTCAATAAATATTCACTGAATTTGAATGAAGTACATCAGCAACAGTTTTTATTTCCAAATGTACAAATAAGCCACTTGGCAGTTTAGGAAAGCATCCAAGAAGCAGAGGAGGAATTTTCACCAAAGAGGAAGGTGGGAAGGCCAAGGGTATAATTTAGGCCACTTACAGGTAGAATGGCCACAGCTGTTTCTGTCCCCTCCAGGCTGCCTCTAAGATAACCAAGCAAAACTACATGAATCTGGAGCAGTCCAAATGCACACCGGATACTTAGCATCCATTTCCTTGTTCAGATGCCCCATATGCTGGACTCTGATTAGCTCTTTTGGCATCGGCACACAAACTAATTCAGGCTGGTTACTTTCTGGCTTGTCATGTTCTATAATAAAGTAGAGCAAAGACTCAAATGAAATAAAATGTCTGTTCAGCGCCAAAACTATTCTGATCTTCCCATTTTAGTCAACAATGTAGAAAATACATAGGCGAAGTTCAGGTTAAACCTGGTGCTGCAGAATGGTTCCTGAGTTTTCTTCAGTTATACACAGAGGACATGTTTCAGTTCTCCCAGGTATATCAGCTTTTTTCGTTTGTTTGTTTCTAAATTAAGCAAACTTTTATATTAGCAAAGAAAGGGGGATTAGAGACTACTTAGTGTCGTGAAAGAATGAACCAGTGCATCCTTGGCCCTAGCAAAATGCACTGTTAGATATAAAATATAACTAATGTCTACTGGCGTGTATCGGTGCCTCCTACGGGATCAAGACCCACAGGTCCCAGTCTTTTCTGAAGGAGCCCCAGAGGTGAAGAGTTGGGTTTTGAAGTGTCTGTCATTCATCCACACAGCATGAATGGGTTGTCAGCTGTAGCAAACCGTGCAGCAAGCCAAACATGTGATCAAGACTCAGGCCTTTTACAGTGCCCCACTCTGCCTTTCCCCCACCCCAAACATGAACACACAAATACATACACACATACACACACACACACACACACACACACACACACACACACAAGCTCATTGTCCATTCATCAGGTTAACGGTAGCTTTCCTTTGGTACTTCTCTCTCAAGACTGTTGCATTAGAAGCAAGGGATTATATTATATTGACTTATCTTTTCCTAAGACTCAGTCAATGTAGTAAGAAATCTAATTAATACTTTATCAAATGCTTTATCATACTAATAGAAATAAGTTTAATTAGTCATACATTCTTAATAAATCATTTTCATTAAATCTTTAGTAAGTAATAATTAGTTGTAATGGCTTACGTTTTTAGTTTATAATGCAATTTAACATAAACATATTCACTATATGTACTCTAAATAGCCAATGCTCCTGTTTTATCAAACTTTTTCAATAAAACATTTGGTTTTATTTTGTGGCTTAAAATTTGAATGTTTGGATTTAGTTAAACCTTTACCAAGTTATCATATGTGTTCTAATTTGAGGTTCACTTGTGAATTATTTCCTTATTTAAAAGGAAATTATGGTTTCTGTGAATATGTGGATTAGTTTGAATATTTTTTTGATTAGCATTCATGACTTGGAGATTGTTTTCATAAAAATGCTGTGCTTAGAGGCAACATGTAAAAGTATACAGGGAACACTGTTAACGTTACTTACTGCCCTTTTTATAGATCTTTTTATGACATACTACAGGCCTATGAAACCAAATATATCAACTTAATTAAAGTTTTCTTCAAAGTGCAAAATGGCCAATTAGTTTCCTTTAAGAACTCCCTGTGTCAGATGCAAAGTTACTTTTAGCCTTATGTTGATTTTTCTTTTTACCCATATGCAACAGACTATAACCCAGCTGTCAAAGGAAGTTAAACAATCTAATCAACAAGCCATTGCTTGATTTCTAATGACACCTTTTAAACATCTAAATTCTAATGCCCAAATACCATTGTAAGGACCTATCTTAAGAAAGGTTGAAATCCTCATCATTTGCTTCTAAAAACAAACTGATTAGATTGCCAGGTATAAAAATACAATGTGTTCATTAGGTATTTATACAATGTAGCTTTATTTATATATCTGAAGGGCATATTTTTGTGTGTGAAATGGCTCTTGTTTGTGACTCCAGTACTTGCCACAAGAAAACTTTTAGACAAAAACATACACTTAAAAGACAGACAAGCCAGTAGTCAATGATTTAAGCTCAGGTATCTTATATTTCATAGCAATTCTCCTCATTCACACAGTAAAGTAATATATAAATGCTATTTTTGTTAAATAGTCTGATACCTAAATATGTTTATGTTCTGGTAGGAAAGCAGGAAAAGATATTAAACAGCACTGGAAGTCATATATAAAAATTCATTTCTATGCATAATGTGACAGATATTTGCTCAATGTGTATCACCTTGGATATTTTAATAAAAATCTTGATAAACACGTCAATTTCCTACACACAAGCACCAGGGTAGAGCACACTTACCCAAGATAAATAACAATTCCCTCTGGGCAATAAGGAGAAAAAAGAATGGTGATTTCTTTATTTTTATAACCCATGCTGATTCTACAGGAATATCAGGTTTAGGTGTCTTAATTATCACTGCATAAACATCATAAATGCTACCATGATTAAGGCAATGACTGAAAATTTCCTGCAGATTGCAAAAGTTCCTTCAGACTTAAGAAGTGTAGAGCAAACGGCATGGTTTGAAGTGCCCCCTATAATTAGGGACTCCCTGTCATCCCTGCCAATGCCTACTGACATTGCAAGTACTTAGACACATCTTTATCTGTGGTAGCTGAGCACCTTGTAAAAGATGTGTGGAAATCTGACGTATTCAGAGAACCAGCCTTGTTTAGTATATTGAAATCTGTCCTATTAAAGTAAAAAAAATTCATATCAAATACTTTTTTTTTTCAGTTGAATGATAATTACTTACCAGCTAGCCTTTCCAGAAACTCACATAGGTTACACAGAAAAGGGCCCTTTAATGCAGGTAAGTGCGTGAAATGGAAATGCTGATGAGAGAGCACATAGACTAGGCCACCGATGTTAATTGAAGACACTACACGTAATGCAAAATGTGACCCACTGCAAAAGCTCATGAATTAACCTCCTGCTTTACTGTATGAAGATTATAAAGCTTAGAGCTTCATGGTTTCAATAAAAACAAAAACAAAATTACTATGTCTTTGAGAGAGCCTCAGAAATATATTAAATTAATGGAATTAAGCAACAAAATGTAATTTCTATCTTCTATGTGAAAACATGATTCAATTAAAAACAAACCACTCAATATGAAAAAAAAAAGGAAAACAAAAGTCATATTCAAGTATGTTTACATTCAGATTATCAATAAAATTTCAGATATATTTACTAATGTGGAATGGTTAACCCTCAAAATTTAAAAAACTCTTGAATGGAAATAATACAAAGCTTGTGTACTTAGAGTATGATTATTTACCTTTTAAATTATAGCATGTATTTATTTTTTGTTAGATTTTATGTAATTGAACCACCTTTTGAAGACATCATTTAATTTTGTACCTGTATTTATGAAAAGCCTGGTCTGCTAACAAATATATATATATTTGTTACATTCATGATTTGTATATACTCAGGTAACATATAACATAACATTGCCTGGTTCAATGCTATTGCAATTTTACCATCTATAATGGGGGAACTTAATTGGTAATTGTGTATAGACTACTTACGTTTTCCTTCTTAACAAAATTAATAAGTTATATTCTTACCTAATAGCTCTTGAGAAATATACATATATTTTAAGTTTATTCATATCATAATTGCCTCAATTCAAGTTGAAACTCATCTTTGTTATTTTTAAATCTATAGTTACTTTTTATTGCCCCTGTATTTTTTAATAAATGGTTTGTGTAACACCTATATTTTATCCCCCAAATTATTTCATTCATTTTATGTACTATAATACAGTTTTATACATAATCTCAATAATAAATACAATCAAGCCCTAAGCTCTTCTCACAGCATAAACCCAATAGCTAAGTGCATTACAGAGAAGCACACACAGCACAATAGGAACCACATATAAGTTACATGATATTTCTTAGGGAAGAAATTGACTAGAGTAAAGTGAGAGTTTAATATTATTTAAACACCTGCTTTGTCCAAAAAAAGGTTTCCAGTGGCCTATAAAAAAAAAATGAACACCCTTAAGATGATAAGTATATAACACGTAGAAGTCAGAATTGGCAAAAAATCAATCTATCACAAGGTTATCACACATATCTAGGCAGAATGTGCCAAGCACTATGCTGAGCCACAGAGATTTAGAAATAAACAAAACTAAGTCTGCAATTTGCTCACATATGAGTGAGGGTGGTAGAAATCCTCCAGAAGGAAAAGAAATGAACCTTGGAACAAAGTAAACATGAGGACTGATTCTCAACACAATAAAAGAGCAACATGAGATCACATGGTATTTGTCTTTCTCCAACTTATTTCACTTAACATAATAATCTCTAGGTCCATCCATATCATTACAAATGGCACGATTTCTTTCTTCTTTATAGCTGTGTAATGCTCCATTGTGTAAATGTACCATAGTTTCTTAATTCATATGATCTCACTTATATGTGGAATCTAAAGAACTGAATAAACGAGCAATGTAAACAGAAATAGTCTTAGAGACACACAAAGAAAAAACTGATGAGGGCTAGATGGGACAGGGGTGGGAAAAGGGGAAGGGACGAGGCAACAAAAACTGGTAACTACAATATTACTGCAGAGACAGAAGAGACAGTTTAGAGAATATAATCAATAAGGTTGTAAATATTTTTTTCTTAGGGGATCAGAAGGACTCATGTGTTTTTAGGGAGACCACTTCATGGACGGTGTAGTGGCTTTACCACTGCACTGTACATCTGAAGCTGCCGCTGAATAATATTATATGTCAACTATAATTTAACATATATATAGTCATAGGATGTGGAATATAGTGTGGGGATGGAGTCAATGGAATTGTCATAGATATGTATGATATTGGGGGTAGGGGAGCAGGGGAGGGGACAGTCACTTTGTAAGGGGTGAAAAAGATAACTATTGCATTGTTTTGTACATCTGTAACTAATAATAATAATAATTAAAAAAAAAGAGCAACATGAATCTTCAAAACTGTGACTTCTTTAAACAATTACCTTTGTTTCCTTGGACTGCCTTCTGCCCATCAACATGCTGCTTTCTGGCTATTCAAGGTGAGACTCTGTCCCCAGATCATGTATGACCTCACCATCTCCAAACTTAACAGGATAAATTGTATATTATAAAAATATGCTATTCAAGATAATTAGAGCAAATTATGAGTCTTCCTACATGTTTTCATGTGAACTACCTTTAGTAGACAACACTTCCACCACTAACAAGAAAACAATTACCACCATACACCAATATTTAACTAAAATGGAAAAACTGAGGCTAAGTACAAGAATGAAGTTGCTATAGTAGAAATTAATACAGATGCTTTGGTAATATATCTTGCAGCAAATTTTTAATTGCACTCCATTAATGCCTGAGTCACTGTAAAAAAACACATCTAGAATAGATTTTTATCTCCAAGCAAATATAAAAAAACTAACCTTGGCCTCTTTGTAATGACAAAGGATCTCCTGTTCTATTTCTTGTGTTTCTATTTTTTTAATCATACAATGAGATCAGTTTTAGCTTAGCACAACTATTTAAAGTGTTTATACTATGTGGTATTACAAAACTTAAAGTAAAATATTGGTTACAAAAAAGTAAGGATATTACAATAGAATAACTTCAAATTCAAAAATAATTATGGTGGTAGGGAAGAGTGTTGACATGGGGTAGGGGAAAATATATACTCTTTCAGAGTTAAAACTAAATTTTAAAAATATCACAGACGAAGAAGAAAAGAGACAAGACACAAATAAATGAAATTAAAAATGAAAGAGGGTATCAAACAACCCATGGGTTAAAGAGACAACTAAAGAAAAAATCAAAAAGTATCTTAAGACAAATAGAAATTGCAACAACTTCCCAAAATCTATGAGATGCAGCTAAAGCAGTTCTAGGAGGGAAGTTCACAGTATATATTTCTATCTCAAGAAACAAACAAACCAAAAAATCCCTTATAATCAAACTTTATGCTTAAACAAACTAAAAAGAGAACAAACAAAACCCAAAGTAAGTAGAAGGAAGGAAATAATAAAGATTGGAAGGAAAATAAAAAAATAGAAACTAAAAAAATAGCAGAAACAGTTGATGAAACTAAGATATGGCTCTTTGAAAAGATAAACTACCTTTAACCTGACTCATTAAAAAAAAAAAGAAAAAAAAAGAGAACACAAACAAAGTCAAAAGGGAAAAAGAATAAGTTACAATCAACACCACAGCAATATACAGGATCATAATAGAATACTAAAGACAACTACACACCAACAAATTGACATGTAGAAGAAATGGTTAAATTTCTAGAAACACACAACTTTCCAACACAACCAAGAAGAAACAAAAAATCTAAACAGATCTATTAGTAGTAATAAAACTGATGCAGTAATCAAAAAACTCCCAACAAAAAAAAAGTCCAGGATCAGATGGCTTCACAGGGGAATTTTACCAAACATTAAAGGAAGAATTAATACCTATCCTTCCTAAACTCTTCCAAAAAATAGAAGAGAAGAAATGCTTCCAAATTTATTCTATGAGTCCAATATTACCCTGATACCCAAACCAGACAGACACTACAAAAATAAAAGAAAATTATAGGCCAATAATTCTGATGAACATAGACGCAAAAATTCTGAACAAAATATTAGCAAACCAAATTCATCAATACATTAAGAGGATCATGCGCCTTGATAATGTGGGATTAATTCCTAGCATGGTTCAATATTCACAAATCAATCAACATAATATACACATTACAAAAACAAGAATAAAAATAATATGATCACCTCAATAGGAGCAGGAAAAGAATTTGACAAAATCCAACATCCACTCATGGTTAAATCTGAAAACTATGAAGTGTTAATGAAAGAAATTGAAGATAATACAAATAAATTAAAGGATATATCATGCTGATTGGAAAAATAAATAAAGTTAAAATTTTCATACTAAGCAAAGCAATCTACAGATTCAATGCAATTCCTATGAAAATACCAATGGCATTTTTCACAAAATGAAAAAAAAATCATAAAATTTATATGAAACTAAAAAAGACCCCCAAATGTCAAAGCAATATTGAGTAAGAAGAACAAAATTGAAAATATCATGCTCTATGATTTCATATTGTGCTACAAAGCTATCAAATCATTATACTTGGCCATAAGAAAAGATGAAATACTGCCATTTGCAACAACATGGATGGATCTTGAGATTATCATGCTGCGTGGAATAAGTCAGACAGAAAATGTCAAGAACCATATGACTTCCCTCATATGTGGGACATAAAACTGAAAGCAACAAAGGAAAAGGCAAACAAACAAAAACAAAAACTCGCAGACACAGGGAAGAGTTTAGTGGTTACCAAGTGGTAAGGGGCAGGCGTGGTAGAAGATGTGAGACATGGAGCCTTTCCATTGTAATCATGAAATATGGTAAATGCTGCTGCCGAGCGTGCCATCCAATGGAAAGGCAAGAATCTTCACTACGTGAAGTGGAGCAATGAACCTTAGTAACAGTAAGAGACAAGTTTCAACTTGTTTAGTACAGTCAGTTGGGTATTACTTATGATTGAGAGAAGGTGCATTTTAAAGTGTGCCATAAATCATTCTCCATCATGACAACACATCATGTCACACATCTCTTCTGGTATTTAAGGTCTAACAATTAAGTTCGCAAACTTGCCACAGTGTTTGTAGCACTGTACAAACAGCTTGGTAAGTTTTCATAACCTTGGTATATCAGTGTCTCACAGCTGTGTTTGTGTCAACATGTGGTGGTGTCTTGCTGAGTGACATTCATTATTGTTGTTTCGTGTTTTGTGTGCCATCGCAAGAATATGTGAGCTTGAATTACAGCAATAAACAAACATTAAATTATTTGTTAAACTTGGCAAAAGTGGAAGTGAAATCAGGGACATGTTAGTCCAAATTAATGGGGATAATGCCATGAAGAAAATGACACTGTACAAATGGATTAAATATTTTTCTGAGGGGAGAGAATGTGTCCATGCTGAAAATAGGTCAGGGCAGCCAGTAACGAGCAGAACTGACAAAAACATTGCAAAATTTCTTCGAATTGTGCACCAAAATCATCGGTTGACTATATGCAGCATAGCACAGCAAGTAAACATCAAGAGGAAAACAGGAAAATCTCAACTGAAAATCTTGGCATGAGAAAGGTGTGTGCAAAAATGGTCCTGAAGGAGCTCACCAATGAACAAAAGTAAAGGAGAGTCAAAGTTTGCCAAGACCTTTTGGAGAGGCAAGACAATGTTTTGGGTCATGTTATCACTGGTGATGAAACATGGGTGCACCAATACGACCCTGAAACAAAGTGTCATAGTGTACAATAGAAGTCAGCCAAATCTCCACAACCAAAAAAATTCCATCAGTCTAAATCACGAGTCAAAATGATGTTGTTAACCTTTTTTGGTATCAGAGGGATTCTTCATTATGACTTTGTACAGACTGGACAAACAATTAACCAAGTTTACTATTTGGAAGTGCTGAAAAGGCTGCATGTGAAAAGTTAGACGACCTGAACTTTTTGCCAACAATTCATGGCTCTTGCAACACAACAATGCACCAGCTCACATCACACTGTCTGTGAGGGAGTTTTTAGCCAGGAAACAAATAATTGTATTGGAACACCCTCCCTACTTGCCTAATCTGGCCCCCACTGAATTCTTTCTTTACCCAAAGAAAGGAAACATTGAAAAGAAGATATTTTGATGACATTCAGGACATCAAGGGTAATACGACAAAATTGCTCTGAACAATGGACTAGGTGCTGATGTTGGTGCATAGCTTCCCAAGGAGAGTACTTTGAAGGTGACCACAGTGATATTCAACAATGAGGTATATAGCACTTTTTCTAGGATGAGATCGAGAACTTAATTGTCAGACCACGTATGGCAATCTCTGTCAAATAAAAACATTACGGTGTGTCCTCATCCATCTTATTCACCAGACAGTGCAGCTTTCGCTTTTCTACAAAGTCAAACTGATTTAGGACACCGAGGCAATCATAACAGTACAACTAAAGACACTCATGAAAGAGGACTTCCAGAACTATTTCAGAAAGTGGCAAGAACCATATGATAAGTGTGTTCGAAAGGAAGTGTGTGTGTGGGGTATTTTGAGGGTGATTAATGGCAATGTGTCTTTTACCGTACTGATTTTTTTTTAATTTAAACATTCACCTTATTGTTTGATCATACGTTGTATATTCAAAGGAAATGAAAATAAGATCTCCAAGAAACATCTGCGCTCCTACATTCATTGCAGCATTTTTTTACCATTAGCCAAGATATGTAAACAACCTAAGTATTTATCTATGGATCAATGGATACAGAAGTTGTGGCATACATGTATATATACGTGTGTGTGTGTGTGTTTGTGTGTATAAAGTTGAATGTTATTTAGCCATGAGAAAGTAGTAAATCCTGCTGTTTGCAACAACATGGATGGACCTTGAGGGTATTACACTAATTGAAGCAAGTCAGGCAAAGAAGACAAATACTGGATGATCTCACCGATATACTGAATGGTCTCACTGATATGTAGAATCTAAAAAAGCCAAACTCATAACAACGCAGAGTAGAATGGTGTTTACCAGGGTCTGGAGGGTGGAGCAAAAGGGAAGAGGTTGGCCAAAGAGTAAAACTTCCAGAAAAATAAATTAAAAAGAGAAAAAAGAAGAAGTAGATGAAAGAAAAGCACCATGGAGGGAAAAAACAAACAAACAAATGAAAACAAACAAACAAATACAATTGGAAAGAACTTGCTACTAAACATCCCTAATGACTTCTTTGCTCAATAGAAGTTAATATGTTCCTCCTTGGCTGGTAAAACTCACTTTGTCATTTTTTAAAAAACAGCAATTTTTTAAAAATGAACAAAGCTAGAAAGGAACAGGCAGTACAAAAGAAGTATAAAATAGTAATCAAGATCAGCAGTGTTGAGAAGCACTATTAGAAGTAAAATGTGGCATGGCAATAATACATACTGTGGCAGCAGAAAATAAGAAAACCAGTTATGAGAAGATGGTAGACTTTCAAAAGCTAAATGATTATCCACTTAATTTATTCTGATTTGTCCTTCCCTATTTCTTACACTACTGTCACTGCCTGCTGCTTGTAGAACATCATCAGCACTTGTTGAGTATTTTTTCACATGCCAGACAGTTAGCTGGTTTACACAGATCACCTTACTTATTCCTTATAGCTACTGTACTAGGTTGATAATATTACTCTAAGTTTGCAATTCAGAAAATAGAGTTTTGCAGAGGTCAAATAACCATTCCCAAACCACAAAAGATTATGGAAGTGCAAATTCTGGGATTTACTCGGAACTACTACACTACTCTCAATTCTTGAGGAAAAACATAATGAAGCTGTTTCTGCAAGTTTCAGCATCATACCCCTTCGGCTTCATTTTCCACTTCCTGTATATGTAGCTGAAGCTTCAGTGCTTTAGGATAAACAAATTTCATGATGATTACTCCGATTTAATAATAAAAATGTTTGCATCAATCTCAATATACTGCTTGTTTAAGAAGGTAAGAAAGAAAGAAATTCTTAAAGAATTCCAGCTATAGTATTTAAAATAAGCATATCCAGGTTTAAGGAGTTAACCTTTAGTTAACGAGGGATTATTCCCTCCAAAAGGATGCAGTTGTCTAAAAATGTACTCTGACCTCATTTTTTACATTTTTACATTTTTAAAAACATGTATAAACATTTGATGACACTTTTGATAGAAATATCAACATACACAGGAACATGAAGAATTTACTGGACTTTTCTATTATTTAGGCAACAGATACAGGATATAATAAGAAACAAAAAAAATATATATATATATAAAGATTAGATCATTGTGACTATATATCACTATATAGCATCTATAAACACACTAAAAACATTTGGAAAAATTCGGCAATAAATTTAAGCCACTTAGTTCTATAACATTTATATTTTATGAATTTACTAAGGTCACTACTTGCTGTATATTCTTCACTACAGTCTCCATTAAGTAAATTTTGATTGGAATATGTTCCATTTGGATCATAAAGTTTAATATTTATTTAATGATTTTAAAGCTTTATGACATTAACTTTGTAAAAGTTATCTTATTTTGAGGCATTGAGTATTTTGACTAGTTTTACTGTCCTTTATATGACTCATATGATTTAAATAATTTTCTTATTTCTACTGATGCCAAAAAGTACATTTTTTTAGGACAAAATTTAAACTATTTGGGAGACTAAAGTTTATGCAAGCCATATCTGTAACAAAAGGCTCAGAAATAACAAAGCTACGGATTTTATAGAGAATATGTGTTCCATTCAAATTGGAGAAGCATTTCCTTCACTGGGATACACTCAGCTAGCAACAAATGTGAATGTCAGGCTCTCAAAGCCAGGCCTTCTCCATGGAGGGTTCTTGTCTTTGCAATTACCTTCTACTCCAGTTCTGTTAAAAGAGTCTGTTAAAACACAAGATTCCAGGCAAATTTATTTTTATTGCGAGAAGGAACACAGTTGGTAAACAAGGACTTTCACTGCTATAGAATAATGTAGTTTCATGCTGCACTGTTTTCTGTACACTCCACATGTGAATGAATCAAAGTAAAAAAAAAAGACAAATCTTTAGAAATAAATCAAAAGAATCAAAAGAAATCACCTAAACAAAAATGCCTTGAAGACAAATTTTAACCATTTCTAAGAATAGAAATGCTCACAAGATTAAAAAAAGAAATTTCATGGTTAGCATTTGCTTTGCACCTAAGATTCCCCCAAAATTAATATCCTTAATAGCGTCATTTACATCTTCAGATTATGGTTATTAAGCATCTCATTACAAACAGAAGCAATACTATGATTTTGGGTAATAAGGGAAACAGGTGAACAAGCCTATGTCTTCAGGAGTGTTCAGACAAGTACATAGCCAGGAGAGTGACAATCATACACACAGGGCTGGACTCTAACCAGGATTTTCTACCAAAAGCAGTATTTCCTAGTAAGTAGTTGAAAGCAATATCTACCATTTAGGAGTGAGAGATAGGACAGATGACTTAGTGACCTAGTGACAAGAAAAAGAATATTAGGCGTTAACCAATAACAAACATAACCTTACACATCTGGCTTAAACCTAGCCATGTAGGTCCCTAATATACACTAACAAGTACAAATAATAGTGAACTATGCACCATAGAAACATATTAAGCAATTGTAATTTTTTTAGCATTTTACCAAGTACAGTGGCTGCAAACAGCATAGAAATATCATCATGCTTTATATGTTTAAGAAATAGAGTATGCTATAATTCAAGTATCTCTGGAATTTGAAGTAGCTCAAAAACATTACATACCATTTATTTTTCTTAATTTAGTATACTTCCCTCTCATATTGTGAAGGGAAATTAGCTACACTCATTTTAGAAGAATAACCTACTTCTGAATTCACATACTCATGAGACAGTCTACCTTCAAAACAACTTTACTTCCAAATTTATTACATATGGTCTACCGTAGAAAAGAAGAGAAAGATGATCTGGATTTTTCTAGGACCTATTTTTTTCCTGTGTTTGAGGTGAACAGATGCCAATGTTTGCTAAAGAAACAAACAAAAGGATGATGGATGGATGGATGAATGGATAGATGGATGGATGGATAGATGGACGGATGCATAGTAATCCCTGGCCTCAGTCTCATCCTCATATATTATGCCCTATGCCATGCCATAAAAGAAGAAAGATCAGGTTTATAACTTTTCAGTGAAAAGTTTAAATTTTTAAAAAAATCTAAAATTTTATTAAATCTGCATTTCTCAGTCATCAGATTCTTCTCAACTTGTACTCTTGAATAATGACTCCTAGAAATGGTGCCAGAGTTGTAAGCAAGTTTAGTGCCCAAACAACCACAAAGGATTTAGATAACCTTGGCATTAGTCCTCGTTCCTGCCAAACTCACCGTGGGATGTTGAGCAGCATCAAGCCTCACAGTACGCGTGTAGTACAAAGCTGAATACTCAAATTTAAAAAATATGAAAAGGTCTGAAAAAGATCAACATAAACATATATGTGTAGTTTTATTATAATAATTTGACAAGAAAATGATACTTAGACACAAAAGTCCTTTTTTTGGTTTATGAAGATAGAGGGTGTATAGTCCAAAAAATTCTCCCCAGATTCTGTTCACAATATCAAGTAACATGAGCATACCTGTCAGAGACAAGAATTATTCTTAAAATCATGCTTCACAAGTAAATATTTGCCTTTGTTTTTTTGCATTTGTAAATAATAGCTTTATTTAAAAAGGTTAAATCAGTTTCCTTCTATTCATATTGTATAAGATATTATAACTGCAATTAACTACATTCAGTCAGGAAGAAGTGTTTGAGAAAAATGAAGGACAAAATGAAATGTGTATAAGCAAATTCAGAATGGACTAGGGTGAATACATAATTGATAAGCTAATAATGGATTTAGGATTGCAGTGTACAACATGTTGATGATATGGAAAGTATCTGTAATGCTCTTCCACAAAATCTCCCTGAGTAACTCTCTAAGAGGTAGAATTATAATTCTATTACACAAGATTTTGATTCCAAATAGGTAGTCAGTCAAACATCTGAGTTTCTAAGTTGTGATAAATTCACAAAATACATCTCTGTGTATTTACAGTTCTTGAGGTAAAATGGCTTGAACTGTATGGTTTGCATCCTGATGAGAAAATTCAGAGACACTCCCTGAAGATGGCAGCACTACAGCTGGACTTAGAATGATTCCAGAGAGTAAGTTTATGAAACAGGAAGTTATTCCATTTGCCCCAAATATGATGTTGATGAAGAAAATATGTGTTATAAGGGGGAAATCAAAAACAACTAAGCAATAAAAAATAATACCAGTGTTGAGATTTGATATAAATCTAGAAAACATTAAGGAGTCTCTGGAGAGTTTTACAAAAGGTTGTGACATAACAATTTTATGAGCATTAATCTGGCATTTATTTTACAGGATGTGTTGGAAACAGAAGAGTTTTTGAGATAGAAAATAATTTAGTTTATTAAAATATGCCAAGAGAGATGATAAAAGCTTGAACTAAGACAGAAAGAATGTAAATTATAATAAAAAGAATCTACTTACAAGGATGTTGCAAAATAAGCAGATCCCACCACTATTATCATCAAGGAATATTTAGGGTTCCTACTACAGTGTATAGGACTCCATGCTCACTCAGAAAGTACAAATATATATGTATGTATATAATGTTCATAGGTAAAACAATGTCTGCCCTTCAAATTGACAATACACTAAAATTCACAAAGCTACACTTTGTTTTTTAAATAGTCCCCAAAGAAAATGTGTGTATAATAGACATATATACATATTCGTGCATGTAGAATAAAAAATATATATGTTTTTTCTTCTACTTATTCCCATTGACAGATAAGTAAATAGACTGACTTATTTTGAAGTGGCAAATAAGAGCAGAGGAGAAAAGTTACAAAAGATCTTTTGCTTATGCCAAAGAGAACTGAAACTTTCATTTTTAGTTTGGGTGAACATACTATAAAAACATACCTTACTAAAGTTTTTGTTTGTTTTGTAGTTTCACTTTTATTAAAAAATCAGTTTTCAATTTCTTTAAATAAAAAGTTTTGTGATACTAAAAAAAAATCTTAAGACATGATTTTCTTTTCAAATGTTTGGACATTTAAAAATTCATTCAAATGTATAAGGCAAATGGTATACCTGGTAAGGGGGCAAGTAGCATAGAGGTAGATGTTTTTATGTGAAAGAAAGCAAGTGGCTGTAAAAACTGTATATGAGATGTATCTGTAGTATTATCTGTAATTACAAATAGCATGTAATATCATTCCCTAAGGAGGGGAATCTTTCTTTCAATATATTTGAAGTTTAATAGTAATCATTCTGTCATCAGATAAAATTTAAGATTTCACAATGCTCAGTGAATGATTATTGTATGTATTATAAACAGTTATAAATTTTGGCATGTTTTAAAGTGACAGGACACTTGTGTTTTGATTTCTAAACAGTTAGGAATTGAATAAATTTAATCCCTAAAATAAAGCGGTATATATTTATTTTATTTATTGGCATGGGATTCCTTTTAGAATTTTTTTTCATTACATTTTATGCCTTAAATGTAATCTTTTTAAAATGATCTGCTCACAGTAGAAAGTGATGTTATTAAATGTTCACCATCTATGTCATATTTGACACTCAGAAGAACTAAATATTCCAAAGACCATATACATAGAATGTATAATATTTTCAGAAATATAGCCATTTAGAGACTCATCAAAGTAGAAAACTTACAGAATTATAAAAGGAATATATTGTGCTGACTGGGAAAGCTTGAAACTAATACTTTCCTTATAAAAGTTGGGGAAAGTTTGTGCAAGCGTTATTAGCATTTACTGCCCTCTAGGATGGAGACTGGCAGAATGATATTGGGAACCACCTAATCCTTTGTTGTTGGAGGGATCACTCTATAAAAGGTACTACTTTTGATTCAGATATTTATATATGGACCTTCTGAGGAAGGCTTGATTTGAGTGCAGTAAATGATGTGCAGATATTTCAGACTGAGATAGAAAGTGTTCTGTTCAATAATGTAACTGTATTTTTCAGACATATCCAGCCTCCGGAAATTATGATACATAGTTCCCCTAAATCCTAAAAACTGGATTTAGGTAGCATCCTGCTTGGAACATTATTTGTTTTGAGAGAAGATCAAGCATGAGCAGAACATTGGGAATGGAGATGAGACAGCTACAGAGTGAATGGAATTGACAGTGTTGGGTAAAGTAGAACATGGAATAGAATGCTATTGTCCCAAGCTCATACATGTATTACTTAAGACTGAACAATCAGGAGTTTGGGACATGTTACTTTGGACTAAGCATCATGCTGGGGCCATGGGACCAGACCACACGCTAAAGGAGATGTGGGCTGGGAAATTTCCCTGACAGCAGCCATGGGAGGAAGAAGTTAACCCAGGGGAGCAACCTCTTGGGGTTTAGAAAGGGAGAAGGGGGATGGCTACCTAATCTCTTCCCCAAGGCTGGTAAGAAATGGGGTGAAAGTGAAAGTTTGGTCAATTCTCCAAGGCAAGAAGATATTTGAAAGTTATTTACATAAAAGAGAAAGCTGACTCCTGCCAGGTGGAGGCCAGCTAGAGAAGCTGGACAAAGAGGTACACCGAGGGAAACTGAAGTCAAGTTAGGGCACCTGCCTCTTAGAAAAACCACTCCCAGTGCCAGGTGACATAACATTCAGTTATTATTTCATACGTTATTCTAAAGGCTGTGTCTGGCCCAATGTTACTAAAGTTTGTGTCTTTGGTTTTAGTTTTTTTGTGAAGAGGTGGGAAAACCTTATGCAAACCTTTTCAAGTGACTGAGAGCCACACACATGCTGCTCTGTGGCCTGTCTTCCAGCAGTCACCGCAAAGAAGGGTTATGCACAACAGAAGAGCACTCCCTGGTGCTCAGTCAGCAGCAGAAGTCCCATAACCCAACAAGAAACCAAAGTGCCTCAAGTGAGCACTGGAAAGAAACTTCTCAAAAAGAGCTTAGAGGTGATTTGAGCGGACGAGGTTTTTAGCACTTAGCCCAATGAGGGGCTCAACATTAATAATTTAAATATATAAAATAAATGTGCCTTATTTTGTATTCAGGCTGGAAGAAATCCAGGATATATGTATTAAGCAAATAATGAGCACTTTAAGGTAATATTCATAAATCATACATTAAAATAGAAATATTGAATACTATAGCTCCTATATTACAAATTTGGTATTTTTATTGCATTTTTTTTATTGTTAAAGCTTATGCTTTTTGTGCTTCTAATAATCAGAAAAAAAATGGAAGGCTAAAATCAGGAAGTCAAAGATAATAGCTGTCCAAGTCAGCTTCATAGAGTTTAGGAAAAGGGTGTTTAGATACATAAGTAAAAAAAAAGATATTCAAAACATTTTTAAAACATCATAGAAATAAAGGATAGTCCTATTATTTTAAATTCTAACTTTAGATGTTTTACAAAAAAAGTTACTTAATTTTTTGTATTTGTTGTATTTATAATCAAACCTCTCTTAACTTTAGAAAGTTAGGTGTTCAGGCTTTTTTTATTATTATTATTTTAAAATGGGGGCCGGCCAAGTGGCACGATGGTTAAGTGCTGGCTTGGGAAGCCAGCGGCCCCGGTTCAAGTCCCACATATGAGGGCCAGTGACACTACCCTCAAAAAATAAATAAATAAATAAATAAATAAATAAATAAACAAACAAATAAATAAATAAAAATAAAAATGGAAAAGAAGTTGTGTGGGGGAAAACATTTTCAAAACCAATCTTTCTAATACTGTAAGTACCTAAGTGCAGCATTGGAAAGCATCCAATGGAAGTTAAATTATTAAAACTAATGCGCTAAATGTTACAATACAGGACAACACAATGTTTTAACAACTCTACATGGACTCATCAAGGTGTTTGTTGGAAATATGTGCTTCCCTTCATTTATAAATAAAATTATCTTGTCAGCTAAAAACAAATTGCATTTTCCTCTCTCAGAACATGTGTTTGAAGCTTTTAAAAATCAGCAATGATTTGTTATTGATATTTTAAGATACTTAATAGAACCAAAAGTACAATTAACAGAAGCTGCCCTGACTTATGGTGTGCCATTCTTCATGCCTCAATTCCTATTTGCCTAGTCTGTAGTGTTTAAAAAGTTATGCATTGCATAAAAGCAGCTAGGAATAGAAATGTGGTCTTGTGAGGAAAAGAGGAAAGGACCAAGGATGACCAAGGATGGAAACTGATACAAGCCTCAGAGATCTGGTAGGAGCAGCTGCCCTATTAAACATACTCTCTGTGAATTTGCTGTGAGACAACATACAGCCCTGGTACAATACTGACAGCCCATAAAGCTTCATTGTCTTTGTCTCTACTAGTTTTATTTAAAAATAATTATTACACAAAATCAAAAAGAAAAGTACAGAGACCAAATACTGATATTTGATTAAAATAAATGAAAAGGAAATTATCTCTGTAGTACAAAAAGCATCATCTTGAAAACAAGGTAGAAAATACCTTTCATTGAGTGTATGGCACTTGACTTGACATTCTATATACATATTTCATTTAATCATCAGAACAACACTAAAAGATAAATATGATCATTTCCATTTAATAGATGAGAATACAGGCTCAGAGAAGAAATTTGCCCCAAATCAAGCAGCTACGAAGTACTTGAACTGTGTGCTGTTCTTTCCACTGATGCCTGAGTTGTTATCCTAGAGCATAAGCCACTATGAATTAAATCAAAATCTTAATAGCCTCCTAAATGTTTTTAGGGAATTTTGGCAGATCTAAATCATTTGAGTTAGTGGATATTTCTGAAAGTTGTCTTGTAAGAAATGTGAGAAAATACAATAAACTGTCCCCTTTCCACAGACATACACTGAGCTGAAATTAGAATAAGAACAGGCAGGAAGCTACGATATTGCTTTTTGCACTTCTGCGAGGCTAGTAAGGATGATATCCCTAACCCCCTAATGTTAACCCCTGCTAGTGGAACTTAGTTCAGAAACAGTTAATATAATTAATAAAAGATATGTTATGTACAGATAAAGTTACTTTCTTCACCATTCATCTATCTATAACTACCACCTAATATCTCTCTCCTTCCTTTCATAGCCGAATTTCTTCCAACAATACTCGCAGATATATTCCAATCTAATTTCTTTTCTTCACCATTTAACCTAAATCATCTTTACTAAGGTTACAAATGACTATCAGGCTGCTAAAGTCATTGGATCATTTTCAATTCTCATCTTTCTTGACTGGACAGCACCATATGTTGCTATTGATTGTATTTTCCTTTGTGAAACCTGGTCCTTCCATGGTTTCCATGGCATCACATTCACCTTACACCTCTATTCCCTATGACAAAATCTCAATTAAGTATTACATCCTCCTCAAAAATAACCATTGCACAGGTATCAAGAGTTAGTCTTAGGGCCCTCATCTGTCCTCTACATAAGGGCAATCTTATTAACACCCATAGCTTGGCAACTGAAGAGTTACTGAACCAGTACATCAGTCTATTCAACTTGCATATCACACAAGCACCTCAAACCTAAATGTTAGAAACTGAATTCACCATCTTCTTCCAAAAATCTAGTCCACTTCCAACATTCAGCAAATTTTCCTAGTGAGAAATCTAGGAGTCATCCCTACTGCTTTTCCCCAATTTCTCTTATTCAGTAAGTCACTTCATCCTATAGATTTTGTCTCCTAAAATATACCTTGAATCCTTCGCATCCTTCCCAATTCTCCCACCACCATGCGAGTACAATCTACCATCATTTTTTATCTGCAACATTTTAATTGCCTTTTAATTATATTTTTCACATCTATTTCTCCTTTCAATATTTTCTACAAAAGGCAGTCAGGGTGATCATTTTTAAAGGCTATATGATCATGTCACTCTGTTATTTAAACCAGTCAATGGTGCCCCACTGATCTTGGGATAGAGAAAATAATTTGTGGCGTTATATCAATCATATTCTATTATTTGACCTGTTCCCCCAACACTGATTCATGCAAGCCCCCGCTCACTGTCATTGTTTCAGCTCCATGGCTTACTTCCAGTTCCTCAAATGTGCCATGCTCCTTCTCTAAGAGCAATCATACATCCTATCCCTCCTGCCTGGGTATTCTCTGTCATTTCTATTTTATAAATGTAATTCCCACCTTTCTTTTAGTGCTCAGCTCTAAGTTTTCTTCAAGGAAGGTATTCTTAACCCTTAAGACTAGTTCAGGTCCCCCAAGTACCCACTCTCATAGCACCAAGCAACTCTCCTATATAACATTTATTAAAATTGCAATTGAAATTAAATAGGCAAATAGTTATTTAATGACTTTCATTCCTGCTGGACTAAAAGCTCCATCACTTCAGGGAACTAAATCGTCTCATGGCTGTATCTCAGACACAGCACTTTGCACACTAGGAGTTTAGAGCAAATGTATGTTGAAGGAACGAATTAGGCAATAGTTGATAATCATCTTCACTCTTTCAATACTAATCCACTCCCCAGAATATCTTACTGTGTTTTCTACTCTCCACCTTCAATAGAATGATTTTATTTCCAAAAAGCCACCAATGTCCAACCTCTAGCTGGTTTATAATACTGATTCTCACATCCTTTAGCATTACTAATCATTGTCTTATCTTTGGAATTATCTTCTATTTTGTGTCTCATGACATCATTATCTTCTGTTTTTTTCCCCATTCTCCTGGCCATTATTTTTGGCTCAGTCTTTTTCGGCATAATGTTTCTCTGCTTGTTCTTTGAATGATGATATCCCCAGGATTACAGCACCAGCTCTCCTATTTTGCACACTCTTCTTAGGAATATAGCTAATGGTTTTGTTTTTTTTGAGTTTTATACTACTTTTGTCAGTGTATTATAGATATTATCTCTTAAATTCTCACATTTTCATTATTATGCCATATGCATTTTACTGATGAAGAAATGTATATATTAAAAGGTTAATTGATTTTCTAAGGTTACACAGTTAGAAATTGAGAAATCTGGGATTTGAATCCAATTAGTCTGGTTCAGGAACAGGGTTCTTGACCTCTTTCTGTATCGCGACTAATTTAAACCATTGAATTGACTATGTCTTTAAAATGACGACTCTCAAATATTTTTCTGCAGCTAACTAGAACATGCTCTGACTGTTAATATGCACCTGCCCACTGGACACTTTCACTTGGTATCTCACCGGCATGTGAGAGCTACATCACCCCAGAACTGAACTCTCACCTGTGCTCAACATATTTTTCTCTTAAATTCTATGTATTGTAAAATATCACCATGAACCCCACATGTCATAAATACCCAAGTCCAATTCCTCTCTTTTCTTCACCCCTACTGATGTTGCATCCCTTAAATGAGTTTTCCTTAAACTTTTCCTGGGACTAGTAATCTCAAATACCAACCAACAGCCTCCTTACAGCTTTTTGTATTCTTTGGCAAAATAATATCCTAAACTTTATTGAAATTGTATATGAGCCATCTGTTTCCAGGGTCTGTGGTTACTACCTCTTTCTTTTTATCACTTAGTGCAGTGCCTGACCACAGCTAAGACTCTCAGTGGATGATAAGCAAGGTACATATAACTAAAGTCTACATTTATTTCCCATTCCCTCTAGTATACACATTATCATTTAATATTTACTTTCCCAAGTCTACATTCTTGAGGACATCAACTGTCATAGATATTTTTGTAACTATCTTTACTATCTTTATAAGAAGAATAAAATAAGGCATTCTGAAGACAGTGTTTTATTTTAAAAAGCATTGCTAAACAAATTCCAAATAGCCATTCTGTCTGTTTCCTTATCACAAAAATCGTATCTTCAAATTGTTAGCATAATGGGCTGGCCAAGTGGCTCAGTTGGTTAAGAGTTTGCTCAAGAGTGTGAGCTGAGCTCTGAGCAATGGTGGTTTGATGCCCAGCCCAAGCTGAGTTGCCGTTGAGCTGCCAATAGGCAGCAGGGTGTCTCAGCTAAAAAAAAAATAAAAAAAATTGTTAGCATATTGATAACAAATGAATAGAAATGGCATTAATAACATGACTTAAAAAGAACTTTTACAAAACAGTATGTGATGTTTTTTCCATTTAAGACTTACTATTTTTTTCTTCTGCTTTGAGAAAAGAAATATTTTTACTCCAGCAAAGGGCATCAAGTCATCTTACAGAATTCAGAGATGCCTGAATGATTTATATTAGAGTTAAATATATCTTCTAAATTATTTTTCAATAATCTTGGTACTTAGTTTTAAAAGTTTATCTGATTGCATATATATATATATATATATATATATATATACAGCTTCTCTCTAATTATCTACATTATGGTTCCAAATGATAATTAAACCAAGTCACGAAATATCAAGACCAAACTAAATGTTGTCAAGATTGTGGATATGCTACTCTTGCATTGGAAACAATAACATGTGACTTCAATTTTTAAGCTTGAAAAGACTTAACAGCTGTAGTCACATGCATTTTTTCAGTGTTCCTAAATGTCTAAAATGACATTTTTACTACAAACATAATTAAGCACTATTTTGCCCATAAATTACTTAATTTATAAAGTCCTATTAATCAACATGTAGCATAAAATTATGAGTAAGAAATAGTTTAAAAATAAAATCCACAATGAAATAATAAAGTAAAATAAGCACAGAATATTGGAGAATATCCTAGTCTCTTGACAGTCGTGTAAGTGATGTAAGTGACGCATGCTATCCCACAAACTGTCTGCTGTTGGCAATGTTGGAGAGGGATATTGGGCTGTGAGGACCATAACTCTACCCTAAAGTAACAGTTCTTAAGCATTCTAACACTGGCATATCAAATAAGCTAACCTATCCTGCTGCTATGAAGTTGGAAAATCCTCCTAGAATTCCTGTTTTGTTAGCAGCCATTGCCTATTTCTCATTCTTACTGCACACTCCATTCTTAGACTGTTCCAGGCCTTCTTAATTCCTACGCTCTTGTTCTCTCTCTCTTACTCCCTCATATGGTGTTTTGAACCTGGCGATGATGGGATCCCTTTGGCAATATGTTATGAATTGTGCTTGCTCTTCTATATCTATTCCCAAATTTAGATGAGGACATTCCTGCGAGCCCCACGATTACCCCCAAAGCACATATATTAATCAGGGTGGGCTATGTTAAGCTACAGTAATAAACTTTAACATCTATGTGACTCCAAAGAAAATCTCCGTAGCTCACTCTAAGTCTGATGCAGGTCCCACAGCTCTGTAAAAGGCATCAATCCAAACAATGACTCAAGGACTAGGTTAGGTCCATCCTATGGCTCCATGAAAGCTTCCATGATCACTGTGGCAGGAGTAAAAGAAAACCTAAGAGTCTGAGAAGTGTTTTTAAATGCTCTGGCCTCAAAGAGACAAAGGAAACTCTCATAGCCCATTAGCTAAACAATTAATGTAGCCTCACATTATTCCAAAGAAATGAGAAATGTGAAGGATGTAATGCATATTTGGTAATCAATAAATACCCAGAGAATTTAATATTTTTCTTCTTAAAAATGTAGTGGTAGTCTCAGTAAAATTAGTTTTATATACATATCAAAAAGAAACTCTAGGGCCGGCCGAGTGGCGCATTGGTTAAGCGCTGGTTTTGGGATGCCAGCAGCCCCGGTTCGGATCCCACATGAGGGCCAGTGACACTGCCCTCTACAGCTAACAACAGCTCCACCTGGAGCTGGGCTGTGCAAGTCCCGGTGATGGTGTGGGCTGCAGCCCCTGCTGCAGTGGGCTGCCATAGGCTACAGTGAGTGGCCCGCAGCCAGCGTGAGCAGCTGGCAGCCAAGCGTGAGCTGCCAATAGCCGCGGTGAGTGACATCCAGAGGCCAGCGACCGATCTGCCTCATCCGGGAAGAGCGCAATGATGACACCAACAGTGAAGCAACATCCTCCGCAACTAAACTGAAGAACAAAAAGACAGCAACTTGTCTGTTCCCCTTCCCCGATTCCCCAACGCTGTTCCCCTCCACCAATTCCCCAATAAAATCTTTAAAAAAAAAAAAAAAAAGAAACTCTAGATTCAAGAAAACATTATGAAATTTAAATAATAATTTTCTACTAAAAATCATGTATCCTGTGTTTCTGTTATTTATTATATGAGAATGAGACCCTTATCATTTAATAAAAGCTTTGAAAGGTGGCTCCATTGCTCCATTGCTCACATAAGTCCCTTCTATGAAATAATAATATCAGAAAAATTGGGTGGGATCATTACTCAGCCAAAAGGCTAAGCACTATAGATATTTTTAAACGGTTAAACTTAAGCAACAAAAGTTAAGGTCAGAATTTTATAGTGATATAAACCACATTGTCTTTCATTGTGTATACTTGTATATCTGTGTGTGTGCACGTGTGTGCAGGCGTGTGTGTGTGTGTGTGTACACACTGAATAGAACTACTGACTTCAGTGTCTTACTCTAACGAAGGAAACGCAGAGGTAGATAGGTAAATACAAATACAAATTGTGAAATGAGTGTGATGATAAAAAAAGCCAAGAGTTTTTTGACAGTCTTTAGTAGAGTCAGCTAAATCAGAGACTCATTATTTGGTGGAAAAAGAAAAGATTCAAGGGGATCATAAATATGCATGGCTTACAAAGAAGTTGTCTCTCGTTGTTATTAAAATTATAAGGCAGTTAAATTTAGAGGTATTAAACAATAAATATTTGAACAATATTATGTGCCCAACATACTTGGGAGTAGTTGATTGTAAATATAACTAAGTCCCTGTCCTTGAGATACATACAGTCAAATAAATACATCACATATAACCTTACTCTCCGGATAATTGAGCTACTTATGGTCAACACAAACAACATTAAAACTACAATAGGAGGCAGAGGCCAGTTAGCTCAGGTGGTTAGAGAGTAGGCTCTTAACACCAAGGTTGTCCATTAGATTCCCACATGGGCCAGTGAGCTGCGCCCTCCACAACTAGATTGAAGACAATGACTTGTTTTGGAGCCCATGTGTCCTGGAAAAACACACTGTTTCCCAATAAAGTTAAAAAAAAAAAAACTGGAATAGGAAGTTTCATTTGAACTCACATTACAATGCTCAATTAATACAATTACAAAATACGAAGTGTGATCAAAAGATATGGTGAATGCTTAAATTAAAAAAAAATATTACAGTAAAAGACACACTGCCATTAATACCCCTCAAAATACTCCCCCTTGCTTCAAACACACTTATCCCGACATTCTTGCCATTTTCTGAAGCAGTTCTGGAAGTCCTCTTTAGTGAGTGTCTTTACTTCATCCTCAATCATGACAAAGCTCCGTGTCACACATTGTTTCTGGTATACAGCAATTTCTGTCAAATAAAACCATTATAGTGTGTCTTCATCCTCCTTATTCACCAGATCAGGCACTGCAACTTCTGATTCTTCCTCAAAGTCAAAATAATTCAGGACATCAAGGCAGGCACAACAGCACAACTAAAGACACTCACGAAAGAGGACTTCCAGGATTGCTTGAGAAAGTGGCAAGAACGATGGGATAAATGTGTTCAAAGCAAGGATGAGTATTTTGAGGGGCATTAATGGCAATGTGTCTTTTCCTATAATTTTTTTTTTTAATATTTTATTAGGAAATTGGGGAAGGAGAACAGCATTGGGGAATCCGGGAAGGGGAACAGACAAGTTGCTGTCTTTTTGTTCTTCAGTCTAGTTGCAGAGGAGATTGCGTCACTGGCTCATCTTGGTATCCTCATTGTGCTCTTTCCTGATGAGGCAGATCGGTCGCCAGCCTCTGGATGGTCGCTTACCGCGGCTATTGGCAGCTCACGCTGGCTGCCAGCTGCTCACGCTGGCTGCCGGCCACTCACCGTAGCTTATGGCAGTCCACTGCAGCAGGGGCTGTATCCTACACCATTGCTGGGGCTCTCACAGCTGAGCTCCAGGTGGAGCTGTTGTTAGCTGTAGAGGGCAGTGTCACTGGGATCTGAACCGGGGCCGCTGGTGTCCTAAGCCAGCTCTTAACCAATGTGCCACTTGGCCGGTCCAGTATAATATATATATTTTTTAATTTAAACATTCACAGTATTGTGTGATCACACCTCATATTATTCTAATAATCAAAATAGATATAAAAAGATATATATGTTTACGAAATTTAAAATCTAATTAGAGAAACATAAATTAACTACTTTGAAGCAAGGTAGAATACATGGCCATTATTAAAAGTCTAAACCTTAATAAGGACAAACCAAAGTAAAGTTGATTTCCATTAGTTATATAGGAAGGTACATAGAGAAAAATGGGAGTTCATTTTATGAACAGGAAGTGGGAATATTAAATACTGAATGTATCCTCAGGGCAGTGAAAAAGCATATGCAGAGAATGGATGGAATATAGAGTAGGGATGGTCAGGGGATTTCAGGACCAGAAGGAAGTTGTAGCAAAATTATAAATGGTCTCTGGAATGGACGATGTCAAAGGTAGGTTTTATTTTTGAACATAATCAAGTAATATGGAAAATAACAGAAAAAAATAAGTTAATTAATTTAAACGGTGTTTTATATAGCATTATACTGGTAACTCTGGCATAAAAGACAAATTAAAGAAGAGGATTCAGGTAGTGCAATACCATTAAAATACTTAGATAATAGTTTAGGTAAAAATAATGATGGTATGAACTAGATGAGTATTAAAATACAGCAGAGTATTTTAGAAGAATGGCTGGGTGTAGGGTTTATCCAGAGGGAAAAAGGAAAATCTAACATAGTCCCTTCTTTTGGTAACCAACAGAAAGGTGGTGATCATTAAATGAGATGAAGAACACAAGGGGGAGCAAAGAGTGCTAAGATTAGACTTTGCTTTTAACTATATTTGATACGAGCTGAACGGACATACAGTGAAAGATGAAAATTCACATCTATAATTTGGCAGAGAGGTCAGAGGCAGAGATTTACACATGATAGTAAACTGTACATGCCCGATATAATGGTGAAGACATGAAGTAGACGTCGTCACCTGGGACAAGGTAACGAATTTTGCCGTGCCATGGAAAAGCTATTTTTGAGGGGCAGTCTAAAAAAAAGAGAGTCAACCAAAAAAATCCAAGAATCAAAGGGGAGGGAAATGTTCCACACAATCTGGACCTAAGTCCAGCTTCCCATTATACCTACTCCCATGCCATCCCCAGGCACTATAAGCTTGAAACACAGTATTTCCAAAATACACTGTGCTTGTCCACAACTCTGTGTTGCCTTGTACTATTTAATCTCTGGGTTCCTACCCAGTAACTTTCAAATACACTTCTTCTGTGAAATTACACCACAATGTCTTACTTGGCAAACAGTTGCATTAGAGTAGTTATGTCCCAGTAGGGTCAGTGTTTTTGCCTGTCTTCTCCATTTAAAAGGGAATGCCAGTTAGGCATACGTGGGCTTCATCCATCTCCTAAAGCTAAGGTCTTGCACATAATGGGCATCTACATGACATTTATTTAATATGGGAGGGTTAGATGGATAGGAATGCTACAGGTTTCTGAGTGGTTAAGTCGAATGAGCACAGAGAACAGGAGGTTGGATTTGGCTATTTGGAGGATGTGATGACCTTTGTAAGAATGATTTCACTGCAGTGCTATGGGTAGAAAGAAGCCAGATCATAAGAGATAAAAGAAGGAATGGGTGATAATTAAGATAGAAAAATTGAAGATCATATTATCTACAATTTGGTACTAAAGGGGAATTGAAAAATCAGAATAACTTGAATGTTGAAAGAAGTAATTTAAGGATAAGGAAACCTTGAATAAATTTATTAGCTGAAAGTAGAGATTAAACTGAGATTAGAAGGGAAAAGAAAAGGGAGTCATAGAAATTTTCTGTTGTGAGAAAAATTAAGAGTTTCTTCTCTTGTTGAGAGGCTTCTGTGAATAAGTGGTGATTACCTGCCACATCCCATTAGTTACAAGATTTAGGAATGGGAATATGAAAAAAAGAGTTGTAGAATAAAGAGTACATAGTTTAGAAACTATTTTTCACACATTTTAAACTACCTTCTATAGAAAAATGTAATTTAAATACACAAAGAATAAAATACTTTAAAAACAGAAAAGCTCATATGAAGTCAAAAATCATGTAGAAATTCTATTGAAATTTTTTTCACACTCAAATGATACTTAAATATTTCTTCCTCCACTCCACTGTAAAGCATCACAAATACATCATGTCATTCATCGCCTTCAAAATGTCACATGAAGCAGGTTCCTAAAATACAGTACAGTGGTCAAGGGTCTGATATTTGGCATTAAATACATCTGTCTGAATACTCAATCTGCCTATTACTAGCTAACTGGTCTTGGCAAGATGCTTAAACTGTCCACACCTGTTAAGTCTTTTGTACAATGGGGATAATAGCACCAATCTCACAGGTTTGTTGTGAAGGTAAAACAACCTGCTGCATGTAAACCACAAAATAAGGTGCCTGGCACAGACTAAGCTCTCAACAAATGGTGGCTATTGTTTTCACTGAAGATTTCCTATAGTTCGACGATTTGCTTCTGACAGGTTTCTTTTACAATTTTTTTTTAAGTCAAATTCATGCAAAGGAAGAGTTGTTAAATTTGTGAAACAAATATTATTAACATGTCATAAAGAGTGACAGCTATATTTCTTTTTTTTTTTTTTCAGCTCAACGGCAACCCAGCTCAGGCTGGCCTCGAGCCGCTGTTGGTCAGAGCTCAGCTCACACTCTTGAGCGAGCTCTTAACCAACTGAGCCACTCAGCTGGCCCTTGACAGCTATATTTCTTGACAAATCAACTTTTAAGAAAACCTGTTATGTTAGCTAAATCTAGTAATGAAAGTCAGAAAACTAAATGAGGTTACATTTTTATTAAAATGTTTTAGGGAAACATATCTTTGGATAACTTTCAAAAGTGTCATGTCCTTAGGACTAGCAATTATGGAGATATATAGATATTTGCAATTTGGAGTATATCTGCAACATACATATCATTAAAAACAAAAAGTTCAAGTTCCTTCTGATGAAATGATAACAGTAAATAGTATAATCAATTACTGAAAACTTCAGTATTTAAACCCCATTCATAACATTGTCCTCCTTCTCCTTCATTACTAATTAATCTAGTTTTGTTTTCTTTCTCATATTCATACAGTGTTCCAGTGCATAGTTAGATATTTATTACCCATTTCAAAAGACAATTTTTTCAAAATTCTTCATTTATTACTAGTGTTTGTATTTACCTTAACAGAAATAGCTGAATGAAAAATTAAATTGAATATGCAATCAAAATGATCAAGTATTCACTGTTTTTCCACACTCAGGAAAATGTAATTGAAAGTAATATTTACAAAAATAATTCATATTTAAGCATTTTATAAAATATTATAATGCTGGATTAAATAAATATAGTATGTACCCAATAGAAAGACAATCACATACAATTTTGGATGAAAATGTTCAATTCTGGGTGTGCCTCTCTCTTGACTAATCTTGAAGTCCAAATCCCTCTGGATACAGAAGTTACTCTAAAATAGCCACATATCTCATAATACAAATATATCCAACTTGATATTGAGAAGTCAAGAACTTCTGAGCCAGATGTTTTCAGAAAACTGAGTCATCACATTCACTGTTTGCCATAAGGGGCTATATTCCATTAGCCTCCCTAGGACCCTGTAATTTCAACAGAGTAGTGGCTGGAAACTAGCTCTTAATTATAGCACAGCACACACCTGCACAGCTCAATCACTGTTGAAAAGCTCATTTCCTTTGAAGACTGACTGGACTTTTGTTTTGATGCACTAGCATAAAAGTCAAAGTAGTTACTACAACAGTAAAAATCAAAATCCACTTATCAAGCCCTAGTGTGGAAGGAAACCCCCAAACTATCAATGAATGATAAAAGGAGTCTGAGAAGCATACTTTTAGTATTCAGTATTGAAATTTCTCTCAATAACATTTCAATTATCAATACACAAACACGATCAGGAATGATGTGGGACTTAAATTTAACTGCAACTCACTGTTGTATTCTTCTCTCATCTGTTCTATCCAGTTAAAAGACCACTAAGTTATACCACAGCCCTATCACATACTATCCATTCACTTTTGAGTGGTTATATAAACAGTTGATTTGGGGAAAGAGTAAATATTTAAATCAGCATATTTAATAACAAAGAGTATCCTTTCTATAGGCAGGTACAAATTTTTTCAGCAAGCATGCATCGGAAACGTACTCAGTGCCAGAAATATTTGTGGCACTATGTTGGGCACTAAAAAGAGGAACAATAAATAATTCACAAACTTACCCTTAGGAGCCTGCTATCTAGTGGAGAATATAGACATAAAGTCCTATTAAGAGAGAATTTCAAAGCTATATTGATTGCCATGACGATCAATACATAACAGTTTGATGGGCAGCTCTGGGAGGCCAGCTAACCCAGGCAGAGGTAGATAAGGGTCCAGAAGGCAGTTAGAAGAGATTTGAATTGTTTTCTTCCAAATATAATGGCAGAAATGTTCTGACTTACACAGTTCTGATTAATTCCACCTAATATCCCAATAGCAACACATTAGCATGTGTCAATATTTTCATTAGCTTTTTTATTATTATTATTAGTTATAGATGTACAAAACAATGCAATAGTTATCTTTTTCATCCCTTTTTAGATGGGTTGCAAAGAACAAAAACCTACTTTAGTTATCTCTAACCAATACAAAACAGAAAAACCACTCTTGTGTCTATGAGTGAGTGTGTGTGTGTGTGTGTTTTGGGGGGTCGATTCTAAAGACACACGGGGATGGATACAAAGCCTTCAGAAGATGTGGCAGCCTTGTCCTCTGTGTGTTTCTGGGGCTGTTTGGTCTTTCTTGCTCACCTGGGGCTTCTGCTCTTCCTGCCTGAACTCCATTCTCCTTGCACCTTCTGCTCCCTTATATGTTCAGCCATGACTGTCCTGATTCAGTTCCTCCTGCTAATGGTTTTAGTCTCTGCTTACATACACCTCAAATTCTGATGCCAGGTCACACATAGAATGGGTCGTGAACCATCCAAATCTAGTCAGGTATGGATAGGAAAGTGGTCCAAATCATACCAGTCCATTGAGGCAGCTGTACCAGTCAGTTGGCCATTTCTCTGGAAGGCAGCATGGGCAGACAAGCACAGACCCAGCACCAACATTCAAGGTGTCGCCTCACAAGGTGCAAGGCACATTTTGGCTCCTTCCTGTTTTAGCCTCTGTTCCCATTACTTTCACTTTTAGAATCCTTAGACTCCTTCCAGTTCTCTAAAATTTGATCTATGGCCTGCAGATTGTTTTAACTGAATCCCCAAATATCTTTGCCCTGTTGCCTTCTATGACACAAATTTAACTTGCTCATATAAGGGATGAAACTCTGGCCTCAGCCTTATTAGGTCTTTGCACAGAGTAAGCCCTTGAGTTTCAACTACAGATGATCATTTCCGCTATAACTCTATAATCAAGTTCTGATGGTAGTATTTTTATCTTTTAAGGGCAATTCATTAATTCATTAGTTATTTAGCTTTTACTTATGTGCTAGGAACTATTGTAAATGCAAGGTACAGTCAAAATAATTCTTCATTAATCAGAAATTTCTGGAAAATAAAATATTTGAAATAATGACAATTCCAGAAACTGAAACATATCTCTTTTATTAACACATTTTGAAATAAGACTTTCTATGATGGACAAGATAAATTTCAACCTTTTAATAGAGAATCTTGGGAAACATTTAACCATTTCCTAATGACAAAGCACAACTATTATAAACATGTACTCTGTGTATAACTCTACTGTAGTGTTTGATATTGTACTTCCACTGTTTTCTTCTCTTCTTCCTGTCCAAAAATGTAAGTTCCTTGAAAAAATTTCATATTTCCCCTCTCAGTGCCTGACAGAGAATGAGCCTTGACTGCTGAATGAAAAAAGGATAAAATATTCATTGGGATAGCTCTGAGAGATAATTAAACTGATCATGTACATTTTCAATATGACTGCAAGTAGAAGTTAAAGAGCATGGTCTTATGCAGAACTGCCCAAACTTATCAAGGTCCAATAGTTTCAACTTCAGAGTGTTTTGAGAGTATTTCTTATTGATCATTTCTAAACAGCCAGGAAAGAGGAAAAGGAAGCTTCAGGTGGCAGGAAAAGATTTTTCATTAGTGGATTCTGAAGTGCCTGGAGAAATAAGCTTATAATAGAACGCTGAGCACATCACATTTCCAATTCTCAGGTGCTCAGGCAGCAGGTTAGACACATCTGTGCTGGGCAGTGCATTGTGCTAAGTGCCACATGGTGTGCAATGAAGCATCCCTAAGGCCAATGATGCTAAAAGCACGCTGAGATTTCCCAAAAAGGAGCAGAGCCAAATTTGAGGCAGGGAGGAGCCACTCTTCAAAGGCCTCTGATGATTACCTTTACTAACCCTTTTATTGTTTGCCCTCTAGAAAATAAGGAGACAATGTGGGGATGGGAGGGGACCCTTAAATTTCATTCCAAAATAATCCAGCCAAAGCATAAACAGGAGACTACGCTGTATGACCCATATATTTCCAGGGGAAAGACCTCCCTCTTAAAACTAGACACTTGAGGATGCTCAATCACACCACCTCAATCCGATGGCCCCCCAAATTTTTCAGGAATTTTCTGTATAATTCTGACACCTCATCTCAAATCTTTCAGCTCAAATTTCCTCAACTGCCAAAGGAAAGGAATGTGCAATTTGTATGATGCACCTATGAGTTTACTCCCACTCTGAAGGCCTTCTCTTTTCCCAAACACAAGTAGATAGTCCTCATCTCCTACCTTCCAGCCATGGCACTGAGAGAAAACCACACATTCCTCACTCTCTCCCAATCATTTCTCACTGCGACCAAATCTGCTGACAGACCAAATGAAAATTGAGCCACTACTTTACCTTTATGATTAACTTATTGCCTTGGATCAGCATTGTGTTTGATGCTGAAGCTTTGCTGAAACTGTATACCAATCTTCTCAACTCTTCATCCTTGCCACAGTATCAGAAAGGGAAGGACCACCACTTAACCACATTTTGTCTGTTACACTAATAATATATTCTCTGTTTCCTGGTCCTATCTGCTTGGCTTTTGTGACAAGATAGAATTCCAACAACCAAAAAAGGAAGTAAAGTGAAGGGGATGATTCCATAAGTAGGCATAAAAATGATGCTCAGGTATAGTCAGCTCATATCTCTGTGTTGAATTCTTCTTGGTGTAAACCTTATAAAGTTAAAGGTTTTGTCTGTATTGTTCACTTCTGTGTTCCTGGTACCTAGAAAAAGGGCAGACACATTCTAGGTGCACAAGTTCTTGTTTATTAAAGGAATGCATGAACATTGTTGGGTTTGGGGCAGATCCAGATATAGCCATGTTCAATGACTAACTGAAAAAAATATTTAGGCTTCTCAATCATAAATGTTCCATGGTGTCTTCTGACTCCCCTAAAATTTTGCTCTCCTTGATCTAATCCCTAAGTCTCCCATGCCTGTGGATAGTGATAAAAAGGGATAGTACAATAAATTATGAACAATCTACGATGGCATTCAAACATGAACTAAAACAGCCTTTATGGGCTCAGAAATGTGAATACCACCCCCAGTCCTCTACAGCCGAGACAAGCAGTTAAGCCACCTATTTGCAAATGCTACGTGAAGTTCTTCCAGACAAGAACCACACCTTGAACAGTCAGCTGGAAGCTTGCAGTACACCAGTTTCAAAAAGAAAAATTCTATCTCCCTATATGTTTCATCCTGAACATTTTCTAGACACGCTCTCAGGAAACACACATACTCAGGGTAACAGGATAGGGGGAAGTTTGCTATCACAGTGATTTGGCTATAGTTATCCATTCTTGGGGAAGCCGTAGTCACGAGGTGAGTCGTTAGATGGTGCTGACCTGAGTGAGGCTTCCTCAGGTCGTTGGAGAAGAAGCAGCACAGGGATGAGAATAATAAACTTCCCAAAACAACAAACATGATTCTATCCCAAATGGCTACCAAAAAAAATTTAGAATAACCCCTTTATTTTACAGGTAAGGACATGGAAACCCGGAGAGGTTAAGAAATATACCCAAGGTTATTCAACTTATTAGTGGCAGATGGGTGTTCTCTTCGAATCATAAATACTTTGAACGGGAATTTGTACGCACAGCATATTTGCACACACTGCATCTGTCTACTTTCACTGCATATGTGGGCATATGCTCTTCACTTTTGACTAGAAAGGTAAAATTGGGCCAGATAATATTGAATTTCCCACTGTAATAGTATTTTACATTCCACATTCAGACAGCTGGCAGAATTGAAGAGAGCTCGGAACCCCTGAGGATATCCAAACTGTCGCAATTGGAGAAAAGATTTAAGCATCCTGCTGTGTAAGACCTACTCAATGACATTACAAAGCTGATTCAAAATAGCATCTTTGTTGGACCCTCAATATCCAATCTATGAACAACAGACATAATTAAACATAAAAACTGTAAATTAAGCAAACTAAATGATGGAGCAAATCATTTCATTTTCGCACCTGTGAAGTACAGTATGCCATTGTTATTTTCCCAAAGAAGCGAGAACAGAGTCTTGCCTGGACAATTATCAAAAGGGTTCAGAGCAGGAGCATCTATAATGGACAAGAGAGTTCTTTCCAAAGACTGAAAAGATATCAATGAATGTAGTTTTCAAGTCAAAAGGAGGCTACACAGCTGCCGCCAGATTCTATTTAATGTATTTCAATGTTACTAATTAAAATAAAAAACTTACGTCTCCTTTCGCAAGCTGATAAAAAGGAGGGAACACAGAAAAAAAACTTCAAGTTATCATTTTCTATGTCTCTGCAGAAGAGCTTTCGGCTGATTTTGTGCTTCACAGCTACAGAAAAAGTCTGTGCAATGAAGCACCCTACCTAGAGATGACTGTCCCTAGGAAGTGGTGTCATTAAGGGTTTTGGAGACAGAGGCCTGGATGCAAATCCTACCTTCTGAGTAGCCTCAGGCAGGTTATTTAACTACCGCATATTGTGTTTACTTCACTGGTAGAATGGGGATAATTACAGTTCTTAACTCATTGGATTGTTTGAGAATTAAAAGCTACAATCTAGGTAAGATACCTGAAGCCCTGATACTCAGTAATCACTCAGTAAGTGTTAGTTGTTATTATTTTGGTCTACAACATTGCCTCTGAGATTTTTAAATGAAATCAATAAGAGCAGGTTTGGAAGAACTTATTCCATGTCAGAATCTTAACCACAATCAAGGAAATTTCATCCATAAAGTGGCTCTCTAAAATTTTAAATGAAAAGCAAAAAACTTGCTGTATTGAAATCAAGTAAAAAGTAAATAATAATAGGTTCTAATGTGAACTGGTAAAATATTGGCAAGGTCATTGTATGTATATTGCCAGCAGAGATACACAGTGTCACCTCGAGTCTGGATTGAGCTAAAAGAGCCAAGGGAAAGACCTGCCAATGAGCCCACCATGAACTAGCATAAAACCACCTGCAAAATCCATTCAAGCATCTGTCTCTGTGAAGTGCCAAGCCTTCTCCTCCCATCCCACCAGGCTGGCCCCACCTACCACAGAGCAATACTAGAGACCATCTATTTTTCTCAATTCATCATTATTAGGCCACCTCCATTTGATCACTGTTGGAGTCATTATGTGTAACTACATACAGCAACTTGTTCTCATTCTATGTCACAACTTATACTGTATATGCTTCTCCCTCTCATTTAGGACCTGCCAAAACCAACCAGACTGATCCACATGTTCAAGTCTTGGACATTTAATGTCCCCTAAAGTAATCTTCAAAATTGTCATAAGGGAAATGATGAACACAACATCATCTATTCAATGACTACTCAATGGTCATTTTTCATCTTCTGAAGGTTCAAAGTAGGGAAGGGACAGTGGATCATCTGTGAGGGATGCTTCAGTTATAAAGGTTCTCTGAGTGAATGCAAAGTTTAAAATAGAAGCAAGAGTAGTAACTACATTCTTACAGCATCTCCACATCTGTAACTGAGGATAATATTACCTACTTCATGTGGTTTTTGTGAAGATTAAATGATTCAATAAATGTAAGTGCTTAGACTAGTTCCTAGCAGATCCTAATCACTCAATAAATGTTAGATATGATGAGATTCTAATTATGATCATGTGATAACAACAATAATGACACTGATGAAAGAAATTACTAATAGGCAATGTACCTAACACCATGCAGCAGAGCAATAAATGCAATTCAGAGGGGATAATTAGAATATTCAGCTCATCCTCTGCTTTCGCTGATTTCACATGTAGGAAAAGATGGAAACTGCAATATAGATGGCAGGTGTTTATTTCATAATAATGAGGCATGATCTAGAAAAGCAAAAATAGATGAGAGGTAGGGGAATCACAAGGTATGAAAGGGACACTACAACTATAGAATTATGAACAATTTAATTCAGAAGATAATAAAATATCACAGAACAATATGAATTAATATGCACACAGCTCTTGCCACGTGTCAGGCACTGTTCTATACTCTTTAACATGTATCACTAATTTAATCCACACAACAATCCTGTGTGATAAGAATTATTATTATCCTTCAAAACTAGGGCACAGAAAGATGAAATCATTTGTTCAAAGTCTCACAGCTGAGAAGTAGTAAAACCAGGATTTAATACATCCGGTTTGTCTCCAATCTTTGCTCTTAACTGCTCTACTACAATGCCACTCTGATATGAAGATCTTTCAAGAAGAGCCTTAACACTGAATAGAAAAGCTAAGACAAATTATTGGTGGAGATATGGAAAATTCTTAAACAAAATACCCATGTAAAATTTCAACATTTACAAGGGTATCAGGTTAATCATTAGAGCTGATTTATCATGCAATGTTTAAAGTAAGCAGATTCTGTTCCGAGACAGAAATATTTATCACTCTTTTTCTGAAATCATTTCTGAGGGAATTACAGTATTTCATATTCTCATTTTAATAATAAAGACACTTAGCCCAAAATAGATTCTTATGTTTATCGTTTGTCACCCCAGCTGAACATCACTCTTGTCTATAACATAAGTGAACAGAAATAACCCATGCCCTTTGAGAGACTGCAATCCAAAACTGAATAACCATGAAAAGTACGTGTAATACATTTAAATAAACAGGGTAGAGATTTTACTCCATTCAGCTGCATGGAAGAGATGGACGGGCCACCAGATGCAGGAGAACAAGAAAGCCGAAGGGATCTGTTCAGGAAAAAATATTGAGAATAAATAACAGCACAGAAAAGAAAGAATTCTGATCTCATGGAAACAGGAAAGAAGAGGTCAGAAAGTCAAAAAATCCAGGTATGTGATAGACTAATTATAAAAAGGAAAGCTAAATATAAAACTTAAATAAATCTTTAGGAGGTCTCTGTGAGAAAGACTTCAAGGTTTGTTGCTTAATCAGAATAGAGTGATGCAATTATGGTTCTAACACCTCTAACTCAAAATTAAAATACTGCTTTTGTGAAAAAAAAAACTATTATGCAAATTGGCACTAGGCTCATTTAACAAATTCATAGTCTATTGTTTATAAATTCTAACATCAAGCCAAGCGTCTACAAAATAACTATGCACACTTATACACTTTATAATTATATAGTGTCATGTGTTGTCTGAAAAGCTTTTATAACAGAGTTCATATCCTGATATGAAACATGGCTCTTTCTGAGAATTGTGTTTCTGAGGAGGGGTGCTTCGGTACCCTAGGCACTGAGCCTTGTGCTGGGATACATAAACCCTTAGGATAAACTAGTACGCCAAACTGGTTAAACACATTTCCTGAGGATCTGAGGAACATATTATTTTTATATTTTAACAAAACCTCTGCATTACAGAGTAAAATGAAAACTGTGCCTAAAATGTAAAAGACAAGACAGTAGACTCCCAAGAAATTTGCTCTTAATATAAGCCACATTAGGCTCTTCGAACTGAAAATGTGCTAAGATACTCCTAGGCCTTTCAGAGCTCTGGGGAGACAAAGTGAAGAAGTGCGGCTTGGCTTGGTTTTGTGAAAGGCATTAGTGAGGTGATGCACAGAAACCTCTGTATGCCTGGGAGGTAGATCAGTGAATCACTCATCTGCAGAAGCAGTCAGGAAAAACATCCAACCCCTTGGAAGCATCTCCCTAGTGACATAACTAAATATTCCCAGAGAAGGATTAAGGAATTATGACTATAATCCAGAGTTAAAACACTATTTAAGAGTGTGTCTTAAAAGGTTCAAGAGAGGAGGAACTTCAGGGGAAAAGGAGGAAAGAATGGAAAAGATGAGGAAATAACTATTTGTTTAGCTTTGAACATATTCCTTGGAGAAATAGAAAACATACATGAGATCCACCCTGGGGTAGTTTTCATGATTCTACAAAAAGAGCAGACTGTATTTGGAGGCACTTTTCCATATTTATCCCTTGAGCCCAACTCAACAGGGGGCGTGAAAGAAATCTGCAGATTATATGGTGAGAAGACAAGTGTCTGAATTTTAGCTCCAGCCCTACCTGGTTGGGTGGCCTGGAGCTAGTTAACTTTTCCAGACCTCAGTTTCCCCAACTGAATGAGGAGCAGCATGATAACCATATCAAAGAGCTCTCTTGAGGTTTACATAATTTGAAATGTATAAGAGCACAGAGCATGGTTAAAGAGGAGGCACTCAATGAAAGTTAGCTTACTTGGAAAAAAAAGTCCATATAGCATAAAAAGAGGAAGGCACAACACACATATGGAATCCAAAATAAAATAATAAGTGAGAGGAGAGACCACGCAAAGGAACACTAGAATGGTGATTCACAGAAGATCTACAATAACGGTGCAGATCTTACATAGTGCAACAAACTAAATCAAACACAAATTGAGTCAAACACACCCTACTTCCGAGGCAGGATCGAAGCCCGGTCTGCATTCCTGGGGGGGGAATTAAAGGCCCTGTTGAACAAGGTGTTTGGCTAAGGTGACTTAAAATGCACAGTCCATCCTACTTTGTCTTAAATGATGATACAACAGGAATGCCTTAAAATTCTGCTTAGAATACAGAATATCCAATACAGATAATCTACAAAGCCAAACTCTATTAATTTCCTCCAGCATATAATTTATCAATAATAAAAATATTGCCACTGTTTTTCCTCAGGTAATCTCCTTTTTCACCAAACTACTTCTTTAAAAATCAAAGGAGAAGGGGAGAAAGAAAAAAGAAGGGGATAAAGGGAGAATAAAAGGGAGAGAATACTAAATTAGTTACAAAATATTGAACAGAGGCAGAGGCGAAGCACGAAACCCAGTGTGGATGTTGTTTTGATACTCTTCCATCAACACAACCTAGTGCCTGTTTATTTTAAGTAATTACAGCCCTGTGTTCCTGACATATGCTCAACCAGTGTCCCACTGAGATCACAGTACTTCTTCTGCTATATTATACTCTGCTTATTCGATCATTTTCTATCACTAGGCATTGTTTGGAACTCGCCACTAAAAGCAATACTTTGGGCAACTCTTTCCTAAGCATTATTCTGTAATTGACAATTTATTGTTTGGGTTACATTTTTATTTACCAAACAAAATGTTTGCAGTGTTGGCTGAGGGACAGCTACTGTTTAAGCATTTTATAAACAGTAACTCATTTAATCCTTGTAACAACTTTCAGGGTTAAGGACTGTTATCACCAATTACACATGAGCAATCACAGGCACAGAGAAGTTGAATGTCTTGTTCAAGACCACACCCGTAAGGGGCAGAGCTAGAGTTTGAACCCAGGCTGAGGAGTCCCTGCTTTTAAACAGTACCTAATGCTGCTTCTTGAATAGGATAAATGGGCTAATGCATATCAATTCCATAGAATAATGCCTGGCACATAATAAGGCCTAAGTAAATGTTAGTTATTCTTCACTGTTTTTGTGATGGCATTGATGAGGTCATGTATGGGGTGATCATTCCAGTAGGGTTTATTTGAAATGTCCCCAATGGCCAAAACTATTGCCAACCTTTTGCATATTGGTAAAAAAGTTTACATTTCCTAGGCTGTTAACCGGGAAATGGTTCAGCATAGAAGAAAAGCCTCATGAAATCAAGTCACATTGAGACTTTAACTTCAGATGCATCTACTAAATCTGTCACTCTGGCACGGAAGGAAATTAGATTAATCCAACAAAAAGTGTTCCTTATGGAGTCACATTGATTTTTGCCTGCATTAGATGTTCTTCTGTGTGCTTACAAAATTGATCAATTCCAGGTGAGTAGAAAAATCTATCATTTTTGGAGTTTGTCCATTTTTTGTTTGCTTGTTTTTTAAATGGCTTCAAGCTTCCCTATTATTAAGCATACATTCCAAAATTATAGGCAGAAGAGAATCCAATTTTTCATATAATACAAACTTGGTTTTTATTCTTGTGTGGCTTAACACATCAGTAGTTCCCCATTAATAGATGGTATCATCCCCAATGACTGTTTGTATTTTCTTACCCTTCCTGATAACATCGGGTTTGGAATAAATCAGTAGTAATCGAAACACATGACAGCCTGTAAATCAAATAGCCATTGATGATATTCTACAAATAAAGTAGGAGCATAGTTATTAATGTAGCATCCTTGATATCACTGAATTTTCATTTTATGAGAAGATGTTAATGTTTCATAGTTTAGTTAATTTTCTACTTGAGCTGGGAGGTCACTTACACTTTTACAGCAACTATATAATCTCATATAACTATATTAAAACCTCCAAAATGTCTCATGTTCTTCCCAAACAGCTATTTGTAAGGTCTAAAATTGCTGACTTGTAAATACATTGAACTTATGTAAAATACTTGAAATAGTGTAAGCTATTATCTTTTATGTACATTTGCTGACAGAAAGAAATGTGTTTTAAAGGAAGATGATACTGCTTCTTCTAGATTCTGCACATCAAACACCTTTCTCACTAGGTGACCATTCTTTCAGTATGTCTGTTACTGATATGGAAGCATTTATATAGATTATGTGCCTGTTAAATGCAGAGTCCTGAGCTATGGTGATATCTTCCTAACATAATTAAAATGAACATGATATACATGCAATTTATTTGTAAGGTAGTTATTTTCTGATTTCAATAACAATTCCAGCCTTGTTAACAACATTTGAAATTCTCTTATGATTCAGTCTTTTTTTTCTTCAAATTTATAAGAAAAATCTCTTAAAGCTCTTTATAAACTATGATTAGGTCTACGTTTGAAATGGATTTCCACCAAAGCATAAAAAAACATAAAATCATATGAGAGACTTGATGATTACAGTTGCCTTAGAAACACAGGAAGGAGTAAAAACACCTTAGAATACACGACTTTTTGGCAAAGAGTCTTACAGTCCATCTGCTGTGTTCAACTATTAAGAGAATACAAACAGACTAGCGGTCAAATATTATTGTGTGTAAATATATTGTGTTAATAAAGGGAAAGAAATTGCATTGTCTTTTATGTTCTGTAACTATATAATTAATACATATTAGATGAAAGAAAAAAGGGGAAGGAGGAAGGGAGGGAGGGAAAACAAAAGAAAATAAATGGAAAATGGGAAGAAGAAAAAGATGAAGCTTGTACCTCCTTCATCATCCAGTTGCCAACATATATTTTAATAGCCTCTGAGAGTCACCGAGTCAAAAGTTTGCTGAATTGTACTCTACATTTACTGAAGGTGGACCAGTCAACTTCTACACTATATCACATAAATTCAATTAGTTGTTTCTTTGTTTGTTCAACAAATATTTACTACACAAAATCCTATGTGCCAATGACTGCAGTAAAGGCTAGGGATTTAACAGCGAACAAGACATAATCCTTGACTTCAAGGAGCTTAGAGGCCACTGAGGAGACAGAAAAAGAATATATAATTGTAAATGTTTTAACTTCCCAGCACCCCTCATCACCTCCATCCCATTCTTTTGGTAAGACCTCATCCTTGCCTTTAAGCAATTCCTAATCTATTGTATTCAAGATACCCCTTTCAACCAATATTCTTGCTAGAGTTTGATTCTGGTGGGACTAGAAGTCCTGGTATCTGGGCTTCCTCTCCTAACAACCTTCAAAGGACTATTATTAATTAATTAAGGTCTATCAGTTGTCCTTGGAAATTTGAATCCTATACACAGACACATAGGAACAGAATTTTAAACTGAGTCATCAACTCACAATCCACAAATTTTGCTGTCAAGATACAGGGCTGCCATAGTGTCCATCTTTGCCTGACGCTTGATTTCAATTGTTCATTCAATTCTGCAAACTACAGGTATCCTCTCAAAGAATTTCTTTTTCTATTTTCTTGCTTACATTAGTCAAATCAGTGTTAAAATCCTAGCTTATTAATGACTCTAATATATCACTGTAGAGTCCCATGCAGGAACCGAGAAAGACAGATGTTTTACATCTAATTCTTCATGGAATCCTGACTCAAGCAAAATTCCCAGATCAGTATAAGTATATTTTATTTGGAACACATATAAACTTAAAATTAGAAAGAACCTTAAAACAAGGTTATTCAGTCTCCCACTCACTGGTTTTGCAAAACTCCATCATATAACCAACCCTACAACTGCTCTTTGAATATGCCCATTGATAGGGAACTCACAGTGCATAAAGCAGCCAATTTCTTTTTTGGATGATTCTAGTTGTTAGGACAGCATGGAATTTAACTAAAGTTTTCCCCCTCATAAATGGTCATAACTTTTCTTTTTTTTTTTTTTTTGAAGGCAGTGTCATTGGTCCTCATATGTGGGACCGGAACCGGGGCCACTGGCTTCCCAAGCCAGTGCTGAACCACCACACTATTCGACCGGCCCTCATAACTTTTCAATGAACATTATATTCTTCGCCATTTCCTACAAAGATCTAAACTTAATTTGAAACATTCACTATCAACCAGTCTTCTTATAAGTTCTAACATACATTGTCAAAATAGACTCAAAATCCTAAACATGGAGTTGCAAAAGCTTTTACATCTTCACATATCACACCTTTGACCACAGAAAAATAGCCACGCTTGAATGAATATTAAAAGATCAGGTGAAAAAAAAAATGCCAAGGTACTCTGACCTTTCATGATAAGCTGACAAGAAAATAAATATTTCTTGGCAGATAGACCAGATACAAAGGCCAAATATCAATGGATGCACACTCATCCTCCAATCTTTAATATGACTCAATAAATCTTAGCATTGGCAAGAATTTAAGAGATTATGTAGCTAAAAAAAACCTGTCATTTAACTGCAAGGAAACTGAGGTATAGACATTAGCTTGTATTCTCTAAATAAAGTTGCTTTCATTTTTTTGAAAAATCAAACCTCTGAGATATAATCTGTGGTGTTCTAAGATGTAAGAAAAACCTGCAACTAAAGATTATTACGTTTCTTGTTCAGACATGACTTAGGACATGGAGAATTGGGTTTCTTTTATGACTCACCCATCTAGAATGCAAAGTATGAGACAAAAACTTTAATGTATTTGGGTGATATCATATTAGCAAAGAAAATAAGAGGCTGCCTACTAAAAACCCACACGAAGACATGCAGATTGTTTATTACTACCCTTCCTAAGCAGATGACTTTATTGCAAAGACTCAAAAATTAACTTTAAAAATTACAGTAATTAATCTGGGATGATAGTCATTGCAAAATTTCAATTTCCTGCTTTAGGCCTTTAGTAAATTTTAAATATAAGCTTTTAAATGTTCAGATTATTTTCTTTCTTCCATTTCCATGATAGCTTCATTAATGGTCTGAAATTTGGGGTTAAATAGATTTTTCATTTGTTCAGTATTATGTCTAATACTTTCAAATTACAATAATAACTCCACTTATTAAGTTAGTCATCCAGCATTCTCAGTCACAGAATATTTGGCTGGAATTAGATGTTGATAAAAGAGATCATTGGAGAGAAGAAATAAATTTTATAAAGTATCCATCAAGGCACCCATATTTTAATCATAAGTCTCATATGTTTACTCAGAAACGGCTGTTCTTGTTTTGCAGACATTTCTAACTTATTCACATAGATAAAAAAAATAAACAGTAATTAAGTAAATAGCATGAAGAAGGAGCACTGACACCAGTGAAGTGACAGCTGATAAGGAAGGATGCTCTATACCAGACTGGTGTCATTTAGAGTAAATATAAGCAGGGTTAAATAATCAAAAGTTACTGAGGGCATCTATGGGTCACAGCAAAATACTATAATTGATAGTCTTAATTATGAGTGCTGACAGTCAAGAAAAAATTTAAATCTGCTTAATGTACTATGTATAAGAAAATTAAGTAAGAATATATTACCTATCAAAAATTTTCTATTATGAGTGATGATAATGTAAAAAAAAATTACTAATGCTTAAAATGGTAATTTTATGAAATAGTAGGCTGGGGAAAGAGCATAATCCCTAGCATTGTCAAACAATACATAATGACAGTGAAAATACAGACCAGTGTAATCTTTAATCTCCAATCTATTTGTCTACCTAGGAGTCCAGCTGCCATCAGTAAGCTTAGATTAATTGATCCTATATTCCAAATATAGAATATATTCTAATTATCTAAATGAACATGATAGCATCTTGAGACAGTGTCAATCCTACAAATATAAGCCACCAGTATGCTTTACAGTAAAAACACAAAACCAGAAATTATTCTGTAAGCAAAAGATGCTAGATTATAATGTGTCATTATAGAGTCCTGTTGGTTTCAAACATTGTTGATGTTGTGCATATTTTCTTGTTTCTATGGTAATAAGCACTTCACTTTATTGCAGTTTCCCTTGCAATCAGTCTAAACCTGAATATTTCATCTCCATTATATTTCTAAATTCTTTAAGCAAACAATACCGTGCAGATGGTTTTAGGAAAATCTTAGTGTGATAAGCATGTCCTAAGAATTGACTACTCACAAGAAGTGATTCCCATCAGTGCTGCTGGATTGTTTGTTCAATGGCAGTGGCATATGTAAACCAGAGTACTTGAAAATGGGAGTCTTTGGTTCCCTCTCTAGTTGTCTTACTGATGATTTGTGGAGGTCAACAAATGACCCTAGGCATCTTTCTTCAACTAAATAGAAAACTAGGAAAACTATTAATATTTCTAAGTTTAAAGGACAATTTGAAATCCTGTCAAGCTATTACACCTTGCCAAGACTATCACCCTCTTCTCTGTGGCACAGAAGCTCATATGGCCACAAATATAGGACACGGAAAAAGATATCACTAAAAACTTATTGTTTTATGCCTCTGTCACTCCCTGGAATACCATCTTCCTGATTTGCTTAAAACTAAAACCAAAGCAAAACAAAACAAAAAGCATAGCCATTGTCATTTTGTAACACAAAGCAACTGATTAAAATGTTGACAAGTTTTTATTTGCTGGCTTTTGAGCAATGAGCTCACTCTGGCTGGACCTAATATTTATTAAGCAAAATGCAATTGTCTCTGTTGATTTGTAAACAAAATGGAAATAAAATATAGTATAAATTCCTTTTTAGTCTTTATTGAAAAGAATGGTTCATATTTAATATGAATTATAAATAATAGTGAATCAAACATGGAGAGCCAACAGTGCTCTGTGGAAACAAAAGGATCAGGTTCACTAGTACTTTAATTCCTCTGGCCCACTGTGGTATCATTTCAAGTTCTATCAGAATAATATACTAAATAAAACTCTAGGGACCTAAAGAAGCTATCAAGCCATAGTGTATTTTGATCCACATCTGATCAACAGCATACCACTAATTCCAAAAGCCATATATTTGGAATGTTTAACTTTTACTCCTCATTATGAAGATAAAAATTGATAATGTTAAGCTCACATGGATTGCATTGGAGGAATCTAGATGGATGTGTTTGAACAACTTTGCAGCATTTAAGAAAAACGTTGATATTCATAATAATTATTATTAATAACTTGATTGTAACCCAAATAGGTTGATAAATACCTATCTAAAAATATTAAAGGTAGTTCTTGGGCCAGAGTAAAATCATGTTATGTCTTAGAGCATAATATGAATTAGAATAAGCTTAATAATAAAAAGATAATTAGAATCAAGGAAATGTAATTGCCATAAATGTCTTTTCTAAGTTTTCTTCGTATTCATTTTGTGCTGCTCATCCCCATCCTACCCCACTGGATTCTGTACCTAGAGGAAATGGAATGTACAGATTTCTTCCACATAAAACCTAACAAATAGGGTGAATTAGAAGATGGACATGCTAGAACGAAAAGATGTGCTTGATATGCCCAAGAGCATTCTTGAAAATTTAGTACATTTTTTTCTGGTGTAATAGCATTCTATCTAAGATACTGAAAGAAACAGGTCATTGCTGATACACAACATGTATAGAGTATGTTGGAGCAATATACATCATTCCTGAGCACTTTTCAGAGTCAAAAATAGTGGGGGGTGTAAAAGCAAGTTCACGAAAACAGTTTCCTTTACCCTTTCAAAATGTCAATGAAACAAATGGGAAATGGGATTAATAATAGGTAATTAGGATAATAATTATCTTAGATGACCATGAAATTATAGCTTGTCCCTCAAGATTTTCTATCTGCTGCCATGCAACCAGGAAAAATTAAATCCATGAATGTAACTAGAGGGAAAAATGCATTAAAATCTGCTAGCAGGCTATATACTTTATCTCTGAAGCATAGCTTGCTAATTGGTTTGATATTTTGCTTAAACACTAAAGTGTGTGTGACCAAAACATTCGCACAATACTTCATTTAGGTGCTTACTGTCAGTAAAAGCAGCATTTCACAGTAACAAGACGTTCTGTCTTCATAAAACATGTCAGCATTATGAAGGAAAAGAGAAAAAAAATCATAGCAAGTGAATTCTTCTACATAGCTCATCCATATCATATACAAGTATAATTGCTTTTTAAATAGAAGAGAACCCAATAATTGTACAACGTGGCCCTATTTATTTCTATACCAGAGTTAATTCAGTGGAGGAAAGATGGGAGGTGAGCAAATATACTGGGAACTGAAATAAGAGCATGGTAATTATTTGATCTTCACTTTAATTAAAAAAATGATCAGCAGTTTGTTATTCCCTTGAAATCCCAAACAAAGCCATCTTGTGGTACAGTAGCCTGGCTCTTATTTTCTTTACATTAAAAACAAAAAGGCATCCAGCATAGACAGGAAAAGAATTATGCCTTAGATCGAAAAGCAAATTTTCATTTTCATGTGGTACAACCAGGCAGTTATATTCCATTAGTTGACAAGTACGATACTGCTACCATACTGATGTAATCTCAGTTTAAGCCCAATATTTCATGAATGTTTCTCATTTCTAGCCAAGATTTAGCGATATCAACAGTAAACACATCATGCTTTTATGGAGGTTTTCGTTCCCCTCTGACACACCATTTTAGTGATACATTTTGTTACATTAATAGAATTGTGGGTTTTTTTTTCTTTTTTACAAGACTGGAGTAATACCTACTTATTTTCAGATAAATCATACTTTTTACTACTTGTAGAAAATAGGGGGGTATTATGCCACAAAATGAAACAACTTTGCTTTTCGTCATAAGCAATATGTTAATGATGTAGTTCAGAACTCAGCAAAATAATGTCAAGCTAATCTGCAATCTGCCCAGAAAAAATGAAATGTCAGCCAATTCTACCAAATGGCAAATGGTTATGCTGTTCAAGTACATGGCTTATAAATCTGCTAGTTTAAAGTAAGGGGGGAAAAGGAGAGAAAAACCAAAAGCCTTGAAAAAAATCACTATCACGGTGATCTTTTTTCTCTTCCACAGAGAAAAATGCTAAAATGTTGACAATGTTTTAATTGGCAAGTTTTGTTTAATTTTCAATGTCATGAGAATGACTGATTTCGTAGCTCAAAGATATGTTACCATTCTTCAGAGTTTGTAGGATAATATGCTGCAAAGGAATTATAAACAAAGAGAGACTGACTTCCTCACACATTATTAAAAATAGCCATTATAAACTAAAACCGTTAAGTGGGACTTTGTACATCAAGTCATTCATCTGTATGAATGTTCACAAGAATTCCCACAGATTGCATCGGGGTGCATCTTACTTAAAAGGAAGACCATCGTAAAATACGGAAGCTTTTACCTATGGTTTAGATCGTTTGGGCTGACTTCAGAACAACTCATGATAGTCATAGCATGTAGGTTTAGTATTTTGTGGGGAAGAAAACAAAATAGTATTTCCAGAAACAGCATATCTTAAAAAGTGATTCATTTCTCAAACTTGTGAACACCACAAGCTGGCGGAAGCTTGACACAATGTGATATATAAATGATGCATTACAGAATCATACACTTGAAACCTATGTAACTTTACTAACCATTGTCACCACAATAAACTTAAAAAAAAAAAAACAGCAGAAATGGAAATCATTGAGTAGTGCCCATTAAGACCAGTGACTAATCAACCAAAAGCAAACAGATCTTATGTCAGTCATAATAGGAGAAGAGGAGAAGACATAAAGTTGTGAGGTTCTGTCTTTCAATTCAGATTATTTTCCTAAGACTAGAAATACTGTTAAGTTGTATAAACTGTATTTAGAGGAAACATAGTTAAAACTTGATTTATATCACAACTCTGCTTCTGATTATCTTACCACCATGAATATTTTAGATACTTGAAAAAACTGTATTTTCTTAGTCTGCATGAAGCGTTTGTGTAAGAATTGCTTCTCAATCTAAATTATTTTCTCTTTATGTCAATGAGGTAAGACGGTATGACAGGAAAGAGGATCTATGATAGTAAAACTCAGAACTTCATAACTAGGAAAGGACACATGTAAAATAAATACAGAAATGCTATAAAACTATGATAAATAAGTTCCAGTGATAGGAACAACTGGATAGTCATGCATTGTGATTAACTATAAGGGCAGATGTTTAATTTCCTTCATAATGAAAAGAAGTGGTTCAACAGCTGTCATGTAGTAAAATCACTGAACTCTTACAGATAGGCACTCACTCTCCAAACCCATGCGTAATTCACATTGTCTCTACATTGCCCTATCAGCATAAACGGCCTAGCAGCATTGTCAGCATGCAAGGTGTGATAGCTGCACATGGTATCTCAGCTATTTAAAAAGGCCATTTAAAAACCTTCAAACATGCTTGCTTCTCTGAACACTTTTGCAGATTAAAATTCCTTTCATATGCACTATGATACCTTTCAGAGTAGTATAAAGGACATTCCAAGGAGACGATGTAACAAGATACAAAAGGTACCATTCCTTCCTCTCAGACTTGACTCATGCCTCTTCTTTAGCCCCTAAGCTAATAGATCTTCAGTTTTTTACCTGTTTTTCCTCTGATAAACTTCACATCAATGTTTCTTTTTGTTCTCACTGCTAAATCAATCCCTGCGTTATTATTTTTGCTTGGATACTTCTATTAGCTTCTTAATTGCTTTTCTTGGATACTTTCTCCCTTCTTTTGGCCAGGTAAGCTCAATCCAACTACAGGACCATTTCCAAAAGGATACTCAGAGAAGAGATCCCCTTTGCACAACAGACCCAAAATGCTTACCATGGAATTTAAAGCATTCTATAATCTGGCCTCAGTGTGATTATGGATGGTAAGAGAGTTACAAGACAAGGATGAGGAAAGACCTATGTTGACAATTTCATGGAAAAGTATGAAATAAGCTGGATCTAATTGTTCATTTTGTCTTAGCTGTTAATTTACTCAACTTATCCACTTTTTTTTTTGGTGTCGCCGATCTATTTGTCTTTTTTTTTAAATTTATTTATTTTTAATTAGTTTCAGGTGTACAACACTGCAATAGTTATACTTTTTACCCCTCAAAGTGACAATCCTCGTCCCCCAATTCACCACCCCACTCCTCCCCCCATATCATATATATCTATTACACTTCCTCTGACTCCCTTCCACAGTATAATCCACATCCCGTGACTATCTATATATATTCAATTACAGTTGGTATACAATATTATACAACCTCAGCTTCAGGTGTACAGTGCAGTGATCAAGCCTCTACTCCATCCATGAAATGGTCTCCCCAACAAGACATGTGACCATCTGACACCCCACAAAATATTGACAACATTATTAATTATATTCCCTGAACTGTCTTTCATATCCCTGTGGCAATATTGTAGTTGCCTATTTTTGCTGTCTAATCCCTTCCCCCTCTCCCTCAACCCCACCCCCTTCCCAACTAGCAACCCTGTTTTTCCTCTATATCTATGAGACAGTTTCTGTTTACTTTGCTCATTCACTCAGTTTTTCAGATTTCACATATAAGTGAGATCATATGTTAAGTGAAATAAGTCAGTCAGAGAATGACAAATATCAACTTATCCACTTTTAACATCTCTTCCCTATGTCTTTTCAATGCTTTCTTCTTTTCCTCATACTCATACTCCTTTCTTACAGTTCTACATAAATACACTGAATGATCCTATATGAGAACCATTAAATATACAAGGATGTATAAGACAGAGGCCTTTCCCTCTTCACCTTCATCTTTTATTTCTCATATTGGGCTATATCCTTCCTCACATACAACCTCTTTTCTTATATACAACCATATTCTAAAACTCATATATATTATTTATAGTTTATTCTTTTTGCAGTAGTTCCTTTGTAACAGCCCATACTCTCTTTTTGGAGATCCCATACATAATCTCTGGGACTCTGATACTTCTTTGAGATTCCATCATTTTATATATTTATTTTAATCACATTGACTGACTCTTATTTTTCACTCTCAAATTCCTTAAATTTCTGAAATCTGTACCTATCCTCACCATTTTTCTAAAGGTGTTACATTAAAGTCACAAATAAGGACCTAAATTAGAAAAAAAAAGACGAAGAATTCCTTCTCTGTCATCAGCATCCTTCTATGCAGAAGTTGATAAATATTTATTGGAAGTTTACTATCTACCAGGCACTGTACCTGGTGCTAGACTAAAAGTTGATTAAAACACTCTCTATTCTTTTGAAATTCACAGTATAAATCTCTGTCTTATAGGCAGGTTAATGCAATATTGTCTGACAGAACCTATGCATGGCATAAGGTACATTCAGGGCATAAGAGAAGGAGTGGTTGTGCGAGCTGAGCTCTGAGCAACGGCGGTTCGATGTCAGCCCAAGCTGAGTTGCCGCTGAGCTGCCAACAGGTGGCAGGATGGATCAGCTAAAAAAATAAATAAATAAATAAATAAATAAAATAAGAGAAGGAGTGGTCGACTCTATCAGAAGAAGTCAGAGAATGCTACTCAAATGATGTGGTAACTAATCTTGTTCTTAAAGATGAACAGGAAATCTTCAGAGTAGAGGAAAGAACATCCAAAAAGAAGAATTAACAAGGTACAAAATAGTATGGAGTGTGTGAGAAGGTGTAATTAGGTTGATATGGCTGGAGCAGTGAGTAACAGAGAGCAATAAAATTGGGGAGATAGACCAAAACATGGCAGGGACCCCTCCACACCAAGGTGTGTGATTTTTAACCTGAGCAATTGAAAGCCAATGCAGCATTTTTAAAGAAATAAAATTATATTTGTGTTTTATAAAGATAATTCTGTTCTCTAATGGTGGTGGCTTAAGGGGACAGGTAAACCTGGAGTCAAGGAAGACAAATTGGTAAGTTATTGCAATGTTCCAGCTGAGCAGTTATGAGAATTGCAATCAAGAGGAATGCAGGGCAGAGGGAGGTATATACTTAGGAGGTGCTTGGGAAGTAAATTTAATAGAAGAATCAGATTTGGAGCATGAGGAAATCTCAGATTTCAGGTTTCTGATACATTGGATGATGGTACAATTAACCTAAAGAGGATTTAGGGAAGAGAAACACACTGAATGGGAAGAGATGTGATTCATTCAGTGTTGGAATCCTTAATTTCAAGGAGACTATTCAGAATGCAGTTGGTTTATCTGCAATGCAAAAGAGACAAGCATGTAAATATATATTTGGAAGTCTTCAGTAAATACATACTGCACCTATATACCTATACTTATGTGGTGGCTGAGCTCAACCGCAGGAGCTCTCTTCTATGATTATGTAGTCTCCCTTGAGGACTTCCACTTCCACAGGTTCTATTACAACTTCCAGGAAGACTCTTAAATCTATATGTTCCTTGCCACCTTTCTTATTTATTCATCTAAACAACTTGGAGTGTGTACTGTACTGGCACTGGACTAAGCACTGAGTGTGTGTGTGTGTGTGTGTGTGTGTGTGTATTAAATAAGGCATGGTCTTTATTAGAAGTGTTTATAATTCTATGGGACCACAGAGGAGTCATTAATTTTGACTAAAGGGAAAGATGGGGCTTGACAGAGCTCTCAACCTATATTTCCAATGGGTTTATGGGATATCCTATGTCACTTCATAGTCAGTGTATCTGAACTGAACCTTTAACTGTAAAACTTGTGATGAGACACTCAAGCTCCCTTTCATTTCCCTACATACCATGAGAGAAAAGAAATAAATGATCAATTTCAGACCCCATATTCTCAGAAAGTTCTCATAAACCTGTAGCTCTTTTTTACTCCTTGATTTATGCAAAGACCACCAGCACTAGTTAGTGACTCCTCCCCCTCCTTTGCCCTCCATACCCTGACAATGCATAAGTGGTGTTCACTCTCCTCCAAAAAAGACAGTATCTACACTTCTCTTGTATATATAATGCCACTGTCAAATCCCATGGCCTCCTTGCCTTCCGTGTAGATTACTGAATTAACCTCTTACATATTCCCCCTAATTCCACTCTCAGTCACCAAAAGTCCCTCCTAAAGATTGTTTCCAGAACAACTTCTAAATGAGGGGGTTTTAGGGATCATTACTCAGCTCAAAACCACAGCTGCCCCTCTCTGCATTTGCCAATCACAAAAAATCAAATTTGTATTTTTTTAAGGTTTGCCAGGATTTTCCAACAATGGTTTTCTGACTTTATTTCATCCATCTTTTCTTCAACATCTTTCCATCCACTTTCTGTTCCCACCAAAATGGATTATTTTCATGAATACACACACAGCTAAATTTCCTTCCAATTACCATGTTCTACATTAATTTATCACTAACAGTTAAAATATTGTCCATAATAACTTTTGTCATAATGATTTTTTAAATTACCTGATTTCTTTTATAAAATTGATTCACAGTCACTGTAAATAATTCAAAGAAAATAGAAAAATACAAAGAAGTAGATAAAAAACTGTTGAACATTTTTTCATATAATTCTCTAGATATCAATATATGTATGTAATTTTACACAAATAGATCATACTATACGTGCTGCTGTTTAACTTGTTTTTTTTTGTTTTGTTTTGATTTGTTTTTGTTACTGCAACAGCATGTTGCAGGCATCCTTCCATGTAAAGAGATGTAGAGTTGAGTCATTATTTTAATTATTATATATTCCACTACAGGTAAGGTTCATATTCAGCCAGTATGTACCAATATAAAACATAGGCTGGTGGTATCTGTCCATTCTAAAGAATCATATATCTTGGGCCGGCCAAGTGTCATGTTGGTTAAGAGCTGGCTTAGGACACCAGCTCTGAGCAGCAGGCCCCTAAACCCATCCCACATATGAGGGCCAGAGACGCTGCACCCTCTACAATTAAGATAGTGAACAACAGCTTGACCTGGAGCTGGACTGCTGTGAGTCGCCAGCCATGGCGTATGTAGGCTGCAGTGGGGCTGGCCGACAGCTGGAGTGCACTTTCATGAACTGCCATGAGCAGCCGTGAGAGGCTGCCCAATGACAGGTTAGCGGCTGCCTCACCCAGGAAGAACGCAATGATAATGCCAACATGGGCCAGTGAAGTGACATCCTACACAACTAGACTGAAGAACAAAAGGACAGCAACTTGTCTGCTCCCCTTTCCCAATTTCCCAATGCTGTTCCCATCCCGCAATTCCCCAATTTAAAAAAAAAAAAAAAGTTAAAAAAAAAAAGAATCAGACATCTTTCTGAATTGTCAATTACACATTTACTGGCTATTAGGCATTTTTAACATCAACCTAATTTTACAAGTGTCATTATTTTCCTAGCCAGTCTTCTCTTGATAGTCAAAAATATAATATTTTCATGATTTTTTAATAAAAATGATATGTATTTATCCTTTAATATGCCATTTAATGCAATTTCCTCCTTTAAAACATTTTTATAATAAAATCCTGCCAGAAATGATTTCCATTCTTCTTTTGAATCCTCACAAGACTTTGCCCCATCCTCTGCATTTATCATTTTTGACCTTGAATTCTAATTATTGTAGTCTTCTTTCCCTAATAGAATATAAGCTCCTTTAGGACAACAGTTCTCTTCATAAATTCCACAGTAGCTGGATCAATGCTTTGCTCATCATAAACATTCAAAACCTGTTTGTTGAATAAATGTTTGAATTAATGAATGTTAAAAATAGATCAAGAGAGAACACTGCATCACAAGGGCAATTCAGAATCCAGCGTGTTGAAATTATTTTAAATGCTCAAATAAATTATGTAACTTACCCCAAATTATCTAGTAAGCAAATTAGCAACTGTCAATGACTTTAAAAAGAAAAAGGAGAAAAACCTATCAAACAGTAATTTCTCATAAAACAATTAGAAAAGCAATTAATGAGTGGTGAGCTTTGGAGACTATAATGGAATTACTGGGTGGGGATGCATTCATTTAGCCATCATTTTTCTAAATGTCAGGCAAAATTCTACAAAGTTAATTTGCTGATGGTGTTCTACCTTAAGGAAGGTAAAAGAACAGAAGAAGACAGATACATTGAATTATATGAACTATGTTTTGAGTTTGGTCATCATCGATATACCCCAAAAGAATTTAAAAATTTATAGAAAAACAGAGTAAATGGACAATAATGCAAGATATAGAACTTCTTCACTCCAGCTTTCTGTTGATGAGGAAGAAAGCTAGCTTAACACTCTATCTGGACCATTAATCAGAGTAAGAAGCACGGATTTTGCCATGAAGAGAAGATACTCATAGACTAAGCAATAGCATCACCAACCTCATGCTTTAGCTAACCTTTCTCAGTGCCAGTTAAGTAGTATAGAAAGTCCTTTCCTTACCTTAAATTTCATAACCAAAAGAATGCTATGAATTTTTAGCATTACCATGAAGTGAATATACAGAATGGGGCGGGGGGAAATAATGAGTTATAGTTTCTGGACATATCATAATTAGGTAGATGCTTTAGCATTTTCTTATATAGAACTTTAAAATCGACCTTTCAACTAAACTTCACTGTCCAAATGGGCATTACTTTTGTCTACTGATAGACAACAGGGTGATGTGGGACCTGGATGTAGGCAGTGGATCCTTGGAGGTGAGCCCCTGCCTCTGAGTATCAGTAGAGCTCTGGAACTTTCTGGGGGAGGAAAAATGGGATGAGCCAAAGCAAGACGATTCTATGGACATGAGATTCATCTGGAGGCTGCCCTCTATGTCTCTTATAAAGGAAAATTTCTGAAGTAATGAACAAGACCAGATGGTAATAACATATTTTCTGAAAATCAAGGAGAGATATATCAGTGAGGAATAATTTCATCCCATGTGTGACATCTCTTCAGTCCTAATTGAATGTTAGGACCCTCATATAAGACAGCCTGCCCTACAGTGAGGCCTGAGTCGTAATACTTCAAGAACCACAGAAAATGGGTCTGCCCCTGTCTCTGCAAGGATACTTGCCATCCTACTATAGGGGCTGGTTTGGCTCAGAGACATAAGAAATATAACAGAGGTCCACAAAACCTTATCTGAAATTTAACAATCTAAAATTACCTCTAAAAAAAGTATTTTGGGGTAACTTGTTTACAAGCAAAACCTAACGGGAATTGACCTGAGACTATTTATGTTTTTTCATTCATCCCTATAGTCTGAATATTCTATAGATTTGGCTATAAAAATATGGAAGTGTTTGACTAAGAGTTTCTGCCTCAGACACTAAAGTGGATGTTACATTATGAAGAGTATATGTAACTTCTAAAATCTAAAATATTCTGACTTCCAAAATCTATGGCCCCACAGTTTTCAAATGTAATTAGTTAGTATTATCATGCATAACATTTACTAGGTGCTAGCTGAGTGCTAGGCTCCTTTCTAAGCACTGTAGATGAATTAGCTCATTTAGCTCTCATTGCAAGAACTCGATGACTATGCATATTTTATAGTTCAAGAAACTGAGGGCTCGGTGAGTGGCACGGCTAAGCGCTGGCTTGGGAAGCCAGTGGCCCTGGTTCGGTCCCACATATGAGGGTCAGCGACACTGCCCTCAACAACAAAAACTGAGGTAAAGGTAGGCTCAGCAACTTGCATGAAATTACCCATCACATTAAGTGATAGAGCTGGGATACAAAACTGGCAGTCTGATGCCACAGTGCACACACCTACCTATTCCATACCACCCCTCCTCCACACTTTTGTTAGAAGACATTTTGAAATCAATCTGCTCCTTTAAAGACTATGATAAAGCCTTCCTCTACAAAGGAGAATTAAACACATATTCACCCAGCAGTTATCACTTGCCAAAATTTCCCTAGAGGAGCGTGGGTAGATAAGAAAAGAATACCTATTTTCCTCTTATTTTCTACAGAACGCTACTGACTATGTATACTGGACCGTGCCTCTAAAGTATGCCCTGAAATGAACTGTTATGATGGCCATGGCTGGCCTCTACTCCCAATGAGATGTGAAGAACACCAGAAATACCTGTGTGTGGACAGCTTTCTATTACCCACGAAACGGTGGAAACAAAGAGGCAAGACTGGCTTTCATCAAAATCACAAAATCAAAAAGCAGCTGACATGTCTGAGAAAACCAATCTGGTAACTGGAAATTGACTTTTTAGTTGAAAATGAACTTTTAGTTGGAAATTGACTTCTTAGTCAATTTTTTTTCCAAATTTCAGTTCCAACTCTGTAATCACCACAATCAATCTATCTTGATAAGAGGTCCCTGATCATCCTCTTTTGCTGTGCCTTAGGGGATTCTTAAGCAAATGCCATTTTGCATTGAGACTTCCTTTCTTTTATTCCTGAAAGAGAAGAAGCCTATGGGCCTCTAATCTACAATTAGCTGATGGAGTTTGATCATAATACAGAAATTTTAATTTGGATGGCAAAACTGAGTGTAAGTGTGTGACTGGTTTACAGTTAACTTTTCTAAAAGGATGAGCAGATTGTTTTGCTTGTGAGGAAGCGCGGGACTTAGATCAACCCTGCCATACTTGGTGTGATTGGCTATCTGATGTCTTTGATTTGTCCACTCTCTTAAAAACTAGAGGCCACACTTTGCTGGAGTCAATCGAAAGAGAACCGGAAAACCCTCACTCTGGAACAACCTGAGGCTACTGGACCTAGGTCAGCTCTGTGACACTGGTATGTACCCACTGGAACCTGCTGGGAGAAGTACTACCTTCCTGACCCCCTGGAAATAGGTCAGCTTTCTACAGGGTGGAGGCGTGAGGGGGGGTCATTCAATTTACCCTCCCCCCCAGCTATGCCATCAGCTTGTGCTAAAATCTGTGGTCAGGGATGCAAAACTGCCACGCTTACCTTCCTCTTTGACCAGTGATCTTCCTCTCTAGGTGTCACGAGAAGCTGCAGGCACCATTAAGCTCTGAATCTATGTCCCCTATATAAAGCCCACCATCTAGAGGAAAATGACTTTCTCCAGCTGCACATCTGAAGTTAGAAAATTAGTACTTTTCAATGTATCAGCAATTATTCAATCTACCATTTTTTTAGGTGAGAGAATGTAATACATTCATGTTTTTCAGTTATCCAGCAAGTTTCTCAATGAATTGAAACACACTGATTTATGCTTATTTTCTTTCTGGTTTGCTTAAAAATAAGCCATTTGGTACAGTTTTATATATTAACCCCGATTATTAGGAAGTCTAACTAAACTCTCCCTCTCAATTTTCTATTCTTTAAAAATCCTGTTAATAAGAATCTGTTTTTAAAAGTATCATGTATAGTGACTAGATCATGAATTGTATTTTAAGAGTGAAAATCAAAGCAAATCATTACCCTATTAAGAATATTAATACAAATCACAGTGATGAAAATGCTTTTCTGAACTGAAGTGAATGGGGATTGTGGAGGATAACTTGAAGTCAGCCATCTGCAGAGACTTGGCAGGGAGGGTCCATGATAGAACAGTTGGTCTGTGTACACAAGTAGGGAATCACTTCTCCTCTGCTGCTTTTCCAGAAACCATTCCAGCTTCTCCTGGTTTATGCACACTCACTTCCACAATCTCAATGTATCTCGCTGTACATCACTCCCTTTTTATTCTTCCCTATACCACACTTTCTATAGCACTAGCAGTGTTCGATTTCCTTTTTAGTCATCACATTACATGATCTTTAAAGTAGCACTGATACTCAGAGAAGGAAAGCCGAAAACTGTGTGCCTGATTAATATGCAAACTTGATAATCCTCCCTTATATAAGTGAACCGACAGCGTGTAATTATCCATGCACATTATTTTCATAAAGTCGCTCACTCGGGTCATGTTTGAAATTCACAGTACACTTTTTATTTTTATACAGTGGGTGCTAGAAAACAGGGAAGTTTGACTCCTTCTAAAGGACAGGAATTTAAAACCCGAGTATGAAAGTCTATGATTTCAACAGCTTGCTCTTCTCTGAAATTCAGGAATTTGTCCTTTAAATGGATCAGATGTTTAAAAAATAAAAGGGGAATTATTAACTCAGATCCTATAGTTTTCTGCATCAGGTGTGTTTTTACTTTCCTACCTATTTGGTAGTAGGAGCCAATCTTCCAAAAGGTGGATAGGTTCTAGTTCTTTGTCCCTGACAGAAATTTATACACTATCATAACTGGCAGAATAGTGAAACCCCAGATTCAGTCATTCCTGCGGCTGCCTGAACTCCTAGAGCTTCCCATACACATTAGCCTCGCCTCCAGAACGAATATTCATGCTGCTGATAATATAGATCCACCCTCAACATAAACTATCATCTCTGTGTAATTGAACATATGAGAAACAGAAAGTAAATTACACATCTAAAACAATTAAATGGTGTTCTTGTTGGATTAAAATTAACATGCATAGTCTTCTTTAAATAGCCTAACTTTTCATCTGCTTTATGTCAAGCCACATCACTTCAGTTTTTAAAAGCCTGTCAAGTTACTCATCAGGCAGCATATGAACAACACAACAGAAAAAAATACTCTGACTGGTGAGCTAATTTTTTTACATTATCCTCAAGAGCCTATGAGTCTTAAATTTCTTGTCAATTTGAGGAAAAATTCATTTGTAAAATAGTATGGTGTGAGATGATCAAATGTTAGCCAAATAATTGACAGTCTATTTACTGTCTACTATTGTTTGTATTTAGGGATTACACTGTGTAGGACATGGGGCTTGTTCTAAGTATCTCATTTATTAAATACCAGTCAGACTTAAAGTAGAAAGAGAGACAAAAAGAGAGATGAACACACTTCTAGTGAATAAAATTAAGTACTACCTACATTTTCTAATACCAACTCCCTTAGAAATTTAAATATTGTGTGTGTGTGCGTGTGCATGTGTGTGCATGTGTGTGTGTATATATATATACAAATATAAAATAGAGCATTGACTATATTTCTGCTGTTGGTCAGAATAGATGGGATCATGCTATAGAAACAGCTAAATCCAAATGTCAGTGTTTTTATAGAACAAATGTTTATTTGTTGCTCATGTTACATGTCCAACAGCTAATGATGGAGAGGGTTCTGATCTATGTTGGCAAGGAACCACACTGATAGAGGCTCTGCCATTTTATGACACTCTGTTTCAACCTAAAGATTCAAATCAAGTGGATATATATAAAGTAAGTATAAAAAAGTCAATCACTGCCTCTTCAGAAATTTGGCCCAGAAATAACAAACATCACTTCCAATTATAGCGCATTGACCTAAATTAGCCTGTGGCCCACCTAACATTAAAAGAGTTAAGAAACATTGTCTTCTGTTTTTACAGTAAGGAGAAAAGAACTGAGACTACTGATAAGCATTACCTGTGTTTACTACAAATAATCAATGAGCATACAGTAGAAGGTCTTTGTATTTTCCTCTCAGCTTGAAATAAATGGTCTTCTACCTTTCTCAACATGCGCAAGTATTTAAGGCCCAGATTCAACACAACTTATGCCATAAATCCTTTACTGATATTCCTATCTTGAAGCTGTTGTTGATAGTTCATCTAGAAATCAAGTCTCAGCTCTTACCCCTTATGCCTACTTCTTTCTACAACAGTCATGATTATATATACATCTGATGCCCAATAGATGGTCAACTCTTTGAAGACAGAGATCATGACTCCTTCACCTTTGAATTTCCTCTTCCATCTTCCTTCCAGCAAGTTCCAGTATAGTCTTTATCACAGGTAGATCTACAATAAGTGTTTTGTTAATTAGGTGGGAGAAGAGTTTGACAGAAGTATCTTATGAAAAAATCATTTCTGGCTGCCAAGAGTAAGTTTCCTTCTACATGCAGTGAAATACAATCATTCCTTAAGACTGATTTCCTCATATCATGTCAAAAATATAGTATGTACTAAAAAATTACTTGATTGACCCATTAAGAATGAAGTCACTTATTATATACCATAACATCATACATGAAACCATGGGAGATTCAAAAGAAATCAATATAGATCTAACTTAATCACTTAGCATTCTAGTTGGAAGACTGTAAGCTGTGAAAAACCATTAGTTGATTAATTCAACAAATAGATATTTAGCTGCTTATTATATTCCAGTTATTGTGAATAAAACTGTGAGCAAAACAAAATGTAGTTCCAGAAGTCATGGAGCTTATGGTCTAGATGGGAAAAGATAGACAATTAAACTATTCATTATGATAATGATTATAAAAATGAAAGAACAAGGTGTTAATGCAAATTTCTGGAAAAGATCATGGGAGAGGCACTGTTCAAGAAAAAACACACAAATGTTTTATTTAAGCTGAGTTTGGTAGACCTTGCTAATGGCTAAAAGCATTCCCGTCCCTGGCACATTATGTTTCAGAAAGAAGTACTTTCAAAAGTGTTGCATGACTTTTTATGTTCCCTTCCTCTATTTTCTTCCTATTGTACAGTTATGGGTTAAGATGAAATACCACAGGATGGAAGAAACTGGAAGACAGAGACATCACATAAAAAATATGGCAGCCCATTACAGCCACCTCCATCTACAACAGGCTTATGTGGGTGATAAATAAATGTTTGTTATGCTAAACCACTGAGATTTGGTCTCTTTTTTAATGCATCATAGCGTAACCTATCCAAACTAACACAGAGACATTAAAAGAATAAACAATGACTGGGCAAAAGGGGCAGAAAAAGGGACAGAACCTAGTGTATCAAGCAAAAAAAAAAAAAAAAATCAGCTGGGCAAAGCCCTGGCATCAGAGATAACAAGTGCTTTTGAGAAAATGAGCACACTTAACTTTATGGTCAAATTGATACAGAAGAACCTAAATAATTAGTTTCGGGAGGAGGGCGGGGAGGAAGGGGCAGTGTTCAAAGTGGTCTTTTAGCCATAGAATTCTGAGAGCTTCTAAGAAGATGGGAGGTACATATCTAATCTATTGTAATATAACTTCTAAGAACACACTATCTCCAGAATACCTTCAAATATTTATAAAAATAATGCTCACAATACCTTGAAATTTCATTAAATATAAACAAATACTGTTTTGCTTTACTTTTGATTTAAATGAACCAAATCCAAACTATGCTTTTTTTCAGAAATTTAAACTTTCTATTTTTATGTGTAGATTAAAATAAAGTTGAACTCCTTCTATTTAGTTATTTCTTATATTCTCTCTGAAATGCATAAATGAGAAAAAAGGAGGGAGAAGGAAGAGTTATTTTACCCTACAACACAACTTATTTCAATATAACTTTAATTTAGTATTAAGAAAACCAGACAACATTGATCCCCTGCATAATAACTGCTTTGAATTAAAAGTACCTTATTTTATTTCATCTTATTTTTAAAAAGAACAATTCTACTTTACTCAAGTTCTGATTAATACATTGCTTTTTTATTTTTTTTATCAATTTTTTAACCTTGAATAAAACTTCAATTTGAACAATTAAAGATTAAAGACTTCAGTCATTATAGAAAAGTTTTGTGCTGCCAATTAATGCAGTATAAAATTGGAGTACAGGAATATGGTAACAAAAAAAAAAAACACCCACAGATAAAAGTCTGTATGAAGATGCTTTAAATGGCCAATTCCTGAAACTTGTGGTCCCATAAAATAATACAATGCATAGTATATACATGGAGAATATTTAGGAAGTTGTGTTTTACTCTACTACATCTATATGATCACTTGGCTGTTTGCATTTTTAAATTATTAAAATTTAAAAATTTGTTTACTATCACATACATTTTCTCAGAAAGGACTTATAAACAAAATGCCAAATGAAATTGGAAACCAAATAAATAACAAACCCTTGGTCCTTTTACTACATTCAATAAGATTTGAGAATATTGTGCCTAAAAAACAACCAGTGGTTTGTTGTATTCTTTTCCCCAAGTACCTTTACCTTCCTGTTCCTATTTGACAAAATTCAATACCTATATTAAACATATAATAGTTCTTTATTAATAGCTACTCAATCCTCTGTACATATTATGTCTGGTGCTCATATATTAGTTTGATGTATGAAAGAATATGTAAACACAAAAGGAAGTGTTTAACATTAAAGAAAAAAATTCCCTTGCATAATAGCAGTCAGCTATGAAAATCTGTAAAAAGTGTAAAAGGTATTGATGCTTATTTAGAATTTTTTGGGATCAAAGCTATTTCTATTTCATTTATAATAACACAGAAAATAATAATTTTAAGAATTTTCATTACTTTATTATTTGAAATATGATCCTCATTTTTAACAGTTTATTAATAGCATTGGACCAAAAAGGAAAAAAGGTCAGGAAAACGTTGGGATCCCGATAGGCTCCCTGTGATTTTTGAGGCAATCTATGTCTTCTAGTCAATATTTTCCTATTTATATGTTTGTCATATATTCTGCTGTGGAGAGTATACAGATTAGCTTCTTTCATAAAACGAACTCAATCTTTGTTCTGGCTGATCATACTAAAAGGAAAAAATCAGGCAAGTCATCAGAATTGTTCCTTAGACACATTACAGAAATTGGAATTTATAAAATTCCTTAAGAGAGAGTCAAATATTAAGGCCCACATAAGAAACTTGACCGGTTCCATTTTGGACCAAGAAAAGTTCTGAATTTACATAGTTTAGTACCTTTTATGCATATGTAAAATTGAAACCCAAGTAACAGGAGTGGTTGATAATCTTCTCTATTTCTATATCCCATTAATAAGTCAAACAAAGAATTTGGGTTTCAGTACAAAAGGAAAGAAATCACACCTTCCTTAAGAATGAAAGAAGGTACTTTGTATACTGGGACTTAATTAGATGATACTTATTTTTTCCTGGGCTTGTGTTCTCTGTCTTTTTCTTTATATTAAATTTACTGAGGTGACATTGGTTAATAAAATTATATAGGTTTCAGGCATGCAATTATATAATACATCATCTATATATGGCATGGTGTGTTCACCACCCAAAGTCAATTCTCCTTTCATCACCATATATTTGACCCCCTTTACCCTCTTTAACCTCGCCCCCTCTCCTCTCACCCTCTGGTAACCACCAAACTGTTGTCTGTGTCTATGATTTTTCGCTTGTTTGTTTTGGTTGACACTCTTACACCAAAAGAAACAACCAGCTAAAACACAGCCTCTAGGATGAAGTTACAAATCTCCAACATTCATTAGCAGTGTAACTCAAGCAAGATTATATGAAATCTCAGTCTCTTTATGTGCATAAAAAATAAAATACTGTTCATATCATGAAATGGTTCTTTGGACTAAGTGAGATATAACAAAGAGCTTAGAATGCTGCCTGACATGCAGTAGCACCACTAGCCAAAACAAAGACATATATGTCTTTAATTAATTCCACAATATGCCAACTGCTTATTTTGGACTTGGAATTTGGAATATCAAGTATAGAATGTCTCTTCTTCTATGAAAATATCGCCCATTCACTGTGGGTGATTTAAGTCCCACCTGCTCCATCAATCTTTTTCCAGCCTTTACAGGCTCCATAAATCTGCTTCTATTCTTCATCTCAGCAGCACCTATTGTGCATATTCCAAGGTGTTGCAGAGGATATTAACTGGCATCTGATGAGATTATCCTTAGTTCAGAAGCACGGTTTAGCCATTGAGATCTTATAAACATGGCTCAATTTCTAGAAGTGTGGTTCCTTAACCAAAGGGCATTTATATTTTATATTTTTGCACGTTTTACCAAATTTTCCTGTTTAAAAGTTGTAACAATCTCCACTGGCCACAATAATGCATATTTTTAATGGATACTGTTTTTAAGATCAGCATTTCATCACAGAAAGTAAGATTTCCCATCCTTTAAGGGGATCCTCTGTTGGACTAATTAGATTCTAAGCTAAGAAGCATTTCCTAAAGTGGGTTCCTATAAGGGACACAAGACATGATCAAAACAAGTTTGGAAAATTGCTTGTACAAATACTTTTTACTGGCTTCTTTATTGCAGGCCTTTTCAGACTCTTTAATATGAAAGACTGTCCTGTAAAATGCTAATGTATATTATACGTACCGGGGGGGGTGCCAAAAAATGTATACACATTTTAAGAGATGATATCTAGGCTCAACCAATAGTTTGCCATAATCAGATGTGTCTGGACACTAATAGTAACCACTCTGAGCACCTCTTGTAATTGCAGAAGTCAAGCGTGACTTGTATTCATCTTTTTTTATTGGTATATATTGAATATTACAATTAATACGGATTTTCCTTTTTTAAAATGTGTATACATCTTTTGGCACCCTCTGTATATATCCACATTTTCCAAACTCATTTGGCCATAGAATATTTTCCTCAGAACGTTTCAAGAAAATAATATTTCACAGGATACTTTGGGAAATGTTGTCACTTACCCATAGATATGCTAATACTGCTATTTAATGTAGAGAGCTTATTGTCTTCCAATGTGACATCTTCCAATGTAAGACCTTGTCTTACAATCTTTGTATTCTGCATAAGTGCACAACATACACTAGAGAAAAGGTGTGCGATAAGTCTTTGCTGATTGGCTGACCAATTACATCTTTAACAAAAGAAAACTATACCGCATATGCTTGAAGCTCAAATAGAATACACAAGAAAGTAATGTTCCTAAGTAAGTAGCACCCAAAGCCATTTCCATCTTTTTAACCAATGAAAGTACTTTTCGCTTTTATCACATACAAGTGTCATTAAATGATGCAGTACATTAACCGTGACTCTTTTCTCTCCAACTACAATTAAACACTTGCTATAGCACTTTTAAAAAACTTTATTGCCAACATATTTGTTCTAGCAACAAGACATACTCCAGTAAACACTTCATCTTGCAATCTTAATAACTCAAAACACTCCGGGTCTTAAAACATCCATAATGGCTCTTTTTGTGAGAAATTTAAAAAAAATTATTTTTCATGTCTAAAGAAGATTAGCTTTAGGTTGAAAAGGCTGCAGCTTAAAATAATCCCATAATTGTATGGTGGTTAATAGAGGACCAGATCGGTACTGTGTAAATTCACAACTGTTGACATGGAATACTTCAGAGAAAGCTAATCAATATTACCCTATATCTGCTTAGAAGGCAACACATTTTCAGTAATCCAAGCAAAAGATTAAAAGTCAAAACTGTGCTTGTCTATGTGACTGCTGCCTGACTACAGCACATCAGGTTGCCTGTTTTAAAAGACAATATACTGGGCATGCCAAAAACAAATATACACATGACTAGTATTCCTCTTTTGTTATCAGTATATATTGAGTATTACAATTTTAATACATTTATTTCCTTTCTTAAAATGTGTATACATTTTTTGGCACCCTCTGTATTTACAGTTGGAGACCTTTTTTTTGGAACATTTGGGCTTCCCATACAAGATTAATGCCGTATTTAATAGTACATTAAAAGTAAAACAAAATAATTAAATTGGCTCAAATTTTCTTTGAATTTTGTATAACAGTGAGATACACATATAACCTCTTGATCATCTACTGTGAAGACCTCTTTTCATACAGCGTAATTTAATTATCTTACCATTTAACCTCCCTTCTCAGATGTGCAAATTGAGACTTACACAAGGTAAGAAACTTTCCTGGTTTAAGCCTGTCTTCCTTCCTCTACAACATGCTGGCTCTCCTCTGTAATATCATATCCTCCAACAAAGTCTCCTATTTATGATTATAACATGTCCTATAAAATATGCATATTTGTTAAATGAAAAGTAAAAATGAGGAAGGTATGTACCTTAGCTTCAATAAGAAGGGGCAGAACACAGAAAACATATTCCAGAATAAAGCAATTGACCATTACTTATATAGTGACCTGAGAATTTGGTCAATTTGTTCCATTAAAGAAGTCTAGTTTGGAACACAAAACTACATAATGCTAATTACCAGAGTCAAATTACCAGTTTTTCTGCCTGTGAATTTACTAAACAGAGTATAAAAGATGTGTTATCACTGAAAATATACATATTAAGGATCGAGGAGGCCAACTTTTTAACAGATGTGGAAATTCAGGTTTTACATACTTTCCTTTTGCTGGGAAGGCAGCCAAATTTCTAACTGAAACTAAGAAAGCCTATGTTTTATTATAGCTATATACATGTAAATGAACAGTATGTAAAACACAGGCAGTCTCCTTTCATGTTACTTAAACAGTAAGAGACGAGTGTAGCATTAAGAAAACACTCTCTGTTCCACCTTTCTCCAAACCTAAAGATTTCAAAATGTCTTCAAAATTATATATGTCATTTCAGAATTTCAATGTTTCCATAAAACTACACAAAAGAGCTGCTTTATTCTACTCTCATTTCCACACTGCATATTTTTGTTAGAGGTATAATTTACCATCCTGATCTTGTTTATTGGAAAAAATACCTTCTATTCCATTGTCACCACTTCTGTTCTTTTATAAGTGATAGTGTTGCTATACAGTTGACTCAAACATAAGTGTCTTTAACATATCTCAGATCAGGTTATTAGTTAAATTGTTTCAGTAAAATACAACATGTTTTCTACTTTTTGTTATTAACCATTAAGACAAAGTTGTATTAGAGAATTTATAACCTTAACATAAAATTAGTTCCTTAAAAAATAATATTTTAATAAAGACTATACAAATGACAGGCTGTAAATCTGACTGGAATAAAAAATATAATAGTAAAACTAAGCTACAGTAATAGCAATACACATTAAAGTCACTGTTTACTTTATCATAGGCAAAATATTATGAGGAAATTTTTGAAGCCAGAATATTATGACAAAGAATTGGAAGCCACTTTTCAAAGTGTGACAGGATGTTGTCAAAGCAGTTAATTATTTGAAAACAAGACTTTTAAAACATAGTGAATATAATACTCTGTATTGAAATGGGGTGACCATAAATGCTGTTTATACCACACAGCTTTGCTGATATTATGAAATGAAAAAAAAGTGGCTTATTGAAAAAAGTTAATACTATGAAAAGAACGGTAAAAGTGGATGTTCAGAAACATTTTATGTAAATTGTTTCACAGGATTTTAACCCCATTTGTTAAGAATATATGTCTAATGCCTTGTGGATTGGGTTAGAAGAATAACTGACTTCAATTGAGATGGAAATTTTTCAACAGGGTTTAAATAAAGAACTTTGACATAATTTTGGGGCAACAATTTTCTTTCTCCATTTATATCTACATAGCTTTGTAGGACTCATTTTTCCATTATAATAGTAATTAAAACCAACAAACCAAACTTTAGAACCAGGCTTTCAATTCCTACATTGCAAAGCGTTAAGCTAATCAAAAATCATAATAGTGACTCCTTTTATATTGTATTACTTTACAAAAATGTTAATGCATTATTCCATTTCTATGTTTTAGCCAGAATAAAAAATATTTAAACCATGAATAAAAGTAAATACATTTATTTTTAAAATATCAGCTATTTGATCTTATCGTTTTAAATTTCATATATAACTTATAAATATAATGGAGGCATATCTTTAAAGCAATTTTATGTATACATGTATGTCCATAAGTATTTTCTTTTTTAAGATTTTATTGGGGAATTGGGGGAGGGGAACAGCGTTGGGGAATCGGGGAAGGGGAACAGACAAGTTGCTGTCTTTTTGTTCTCAGTCTAGTTGTGGAGGATGTTGCTTCACTGGCCATGTTGGTATCGTCATTGTGCTCTTCCTGGATGAGGCAGATGGGTCGCCGGCCTCTGGATGATCACTCACTGTGGCTACTGGCAGCTCACGCTAGCTGCCAGCCACTCACGCTGGCTGCCGGCCACTCACTGTAGCCTATGGCAGCCCACTGCAGCAGGTGCTGCAGCCTACACCATCGCCAGGAGCTCGCAGCCCAGCTCCAGGTGGAGCTGTTTTTAGCTGTAGAGGGCAGTGTCACTGGCCCTCATATGTGGGATCCGAACCAGGGCCGCTGGCATCCCAAACCAGCTCTTAACCAATGCGACATTCAGCCGGCCCCAGAAGTATTTTTACAAATAGGCATATTCAATAAAAATATTTTTAGAAACCATGGCTTGAGCAAATGACACTTTTAGGGCCCATCTTTTAAAGACTGCTTTCTTTGGGTAGTTATCTAGTTCAACCAATAATTACTGTATACACCACTCTGTCTTCTATATATTAATCCAAGCACTGATCACAAAAAAGCTCAGTACATTTTCTAAAGTAATCATTTAACCAATGTATAAATAAATAATAAGATTACTTTAAAATATCTCAAGGTTTTTTCACCATGTAACTGTGATTAAAAATAGTCTTAAGAAATAAATATTGCCAGTTTCTATTTGCATTTTGCTATTTTCATAACACAGAAATACTGAGACAATAATCTATTTTTATATTTGTCCTTTTACTAATGAATTTAAATTGTTAGGAAAATAATTATATATATTATATATTATATATATTATATATATAATATAATATATATCTCCTTCTTAGGAATCCAAAATGCTTAGGATATTGAGCTATAGTTGTATCTATACATTTTATATAAACATTAAATAATCATCATGTTAATATTGCTCTCTATGTATTATAGGGGATTTTGCTATGCTTAATACTGATTTTTTTTTGAGCCACTCAATAGAATCTTTTAACATGTTTTAAGACAAACATGTTTTACAGAATTGGAAGGGATCTTCAAGATCTTCCCTCAACAGGTTCACTTAACAAACAAGGGAAGAGTGACCACAGAAATTGCTAGTTGAAGGTCAAGAAGACAAATCATATGAATCTTTATCTAGTATTTTCCTCATTAAACTGCATGAATTCATTAGACCCACTGACGAATTAAATTATAATGATCTGTTATTGGGATAGATAGTTTCTGATAATAAATGCATTCTTAATGCACTCTATTTGTTGTAAGATAATGATAATCAGTATTCTCAGTCCCATGATGTTTACCTGGTACCATAGCAATGCCCCTAAAGCCTACATAACTGGGGGTTTATAAAAAAAAAAGCCCTGCAAGTTTCCTGTAATGTTTCCACTTAGTGTAATAGGTGATTTGGTAAGGTCTCTATGTGATTTGCATTATAAAAAGCAGAATAGCTCATCTTTCCATCAGTAATTTTGTTCTATTGTCATTAATCCTCCTCTATTGGATTTTTTTTTGTTGTTTATAGCCTGCGTGGAATCCATTACACCTTCTTTTGATAATAGCAACCCTTGTTTGCTTGTTTGTCTAAAGATCTACTACTCCTCAACTCTCAGACCATCACTATACCTAGCCAAACAAAAAGATTGTAAGCCAATAAGACACAAGGACACTTTTACTGAGAATTTGGGAACCAAGGTGGCTGGAGGCCGTGAGAGGATGATGCGATTGGAGATGCTGCAACAACACTCCTACCACCTAAAACCTGAGAATGTTGACATCACACCTACTCTAGTACATTCATTCAAAATAACCCTCCCTGTCTCCCTTCATGGCAGAATCCTTGACAGGACTCTCCCTGCTACACCTGAAGAAAAGCTCTTGGTAAACACCAGGGATCGTATAAATCACAGTGCTAGTCATGTGTCATGAATGTTAATCATATTCACCTCTATTTATGCACACAATTTCTGCGAGCTCTATATACAACCAACCCATTTTTCTCATTTCCTTATTGATATAATTAGAGGAAATGAGATGTAATTTCAGTTGCTGGAACAAGCCTTTGCATCTCTCCTCACATGCACAACTTCATCAACAGGTTAGTTATAGTTTTACCTTTTAATTTTAGCTAAAATTAGATTTTGATAAAATAGGTATTGTGCAATAGTTTTAGTTTTAATACCTGAAATTATTGTTGAATATTATTAAATCAATTATTATTGATTTTCATATAGTCTATGTCTTTTCAAATTTTAACAGTATTCAATTTTCAATATATTAATACATTTTTATTACACATTTTCAATTTTAAAAGTTTGTACATAGAGGTTTATCTTAAGTAATTTTCCTGTTTGTAAGCAATAAAACTTATAAATGTAGATTTTTTTAATGTGAATTTTAATTATTCTTATAATTATACTTTTTATCATTTAGAGAATTCTGACATATTTAGTTAGAAACAATTTTGTGCCCCAAGACCTCTAAGTATCTATAGACCAGTCTATGAAACTAGTGCATCTTAAACTTTATTGCACATATGAATTACCCAGGGACCTTGTTAGAATTCACGTTCTGAATCAGTAGATCTGGGTTGGAGCCACAGAATCAACATTACTAACAATCTCCAAGGAAACATAAATGCTGATGGTGTGTTGAACACACTCTGAACAGTAAGTTGGTAGACTATAAAACTAGCACTACTTGTACTACTAAACAACTTTACTATCTTTGTATTTGGAACTTAGAGCTAAACTAAATATTCCTTTCCTTAACTGCAAGAAGCCTAGATATATGTACAAGTGTCCTCATGTACGAAATGCTTAATAATATACTGCCATGTGTTATATTAATGCAACCAATGCCTTGAAAAATAATTTACAAGTTCATTTTCAAAATACATATTTTTTTCTTTATGCATGCATAAACCCACAGATTATGAAGTGTTTGGTGTCATCTAAATGTAATTTTCTCCAGGCTAACATAAGTAATCTACAGACAATAACAGGATTAAAGACACAAACGTTGGATAAAGAAGATATGGTACATATATACAATGGAATATTACTTGGCCATAAGAAAAGATGAAATACAGTAATACCTTAGTTTGCAAGCATAATTCGTTCCAGAAACAAACTACTCATATTGCAAGACATCGCTCATTTCCCATGTTAAAATGTATTAGAAATGTTTGCTCGTCTTGTGGAACACTAGCATACCATGGTACTCGCAATCCAATGTTTTACTGCCATTTGCGACAACATGGGTGGATCTTGAGAATGTCATGCTAAGCCAAATAAGTCAAATGAAAAACTATCAAGAACCATATGATTTCACTTATATGGCAGATACAAAACTGAAAACAACAAACGAACAAAACAAACAAAGGAGCAAAAACTCACAGACAACATTTCAGCTACCAGAGGGTAAGGAGGCAGGGGGATGGAAGAAGAGGATAAAGGGGATTAAATATATGGTGACAGCAGGAGAGCTGACTCAATGGTTAGCACACAATGTAATATGCAGATGATGTATAATAGAATTGTACACTTGAAATCTATAATTTTACTAACCAATGTCACCCCAATACGTTTAATTAAATAAAATATTAAAACATAATAAAGAAGATCAAAATGAAAAATAAAAATAAAGATGTAAACTTTGAAACCCAAAAGAATCACATAGAGTGGCATAACAATTCCAAAGTTAATTATGTTTTCTTTACAAAAAGGTGAAATTTAATACAATTTCTGAAATTCAACTAAGGTGTACCAGAGAACAGAAAAATAGCCCCAAACTTGTATGTTCTAATACTTAGTAGTGAGCTGAGTCTCTTCTTGCTCCTAGGTTCAGACAGCAAAGATTTAAGCTGCTCCTCAGGATATGTAGTGGTTGTACATTTGGCTAAGTTCTGAATAATTGTAGAAACACTTTCTTTAATTGAAATCATAGAGGAAGAGGGTGGTAGAAGAGTGTGAAAGGGGGTCAAATATGTGGTGATGGAAGGAGAACTGGCTCTGGGTGGTGAACACAAAGCAGTATATAGATGACATATTATAGAAATGTACACTTGAAACCTATATGAACTGACTAACCAATGTTACCCCAATAAATTTAATAAAAATTAAAAAAGAAATCATAATTTGCCTTTCATTAATATTCCTTTAAAATGTTTAGATGGGTGCTTTCTAAATGGCCTAGGATAAAGATTCTCAGGTCTGCTTCAGCACCTCTCAAAAACTTTTGCTGTCAAAGAATCAAACCATTGTTACAAACTAAAGTGTACTGTATCCAATCAGACTTATAAACTATTATTTAACATGTAAAAAAAATAGCATTTTTGAAAGTTATATTCATTTTAAATATCTTTACCTCTAACCCTCATCCTTTAAGCCCCCAAAATGTCAAATTACTTGTACAGATGTTTGATAGAAGCAAAACCTTTCAATGGTTTGCATACAAAGACTCAAAGTACTCTAGTAATATTCAAAATTACTAGGTTAAAGGTGTTGATATTATTTAATAAATTATAAACTAAAACCCACTTCAATATCATTGAAATAAGTGTACCTATACCTCTTTAAAAATTGAGATACTCGGCCGGCCGAGTGGCGCATTGGTTAAGCGCTGGTTTTGGGATGCCAGCAGCCCCGGTTCGGATCCACATGGGGGCCAGTGACACTGCCCTCTACAGCTAACAACAGCTCCACCTGGAGCTGGGCTGTGCGAGCCCCGGTGATGGTGTGGGCTGCAGCCCCTGCTGCAGTTGGCTGCCATAGGCTACAGTGAGTGGCCCGCAGCCAGCGTGAGCGGCTGGCAGCCAAGTGTGAGCTGCCAATAGCCGCGGTGAGCGACATCCAGAGGCCGGCGACCGATCTGCCTCATCCGGGAAGAGCGCAATGACGATACCAACAGTGAAGCAACATCCTCCGCAACTAGACTGAAGAACAAAAAGACAGCAACTTGTCTGTTCCCCTTCCCTGATTCCCCAACGCTGTTCCCCTCCGCCAATTCCCCAATAAAATCTTTAAAAAAAAAAAAAAATTGAGATACTCATTTATTTAAAGGTAATTAAATGGAGGGGCATGATAGAAGAGGGTAAACAAGATCAAATACATGGTGATAGAAGGATAACTGACTGGGTGGTGAATGCACAATGGGATATATAGATGATGTATTACAGAATTATATATTTGAAACCTATGTAATTTTGCTAACGATTGTCACCCCAATAAATTTTAATAAAAAATAAAATAAAAACTGTGAAAAAAGGGAATTAAAAGTATATTTCTAAATTAATAAAAAATGTATGACAAAATTATAATATACCAGTTAATTATAATTAAATAAATACATGTTTGAAAGAGATTCACGTGCTTTCCTAAACAAGTAGCAAAACATTACAAATTTAAAATAATTCATGAAGATGTGGGTTTTTTGTTTTTGTTTTTGTTTTGTGAAGAGGGTTGGATAGAATAGAGGAGAGGAAGAGATTTAAATATAAACTCTATTCTTTGCACTGTGCTGTGCACACAGTAGTGACATTTCCAGTCAACTCCAATGATTCATGCTAAGAGAGCAAAGCAGTAGAGTAAAAAATACCAAATTGCAAATAATCCAAATATCATTTGGAATGCATGTGTTATTTTCTATTTGATTATAAATGCGCTTTAAGTTTTGGAATTTGCAGGCAGGGCTGCTAACAAAATAACCAAGCCAAGGTTAATATCTAATTCAGAAGTAGATGGACAGTTTCCCAGATTCTTCATCCTCCACCTGGATCATTTCCTCGCTGTTCCCATCCCATCCCAGGTTTTGGAAACTTCTAAGCTTTCAGTTCAGGGCAGGATATAACGGCACATTTTTGTTAAAAAAGGTATTTGCTGGTAGTTGAATTAGAAAATAGTCTCCAAACACCCTCAACTTTCAGCTTTCAATGGTTAATCATTTATAAACTCAGTGACTCAGTACATACAACATTCAGGACTAGGGAATTAATAGTTCAGTGTTTTAAAAACCTAATGTGCGTACCCTGAAGGCTTTAACTTTAAGTGGTCTTAAATCCTATAAACCAGTAACAGTCACAGTGGTCAGGTGGGTGAGGTGCTTTGTGTACACCATAAAAATGAATCCTCACAGCTCTGGGAAATATTACCAACTCCACTGTATGGGTGAAGAAATTAAAGCTTAGAGAAGTTAAATAATTGAACTAAAGTCACATAGACAGAAAACATTAGCGATGGAATCCAAATAGTCTCTCTGAAACTTGATGCTCTTTTCAACATACCCAACTGATTCCTAGAGAAGGTAAAGGACTTGCTACATAAAAATAAAGTATCATGTCACCCAGGCCAAGGGCCTCTGGTAAAAAAACAATCTTGGAAATAAGCTATATCACAGTTATTGCATGAAATTGATACACTTGTCTTTGCATCTTAATATTTTCAAAAGGAAACTTCTCAGGGAGGGGGGGATATACAAACTTATGTAATAATCAAAACAGAGAGTTCACAAAATTCAATAGTGTCATGTTTCTCTAGATAAGCTGTTATGTAAGACTTTACTTTATTCACATTTTCTTACAATATAAAGGGATGGGTTAGTCTTAGTTACTTCCCTTCATTTAAATGGACATAATTCTGTGTTTTCAGAATTTTAATAACTGCAATTACAGTAAGACACTTTTTAGTCTCCTGTCCTCACTGAATTTCAAGATCCTGAAGAACAGAACCTCATCTTATTCCCTCTGGGACTTCTGCAGTATCCAACACACTTTCTGACAAGCCGTGTGAGAGGTCAATAAATATTTGCTAGGTTTAATTTTCTCATATTTTTAAAATTTGGTCTGAAGTGATCCTCCCATTAAAATGAAAATTAAGTAGAGAAATAAAATATGAAGCTTTAAGACAGGACAATTCGGTCCTATTTAAAAAACAAAATCAGTGAGCCTATTATTGATCTTATGTGGATATAACAACTACTTAATTGACAAAAATTCCCACTTCACTTTCTTCTAAGGCACATACAATGACAAACAGTCAGGAAATTGATTGTCTTCCAGCTTTTCCTGTTCTGTGGTGTTTGCTGGATCCAAAACAATATATCTTTATGTAAGTTATGATGCACGGTGATAAAACTAACTCTTATGATCCCACCATTAAGTTAAACACTAGAATCATGCCATTACCTTCTTCCCAACCTCAACCCCCTGTCTCCCCAATAGGGCTTTATCCTGATCTTTGTATTTACCATTTCTTTTTGCCTCTTTTCTAAAAAGTTTCATCACATATTTGAGTGTTACTAAATAATACATAGCTTAGTTTTGATTTTATTTGAGCTTTATAAAAATGGACTACATCTACAACTTGCATTTTTCATTCCACATTACAATGCTATAATTCTTTTCTCCAGTTCAGTTGTGATCTATTCTTATTTATGTCCATCCAATAATATTCCATTGTGTCAATATAGTATATCTTAATCTTTTTTTAACTTTAAAGTTTTATGATTTTTTAAAAAAAAAATCTAAGTTCTCAATCTTTGACATTTTAAAGAAACTTGACCCTAACCCATATAGGAAAAATCTGATGAAAGCCTATACTAGGAAATATTTCTAATATATGAATAGAATAATACCACTGGTGTGTTTAGGCACACAGGCAACAAATATATAACATCTCTAAGACAATAATGACTTATTTCTCAAATCAATGAACTCTTTTGCTCTTTGGAGCAGCACAACTTATTAAACAAAGTGTTCTACATTAAAGCACCTACTAAGCATGGTTAATAGAAACACATTTTTCTTTCTTTTTTTTTTTTTTTTTTACCTGAGCCATCCTGCCACCTGTTGGCAGCTCAGCAGTAGCTCAGCTCGGGCTGGGCATCAAACTGCTGTAAACACATTTTTAAAGAACTTATTCTCTAAACAGATAGTCATTATATATGCAAAGGAAGTAAATTGCTGAATGAGGTTTTACGAGTTAGTTTATGATTTCAAGATTCCTAAACTAGTCAAATCAGAAATAAATTCTCAAAGTCCATGAAAAATAAAGCATCTGACCCTAACAGTCATGAATAATTAAATATAGAAAAGAGTTCATGTAACTATACTGGTCCTAACTACTCTAAGATTTGTGGGAGGTCACATGGCTGTGTTTCCTACTTTCCACAGAGAGTAGTCTGAATAATTCAAGTGGGCATCATGTTAGTGATACTAAGAACAGAGGGTTTTCATCAGTGAATCATCCCAACCTAATTTAGATACATCTTAAATTAGTACAATGGTTTATTTATTAGGTTTATTTATTGTCAGAAAAGTCATGACACATTTTTGCAACGAGAAACATAGAAAAAATGTCACGACTTTTCCGACAACCCAATAGTATGAAAACCTAAAATGCATTTTGTGTCAGACTAATTTCTGTAAATTGTCCCGCATATCATTACTCAAGTCACAGTTCCCACAAAATATGGAAATGAGTGTACAATTTGAGACCTGTGAATGTATAAAATTATTAGTCATTTAAAATACATCACGAGCTAATAATATCAGCAGTTGCTTTCAAAATTAGGAAAAAAGAGCTCTTATTGATCTTTATCAATCACTAGTCTACCCAGTCAAGAAATGAAAATAAAAATGAAAACACCTGACAATGATGATTTTAACTGCATTTCTGTGGAACTTTGATCATTTAAAAGTGTGTATTTATCTAGAATACATAAAGCCATATACATAAGTGGAATTTGAAAATTTCAGTTTTAAAATGACATATTTAGAGATATCCATATTTGTACTGTTTTAAAAGCTATTTTAAACAAATATGTTTGGCATCATATACGCATAAAACAAATATTCTCTATACTTCTGTATTACGTTGAAGAATTAAGGCAATGGGAAAGATATGAATTTGGAATTTTCACATGAGAATGCAATCTTTTAAAAAAGGAAACATAGTCACACATCTTTTAATTAGAAATAAATGAAAAAATAAAATGTCACTATTTAAACTGAGTTCTAATTCCCATGAAGAGTGCTTCTTAGCAGATGGCAGCCCAGTGTGGGAGTTTGGTCTGCGCACGAAGACACACTGCCTTGAGCTAGAACCCTACACAGTCTGACAGTAGACGAGGTAAGAAATCCCACTATGGACTATCTTCCTCATCGAAGAAATCAGAATTATAACATATTTCATTGGGTGACAGTGGGCATAAAATTGGTTAATTTATGCAAAGCACTGTAACAATGCCAGCCACCGAGTGAATAATCAAAAAAAAAAAAAAAAGGGTTCAGTGCTTTGATTTTCAGTTTGTTAACCTATTCCTAATAACAATATATTCTATCTAAATTTAAGACCTCTATGTGACATTTCAAAATTTACTTTTCATATATTTTCATTTAAAATAAAACTTACCAAGGGAATCATTAGAGATTGCCATTCCTTTTGCTCTACTTTTCAGATGAAAACCAAAATGTCTTCTGATGTCTAAGTTTTTCAAGTAGCTGTTTTCTGTACATGAGATTGTATAGGTTTAATTCATTTTAGGGTCTCATATTAGAGAGAAATGAGAATTGACCATTTTCTTCCCTCCTCTAATTTTTTTCATTTTAATTTGGTACAATTACCACTAACACATTTGGGACTTTGTGAAACTAGATCAATAAACTGAGGGGGACTTGTATGCATTCATAAGGAAACGGGTATGCAATGTGAATTGGACTAGTATTGGCCTAGTATCATTATTTTAGTTTTCAAGTCTGGTACAATAAGACGAATCACATTTTTAGTTTAGTGTTTCTGCTAATGACTACAGAAATCACAGAGAACAGAAGCATTGAGGAAAGAGAGTCAGGAGGCTGAGCCAAGGTGTGAAAACCCTCTTCGCTTTTCTCTAAATAAATACCAGACCAACCAACTGATTAATGTAGGAAAACTTCCACAAGTCATTGGCAAAGGACATTAGCTTGAGCAACATTCTCACAGACAGCAACAAATAAACTTCTCTTGGCTCAAAATGTGCCAGGTACTAGAAGACATGAAAGCAAAACTGAAAAAACTAGTAAAGGAAATGAAACATGGAAACGTATGGTAACTAAACAATATGGGTAGTAAAAACAATGCAATCCTCAACAAGTTAGGACATTAAATTCACCAAAGACTAAATAAACATATTATTTTTTAGACTTAATACCAGAGCTGCACTTCATCAAACAAACAAACAAAAATTATACACTTAGTATATCTATTTCAAAAAAGTACTGATTTAACAAGTATGGCATTAGAATTGCAAAAACTAATCATTTCTCATTCCTCTTTGAAATTCACCATGATTGTGTCCAAGGATAAATTCTTTCATGCAAATTCCTGATGTTACGTAGGAATTTCTTACACAGCTCACACAAGGGATGTTCTAGGCTATAAAACTAATAGGCAAATTCTTGCTCCACTAAGATTTTACCTTATTTCTTTATGCATAACCTCAAAAACTCCACAAAGGACTTAACATAATTTACAGTCAGTGCAGCATACAGTAAAATAGAGTATTTTATGTAATATCTGTTTAAACATGCTAATGCTAAATCCAGGCTGTCAACTACTGACCCAGGGTACAATAACCGACTTAGAGCAATTTTTTTCTTGTCTTTCACTACAATCAACATTAATAGATAATTTATTTTGTAGTTTAAAGGTATTTCAAATGACAAAAAAGGTCTCAAAGAAAAAGTTACTAAAAATATTACAGTGGTAAAACCTGAATTACGTTATAATTAATTTTTCTTACTTTTATATGGCTTCCAAATTTTCTACAGTCATGTCTTAAGTCAAAAAAAGTCAAAATGTAGTTCACTGACCTGGAAAAATAATTCATATCCTTGTACCTCAGTATAATATTTATGCCAGACAAAAGATCTCTTTGCTAAGTACAAGATTTAAAATACTATATTTTATCTCTGTCTCAGGAAAGTGTATAAAATACCATGCAATATTTGGGTTGTTTCAGGGATCAATGCAATAACTTGAGTGAAACCAAAGATAAATATGTTATTTAGAATGTTACCCATTCCCCAATTTATATATGTAGAGTATAGGTATACAGCCTTAGTTTACTCATCTATAAATAAAGGAAGTAGCATTTATACATATCTGGTTCTCAATTTTCTATAATTTACAGGAAGTTTCTGGGTTAAACAATGATGCCACAAGTTGCTTTCTCAATGGCTTGTACCTTTCAGATAGCCTCCACACAGCATTTCTAAATCAGCCTACTTTCTTCTCCATTCCTCCTCCCATTCCCTTCTGCTATACCATCTTGCCTGCTTGTACATCTAGCCTCATATTCTGAGATGAGGAGACACAGAGTTTGAAAGAAAGCCATAAGCAAGGCCAAAATTTTATAATACTAATTAAAAAGTGAGGAAAGTGTCAAAGAACAAAGAGGAGTTTTGTTCAAGCCATGGAAAGAGAGGAGAGGAACAGGCCAAAACTTACATCATAAAATATGAATGAGATAAATTTAAACTTGGATATTTATAAATTACCAAACACCCACTTTGACCATCAAAGAATCTCAGCAAGTGTCAAGAAACATGTCAAAATCAGAATACTGTAACTTCTTTGGGAACCTTCCAAGAAAAAATAGTTACAAAATTTATGCCTCAGGAATCAGATTGATTTGTTTTTCAGTTAAACATTTAAAGTTGGGATGCCTACCAAAAATGACTTTGGATGTGTGATATATTTTTTTAAAATTGTTTTCAAAAAAGAATGGTAACAGGACATCAAAGGGCCTTTCCCCATATTCCTCTCCCTTCTACTGAGATCCAGATGTCTTGAAAAAGAGTAGTCCACAATATCTATGTTCTCATTTCCTACTCATCAATTTATTTTAGACTGGATCTTAACTTGCCTCCCCAACCTCCATTGAAACTGTTTTTCCTAAGGTCCACAGTTATCACTGTGCTAAAACCAAAAAAGAAACTAACAAAAAATCATTTTTCAATGCTTAATGTATTTGACTTCTCAACAGGTTTTAACATGATTGACTACTCCTTTCTTTCTTAAAATTCTGTATTTCCCAGGCTCCATGAATGTTACAATCACCCAACTTTCTTTTTTTCATTATTATTTATTTTTAATTAGTTTCAGGTGTACAACACAGTGCAATAGTTATACTTTTTAACCCCTCAAAGTGACAACCCCAATTCGCCACCCCACTCCTTCCCTGCCATATCATACATATCTATTACTCTTCCTCTGACTCCTTTCCACAGTATAATCCACATCCCGTGACTATCTATATATTCAATTACAGTTGGCATACAATATTATACAACCTCAGCTTCAGGTGTACAGTGCAGTGATCAAGCCTCTACTCCATCCATGAAATGGTCTCCCTAACAGGACATGTGACCATCTGGCACCCCACAAAATATTTACAGCATTATTAATTATATTCCCTGAACTGTCTTTCATATCCCTGAGGCAATATTGTAGTTGCCTATTTTTGTTGTCTAATCCCTTCTTCTTCTCCCTCATCCCCACCCCCCTCCCACCAACTTTCCTTTATTCTTTTGTTTACTTCTTTTTAGGCTTCTTTAGGGGTCTTTTTCCTCTGCCTTTCCCGTAGATGTTGGGTTTTAATTTTCTTAGGCCCTCTTCTCCTCAGTGAGCAAGTAGTATGGCCTCCAGCACACAAGCTCCTCCTGTCAGTCAGGCATCACTCTGGGGAGGGCAGGCATTCAGTGTGGAAAGGAGATGGCAGATGTAGCTTGAAAAAGCCCTAAAGTGCTACACAGAATTTATTTAGACTCTAGAGTACCCTGTCACTCCCACTTTGGGTGAGACTCTCTAGTGAGATCAAGAAAATCCTGAACTAGAATGATGACAAGGGGACTAGCCCTGGCAGTGGAAAGAAGGCATTTCCTCTTTTCAAAAAATTGTAGTAATATATATTTTTTTAACTTTAGTGTTTCAATTACATATGAATGCATTCAGCAGCCCCCAACACCCAGATATCCTAGCACTCTCCCCCAAAAAAATAGCCCCTACCAATAATTGTGTGTCATTTTAGTGCTTTTCAAAGTAATTTTAATAGTACATAAGAGTTATATATTGCATTAATTTACACATAACTACATATTAATTACTTTTATATTCTTATATTTTTACATAAATAATTTTGTACTTTCCATAACCTATTATTTCCCTTTCATTTATGTTTCAGAGACATTTCCATTTCAGTATACTCTTTTCCGCACGGCATAACTATACCATGATTCATTTTCCCTCATAATGGATATTTAAGAGTATCCAAAGTTTCCTATTATAAATAATGCTCCAATGAACATCATTGTACATAAGTCTATTTGTACCAATGCATTTTTGTAGAGCATATTCCAAGAAATTATATTACTGAGCCAAAGGAAATGTATTATACCTTTTAATGTTTAATAGGTAATACTAAATTACCTTATATTTATTAATAATGAATAGTATCATCAACAGTGAATGACTGACTGTTTTCTTGTATCAGTTATATTAATTTTTGGCAATAAGTAATATTTCATTGTTATATTAATTATTATCACAATATTACAGATGAGGAAACTAAAATTCAGAGATGCTAAGTAACTTTTCCAGGGTCACACTGTTAGCAAGCAGTACAGCTAGGGTTCAAATGAGGTTACTTTAGTTCTTCCTACAGACTTGGCTATTTTTTAATACATTTATCAAATTTATTGGAATGACATTGATTAGTAAAATTATATAGGCTTCAAGTGTACATCTCTATAATACATCATCTCTATATTACACTGTGCTTTTGAAAAAGTAGAAATGAGTAAGCCAGATGTAGAATCTACAGGACGTGTTGACTGGTAATTGCCTCACTTGTCAATTTGAATGTCAAGTCCGCAGAATATGACTAGACACAATGAAGTGTGGTCACTGACAAGATAAATGTGACATATGTTGTCAGTGAACTATCTGTGAAACAATTATGCAATCTAAAATTACAAGCAAGATAACTGGTATAAGTAATTTGATAAAAACCCTTGCTTTCTATAAATTTCAAACATTATATGCATATTAACTAGTCTCTGAATTTTTCATTAACGACATAGTTTAGAGAAATGAAACAATCTTCAGTTCTCAGGCTTTCTAGTTTTGATAACTGTTTAAAACCAGATGTCTAGAAAAGTAGTCCTCCCTATTTAACGGAATCAAAAAAAATTAAAAAAAAAAACATTCTGGAATATGTTATATGTTTTAGTAGAATCCCATATTAACACTGAGTTATAGACCAAAGGGCTTGAGAGTTTTCCCCATATCCTTCATTAATTCAAGATGCTTTTTATGATTTTGAACGTGTTCTGGAAGCTTTGTTCCCCTCTAAATCTGTACTTATATGATTATTAAGACAGTTGGTTCTCTAGCCAAAAAAATCATTCATGTCATTAGTATTGAAAGGGTAACTCAGCATCAATCATAATCATCTCAAGATATGTGGAAATCTTCATTTTTTGAAAAAAAGGACAATCTGGAAGAAAGTTATCAAACTTATAAAATATTGATAACAATAACTAATATGTATCAAGTACTTCAGTTAATCTAAACATTGAACACACCTGATATTATTCTACATTAAAATCCTGAAAGATAAATATTGTTATAGTCAATTTATAGATATATTCAAACTGATCAAATGAGCTGAATTGGGATCCAAATGCTAGTTTTGGTTTTGGTACTGGATACTTTCCACTATTCCACATTGTTAAAAGATGTAGAATGAGTTATAGCCAAAAGCATGAACTTCCAATAAATATGAATAAAAGTCTTTGAGGGATAATGGCTTTCAAAGAATTTTAGACTTTCAGAGATTTCATTTCTTAGTATTCACTTTCTTTCAATCATTTAAGACAAGAGTACTATCAAAAAAAGCAAATTCACACATTTTTTTTAACATCTAGTTTACCTATTTAAATTCATTAAAAACTACACAGAAGAAAATCCATCAAGTATATTAAAACTCACCAAGATCAGGTTGAAAACCATTTACCAAAAGTCATTCTCTGCAAAGTCACCTTAACTTAAAAGTTAATCAATTGTCTGTTCCAAGAAATTTAATTCTAAGATCAATGTGTTTGTCTAGAAAACATAGATCACACCAAATCTTAGCAATACAAACAAAGATTAAGGGAAAAAAGTTCATCCTTATGTAAACCTCATATATCTGTATTATAGTGACAGACCTAACATAGTTGAAATATTTGAATTTCTAGACTCATTTGATTTTTAAAAATTCAATATACAAACATAATTGACTGTCTTAGGAAAAAAAAAAGAAAACCACAACTTTTTCTATGCATACATAAATACTCAATATTGACAGTTTGATAGAGGATAGAATTCATTTTAAACCCTTTTACCCAGAATCTACCATTAATTACATGAACTCTTACGTCAAAGTATTTCACTTAACATTGTTTCAGGTTACTATGTCAATAAGTGAGGATGACATTTCCTTCCAACAATGTTATAGAGAATCAGAATAAAAAATATAGATGCTACATTATATATAATATAGATTATATGTCCAGTATCATGAAAACCTAGAATACTCAATCTGATTTTTTTTCCTCATACTTAATGGAAATAGCAGCTCACTTTGTCCCTTCAGCAATTAATTAAAAAAAGAGGTAAACAAATACTCACTGAGCACTAAGTGCCAAACACTGTCATAGGCTTTTCAACACAGTTCCCACCCTACGGAATCTTAAAGTATATGCCTGTATTATGCTTATAAATCTACAAGCAGAGAAAAAATAACATATTTCTGCAAAATCAATAAATTTCCCCCAGGAAAAAAAAAAAAAGGAAAATGTACAAATAAAGTAGGGTATTTAAGGGAATCACAAAATCAAAATACATTAAAATGTACTAAATATTTTTGCTACTTTTATAAACCAATACAATCTTAAACTTTATTTGCTACAGTATTAACTGAATGCTCTAAAACAAATAGAAACTTTATATTATGATAGCCATAAAATGTACTAACATATCAATAAAAAGCATAAAGTTTGCTAAAAGAAAATAGAATATTTTATTTTAAATTGACCAAGACATTTGAATTTGGTATGAATAAGAAAATTGCATTGCTATTTTAAATATTATTGACTTTGGCTTTTTCTAAAACAAACTTGATCATTGCATATCAAAGTCTTTTGCAAATACAACCCATCTTTACAGTGTTTATAACAATGTTTGCTCATGAAAAATGAGGTTTTAAAGATAATCTAAATTAAATTTAAATTGGAATATTCAATAAGCATAATTTAGAATATTTTAGCAATAAATTTCTATTTCTTATTTTAAAGTAAAATTTCATAACACTTTTAAAATGCAGAAGATAAAGTTAACTTTAAATTAGCTATGAATGTGCACATATGGAACTTTTAAAAACTGGAATAAATCTTTAGTACTAAGTACGAAACTTTATTATATTAGGTACATAAAAGAGAATAGGCAATTATAGGTTCAGCATTCTTTTCAACTTCATATGCCCATCTGGTAAAACAAAAATGTTATTAGTGATGAGGAAAAAAAGAGTTACTAAAAGTAAGCCAGAAGGCCTGCATCCTCTCCCCAATAACCACCCAGGCTCATCCCCTAGATACCAATTAAGCTGTCCAAACAGCTCTAAAAAGGGGAGATACAACCCCCATCTGGATTTAGCTGGTTCCTACACATGTGCAAACTGCTGGAGCCTAGCTGCTATCTAAAATGAACATTAAGCATTGCCCCCTGCCCCATGGGTTTTTCTGTATGCATTCTGGGCAAGAACATGAACAGAAAGAAACTAGTTATATAATCAACATATGTCAATCAAATGACCTCAATCTATACATCACATCTTCTACTGTAAAAAAATTTACCCACCCTTTCCTATATAAGAAAACACTAACCTACTGTTAGGTACAGTTTTCTGCCCCCATCAACTTCTATGCTGGTGTCCTTTGTGTTGAATAAAACTTTCCTTGCTCTCATACTTTTCTGAGTCTTGTGAATTCTTTCACCTTTTGTGAACAACCAGGGGTTAATTCCAATGACAAAACAACTACCTCATATGAAAATCAAAAATGAAAAATATCATATATCAACAAAGCTCAATGAAAAGTGAATAGAATCCCCCAAAGTGTACATATTTCTGTTTCATTTGTTTAGTCATTCATTTTACATTAAGTCAACAAATATTTATTGAGCATCTACTATGTGTCCAGCACTATGGGAGGCATTGGAAACAGATGGTTAAAAAGTTAGACACCTCTGACATTGTGAAACTTATCATCTAGTGAAGGAGGTACAGATTGAATAAGCAAATAGAAAGATGAGTATAAAATCCCAGCTTATGCTAATGTCTATAAAGGTTAAAAAAAAAAGTATGGGGAGAAAGAACAAAAGGGATAGCTTTCTAAAAAATTAGCTTGCTCAAGGAAGCAGATTACTGGAGAAAGGAAAGTGAATAAAAGAGAACCCACTAAAGAAAGAACTGGACATATGAAAGCTTTGGAGTGCAAAGGAATTTAGTGTGTTTCAAAAGACCAGAGAAGCTGGAACAGAGTGAGAAGGGCAGAGTAAATGAGAGTGAACTAGATCTATTAAGCCTCATGAAAATTGTGCATTTTTTACTTTAATTAGTTTTAGCCTACTTAGTATCTTCTCACAAGCATAAGACCAGGAAGCATCAGGTAACAAAGCTATTTCTCAAATCATGATTGAAGCTATTTCAAAGGTTTATTTGATCAAAACCTTCTGTTATCAGCTGAACTGAGTAAATAATATATGGGCCTAAAATAGAAGTGATCTTCAGGCTCAGGATAACCACAGACTTTTGGAAATTGAATGTATACTCTAACTCATTATTTGGGGACTACTGTTGGTAAATGACCACTTAAACTTCAAAAAAATCCAAAAATGTACATTTCCCCATTACATTTGGAAGCAATAAATTATATTTCATGCGTGTTTATTCTCCAAACTTGGTTACTTTAAAAGGCACAGATTTTGTTTTTCTTGAGCACTAAAAATAAAGCATTTTTCTAGATGCCAAGTCAATCCTTGTTGGCAAAATACATACTGTGCATAGTGTTTGTACAATTTGTAATTATAAACTGACACCCACTGACAACACAGAATAGCTTCTACCGCAGAACGTAGTTATGAATATTGAAGACCAATGTCCAATCCCATAAGGCATGTCATTAACTTTCATTACTACTAATAGGAGTTATGGGCATCCTTCCAAAGTCAATCTCAGGCATTGTGTCACATCACTGCTCCTAAAAAGGTTTATTTTCAGGTTGGATATTTTTGCCCATACAGGCATTTTGCTATTTTATTTTCCTCCTTAGAAAACTCCGAATACACAAAATACCAGCACATACCTTTTCCTTTTACATTCTATTTTCCCTCTTAGTCAGTATATAATTTGGGAAGGAAAATAAAATCAATGTAAATATTCACCTAGAAAAATATTATGTAAAAAATAATAACAGTAACATATTCTTATAACACAACCCAGTGTTGGTAAATGAAATGTACATTCCTATGTACCCTGTTTGAGGTATGCACTACTACAACCTTTATGGTAATCTGGCAGTGTGAAACATTAAAAACATTCCAACCTTTTATTCCATAATACCACATTAAAATATCTGAAATAATGAAATAATCTGAAATAATGAAATAATCTGAAATCTGTATGTCCCCAAGAATTCAAACATCTTGGGGGAAGTCAATAAACTTTCCATAATGCATGGAAAGCATTCCAATCTTACCTGCATCTTAAAGGCTAAATGACACAATTGATAAGTTGAAATTTAGATAAATAGGTAGATTGGTAGGTAGGTAGGTAGGTAGGTAGACGGTAAATATATAGATAATAGATTATATAACATACAGTGCATACAAATATATTAATATAAGTTTATATGTTGTATATAATGTTAATAGATAAAATAGAAAAATGTCTGAAGAGGGTCCATAACAAATTGACAATCTCTAAATGAAGAAATTACAGATAATTTTATTTATTTATAGTGTACATGTATTTACATGGTATTACACAAGATAGAATATTACTTGTTTGTAAATGCATTAAGATGTATATTTATTATGAAGTATATAATTTGGTATACCAAATTCTCTGTAATGAATACTTATTAGTTTATAAAAAGTATAATCAATAGAAGCAATACCTTTTAAAGTTTTTAATCCTCAGAGGTTCTAATATGTAAAGAATTCTCTCACACGAGGAAGAACTGCAACCTGCTCAAGCTCCCTGGCTGGACTTCCGCTTCCCCTGCAGATCTACTCTGTCCATTTTCTCCTATGTACTGGATTTTGCCATGTATAATGTACACTTTTTTGCCCAAATTTGTGAGGGAAAAATAAGGATGTGCATTATGCATAGGTAGTACTAACTCCCTACCTATATAAATGTTTGTAATTCTTTTATTTATGCTTATGAGTTAAAAGTGTAACTCTAGAAATCAATAATGATATCTATATGCAAAATAATACTACAGAATATGATAATTGGTTTTGTAGAACTTACAATGAACTTGCAGTGACGAAGAGTTCTTGGCCTTCTATGATGCATAAATATCGTAAATTTGTTACTGGTTCATAAAACTTCCTTTTCTTGTATCTGTTTTTGTATTTTGTAATTATTTGTTAAATAAAACTTCTTGTACCATAATATGTTAAAAAATAAATGCTAAAATTCCTTTATAATACAAAAAGCAAGTACCTAAATGTAAACAAATAAAAATTTGAATTAAATAATTAAAACAAAAGATTTTCTTCCCTGAAAGTTTGGGCCAAAATCGTGGGTATGCATTATACACAGCAAAATATGGTACTTATTTCTCTTTCTTAGTTACCCTAGAATTTAGAGAAAATACATTTAACTTAACGTAATCTAATTTAATCAAAAGAATGCAAAGATAACAGGATACTTTAATTCCAATCACTATCCTTCAGATCTATTTGCTACTTCTGTCTACCATTTTAGTTTTTGCTTATAACTTTACATATCTATCAGTATTATTTTATACAATGCATGATTATTTATATTTACACATATGTTAATCAATTTCTTTGATAATTCATTTTTGCACCCTTGACCTCACTTCATCTCTTTTTTCTGCTTCCTAAATTACATTGATTAAAGTAATAATTAAGTTAATTTAGTGATGATTCATTGGTTAGTAGACATTTTTGATTTTTGTGGTCTGAGAATGTATTTTTTTGCTTATGTTTTTGAAAACTAATGTTGCTGTTCATATAATTCTACGTTGATAGTTATTATCTCTTAGAAATCTGATATCATTTCACTAACTTCTGGTTTCCATTGTTTCCATTAAGTAATTAGTTATCAGTCCAATTGTGTTCTTTTGTAGGCAATTTTCTTAGGTTGCTCCTAAGATTTTTGTCTGTCCTTGATATTGTGAAGCTTTGTTGCAATATAAATTTCTAATTAGGTATGAATTTCTAATTAGATTTGTTGGATTTCCTGAATCTGAGGATTCGTGTCTTTATTATTTCCAGAAACCTCTTAGCCATTACCTCTTTGACTATTGCTTTTCTATTTTCTCTAATCTCGCCTTCTAAAAGCTTGATTAAATGTATATTATGCCTTCTTACTCTATCTTCTTTTATCTAAAATTTTTCTATCTCTTTTGTGTCTGTGCTACATTCTGGATAATTCCACATATGTTTTAGTTCACTAATTCTCTTAGCTGTATCTAATATAAACTCATCTATTGTACTTCTAATTTCAATAATTACATACATAGTATACATTTATATAAATATATTTTTTCTTCAGATAAACATACGTATTTTATTTCAAGGAGTTCTATCTAATTCTTTTTTCAAATCTCCTAGGTTATTTTTGATAGTCTTATTTCTTTTCTTGTTCCTTTGCTAAGGCACTATTCCCCCTGTTTTATTTCTATTAGTATTATAGTAAATGCATTTGCTTTTTGAATATGATAATTGTAATATTCCTAGTATCTGAAAGTCTGATTTTAGAATTTGTTTTCTCTGCTGTCTCCAGTGATACTTGTCTTACCATATACTTGGGTTTTTGTTGTTGTTGCTGTTGTTTTGTGTGTGTGTGTGTTTGTGTGAGAGTTATCTGGTGAAGTTATCCAAGGGAATCATCAGTCTTTAAAGTACATTACTCTGGGGCTTACTGCAGATTATCCAATTCCAGGTCTGGGGCAGGCAAAGTACAAGTACAGCTAGGACATCTTGTGCTCTACAGAAAGGATGCCCTGAAAAACAAATGAGGGCATGTCAACAAGATATAAGAGACAGCTTAGGACAGTGTGGCCTCCAAATGAATAATAACTGTAATTTATTACAACTCAAGGAATAATTTTTGTTTTAATGAGTCCATAGTAATACTCAGGAGATAGAAAAAGGAAGGATGAGAGACTCATTTGCCCTTATTGTAAGTGACTGTTATGCCAATAACTTTCTCTGAGAACTGACAATTGATGGAAAAAATAATCATTTACCCATTAGAAGAAACTACAGTTCATTCCCAGTTGATGCAGAAAAAGTCATCATAACAGAAAAACATCAGCTAATAAATGTGAAATATCAGCTAATATATATCAACTCTCAAAGTAATTGATTCAGCTAGTATCATTACAGGACGCTGCACCTAACGGGTGAAAAGTTAACTGGAAGCAAGATATTCAACTATGGGCAAAGTACCACTAAAAGGATAATTTACTAATGGCAAAGGAAAAAAATAAATACAGTTATGGGCCGGGCGAGTGGCGTGGTGGTTAAGTGCTGGATTTGGAAGCCAGTGGCCCCAGTTTGGTCCCACATATGAGGGCCAGTGACACTACCCTCAAAAAAATAAAATAAAATAAACATAAGAACAGTTATAAGAATACCTGGTAATCACCACCTTAACCAAGTGATCAAGCTTAGCCTCACTAACAGTGCAACATCCTAACTTTCTGCACCTCCTGGTAAGATGTAATACAAAGTATAATACATAATAGAAAAAAATCCTTCCAAAAAAGGTTAAACTTAACCTAATAAGCATTTAAAACTTTCAATTAATATGTGTGTGTGTGTGTGTGTGTGTGTGTGTGTGTGTGTAACCTATGTGTGTGAAATCTGAATAAAGACTAGGCATGAGATGATATTAAGGAATTATTCATTATCTTAGGAGTGATGAAGATAATACTGTTGTATCTAAGCAAGTACTTTTAGAGATATATGCTGAAATAAGTATGGGTAAGGCATCATGATCTCTGCAACTTACATTCAAATGGTTCAATAAATGATGGAAAGGTAGAGGCAGAGATAAGACGCAGATTTAAAGTAAATTTAGGGCTGGCCGAGTGGCGTGGTGGTTAAGCGCTGGCTTGGGAAGCCAGCGGCCCCGGTTTGGTCCCACATATGAGGGCCAGTGACACTGCCCTCAAAAAAACAAACAAACAAATAAAGTAAATTTAGCAAAATGCTGACAATTGCTGATTCTAAGAGGTGGATATATGGGTTTCGGTGTACTACTCTTTCATTATTATATGTTTGAATTTTTCATAATCAAAAGAGTTGGAAGCATTCAAAAAATTGAAATGCATCCCTCTAGAGCAGGTTTGTGTTTACTTTTACTTTTGTCACGAGTCTGGGGACCAACCTAAGACAACTTGACTGTTTTTTTTGGACTTGGCATTTCTCAGGCTGCCCATACTGGCAGTGTAAATCCTAGCCCCAAATGGGTGTGAGATTTCTTTTTCTCCTTTCATCTAGAAACAAGGTCTAGAATGACAGACAAACACATTTCTGTATATGGAAAGTAGTGTTGTTCCCTCTTCTTGTTCTTTTCCTCATAAACTCACTGACAGAGTCACTTGGGGGGGAAGGAGGGGTCTCATTTTCCATCCAGCCTCCATCTGGCTAAGGTCTAGCTCTGTCCCTGACCTTCACACATGTGGATCATAGAAACTAAAGGGTCATCAAGAAGTGACAGACCTCTCTGGATGCCAACTTTCTCAGTTTCTGACCTCTGAAGAGTTCTCTTACTTTTTCATAAAATCAGTCATACTTTTAAAAATATACAAGTATGTATTTGGGGTGTGTGTATATGTGCCTATATTTTCTCCATCAGAAATTTCACTATATCACTGGAAATGAAATGAGGATTCAATTAACTTTTCATGAGAAGCACTTAACATAGTGCCTATATTATATTATGATAAGGATTTTCTGGTTATTGTTGCTTTTGTCATTGTGATCACTTCCCTAAGGCTGCTGTGCTATAGTTTCACAACTCTCCTTGTTGGTAGAGTTACATGGCAAGTGGGCAAATATCAACAAGGAGAAGTACACCTAATGACCTTAAAAATAAACTGTTAAAATAAATGTGACCATGATTTCCTTTATCAAAATTTACCTTATAATAATACTTCTATTCAAGACTAACAGAACATTTGTGTCTCCCTCCTGTTCATACATTGAAGCCCTAATTCCCAATACGATGCTATCTGGCTATATGATATGGGACCCTGGGGAGACAATTAGGTTTCAGATGGGGTCATGAGGATAGGCCCCTATTATGGGATTAGTGACCTCATAAAAAAAGGATGAGAGACCCGAGCACTCTCTCGCAACGCCTCCATGTGAAGACACTGTGGGAAGATGGCTGTCTATAAGCCAGGAATGGGCTTTCATCCAGAACTAAATCTGCCTTGATCTTGGCCTTCTCAGTATTCAGAACTGTGAGAAATAAACATCTGTTGTTAAGCCACTCAATCTACGGTCTTTTGTTATGGCGGCCCAAACTGACAAATGTAAAATACTAATTTCTCAGCACAGCTACAGTCCCGATCCACCATGATGCCTTCCTTAACCATGACTGCCTCCTCTGAGCCCCTACAGCAATCCTTCTCAGTACCTTACCCCTTCATGGGTTCAGGTTCATGTGGACGTTAAGAGCACAAGCTGTATAGTCAGAATGCCTGGGGTTTGACTCTCTCACCAACATGTGTCGGCCATATAACTTTGGAGATGCTTCTTAAATTTTCTAATCTGTGTTTCTCACCTGCAACCTAGAGGTATCAGTAGCCCCACTTCATAGGACTATTTTGATTACTGAGTGAAATGACCCATTAAATATGTTTAGCATAGCACATAGCATGTAGTATGTTCTAAATATATTATTATCTGATGCTGTTTTTTGTTAGTTATCTCTGTAAACATCTATGTTTCATCCTTCCATGCTGAGCAGAAGTTCCTTGTAAGTAAAGACCATGCTGCTATTGTTCCATGCCACTTCATGGGGCTGGCATGTCGCCGAGCATAATCTGATTAAGTCATATTTGTATTCGGGTAACAGCTACAGTCATTTAAGAACATCACTACCATTTTATCATTTTCCTTCCCCTAATAACTATAATATAATTCTTTCAGAAGAAAAAAATGTACTTTCAAAATTGATAAAATATACTTTTGGTAGCATCTTCATTTAGAGAGCACTCTCTAATGACAGGATTTCATAATCCATAACACCTGTCAGAGAAGTATTGATGGATACTCCGGCTTATCTGGAATCTTATAAATCATATCACATACTAAGAAAATGAGAATTCTATAGAAGAGTACCACATGCCTGGTGAAACCTAGCTAGTTCTTTGAACAGCCCCTAAGAAGATTTCTTTGACTTCAACAGTTTAATTACAAAAAATAATAAATTGCTAAACTTCCCCCCAAAAAATCAAACACTATGTTATCATAATAGATGGTGATTTCACAAATTCAGCTCCTACAGAAGTGCTTCAAAATACCACCATATTTTAAAAAAGGAAAAAAAATGAATAAATAAGAATTGGGAGAATAAGAATGCCAATTAGAATTTACTTACGTTTTAAATAAACATATTTCTACAGAAGAATAATCAACTGGCCTCCAGACTCCTATTAGGGTGTCACCACGGAATATAGTGTCCTACTTCAACTTTTCATGGGTCTCCAGCTACAATAGCTTAATGAAAAATATTGTCTGTCTGGGATGACTTCCATGGTGATTTTTACTCCTATAATGATAGCAAATCGTGTATCACATCCTTATGCAAGTAGGCCACACTCTTCCCTGAGTATTTATGACATTTCTGCAATACACATGGGGCACCACAGTTGAATGGGGGTATGCTATGTGTAGGTTTATGTTCAAAATCGAATCTAGTGGTCATCGTATTCAAAAGAGAAAAATTTTTAGAATTCTAATTAAAATGTCAATGTTCAACTCTATCATTATTTAAGACAAATATATTTTAAGCGAATTGAATTATTTTTCTAAAAAAAAAAATCACCTGTTGAAATACTATATAGTTTCTTTCCTATAGCTTTCCAGTTCTTGCCCTACCTCTCAGCATTATAAAGAAAACTCCATTAAATATATTTACATATGCTCTATAATATAATTTCATACCCTACTGAAAAAGTAAACCCACCTATTATTAGGAAAATCATTTTGAAAACTAATCAATAGCATCACCGAAAACAAACAAACAAACAAAAAAGTGTTGTTTCTCTGTGTGAATGTGAGAACCTAAATAAAAGAATTTAGACATCATTTGGTCTGATCACTTTTGGATGAGGAAAGATGAGCCCATAGAAGAAAAGCGGCTTTTAAGTCGCATATGGTAAAACCAAAATTAGAATACAGGTTCCCCCAAAACTAACAGAGATATTCATTCAACAACAAATATACTCACTGAAACAAGCCCTAAAATGAAAAGGATAATTCTCTAAACAATATCACAGATTAGTCTCACACCCAAATCACCTCTACCACCTGCGTGAGAAAATATAACAAGTTGTTCCTACTATAACAACAGGCACTGTTTTCTTCTGTTGATAAAAATATTTCCCCCACAGAATTAAATCAAAAGCTTTCTAAAAATCACAACCCATGACCTATTTCACATCCTCTACCTACCTGGCCTGTCCATAGATTTCATTAACTCTCAGGCTCACAGACATGGAAGTTATACTTCGACTATTGAAGGGAACGTTTAAGCTTCTCGTAAACACTCTTTATATTCTTCAATAACATTTAGTCAGGACACTTTGGTTAAATACAGGCCAGGGTGATTATAAGGAGACTAGAAGATACTAAAAAATATTAGAATCACTAATGATGCTTAAAACATTTTAATACTCATGTCTATGTACAGCTCCCTTATATTAAGTTTCCAAATACAGTCTCAATAGAAAGAAGGGAAAAGAGGAGAATGTATATCTTTATAACTGACATCTATTTTAATCAAAAACCAAAAGGATTATAGTTTGTATGTTTTAACTTCAGGAAGATTAGAGTGCTTTTACATTTCTGTGATGAAAAACAAAAGTACAAATTTTCCTCTTAATAGATAGCGTTTCTCTTACTGACTACAGAAATGAAAAGGTAATGCTTATTCAGTGTTAGTGTGTCATCTCCTACATAACTCTGAAGAAGAATTCTCCCTTATTTTGTTATTCCTGTACTGCAAGACCGACTCCTAAAAGCAAAGATTTCTGTCTTTCTTATTTAATGCTTTGTCCTCAGCACATAGAGCATAATATAGTATAACGATCATGTAGGATTAATAAATATTTTCTGAGTGAACAAATGAATATTACAAAACAACAGGGGGGCTAAATGTGTAAGTTACATGACATTGTTCCTATATGTAAGTCACATTACATCTATTACTATGTAGGTCACGCTGTATTTGTCAGCAGTTTATGTTTTGCATATTGATGTTTTTCTTATTTTATAAGATGGCTGCCAAAGCTCTTTGTCAAAAGATTATAGAACAACAGTGGTCCCATACAAATGAAAAATAGTGACAATTTCCATTCACACACACCATCTCCTTTTATTTTTATAATAATGTTATGGTCATGGTAGGACTGATATTATTACCACGAGTTTATAATGAACTGAGACTTGGGAGGAAAGGAGGCATCTGCAAGGTTGTAAGGTTGATCAGAAGCAGCGTCTGCCAGAATGGTCAGTGTTTTGGATCTTTCAGGCCAGTGTTGATTTCCATGAAACACTCTGGATCTTTCCCTGTTTTGCAGCAAAAAATGATCTGGCATATTTTAACCCCATTTGGACTACAACATTCCTGGACATTAAACACTACTACATTGTTATTGTAGTAATATATTAAATATTACTTATCGATATTTTAATTACATTAAAACATTACTAAACATCTGGGAAAAAATGACTTTATCGGCACAGGAGACTGACTCTACACAAAGGCAGAGTAAGCAGTTCTCTGTAAGCACAGATTGAGAAGCAGGATCAGCCCTTCTTCCCCTCAAATTTTCCCTCTATGAAACTCCTTGAAAAAAGGAGATGGTATCAGTTAAAGACAAGCTTTGCCTGCTCAATAATGGTCAGGGTGCCTGATTTCAAAGTCTAGTGCACTAATATCACATATCTTCCCAGAATATTTAGAGACATAATCTCATTTCACATAATGACATCCTTCTCAGGACTCTGTGGTATTACATATACCTGCTCCCTGACAGAGGCATCAGTAAATTAAATTACTTGACAATTACTACAAAGAATCTTATGCATACAAGAATTAAAAGTGGATCTCCTAAGTATAAACTCTGGCTCTTACTCTTTTTGACAGTTGCATATTTACCAGAGGGAGCTCCATTCTGATTTACTACTGTCAAAACATGGAAATAGATTTGATGGAATTAATTTCTGAAGACTGCTTTTAGATTCAATAAACAACGGTGCAAGCAAAGAGCTAACAGATCATTGAGATTCTGTCCCAATCTGGTCTTCCTTGACCCACCGAAGAGTTAGTCAAGGTGGCTCTAATGTTTAAAAGTAAATAAACACAGAAGTATATCCTGGGCACTCTGCCTCATGGCAGTTCCTTGCTTAAATGCCTTAGTGACATTTTCTCACCTGTAGCTTGGAGTGAAACCCCTTTAATTTGGTAAGCTTTCCAGAATCTGCCTGCTTACCTGCCACTTCTCAAAATTCCATTTCCATCAAGCTATCTAACAGTAATCTTAGGGACACCCCACAAGGAAGCCAGCCTCATAAACACTCAGTCACTATTGATCCACAGACTTCTTTCCCAGACACCCACTCAAAGTGAAAATACCCCTTGGTGGCATAACTTCTCCTTCCACTTCCACTCCTTCCATTTTTTTAAAAATTTATTTACCTAAATTTTACATGTTTAAAAATTCTAGGGAGAAGACTAAAACCACTAGGGCATGGTCTTCCCCAGGTAACGTTTCTCCCAGAGAAAACCTTGATATAATGAGGCCCAGCAATAGTCACCAATTGCATTCTAAAAGGCTGATAGACTTCATTTCATAGAATCATAAAAGAGCATAACTAAAAATCATAACTAGAAATCAATGAATAATGCTTTATATACATATCACTAGCCCCCTCCCCAAAAAGTAAAGCTATTTAGCTAAATACAAAAGTACATTTTCTACCAATGAGGAAAAATGGCAGCATAAATTGAAAATATAAAGCTCCTTTGATTGCATAATATAGTTCGAAAGAGCTATAGCTTTTCTTTGCCTATTATGCAGAAATATAACTGCAATTGTGTTCTTTTTCTAAAACAAATATTCACATTAAAGACTTTCATTTTATATTCATGTTTTGTCATCTAAGTATATTTCAATATAATTGTCCTTATATTTATAAAACCACCCTGACTGTTATAATCAAATCTACTAATATTTATGGTGCAAATCCTTCTTTAAATTCCATAAGAATGACTTTTTAGAATTAATGACTGAAACAAAATGATTAACACACAAAGTTATCACCATATTTCATACAAATATCACAGAGCAAGTTCTCCAAAAATGTCACAAGTGTATTTTGTACCTAATGATTTAGGTTTTTAAAGTGACACGAAATTCCCATAAAAGGAAAATATAGCTGCTTGAAAGATTAAAGGAAAAAATGCTGATCATTCAAATTAGTTTGTTATGCCTAAAAATAATTAAATATAAGGCAATGCAAAAAGAATACCAGAGGTCATACATCTTGCATCACATCTCTCCTCAGCCACTAACCAGCTGTTGATCACAGGAAAATCATTTAACCTCTAAGGAACTTGAATGTTCTCATCTACAAAATAAAGAAACTGAATCATCTCATTGCTAAGGTACCCTCAAAATATATTATTCTAAAACTATAAGTTGCTTATATAATTTAGTACATGGATATTTAGACCTATTCATTTTGCTGAAGCAAATGATCTGCGTTTAGTCAAGCTTGTTGTTATCACACTATGTAAAGTCAAGGGTATTTGATGCTATTTAGTTTTCCTGATAGGAGAAATGTGTTTCAATTGAATTATAACATGCTTCTGCAGCCTGATTCCTGCAAGACGGCAGCAGCCTGCTGTCTGAAAGCTATGCCAATAAAGTGACAAATGTTTCCAGTGATTGAGTTAGTTGTCAATAATAGAAGAAGCATTTTGAACTCATAAATTCCGTACCTATAATTTCTCACTTGTTTAAAAATATATAATCAATTTAAGCGCTGAAATATAACAGAAGTAGTTGAGAAAAACCAGTAGCACATTTTCTAGGTTAAAGAAATACATTTTACCTCAGACTTCTCTGATGCCTGAGAAAAGTGCCAATAAAAAATAATAATAATAAATCATTATTATTATTATTAAGGCTTTCACTGTCCCTTTGAGACAGTTGCTTGAATATCATCTTAATATTACCTAACTAGACATTATTTCCTCACATCAAAGGCATATTGGAAATATCATGTATGTATATGTATATATATATATATATGCATATGTACATACATTTTTAATGTCATAGCAATGACATTAGCAAACTTTCAAAATAGAATGTATTTAAAGTTATTTTAAAAATCTGATAGGATTCCCAAGACAATCTTTTCAGAAAACACAATGAAGGATAACATGCTAAAGCAGTAATATTCAGTCCATAGTAGGTCTTTGGAGAAATATTCAATGTTCTCTTCAGCTTTCACTGAAAAATGATATAAACAAACCACAAGCAACAAGATAGTTTCCCCCCTGGAAGTGGATGGTTATAGATGTATTAAGGAGTATAACATATGCTATTAAATATGGATGCTGAATAATTCATATGTGCTATCAAAAGAGCAAAGCAACTGGGATTAATATCTGCTCTGCTAAAATTCTCATTTCATCCTTTGTTGTCTTTTGCAATCAGTAGGCTCATGGAATAGCTGGTGTAAATGAAAATAAAGTTGACTGCAAAGTTATAAAAAATAAACAAATTAAACTCAGGTTATAAGCCAAGGCTGACACATTTCGCTTTACTTGAAAAAGTCTACAAAACACTCTAAATACCTTCCCAGTGTTTCTCATTATAATCTAAGTAATGTGTTGGCAAAATGTCCATATTCATTTCCTATTTTAAATAATTCTTTGGTTGAGAAAGAGGGAAAGTAGACCAACAAAATTAACACAGAGAAATAGTAGAAGAAGCAGTCATATAAACTATAGCAGTTATATAGGGTTTTTAAAGATGATTCTTGAAAGCTGACATTCTGTTTAAAAGACATATCTGGATAAGCAAGATATGGTTCAGGAAAACATCTAGACTGGTATGAGCTCAAGAGGGTTGGAAATGGCATTTCTGTACCCACTGCTAATAGTACTGCTGAAGGTCTGAAAGAGGCCAAAGTTGCTTGTTTAATAAATGTACTATGATAGTAAAAGTCACTGTAAGTTATGACATTGCCCTTTGCCCAGCATAAACTTTATCACAATGAAAACCCTGAGTAGGACAGGTCTCAAAGAGTAGAAGTCCATAAAAAAGGAAAAAAAAAAATTGAATGCCACTATAAACTCTGCAATGTTTTAAGATCTATGAAAAAAACAAAATGAAATATAAAAATCATGACTACGGCTTTTGAAAGACACACATAAAAGAACACTATAAGACAATAATATGATTCATTTCTGAGCATATTTTTACATTTTTATAGCACACGGGTAACATAAAAAATTACACACTGGACGTAAATAACTGTTAAAGCTACTAAATACAAAATTATTAGTTTCACACTGCACAATTTGTAAAAATAACAAGCAAAAACATTGAAAAATAGCTTTATACAGTTGTAGATAATGACGAAGATGATTATAAAGTTCTGCTTTCCCATCATCACTTCTCATTTTCACTGGGTCCCTAAGTTATATTGAGTCAACCATCCCATTCCTCACTTCTCCATTCCCACTCCCACTACTTTGTCCAGGCCTCCTCTTTATTATCTGGATTTATTATCAAGTTAAGAGAGATCTTAACATGTTTCTCACTTTGTTTCTGTATTTCAAATCTATAAAGCCCACCTAGCCTCAACTCACACACACATACCTCTCACATTCCCATTCCAGAGTGATCTTCCTAAAATGTAAATCTGACACCCTTTGCTCAAAACCTTTCAAAGATTTTCCATAACTTTTATGCTATCAGTCACAGTCCTTGGTTTAAATCATAAAGCCTTTTCTGATCTCATTCCTGCCTATCTCTGTAGCCTCATCTTTAGCTCTGGTCTCACGTATTTTATTTTCTCTAGGCAAACTGAATCACTTAATGTGCCCTGAAAACTCAGGTCTGTGTCCCACATCATGGCCAAAATGATTTCTCTGAATGAAAATACCTTTTCCTCTTGTCCCATTCACAACAGAATATCCTTTATCTTTTTAGCTAACATCACTTGCTTTGGGAAGGCTGAACTTCCCAGTCCGTTGTGGATCTCCATCTTTTGTACCTTATTTCACACAGGGCAGCATATCCAAACCAGAGCTGTATCACTGATAACCCCTGTCTTACCTATTGATAAAGTTGGGAAATCCATCAAGAAGAAGGAGCATGATTCCTTCTATTTTTGCAGTGTTAAGCACAGGCCTAACAATAGTAGGCACTCAATAAATGTTTGTTATATGAATGAATATGAAGGAGAAAATTTCATTTACTGAAGGAAATAAAAATATTAGAACTATGGCATCACTAGTGTACATAATAATTGATGGCATATGTCTGTACTCATTCACTGACTAAATCCAAAACCAAGTACTTCTACATGAGAAAATGTTTTTTAATATTTTTTGGGTTAATCTTGGTCACTTTAAGTCAAAGAAATAAAATTGTATTTACCTGAAAATATTACATATGTAACACTCAAAAATAATCTGGAATTGTTTTCCCAATTGGTACAAGTAATTACAAACTTTAAATGAACAGTCAATAATTTTTAAATAAATTATAATGAAGAAGTGTTATGAATGTTGTCTTCTTATAAGTAATGTCTTATAAAGTATACTTCTACCAATAGCCAGAGACATATCTCTATATCTCCAAGGATACACTCCAAGCTTTCACAGGTAGGATGGAAACTAATTAATTAATTGATAATTATGAGCCTAATGATAGCAAAATATGAAAATTCCTCTGAGACCTGTTTAGAGTGTATTGAGTGGCAAAAATAGTCATCTGCATTGATTCCAAACACCAGAAACAGCCTATACATGCCCTTTCCAAAAAAAAACCAAAGAAAAAAAAAAAACCATGAGGTTTCAAAAATTATGCTATTAGCTTCTAGTGCCAACTAAAGAGAGTCCCTGAAAAATATAAGGATAACATGTTTCCTCAGTTATATTTAAAAAAACGAACATGTCATTAAGTTTATTTTTTAATTACATGAACTTTAGAGTAAAATGAATCAGGCACAGAGTTATTTTGACATCAAAATTATCCCTGGAATTAAAAATAGGCTTATTTTCTGATTTCCAAAATACATTTCCATAGAGAGTCATTTTAGGTTTGCCTATGTCATTCCTATTTTCAACATACTATTCATAGTCGGCTTTCCTTACATGACATAATTGCGTTATACTCAGGCTTTTAACTGCTTTCAAGTTATTTATTTATTTATTTTTTGAGGGCAGTATCACTGGCCCTCATATGTGGGACCCGAACTGGGGCCGCTGGCTTTCCAAGCCAGCGCTTAACCACCACACCACTCGGCCGGCCCTGCTTTCAAGTTCTCAATAATTTATTCCATATTTATTTACCATGTCTGTAATTAAAGAACACATCTATTTTTTTTAATAGGCTAATATTTTTAAGAGTAACAAAGTGACTGAGGGCAAAACAAAAGAAGGGACTTTTGACCAGGACACTTTATATTAATTTCAGTATTTTTTAACCATCTAGTATGATCCATTTGGCAATTTGCAAAGAAAATTCTTAGTAACAACATAAAAATAAATAAATAAATAGCATGCTATCTTAATAGCTGGCACAAAAATTTCCATTAGGGAGGAAACTTTCTTTTCTGGGAAAATACGTTACCAGGTAGAAAGCAGAGATGGAAGCCAAAGCAACAAAGTAACAGTGAAGCTTTGTAGGAGGTAGGAAAATGAGATTTGTTTTCCTCTTGGCTAAAGAGAAAGAGAACCTTAGTAAGGATGATAAGAGGAAAGGGGAACCAGAAGAATGCTATGAAGTTGAGGACAAGAAAATTCCTGAGACATATTATTGTAATAACAAGATTGACTTAAGTTCCAATTCAAAGGCAATTGCATTGATGTGATATAACCTCCTCCCCAACATGCTCCCCTAAAATCATCATTCAAGTTTATTGCTCTTGAGAATAATTGGTCTAAAGGGTTGTTTTGTGGACACTGACAAAGAGGCTTGGTTTCTCCTGTTAGTTGATGTTTTTCAGAACAGAAACTTCTCCAGAATAAGCAGAAATCCTTCTGTGGGATGACCTGGAGCATACAACCTTTCTTCTCATTACAAACGTTTGTAAAGTTTCAAAAACTGTAGGGGGGCATTGTGCCTGCCTGGAGTCTTGTAGGGGAGGATGAAGCCAGTGTCACAAGGATTTTCTGCTGCTCTCTGTGTTGCTTTTTGAGTTTAGTAGATTTGGCAAGTTCCCAGCTTTCTCTCTCTTAAATTCAGTATGATTTGGCTTCCCCAAAATGGGAATATTTTGAAACAAAAAACTTCAGAATATACAATTAAAGATACTTCCCTAATAAAATAGATCAAAACACCTAAGTGCTGACATTTGTTATTGTGGTGTGCAAATCACCAATAACTAAACCTAAATCGGTAACTTACATATCCATGTTAATAATCTATTCTAACAGGCAAGAAAAGAATTAAATTTAGCGAAAGAAAAAACATGTTGAAATTAGAAATAGTAAGAACCTCATCAGTAAAATGTTTTAGAAACCTCAGAAATACAAGCATTAATTTTTTCAACTAGTTTTTAAAATCATTGTTTTGTTCAAATCAAATGTTTTATGTCCTAATTTTCATACAGGCCTTTGTACAAACACACATCTATGATGATAAATGACAGGGCTGGTTTTTCAACCATACCAAAGTAATATACATCTTGAAAAAAATTTCTCCCTCACTGAGAAGGGAATACTTATATGATATAACCATCCATCCAACAAATATCACTTACAGTACCTTTGAAACAGCCTCAGGATCATTCCTAATAAAATTATAAGTGGTATCACCGCTAAGGAGTAAAGGTTACAGAGAAAAATAAGGTCAAAGAAATGAGATTAGTGACCATAGCAATAGGAATTAGAGCTTGGATTTGTCTAGACATTTTCTCTCTAATTTGTGTTATTGTGTAAGACCAAATTTGTAAAACCAAAATAAAATGAGGACAAGTTCCTGTCAATTTCCTAGTTCATGATTACCCATTATTTTTATTTGTTTGTTATGCACATGTCTGCTGTATCTCAGTTTTTTTTTCTCTCAATTGAAAAAGTCTGTTGATTTTGTAGCTATGAACAGTATGATCTATTTCAATAAAAATGCCAATATATGCTTGAAAATTAAGGTTATACTGCTACAAACAACATAAAAAAGGCTAATTGTAACCCAACAAGGTAAAGGCGGTAGAATGAGGTAAAATGGATGTTAATTCATTAATAGTAGACTCAGGCTGCAAGATGTTATAAAACACAAATAAAAGAACAAGTTCATTCCTTTGCATATAATGCAATTTTTAAAAATCTCAATATTGTGATTTTTTTTAAAACCGGTTTTAATCAGTCATCCATCTAATCATCATTAATTGTGATCTACTTACAGAATACATTGAACAAAGAAAAGTAAGCATTCACTATAACACACAAGATATAAAGATATAACAACAAAATGTCATTTAAATACTTTACCTATCGCTTCACAATTAAATTCTAGTGATAGAAGCAGGTTTTTGAAGTACCTATTAATTTTCAAGGACTCAAAAACTCACTCATGTGAAAATTTGGGTTTAAAGACTATACTCATCAACTTTTCCTAGCTTTCAATGAATTGATTAATTATGAAATCCCATTCACATTATATACCCCCATTTAATAATATACTTTTTTAGTGAAGATAGTAAAGAATCTATCTAAACCTTGCCATAAAACAAATCAAACATGCTTGCTCACCTGTCTCAGCTTAAGTTTCAAGTAGTAACTGGCACAGACAGTACATTTGACTTTAAAGATATTCGTATTTTAAAAACTACCTGTAGGGCCAGCCGAGTGGCGCATTGGTTAAGCGCTGGTTTTGGGATGCCAGCGGCCCCGGTTCGGATCCCACATGAGGGCCAGTGACACTGCCCTCTACAGCTAACAACAGCTCCACCTGGAGCTGGGCTGTGCGAGCCCCGGTGATGGTGTGGGCTGCAGCCCCTGCTGCAGTGGGCTGCCATAGGCTACAGTGAGTGGCTGGCAGCCAGCGTGAGCGGCTGGCAGCCAAGCGTGAGCTGCCAATAGCCGCGATGAGCGACATCCAGAGGCCGGAGACCGATCTGCCTCATCCGGGAAGAGCGCAATGAGGATACCAACAAGGGCCAGTGAAGCAACATCCTCCGCAACTAAACTGAAGAACAAAAAGACAGCAACTTGTCTGTTCCCCTTCCCCGATTCCCCAACGCTGTTCCCCTCCACCAATTCCCCAATAAAATCTTAAAAAAATAAAAAAATAAAAAATAAATAAATAAATAAAAACTACCTGTAGTGCCATTTCTAGTAACAACAAGCATGATACACTGATAGATTCCACAGCTATTACAATGCAACTGACAATATCAAATGTAAATTATAGTCTAAACTGGTGAAGAGGAGAATCAATCACTGTTTTAGCCTATTTGAAGTTCTTTTTAAAAGTCGTAAGAATGAAAGACAACTTCTTCCTGTTGCTCATTTAATATTGGCATTTCTACGTGGCAGATGGTGACCTTATCCCTATGCTTCAGCTAGAAAGATTTTTATTAAGGCTAAACAAGTGTGAACAGTGTTAATTTTTTGCAGCAGGCAGATATGAATAAACCACTAGAACGAATGTAAGTGGCTGGCCTCACCATATGGTTAGGGTCCACATCCTGCCAAGAGAATGGACTGAAAAGTAGCCAATATGCTTGAATCCTGCCCTGAGTACCATGTTTCTTCATTAACCACCCAATCAAAGAACAGCTACAGAGGAAGGGAGATTATAATGGATGAGAAACATAATTGGATGAACTGTTTCGTGGCTCGGATCTGAAGAAAGGTCAGTGTGGGTAAATTCTGAAATATGAACCTTTTGCCTTTCAGTAGCCCTCACCCATTCTTGCCATGCTCGTGCCACTTTTCTCCCTAATACCAAACTACTATACCCCTTCTATCAACCCAGAGCTCTATGATAACTGATACTTAATGATTGTTCCAAGTATACATCCCTAAACTGCCCACTTAAGTGTGTGTTCCACACTCTCAAGGTGTGTCTCAAATTTAAGGACTCTATCTACCTCCTTTAAAGAACATATATTTTCACAGACCCCTATTCTTAACTTACTTTTCAAGGTCTCTCAGACATATACAAACATAAACTATGTAGAATCTTAGTATACCTTTAGTCCATAGAGAGTTTGAAAATTTACAAAATAACATTTTAAAACTTCTACAATTAATAAATTTGAATTAACCATAACTTGCTGCTTTGCTGTGATAAATTCCTTAATATATGAATATGGCACAGTTTTTTTCTAGGTTGGCTATACTACTGTGCCTTGGTGATGATCTAAGATCCCACCACTTTGTCTTCCTAGAACCACTCTAAAAACTTCACTCATAGAGCCTTGGCTGAACATCACTTGGTTTGAATATGGTATAAATGTGATAGATAATACATGCTTAATACCTGGTCACGTCCATTGTTAACCATGTGAGGCAGGATATTTTTTTTTATAATGATGAAAATGAACATTATAAATATAAATTATCATGAAGAATCCAAGGAGTGTTTTAAGAACTACCACTCTAAAATTTAACCTCTTCTTTCCCCTACCATAATTACCATAACTAAGAATCGGTGAATTCTTTCCAAGCACCAAACTCTTTATGTGTCTTATTTCCAGAGATCCTACCAACAGTTCTACAAAATAGATACTATAATTATCCACATTTGATAGATTTAAAAACTAAGATTATATCATAGGATGGATGCAAACCAAGTCTTAGTGGACTCCAGAGCTTTTTCCCTTAGATTCTACAATACACCATCTACCAATTTGTTTTCAGCTAGATGTCCAGTTGAAAGGTTACTACCAGTTAAGACTCCTGAGAATATGTGCATTGCTCCACTTCTTTTCCCTCCAAAATTAATAAAAATAAAAGTAAAAATATCAGAATATTGAGGAAGAAATAATTCTGTAACAGTGGAATATTTCAAATGGAAGATGGATGAAGATAGTATACATAAATACATTCTCTAATAGTTGAATTTAACTGCACTAGAGAATAAATAGTAGCTGAATCCATTAACAATTATGTGCTAAATTAATCATATGATATTCCTGGGGTTAGTTGTATATTTGCTGAATTAAAGAAAAAGATGGCACAACCTTCTTAATATTTTTAATATCTCACAGCAAAGAAAATAAAAATGTTTCACTTTATGTCATGCTTTATGCATTTTGTCCTTTCAGAAAATCTTCCTAGATCAAGCATATCAAATGTGGTATTTTTCCTGATTCTTTTCCATATATTTTGCTCTATATCTAAAAGTATCCTTTATATGGTCCTTTAATATTCAACCACTCTTCTACTTTTAATATGTACAGACTATACAATTTTAGTCTATTTGTGTAGGTATTATGAACTTCATTCCCCTATATCTTCTTACAGTCTAGTCATCCACATAAATGTAGCCTTTTTGATTTAAATTCCAAGGCTGTATAAACTTTATGTCATTAAGACATTTCCTATCTACCAAATAGCACTATACATCAAAAGAGGATTACCTAATACTTTATGCAATTCTTTCCTTCCTTTTGCATATGGAAAGAGAGAACTAGAATATACCCTGAACTCTTCAAAAAGTACTCCATGAAATCTAACAGAAACAAAACAAACCAAAGACAGAAACAAAAGTTCTCATTAAAAAAAGACACTGAAGGGCCGGCCGAGTGGCGCGGTGGTTAAGAGCGGGCTTGGGAAGCCAGCAGCCCCGGTTCGGTCCCACATATGAGGGCCAGTGACACTGCCCTCAAAAAAAAAAAAAAAAAAAAAAAAAAAGACACTGAAGTAAAACATCTCTTTATTATTTATATTTTCTTAAACCTGACGCACTTTTAAAGTGATTGAAATTCAGAGTCTACTACACAATTTTTTTAGCCAAAATAATTCCTTTTAACTACATTCACCATAACACATTTTGCATACAATTTTATAAATCATTTTGATGTATTCAAATATAATATTTGTGATGTAAGAAAACAACAAATTCATTTATACATTTGCTTATCAAATTGACTTTTTTATTCACTAGACACAAGAGAATGATAGAATTCTAGTCAGTGAAAGAAAGCATCAGATCTCTAGGGCACAACATACCTTCACTAAACGTGTGTCAGTTTCTAATATATATTAGCCTTTAGATGTGTTATCAGTCATCAAAGAGAGTCAGGCAAAGCAGATAAGAATTTCTTTCAAGAATTCTTTTTTCTAAGGCCTCAAGGGAAGTCTCCTATAATTGATCAACATAAGAGTTACACCTTCTGGTTATCTAGGAAGCACAAATGATCCATGTAATGAAGCACTCAAGTGTTTGCTTGCATGGGAGGATAGGAAGAGAAATCTGTGAGCTGCATTTGTAAAAAAGAAATCACTGATGTAAAGATTTACAGTAAGATTTGCTAAAAATTTATAATTATAAATATTGTGATAAGCAATATTATGTGAGCTTTCTTTTAAACAGTACCTATAGTATATAATAAATAATTACCTATAAAAGTTATATAATATTCAATTTGTACAATGTGATTTGGGTAGTGGAAGTACAGACTAAAGCAACATGCCACTCTTCCATTTTTCTAATGTAGAATTTTAATTTATTTCCCTGACTTAGATATCACAGTGATACATGTAACAGCTTAGTAAAGATATATAATAGAGGGTAAGGGTCTTGGAATATGATTATCATAGAAATAAGATTTTTAGAGCCATAGTGCCTTTATATTATATTATTAGAAAAATCTGCAGCAAAAATGTGATGTACAATATTCAAATCTGAACTTCTCATAATAATCCAAATATTTTAATTTACCAGATACATCTTCAGGGCACTTATTACATTAAAACTGACACTAAGTAAGATATATGTGCTAAAAGTTTCCCTATGTACTGCCACCTCGGCCTTCCTCAAACAAGCATACAATTTAATACTCAATCTGTGTAGACTGAGAAATAAAGCCCTTGCAATTTTTAAATCCTTAATTCCAAATGATTGGGACATTTCCTTTCTAATTGTAAAGAAATGTTAAAGGTATTTATGTCAAGATTTTAAAAAAAATAATATTCACTCGATTATATTATTTTAAATGATGAGACCAATAGTAACATTCAATTCAGACCTAAATGATCGAAGTTCTTTTTGGGGTGGCATTGGTTCAGTAAAGGAGACTTTTGTTTCTTCTTCACTACCCCTCATCCCAAACCCACACTTCAACCACCTTCGCTGAAAACACCCCATACAGGGCTCTTTAGTAAGACAATGTAGAGGGGAGGAGGCACTGAAAGAACTAGAAATTAGCCACCTGGCTAAAAAGTTAAAAAGAACTGGGCAGCAGGACGTGTTTTTGTTTTGTTTTCACTGTCTAATAGTGAGAGTTTACATTGTCCGATAGTCCTACAATATTTTATATGAATTTAGTTTGTGATATGTAAAACAAAGCAAAATAAGAAAAGCAACATCTGCTGCTCATTTTTGTTCTTTCCGTTTAGTGATCAATCATCACATCTATTCCTCAAAGCTATGAATGTTAAGTGTTTTATTTTATGACAGAGCAGATAAATAAAATGTGTTACAAACCTAAGGGCATCCAGCATGTAGAAAATATGGTCAAAAACAGACCCATAACTAGTAATAGAATCAATTTATTTAGTTGTTATTTGTTTCTGGAACCATAATACAAGCTATTCTAGAGGAGGCAAGTATAGCCTATCAGAGCTACTCATTGAAAAATTGTAGCCCCTTTCCAATTCCTATTTTGTTTGCTGGAAGAAAATATTTGTTTTCTAATAAATAGTGTCAGACTAACTAAAGCACAAACTACTAGCATTGTAAACTAAGTCCAACTAAAAGTTTTACATGACTGCTATCTATGTTGTTCAATAACCAAGAATGGCATTCTAATTGGTTACAAAATTCATGTGGTACATAGAGAAACACTTGTATAGACCATGAAACACTGGGGTTCCTCTTCTTCTAAAAGGCTTCAAATTACTAATCTTCTTTTAAAAAGTGATGAGTGAATGAAACCTCAAAGCTGAAATAAAGTATTTAATCTACCTCTCTGAAGCAGTATATCAGATTCTGAATTAAACACAAAAAGCTTTAAAAAAAATAACTATTTTATTTTCTGCCTGAAACTCAAAAAAGAAAAGAAAAAGCATTTTCTTACTGTAGGACTGAAGTCTCAGAAATAAAAGAAAAATACATGTTGTAAAAAATCATACAGAAATGAATTTCCTTGAAATGACTGGAAAAAAAACCCCATAAGATATGATCAATTAAAGGCAATTTCAGTTTTAGTTATTAAAACTCTTTTTTTTGTCACATCTATTATGAACTTTCTATTAAACTAAAAAAATTAAAAATGAATACAATTTGTTGCTTTACAATTCTGAATATATAAGATTTCTCATTCTGAAATGAATATCATTCTTTAAAATTAGCAATCAAAGAACTTTGAAAGCGGACAGTGCTACAAACTGCATAATGATTTTAAATCACTGGAAGGAATGGCTGCCAATCAGCTAATTGTAATTATGTACTGTGCCTGCTCAAAAAGAACCTGAAATGGCAATTGTTTCTTATTCACACACTTAAAATAAATTTCATTCTGCACAAACTTCATGAATTTTGAATAGCTTTTGTGCTGTACATTTTCATCTGTCAATCCATGGGAGGCTTCCCTGATTTAAAAAATAAATAATTTAAAAGAAAACACAGTACCTTTATATTTTGACAACATGTTGTAGATATTTATTTTAAATGAACATATTCAGTATGGGGAATCTAAGATGTGTCTTTTAAGACTCTATATTGAATACTGAAGTCAAAATAAATAACCCTTGGAAATTTTGAAAAATACCAGAAAAAAAGGTAATTTTCAGTATCACTGTTTCTAAACTATTATGCCTCTACAGAGAAAACAAATTCAAACAAAAAGTAAGACACATAGGAAAGGATGTCTTTGAAAAGGCAATCTTTTTGGTGCTGAAATTTCCAAAAGGGAAGTTATTCCCAAAGAGGAGCCTGATGAGAAATCCAGATACCATCTGTCACAAACACACCATTTAAAAAAAAAAAAAAGATAATTTATGAAGACACATTTTTTTAGAAAGGTTACTGCTCTATGGCAAACAAAGGTTGAGACTAAATAATCTGAGCTAGATAAAATTAAAAATGATTAATAATACAAATCCAACATTGAAATATCTTGAGAGGAAAAACTCTATTTCAAATGTGGTATGACAATAGGAAAACATTCTTTATTAAAGAAAATTTCTTTATGGACACCAAGACTCTGTGGAACATATAGCTCATCTTGAGTGCTTCAAATAATGACATCTTTTCTAGTCATGTATGCACATAATAAACTAAACACATGTTATTAATGAAAGAGACACATACTCATCAAAAAGAATTTCTCTCAAAATAATGCCAACTTGCAGGTATGCTTATACTTTGGTTACATGTACATGCTTAAAGATTTAATGATCTTTAAACCATTCAGTTAATGAATTAAGAAACTAAATATTTTAAAGGAATATATCATATTTTTCACATAATAACTATAGGACTGAAACAAACATTAATGTCAATCTGAATTTCAAAAAGAGATCATGCCCAAAAGTCAAAGCATCTCAGTTTCACATTATTATATTACTTATAATGTTGAAAGTCATTTTTTATGACTCTGGTATGATAGGTTTACCTGTAAGATATGCTCACCACTCTGTCTCTAAATTGTTATGTGGCAGTAATCAAAATAATCAGCTCAAAACATCTAAAGGTCCACTTTAAAAGGTCTGTGTACAAATATAGACACCAAATCATTATAGAATACTAGTTTTCTGCAGACTGTTAAATCTGGTGACATTAGGCAAACATTGAGGAAACACATTAAATTACTGACTCAATAGTGTTTTCTATATAATTGAGATTAGTACTAGGCATAATATGAGAGATAAAGCAATATATCAAAGTGTTATACATATGGCTACCAAATATTAAAGTCTAATGAAGGTAAGGGGGACGTTAGGGGAGTTGTCCAAAGTCACACAGCAATGTAGTCACCCAGAGGAGGCGATATTTGAATTCAGGTTTTCTGATGTCAGGTCTAGAACTCTGTCCAGTGGACATGCAAATAGAAAATGCTGGTTGTACATTAAGAGAAGAAAATGAAAATATTGGACTGATATAACCATAGCTATCACTCTGCATAATGGCTCAAAAAGAACTTATCAAAAGGTAACATTTATATTCAAGTTATTGTAGTCACCTTAATAATTTCTTCCCAAACATATGCTGGTGTTTGTAGTATCATGGTTATACTGTAGGGTACGCAGTCCTCTAGATGTTTTCACATGTGAAAATATCTGATGGACAAAAGATGTAGAATATTGGCTATTATACCATAGGAAGTAAGCTAAGAATTTATTAGGTTGTTTTCTTCCTGTTTTCCTTATACAGTCTAATATCAAGTGTGTGGGAAGATGGTGAATAGGGACTTTCCTGTTACTCAGAAACTGGTGACTGAGCTCACAGACTGTGGGCAAATACTAAGCCTGAAGATAATAACCCTCCTGTTGGTCTTGAGCCAACAAGATAGACCATTCCCCTGCCTTCCCCCCAGAATATATAAATTTCTCCACTTGGGAAGAAGAGAGAGGGTTATCTGAACGAGCCCAGTGAGAGGGATTCTAAGGGAAGGGAGAATTCCCCTCCCAAAGCTCAGTGTTTGTGTATGTGGGGGCAGTCTGTAAAAGAATGACACATAAAAATTGAAGCCCCCTCCAAGAGGGGGTACTGGCACTTTGTTGCCCACTTAGAGATCTGCTTGGACAACACACTTTCTGATTCCCCATATTTAACTGAGCAAGGAAAAGAGGAATGGAGAGATCATAGAGGAAAGAGAGAGTGACTATAAGCAGCTTGCATTTCACCAACTGTCATGCAAGGATGTAAGATTGTCTTTGGGTCAGGAGAAGACAGCCACATTCAACTCATTTTGCTGGTACTCTATCCAAGAAAGTTGTCCACTAGTAAGGAGACCCAGAACCAAGCAGTTGAACTGCCTGAGGCAGAGCTAACGTGGGACCGCAGAAGTCAAGCTCCCCTTGTCAAGGGCCTGTCCAGTGGGAAGGGCCCACAGAACCTCTGAGAATTTGTGTGTATCTACACTGGCTACACAGAGGGTGTGAACACCCAGGCGTATGAGCCCGAGAAACACCGACCACCAAAAGGAAGAACTAGAACAGCAGTGATGGAAGTGGACAGTGCTCACCTTGGCCTTTGGCTCCTGCATCTGAGGAGCAGGTCCTGAGGAAAAGGAAAGAGGAGGTGTCTAGAACCAAATTATACCCCTGATAACCTGCACCACTCAAGAAATCATGACATCCCCCCTCAGGTGTGCAGTTGGAAGATGGCAAAGGATGAAATGAAAGTGAAGTATTAAACTGGAGTGACTTTAAGAATTTAACTGGAAATGTATAGAATCCATTCAAGGTATTAAAGGACGGGAAGGGAAACTCAACACAACATGGTTAAAACTCATGGAGAAACCTGAGAACATTTAAGGTATTCAAAACTACCATCTACTGAATTCAGAGAGTTAAATGAACCTGCCTTTATAAATGTGTAACCCATTGGTGCCTATTTATCAATGGCATCAGTTCTTCATCAGTAATAACAGAAATTCTATTTGTACATCTATTAACCTAAATAGGCCCAGTGGATTAATATCCTCTGGAAGAACAAACAAAAGGAATAATACTGTCTATTTTGAATAATTTCATTTGACTGGTTTGGGTCTTACATTAAGGAGTGTGGGGAAGACAGCTGTCTTGTCTTGCATGCCAGTAACAGTTTACTGTTTTTTCATCAGCACATTTTTTCAATCTTATAAAAATGATAAATGGTACCCCAGGTTTTATTATAGTGTAGGTCATTCATCAAGAAACCTGAAATCATAAGTTCCGACAGTATTGAATGCAACCCAATTATTTTCTCCAGTACGGGGCCACAACCATGTTCTAGTTGGTGAATGATTAGAGAACACATTGTGAACTTGTTGCTCAACCTGAGCTCTTCCCTTCAGCATTATTTAAGGAAGACCATTCAAACTCTAAATATTTCTGCCTTGAGAGCTTTCCTAGAACTGGAGCAGTCCTCTGGGCTACTTACACCGCACCCCATGGGTCTGCATTCAGTGCCGTCCAACAAAATGAATGTAAATGATCTGTATTGGAGAGGTGCATAGAAAAAAGGAACATGGGAGAAAATATGGGGTTATTACAATATGGCACCTTATAAAATACAAAGAAGCTTCCTATCTCTTAATCAGATTTAGAAAAGGATATTACCTGATTCTAATTCTGTGGTTTATTGTATTATTATGGTTCAAGAAGTCTCCTAAAATTCTACCTGCCAAGGGTCCCCACCTTCTCCATTTCCTGTTAAGTTATATCAGGATCTGGTAGGCAGTTGTACAGCAGAATGGGTCTTAGGGAGTGTTTCTAGGGGAATGGATTCTCAGAGCTGTTTCAAAGGCAAACTAACAACCACAGAGGCAGCCACCCACCTTTCACAAGTGTTTTGTCTGCAACAACATTTTCAACTTTAGTTATTTTTATTTTTTTATATTACTGAACTAAAATCTACCTGGAATTTCCATTGTAGTTCACATAGGTAGCCACTGAAGCTTTTGGTCCATGCCAAAGTGAAAGCATACTATAAAAAGATATGGAGTAAAGAGACTATAGAAAAGGTATATGGAATTGGAACTTAGATTTCAATTTGATCTATTCCTCCAATATAGACAGATACTCAAAAATGGAATGGTTTCATGTGAAGTTAAGTTTTAGTGGTGGAATAGAAAGTGAAACTGAACTATGGAAGGAGTCTAGAAAAATGGGAGGAGCATATACTGGGTGCCTACGCATGAAATAATCTAAATTAGTTTTCACTGTAGGAGGTTTCATATGTGTCTTCAGTATGTAAAGTATGTCAATCTTTTACTACGTCACTAGACTTGGATGATATAAGAAGGTAGGAATAAACTGGATAGGTATTTTTAAATCACTCAGGGTAAAATATTTCCCTATCAGTGTCCTACCAGAAATTATTTCCCCTCTTCTTTCCCACTGCATCAGGTGAGGGCAGTATTAGGTACTACAGCCCTAGTTTTATTACACTAGTAAAAATAAGGATGAAAAGCTCCAGCTTGCCCTCCTCTGCATTTGAATCACTGCATTTTTACCAGGATACAGAGACACTGAAAACCTTGTCTCTGTTCCAAACCTTGAAAGCTTTTTTATATTTTATAAAATCTCTGATTATGTTAATGAAACACAATTCATAATTGGCCTATCTATGTTACTTTAGCATCTGGCAGTTTTACAGATTTGACTAAAAATATGTGTTTAAAGCCCACTACTGTATAATTAAATGAAATTTTGGCTTTATTCAAAAAAAGAAAAAAAGAATTCTTGGCTTTTTTTCTTAGACACTTTTCAATTATTTATGTGTTCCCCATTCACAGTGCTTTCTCTGGTCCAGAAACAATTCAATTTCAGCAAATTTCCATGTTTAAATTTTTACAATAGAAAATGGCTTTAAATTATACAGTAAAAGCATATTTCTTGCTGGAAAGAGTATGAAATGTATCTTGTGATATGCAACTTGCTAAATCAGAAATGAATGGACATTTCATTTTCTTGTGTCCTCTGACACAGTTACTCCTTATGTATACTAGCAGGTGCTGAGATCAAATCTCAGAAGAAAAAATATTTTCATAAGTGATTTGAAAGCAATAAATGTATACCTGTGAATTTTATCCATCCTTTGAAATATAATCAGTCCAGAATTAAATGATTCTAATTCGGTAGTCAAGAGCGACCATTTCTAGATTTCCACTTTCGTCATCTGCAAGTTTCCTTCTAAACCTCCTGAAAGCACATTGACTCTTTCAAAGTACACCAAGGTTATTGCAGTTGCTTGAAATAGTTGATGCCTCCTTTGCTTTCCATAAAGGCTGACACCTTGAGTTATTTATGTCTTGGAAAATGGGTGAATGAAAAATAATATATGTGTCATTACAACCTGAAGGAGTGAGACAGCTTTTATTTTTTAAATATGAATATTTCAAAGTAACCAACAAACATGATTTCACTAACTCAAATGTTTTTATTTACACAGCAACTGACTATTAATTGTGAAGTAAATGTACTCTACACACTGTAGTACACAAAGAGCTTCCTATTGAGTTTTGGGCATTTTTAGGGCTGTTCAATTCATTGAAATGTTACTAGCAATAGTAACATGCTAATATTAATCAAGTTACAAAAAAAGTGACACAAATGGCATAGTTTTCCTTTATATATAAAATAAAATAGTAGCATATTAATGAACATTGTATTAAATCTTATATATTCATAAAATACAATTATACTTCTCTAAGGTAAATAAAATTAATTTAATAGGTCAGTTTAGTTTCAATGAATGGAAAAAGTTTGAAGAGTTTCTAGGTGATAAAACCATGACCCAGAAATATATAATTTGACAAATTAAGAACACTGACAATGACAGAACAAAAATATTTTGGAAACAACTGAATAAGTGTGAAGCATAACTTAGGGTGGCAATGACAACAACATTGACTGGAGGCCAAGATTTAAATAAACCTGTCTTTGATTTATTGTTGTTCCTGTTGTTCTTGTTTTTGAGCTCATTTGGGAAGACAATCTTACCTCATGCTTTTAGACATGCCTCCCTCTAGTCAAAACAGCACTCAAACTCCACAAGACTTGAATTAATCTAATCTTATTCTCCAAATTGAGAAATACTTTCTGAGAAATACTTGACCTGACCGGAATCTTAATACATATGAATTCTTTTGATTTAAATAACACAAGGGTCCTCCTTGATAATCCCCAGCTAGGTAGGAAGGATTTTGTTTTGCTAACACAGAGATTTCAAGACAGTTTCCTCAGCACAGTGCCTGGCCCGCCTACCTCAGAATTATAAAGTCAGATCATCTAAACCAGAGAACCCAGAATCCCACGGCTGAACTGCTAGGTCAGACTGTCTAAATCTGGGCTCTGAGAATATGCTTTTATATTAAGTTCTCCAAAGAAATTCAAGATCCATTGCTCTCAGATGTCATCTCCTTGGCTATATTGCATTTTAGGACTATTAAAGTGCTACAGATAATGAAATACTGGAGGAAAAAATTAGGAGTCCTGTTTTAAAGACTGGCTTACCAAAGAACTGTTGATCTAATACCCTCACATACTCCACCTCAGCCAGGTATAAGCCCTTTAAAAAGGCATACATTGTTCTGCCTTGGAGAACCCACTACAAAGTCTTTTCATAAGAAGGTGTGGTAAAAATTATAATCAATCCATGAAATTGCTTTCAACCACAGGCAAGGTTTATACTTGCTCCACTGAGACTGGCTCCTGCCCAAGAGGAACCACCAATAATGTCTGAAATCTGGAGAAGGCGCTCGCTTCATTAATCACATTTTCTTCACCCTGTGCTGAACATCACTGACTGAGCTCTCTCATTGCCAAGGACACTGACTCTCTCTTTAGGCTGACTTGATCTTGTGTAGGATATCCCGTCTTCCTGATGTTTTCGTTGCCAGCTTCCAAACCTGTGCCAGTGCTCTGTGCCAAGTGCACTCCTTTTCTAATTCTATATAAAAAAAAAAAACTCACCTTTGTGGGATCCCAATAATAAAAAAAAATATGTCACAAAAAAGAGGGGCCAGTATAATCAAGTAATTTTGGAAAAGGCCTTATATCTTATGTTTTACCCTCTCACACAGATATACTGTACACAGGAGTGCATTGAAGGAGCTGAGCATTCATACAGTAAGGAGAAATCTATTATATATTCTAATCCCGTATTCCAAGTGGACCCTTTCTTAGATTAACACAACTATTTACTGGTACCCGTGCCCCTCAGGACCATCCTTAGGAAATGCTGTTCTCTATACATGTTGGAGTCCATTTGCTTTGTGCCCATGACCTGATTCTATCTGTGTGGTGGAGGTTAGAACCACGGGGCTGTCCTTGGATAGAAGCAAAGTCCTAGACGAGCCTGCAAGAAAAGAGCCTTTGCTCAGGGGCACGTGAAGGGGTTCCCTGAGAAAGAGTAATGGCATTTTAAACCAGCCTCTCAAAATTGATTTGAAGGATAACTCCAAAAGACCAAGTCGTATATTCCCAGTTGAAACTGAGTTTTCTAGTTTGATATAAAGATGTGCAATATATAACATGAAATAGAATTTATATTCTTCCTATTTCAGTCCCATTCCAACCATTGTGTCTGGGATCAAGAGAGTTTATACCTCCCTTGATTAGGAAAACAAAATGTTTTCACCACAAATTTCTTTAAAACATAGTAACAACCATCACAATGATAAGAAGGCATTTATTAATATTGTGATGAACAAATACTACCCAAAGATAGTTAGGACTATAGTTTCTGTTTTTTAACTCATACATTTTGTGTGCATTCTTGGATACATTGTCACTAAAATACTGCCTTTAAAATGCCATTATTTAAACTATTACATTATTTAAATATAGTATTTTTGAAATGATAATTTGCTATATTGCTGTACTTCACTAAAATTTCAAACAAAATATTTTGATAATTTATCAAAAATGTCTGAAATGTTTAAGATGTCTAATAACTAATTTATGGCATTTGAATTGATCAATAAAAACAGAGGTATTTGCTTTAACACAATAATCTTCAACATTATAAACCTTATTTATATTTATTAATGTAAATCAGATATTCCAAGTTGCTAGAAGTCTTCTTCTCTATAAAACCCACCCACAGTGATCTAAGCCCATCCCTACCTTTCATGACTATGAGCCCCTCCACACCCCTCCCCACAGTTTGGGGAATCCTCATGGAATGTATGCATGGATGATAAATCAGGGCTGAATATTAACTGCCCCATTGGCCAGAAGCCCAGTCCAATCCCCTGCCCTGCTTTTCTGTAGACCACCTCTCATTTATGCATTCTGTCTTCACTTGGACTTCACCAACTAACGTCCTCTTTATAAATTCCTTACAACACTAGCACAGGCCTGACATTCACTCGCAGAGAACAGATATATGCAAATGACAGTGTGTAATGAGGTATTTCTGTAGGCTTTGGTAAATTTTATATCATAAGCAAAGATTAAAATTGGATTCTACAAATGGATGTCCCCAAGATTTACAGGCTAAGCCTTCTGACCATCTCCTTGGTCGCAACCTGCCAGGATGATGCACAGACTGGCTATTCCCCAGGCCCATCCTGTTCCCATCCAAATCACAGATCCTTCATCATGGCTTTCCCTTCCTGAATCTTGGCTCCTATTCACCAGAGTCCAAGAAAAGAAAATCTTTTTAACAGGAAATATAATTTCTACTATGCACCGTACCTACAAAATATATAACATATATATACTGTAAAGCAGAGAAATTTTGTTCCTCAAAGTCTTAAAGATCTCTATTTTAGAATAACATTTTGATTTTGGTTTTATTGAAATAAACATCCCTGTTGACCTTTTCTTTCCCCAAAACAAGAGACATTCTGCCCTCTGAGGTAAGTTAAATCTTCTCCTGAGAAATACAAAACATGTTGTCAACTTTAAAACAACCATTTTTCAATGCCCCACCCTCACCACCCATCAGCCATCAATTAAACACTTGGGACCAGTTTCAGATGGAGCACACTGTTCTATTAGAAAAAGGTGAAGGGCATTGAAGGTACTTAGTAGCAACGTATGATTCCATAGTAATTGTACATAACTCTTATGTAGTGCTAGGCACTAATAATTCTAACTGAAAATATATTAACATTTAACATCCTGTAATGAATACTATTAGTACCTCTACTTTACCTAATCACAGTTATGCACAAAAAGGTTACATGATTTCCCCAAGATCACACAGCCAGTAAATCAGAAGTGGGATTCAAAACCAGGCAGCATTGTGAAGCAATCCTCAACTTCAGTGTCTTAAAATAGCTAAGAATGTCAGGGACTGTGACACTCTAATAGCCTGGTTCTGTGGAAAAACTATTGGAAGTCAAAAAACTTGGGCTTTAGAATTCATAAAACTAAGTTTCTACTCAGTTCTTTTCTATAGCCCAATTTAACCCAAACTGATATTCTCCTGGTAACCCCTAATTGCTAGATGCCTTTTGGCAACTGAGAATTATTAAGGTCATTTTTTTCAGCACTGTGGTAGACAGAAAAATGGTCTCCCAAAGATGTCTTTGTCTGATTCCCTGGACCTGGGAATATGTTACATTACATGGCAAAAGGAACTTTGAAGATTAAGTCCCTTTTAGGGACTGTGGACCAGGAGATGTGGAGATCGGATGGTCCTGGGCCCAGTCTAATCACACGAATTCTTAAAAGTGAAGAACTTTTCATGGCTGTCAGAAAAACGCAATGTGAAGCCTCAATCCGCCATTGTTAGGGCCATGAGACAAGGAATGTGGTAGCATCTAGAACCTGAGAACTGCCATCAGCTGACAGCCAGCAAGTAAGCAGGAGATGTCTCACAACCACAAGAAACAGAATGCTACCAACGACTGGATAAGAGGAAAAGGATTTTCCCCCAGAGCCTTGAGAAGAAATCTGGCCCTGCTGACACCTTGATTTTAGTCTGTTGAGACTCATAGCATACTTCTGACTTTGAGAACTGTAAAACATTGATAATAAATTTGTGTTATTTTAAGCAATGAAATTTCTAGTAATTTGTTATGTCAGAAACAGAAAACTAATATAAGCACCCAGAGCCAAGATTTATAAGTATCCCCATGGTTTCATCTCCAGCATTTAGGAACTGGGAAATCAGCTAATTCTTTTGCTTTAATTAAAGAATTCTAAAAGTCCTATCACCTTATCTCCACATTGCACCATCCTGCTATAGTTCCATATTGTATAACCCTGTCCAGGGTAATACCACACATACTGGGCACACACACAATGGTACTAAAAGTAATGCTATTAAAAATAGTTATATGTCACCTCTAACTCTCACTGTAAAATGACCATCTACATAAATTTCATTACAAGGAGTCAATTTGTGGTAAAACCCATATAAAAAGACAGATGACTTTTAATCAAAGTAAAAAAATTGACTTGTCAGGAATGGCATTCTCTTTTCCCCCAGGTTCCTAAGGACACAGAATTTGATGCTAGAGAACCTCTGTTTAATTTTTCCAGGTCTCCTTCCAGAAAAGATGAAGCAACTTCATAGGGAAAAATTGAAGATCCTCTACATGGAGATTGACCCCCTACTGTTCAAAGATTAAATGCTAATTTCTCCAGGGTGGTATTGTAAATATCCTCTCTATCTATATGAAATGGGCCAATGTGTTAATGTGAGGGATTATTCTTATTATTAAAAAAGTAACCCAAACTGCAAAAGACTATTCTAGTTTATTTGCAACAGTTCCTGTCAGTGTGAAGAATGCATGTTGCTACAAATTAGTTTTGAAACTGGTGCTACATTACTAATCAATAAGTTTATTTTAGGATCTATTCTTCCAGTCAAGAAAAAAGAAACTTTCTGTTGAGGAGTATCACCTATTCCCCACATTAATTTCATCACAATGTTCTATACTGGCTCTTAGGTCTATAAAACGGTTACTCTAGAGGAATGCTTTTCTCCTTTGAACATCTATTTATGTATAAACAGACCTAAATGACCCCAGAGAAAGCACAGTGACATACTGCTTGAGTGATGGAAAGCTGGAAAAGCCAGGAAAGGCTTCAGAGAGGAGGTGATATTTCAACTGTGGCTTCACAATTGTCATGGCACATCGAGAGAGAGAGAGAGAGAGAGAGAGAGAGACAGAGAGAGAGAGACAGAGAGAAGTAGGGGCAGAATTTGGAGGACACTGTTGAGAACAAGAGCCAGTGGTATGCAGTTTCTATGGTCTAAAGCAGAATGCTGCTTATAATATAAGAATATGAGGCATGTATCAAGGATGCCCTACAATGAGCCTATATATTTTGGGATTGAATAGTCCAATACAGCTGAAAAAAACCTTACTCTGAAATTTCCTATAAAGTTTATTTTTTACACAGTAAAGATTCACTTTTAGGAAAAATTATCACTCCATGTCCAAAGATACTGTGTGTTCTAAAAGTCTTTATCTCTATATGTCTATGAATAAAACTATCTCGTAATAACAAAGACTAGGAAAGTTATTTCAGTAAAAGTATATCATGACGGATTTTCTTCATATGCCTAGCAGATGTATGTGTGCCTTCTAAATGGGAAACTAAATGGTTTCTTCCACATCAACAGAAATTGATAATATATGGCTATTACTCTTATCCTCTTGGGACTGAGTCTCACATACTTTAAAATGACAACATTTCAAAGGTTCAATTCAATTTAGGTAATCATCAGAAATGTCAGCTGCCTTTCAAAGGACCCTTGGTGTCGGCCAAATTGCGCTAGAAATCATGCATGGATAATTTTCATTAGATGTGAGCTGACAGTTCCTGCTTCTGATCAAGAAAAATAATTCCTACAAAGGAGGTATGCTGAGTGTCTTAAGTCCAGACCAAGAATAGCACAAAAGTAGAGGGCAGGTAGTCAGTAAGGTCTTATTTTTCCTGTTAGAATTCCAACTTTGACAAAATAAGAATTTCAATACTTTGTACTTTTGTACTTTCTGAAAATATTAAAGTAAAAAATTGGAGGTCATAATCACACACACACAAAAAGATGCAATTTGATTTTTAAGCAATCTCAGCTATATTCTTTTAGATTAAAAATTAAGTTTAAATCAAGAAATCTTTGGACACCTGGAATGAGAAGATCTAAGTTTTGGAATAAATTTAACATAATAATACTCCATGCTGATAAATGTGTCTCTTCAGGAGGAGCCCCCAGAGAAACTGGCAAGAGCGCTGCCCCCTTTTTGCCAAAAGGCTACCCACCTCTGCAGAGCAGAGATGGGCCAGGTTGCACCAGCTGAACACCTACCGCTGCGGCAGGCACAGGATACTGAGAAAGTCCTGACCCTGTCTGACTGAGCTTTGTCCCTACTATAGCTAGCACTGAGGCTGTCAGTATTCAGTGATTGTCAGTTACCATCAGAGCCACTCAAACATACAAGATTGGGGGATGCCCTGCAGCCAGCAGGGGCAGCCCAAGCTTTGGGCCAGCTGCATCCAGCTGCCAGCATCCTCATCCTTCCCTTTAGCCCACTCAGTCATAGAAAACTGATTATTTTCTATTTGTGCCAACATCTGAAAAATATTGGGACCATTGAATTAAATGAATGAATATCTCCATCAAGAAAGTAGCTAACAAAACTGGTCAAAAAAAGATCGGTTCACAGCTTTTCACAAGCATATTGTGATGAAATTAGTTGCATCAAATTCTTGAAATGGCAATTTGGACAATATATTTTTCATGATGCTAAGATTTTTCCAAAAATTTTATTTAAAAAAAAAAATTAGATCTTGTCACAGAGAGGAAAAATTATAGAATACAAAACAGAAAAAACTAATTGGGTAGCATAGAAATAATATTGTAGTATATCAAATTTAAATAAAAAATTTAATGTTTTCAAAACAGACACAGTGTGGGTTTTATGGAATACGTGTTTTCCAAAAAAAGTCTTAAAATGATAGTTTAAGTGTTATTGTTGCTTTTTCCTTTCAAAATAAATTACTTTCAAAGTCTAAATATGATTTTATTTATTTAAAAATCAAGGCATAGAAATATTGAATGGTTTTAAATTTATTAAAAACATTTTGCTTTTGCACTGAATGCTCTTTACCTGTGCTCTCAAAGTTGTAGCCACAGGACTCTGTGACACCCCGATTCTGATGTTCAGCAAGCAAGGCTAGTTATAATATCGAATTCCAAGCAACATGTTGCGTAAGAGAAAACATTAAAAGGAATAATCTCCTGTGAAGCACTTAAATGTAGCATATTAATATAGTTGAAATTCCTAATTCTATAAAAGGGATGAAAGAACCTACTGGAGCATTTAGCAAGTAACTATAACGTGGCTATGTTCAGACACAAAAGATTGTGTTCAGAGACCAAAATGTGCATTTATTTGTAGAAGTGGAAAAGGCAAAATGTTAAATAAGGCAGGATTAACTATGAAAAAAATTAATGATCCCACAACAGCAAAATGGGGGTAGACTATCTAAACTAATCACGCCAGATATAGAAAAAAAAATTATTGAAATCTCAGGGGTGCTAAGAGCCATATTGCCACATTGCCATACTGTTAATTTATACTTGGTACCATCCCGCCAGGTTTTCTAAAAGCATTTATTTCATTAAATGCACATTAAATATATCAAGATTTGTTTGCAATCAATAAGTGACCTCAAAAGATACAAATTGATTAACACGTGCTTATGCCTCACCAAGTTTCCCATACCTGTTATAATTAGCTAGATCATAATATGAAGCTGAAATTAACATTATGTACACAAGGAGAAAACAGACATACACTCAGAATTTGCTCATGAGTTCCTATGCAACGGTTTGATTACTCAGTTACATAATTACAGCTTAATAAGCATGTCATTTTTACTCACTCATACTCTCAGCCTCACCTAAGCAAGTGTACATAGAATTGTTTGGAATCAGCCCAATAATTCAACTAAACTAAATACTGCATTTATATTATAACTTGCTTCAATCAGGCGATTAATTATACTCTGTCGTATTTTTTCTTTCCTGATCAAAAAATTCTGAAAATACTAAAAAAACTTTTAATATTTAGATATAAAAATACACACAGCTAAAACCAAAAAGTCTTACTCATGAATGCAAGAACCCGAGTTATGAAACAAGAACTATAGTAAATAGCTTACATTCTTCTTTGACCTACTTTTTTCTAAATTAAAGTTGTATTCACACACCAATGCATGTATGCACATACCAAAGATATATTTGAAAATGAATTAAAATGTTATTTTCTTTCTTTCAACAAAATTATTTAAGCATTTACTATATCCCAAATATTATTCTCTATTGGATACAGAAAATGTGTATTTCAGAAAGTTGCTCATTATTTGACTAAATTTAACTATGCTTTTCAGAATTTGATTTTCAGAACAACTCTAACTAGTGGACAGCGTGTCCCTCTCCACCACCGCCCCACCTCCCACCCCAACCACCACGTAGCAGAAGCTACTGAACAATATTCAATCTAAGCAAGTTTCAGTATAAATTATTCCAAGGAAAACATTCCACCTCAAATTGAAAATATTTCAGTACATTTTCAGGTTTTAAAAAAGGTACCAACTTGACCCCCATATTTGAGTATCTCATTCTAGGTTCTACTAAAGCATTTCCAGGTCCTAAGAGTTCATAATATCTTTTCCGATCAATTCAGAGCCATTTTGCAAACAAAATAATGTTACTGAAGTTTACCTTTAGTGTCTTCTCATATGCACATTCCCTTTTCAACATTTTTCTTTTCTTTTTCAAAAATCTGTCCCTATTACTGTCAATGCTCAACAACCTAAAGGTATCTACAGCCCATAAGACCTACTGTATTCGAAGCATCTCACATTCCAGATCAAGTTCATGAATTAAACATGCCAGATTACCTCCTCTTTCAAACAATACGAGTGTTTACTGTGGACCTGCTCTGGACCCCTCTGAGACATCTCTGATGAACCTGGCGGCAGCTCATCTAATGAGCCAAGCAAATGTGTTACTGGGTCCTACTGGGATAATGAATTACTTTCACACTAAATATGTTGCATATTAATAAGAGCTTCCTGGAGATAGTGACTTAATCTGTAAAAATGAGTGGAGTAGCTGGAATTTCAGGTACCAAGACAAGTCCACATTTAAAGGTCATTGCAGACCTAGAATGGACTTTGAAGGCCATCTAGTCAAACTCCATTTACAGAATCCCAGAAGTGTTACATGATCTGGCTAAAATCTTACATCTGGATCCTAGAAAAAACAATATTTAAATTCCAGTTTTCTTTTACTCCAGCCTTTTGAGTTTTCACTTCTCAACTCAATGATATATTGAGCAGACCCTGTGCTTGTGGAGTTGAAATTCTCATGCTGATGACATCAACCATGAGAAGTATTATATTATAAGGCTGGCTGAGTGGCGCGGTGGTTAAGCACTAGCTTTGGAAGCCAGCGGCCAGGGTTCGGGTCCCACATTTGAGGGCCAGTGACACTGCCCTCAAAAAAAAAAAAAAAAAATAAGTATATTATAGTGCAAGCAGATCGTATACAGACATAAAATAAGTTGTCCCACCAAGTCATATATAACATTCTTTTCTTTCCTACTAAGCCCTTAATGTATTTTAATGAGTCACAAGATTACTGTGGGCTTATGCCATGTTTATATGAAGGCTTCTAAATCAAACCATTACTTACCTACATTATCCAGGTAGATGGACCACTAAACAAGAAATCAAGAAAATTATTGAAACTTCTATTTATAAGAACTTCCAAAATTTCCATGTTCCATTGAAATTAATTAGGGAAATCTGAATCTAACCTATGTCTAATTATTTTATAACATGACACATATAACACTGTTAGAGTAATGTAGAGTGGCTCATAACATGCTAGTTGCAGGGAGACAGAAACAATTCAGCAGAGAATTTGGGCAATCAGAAAATAAGTTAAAAAAGAATGAATTACCACTCTCTAACCCAATTTTTTTGAGATTTGTTTCCCCTCCCATGCCAGTCACATCATAAGCACTGCCCTGAACTATGGAATATTGTTTGAAGAAAGGGGCTTAGCATATATAATATAATACATCACTAAAATTATTGTAACTAAATAGAACCAACATGTCTAAACACATTATCCACCTTTTCCTTTTTCTTATTTTTTTACACATTCAAAACAAGCAAAAATAAGCAAATCAGCTGACTTTGCCAGAAAAAGCCTCTGCCCCTTTTCCTTATCCCAGCCTGGCACACCCCCCAAACCCCTGTGCCCCACACACAATGCCCCTAAATCTAAATCCATTAGATAAAATATGAAGACATTTTTAAATTAGAGGGCCTTATGAAATTATTTCAAATATCAGTAAAAATTCAGAATTATATGAAAAAAAGACATTAAAGAAAAATCTCTTTTAAAAAGTAATACATTTGCTGCATATAAAACTTTGTGAATGTTCAGGTATATTCAGGTATGAATAAATTCCAGGATCCTCATCATAATTTGAAGGTTTTGTAAGAAAAGGATCTCCACATGATAGATCTATGGAAAAGTCTAACAGACTTTAACTGAGCATAAAACAAACCTTATAACTAGTCAGGCATCCTAAAGATCCAGTTATTCCAATAACCCCAATTAGGGGGAAAAAAACCTTAATATTACAGTATCAATGTTGATTATCACTGGTCCTACTTATTGATGCACTGACATCTTGGACTGCTCCATTTTATTTATTAGCTTTTTGTCAGCTCTATGGCCAGTTTCCTTCCTCATAATTTTATTGTGATGAAAAAGAGTTAGAGCTAAATCCTAATTTGAGACTAAAAGTGGACTTCTGATCAGTTGTAACTGACCACAAATTAAAGACAATTACAGTATTTTTAACCTAAAAAATAAAAACAAAAACCGAATGGTTACAAAATCTTGTAGCAGTATGGGAAAATGTGTATAATTTAATTTTTCATGAAAAAGCCAGATACAAAATTGTTTATGAAAAATAAATGCATAAAAAAAATGAAAGAAAATAAACTAAATTGTTAATAATTATGTTTAGGATATAAGGTTGTAGGTGAGATTTTTTTTTTCTTTTTCTATTTTCCAGATTTTCTGTGATATCATTATTTAACTTCCATAATGAAAATGTTTAATTAGAAAAGTAAACTAAATTATTAGTATGTTATTAAAACCAAAATTTTCTTTAGGTTGCCTTAAAGTGACCATTATGTTTTACCACAAACACTATCCATATATGACTATTTCCATTCTGATTTAGCTATGTCACCATATTGCTCTAAGAACAGATTGTTCACTCTCTTTCATCAGATTGTTCACTCTCTTTCATATGAGTTCATGCCTTAAGAACTGATCACTAATTTGATGGAAAAGGTGGGAAATAGTTCTGATGATCATACATTGTTGATCTGATTTACAATTCTAAATTGGAGCTTAAAATGAATTTCAATGAAATATAGCTACTGTCAGGTGAAGAATTATACAAACCTTCATGATCAATGTCTCAAAATCTTGAGAACTCACCAAACTTATACCAATATGATTAAATCCCTCCCCTGCACAAAGCACTAAAGCTGAGGCTCCTAGAATCCTCACAAGCTCTGCCCAGTAGGTTTATGACTCACTGAAGGAAAAATCTAGCTGCTGTTTCCGCACAGAGAAATGTACTGGAACTTCTCTCTAACACTACCACATAAAGAGCAAAATCCAGTAAAAGCTAATAGTTGGATTGGACCGTCCCAGGGCTTAGTTTAAGAAATTATAAAAAGAGCTCTGTATAGGGCATGTTATATTAAGCGGTCGCATGGCCGGGCCTACTGCTATAACTGGTCAGTCTCCTATGTTGAAATCTGAACATTAAAACAGAAGGCATAAAACAGCAGCAGTGGCTTGTCTGAGATAGCTGAACCAGTTTTCCAGGTTCTTCCCCAGCTGGGAAAGTCTTTCATGCTTGGCCATATTCACTTGAGCACTGGAGGTGTGACAGTGGCAATTCTTACTGGAATCTCATGAATTTATATTGAATTTTGTAGAATGCTTTAAAAATGCTCCCTCCCATAAATCACAGATCATTCTACTGTCATTAGAGTCTATGATTATAAACAAATAGCTTTGGTATTCTGGAATTTTAAAATTCTGAATAGTTTCTGGGTCTTAAAGGAAAATTTAAAAACAAACAAACTCGGTTATACAAAATCAGATGCTTTAAATCTCCAATGGTAACGCTACCAATCTAAGAAGACTAAGGAAGAGGAAAAGGGGCAGGGGGAGGAGGGAGCAGGGAAGCCAGCCTGCTTGCTTCAGTCTGCAGTAGTCAATTTTGCCTCTGTACAAAGTTCAGCTTCTCCTCCTTCGCTTCCTTTATTGTTTCATGTAATGATTATTTTGTGTTTAGCATTTCTTGATTACAGTAGTCACCCCCTTATCTGCCATTTCACTTTCCATTGTTTAAGTTACCTCTGGTCAACTGTGGTCTGAAAATACTAAATAGAAAATTCCAGAAATAAAGGATTCATAAATTTTAAATGACACTATTCTGAGTAATTGATGAATTTGTCTTGGTGCTATGCCACTGTTTCAGGCACCCACCAGGGGTCTTGAAACATCCTCCATGGGAAAGGGAAACCAGTGTTTCCCTTTTGATATCTTATGCTTTGTCCAAACAACTGGGAATCCTCAAAGCCCATCACTGGGAAGTAAGTTAATGTTTTACATAAACTTTTAAGATTGTACATTTTTGAAGGAACATATCAATAAAGCAAGAAGGGGAAATTAATACAATAGCATATAATGTATATGGGGTAAAGCGGTGCTTATAAAATCAAAGTTAAGACATAAAGCACATAGAATGCATGAGTCTATACATTTAATAACATAATATTCTGGGGGTCATTTCCTATAGATATTTCAGAAGAAAAATATTACATTGTGACTGGAAAATCACAACCAAATTAGGCAATTTGACTTCATCAGAACTATTAAACTATGGAAACTTTTCCTTATTAAACTATATTAACATTATCGATTTCAAGCATATTTCTGAAAGTTCAAATACATTTTTAGGCCATGTAACAGGTTTGCAAATCTTAAATGGTTTCCACATTTTTCTGGACCATTGTAAGAGTATAACATGAATATTTAAGCAGCTTAGCTTTGATTTAAATATATTATATTTGCTCAGAATATGCTGGCAGCAACCCAAAATGAAGTGTAATACCCTCAAAGCTGGCAATTCCAAACTCATTTAAGAAAGCAGATAATATGGGCTGGCAGCATTAAAGTAAATAAAGTCAATTAATTTTTTTCTTAATTTGTTTCTTCTAGCTTGAAATTGCCAGGGATAGATAAATCTGAAGATGAATTAAAAAAAAAAAAAAGAAAGAAATTACTGGGAAGGGAAAACAAAACAAGGATAAAAAAAATCTAAAGTTGCTATTTCTTATTCTGATCTTAATAGCAGGTTACAATTGAATAATACCATTATCTATTGGAGGTCACCAAAATGTAGAGAGGGAAATCCACATTGAAAACTTTAATATGTGCAAAGTCAGTACATCATTTTCATAAGCAATACCCTACAGGGAAAGGGTTTTTTAGCACTATTACATTACAGAAAACTGCATTTTATAGTAATTGAAAGATGCAAACTTGCAAAAATAAAACTCATTTGCTTTTATTACCATTAATCATATGGTTTGAATTTTGATTCCTTGTTGAAGCTGAGACTATCAAATGGTAAGGTATTTCTACAGACCCCTTTCGAGTAGTATTCTTAATGTTTCAGTACCCCTTTTCAACTCCTTTTGGTTTACTTTGGTACTATAAGACCTTTCTTTTAAAGATGGGAAAGTAATAAAGAAGCACATTGAAATGGAAGCTTAACCTGCTCTCCACCAATAAAAATACAGTTTGCATTATTTAGTTTTTGCTTGAAGGTGCTTCAATTTTTGATGCCTAGAACTGACTCATCTGAAGTGTTGAGCAAACATATCTTTCATACTATTATTGGCATGATTTTAGGGGGGTAAAAAATCATAGAGTGAAGTAGTTTTGAAGGAAGTTGAAAGCAGTGTCTTATTTTACACCGTGAGAGCAACAGTTCTCAACCTTGGCTACACACTAGAGAACTTAACAAAACAAAACAAAAACACATGCTTGCACTGCAACCCCAAAGCAATTAATTAACAATGTCTTTGGGTAAGACCTTAGGCATTAGTAGTTTTTAAAGTTCCCCCAGTGATTCTAATATTTAACCAGGCTGCAGAACCACTACTGTAAGGTTAAGTTATTCTTAAAATGTGAGTAAGGTTTTTACTACTGTTATTAGTTGATAAATAAAGGAGCCAAATCTTTAATCAAATCAGGACATCACACCATGCTGATTATCAATACTGTAGTCATATATCTTGAAGAAAGTGTTTTAACATATGAAGATCTATATACTTCACTAGCACATCCATATGCTCTGCTTCTATGTGTTTTTCAAAATATCATTTTAGTCCCTGTGTCACTTTCATAAGAAATGCATCCTCCATATTTTATGAATTGTTTAATAGAGGGGTATTTAAATTATCCATATATATCATGATTTAAATGATTGAAAATATTATTTCAAGCTATAATTCATGAAAAACTATTATTGGGATAAAGTATTGGATACTAGTTTGGATATTAGTGGATTTTTTTATACTTTGATAGATAATAGTGGTATCAAGAGTATCTCCATAGGAAGGTTGAAATAACATAAAACAAAGGTAGTGTAAGAGAAACTTTCTAATATTTACTAAAAGAGTAATAAAAAGGAAATTGACATTTGGAGGACACATCCTCTGGCCAGTCACATTAAATATATTATTTCACCTTTCTTAAAACAAAACAAAACAAAAAAAACGAGAGATAGGTAGCACCCGCCATCAGAATTGAATAATGTGATCTCAGAAAAATTAATTTTTCAAGTTCACACAATATTTAAGTTAAAAAATGGAGTGTAAATCCAGATTTTATTCTGTACTTTTTTCCTACCACTCCATGCTGTCTTCAAGAAAGGGGGTTTTTGCATGGCAAACTTCCATTAGGACAACAGAAACAAAAAGTCTTAAAAGAAATGCCATAAGTAACCCAATTCCATTGAACTTATTTATCGATTGCCTAATATAATCAATGACTACTAATAACTATGAAAGATATAGGATTGAAATCCATTTGATACCTGCCTTCAATGATATTATTATATACATAAGTTGATGATAAAATATATTAAGGGCTATAAGAGAGGTATAAACCAAGAAATACTATAGTAGGCAGAGGGATGAGAAATTAATTTCAGCATCAGGGATCAAGGAGGCTATGGGGATGACAATTGAGCTCCACCATGATTAAGCAGAATTTCTGCAGGGCAAGAGATATGAGGAAACTGTGCAATGATTAGTGTACAAAGTGGAAAGAATGGTTTTGAGACTGGTAAGAAGTAGTGAGTGAGATCTGGCTGAAATTTACTCATACAACACATGAAAATGTGGAGTAGGAAAGGAGATTCAGACATTGTCATAGGATCAAAACCTGAAGACCAGAAAGGTTCTTTAAAGACTATCAGGTCATATTCTCTCTTCTTACATTGAGAAAACTGAGGTCCAGTGATGTTCAAAGTTTCACCAAACATCAGACCACTAGCAACTGGCAGAACTATACACAAAAAATAAATCTCTTTCTCCCCTTCTCACTGTTCCCTCCTCCATGTCTTCCTGCTCCGTCTTCCCTGCCTTCTCCCGTCCCCTCTCTCTTTTCTTTCTTTTCTTCATTATTTTACATTTTTTATTTCTCTGACATTTCATTTATTTTTTTTCTTTCTTTGGGGGGTATTTTTAAAACACCATATATAAATACAGTAAATAGCATAATTAAAAGGCTGAATTTGGGCCGGCTGAGTGGCACGGTGGTTAAGCACTGGCTTGGGAAGCCAGCGGCCCTGATTCGGTCCCACATATGAGGGCCAGTGACACTGCCCTCAAAAAAAAAAAAAAAAGAAAGAAAGGTTGAATTAAATTAAGTATGCAATGATGATGGGCACAGTATAGTTATTGCCACACTCGTAGGTGTCATTTACTTACTAGCAAAATAGTGTTTTCTCTTGCATATACCTCATTTTAAGCCAGTTGGGGTCTGGATCAGAAACTCTAAGCTGATCCTGAAATTGCCCTGGACCAGAATCACATCATTGATGTCGTTTTGAAACCACCCCCGCAAACCTCTGGTGTATTCATTGGCTTTCAAGCTCCCACATTTCTAAAACTCCACAGAATCAATAACAGCAACAAAGAGGGCAATGTCACAAATAATATATTACCACATTTTAATAAGGCTAATTCCCAAAGTTATTGAAAATTTATGGAAACAAAGACTCCATGATGCCTCTTGTCTTCTTTAGCATTCACTCCCTAGATCTATTGCTACCGAGCTACAAGATTTGATGCCATCTGTATATGACTTGTGTTTTCCCTGATTCATCTTGTTTTCTGTACTACAAGGCCATGAACTCTTCAGGTAGTTAACATACCTTACCGGAGATGCAGGATGGCTTTCGATAGACTCAGTAACATTTTAGAATCTATTAGTCAATGTACTGAACACCAAATTTATCAGAAAATTTATTAAGAACAGAGTAAAACAATTCTACTTTAGGAAGTCATGATGTGATTTCCCTCACATTTTTCCAAATTAAGAATGTTCCCATTTTCAGATTTTTTTCCAAAGTGTATCTTTGTATTGTTAGTCTCTGTACTTTAAGAAAATTGTGTTCAAAGTCTTCCCATCAGATAGTTCTTTTTTATATATTTTGAAATATGTATTAAAGGTTGCTGAAATATATGGAAAGGGTTATTTAGTTAACAAATATATTCAAAGTATTCTATCATTGATACTAAACAATGTAAATTTTCAAATAAAAATACTTTAAAAGCCTCTCGGTGTAAATAATTTAACTAAAAAACTTATTTTCATAGATTAATTGTACTTTGTGGAAAATTTATTAGATACTTTGATTCATTCTAAAAATGTTGATTAAAGTGATTTATTCTAAATCCAAATATGAGTTGTAATAAATGTTAATCAATAACACAATTTCTTCAATTTCCTCACTTTGGGATTGTTGGTATGCCAAACATCCAGATTAAAAAAAGAAAAGTTCAACTACCTAAGGACCTCAAGTTATTCAAATGTGAAAAATCATGTTGACAAAATATTTGCAATATAGTAAACCTTTTCTTGGCATAAGCATTGAAGAAAAAAATCAAGAAATCTTGAAAATTTCCTATATAAGTCATATACACACACATTCAATATATAATTTCAAAATTTTAATTAAGTTAATTTTCATTATACTATTAGGAAATACATTTGTGCATGACTGAATACAAAATCATACTGTAGGATTTGACAGAATATGTCAGCCCTTTCATAATCATAACAGAATTAAACCCCCTTCATCCTGCTCAAGCAAATTGATCTTTAGTATCAGAACATCTACATTCAAAGCCCTTGCCAGAAGATTTATCCCTAAACTGATTATCAGCCAAGCTTTGTCAAAAGTGTAGCGGAGATAGGAGGCACGTCAAAGGGGTTGGCCAGCCACCTTTTGATAATTAGCATATTGACAGATAATTAATATTGCTCTCACAAAAGCCCAACCACATTATATTTTAATATTAAGTCCTTGAATTATTAAAGGGAAAGATCTAGAAATAACCAAAAGTGTTTCTAATAGCCATTGTTAGGCCATTTTCCATTCTGCTGTTACTGTTTCTTATGTACGCCCTTGATGCAAGTATGTACTATATATACAAAAAAAAAAAAAAAAAAAGATGTCTTCATGCATCGGATTGTTATATATACTGCTGTTTCATATTTCCCTGGCTTCCAGCATGCTTAGAGCTAAATTATATTTTATGTTGATTTCAATTATAAAGTAATACATTTAAAAAATATAGAGTAATACAAATTAAAAAGTAAAAATGATTTGTCCTCTTAGAAATAAGGAATATTCTTACTACTAGTTTGTTAGTTAAGTAACTATTTTATTTTTTCATCGGCATTTTTGATTACTAGTAAGATTTAAAATATTATAGTAAATCAATTTCATTCTTTATTTCTTATTAAGAGAATTTGTATTTCTTGGTATGTGAATTTTCTTTCCTCATGTCCTTTAATAATTTTTCTATTAATATTTAAATATTTTTCCCTATAAATTCACAAAAGCTCTACATACAATAATGGCATTTGATACATTTTTTCAAATATAATCTGTGCTTACTTTTTATCTTTTAATAGCATTCAAATGTCCCAATAACAATTACTGAATAAATAAGCCTCCTTATTCTCACAAAATGAATGATACAACCTATCTTATACTTTTTTTTTTCAAAAACTAAGATCAGTTTTGACTTTCTATTCAGTTATATTAACTTAGCAGTAAATCAAACGTTTAATTACCATGACTATGGGAGCATGGATGATTAGAATACTTATTCCAGATAACTTTATTGTTTATTTTTCTTTTTAAAAAGTTATTATAAGAAATCCATTTAAGTAATTCATATAGTAAATTCATATTAAAATACTCTATAAAGATAAAAATATTTCATGGGGAGAGGAGTAGCAGAAGAGGGAAAGGGGAATCAAATACATGGTGATTTTATTATAGAATTATAGACTTGAAACTTACATAATTTTACTAACCAATATCATCACCCCAATAAATTTAATTTTAAAAAGATACAAATATTTGAATACACTTATTGCGTTTACCATTGCTATTAGTGTTGTCAAATCTTAGGTATTTTTCTTGCCGAGAAGTTTATAAACATTTTTTTTAATTAGTTATTTGTAAAATTACTCTTTCATGTTGGAATCTTGAAGTTGTGGCTACATTAATGCATGAAACACAAATAATAATCCAGCAAGTTAATGAAAAGACTTAATATACATAACCTTCTGTTTTTATAAACTGACCTGATGTTTCAGTCTTTTACCCTCTTATATCATGTACCTAAGTAAGAACTACGTATTTTAAAACTGAAAGGACTTTAAATCCTTTACTCAAACTACCATTTTCTGATGAGCACTTAGAAACACTGGGGTTGAAATGGCCACTCTGGTAGAATAATCTCAGAACCAGAACCCACATTTTCTTTGGACTCAGTATTGTCCCCACTCTACCATGAGCCCTTGTGAAGTTACTTCATAGATGGCATAGATGCCTGACCAATGCACCCTACATCTGAAACTGAAGTAGAATAATGGTGCATGTCAACTATAACTAAATATAACCTTAGGTATATATAGTCACGGGATATGGAGTACAGCATAGGGAAGATAGTCAATGGTATTGTAACAGCTATATATGATGGAAGAGGGGTAGTAACTTGGGGGGTGGGTTATCACTTTATGAGGGGTTTAAATGTCTAACTATTACATTGCTTCATACACCTGAAACCAATTTAAAAAAATGAAAAATCAATCAATCAATCAGTCAATCCCAGTTCACACATGCAATGGGAAAAATAAATAAAATAACATTTCATTACATCTGTCAAATTCCTAACTGGCTCATTGAAGTTGGTATTCCATATGATTTCTCTAACTGCAGATGTTATATGAATTGTGATTAAAATTATTAGTAAAAAAATCTTACATTTCTGAACAAATAAATGAATCTTTGCATATTAAGATGATATTTCTAGGCGCCGAGTGGCGTGGTGGTTAAGCGCTGGCTTGGGAAGCCAGCGTCCCCGGTTCAGTCCCACATATGAGGGCCAGTGACACTGCCCTCAAAAAAATAAAATAATAAAATAATAAAGAATGATATTTCTACCATAGTAAAAAATATTAATGTATCATCAAACTATCCTGTCCTAGGGGATATATCAATTTCAGGTTCATTCAGGTGGACCCTGATTGTTAATGTCATATATATGATATGCAATAACCTACACACAATCGAAAAGATGAAGTAATAACTAAATAGATATGAATATTATACGTTAACTTTAGCATATTGCTCAGGTAACAGATGGACATCACAGTTTATATATAGTGAAGTTAATAAACATAATCCTCCTGACTAACAACACATACCAGCACATATACACTACAGAATTTTATTTAAAACACAATTGTACTAGCAGAGCAAACCAAGATTTAGAAGAATCATATCCTGCATACACTGACAAGAAGTTAAAAAACATATACAAGATTTTTAAAAAACCTAAAATATGAGAGAAAGCACTGGTGCATCCTTCTTCATTTGTTACTAATATAGACTGATTCCCATTCCCATCATTGCTTGCTTAGGTCTAGTCTCTCAAGTAATCTACACGTTGCCACTCTTACTCCTCCACTATCTATCCTTCATACAACAAATACAGTAATGTTTTTAACATGAATCAGTTCACGTAACTTTCTGTTCAAAATCTTTCAGTGACTTCCCATTTCCTTTAGAACAGTATCCAAAATGTTTTTCAAATCTCTAAATGGCCTTGTTCCTATTTCTTCCATCTCTCCTCCTACTCATCTTCCCCTTGCGTAATAAATTTTAGTCACAATGGCTTCCCCACAATTCTTCAAACACTGGAGCTCCTTCCAGGCTCCAAGTCTTTGCACTTGATTCCTGTGCGGGGAATGCTCTGCCCACGTATTCACATAGATTTTACCCTCACTCCTTCATGTCTCTGTTTCAATGCCATCTCCTCAGAGAAGCCTGTGTTGACAACACTAAAAAGAGACTAACCTGTCAACATTGAACCCATCCCAGCTCTCTCCTTCCCTTTGACTTGCCTGCCTCATTTTTCTTGATAGAGAGAACTTATCCAAAATTTACATTATACTATAATTAAATTATTTTAATTCTGTCTCCACCACTAGAAAGTAAACTATATGAAAGTAGGGAATCAAAGCATATAAGACTAGTTTTCTATTATATTCTCAATAACTAGAATTGTACATGGCACACAATAGGTGCTCACTGAGTATTAAACAAATGGTTTGTAGCTTGCTTTTAAAAATAAATATCTATATTTCTCTATAAAGAAAAACATAACATATAATTTTATCCATTGCCTTAAAAATCATTTCTCTATTTAGCTTGGACCTTATGAAATTACCTTTTTGTATGTCAAAAATAGCCAAATATTGGTAATTACATGTGATTCAGTCTAACATAAATAAATATGAAAAATTGGTTAAAATTTTTGGTACTCTTTAGGTAAGCAAATATGTACTTAATTGTCAGGTATTGGGGGAATTAAACATTTTCAAATTCTGTTTTTCGGTTGGTTGGTTTTGCTTCTGGAGTGTGTGTGTGAGTGAGAGAGAGAGAGAAAAATAATCAGAGTTCAGTTATCTCTAAAACTACCAAAACGCTCTGATGGAAATCTTTCCACATTGTATTTCCCACTTTCCACTGTGCCTCAATCATCTGTTGGGCCTACCTTACCTTCCCTGCTTATTTGAAGCACCCATGAGGAACCTGTATGGTTGGACTGTACTATAACCCAGGGATGTCAGGAAAAATCCTGCATGCCTTTGAAATCTGGAGAGGTTTATCACAGCTATATTAGTGAATGTGTCAACCAGAGATGAGAAAACTGGCCATGACACAGTTGCTGCAAAACTGCAAGAATTTGTTGTAGAGTTAGTCAGCCAGCACTCATTTAATTCCATAGCCCAGATCAACTAAATTGTTTGTCCCATTACAAAAGAGAAAACAGACATAGGAGAATAACTAGGGCTCTGGAAGGAGGAAAGGAAACTAGTAAAAGACCAAAGGGACAATGGATTCTAAAATGATAGCACAAACACATTTGAAATTGCAATCCCTGTAGTACAAGCTGAACATCTAAGCAGATGAACCAGAATGAATAAGATGTGGAGGACATATCAGGACAGAAGGACATGGGGGAGGAGATAAATATGAAGCTCGTTATGGGGGCAGAGCAGGAGTGAAAAATGGAAAAGAGGATGGGATAAGATGTAGTGTTCACAGACAGTATGTTCAGGATTAGAAATCTACTTTCAAGTAAGGATCGAGATTCTAGGAACAATGGTAGGTAGGTCAGCCTGGCTGGGATGGAATAGAGACAAACACTGCTAGGTTTCTGGAGGCAGAAACAATGAGACACTGAGGTGGTCAATCATAAGCAACACAAGTACTGTCTCCAAATACAATGGCAAGAGAAAGCTATTGAGGCAGACTGATCCAAATCCTTAAGTTTATGAGGAAAAGAAGAGTAAAATAGTGCAGCTCGAGGAATATGCTGAGCCTGCTTCTTGAGTCCAAGATTTTTAGGGCAGCCTACAGCAGAAAGGAATCCCAAGGGTGTTGTCACATTTTGAGTAATATAAGGAGAAAGAAGAAATAGTTGAGAAGTTCAGGTTTGAGGGTTAGTTTATTCCCCACAGAATGAGACATGCATAAACAACACAGAGGTAACTGAAGAATGGCAGACGGGGTGGAGGGGTCCTGAGGGCCTGTATAGCAGAGCTGGTAAAGGGTAAGAAAAGAGGAGGGTGTGGTGGTGAAATAGAGAAGCTTTTCTGCAACAGGGGAAATGCTCAGGGTTCCGTAGATGCAGGGAATGGTGAGTAGACTGAAAGCAGTTAATGAAGAAGCCTTAGTATCATCCACTATGTGGGTCAAGTTGGTACCATTTTTTAAAATCTGAAAATGTATGGATTTTCAATAAGAGGAAAGGACCACAACTGCCAAACTAGAAATTCTTACTTAGTGAACAAATTGTGTGGTTCCATAACACAATGCAATCAAAGTAAACTTGGCATACAAATTGAAGGGATTTTGTAAGTTAAGATCATTACCACCCTTAAGAGAAAAATAGAACCTGAAGGTCACCTCAGGCTAGCATAAGGCAATGTTCTCTTATCTAATTCAGAAATCATAATACATTTTATTTTATTTATTATTTTTTTTAAATTAATTTCAGGTGTACAACACAGTGCAATAGTTATACATTTTATCCCCCAAAGTGACAACCCCCCACCCACAATACACCACCCCACTCCCCCCCATATCATATATATCTATTACTCTTCCTCTGACTCTCTTCCACAGTATAATCCACATCCCGTGACTATCTATATATATTCAATTACACAGTATATATATTTTTTTTGAGGGCAGGTCACTGGCCCCCATACATGGGATCTGAACCAGGGCCACTGGTGTCCCAAACCAGCTGTTAACCACCGTGCCACTTGGCCGGCCCTACAACCAGTATTTTAACAGTGTCAAATTACCAAAGCTTAGTGAAGAAACATTTTGACTAAACTGAATATATTATTTAATATGAAACTAAAATATTTCTAAAAATTACTAAAGTAACAACTATATAAATAAATACAGGTAAAATTTTCATCTAGACCTTATCTCAGCATATAGGATATTTTCTTCCTTGAGAAGGAAAGAAAATAATTTAAAATGAATATAACCACAGACTGAGATACTGCAAATTACACTTAACACAGTGCAAATGATCTCAAGTAGTAATCATATTTCTAGAGTAAGTAATCAAGAAAAAGAGAAAAGTATTATCTGGCTTTAGCTTGGAATCTTCCAAGTATAATCACATATTCAAAAGATCTATGCTGCTAAAAGTTTCAGAAGTAATTCTCATTGATATATGTGATAATCACTTCTAAAGTGATTTTTAAAAAATATTTCCTTGCAGCCAAAATTTACTTGCCCACTTTAGCTTCACTGATGCCTCGGAAGATAAATAAGGCTGAACAAAATTGAATTCTCTGATTAACACTCAGAAACATGTATCCACTCATTGTCTTCAAGAATAATCTCAATAAACCACAGAATTTATTTTGATATTTAATGTATTTTGATTTTTCATCAATCACTGGATAATTTTAGTACTCTTCTATGAGTATTCCTCTATGTAAATTGCAATTCAATCATTTAGTTTGTGAGATATGTATTTAGAGATACATTTAAAAATATTTAGAGATATTTTCCTCATTTTATTTTCTCTCAAGTGAGCTCTTTCACTCTTGAAGAGAAAAAGCAATACAGTATGTCACTCACTTTTTTACCTCCATATAGGATGTTATTGGCTTCTCTTATTTATTTCTTAAGTATGTCTGTAATTTTTCTTGAAGATCCTTTTCTTACTTTAGCTATTCAGAAATTGGAATCATTCAATCTCAGTGATCACTCTGTGATGCATTCTATTACATTAAAAGGAGTGATGAAAACTATTTCATATAATGCAAAGAGAAATAGTAGTAAAATTGAAAGCACTCATGTCCAATTCTATTGTAAACATGATAAGAAAAAAATTAAAACTGGAAATATATTTTATATTGTTTCTTTACTAGTTCACTCATGACTTGCTAACATGAAAAATAGTAAATATTATGATTCACAGAAATCTGGGAAAACAGCCTATAAACAGGGGGTGAAAACTACCACCCTCAGGCCACATTCATCCACTACCTGCTTTTGCATATTAAATTTTATTGAAACTCAGCTATGCCTACAAAGGTAGGGTGGAATGGTTGCTACAAAAACCTTATGTCCTATAAAGTTAAAAATATTCACTATATGGCCCTTTATAAAAAAGAATTGCCAATCTGAGGTATAGGTTCAATGGTGTTCTCCATTCATTTGTCCTATCATCACTGTTTCTGTCTTACACTTTCTTCTAAACCCTATATCAGCATACAGAAACAGAAGCTTCTGATGTATTTTTCAAGGAATGTGGCAGCATGAAGTGCAATTATCAAGCTTCAGGACACATCTGTGGCCACAGCCAGAGCTCCATGCTATCCTTTCCTGCCATCTAACAAGCCTCAAAATCTCAGCCAATGTTTCTTCCCTCTTGAGAAGCATCTTTACCCACTCTTATCCCTTGACATTACCCCTCTCCTAGGAGTTACAAAAACTCTGCTCTGCTTATCTTTTGCTTGTATCTCCCAAAAGACAAGTATACACATCCTTTCACTATAACAAGTTTCCTAAACCAATTTATTGCATTTTGTAGCTCTAGCAACAAAATGAGTCCATGTAGACTCCTTATTTCATAAAGCTTGACCCGGACCTTAAAGTCAATCAAGACAGAATTACTGGTGATCCAGGGTCACAAGGGGGTAAACCGCCTACTAAAGTGGATTACACCTTGTTCTGGGCAGCACCGTTATTTCCAAATAAACAAAAACAGACAGACAAACCACAAAACAACACTAGAAAACAACGTGCAGACCTTCTAGAAAAATAGAAAACTTTGTTTTCTCCTAATCTTTTGATATTGAAATAGAACTGATTCTCCAGCATTCCGGGAGGTGCAGACTGGTCTGGCAGGGCCAATTTCCTCAAAAGCAGGAATCTCATGGTGAAAGAAGACAGATACTGGACTACAAAGAAAGTATCACTCAGTGAGGAGTGAGTGGGGATACTGGCTGTTGGAAAGGGTTGAGCTTGGAGAGAATATAAAGGGATTAAGGCCCATAAAATGGAAAAGAGCTGCAAGTCCTTTAATCTAACAGTCTCCCCTCTGTGAATCTACAGTAAAATTAAGAGAGAGAGAGAGAGAGAGAGAGAGAGAGAGAGAGAGAGAGAGAGAGAGAGAGAAAGAAAGAAAGAAAGAAAGAAAGAAAGAAAGAAAGAAAGAAAGAAAGAAAGAAAGAAAGAAAGAAAGAAAGAAAACAGCATGTCTTGTGGAACCTGGAAAAGAGAATGGGTCTTGGGCATTGAGTCTGATGGGAACTGGGTCCTGAAGGTCCTGGCAGATATACCAGGGTGGGGACAGCGGTGACAGACAACAGGATGAAGCAATACAATGAAAAGGAAAACAACGGCTTTGAGCTGCTCTAGCCCCTCAAATGGAAACATGAGTACATGTGTCAATACGACCAAGGGCAGAGAGGAGTTGGAATCTAATCACTTTTAATTTCTTAAACTGAAAAGAACTAGAAAATATAGTTATTGGTCAGCCTACATGGGCTCAGGTTCTATTATTACACAGGCAGAAAGATGTACGCTTTTGAGTTCCTCAGTCCAGTTACTTCCAACTGGGCATAATAATCTTCCTCAAATGATTTTCCTTTAAAGTTGACTGGTCTTAGAATGGGCTGATTAACCAAATCAACCGTGCAAGCATTTTTCCTAAGGTTCTTATGTCTCCAAACCATTGGGTAAAGAAATAGAGATTCAAGTACCTCAGCAGGATTATCTTAATTACTGATTAAATTAATGCTCTGAGCCATATTGCAACTTTGTTCATTTCTTCATAAAGTCTAACAATTCCCTCTAGTTTTTGATGACATCAACTGACCCTTGTCAAATGAGATCCGGTCCATGCTGTGCCTTCTACCTAATTCTGTTGAATTTCTCTCTAATTTTGTCTTGATTATTTCCCAGTGTTTTATTGTTTTAATAAACTCTTTTTCAAGGACTCTTCCAAAAAAGGTTATTTTCATTTGATATGTCATCATTTTGTCTGGACCTGCATGTGGGTGATCTTGAACATATTTCTTGGAAATTATTTTTTTCCACTGGTACTGACTGAAATTGGTTCATTCCATAGCTTTTTTGTAATTGCATTGAGATGGTCATCAGCCAATACGAATATTATTGCCATAATTACAGTTTTTAATCCCAGATTCTCAGTAATTATCATAAACAAGATAAATATTCTCTCAAGAATCTTTTTAAGTGTCTTATTTTCACAAGACTCTACTTAAGGCAAAACATTTCTTTTCTTTACAAATTATATTTAAGTTCAAGGTAACTAGGTATACCTATATAACTCAAAATTCTAAACCAAATGTCCATCCTAACTTAATATCCAATAGGTGAAATAAGTACTGCAATAACTACATCTCAGAGATATTATCTTGTTTTTATTTCAATTACAGTGTATTGTACATCCATTTTTAAATTAACTTTCAACATATATATTCACATGTATAATGATGACTTTAACAAAGGAAGTTAAAAAGGAGTTTATTGGAATTAGTACAGTACAATGGAAAAACTCCATATGTTTGGAAATCAGGAAACCCTTGGATCTAATACCTATTTGTATAAATTTGGATAACTTAGCTTTAAATTTAGTTTCGTCACCTAAGAGATGAGATTGGGGATAATTTTCTTATAGGGCTGATGTGATGATTAAATGAGATAATTTATGTGTAATAGAGCCTATGAAGCATTAAGTAGCAGGCAAAACTATGCCTTCCTTCTTAGGCTAGAAGTCCCAAGATGTTCTTCTCTGCATAAAGTTGTTACTTTGATCCATGGGCATCTGGTGAAACTATCACTGCTTTCTGGAACAAAATTAACTGGGCAAGGGATTGGTAGCCAAACTACAGGCAAATGTAATTAAACGTATCTCTGAGATGGGTTCCATGAAACAATGAAAAGGGGGAATACTGCACATGATATAAACATATATGGACCCAAAGGTACCCACTTGCAGGAAGTAAGACTGCTCAATGTACCTGACAAAATGGTTACCAAGCTCTTCGTGCATGCTCAAAGCACCTTGCGATTGTTTAAGACATATATGACCTTTTTTACGCCCCAGGCTCAGAATTCGGAGATGAAATCGACACTCAAGATGACCTAAAATATGCCAAACTTCATTAATCCTATACACTTATCAACAACCCCAATAGTCATTGTTATGATAGTCACAAAAATCAGTAGAGCGAAAGTGCACGTTGCCTTGTAAGCATAGATGTGTCCTCTCTAGGCAATCTAATCTGTTACTAGGAATTCAATTGCCATTTGTATGGTGATGTCTCTCAAATCCCCTTATTTGTGACTTTGTTTTCAAAGCACACTGTTCTCCATCAGTTTACTGAGAAAAACACTGATCATGTCACTTTTAAATGTTATTTTCTATATACTTACTGGAAAGTAATGATGTCATACATTTATTAATTATAAATATGCATTCAATGAAAGAGTATGCCAGGGAAAAAAAAGATATTGAGTACACGTTTGTTGATGGTGACCTCACATTGCAGCTGCATTATCCTGGTCTTCCCAGAGGGCCCTGCATTGGAAAGATCTATGTTTCATTCAGGAGTTCCTCAGAAACATTTATTTATAAGTGCAATAATGGAGCTACTGACAGGGTGTATTATCCTTTGTAGTTTTAAATCTCTCAAATAAAACTCATCTAAAGAATTAGAGCAATTAAATTAATGGCTAGTGTCACTTCAGAACAAAGTGTTCTGGTCAATTATGTCATTCTGTGAAAAATTAAATATTTCAGTTGGCTAGGGTCAAAACAGCAACAAATGAATACTTTCCCTTGAACTAACCAAACGATAATCAATTTCTAAAGCCCTATCATAGCCCACTTCTTCCATATCTTCCTAATCACTTACTTCAATCCATAAGAACCAAGAACTTAGATTTAGAATAAGCCTTACTATCTGTATAGCAAATTTGGCACTTAATCAAAGCATACCCAGTTAAACCTTTGTCTGATTGGTACATAGAGACATAGACTTTGTGATCAAACAAGGTCTTATAAACAGGTACATACAAAGTGAGAGGGGTAGTAGATGGGGGTGGGGGTGTCACTTTGTGAGGGGTGAAAAGGCTATTTCATGGCTTTGTACACCTGAAACAAACAAACAAAAAGAAGTACAGAGGCAGGACCCAGCAGGGAAGAGCTAGGGCCTGAGGTGCCACTTGCTGTGTCGGGAGAGCCTACTGCCTCTGGTTTCTGCCTGCCTGGTTGGGGAAGGAGGGTGGAAGGGATGGCTGCAGTAGCTGCAAGTCCAGGCAAGATGGAGGGCAAGGAAGGAACCCTGTTCCCTAGCAAGGACATGGAAGATGGACAAGATTCTTCAAAAGCAAGAAATGGAAAAAAGAAAATTAACCCAGTACCTGGCTAATATTTCCTAATGTTTTGTTGTTGTTTTCATCTTCGTTACAGTGTTAGCCATAGAACAAGTCAGGTTTTCTGGGAAATTGACTTTAAAACAGAGATTTGTGTGCAAGGTGTTTATTGGGGAGTGGTCTCAGGGTCAGCATCTCTGAAGATGGAAAAATGATTGGGCAAAGGGGTGAGTCAAACTGTTATGCATTTGCAGCAGAGCCCTCAGCCAATCCCATAGTTTCTCTGGAGCCAGGTTGGCCATTCAAAGATGTCCTGGGCCTGCCGAGTGGCGCGGTGGTTAAGCGCTGGCTTGGGAAGCCAGTGGCCCTGGTTAGGATCTCACATATAAGGGCCAGTGACACTGCCCTCAAAAAACAAAAACAAAACAAACAAAAATGTCCTGAACTGAGACAACAAGGCTGGGCACTTGGACTTCTGCTTAGTACTTTTCACGTTAATTATTTCTGAAATTAATATTGCAACCTGTGATTTTGTCCTGCTCATTTAATTGAAACAAAAATATAACAACAACAACAACAACAACAAAAAACTCAGGTTTTTATAGCTGTTTAGAGGCAAAATCAGGCCTACTGGAGTTTAGGGGGTGTCGTGCCAAGTTTTTTTCCCACTACACTGGATGTTTCTGCCTAGTACTTTTGTTTTCTTCCTTTTTTGTATGTTTTTGTCTCTCTCAATGAAAACATAAGATTTTTGAGGGAAAAATGATGGTGTGTGAAGGTAAGCCTGGAAGGAGATATAGCAAAAACTATCCAGTACCTTGCTAGCTTCTTTACCTGTATCATTTATTCTATTCATTACAATATCCCTGTAAGTATCTCTCCCTATTTTACAAGTGAGGATGGGAGGTTCAGTGAGGTTATGTTAGTTGCCCTAGGCTACTCAGATGGCAAGCTGGACAGTTTGGCCACTTTGGGGAAGTGATTAGTATTATACTATATTACTGGTAGGAAATCAATACACTACTCTTTCTCCTATTATCTCACATGTTAAGGATGGGTCCCCATGTATGTACAACACCCTCTTGTTCCTAAGAAATGTCCTATAAAATTATAAATTCTTAAAAGCACAGAGTAGGAAATTTTTAATCATAATATTTACTATATAGCAACAAAGAACATAAAAAGGGTCTTCGAGATAAATGGAAATGGAGCAATCCTTTTTGTTCTAATTGGCACCATTTGGGGCAGTTGTGAAGTACATTAGATGCTCGACACACTATGCTTCTATTATGTAGCAAGGCCATTAGCAATAAAAGGAGAAAGAACATATTTGCTAAGATTTTCATTAAGTAAATAGGCCTCGTGAAGGAATGCAAAGGGACATTTTTGCTAATGTCTTTCCCTTGTGAGAATAGAAAACTGAAGGTTTTTTCTGAGTATGTAAATAAACCAGCAATGCGGTCTGTTGATTGCTTACTAGCATCAAGTAACAGGAGTTTTATGTCTTGAGTCTCTCCTTCAGCCCTTGGTTAGTTTAAGTTTTATTTGTTTGTGTTTACAAAACTAAATATATATATATATATATATATATATATATATATATATATCCATATAAGTAGTTAAATCTGAAATTATTTTAATAATTACATGCAATATATCACACAATTACAAATTAGACTAAAATTTCTAAAACTATGATGTAGGCCATTTCTAATCTTAATTTAGAAGAAATTCACAATATAATTTTAAATTATCATCTAGGACTTTTTGTTTTCACTTTAAATCATGATTGATTTGTACACACACATACAAACACACACACACACACAGAAGCCTCTAATTTTAAAAGAAGAAGAAAAACTACAGAATCTTAAATCTGGAGATTTAGTTCTAGAAAAACATTATACATGATGAACCAAAAAGATTCTGGAAATTTGCAGATGATACTAATTCAAGTTACATATTCTTTATCCAGACTAGTACTTGCTCCCACATGAAAATCTTGCTCCAGTGATAGGAAGGGTACATAAATCATAGGATCTAAATATGGAAGGAACCTAATTATTCACCACACCCCCACTCTATTCAAGCTCTGCCACAGAACATTTTTCTCACAAGGCAAGTGCTAAATATCTCAGTCCATAGCCATGCAGCTGGAAAAAAAAAAAAAGTAAGTGTCACTAAGAGTTCAGCGCAGGGAAAAAAAAAATCATGATCATCTCAGTCAAGCTTCCTGTTTTGTGGAATATTCTGATACTAAAAATATGTAGGAATATAATATACATTAAAATGAATAGTTTCAAAAAAACACATTTATCTTATAAACATTCATCAGCAAAATATAGCTACATAAATATTTCAGTATAGATAAATACATCACCTTGCTCAAAAGTTTTACTCTTGAAGAATTCTGGATATAATTTACTAAACAAGGCTTTGAATGTACTAAGAAAGATTACACTTACAGAGAACCTTAAGTTGAATTTCAAAAAGGATAAATAATAAATCCTAACTTTAAAAAATTATGTGTGTATTTTCATAATTCCATATGAAGTAAAAGAAGGGCAGAATGGATATAAACAAATTAGGAGGCTATTGCAACCATCCATGTGAAAAACTAATGAGTGCCAAGCTCTGAATGTAAGGATAAGCCACACATCCAGGAGGCACTAAGAATGAAGAGTCCCCAAAGTGGAGAACATGGTTTAGCCATGAGAGTAGGGAGAGGAAAAAAAGACCAAAAAAATGAATGTAAATCCAAGCTTCTGAGTCCAAGTAACTGGAGAATGTCAGTGGCATTAATGAGGTGAAGAATGTGGGTTCCAGGAAGAACACAAGTGCTGTTTGGGCACATGACTCTTGAGGTGCCAAGGTGCCAAAGGACATTTGATGACTGGAAAAACAAGACAGGAGTTGAGATAGAGATTTAGGAATCTTGAGTATAAAGGAAATTGCTTGAATCATTGGTATAGAGGCACTAGAAAAGGCGAGTGTGGAAACAGAGGCCTAGCAGTGTCTCCAGCAAACTGGAAGAGAAATGGTTTCCAGAATGCAAGGAGAAAACTGGGGCAGTGGTTTATTTGGGGCAAGGGAGGCTGGACCATAGCTATATCTTGCTTAAAATTATCTGTTTTAAACATGCTTCTGTGGGGAAAAAAAAAATCACTTGTGTGTATTCATAATGTAGTTAGTTGGGGAACTGTCTAATTCTTGGCACAGTTCAAACAGGGTAGGTGGAGACTGAGTTCTCAGTGAAATGATCTCTGCTCCACACAGCAGAAAGTGCCAGCACCAGACACAGATAAGAGTTATCCCACAGCTGACAACAACTACTGGGGAGTCATCCCTAAGACACCATTACTGCTGCAGTCATACTGTATCAAAAAAAAGAAGAATAGAAAAATACACTCATAGTTCTGGATGAAAGCACTCAAAAATTTGATCTAGAAACTGTTATATAGTGAAAAAACTGGTGCCAAAGGAAAAAAAAAAACACAATTTAATGCTAAAAGCTGGGACTGACTGTGTGATCTATTTTTTACTTTGAAAATGTAGGCTCAGTTTGAACAAGCTAAATCTCTATGAACAGAACTTTCTTTTCTCCTCAGACTCCTTCTCAGGAGCGAAAACAGATATGTCAGGCACCCAGGGTCTTCTCGGGGTAGCTTCCAGGAAATAAGCAAAATGGTCTTTACTTTCTGTAGTTTTTGTTTTCCCTTCAGGGATCATGGTGACCACTTGGGGGAGAAAAGTGCCCCATTAGCAGCGGTGCCATCACTGAAATGTCTGTCAGACCCTTCAGAGAAAAAGGCAGCCCTCCATGACATGTGACATATTAGGTAACCAAGGAACTTTGTCCTCATCCTCTTCCCCTATAAAAAGCTTTATCTCATCCCATAATGTGGAAGGAAAAGAGAACAACTTACATCTCCATGTCCAGAAGGTAATATTTAAACCATTAAATTAAACTCGATAGAGCTACAAAATTTTACCCAAGATTCAGGAAATTCTCAGAAGGAAAAATATATACATGCCTTCTCCTTTTCTTGACTCTTTCAATAAAAAAGGATTCAAATTAGTTTAAAAAAAATAAAGTTGTTCACAGTATCAGACACCTAACAAGGTACTTTAAAGTCTGAACTAGATGTCTTCTGATATTCAAAATCCCATCCAGCTCTGAGTTTCTACTATTGAGTTTGACTGAGAAGAGGGAAGCTTCTCTGAGAATCCATTTTGAGGAAGGTGACCAGGGCCATGTCTCCCCTTAGCTTTGATTATAGGAATCCTCTCTCACAAATGATCCAGGATGAGTATAACATTACATCACCTCTTCCTCACCACCACTTGGAACTTCTGCTGAAAGTTCTGGAATTCTGCTGCCAGTGGCCCGACCTCATCCACAGGAGCAAACAGCAAGTATGAAAGCCCACCTTCTACCACTTGCCTGTCATTGTCTAAAAATCCCCACAGCCAGATGTTATTCTATATTTAAGGGTGATCTATACAGCACAGATGTACCCCTGTATCAGGGGCTACAGTGAAATCTGAGGCCACCGTGTTGCTGTGATTGGTCATGCACTGTTTAATCCAGCATACTAAAGAGGGACTTCAAATCTCTAGTCACTATTTTAAGATCTATTCCTGGCCTGCAAGACTCATAAAGTGTTCTTTAAGCTACTCTTGGGAGTAATTTGCATAGGCAACTAGTGATCATTAATTGGTTGACTGGAAATGTAGGCAATAGGGGATAAATAAATGGAGTGCTTTCTCTTTTAATCACACTGCTCACCTTTAGATTTAGAGTAAAAAAAAGAAGTTCTCATCCCCATGGACCATCTGCTCTGTTATGGAATTCTAAATATGAAGCTATATATTTTGTTCTTTAGCATACAGGAAACAGAGTTAAAACAATAAGAAAAAAATTAAGTACCTGAGGTAGGTTCCTTCCAGTAGAAAAAAAAAATGAAGCTAAATTTGAGATATATCAGATAACATATAAGGAGCAAAAAGTATAAATTAACCTTCTCAGACACAAAAAAAACATTTATCACACCCTTACCATACGCAAGGCACTAGGCTAAACCAGTTTATATTCTCTCTTTTAATTCTCATAACCAGCCTACAAAATAGTTACTAATATTATCCTCATTTTATAGATGAGGAAATTGAGGCTGAAAGAGCTTGAGCCATTTGCTCAGGGTCACACAGTTAGAAAAGCAGGGGGCCTGGCTTGTCTCTGTCCTTCAAGTCTTTTCAGACCTTGAGGAAATCAGTTTACTCAGTCTGCCAGAAGGCAAACTGGAAAGAAGTGAAGGGAACTCGTACTTCCCAAGTGTTTTCTAGATGCCGAGCACTTTACTGGACACTTCCCATACCTTTTACATGTGCTCCACACAACAGCCCCCAGAGTAGTTATTTTTACCTCCAATATACTAAAAGGTCCCTTGGGATTCTGCCAGTCCCAAACCCTGCACAGCTTCTGTCTTAGGTCACCTCGCAGCCCTCAACTCAGTGCCTGTGCATCAAATGCTCACCCTCCAAGGCCCCTTCGGCCTGACCGCACTGTGTCATCGAGGTTTTACTCTCCTCCTTCTCCTCCTCCCCCTCCTCCCCATCATCATCATGGAGTCTGGAAAGGGGGTGGTTTTTGATTCCTCTGTTTCACATCATTCTTTTCTCTGACTCTATAAAGCCTTAATAGTGAAGAAAGTTCTCCCTTCCACACTCAGTTTTCCTTGGTTGACTTTTCAAAGGGAAGAAAAAGATATTTAGAAGATCTCTTCTCAAGAAAATAGCCCAGTTTGTATGGTTATTATTGTGCTTTTTCATCCTATTCTTGAGTGACATGAATATCATCGTAGTCTTTTCTTAATAAATTCTAACCATCACCCCGTCCTGTCACCCCAAGCAGATGGATGCCTTGATAGACTAGGATGTTTTTGTTCTCAAAAAGGCAAAAGCGAAGTACACGATTATCTGTAACTATCACCCTCAATGCATAAGTATCAATCTTCTTCCCTATGCTACACTACAGCATGAGACTGAACCTTATCCATCTTTGTATTCCTATGCTACATTAGGTGTTCAATAAATGCTAACAGAGTGGATTGGTGAGTGCTATCTAGGCAGGAAATATAATGTGATCCAATGTTTAAATCTGACACCACACTACAAAGTTGTTTATCAAGGCATGAGGTGTTTGGGGAGGCGCAGGACAGGATCCAATGAGAACAACAATTACATAGTCACAAGATTTTTTTTTTTTTTTTGAGGGCAGTGTCACTGGCCCTCATATGTGGGACCCGAACTGGGGCTGCTGGCTTCCCAAGCCAGCGCTTAACCACCACGCCACTCGGCTGGCCCACAAGATTTTTAATTGTTCATGAGAGTATTATTTCTTTAACACTTGCTCAAAATAGATTAGTGTCAGTTCTGTCATGTGCAGGAAACCTTATGCCCCTTAACCTAATTCAGTGTTGGAAATTTCTCCTCTTCACAAAGAATATTAAATCAATAGTTTTAAGGTATCCCCATAGCAGGCCAAGTAACAAAACAATAACATATATTCTCATTTTCAAATGACCAAACTGATGTTAAAGACCTACTCTGTTAAATATGTGTAATAATATAGGATGAGTTTGTTTAGGTCACACACTCTCATCCACACATACACAAAAATACCAAGCACACACACGTTGGGTAAAAAAAAAAAACTCCCCTTTCCTTGAGGAAGTTATTATCTTTTTCTCCCTTCTTATAGGCCTCAGACCATTTTATGGCTCCTGACCAAGAACTTTTCCAGGTTGCCACTGAGAGGAAAGATGTTAATTATCTACTTAGCACTTCCTTTTTAGACTCTCAGTAGTAACTGCTCTTCAGTTCTCTGCCAAGATAATTCTTGCTCTATTTTCAGAACTCTGAGGTCCTTATGCCATCATTTTGATTCACAGCTGGGAATTGCCCTGCTCAAAATACAAGGGAAGAAGGATAGTGCATACCTAGTTAGGGTGTGCGCTACATCTCTCTTTACTTAAGTATTGATGAAACATTTAGGAGTAACAAGGGTACCATTTCTCCGGGTCTTATGTGAATTCTCTCTTTCATCTGCAATATTGTTCTCCTCTTAACATGCTACTTGTAACACTGAGGTTCTTGTGGTGCTTTAATTAGGAATAACAGGCAAAGGACTACTTCTGAAGCATTTGGACTGGAAAAATCTGGTCCTGTTCACATGTGTCACTCCCACTAGATGCTATTGGGGACACCAAGCTCACCAAGGCGTTTACTGTCCCCCAGAGAACTTAAATAAAATGGAATGTCAACATACACACACACACACACACACACACACACACAAAAAAAAAAAAAATAGTATTTCAGGCTCTGGCTGAGGTTCAAATATAAACATGTTTACTTTTTGGTGAATAAGAAGACATTTGATTTTTTATAAGGCTTTATCTTAGAATTCCAGTGGAGCAAGTTCAAATAAGAAACCTAACAATTTGAGAGAAGAAAGAAGAATCATAAACTGGATTTAAAAGTAACAATGTGACGCAGTACAAAAAAGGTCGGGGACTTGGGAGGCACAGCTGGAAGTCTAATTGCCATACTTACCTACAGCCATGGCAGGTGAGTAACCACTCTGATACATTTCCTATGGGAGAAAATGAAGGTATTGGGTATAATGATTGTTAAGTGACACTCTGCTTTTTTTTTTTGAGGGCAGTTTCACTGGCCCTCATATGTGGGATCCGAACCGGGGCAGCTGGCACCCCAGGCCAGCTTTTAACCACCGCATCACTCAGCCAGCCCAGTGACTCTCTGCTTTTAAACTCTATGGTTTTACAGATTCTCATTATATTTGCTTAAAAAAAAAAAAAACTAACACTTTCTAAACCCTTCACCTTCTCCCCCATCCCTACTTTCCCCTCCCACCTAGCAACCATCAATTTTTTTTCTCTGAATCTTTAGTCTATTTCTGTTTTGTTTGTTCATTTATTCTGTTCTTTAGATTCCACATATAAGTGAGATCATATGGTATTTGTCTTTCTCTGACTTATTTCACTTCCATAATATTCTCTAGGTCCATCCATCGAGTTTGAAAGCAGAGAGTCGCTTCAAAATCATTATACCCAATACCTTCATTTCCTCCCAAAAGAAATGTGTCAGAATAGTCACTCACCTGCCTTAGTGTGTAGGTGAAGATAGCAATTAGACTCCTGCCTATGTCTCCCAAGTCCCAGTCCTGTGCTCTTCTACTGCATAATATGGTCATGGGGATATGAAATACAGTATGGGGCATATAATCAATAATGTTGTAAAGATTATATAAGGTGCCAGATGGGCACTGGACTTATCATGGAGGTCACTTCATAGACTGTGTAGATGCCTTACAAATACACTATATGTACATCTGAAACTGAAGTAGAATAATATTGAATGTCATTTATAAATACAAACACACACACACACACACACACACACACACACACACACACAGAGGGTGCCAAGGAAATGTATACACATTTTAAGAATGGAAAACTGTATTTAAAATTGTAACATCTTTTGTAATAACAAAAGATGAATACAAGTCACTTTTGACTTCTGCAATTACAAGAGCTGCTCAAAGTGGTTACCATCAGTGTCCAAACACTTCTGATTATGGCGAACTCCTGCTTGAGCAACATTGACCAAAGTGTCCACTTGTATACATTTTTTTTGGCACCCCCGGTATATATATATATATATATATATATATATATATATATATATATAGCCACAGGATGTAAAATAAAATACAGCATAGGGAATATAGTCAATGGTATTGTAACAAGTATATACGATGTCAGAGGGATAGATTCGGAGCGCTATCACTTTGTGAGGGGTGTGTCTAACTATTTCATTGCTTTGTACACCTGAATCCAGTAAAAATGAAAAACTAACATGGATTTTATGCTTGGTTCTTTATAAAAGTCAAAGTTTTAAAATTGCTTTAAAATCTCAACAATTTCCTTATATAACTGCAAGGCCTTTTGATTTCAATATAGTTTTTCTTGTATCTTATCAAAGTCAACATAAGCCTTTAAAAATAAAATAAGAAATACTACAAAGTAATTTTCCCATTCTACCAAGGTTTTAAAAATTATATTCCAAATGTTAATTTTTTTTTATGACCGAAGCTTTAAGCTTTTTGTTTTGTGTTGACCATTGAATAACAAAACAAATTCTCATTTTTGATCCTCTCATTTTATGCTGTAAAAATAGCTACCATAAGTGAAATGCATTTCTCTCACTTCAGTACGGAGAGCAGCATAAAAAAGCTCCATGTTAACAAATCCAAGCTGTACTACAGAATTCTCAGGGTGTTAACTGTCCAACAGAGCTGACATCAAGGTAATCACCAGGCTCCAGAGAATTCTGGATACTTTTTAGTTTTAATGTCAGTGATTCATATTCAGAAATTGTGTGTTGGTTTGGTTCACATGAAAAAAAGTTTTTGTTTATAGATGATAAAATGTGGACTGAGTATTACTTTCAACAAAAGTATGAATCCCTAATGAGCTAATAAAAGAAAAACTAAGAATGAATAAATGAATGATAGACAAATTGACTGACTGACAGACTGAAGACAGAATAACACACTGACAGGCTGATCAATTAACCCACTTATATGCATAATTTCCTTTTACAAAATATTCTAGAGTTTCATTTCCTCATAGAATTCTCAGATACCAAATATTGCCATAATTCAAAAGTGGTCATTTGCAATCAGTGTGCTCAAGTAGTAGAGAGCACAGGTACATTTCTGACCAGGAAGAAGATTTAAAAAGGTATTAAATAGTATGGGTTCAAAGTTATTCACTGAGCGGATGCTGGCTGGCTGCCCACCAGTATGGATACAGAGATGAAAATCTCACAGTCTCTGCCTACAGGCAGGTTTTCTAGCTATTTAGATAACCATGCATAAGTATATGTGTTCATGTATCAAATAATTACCAAAAAAAAGGCATATGAATGTGTAAGTTCCAAAACAGAGCTATTTAGAAGTGCTATGGAATTTCAGAAACATAGAGCTGTAAGAATGAAGGTGATAGTTCATCAATGTCTTCTTGAATATGTAGGAATTTCAACAAAAGCTCAACGAACAAGAGGGGGTCAGGAGGAAGGCACCTAGACAGGGCGGACATGCAGTTAGTAGGCTTCAGTTTGACCATGGAAATTATTAAAGTATTAAAGTATTAAGATCCTTCCAGAGCAGGTGGTACCAGGCATCTGCTGCATGTTCCCCAGAGCCCTCCTACCCTCCCAGCTGCACAGGACCCCTCTCACAGGGCCTCCTGCAACTGAGCAGCCAAAGGTTTAATCATGGCACAGCAGGGTTCCCTAAGACCCTGGTCCGGGTTTGCTCTATGCCTATGCTGTATGAAATGTTAAATATATTATATATCACCCTTACACAGGGCCTTAAAAAAAAAAAAGAAAAGAAAAGCAGCATGCAGTTTGGATTGTCTAACATGCACAAGACTACTGGAAAGTGTTCATAACAACTGGTACATAGGACTTCCAAAGCCAGGCTGGGGTGTTTGTATTTCATTTGGGAAGCAGTGTTACAGGGGTTGGAAGGTGAGAGGGAGAAGAGGATGGGAATCAGTAGGAGTAAAACTATGTTCTAGGAAACCCAATCTGGCAATAGAGCATAGAACAGATTACAGAGAAAACCACAGGCTTCAAATGTGACAGGAACTCACTCTTTGAGTGTTTAGTATCTTACAGATACTCTGCGGTCCTCACCACGACCTTGTGCTGTAAGTAGTACTATTATATTACCCATTTTACAGACAAGGGACAAGCAGAGCCATGAAAAATCTTGTCCAAAGCCACACAGCTAGCTACAGTGCAGCAGGCTAGGGTTTTACCCCAGGAACAGTAGCTCCAGAGCCCATCTCCTTAAACACAGTGTTGTACTGTCTCTCAGTGGACAAAGCGTAAGACAATGAAGACTTGAATTAGGAATTAGAGTAATTAGAGGAAAGGTTTAATAATTAGTCATAGTATACCATGCCCATAAAGAAGAGAAAGAGACATCAAAGATGATTGTAAGCTCTCAACTCTGACAGAGCAAAAGATCCACCAACAAAAAAAAAAAAAAAAAAGAAAGAAAGAAAGAAAGAAAGAAATGGAAATTCAGGTGGAAAAACTAATTGAGGAATAACAGGTAATGACATCAATGCCAGTATGCCAGTGAGACTTGCTAATCAGAGGACCCTTCGGGTCCACTAATGCTCAGAAGACAGGGTTGGACTCTCTTCTGGAATAATCCACAAGGAGAATTAGGAGAAACCAGGGGAATGCTGGTCAGACATAAAGCAGAAAGCCAGCTCTGAGAGACACTGAGATTTAAAGATCTAAAGTAGAAGTGAACAAAGCTATCTTAAATTTGAATTTACCTGTGATATGCAGGGTTGATTTTAAGAAAACTATTTACAAGCATACCTACTCTGCTGTCTTCAAAACTTTTATCTTATACTTCATGTTAATAAATGCTTTAAACTAATGATACAAACTAAAAAAAGGTAAGATAAAATTGTGTGTAGTCAGGGTAAAAATTAGGGTAAAAAGATGCACATTGGGAAAAAAAGGAACAGAATGTGTGAAATACTATTGGTTGTGTGAGATATTGCTCTTACAAGAAATTTAATTTACTGTCTCAATTTCCTATGTTTTATGCAATATGATTACCTAAATTATGTAAGATACACTTATCAAAGCATATTTAAATTGGCACAAACCAGCACTGGTCAACATTAATATAACTAATTGTTCTAATAATAACAAAATCAATTGTATTGTTTACATCTAATGTCTCCACTAATTTCTATGCTTGATCAGTAAAACTTGGGTTCAGTGAGATTCATAGTGCTTGCTATTATTTCTAAGTACTATTTTTCAAATTGGATCTCCTGTTTCTTTTCAGAAAATAGTAACAACCTCCTTATACATATATTTTCTGCAGGAGACAGCAAGCCCTCATGAGTAATCTGTATAGTCTGCATGCTGGCTCTAGACACTTAATACTACCACAATTAGCCTGCATTCCAAATTTGGGGAAACACCCAGTGGGAAGGGACCCAGGCTGTCTAAGCAGTCAAAGTTTTAATGAATACTTCATTAAAGATAAATAATGGACAGCTTAGTGCTATCCAAGTTTGTGAGGTACCCAATTCCCTGTAAATGTTGAGTATAACATGGATTTGTGAGCCACTCATAAAAATGGAAATAAATTAGCTACATAAATCAGGGTTTCTTCAATGCTTCTTGGAGCCAGCTCATCTCTGTTCCTAAAGGGGCCAACCTCAGTTAAATGTCAAAAGAGAGAAAAGTTGTCTCTGTGCTTTGCTACCTCACTATCTCTCCAGGCTCAGGAACTCATCTGCTTCCATATTGCACCTGACCTCTCAATTTCTCCAAATGTTCTATGCCTAAAAATCACTTCTTTCTCCTCTGTCAAAATCAGAGGAAAGCAATCAGGTTAAACTAATATGTACTAAGCTTTGCATGACAGGGAGTTCTTCCAGGAATAACTTCATTTTTAACTTTTTTCTCCCTTTTTATTTTTTCCTTATGCTTATAATGACACATATATGTAACTTTACATAGATGCATAAGTATTCTCATGTGTCTTCTTCCTTTTTCCACCCCTTTTCTCTTTTGTTTGATTCCTCCCTTTGGTCTTCCCATATACATGCACATTTCCCACATATATCCAGGCTTCTTCTCCTCTGGACATCTATGTTAATAATCAATAGGTTTTTCTCTGTATTCATATAATCTGTACTTACTAATGCATGGGGACACGTGCACACAAACACACACAATATACTGACAGACATACAACATATACATTTACACAGGGATTTTTGTCACTGTTTTCCAAAAATGGAGGAAATGTTATATATATATATTTCCTATTATTATGTTACATAGTATATATATATATATATATATATATATATGCCTATATGTATTTTTGTATGTATTTTTTATATATACTTTTCCATTTTCTCATTTAACAGTGTCTTTTGGAAAGCACTCTAAGTCATCTGCTATAGTCCTAATTGGGTCTTTTTAATAGTGATATAATATTACATGGCATGAATATAACACAAGTTAATGATTCTCCTTTTACTGGAAATTTACTTTTTTTTTTTTTTTTTTGCCACAACAAACAATACTGAAATAGATGTCCATTGACTTATGTCTTCACACATAACGCTTTTATTTCTATGGGATAAGATCTTTTGAGTATGTTGCTTGCATATATATATTTAATTTTAAAAGATACTGCCAGATTGCTTTCTAAAGAAGCTATAATGCTTCACATTTCCACCATCAATGTATGAAAGTACCCTTCTCCCCACATCCCAGCCAACAAAAGCTCTATTCTATTTCTGCCAGGCTGATGCATGTGAAGGTGATATATCACTTGTTTTCAATTTGCCTTTCCATGACTGCTAGTAAACCTGAACATCTTTTCATATGCATATTGGCCAAGTGCCTTGAAAAATTAAAAAGTTCATTTTCTTTCCTTTTTTAAGGATACCCTACTAGGACTTCCTAAAGTATACCTAAGAATATGCTTAATTGGACCACCCATCTTTACATATATACATATTTACAACCAAGTCAATCTGGAAATGATGCCCAGTGGTGCACATTATAGAGTCATTAGAGAGCTCCAGTTCCAACCTGAAGTATCTAAGAGTGTTTAATTTGGCCAAGGGTATGTCTTGTGGAGTTGTGGACTGATGAAGAGAAAGGCAGGAAGATTTAAGTTCATTGATGGGGTGAGCTGAATAGTCAGCATTGCCTTCAGACTTTTTATATTTAGCATGTGCAACAGTGCACGAGTCCATCTGCTCTCAGGTAGGACACATACTGTGTCATAATAAATTAGAGCCGAGAGAGCACTGAGGTATTATGGCAACCTGAAGGTTCGTAGGAATTCCTCTAAGACCCATAAGAAGAAGAGAAAAAAAAGGCCCTTTAATTCAAGGAAAATTCACAAAAGACTCCATATAGAGTTCTAAAAGATGTCTACATATATTTTCACACAATTGGTTTTCTTGGTTGTGTTTCAATGTTGAATACTTCAGGGATAAATACACATATAACACTAAAATCATGTCATTTGACTTTCAATAGTAAGGAATTTTTGTGAGCAATTGAATTTAAATTCAAAAGTGTCCCTTTGTCTTTTTATTTTTATTTTTGATTTTTATTCAGGAGTAGGGGTGAAATAAATATGAAATCCTGGGGTTATTTCATTCCAAGAATATACTCGATGAAATTTTAAACTTGAAGTGTTTTTCTAAAAGGACTGAAAAAGAAAGGAGGACTTCATCAGGAGGGTCATAAAACCTCTAAACATTGTGAAATCAGAGTCATAATGATGCTTCAAATTAGATTCCCCGAGGAGGGGATTCTGGCCAGAGCCTTTATGAAGGGCTGTAATGTGTACAGTGAGTAAAAATGAATTATTCATGTAATACTTGAACATACTCTGGGAATTTCTGAAGGACTCCAGGAAAAAAAAAAAAAAAAAAAAAGATGTGTCTTTCAGGTGATGAGAAAAATCTGAATCCTGATTTCAAGCAAATAATCCAATCTAAGAGCAGCAGCTTGCATTGATTTCATAACCTTTAGAATCCTCCGCACCCTCCTGCTCAGTAAAAGCAGAGGAAATCTAATTTAATCAATCAGGTAAAAACCTGTGCTGATTATGTGAGCACTCTCGAATTCTCAGAGGTGGGACTTCCATTCCCCATGCATGATATGCATTCAGCCTGCCTTTCCTAAGTACACAATTGCTGCTATTTGTGTATGTGAGTTATTTTTCCTATAACAAGGCTTGAATTACATTTGGGAATATAATTCAAATAAGTAGTAATAATAGGAGCAACCTTTTTAATGTCACAAAAATGCCATTGGTGCTTAAAAGTGTAAATTGTCACAAAGCATCCTCCCTCTCCCTGCATATCTTCAGGTTCTAATCTCATCATTAAAGTTTCTGTCAAATTATTTTCTAAGTTGTTACCCATGGAGAGAAGGGAATCCAAGTGAGATGCAATGCTCATTTCCTTGAGATTGCTTTAAAATCCTGTTTTTCAAAAGAAGAACATACAACAGATGAGAGTTTCCTTTTCTTTGGGAAGTTGCTGGCACAAATGGCTTAGGGATGCTTAAAAAAAAACAAACCAGGAATTTATGCAAGCTGCATTACTTGTACTTAAGTGTTGTACTTTAAAAGTTGGCTAGTAAAGAATTAAGAAAATGGGGCCGGCCGAGTGGCGTGGTGGTTAAGCGCTGGCTTGGGAAGCCAGCAGCCTGGGTTCGGGTCCCACATATGAGGTCCAGTGACACCGCCCTCAAAAAAAAAAAAAAAAAAAGAATTAAGACAATGTGAACCCAGGATGATTCTAACTTCTAAATATTCTCAATGAAGTAATGTCCTTTAAACTTTCAGGACCCATGCCTTAGTAAATGCAAGAATATCAGGAATGTCTCTCTTTGGGATGACAAGGGGTTACGGGACATGCATTAGGGATCACACCCTTCAGACTGGGGAAGACCCTGACAATGAGAGACAAGGTCCTCATCCTGCTCTTCATACCCACTGATCCCTGCTTCCTCCTTTTCCTGTGTGACTATACCCTAGTGGCCAACCTCTGAACTCCTAAAGGCAGTGTCACCCTCTATGTCACACTGCACAGCTTACTAAAGAGACGAAAACAAAGTTCTGAAGTGAACCCTTTTCTGAGACCTTGCTGTCTGCCAACAAAATGAAGCTCCTTGGTGCAAAGGTAGCTGGATGAACCAGATGGCTGGAGGTTAAAACATCCCTACTTGTCCCATGCTTAAAAGTGGACTTACTGCACTCTGCCCACCTCAACGGGGCCTCAAAATGCAACAGAGCCACCCCTAGAGGCAGAGTGAGGGAAGGGGTGGAGTAGGGACCCAAGATGTTCTGGGATTAATGGTGCTAAACCCTGAGCACTGGGCTGATCTCTGCTCCCATTCTCTTGTCCCTGGACATGTGTTTGTCTTGCTTGGTCTCGCCTACCCTTCTGATGGGGAGACACCCTTTTCTAATCTAATTTTGCCTCTGAAGACTCCAATCTTTTGGCAGAGATCTAGAAACTCTAATAAAATATAAATGCCAGTAAGAATAATGACTCAATATTTATGCTTCTCAAAACTTTGTCTTTTCCAGTAAAGTATAAACTCTCTAAAAGCAGGAACCATGCCCATTTCTATGCATGCTCTAAATCCACTGGCTAACATGGCATCTGGCACAGAGCAGCTGCTCAATAAATATATTAGGGTAACCAGTGGTTCTCAAACCTTCGTGTTGTCAGAATCACCTAGAGTCTGCTAAGCCACATCCTCAGTTTCTGGTGCGGTAGATCTGGAGTGAGGTCTGAGAATTTGTATTTCTAACAAGTTCTCAGGTGCTGCTGTTGTTGTTGCTGGTCCAGAGACTACATTTTGAGAATCGCTGTATTAAGCCACATGCAATTCCCATTTTTTTGGTCCATAATGGCAAAATACTAGCAATTTCATATGCCTCAACTTAATATGTTTATGAATTAATGTGTGTAAATGAATGAATGTAATGTAGGCATTTATATTCTTTCTTGAGCTTACTCCCACTCAGAAGCCAGAATAAGTGATATGGCAGACTGGACAACATAGCCTCTGGAGCTGGACAGACCCACATTTAAACTTACACTTTGACACTTGTTAGGTGATCATTATCTTCTTGTAGCCTCAGTATTTTCATCTCTAAAATGGGGGTGATGGAACAATACACCCAAAGGGCAGACTGAGCAAACACAAGAGCCCTACTAAAGTGAATCCCATTCCAAAGGGTCAGCCCCTGCACAACAGCTCCTTCACTGTCATTACGGCTTGTCCCCAAAACCATTCAGCCCAACGGTTAATCCCTCCCATTAAAATGCAAACAGCAACCAAGGCTCAACTACAACAGGAGGACACACAACCCACACAAGGTACACACCTGGAGCACCCAGCTAGGGTGACCAGGGAGGTTGTGCCACTGGGTCCCACAGGACACCTACTACATACAGTCACTCTACCAAGACCAGGAGGCATAGCAGCTCTACCTAAAACATAGAAACAAACACCGGGAAACAGCCAAAATGAGAAGAGAAAGAAACATGTCCCAAATGAAAGAACAAAACAAAACTCCAGAAAAAGAACTAAACAAAATAGAGAAAAATGATGTGGTAGAGTTCAAAAACACTGGTTATAAGCATGCTCAACTATCTCCAGGAGAACTTCAACAAAGAGATAGGAAACATAAACATGAAGATAGAAAAACTAAAAAAGAACTAGTCATAAGCAAAAATGATAAAAACAGAAATGAAGAATACACTAGCAGGAATCAACAGATTAGAGGAAGAAGAGCATTGAATCAGAGATTTGGAAGATAAGGCATCAGAAAACATCCAATTAGAACAGAAAAATAAATAAATAAATAAAAAATAAGGAGAGTTTAAGGGGCCTCTGGGACAACATCAAGCATTTGCATCATAAGGGGATCAGAAGGTGCAGAGTGGGAGCAAAGAATTGAAAACTATTTGAAAAAATAATAATGGAAAATTTGCTTAACCTGGTGAAGGAAATAGATATACAAGGAGAGGAAGTGCAGAGAGTTCCAAACAAGATGAACCCAAAGAGGCCCACACCAAGACACCAATCATAATTAAAATGCCAAAGGTTAAAGACAAAAAGAGAATCTTAAAAGCAGCAAGACAAAAGCAGTTACGTACCTACAAGGGGGGTTCCATAAGGACTGTTAAATGATTTCTAAACAGAAACTTGCAGGCCAGAAGTGATTGGCATGAAAAAGGAGAAGGGATTAAGAAGTACAAATTGGTAATATTACAAAATAGTTATGGGGATACAGGACATAGCATAAAGAATATTAATGTAATATTATTGTAATAACTATGTATGGTGTCAGATAGGCACTAGATTTATCGGGGTGATCACTTTGTAAGTTATATAAGTGTCTATGTTGTACACCTGAAACTGATATAATATTGAATGTCAATTGTAATTGAAAATTTAAAAAAAAAATTTTAAACAAAAATAAAATGATTTTAATAAATAAATAAAATACAAGGGCCGGCCGAGTGGCACAGTGGTTAAACGCTGGCTTGGGAAGCTAGCGGCCCTGGTTCGGTCCCACATATGAGGGCCAGTGACACTGCCCTCAAAAAAATAAATAAATAAAAATAAATAAATACATAAATAAATAAAATAAAATACAATTGGGGTGATAGACTTGCTATGAGGATTGGATGAGATATCTGAAAACCACCTACATTGTACCTGGCATGCAGCAGATACTTAATGAAGAATAACCATCACCACTGTTACTAATTCCACAATCATTGTTACCATCTTAATATTGGGCCACACTCTAGAAATTGGAATAATTCATGTTCTTCTATGTGTTTTCTCTGTAAGACATAAACCAGACTTGGGAAAAGTTGCTTGGAAGTTATTTCAGAAGAGCAATGGTTCCTCCTGCTGAGGAAGGTATTAGTACAGCATGCAACACCTGAGCTAGTTCTGAGCGTGAACTTGGAGACTCCCACATCCCAAACAAACAGGACCAAAATATTATACAACTAAATTCAACTGAACATTGTTGAAATGAAAGGATCAGAAGACTAAGTGTCTGAAGTCTAAACCAGTTTCAAACTCTTCAATATTTGGGACATTTGGGGAAAATGAGCATTTCTTGCCTGTTTCCTCATTTTTGAATGGAGATTAACAGCACCTACTTAGATTTATTGAAAAGCTGAAATAAATACTGTGTGTAAATACATATGAAATGCAAAGCACTACACAAGTATTATATATTCATATAGTATGTAGTGGACAGTCCCAGTTTCAACTGCACTATTCCACTGTGCCACACCTATGTGTTGACTCAGAGTTTATGAAAGGTAGTCACTGTAGCTGCACAGTTTCTAATTACCTCAGAACCTCAGCCATCTGCTGTGTTACCAAAGGGCACAAATACCTCCATCCCCCCACAGCCTCTTTGCACAGTGAGAAGAAAAGAGATACACTGAGAATAGGATAATTATGGGTAGAAAGAAATGGAAGTGGGTTCCGGAAAAGGAAGGGTAATGGGAAAAGATCACACACTCACATTAAGAATAGATCATGTGATAAAACAAATTAAGAGAAGTAAATCCAGCTTGCTGCCTAGCTTGAGAAAGAAGAAAAAAGATAAGACAGCATGGGGAAGGAATGAGTCAGAGAAAGGTAAGAAAGAGGAAAATCAGTGTAAATTGTATAAGAGGATTTCTTCTTTCCTAATTTGAGCACTGCTAGTTGAGACTTATGTCAGCTCTTTCAGGCTAGCGAAGTCTAGACATGACCGTATTAAAAATAGCACTATTAATAAGTTTCAGTAAAGGTTTTAAATACCCTTGGCATGTCAGGGTGACCCTGTGACAGGGGTGCTCAAATAAATGAGAGACAATGGAAAACCTGGGTTTGGGGGCTCATTTTCTTTGAGATATCACAAACATCATTTTGCAGATGCTGTTTAGAGTAGCCAGTTCTCATTCAATTGATGTCGAGAACATTGACACTGCCACTATGAGAATTCAGGGAAAGAACAAACAGTAGTTAAGGAAAGGGGATTAGCAGAGAGAACAAAAGTGTCTCCTCTCTTCACCTTCCTTCACTTGCCCAACTATCAACCTCACAGAAAGTCCAAACTACCCCACTACAACCCCCTTGGAAAAATCAAGTGGACAGCTACCTTCCTGACCAACGAACGTGAAGAAAGGAAATGAAGATACAAGAGACCAGCATTTGCAAAGCTCAGTCTTCGATCTCTGTAGACTAGTATTTTGATTCATGGAAACTTGAGTCTAAAATTTTACAGACATCAGTGGAAACTATCTTCACCACCCCACCCCCCGATGGAATCTTGTACCAGTCCATGAAAGGGCTGTGAAACTCTGCACAGACCACTTTATAAAAATAGGCCCTTTTAGCTGCTGCCAGAGAGCAACAAAAGAACTCTTGCTTGTCTGTGGAGATTCTAGGATTACGCTGGGATAGATAACAGAAAGGCAAATAGTTGCTCAAATAGTTGCTCGTGTGTTACTCCCAGAACTACTAGAGCAATACCCAAGTCAAGCAGCAGAGAAAAGCCTGAACACAGTACACAATTCAGCGGCAAGTCATCACCACCACTATAATTACAGGTGTCTGCCTTCCTCCTCTCAGATTTGTGGATAAAAGCCTACAGCTGAGTTTGTATCTCAGCTGCACAGAAGCTGAAGCTAGTAGTCAATAAACACATAGAACTCAGCATTTGACTGACATGCTCTTGTAGAATATAGAGCGAACCTATCGTTTAACAGTTCTTCCACATTTGGAGTTTCAGGATAACAAAAAGGGAAGGGATGTTTTTGGATGCTTTCTGTTTCTTTGTTGTTGTTTTTTTATTTGAGGGCAGTGTCACTGGTCCTCATAGGTGGAACCCGAACCAGGGCCGCTGGCTTCCCAAGCCAGTGCTTAACCGCCGCGCCACTAGGTCGGCCCTTGGATGCTTTCTGAATGAAAGGATTTTATTTCATTTAAGCCCCACGAGAGTCCTACAAGTGAGGTTATATTATTCCTTTTTTTTTTTTAAAGATTTTATTGGGGAACTGGGGAAGGGGAACAGACAAGTTGCTGTCTTTTTGTTCTTCAGTCTAGTAGTGGAGGACATTGCTTCACTGGCCCATGTTAGTATCGTCATTGCACTCTTCCAGGATGAGGCAGATCGTTTGCAGGCCTCTGGATGGTTGTTCACCACGGCTATTGGCAGCTCACGCTGGCTGCCAGCCACTCATGCTGGCTGCCGGCCGCTCACTGCAGCCTTTGGCAGCCCACTGCAGCAGGGGCTGCAGCCTACACCATCGCCTGGGCTCGCAGCCCAGCTCTAGGTGGAGCTGTTGTTAGCTGTAGAGGGCAGTGTCACTGGCCATCATATGTGGGATCCGAACCGGGGCCGCTGGCATCCCAAAACCAGCTCTTAACCAATGTGTCACTCGGCCAGCCTACCCTTTTTTTTTTTTTTAATATAAGAAAAATGAGACTTGAAGGCTGAGTGACTTGCCTTACTTTACACACCTAAGTGGAGAAATTGTTTCTAGAATACCAATCTTTCTGACCATGCCTTTTCCAGATCAGTCTGGCATTGAGCCCCTGGCAATAGTAGATTATTAGCAACAGGCTCTGGTTCTCATAACGCATAAACATTTCTCAAAGGCTGATGTGTGTTGACATTCAAAACAGCATTTTGCACCCCCATCCTTTTAGGGGGAGGTGGAGTGATTAAAATTTAAGATTCCACTGTGGCTGTATCTTTGTGTGGGCAAATGAGGAAATGTTGAACTTAAAGGCAACCTAAAAGGTTAAGAAGAGCACATCAGGGTAAATAGAGGAAAAATGTTTAGGAGGCCATACAGTAGCAACATACAGAATCTCCGTCTTATTAAAATGGGGTTAAAAATGTGTGTGCTGAGGTTATATATAAACTCCATTAGAGGACGAGAACAGTGTCTACCAGCCACGTGGAAACCCACCCTGTTACACAGTCTAAATCCCTCTCAGGCATTTTTGCTGTACTAACATTGAAACCACTTTCTTTTCTCCGAACAGACCATTAGGTACCACCTTTCAGTGATGGAGGCTCCTCTCAAATACAGAACTCAGAATAATCACCTCCAATTTCCCACTCCATAGATCACAGCATTAGTCTGCCTCAAAGGCTCCAGCCACACATTTTTATACCATATTACTCGGGATTTATGACGTCTTAACGTGCTCAGTTTTTAAAAATATGATCTCAAATAGAGCAAATAAATCTACTATTTAAGAGTATGCCCTTTAAAGAAAAGAAAACTGGGTAAACTAACCCAGCAACAAACCCTGAGGAATTATCCACTTAAAAATATTGTTAGGTGGAAGAAGGTTTTGAAGTTACTTAACTTCCTGCAAGTCCCGAACAATTCTATTTTCCTACAGAAAATAATTAAGCATCAGGGATGATACTGTGATTAGCAAGTAAAATGCCTGGAATTTGCTTAGCAAATCAAAAAGCAAAAAGAAGACTGCTAGGAAACAGCTGCTGCGGCTGCTCCCCTGCCCCAACCTCATCGCCAGCACTGAAGAGCCCTCCTCATGCTGGAAAGCAGGCAGGGAGGCCAGGCCACAGCTGCACAGCAGTCTGTGCCATTTATACATCACCAGTCTAACAATCTACTGAGTCCTGGTTGATTTATGTCTCCTCATGGTCCTAAGGGGCATGCCACTGGCCTGAAAAACCTCACAGGATTACTATGGGGTCCAACCACCCTTGGGAAAATAGCACAACATCTAGATGCATCTGATCTAAATGAGCCTGATCCAACTACAGAAATGAAGTACTTTGTGCAGCAAAATGAATTAAAAGATTGACTGGTGGATGGACTGACTGATGATACTAACATTTTGCTAAACACTATATGTGTGTTATCTCAAAATCCCAAGAATAACTGGGGTGGAGGTAAGGCAACTAAAACTTAAAAAGATTCAGCAGCATGTCCCCATCATTGAGCTTAAAAGCAGCAGAGCCAGGTTCAAACTCAAGTATGTCTGGATCCCAAACCCAAGTTCATGACCCTATAATAGAAGAACTGGTTAATAAATGAGAAACATCTATGTAGGAGAAAGTCAGGCACTATTAAATAATGTAATGCAAAGGTACCTGATTACAGAAAAATGTTCACAATAAAGTACTAATTGAAAAATATTAAGTCACAAAATATGTACAGTAAGATTCAAGGATAAATCTCAAAATGTCATTTATGCTGAGAAAATGGATGATATTTATTTTCTTTACAATTTTCAATATACTCTTATAATCACCCAAAATATTTGTGTTTTCTCTCTTAATTTTGAAAAGCTAGTAAATCAAAACAAAATGATAACAGTGGTTTTGGCTGAATGGCATAATTATGAGAGCTTTTGTTTTCACTTCCCCATATTTTCCAAATGGGCTAGAAAGCATTACTCTATGACCACGAAAAAAAAGTTAAACACTCTGAAGAGCTTCTTTCTAAAACTTGATGCCTATGGCAGAGACTACCAGTGGTCCTTCAATATGCATTCACCATATTATCTATTGGAATAGACCCAGAGATTTTCAGCTGCATCCATTTCGTGTAGTAGGACTTCAATTCCCAGCCTCCTCTGCTCCCAGGAGTAGCCATGTGACTTAGTTCCTAACAATAGGATGTGAAGTAAAATAGTGTGTGCAACACCAGAAGCTGTCCAGCCCGCTGTTGGGAAGGTGTGTGAGATCACTAGAGCACCATTTGAGACAAAGTGAAAGGCCACGCCACATGCCAGATGTAGACTCTAGAATAGAGAACCGAACCAGAAGCAGCAGCACAGGCCCCAGAAGACTGCAGATCCACCATACCACCCGTGAGCTGCCCAAACCTAGACATGTATGCCAGAGACATGAACATCTTGGTTTGATTTGGTTTGGTTTCAAGCGGGGGAGGAATGTTTCTGTGATGTCACTGAATCTACATCCTCATATAGTACTCAAACACTTAAAATAATTTAGATGTGTTTCGTCTCCCATCTCCTCTGTGTGTGTGTGTGTGTGTGTATTTTTTTTGATAAATTATATCTAATTAAATGTGAGTTTCTGAGAGTAAATAAGAGAGATATTGAAATAAAATATTGAAAAAGAATCAATAGTACACAATTGAAAAATAAACATCTTGCTGCCCATCAGAAAAAAATGAATATCCTTAGGAACCTCCATATAATGGTGTTTTTTTTTAAATAATCAACCATATTTTAGGGAAATGTTCATATTTCCTGAAGCTTTAATTTTGTCTTGCTTTCCAGTTATTGTATTATGTCAATAATCAAAGAACTGAACCAGATACCAATGCTGAATAAATATGTAGTGAATCAAATGGCAATATAAATAAAAAAATGGAATCAAAATTGAAAGAGTTGATAGGAAGCTTTCAGCATCTTCCCTACAACATTAGTATAAAGCATTACTTTATTTTCTAGTAAACAAATTTAGCTTTATCTCTCTTTCCTGATAAATAACACCAAAAGAGAGAGGTAGAGAGATTATGTATATACTAAAAATGACTTTTTCTTATTAATATATAACTATTTTTATATTTAAGTTTAGTGGCCTTACATACAGTACAGAAGAACAATAAACAAATTTGAGGGTTAAAATTCTCTTTGCAGTTCACTTACAAGATATGGTGTTTTGAAATCTTAGCTAAGATTCTATGCTTGTTCATATTAAAAATGCTAATGTAGCCTAGCAACCTGCTACGAAATAAAAGATGTATGAAATTCAAAGTACTTTGAGAAATTCACTTCCATTACCATTTACTTGTGGCTATCAAGTTTAGTAAAGTCAGACACTCCTACCTAAAGCCAATAAATGAGAATCCTTGAATAAATGTAAATTTATTAATTTTTATTCCCTATTGTGAACATTTTTTCATATCCTACATATATTTAAATTTATACTACCCAAATGGAAAGGTTATAGGCATAGTGCTTCTAGAACTATAATTGAATGAATATATATGAATAAAACCTACTGTGAAATTCATGCCATATAAAATGTTTTCTTTTCATATTTATCTTCCAGAAGACTGCACCACAATTTATATGCTCTCTGTTGTTATATCCCCTCTAAACTATTTTAATTAAACGAACTGACACTATTTAAACATGTATTGGTACACATGTTTGAGTCCAAATAGGAAATCCTCTGAGGAATAGTAAAGTTAACTCGATTAGTTTCTCCAATATTTCTCTTGAAATTATCATTAGCATGTGATTATCATGATTTTAATACATTAGAATCTCTAACTAATCTATACTTGTGCTACTTTTAAACTGTACCACCAATATGGTATCCTCTGCACATAACTGTGTACAAAGTCTCCTAGATGGCAAGTTAAATTACAGAAATATATTTCATAAACTGATGTGTTACCTAGTAGGCAATAAATATGGAAGATGGTTACCAATAATTTGAACAAATAAATATATTCCCAGTTTTAGTGCTAAAGCAGTATATATAATTATTAACAATGTCCACCTAACAAATATATAAGAGCATTCTGGTTTCATTCCAAAGGTAGTGTCCAGATTTCAATTCTTGGCACCAGGACTTAACAATAACCCAGAGTGTAGTCAGAGCAATGGGGCTGTGGTAGGGGTGGGCGTATTACTGTCTACGAAGGTTTTACTGATCACCACCTAGGCTGAACTCCACTTTCAGCCTAGCTAGACTCTAAGATATTTACAACGATTCAGGGCAACTGAGTTGAGGTCTTCTCAACTAGAGCAGATGACTGCTGCAATTTGTTTCTGATAGATTTTGGAAAAACAGAATTTTTAAATGATCTATTAGGGGCTCCTGTAGTAGGAGGCTGAGAAGGAAAGGTCCCACAACTATACATCATCTTAGACATTATTTGTAAAACAACACCTGGTTAAGATCCCTTTGGGCTGTGGGGTTGGTTATGTGAGTATCAATATTCTAAATGCTTAGGTTTTAAAGAAATCAGTCAGCCCCTCAAGAGTTATGTTGAGAGCCAAAATGATAAGATGCCAAAGTCACAGCCCCTTATCTCGAAATCTACTCATTGTTTTGCATAGTTTTGATTATCAATTGCCAATCAGAAAGCTAACACACGTGCCCATTATAAACAGAGAAATTATAAAGATTTAAGTTCAAAAAACTCCTTAGGATTATCAAGCTTAGTGATTGATTCTTGGCCTGCCTGGGAGTTGTGTTCTGTTTTTTTTTAAGTACATTACTCAGGAGTTTTCTTAAAAAGTAAAGGTACTACAACTATGCAGTTGTAAAGCTATGCAGTTGAGAAAAATGAAACATTTTAAACCACAGAATCTCCAGGTTTGGGAACCAGGAGTTTAAATTATTGAAAGCTCCTTCCTTTCTGATGTGAAACAAGGTTTGGAAACCATTGATCTGATCACACTTTCTTGCCAATGCTGAAATTTATCCTACAGAATCCCTACCTAAAACAGATCTTCTCGAGGTAGCAAACCTTGAATTAATTTTTAATGGACAGCTGATGTATGAAGCAGCAAACAGAAGAAGAATGCATCTCAGAGAACAAGGTGAGGATGAGTGATTAGAACATCACCCCCCAAGTCCAGGAAGCCTTCCTGAGGGATCAACCCAGAATCCTCTGGGAAAGATGACTGAATGAAATACTGTTCAGCCCTTCACCCCCTAAAAGCAGGAACTCCACTTCACGTACTCCAACATCACTTCTACCACAGTGTGGAACTGCTTCCAGGAAAACAAAAACCAGACTTATGACAAAAGAGTATTTTTCAACCTGAATTTAGTCCATTCCTCCTTTTGATTATCACAAAAATCCTGAGACTGCCTCTCCTTCAGCCCACTCCTGACATCTGGGAATCACTGATCCAAAACCTCACTGTCTTCAATGTCCAGGAAATTTCCCTAATATGCTTCATATTCTGAAGTTTTGAAAACTTAAAAAAAATTCCAACTAAAAGAGAGTATTATACGTTGAATACCCTTTTCAAATGGTCTCCTGGGTTCTGTAATGTGGCATCACTGCGGCACGGGTGGGGGGGTGTGTCTTCATTTCTCTCTACCCAACTTTATGCTGATCCCCCCAACACTGGGTAAGATCTTGAAGAAAAAAGAATCAATTTAGAAGGGTCTCAAGGAAGAATGGTGAGCTTAGTGGTGTAGAAGTGGCACCAAAGTTGTTATGCCTTAGAAAGTAAGGCCCAGAAACACTACCTTGGACAGCTCCTTGATAAAGATGCAAGGGTAACCATAGAAAAGTCCCTCTTATCTACCCCAAACAATTGTAGCAAATCTGAATTGTGAAACTTTCCTTAAACAACACAAATGGATCAAATACACTCACCTGTGTATCCACAAAACTTGACTAATAGCTAAAAGTTCATCATGGGCAAATGAAGAATGAAATCAGACACAGCTTTTATATGAAATCAGGCACAGCTTTGCAGAAAATGTTTGTGAATATAAATTAGAAAAACTATGCAGTTGTGTAAAATCTTAACCACAGGACTTAGCATGATTTCTTTGCTTATTATTTTTGCTTTTAGTTGTGATTTGTTTCCTACATGTATTCTGGATATTTCATAATGCCAATTAAATTTCTGATGTTTAAAGAAGAAAAATAAACTTTGGACTTGCTCTTCTATAAAACTAAAATCTCAGGAAGGAAATCTATTCTATTAGGCAATAAGTCCTTTACAATGTGTTTATAATAGCTTCAGGTGCATTCTAAGGATGGCTACTCAAGAATAATTTTTAAAAGACAATTTTAAATGTTTATGCACAGTATAGAAGTTGAATGAAATGTACATGAGTGATAACAAATTTTACTGTGCTCCACACATACACAGTAAATTAGACTTTCAATCCCAAAAGTCCTTTTTTGCCAATAAGCCCAGAGTTCTATATATTTTCCTATTAATCCCAACATTATCCTTGGAACTAGACAGATAGCAAGTGATAGCCATTGTACAGAAATAGAAGTCAAGGCTCAGGTAGATTTAATTACTTTTCCTAATTTATAGCCACTAGATGAAAAAGTTAGGAGTAAAACTCATGACTCAAATAACTAAATACAGGGTCTGAAGTGCTGAGTTCATGTAGACCTAGAAAATATTACTAACAATGAACTCATTGTACTGAAATGGTTTTTAATTAATTTAATTTTAATTCTTATTTAAAATAATTTCCTATATATATTATATATAATTTTACATATAATGTTTCAGGTAATGGATATCTCTAGGAATTAGACATTGAGAATTATCTTGGAGGCAATTTATTATATCCCTCAAAGAAGCTAACTGTAGTTTTAAATTGTCCTCCAATGCATTTTTCTTTAGGTTAACTTAAAACTTTTCCCTGCTTAATCATTCTATGTAGTCATATATTAAAAAGACATTTCTTTATTTCCTTTTAGAATTTCACTTACGAAGTATCTGTGATTTCAGACCAAGATCTTCTTAAAGGCTTCAATGATCAAGGACAAAGACAGGCCCTTTGCTTTCATTTCAGTAAGACAGAGAAAGGAGATCCACTTATTCCTCACAAAATGCAAGCAACAGACTGAGAGGCCACTGGACTGCTTCCTGAAGACCAAGTCAAGCAGATCCTTTTACCTTTGGTGGCTTCCCAGAGGTTACAGACAGGAGTCCAAACCCTACAATCTAAATATTAAAGCTCTGAAAAAGCAAAGCCTCATCTATCCTCTGACAGGGCTGATCCATTCCCTGTTCCAAAGCTCACCTTCTTAATTTCTGCCCAAATTCCTTTTCTTCCTCCAATGATACATTCCCTCCTTCCCTTCCCTGTCACACAACTTTTTACAAGTCCTAGACATAGCTCATTTCTTCTATAAAAATTCAAGCCCACAACAATGTCCTTTAAACTATTGTATATATTTTATGTAACACTCAAATGGTATATGTATATGTAATTATATATATATAAAATGATTATATATATACACACACACACACACACACACACACACACTCTTTTATCTTTTTTTTTTTTTTTTTTTGAGGGCAGTATCACTGGCCCTCATATGTGGGATCCGAACCAGGGCCGCTGGTGTCGCAAGCCAGCACTTAACCACCGCGCCACTCGGCAGGCCCACACTCTTTTATCTTTGAGTGAATTACAAATTCCTTGAGGACAGAAGTTGGGTCTTGGAATTCTATTTGTTTAACACATAATATGTACTCAATTACTATTTGTTGAATGAATGAGTATGGTTAAAACTTTGGACACACGGGGAAAGAAGATCTTGGCAGGCATGGGAGGGGAGGCTGGGGGGGTGAGAAAAGAGAGAAAAGGAGTCATCTAAAAGATAATGTTCTCTGAGGCGGGCCGAGTGGCGCGGTGGTTAAGCGCTGGTTTGGGAAGCCAGCAGCCCCGGTTCGGGTCCCACATATGAGGGCCAGTGACACTGCCCTCAAAAAAAAAAAAAGAACTTCTGTTAGAAGTAGATACTAAAAGATAATGTTCTCTGAAAGAAAAGGTGGAGGAAGCAAAACAGGGAAACATCTAGAGGAGCTTCCAGAACCAGTGGCTTTTCCTAAAATTGATGTGAAGCACAGAGTCAGAAGCTACACTGGAAAAACAGCATAATTCACTGAAAAACATGACTAGAATGGCAGTCAGGATATTCATGTTTTGGTACAAAATCTAACACAAACTAGCAGTGATTAGAAGAAACTATTTAACTGCCCTTGGCAATTCATCTCTAAACTCAGGATACTATACTTGACGATCTCCAAAGCCCCATTTGGCTCAATATTATCGGATTTTACAGTTTTCCTTCATCTTGAGAGTTCTCCTTTCATTTCTTCTGGGCAAGGAGGGATCTGAATGCATTCAAAGCTATGTACAGAATATAGAAACTTCGGTTGATAAATAAAGAGGGGGGCAGGATTAAAAAGACAACACAAAATAGACCAAATGTCCATGAATATTCTGAAGGAGAATATTTCTTTAACATTTCCTTTGATTGTTGGATCATTTTAGTTGAGCAATATTCCCATTGTGAAAGGTGAAGGAATCAGAGTGAGACTGAGCTGGAGACAAAAATGGGAATTAGAGGCAACACCTTCCACATACTTGCTTTAATTCAATGATGGAAAAGAAGCTCACTTGATTTAAAAGGCTGTGAAAAGCATTTAAAGGTCTTTTTGATTGGGAGGAGATAGGTCAATGTAAGATTGTCATTGACAACTTATTTAAAATAATCACATATGTTCAAAGATGTAGACTAAGGCAAGCACAATGATCAATTTACAAAGCATTGAGATGTCTGGGAGTAAATTTAGAAAAGGCAGTTATCAAATGGCATCTGATTTTTCTCTTTTTCTCAGACTTCCCTTTACATCAGCGCTTATCACTCAGCACTCTCTTAGGCACCTGGTACTCTCATTTGTATCTAAGCATCGTTGTCATAGACAGAATAGACTGATCTAATAAACTCATCATAACTTTACAATCTAGGGACTATGTGTTCTCCCTTCCAGAATATCCGTGTCTTAAAATGAGGCCTTTGGAGAGGACAAATTCTGAACCAAAAAAGAAAGACAGATAGCATTACATGTGCCAGTGAGGAAAACATCTGAAAGCCACAATCTCCACAGACAGACCCTTTCAGATCTTCACACATATCCCTGCTGTCTAGCGATCTGGTTCTTTACTACATCCAGAAAAAAATATTTAGTTTTTAATTAAGAAAATAAAGGGTTTAAATCAATCTATAGGCAAATGCTATATTTGAATGCTGCTGTAAATGGAGTGTCTCAAAGCCTAAATATAAAAATAATATGAAAATTTGAAAACCCTGCAGAAAGATTTTGATGGTTTTCCCTAACCTCCTGCCCACATTCATATCAGATTCGCTAATTTTGTCACTTTGAAAATACAGTAATATAAAAGGTTTGGCCTTAAAGGTATAAGGCAAGAGACAAATAAGCCTTGTTTGGGAATCAGTGAAGAGAAAGGCATATACTTCATTGAAAACCTGTGGAGTATGGGGTGGGACTGGAAGGTGAAATCTGGTGACCTTTGGGCCACATCCCAACTAGCTAAGTGCTTTTGGTTTGGTCAACTCAGAAATTTTTAAACAATTTTAAAAACTACATACAATTAAAATTTGGGAGATTTTTATATGAAAACTTGGGTGTCAGCTTTTTCTGGAATAGTCAAAGGAGCTGACAACTTTGAGCAGACAACTCCACAAGGCAAAAAATAGTTGGGGGAAACAATCTCTTAAGAGACTGAGGCTTGACTTTCACCTTGGCACTCCAGTGTCCTCTGGTGTCCCCAGTTAAAGCAAGGAACTGCCCTTTTTCGGGGAGCAGAAGGAATGTGAATGTACTGAAGTACGGTAACTTGAATTTAAAAGTTTCAGTAAGAAAAAAGGATAGGATTAAAAAGACAACATGAAACAGATAAAATGCCTATGACTATTGAAACTGAAAAAGGAGAACATTTGTTTATTATCTCTACAGTTATTCTACTACAGACTAGCTTTGCTTATAGGAAAAATTTACCAATAATACAATTTAAAAAAGGACTCAAATTTGTTCTTTTCAAACAAAAAAAAAGTTCTGTTCAGTTACAGAAAAGAAAGGATTCATCATCAATACTTATCCTCAACACCCTGTATACTCTCAAATAATTTTAAATGTCTTTTGTTTTTGAAATAAAAAAGACATATAAGTCAGTTCTCACAATTATTTTCTTATTGAAACTTGGTCCTATACCTAGGTTCATAGCATATGATGACAGTCTAAAATAAGCTTATTTAACCTACATTAAATCTTGATGATGCATTAATGAGTCTTTTAAAGGGATAATTTTCATTCTCCAATCTTCAACTATAAAGACTATATAGTGCTAATCTGCCTTGCCCTTTCCATTAAACATGTTAAGGGCATTCTATTTAGTCAGCACCCGGAATGGCCCATTAAAATTCTTGTTCGGTAAGAGTTGTGTTTGGTGCTGTGTTGTTTTAAATTCCATTAAATCCAAATGGTCTTTATCGCCCCATGACCACCGTGACTTCAATCAGCCAATTTAATTACCTTACAAAATTGTCAGCAGAAGCAGCAAAGAAAAACAGGAAGCCCTATGACGTTATCAGATTAAAATCTTCTCCTCCTGTGTTTAATCTGTACCAGTCAACAATGATGATGTGCACCTGCCTCCTTCCCTTTCAGGGGCTTTTGACCTTCCCTTTCATGCTAAGATTTAGGGTTTAAGATTCATTTGAAGCACTTGTAGTACCTTGATATCTGGATTACAGATTGAAAGCCCAGGAAGATAAAGCTTCACCACCCAAATGCAAAACAATCAACAATTCCATCTTGAGACAACAGACCATCTACTGAGGAAAACCTAGGATCTCCCACAAAGCCCAGGTATTATGAATGTAGTAGCTTAATGATTTCAGTATAGTACAGCTGAAAGACAGTGACCAGCTTCCTACTTGGTGTGTAAAATGGACATCAACAATTCCCAGGGAATAAATGTAATTGGAGCTACAATAACTCCATAAACTCCAAAAAACAGGAGAAAATGAATTCCTCTCACTTGAATATTTGCCACAGAAGAGCAAAACATTTCCTTAATCTGAGGTTTTGATAATCAAAAGAAAATCATAGATGATATCATTATCACACACAACACTGTATTTAATGGTGAAACTTGAAAAGGCTCTGATAATCAATGGCACATCCCACGTTTGGTCCATGGTATGTTCAGCCTTTGTGTGGGAGCAATTTACATTAACTTTCCTGTGCTGAGTAAATGTTGAAACAGTGTCATTTGAGAATTCAGGGAATGAACACACAGCAGTGATCACTTGAATTAAACTAAAAAGCAAAAAGCATCTGTCAGAAGAAATGTCTGCTGACATATAAACAAACCCATGTTCACTGCTGAAAGACAACCTCACAGAGCCAGAAAATGTGCTGAGTTCCATGTGTCTGGGTGCAGAAGGGGTGCTATTTCTACAGAAGGAAAGATCATTTTTCAAAGTCACTTTCTGAAATGAGTGTGCCTCTGTTGATGGATCACATCAGAGTTATTCTTTGAAGCTTTAAGAATAAGTGAGAACTTATGTGAAAAATAGATTTTTTTTTATTTTTTTATTTTTATTGCAGCCCTTGTGTTGGTGATTCTTGGAAAGTCTTCCCTGTTTCCCAGAGCACAGCTGAGCAGGTGTTCCGGCTTTATCAGTTTCAGACAGTAGCGGCTGTTACTCCCCATCCCCGCCTCCCAAGAGCCACTTTTCCAGATTCCAGATGTAAGGCCACTCCTCCCTCCAGCCCACCTCACCTCCCAAAGGAAGAAAAATCTCTTTCAAAGAACTTGCTGAGAATGGCAGCTTCTAAGCTCCGTCAATTCACTCACACTCCTGGATGTTGTAGTACATCTGCTATTAATTATTATATCTGGGAGCACATGGGACATCCAGCAAATAGGGCGATTTCCATGGGAACCCTTTCTGTTACCTCTCAGGCGTGGATTTTATTATCTGGGCTGTCCCTGAGCTGGTTGCCTCACCTTCAGCATATGCACAGCAAGGTGGCTACGTGCTGTGCCATGGACCTGTGGCCAGTGCTCTGTGCCAAGGAGATGGGGTGGGGTGGGGGGTGCCTGCCTGGGAAGCCTTTTAATAAAGGCTTTTACTAGCATGCTTAATAGAAAAGCTAGGTCCAAACATCTGAAGGGAAGATGTGGCCTACCACATGCTCCGCAACTCGGAAAGCACTATCTTGGACAAGCTACCCAGAAAATAGGGAGATAGTTTGTGTTGCTATGTTTGCTTGTGGCATTCTAGGTGCCAATTCCGAAATGGAACTTGGAAAACCCTACTTCGAAGATCAGAAACAAGTGGTGGCTTGAGTGATTCCTTAAAGAAGATGCCAAAGCCTCCGACCTCCCAAAGTGGCTGCTAGCCCTGCCCAGAGCCCCGTCCAGAACTGGCTTCTACTCCTGCCCATGCTTTCCCTGGAGCACAAGTCCAGCAGACCCAGAAGAAAAGGGAGGCTAAATTAACAAAAGAAATGTGCAAGCACTGCAGCACCCTGGCTGGGAGACCGTGGAATTGGGGGCCACACCCACATGGACAGAAGGATAGGCCTTTGCCTTCTCAAGCGGCTGCTGGACCTGGACAGCTGCGGAGAAAACAACGGTGCCTCATTTACATAAAGCCGCCACCAGTACCCCAAAGCCCGAGTGCTGTGAGAGGCATGGCTGGGGGCGTCCCAGGTTCTGCTTGCAAAAGCAGGCCGACAACTTCTTACCTGTCCTGCAGCTAGGGAAGTAACTGTCCAAGATCTACCTTATTCCCTGACAGCATGCCTGCTGGGTGGTCGCCCTAGAGAAGCCAAGCTGGATGAAAGCTGAAAAATAGCCGCGACCCAAGGCGAGTCCCCTGCGTGCCCCCTTGGTAGGAAAAGAGCTGACTTTCAGGTCGTTCCCTCCTCTGCCTCCAGGTTGCCATAAAGCCTTAAGAAAGCGCCCTGGGTTTGGTGCTTGAGACACTATCTCTGGGAGATATTTGCTAAGCAGCAACTGAGGAACAAGACCAGGTGTGCAGCCCGGAGCAAGTCAGGCCAGGTGGTAAGGGACGGGGTACGTGGCGGGGGGGGGAGCGTCCAGGCATAGGCGTTCCTGGGCATGACTGCAACAAGTTTTCTTGGGCACGAAGCCTGTGCCAAAGTGTCAGACTTGCTTCGCTCCTGAGCACATTGGTCTGTTTGTGTATATGAGTGAGAGAGAAAGAGAGGGGAGAGTAAGAGAGGGAAGGGGGGAGAGGGGGCGAGAGGGAGAGAGGGGGAGAGAGGGTGAGAGGGTGAGAGGGAGAGAGGGGGAGAGAGGGGGAGAGGGGGAGAGAGGGAGAGAGGGAGAGAGGGAGAGAGGCAGTTTTGCACCTGGAAGACTGGAGGGGGTGGTGGGGAATTAGACAGACAAGGATCATACCCTAAGCTGGACTGCTCCCTGATCCCAAAAATGGTGACAAGGGGCCAGAGGACTTGCGGGGGGTGGGGGGGGCACAGGGAGGCAGGGGAGTATGTGATTGAGGAACACCGCATACAGCCGGTGAGGGTGGTTTCTATCACCTACAGGAAGCGGGGCTGGGGCAAGCACCCGAAGGGCTCCACCGTTGCCATAGCACCGCTGTGGCAGCACCGGGCCTCTGGCACTAGCCACGCCCTGGTGGGTGGGAAGGGTAGATAAAGGGGCTGGATGCCACTTCCTCAGCAGAGGCGGTGGGTCTCACTGGCACTGGCTGGCCGCCCAGGGGCAGCTTCAACAACGGCAATTCCAAACTCTTCACTTCCAAGGAAAGGGACCAGGATTGAGGCTCTGGTTTGCCTTTTCAACCACAGCAGGAAATCACCTTTCTCAAAAGTGGCTTATAAGCCCTCAGCCAACCAACCCTCCACCCTTTAAAACGTGTCTTCACCAGAAGAAAACGAAACTCCCATCATTGCATCAATAGCCCCAACAGGGAAAATGTCCCAACATTACAATGAGCACAATCCTTCCCCACAACTCAGGACAGAAATCAGGGGAAATGGATTTCCACGTGGAAGATCTTTGAAGTTAATGGATAAAATAGCAGGCTATTTAGAAATTGGGCTGCTGGGTTAGGGTATCAAAGCACTGACTGGTGAGAATGGTCGGTCGTTACCTACTCCCCTATTTCTTAAGGAGATTCTTAGCAAGCTATGGTCTAGAAAAATGTATTTTTGTGTGTGTGTCAGCTCTTTTGGAAAGCTGCTACACACTCTGCCACAGTTGCCAAGATTTTTAATATGAAGATATGAAATGATCAGCGAATGTAACAATCTAATGATTCAGCAAATATTGTACTGCAAGACCAGAGCAGCAATAATTAAATCTTTAGAGTATTGGCTGCAGTTTCCTGGCTCCCAAGCTTCCTTTTTTCCCACCCAGTCTGCAAACACACTAAAACACATTCATTCACAAACACACTTCAGAAGATACCTCAGTATTTCAAATAGGCAGGTAGGTTGCACTACTCAAAATATTGGGCAAAACTAGTACACTGTACAACTTACCGTGATTGAAGCAGAACAGCAGCACACACACATTTGCAGTGATATAGGGACCTGCTAATCCCATCCAAAGAAAAGCATTCCTGTGGACGCTTGTTGCTAAGAGCAACATGCTTAAGTACCGTCTAAAGGCATGAAGAAAGCAAGAAAACTACTACAGTAGGAATCCAGTTATAACCCATTGTTTTTTTTTTGTCATTAGGAGCGTGGGAGAAGGGGAAGGTAGGGTTCCCTTCCTTTAATATGTGAAAAGCATTCCTACCCTGTTTCCACAAAGCCTAAGAGAGGGGATAAATTTTATCATATACAAAAAGCACATGGAGACAAGGAAATAGAAGATGCTGTTGACATAATAGGAGATACAGGCAATCACTTTTTGATTTAAATTTGACTGAGTGATTTAATGTATCTGCTTTTATCTCAAAGACACATATTCAGGATTATACGGTTTCCTGCACTCTTTGGTTTAAATCCCCTTGAACTGTCAAAGGAGGCGCCCAGTGAAAGCATTCACCCGCTTGGCATTCTTCTCTCTCTCTTATCTACTTAAGGGAACTTTCCCTGACTAGTTCTGCTCCTACTAAAACTCCACTGGCCATCTACAGCAGCCATCTAGAGGGGCTCACGCTTCATTTCCTCCAAGCAAACCTTCAGACCAGTATTGCCACTGGAGTCCCACACCTAGATTTTCCTTCAAGCTCTAAGGAAACCCTGATTCCTTAGGAAAGCAATAGATTCCCCTAATATATAGCTGCCACCTGGGCTTTTATCATGCTACAGTGAAATAAAGATGTAGACTTACACTTGCAAACCCAACTACTTTCCTTTCCACACCACGGTTAATCATTTATATGTCCAGGACGCGCAATGCGAAAACTGTGAGAGGACAACTCACAAGTTAAAAACAAGCAAAAACCCTTTTTTAGTACAGATGCTGCCTCACCTCAGCTAAGCAGCAGCCTCCCCTTGCTAAATACAGCCTTCAATCTTAAAACACTATTAAGAGCTTTGTATCCCTGTGAAGGTACAGGGACTCGAAAAGCGGTGAAATTCACTGAAAAGTGCGTTTGATGACAAAAGAAATCAGAAGGGTTAGCGCCTCTCACTTGTGGACCTGTCCGGATCCCAGGCAGGAGCGCACGGACGCCAACTCGCCAAAGTTACCAAGCATTAATTCATCAGCCCCGCAAGCTGAGAGGCATGTAGCCTTGGCCCACCCCTCCTTGCGGACCTCGCAGCGGGGCGAGGCCGGAAGGCTCAGGGGGAGACCCAGGGGCGCCAAGGCTGCCTGCCCCCAGCGTCACTAGCAGCTCTATGGCAGGCTACTACGGGGAGGTAATGCAGCGACCACTGGCACTCACTTCACCCTCTCGCGCTTAAACGTTTGTAAAAGAAAAGAAAAAAAAAGAAATTAAATATAAGGTACAAGGCGGTTCTTTAAAACCCCAGGAAGCGACAGAGCAGTGAACAGATTCGAATGCATGGAGCCCACCCGCAAGGCAGAGCGAACCCGCTGTTTACATCCGGCAGCCTGGGCGCCAGATACCAGGGGATGGAGAGAGAGGGGGAATCTTACCAAATCTTAATACATGTGTGGTTCCTTGAGAGTATCCAATCCACATTAAGCAGAGCAGGAGTTTAATGGTGCGCCTGAAGACTGGATTACTTAGAATCAGAGAAATAATCTTCATGGTGTTTCTGCGTCCACACGCGCGGCACCCACTTCCCGGATCTAGCGTTAGGCTCCCGGTTCGGGTAGGAATGAGGATGCGTGGAGTGGTGTCCGCAGGCACGATCACGGCATGGTCACAGAGAGAGGAAGGAGTCTCCGTTTCCCAAACCTATTAGCAATCGCTGCATGTTCTTCACTCACTGCGCCAAGGAGCAACCTTCCACTGCAAGGGATGGTGGGACATCCATGTTACTCGGGGAGCATCCGGGAGAAATCCAGCACGCACACCCAGAATGTCCGGCCGCGCGAGCCTGGGGAAGCAAAAGAGGAGGAAAATCAATAGGAAATCCAGCCTTGGAAACCGCCGAGGTGTCGGTAGGGAGCCAGAGTCGCAGCACAAAAGGCGCTTTACTGGTAAAGGTTTTGCCAGGCCTTATTCCACTGCACTGCTGCACAGCTTCTGACGTGAAGCCAAGATTAAGTGAGAAAAATTGAGATAGCTGCTTGCCTCTTACGGCTCCCTGCCAGTGAGCTTCCCTGTATCTATTATGCAACTGATCTGATGGCCCGCCTTGAGTTGCAAGAAAGAAGTCGCATTTATTTACGTAGGGAAAGTGCTTTTATTTTCAATCAGATTCTTTTCCAAGAGAGTGATTGGTAAGGCATACGGACTTTTTACAATCAACTGATGAATTTTCATAAACGACAAGGCAAAGTGACTTTGCCTAGGAGTTGTAAAGAAGGAAGTGCTCCAAGACGAAGGATTGTATTGCAAATATAACTTCTGTTTAGATTGAAAGAGGGTCTTAGTTATACTTTTTAAAAATTTTGTCCAGGAATGAATATAGATTGGAGTGAAATTGGAGAGGTGAAGATAGTCATGTAAAACTTGTGGGACATTCTTTGATTACTACCCAGGAATAAAAATAGATTTCTTCAAGTGACATTTGGGAAGGGGATGTTGAATTAAAATGAAAGAATCATATTTTCCCACCCATTTTTAGCTCATCTAAAATAATTGTGCACATATAAAAAGACAACGATGTTTGAATTGGTGCAGCAAGCTTCAAAAGCTTCAATTGTTTATGTCCCAATTTCTTCTCTCTGGTGTTTTGAATATGTTTTTCTTTAAGAGGTGAAATGTGGAAATAGCTTCAGCAACATTGTCATAGTTTCATCTAAAAATGCCTTATTATTTTCCAGTGTTCTGGTCAAAATATTTAGAGTCCCCAGGTAGTAGCTCTATTTGAGAAAAAAAGTACAGGAATATATTTCTATTAAAATAAAAACACATCTTATTGTTGAAATAGGTAATACGCTCTCCTCCAGGCATAAAGGTAAAAATATCCAATCCTAATATTTTATATTAGTAAGTGAAATCAAGATGGATAGAAAGAAATATATTGCTACATATTAATAGTTTTAAGTGATCACGAAGCACAAAAGGCAAACTGCTTGGCCTATATCTTAAAGTTAATCTTTTTCTTAACCAAATAATAGGGCATAGGTTTAAACTTATGAAAAGAAATAAAATCATATCTTACTTGAAGAATATCTAATTTTTAAATAATGAGTGATATGAGTACTATTTCCTCCAGAGAGCAAGAAAACAATGCAATGTTTTCATTCCATTGTGATTCCTTCATTCTATTTTATCTTTAGATATTATAAAATGCTTGTTTGAAAATGCACCTACATTTTGCAAAGGTATTAAGTGGGCATTGATTTTTTTTTTTAAGATGGAGGCATTACTGCAGTGTCAAAAATAAGTATCATGAATGGCTAGTTCTGCAGTGTAGCAGGCAATTCAATCAAATAATTTGACTATTTGAGCACTTTAAAAGGAACACCTTGTGCTAAAACCAAGGGTATCTAGCGACTCCTTCAGTCCATGTTTAAAATATCTCTTGTAAGACATGTACAGCCCAACATGTTCTGTCTTGTATTTGCTGTCTCATTTATTCCATTCTATTCTTTTTACTTTTTGATCCCAGCAGAGATAATCATGACTGCCAGGGCAACAATATTCTGGGTTTTTTTCCCCCATCTGTCAATATAATTGATAGTTACTACCTGAAAATAGCATGTTCTGTTGTGACTAATCAAAATACTGCAATTCTACAGTGTAGTTCACATTTAATGGAACTTGAAAAAACAAAATGTACCGTAACTCCTTGTTCATGTACTCTGTTAACATAATGGCATTTGACATTACAGTAGTAACTTGTCTACTTAAAACTAGCATTCTAAACTATTTAGTTTGGGGGGGGCTGTTTATTGGATGTATTGTTGGCAAAGCGAAAGATCAAGCTTCCAGATTCATGAAATTCTTACACAGTAAATGAAACAGTAAAAAGTCGATCATATTTTTTTTACTATTAATTGGTCCCCAAAGAACCAATTTGCACATATGCTAAATTAGGTTCATTTACACCCATCAATTCATCCTAAAGGCTACAACAACACAGACAGCAACTCTACCTGTCCAATTGAACTTCTGCAAGACAGAAGACGACCTTTCTTCAGGACCGTGGACAGCGCTCCAGACATTGATTTATTCTGGAGTAGTAAATACATTGAAAGTAGTATAGTGAATGGGTAATGTACCATCTGAAGTGACAGTGTGCATATTTCTACTACACAAAGCCTGTGAAATTGAATTATTACATTGTTCACATTGCCAAGGGGGCTATTTGGTCAACTCTGTTTTGTGTATATTTCAGTGTGACTTACTGGGAATGTTTGGCATGCCCAGGATGTGCTAATAGTCACTCCTTTCCAGGGCACACTACTACAGAAGCCATTTACATTAACTGAGTTCCATCCTGAACACAAAACTACTTGTTTCTCAGTACAAAAAAAATTGCCTGAAAGACCACCAAGAATTCAGAATATTGAATAACATACTGTCAATGTTCAGTGGTTAAAGACATTTCTAAAATATACAATTAGTTATTTCTTTGGAATGCTCCACCTCCAGATTTCCATCTGTTACAATGCTAATCAGATTAATTTTCATGCTTTCTCATTAAACGTCACTCACTCTCAGGCAGAAGCAACAACAAAAACCTTAAAATTACCTCCCCAATACTAAAACAGAATGACTTGGTAGTGAGGATGCCTATAGTAAGCCAATTCTGAAGTTATTACAAGTTACTCCCCGATACTGATACCATACATCATAGTTCTGGGGTATATAAAGGATTAATAAAATCATTATCTAGTATTCACTGACCAGATTTAACTCTCTTAAAAAATTGTGTCACTTTCGTAATTTGCTCCTTTCTCAAAGATTAAAAAAATACCACTATTTGGTGTCAGGCAATTATACATATTTAGTAATAGTGAGATTTACACCTTGTTCCATGGTTTCATTTCTTTTTTTCTCATTTTAACCACATGGCAACCTTTATTACTAGGAGCCAAAGCTCTGTAGGTTCCAAGGTCAAAGCAGAGATGACAAACCGCAAATGCACACATATATGCACACATGCACACACAGAGAAGCTGTGTCTAAAGGTAAATCTCAAAAGGAAAAAAAAAGAATGCTGATAAGAAAAGATATCAAACCTATGATAAATTAGTGAGGAACAAAATGCATATCATATCCATGCAAAGCTTGTTCCAACAATAATAACCAAAAGCCATTAGCTTCATCTTTCACTGTATTTTTATATTTACTGACACTAATGACCTCTTATTCGTGGGCACTATTACTTGAGAAGCAATTTTATTTTTCTTTTCTCCCAGTGAAAATGAATCTTATTCTAGTTAGCTGCCACCTGCTGGGACATGTACAAATGTGTAATAATCCTTACAGCACAATGTTTTAAAAGACAATGCCTATACGTTTTGCAAGAAATGGCAAATACATACCCCAGGACAATCTGAATTTCAAAGGTGTTTCAAAGTTTCTCCCATGCCATAACTATATTTAAATTTTTCACATGGAATTTGACTTGTCACCAAAGTCCTGCTGTTATGTGACATTTGAGAAGACTCATCTTATAGCAACACCTGACCTATTCTACCATGCATGTGGCCTGTTGTATTGCAGCTAAGCTAAAATAAACAGCCTGTTCATCCACGGTATTAGAGGTGCCAGAAAATAAAGTCAGAGCTGATATCAGTTAAAACCACACTGTTGCATACTCGCACTTCACTCTTCCTAACTACAAACGCTATGCTATGCAATCCCTTGTGATTCTTAACACATATCAGCTGTCCAGCCAACAGTCTGCTGCATTGATGATTAATGATATTTAGAGTTATAATTAATTTTTAGATGCCAAAAAGAAGTGTGTCTTAATTAAGAAATTGAATTGGAATAATTTACATGGGACTTTTTTTTTATTATTTCAGACTGTGCAATCTTCAATGGGTTTAAACAGAAGAAAACAAACAGGTAAGACTTCTAGGCATAACTTATTTCTCCATCATCTTCCTTTATGCATTTCATTTTGTTTGTTTGCTTAACTAATAAGTTCCTAAGGCCACTGGAAGCTGGCCTTGGTGGTGGCAGAAATGGTGTCTATAAAAAGTTTTACGGTAATGAACTCAGACAAACCAAGATTGAAATATCAATACCTATCTTCCAGCAAACTACAGACTACGATTTAAATGAATCAATCAACTCTTGTGAAATGAAACTAATCATTAATCCATAAGGTAATTTCTAACGACACAATACTTACAGTATGAAGATGAAGAAATGATAGAAGGTAATCTGTTTGTTACCAAAAGTATAGTAAGTTTTCTAATATGCCCTGTTACCGAAATTGGGAATGATTATAAGGAGCCTCAGCTGAGTCGTGTTATTTAGTAAAGAACTCATTGAAGGTAAAAAAAAAAATTCCAGGGGATGAGAGTCTTTAAAAGTTCTTGATGTTTATGATCCACCCTGGTGACACTACTCCCCTTACCCTAATGGGACGCCCTCTGATTTTTTTTTTTTTTCCAGCGTCTCTCAGTACTGGCACTGGTTAACATGAATGTCTGTACTTCCCAACTACAGAGCGGGGTTAATGGAAGAATGGGCGGATGGAAAGAAGGCTGGGGAGTTCATCAGACCCGCAGGCAGATGCACAGCTTCTTGCCATCTGTTTCTCTTCGCCTCGCCCGAGTCCCAGTCGCGGAGGCCACTACCTGACACGTCCACTTATTACATTCTTTTATATGGAGAACGCGAGCGCCCGTAGCCCACCGAGCCAGTTGCATCCTTGATGGGAATTGGCTGAGGCCAGCGGGACAAAGCCACTCGCAGCGAATCGGTCTAGCGGGCGCCCGGAGCGCACCGGGCTCCGCAGCGCTGCTGTTCACAGCCTTCTTCCTCTCCAGAGGGAAGATGCCCCGCGCCCACCCCCGGTCTCTCCGGTCCCCCTGGGAACACACTCCTCGGCGGACAGCCCCGAGCGGAGCCCACCCGGGGGGAGTCCTTACCTTTCGCTGGGGGTGCAGTGGGAGGAGAGGGGGATGGGTGGTCCTCTGGGAGGAGCAGCGGGAGGAGGTCGGGCGGGAAGTCCCAGGCTCCGGGACAGAGCAGCGCAGCCGCGGGCGCCGAGCGCGAGTGACGGCGGCGGCGGAGACAGAGACCGTGGAGCAGCAGCGGCAGCAGCAGCGGCGGAGACAGACACGCCTCCTGGCGGGGGTTCCTCGCCTCTCGCTTTAAAGGCGCCGCGCTCCTTTCCCTGCAGCCCCTGCACGCGCCGGGCCGCCAGGGCCGAGAGAGCGCAGCGATGGTCCCTGGACCGCAGGAGCCAAAGTGCGAGAATGCTGGGCGCCCCTAGATTTGGACGTTATGGACCCTCTCCCGGACTTCACCCCAACGCACACCCCCGCCTGCTCTGGGATGGGGGGGGACGGACCAGGAATGAGATGCTCGGTTAGAGAGTGATGCAAATCGCCAAGGAATTTGCCTGGCGTTGGGTGGTGACAACACGTATAAGGAGCCTGAGCACGTTTTGTTCTGGGTGGTGGCTTTTATACCTCTCCGAAATCATAGAAACCAAACTTCTCTGCTGCCAGCATTTGGGGAGCAGCTGGTTGTCTCCAAAGTGGCCCTCTTAGTCCAACTACTGCCATTTCCCTTACAAGTCTGCGGTACAGATCTTGACCTGCGCCTCACCCCCACCTCCACCCTTGTGCAAGCTACCAGTACGCTCCCCTCACGCTGCCCGACCCCCTTAGAAGCCTAGAGTGACGGCTCCTCTCTCCCTGCCTCCGTTTCTGATAAAACAGAAAAGGACTTCTCCCTATGGTTGGAGGATTGGTGGGCAGTCTCTGTGCCTGTCTGGCGCCTTAGTGGCAGACGCCTCCTTTCCCCCCAGGTCCCTGAACCCCAAGTCCAAGCAAATCACAGAAAGAAGTTGGGTTTGAGATCAGGTGGGCGGCCAAACTGGAGGTCGCAGATTCAAAGGCTGGAGAAAGAAGCCTGGGGAGCAGTCCCGGCCTGGCTGCCTCCCATTCGGATTCTCTAAAGGATTTTTTATAAGGCCCGAGGAAGGGAGGAGCGCCTAAGTACCCGAGTCTTCTCCCAACTTCGCTTCCAGGCTGGGGCCACCGGCGGCGAGCACACCGGGCTTCCCCCGCTTCTCCGGAGAAACGATTAGCTTTTGTAAACAATCCCCGATTTCCGCTCCTCTGGGTTGGAAAAGTCAACATCTATTCAATACCGTTGCTGTTTTATCCTCGGCCCTACACTATTAACTAGAGCAGAGATTTTGTAAGTTGCCCCCAGAGGAAGTTAGCGGGCAGTGATTCGCGAGGAGGTTTAAGTGAGGCTGAACAGGGGCAGGTAAGGCACGCTGGGCCGGGAGACAATTTCCAAACGGGCTGCATGAGACACTGGTTCTGCTGAGTCCTTGAGCAACCCTGATCTTTACTCTAATTTCAGAGGTCGTAAGTAGAGAGACTCTGTGTCCCCAGAAACCAAGTTGTCTTTGCTGGAGACCAGCATCTGTCCTTTTGTTGCTTGTTTCCCTGCAGCCCTCACCAGAGCCTGGCGCAGCATTGCCACCCTCCACACCCTGGGGCTAGCTTTTGACTCAGCCTAGCCCTGAAACACACAGAGACTCGGTCTTGCCAAACCCCATCCGGGGCTCAAGTAAAACCACCAGGCTCTACCCGCTCAGTCACCACTCCCGCCCCGGCGTGTCCCCTACTTGCCTATTGAGCCTGTCCGTGTGGGGGAGACTCAGGACTTACAGAGGTTAAGGAGAGAGATGAGTTAGCTGCAATGGAGAGTCGTTAGTCATTTAAAGATCCCCAGGGTGGCAGGGAGGCTCCCTTAATTAAGTCAACAGCGGCCTTGTTGTACCAAGTAAATAAATAGTCAATGACTCCATTGTGCCTCATGGAGCAGGCAGCACAGACGCGTGAGCAGCTCTGGGCGCCTGGGCTCCAGCTGCTGTGACCTGCAGCCTAATGGGTCCTCAAGGCTCAACGGAGTTTGGGCCAAGCCCAGGAAAAAAAAATCCCATTCAGTCCTATTCTCCAACAGAAGTAATGAAGACAACTTGTCTACTGGCCAAAGCCACTCCTCTTGTCATCATAGGACCCAGACTTCCACTTATTTAGAGGAAGGAGCAAAACGCTGGACAGAGTAGATTCCAGTGAAAATGGAGCCTTGTTTTGTTGTGACTCAGGGAGTGTGGAATAGGGAGTGTGTCTGATTTGACTTTAAGTGTTCAGCATAGGTTTGGCATGCAGCGGGTGCTGAGTGAAAGAATAAGGGGATTGCTGGGATCAACCTTCCACTTTCCATACTGTTGTCCCCAGGACCACATTGTATCTGAGGAAAGAGAGGTTTCAAACAACTTCCTCTAAGTGCCATGGATGTTCATAGAACCAAGTCACAAATCTCTTTCGAGAGCAAACAAGGCACACTTATAAAGAAAGAAATAATAGGCACTAGCAAGAGCCAAAAGGAGAGAGCTGGACGAAGAGTAAAACAAATCAAAATTATGCATGTTGTAACAAATTCATTTCCTCAATAACAAAATGTTATCTGGATTCTAATGAGAAAGAAGACTAATAAAGAAGCATTAGACTATACACACTCACTTAGACCTTCAAAATAAAATTCTCCAACACTATAAAGAGAATTTTTCCATAATTTATTTCAGGATTTATGAGGTTAAATTTTAAGGAATCAGACATCAATTCTCTTAGGGTGAAGCTTTTTCTTCTCCATCCCCAGTCACCTCTAAAATTTACTAATCTTCCATCTGTCAGAAGGTTGCTGAGTCCCTCAACTAGAGTCTTACACAGGAACCACCTCTCCGTCTTTCCCTTCTTACCTTTCAAAGTGCGCTTAGAATATTAGCAGTTCAGGGATTCTGGCTCCTACGGACCTAGCAGGGACCAATCTGACTTCCCAAGGTTTTGATGGTTTCTTTGTTAGAGATGGTTTGTTTGAATTGACTGTAGAAATGGAAGTCATTATTTTGGATCATTTAGTCCAGGGTCTTCATTTTACAAGTGATATAAACCAAAGTGAGAGTGAGGACTTGCTCAGGATGTGGTAGAACCGAGACTGCCTGCTAGCCATGGATAGAGAGCAGCATCAGGCTGTCTCCTGTCATCCCCTCCCAAAACCTAGACTCACACGAAGTTAAGACTAAGAGAGACTTCCAGGACTTCTGCTTCATTCCAGGTCGCAGACCTTTTACTCATCTGGGAAATAAATGTACACATGTGCCCATGGCCTCAAAAGTTTGCATACAACAATAGGAGATGCACATGTGCCCTGAAGCCCACTGTGGACTGAAGAGGAGACCCTAGACCCTAGGCTAAGAATCACCAATCTAGTCCAACAGCATCACGTTCCAGATGATAAAATCTAAACCAAACAATAAAAACTCAGAGTCAAGCAGGCTACAGACAGTTCCAGAACTGGATACTGGGTATCCTGATTCCCACCTGTCCCCATTCCTCCAAGCTTTTTTAACTGTAATTGGACAGAAAATACACCAAGGTGTTACTACTCACTGACCAATGGCTTTTTTCTCTCAGAATAATTAACATGTGCACTTCAAGGATGGGGTCCAATATTTATTTCAGAAATCTCTCAATATATTTATTGAGTACATACTATTTGTCAGGCGCTGCTTTAGTACCAGCAAGACAACAGTGAACAAACTAAATAAAACCCCTGCCCTCACTGAGTTTTCAGTTTAGTGACAGGAAGATAGACAATTAGAAATATACAAGAAAATATATAAGATGTCACATAGCAAGGAGTGTTTTAGAGAAAAATAAAGCAGAGTGAGCAGAACAGAGTATGTTGGGAGGACAGGAATGGGTCCAGGGGTGACTTTACATAGGAGAGGATAGGGAAGTTCTCCCTGATTAGTTGACAATTAAATAGAAATCTGAAAAAATTAAGGGAGAGATCTATGTGCATATTTTAAGGAAGAAGATTTCAGGCAGAAAAAAAGAGCAAGTATAAAGGTCCTGTGGTTGGAACAACTATAAAGCTCCTAAGGAAGAGCTTTTTCTTAGAGAAAAGACAGAGTTTAGTAGAAAGGCCAGTTAAAGAGGGGCAGAGGATCATGTCCTAGGGAGTTTTGGATTTTTCTCTGAAGGCAACACAGAGCCATAGAGGGGTTTTAACCAAAGGAGAGTGAGTGAGTTGCAAAGGTAAGAGGTGACAGTTTGAGAGTTGTTAATGATACTTGAATTTAATATCATCAAGAGAATGGATCTTTTGACAATGTTGAAGTCTAGGATCTCATTGTTAAATAGCCAGATGTGGCTATTTAAATTCAAATTAATTAAAATGAAAATCCAACTCCCCAGTCCTGCTAGCCAATTTTCTAATGGGCTATAGCCACATGTGATTGGTGGCTACCACATTGGGCAGTGCAGATATAGAATATTTTCAACATCACAGAAAGTTCTATAGGATGGTGCTGGAGGGAGTAACTCTGGGTGTGAGTGATTTAGGTAAGTAGAGAACAAGATGGCTGGAGGAGTGAAGGTCAAGTGATAGAGGCCAGGGTATTAGAAGTATTGTTGATGTGGGTGTTCATATTATCAATAATGGTCACAGGAATAGTTCTGGTAGGAGTGACAGTGAAGAGCCAGTACCTTCAAGGAATGGGCTGGAAGTAACACAGGTACAGAAGGGAGGGTTAACAAATGGCAGAGTCTGATCACATGAACTTTAACATCCAAGGGTTTTAGGAAGGAAAGGTGGACAGTGATATCTGGAAGTTGCAAGAACACCTATTCCATCTCCCAGTGGCTGCCCAGTGGCAGTAGTGGTGAGGAGGAGAAACCACAGTCACATGAGAGGTCTACAATTCTCTGAAGGGAAAATTCAGAGAAGCTGCTGAAAAGCTAACAGCTCCAAGGGAGACAGTGGAAACATTTTGGATTTGGAGATGTACATTAGCAATCTGGAGATGAGAAGTGACACAGGATGACTTGGAAGCCCCAGGCTTCTTGTAAGCACCGATATAAATAAGGATAAAAGGCAAGTTGGGGTTAAGGCTAATTGCCTCCAACACATATTGTGGTGCTGAGGCTGTGTTACTTGTGGGGTGGGTGGGTAGGATTCTTCTAGGACCTGTTTTTACACCTGCCTATGAAATGTGTGGTGTCGGGGAAGGTCATCATTTCCAAACCTCGGAACCCCCAAGGCTTTTGCCTGCTACTTTTCCTAGAGGAAATGTCCATCCATCCCCCAGGGAGGGAAGAGTGGCAAAGAGAGACCTGAGCACCTCCGTCAATGCTCTGTCTCCATCTCACCGGGTACCTAGACTTACAACTGATCATCCTTATTTGAATAATGCCATATCCAGACTGAACAAGTCTATGACACCTCCAGGTCACCTTAAATTCCTAAATCATTTCTATAGCAAGTCCATTGCTTCATGTGTAAACGTTTTTCCACTCAGCATCTTCTTTATTTATTGTACCCAACTTTCTCAGTGCCAAAATTCATTCACTTCAACTTTTGCCTAGACTCCTGAAGTAGTACCAAGACCAAAGTACTCCTCAAATACTCTACTTTTCCGACTTACAAATTTTTGTGTGTTCCAAAGATTCTCATTCATGCTTCCTACCAGTGTAAATTTCAGATTTTTGAGATTACTTTGTACTATATCTTCTATCCACCTCACTACTGCTACCCCTTCCCTCACCAGTCTCTAAACCTCCAGTCCAACTTTAACCCCTAGCTAATCTGTTTATTCTTTTAGCAAGTGATTATTGAGGACTTACTATGATTCAAGGAAATGAAGTCAACACTATGAGGACAAAAGTAAACAATGTACCTTGTAAGATGTTTCTATAGACACATAGTAAATATGATATTCCTGCTTCTCCTTTTATAGAAAACACTTATACAAAAGCAGGAGCATATTGGAAGTATATACACAAGTGGCTTCTGTTAGAGAGGCATTGCACCTGAAAACATTTCTCAATAGATTCCCCATCCGACCCTCAAGAAAGGAGGGCAGGATCCATGCAAAGGCAGTGAAGATCTTTAGGAGTGGAAAAGTGGACATGGGTGAGATGATGAAGCAGACAGTGACAGAAGTACGTTTCCACAAAGCACAGTATCTGAATTTGTCAGATCATAAGGGACTGCCACATACAAATCCTTAAATCCATCCTCCACCTACTCATCATCTCTACTCTTTCATGGAAACTTAATGCAAGGTTTCAGGGGAAGAAAACTCTTATTATTTTAAGTCCTACTCAATTCTAGGAACATTTTCACATAAAATAGCACATGTAATTTTCTTTGAATAGCTTTATCAAATGCATAATTTCTATTTTAAGGATAATAAAAATGAAACACAGAGAGGTCATGTAACTTGCCTGTGGACACACAGCTAGTGAACACAAAACGAGGATTCACAGCTTTGTGGTTTATTGTTCTTGCTGATACACCAGAGGAGGCAGGTGGAGGGAATAAAGTCATCTCTGCCCCATCTCTCTCTTATCCCAAAGGGTTTCAGGTATTATTGTTAAGCTGTGAGGGATAAAGCCCAACAGTGTAGGCTGGGAACCTGGAGAGCTGGAGAAAATAGAGAAACTCAGATTAAGCAGGTTTGCTCTGTCAGCCACCCTTGAGAAAAAGATTTGTCTGGAGCCAGAAATCAGAAGCAGCTGCCTCTCAGAGGGGAAGCCAGCTCAAAAGCAGGCAGAGGGCCCTTCTTCTTAGCCTTTATCAGAGTCCAAGGAAAACCCCAGAATTTGACCTGATCCCTTAAGAGTGTTCTCAACATAATCTAAAGGATATCCTTTGCCAAGAGCACAATTATTGCAGTAAGTGAGAACTAAAGACAAAAACACTTCTAGTAATAACCCTTCATCCATAACGATAATATCTTCCTCGTTATTCTTTCTACGAGAAAATCTATACCTTCCAGCTATATACTAACTTTTTGACTATGAAACTGTCCAGTGCTTTTCAAAATGGGAACTGGAGATGATTTCTAAGAACAGTCTGTCCCTGGGTTGTTCCAATGATAGGGTAGGGTTCACTTGTATATGTCATAGGATTCCAGCAAACTTTGTAAGCAGTTTCAGAATGTCGAATAGGGCTGTATGTATGTATGTATGTATGTATTTTTCATTCAGCACCAAAACATTCTGATTGATTCAATTCATCATAAAAGAAGTCACTGGATAAAGAATTAAGACTGTTTCTTTAATGGATGGGCCCTGCCTGGCGAGGTCACCTATGCTGTAGAAAACTGTTACAGAGGGCTTTTAGGAACTGACCGGGGTGCCAATAGATTTTTCTTCTCTACTTTAATGTAGTGATTCTAATTAGCCATTTTCCAATCTCTTATTGCAGGTGAGCCCAGCTTCCAGGGCTGACGCTCATGAAAGACGCAGACATTGCTGACCAGCTACCTTTCACATTCCTTCCTTACCAAAGTATTACACAGGCTGCCCAACCGGGGGCTGCCATGGCCTTATTTGACACGCGCTGTTGGAAAGCACACAACAGAGGTAATAGAATTCAGTTATGGTTTTTAATTCTGCAAATTAATGGATGAGGCATTAAGTTTAAAATGAAAAGGAAATGAACAGAGAAGAAAGTAGAATACAAAAGTGAGCCCATACTCGATACTAATGGAAAGTGTGAGATGGGAAAATAAACTTTTATTTTGCAATCTGTTGTCCCAACGAATTTTAAATATAGAACTGTTTCAGTCTGCTTTCAGATCAGTGTCCCTTCATAAACACTTGTTAAATTTGAGTACAAGGAGATGAACAATAGCAATGCATCACTTAACTGCATCAATATTTTATGTAGTTGATCATGTAAAAATCAGAAGCAGGTTTAGCCTTTTCTGTGTACTGTAGGGACTAAGGGTCTGTTGACCACATTTCCACTTCACAAACAGAGTTAGCCAACCGAGACTTATTTACAAACTGGAAATGTGGTCAAACACTGTTCCTGATCTTTTATTTGCTCTTCTTAGCTAACAAATTGATAACTTTAGAGATACTTCCACAATACCAGATTCATATATAATTAGGAAATTAGAGAAAAAAAAGAATCTGTGATATGAAAACAAATGATGTCTGAGAATTAGAAATTGCTATTTTGGTGGGTACAACAGGATAGTAATTTCTATAATATTTTCCAATATTCACTCCTTGTAAAGCTACACAGAGGTTTCATATGTACATGTATTTCACTGTATTTATACCGCTACAATACAGGACTTAGCAATCAAGATCCAATGTCAGAAGCCGGAATTTTTGAAAATGGTGTCAGCAATAAGGGGTGAGAGGGATCTAGGATTTGCAAATTCTTTCCATTTATTTCTCCTCATTCTGTATTTATAACAACCACTAAGGAGAGTCAAGGGATATATTCTCCTCACTTTATAAATGAGGAACAACAGATTCAGAAGAATTTTATGGCATAACAACAACAATAAAAAAAACACTGGGCTAAGAGTTCCACCAACTGGACCTCTATTGAAATACATATGTCTTTGGTAATTCAGTTAATTCCTGTATGCTTCTGTATTTTTATTTGTAAAATCTGGAGTGGAGTTTTATTTTGAAATCTGAGGTCTTTGCAATTTAAAAACGTTGATAGTTTTTTCACAGAATCATGATTACATTACAGTCACTGGTGTAACGGCAGTAATACTCAGGCCTCCAGACTTTGACCATTATCCAGATGATGAAACATATCTGAAATAAAAAGCTGAGCTGCAGAAGATATATAGTTCTCTGCTTTCATCCTTCATTCAAAGTCATCAGAAAAAAAGCAACTTACAATCTAACTTGGAAATAAATCTTTGCACAAAAAAAAATAAATTTTCTTCACTTAGCAAAAACCACTAAAAATACTAACATAATAATTTGATGCCTAAAGTTAATGTATATAGGAAGTAATGCCATAATAATTTTTTGTATACATGACCCTGATTTAACTCACTCAGTATTTGGACCCAAGTAACTAAACATCTCTAAAGAAAATTATACAACTGAGATGCTCTGTGTTGAGTGTCCTCATAAAAATCCATGTCTACCTAGAACCTGTGAATGTGACTTGATTTGCAAAAGAGTCTGTAGGTATAATCAAGTTGAGATGAAGTCATAGTGGATTAGAGTGAGACATAAATCCAGTATGACTGGTGTCCATATAAAAAGATGGAAAATCACACGGAGGGAGAAACACCATATGAAGATGGAGGCAGAGATAGCTGAGATACATCTACAAACCAAGGAACACCAAGAATTGCCAGCAACTACTAGAAACTAGGGAAGAGATTTGGAACAATTTGGCTTGGAACAATTGGTTCTAGATGGAACCAATCCTGCTGATACCCTCATTTTGGACTTCTGTCCTCCAGAAATGTTAGATAATAAATTTCTGTTATTTTAAGCCACCTTCACTGTAGTACTTTGTTAGGACAGTCCTAGGAAAGTAATCCAGTTTAGCCAAGCAATAACTATACATTTCAATGAAACTCTCAACACTGACCTGCAAGTTTGCTCTCCCACTCTTCCATAAAACAATTCCGTATCTCCTTCCTTCTCCTCCAAAACCTCATCTCAGCTTATAACATACTTCATTCAAACTCAAGATAAAAGAAGTCATCTGATAGGAATTCTTTCATCACTCACCAGCAAGTGCACTCCCCCATTGCCACCTGTTCCCATATCATTACACATTATTTATCTTCCAAAAGATGGCATGACCCTACTTTTTCTTTCAAAGGTTATCTTATTAAGAATTGAACTCTGGATTCCATACTCTCTTACATCCTCAAGCATTTTTATCCTATAGTTCAGCATATCTTTCTTAGGCAAAAATTTAAAAAAGAAATAACTTACCATCCCATGTCTCTCTTCAACTACAGTTCATTTGTTCCCTCATCTACAAAGCAAAAGTTCTTGAGTCTTCTGGCTTTGTTTCTATTTTCCTACATCACCTATTTGATGTATTCCATTTGGGCATCTTATCTTCTCCATCCTGCTGAAAATACTCTTGTCAAGCTTTCCAGCCTACTCCATGTTGCTCAATCCTGCGTTCCTGTTTCTCACTTTATTTTCCTGATTTCTCAATAACATTAAACATTTGAAGACCAATATCACTATCTTGAAATGCTTTCATTATTTTTGTTGTTGTTGTCATTATTATTTTAATATTTGTTATACCACATTTTTCTGCTTTTCCTTTTCAGTCTCCTTTATGGGTTCTTTCTTATCTTGCTCAAGTCTAAATGTTGGAGTAATCCAGTTTTATATCTTCTCTTATACATTCAAGTGAATTAATCCAGTGACATGAGCTTTTAAACATCATTTATATTTTAAAGACCTAACATATTTTATCTTCAATTCTTATTTCACTCATAAGTTCTAAACTCTTATACTCATTTCCATTTGAATGTCTAATAAAACAATGTCCTGAGCAGAACTCCAGGTCCACCTGAAACCTTTTAGTTTCAGTCTACACCCATATCATAAATAGCAGCAACATCTATTCCACTGTTCAAGTCAAAACCCTGAATCACTCATGATTCTCCTCTTTCTCTCACCACCATTCCCTTAATGAATTTATCACTAAGTGTAATTAGCTCTTTTTCCACAATATATTCAAAATTTCCCACCTTTTCATGTATATTGCCATGACTTTGACCCGAGCCACCATCATCTCTCATCTAGTCCACTGCCATAACAGAATAAATTGTATCCTTTCTTTCTGCTCTTTCCCCTGTAATCCGTTCTCCACACAGCACCAATGTGATCTTACATGGCATCCTCCTGCTCAAAACTCTCTGATACCTGTTCCACCCAATGAATTTTTATAATATTCAACTGCTTACCACGGTCCTACAAACCTATTCATCTCTGTAATTTCACTTCCTGCCAATTTCACCACCTCTCACAATGGTCCAGTCACACGTTTCTTGTTTGTTTTTTTTTTAATTTATTAAGTTTATTGGAATGACATTGATTAGTAAAATTATATAGGTTTCAAGTTTCTATAAATTTCTATAATGTTTCATCAATATATTGTATTGTGTGTTCAGCACCTAGAGTGTTTGTTTGTTTGTTTGTTTGTTTGTTTTTATATTTCCCTGAACACACTATGCTTCTTTCGGCCTCATGGACTCCTCATTCATTTGTTCGTTATTCCACATATCCTGTTCCCTCTGCCTGGAGTTCTCTTGCCCTAGATCTTCATGCAGTTGAATTATTCTCATGTTTCAGGTGTTAACTTCTCCAAGATAGTTTCCCGGGCCATCCAACCCCACTTACTACACAGTCCATCATGTTATTCTGTTTTCTTATTCACTGCCATAAGCCCCTTAAGAGTGGAAACCATGATTTCCTTGTCACTCTATCCCCAGGGCCTGGCATAAAATAGGTAGACAATAAACATTTATTCATGAAGCCTTATTATCCCACAAGCACTATGAAAATGTAACTAATTCAATCACAAAGATTTTATAATTTCTAACAAGTAAAGCACATTACATAATATTTATCACATTTTTTGTATCCATTAATAATTACTAGTTAAAATATCACAAAAGTAATTTCTCCAAACATAAAATTCAAACCTGCTTGTTGCTGTTTTGTACAGAGATAGTTTCATAATTTGATATGAGGAATAAGATGATCACTGCAAACGGCCAATTTTTGTAAGTAGGCCTTGTTTTGCTAGTAACTGGACAATTCCAGAGACAGAAATTCCATCTAATTGTGCTCAGAAGGGCCAGTGCTTTAAGTGAATATACCAGCAGTGCATTAGCCCATTTGTTGTCACTAAGACAAAATTATTGGATCGCTAATATTCCTATTATTTCTCCCCTTTACCGAGAATACTCGTTTATGACTGTTTAAGGCTCTGATAGGTGATCCATATTTAACTTTTTCCTGTAAAATCTGATTGGAGAGTAGAAAAGAAAGAACTCATAGTGTTGCTTTGTTCTGGGTCCTTACACCCCTTTGAGGGGGTATAAGCTCTCTGTTGAATATCTTATGTGTTACATGCAAACACTCCATTAGGTGTTCCGCACATTTTATCTCATTAAACCCTCGCAAAACAATCCTTCAAAGCAGGTAGGTAGGCTGATTCTAAGGGGTCTTCAGACCGTCAGTCTACTAGGTGACTGATGAGCATAGCTCCGCTTACTTCTCAAGTTCATATTCTTTTCACTCTATTCTCTAAGAATAAATCTGATAATAAAGAAATACCATTTTAAAAATGAAATATATCCCCACCTGGAGTCTGTCTGGTCAAGCACATGCATGTGGCGTTTCACTTCCTCGGGGAAGCCGGAAACCCTGGGAATCAAAACTAAATAAACGAATGAATGAATAAATAAATAAATAGTATTAATTCAGATAGGAGGGCTTCTTCTGGCTGAGTACATACGTTGATAATATGCTTGACTTCACATCAATGCCATCAAGGAATCTTCAAATGTGTTCCCCTATTCCCTATTTTCTATAAAAATGGTTTTATTCCAGAAGGACCACTCTGAAGCAGTTTGAAAGTAAATTAATTTGGGGACTTTATCTCAGCACATTGTTGAAATGTCTCATTTATGTCAGTTTTCTTATACTGTTTCATACAGACAACAAAAAACCATTACGGGTTTTTTTTCTGCCCCCCACCCTGTTGAAATTCCTTTTAAACTGAAAAGAAAAGAATCCTAACTTTCAACTCCATTGAGCCTATGTAAACTCCTCAAGTTCAAAAGTGATTTTAAGTTTGGTGGTTTCTATTGCCTGCAACAAAAAGGTGAGGAAAATCTAAGATTAGACCTTCAAGTGTGGGAAAGGAAGATGTAATTGATAGAAAACAGGAGATGTGTGCCTCAACTCAGCTGAATTGTAAAATGAGGACTAATCACCTTAGGTAAAGATATTTTCTGAGGATTGTAGAACATTTATAAAAAAAAAAAATCTGGTGAAAGCCCTCTTATATATTAATTATATTAACTAATTTATATACATTTTGTATACTCCTTAACACAGAATTGGAACACATGATCTGAATATAGAACAAAGTAATGGAAATCAGGAACTTTCCAGAAAAATTTATATTTACAGAAAAAATGCATAATGTTTTCTAATAAAAAAAGAATATTTCATAATGTTGACATTTGTTACAAACACATAATAATTTCTGCATCTACTTCTTAACCTACTCTATAGCTCTTAAGAGTACACAGATATATACAGAGATTTTTCTCTTTGTGAAAGAAAGTGCTACAATTTCCAAAGCTGCCCATTGAATGTTTCTGAGTCATAGCCAAGAGCTATTTCAAAATGAGGACAGATTTCTTTTCTCCCCAGGGACAGACAGCATGATGCTTCCTCAGTCATGCATTCTAAGCCTTTTCTCCCTCAGATCTTGTCTAATCCCAGGCGTAAAAAGACACTTCTTCTACTATTAAAATGCTGACAGCAATCAAGGTGGGAGTAAGTGCATTTTTTATTCATTTCATATTAAATTAAATCATCTGTAGTTCTGTAAAGATAAATTTAACCTTTCACTTAAAGAGAAACAAAGAAGAGTTCAACCACTCCATCGGAAAAGAAACAACTACCAAATTTTTCTCAGATATGGGTCAAGAACAGGTTATTGTGAATGTAATTGAAAATAATTGTGACATACATTCATAAATCCTGGCATTGTCTCCATCCTCATCAAACAGTGTGCAAAGATGGTGCTTTAGATATCAACGGTTATAATCATTTCATCTGCCTGGCCCATCACTGTGCTTTCTCAAGCCTGGCTTCCCCCTCTATCTTATTTGCATCTGCTATAGTAAAACAATAGTACATTTTTTATTGTTGCAGAATTTTCCCAATATAGTGCCTTTTTCATGGATCTTGAGCAACCTGCAGATGAATTCTCACAACATCCTTTCAGACTTCCCACATGGATTCAAACACAATTATGTCATTTATATCAGTACAGAGAAACCAAGAAAGGTTAATGTTCCAATGCTTTTAAGGAAGTTCTTTCTGCATCATACCATTTTATTTCTCTGGGAGGACAAAAAAAAAAAATACAGTTATAGATGGTGATAAGAACTGAATCAAATAACGGTGGATCATATGTGTGACACTGAGTCAAACCTTGCTTTCAGATTACCCCTAACATGCTACAATATGAGCACCCATGAAGCCACTAACATTCTTCTATACTATTTGGATTTTCTACTTGTTTAACTTGTAGGGTAGGAGGTGGAGAGAAGGAAAAGTAGATCATTTGCTTTATAAAGAACAGCAGTATTAACTGATAAGTTTCAAAAATTCTTAATATCAATCCCATTTTGAAATGAAAATATGAAAAAAAATTTAATAGCATTCCTTAATTTATTTTAGTGTTTTTGTTAGTTTTGGGTATGTATGTGAATATTTTATTGGATTCCTGTAGCCATTGCAGAATTTTCTCATCAGCACCAAGATGCCAGTTTGCTTCTTGGAATAGGCTTAAATTTTGCCAGAAGCAAGTGCACAAACATTTCTATAGTATTACTGCCTGTCAACAGCCATTCCAGGGCTCTGGCAAGAAAAGGGCTTCACACAAGGGAAGGCCAAGCAAACCTGTGGGTTGAGCAGAAGCCAGGGACTCACACAGGATGGTTGCTAATGAGATGCCAATCTATGCAGCAGGAAGGAACATGGATCTAAGATGTGAAATGAATGAATAAAAGAAGGAGGGCACACAGAACTCAGGTTTCACATGCTGTGGGTCAAGATGTAAGCAGTAGACATGGAGACTCAGACATTTAAAGAGGTATCACTTGGGACTAATTCTAAGCACCAGGAGACTTGAAGTCAAGGATAGGAATCCAGAAAATTAAAGATGGCACTATCTTCAGAACAACAACAACAACAACAACAAAAATGAATGATCTAACCATGAAAGGACATGGGGAAATCTTAAATCCTTATTACTAAGTGGAAGGAGCCTATCTGAAAAGACTACATACTATGTGATTCCAACTATGTGACATACTAGAAGAGGCAAAACTATGGAGACAGGGGGGAAAAAAATCAGTGGTTACTAGCAATTAGGAGGGAGGGAGGGATGATGAAGTGAAGCACAGAGGATGTTTAGGGCACTGAAATTATTCTATATGATACTATAACAGCGGATACATGTCATTACACATTTGTCAAAACCCATGGAATGTATACCACCAGGAGTGAATCCTAATGCAGGCATGGACTTTGGGGTGATAATAATAAGCCAATGTAAGTTCACTGTAACAAATGTACCACTCTGGTGTAGGGTGTTGATAGTGAGGGAGGCTGTGTGTGTGCAAGGGTTCGAGGAGTATATGGGAACTCTGTACTCTTTCTCCTTCATTTTGCTATGAACCTAAAACTGCTCTAAAATTTAAAATTAAAAAAACAAAAAACAAAAAACCCAAGAAGAAGAAGAAGAAGATGGTACCATCAAGGTCAGAGCAAAACTGGCAGCAAGCTGCTTCAGCAATGACCCAGAGCATCAGGCAAAAATAATTGAAGCATGTCTGGCTATTCAGGCCCCACTTCAGGGACAAAGAAGAAAGATTGAACCTAGAGTTATATGATACTGTGAACTCAACTGTGTCCTCCCCAAATTCATATTTTGAATCCTTAACTCCCAATGTGATGATATTTGGAGATGGGATCTTTAGGAGATAATCAGGTTTAAATGAAGTCATGAGAGCGGGGTTCTCATGATGAAAGTAGTGTCTTTATAAAAAGAGACAGAAGGGCCGGCCGAGTGGCACATTGGTTAAGAGCTGGTTTGGGGATGGCAGCGGCCCCCGTTCAGATCCCACATATGAGGGCCAGTGACACTGCCCTATACAGCTAACAACAGCTCCACCTGGAGCTGGGCTGTGCGAGCCCAGGTGATGGTGTGGGCTGCAGCCCCTGCTGCAGTGGGCTGCCATAGGCTACAGTGAGTGGCCGGCAGCCAGCATAAGCTGCTAATAGCCAAGGTGAGCAACCATCCTGAGGCCGGTGACCGATCTGCCTCACCAGAGAAGAGCGCAATGATGATACCAACATGGACCAGTGAAGCAACGTCCTCCACAACTAGACTGAAGAACAAAAAGACAGCAACTTGTCTGTTCCCCTTCCCCAATTCCCCAATAAAAAATCTTAAAAAATAAGTAAATAAATAAATAAAAAGAGACAGAAAGCTATCTCTCTCTACCTCTATCTCTGCCATGTGAGGACACAGTGAGAAACCAGCCATATGAATGCCAGGAAGGGAGCTCCCACCAGAACCCAGCCATGCTGGTACTCTGATCTTTCAGTATCCAGAACTGTGAGAAAATAAATTTTTTTACTTAAGTTACACAGTCTATATTTTGTTATGGCAGCCTTAGAAAAATAAGACATCTACCAATTCCCACTTCTCCTGAACCATTGTATCTAAAACCCAACCTAAAATTTGGATGTGGTAGATATTGACTATAATCTTCAATTCTGCATACTTGCAGGTCTTTCTATCTTTGCTCCATAGCCAGATGCATTTAAATTTTTTACCAGGTACAGAAGAAATTGCTGAAGGCAAGAAAAATTATTAAGATATTTACAATCCAATTTGCTTTGCAAATGAGTACTATGTTACTCTGGATGAATATCTATTCTTCAGTATAAAACATATAAAATATCTCTAAGAATAAAAAAGTAAGTAAGGTGGTGTATGTACCTACAAGTTCCCTTAGCCTTTCTCTCAGTGAAAATGCAAAGGACAATTAAGGACATATGGACAAATATAATGCTTTATTTTGTTTTTAAAACCCTGTCATTAAAATCAGTTCAAAGAAGTTGCCCTTTGGTTTTTCTATTTTTGGATTTGCTGAGTAATTTCACATTCATCATAGCCAGTCCCCACTTATTCTGGCTTTTATTTCCAGAATAACACAGCCTCATCATTTAAATCTATATCAAAAGTTGCCCCAGTGTTTGTTTTATTTTTGCTCTTCCCTCAAGGGACAATGATTATTAATAGAATCTGGTGACCTGATCCAGGTAATGGCATATAGAGGCTTTGTGAAAGGCCAATGATAAAAGTTTCCAATGCCCTTTCCAACTCTGGTCAGGAACCAGGGATGGGCATGTGGGTTTAGGTCCTGCCTCTGTGATGCACCCCACAGATACCAAGTGATGCACCCCACAGATACCAAGTGATGCAAGCACACTCCATGTGCTTTCATCAGTCAGTCACAATAAGAAAATGAAAATGAAAATTCCTTCTTTGGTGTGATGCCTAAAATGTAAATAACAATAATAGAAACTAAAAATGAACTCAATTTCAATTAGAGAATATCAGTATGTCCAGAGGCACTAAAAAAAGCCTATCTGAGGATACCCTAACAGAGAAGGAGGGTGGAAGAAATAGCATTCAGGGGGAAAGGTGCATGTTGGAGTTACAACTAGTAAGCAATTTGACACATTACTTTACATTAAAATAAGTGTGCATGGTTATCTTATATAACACAATGCTAATTTTGTAAGGATTTTAAGATAAAACATAGGGCTTTGAAGACACATCTAGGTGTATAAGAGCACTGTGGGCTATGTCCCAGATCCTCCTTCAATTTTGTTTTTTGTTTTTTTAAAGATTTTATTGGGGAGTTGGGGGAGGGAACAGCATTGGGGTATCGGGGAAGGGGAACAGACAAGTTGCTATCTTTTCGTTCTTCAGTCTAGTCGTCGCTTCACTGGCCCATGTTGGTATTGTGATCATTGTGCTCTTCCCAGCTGAGGCAGATCAGTCACTGGCCATTGGAAGGATGGCTCACGGCAGTTCTTGCTGTCTGCCGTCTGCTCATATTGGCTGCTAACCACTCATGATAGCTTACAGCAGCCCACTGTAGCCCCCACTGCAGTCTACACCATCACCAGCAACTCATAGCAGCCCAGCTCCAGGTCAAGCTGTTTTCACCATCTTAGCTGTAGAGGGCACAGCATCACTGGCCCATGTGTGATAGCAACCTGTGACCCTGCTGCTCAGAGCTTGCACTCCCAAGCCAACTCTTAACCAACGAGCCACTCTGCAAGCCCTCCTCCTTCAATTTCTTTCATCCATGTTATTAGATGTTGTCGGGTTAAAAAATGGCAGTATGCTCCTTCTATTCAACTACCCTTATAGCAGTCAGAATTTCATCTTTTATAGATAAATTTTCTGAGGACAATTGAAAAAAAAGCATGCCAAATAAAAATGCCAAATCTTAGACAAATTGAATCATCATTAAAATCTAGAATTCTTGTGCTTTGTTTGATGTAAACTCCAAGTTCTCACTTCAGCCCTGTCTCACTGAACACTAGACAACACCACCAGAACAGCCAGCCAGATGTGGATTGAGTTTCCACTGCACTTAGGTTTGGAGGCATTCTAACTTTCTCCCCACAATCTCGCCCCTTTTCAGAGACGCATTCCACATCGGCCCTGGCTCTGCTCCTCTTCAGCTCCCCAGACATTCTGACCTGAGGAACCTCCCTATCGGGATCCAAAAACCCCTCCTGCAAGCCATTTCATACTAACTCCACAGATGACTTCACCATCTGAAGGCCAGGGATGGGTGCTTGCAGATTCCTCCCCCATGGTGCTTCCTTGCCGCAGTTCATGACTCACCCTTTCCACCTTCTTCATTCCTTTGAATTGTAACTAGGACACCCACCACTATTTTAAGAGGGGCTCACCTTCACTCTTGATGAGCACAAGAGGCTGGTCTCCTGAGAAGTTAAATGACTTCAGTGTCTGCTGGCGTCATCCAATGAGACTTACTATCTCATGACACTCCCCACCAGGCTGAGGTTATCACTACTAGCAGGAGTGTTTTCTCTAGGCAGGAAAATTTGGCAATCATAGCTGAGACACTGTAGAGATTTATCCTATGTTTCTGTAATCCAGAACCAAGTCAAAGCCTGTTATATACAATAGACATAGAGTTTTTAAAAATGGAGACAAGATCTTGGAACACATGTCTGAGCCACAGGTCTCCAGAGGCACAATCTCCCTCACCTCCTTGTCTCTTCTATTCACTGTGCGCCCATCAGAAAATCTAGTAACTGAAACAGATCCTAAAGCAGTTTAGAGGAAGTAGTGAATGAACAGTGAGCCTAAACAGCCCTTCCCAAATTAAAACTTATTGACTCAAATGAATCTCCCATGGTTGAAGTGTGTGGGAGAGCTCCTAGTCCAGGTAGGCAGCCACTGCTCTGTTCCCTTACCACCATACAAACTAGGAGGGCCAGCAGCAAAATTCACAGTCGCATGGCCTAATGCCATTCACCTGCTGTCCTTTTACCTTTGAAAGCAGCTTTGATCGCCTCAGTAAAACAGTAAAAACAGTTTTCAGTAGCAAAGAATATGCTTTCAAACCTGTAGTGGGAAATATCAAAATACAGAGGATTTTCCATCTCACTTTTTTTTTCTATTTTTGCTTTGCCACAACTTCTATAATGAAAAGCTAGAAAGAAATAACTCCTTATTGTCCCCATCCCTTTCCAAATGAATTTTCAAATCTTCTGGCCTGCCCTTCCATCAAAAAAGTGACTAGTTTTGAAAAGTCTGCAAGATATGACCCAAATTTACCCTGTTCTTCCTCTAATCACAAAAGCATAACACTCTTTCATTTTTTTTAACCAAACATGACTTTGGTATAGAAGTTCTTTATTTTGATACAAATCTCATTCAGTAAGAAAACATGAATAGTCAATATTTCCTCATGTATCATGCTGTTCATCTACAATAACCAATTTATTCAAAGAGATTTATTACCTCACCCCAGCCCACTGTTTAGCACTGACAAACCTGATAAGAAATTCACATTATTTATGAAACTACAACCCTTCTGGATTAGGTAAAAAGGAGGTATACATCAAGATGTGCAGTAAGCATGTTCTTACATAACTGGAGATGGAATCATGGGGTGTTGAAACCCACCCAGCCATCCTAAGAAACCATGTGCCAGCAAACCTGACTGAGGGTCCCCTGGGCTCCCACTTCAGAGCACTTCTATTAAGCAGAAACTGTATGTACAGAAATGCCAACTCCTTCATATCTTTGACAAGTATATGTCAATGTTAAGTACCCATTAAATGCAAATTGGGTCTTTTATAAAATTATGCTTAAAGCTAATATCACAGAGCATCAATTAGACTTCTGTATGCTTTTAGGAGGTGAAATAATTTCATTCATTTCAAAGCAACCTGGTGATAGGTATAAAATAGATTTCATCAAGTCAAATTCCATTTCCAATATGTAAATAAAGCCATCCCACTATTTGTTTACTTACTTGGTTTCTTTTCCCTCTGGAGAATTCTGGTCTTTGGAATCAATAGTAACTGATTTATTCTGCAGCAATGCTTTGTTTATCAGGCATGAGAAATTAGGTATTAGGAAAAGGGAAGATCTTTTTAACTATGTGTCTAAAGCTTAAAAATTTTAATCATAATAATATAATCTTACAAATACGTATTTTTTTATATTTCAATTACTTAGAGAACATACATTATTTCAGTTAGAGTTTAATCCTCTCCTCCATTCTGCAAGGTACGTAAAACAACTTTTTCACTAAATAGTGGAAAAAGAGCTAAAGCTCAGAGAAGTTAAGTGTCTTTTTCAGTCACTGATCTTGTAAGTAAAAGACACAGTATCAGAATCTAGGTCTTCAGACTCCACAAAATAATGTTCTTTTTGTCAATAAAGCCTTTTGAAAATATACCATTCTCAGTTTTATAAAACAGAAGTTACTTAAAATATTTTGAAAATTTCTTGATGAATCAAAAAATGTTATGAACAATTGACAAGCTGAACTATGCAGTAAAATATATTGCTATTTTCTGCTCTTTCAAATATGAAAGATTGCTTTCCCCAACACTGTAGAATTCCAAAATGCTGTGCTGTTCTAAATGGTGAGCTTTAGTCTTAAATTGGCACTAAGAATCCCTAGAGGGAGAATGAGTCATGCAGAACTTAACTTGCCCTTACACTAAATGTCCTCAGAATATTGTAGAGTTTTAAGTTTCTCTCTCTTCCCATTGTTATCTGTGGACACTCCCACCATTGTTCAGGTGTCAGCAAGTTGTACTACTACCATTTTTAATCTTCGAATTTACTTCCAATATCATTTTTTTTCTGTCTCTGTCCTCTTTAGTCTTGCTAAGATTTAAGTTATTATAGTTAACATCCAGTGAGAGTGCTACTTTCTTTAGTTTGATGAACTAAATGATAACACTGCATTTCCTATTACCTTTTTATCTTTGTATCTGTGGTTCTTTTCAGCAATATTTTCTTCACTGTTCACACTTAGAATGCATGACTATATACACATATATACACCCCGGGCTGCAGCTATGCCTTCCCCAGGGACTCACAGCAGCGCAGGTGGAGTGTTGTTCATCATCTTAGCTGTAGAAGGCACTGGCCCTCATATGTGGGATCCGGACCGGGGCTGCTGGTGTCCCAGACCAGCTCTTAGCCAATGCTCCACTTGGCCAGCCCAGTGTCCAGACACTTCTGATCATGGCAAACTACTGCTTGAATAATGTTGACCAAAGTATCCACCTGTATATATTTTCTTGGCACTTCTGGTATATACACACATATATATTAGATTGAATTCATGGTTTCTTAAAACTGCAATTACAAATAAGTGGGGGATATTGCTAGTCTAACTAGAACAAATTTTATTTGGAACCAAAATATTAAATTGTCAATGAATTGATAAAATGAAAAAAAAAAAAAGTGATGATTCTCAGTGAGATAAATGAAGTAGTTCAAAGGATATTTTGAATCCCTTTGGTTCATGAAGTAGAGAATGGGGAATATTTATAACGGATTAATGGAATCATGGAATGTTAGTGAACAGACAGTTTAGTGACCATCTGATTTAAGCCCTGAAGTTCTCAATCTCTTTTTCTGAATCCACACATAAGATAATTCTCACAGCGTGAACTACTTTCCTGGCACATAAGCTACAAAACTATCTTTTTTTTTCTCACACTCAAAATTAGCATATAGGAATAAAAATTATTGTGAATGATATTATCCTAGAGATAGCCACCCTAAAAAAAATGTAAATTCTTGGTAAATCTGGCCCTTTATCTACCATTAGAAACAAATTAATCCCAAAACACATCACAAAGACTTTGATATAGTAAAATATCAGAAATGAAAGTCCAAGTCTTTATGCAGAAATGGAGTTCCAGGGAGGCAGAGGATTTACCTGAGATCACACAGTAGGATGTGGAATTGCCAGTGTTGGAGACCACATTTTTCAGTCTACTAATGTTCAGAGCATATTGTGCTGCCTCATGATAAAATGTAAGACCGTGGTGTATTAAAATACCAGAGAAAGGCAAAGTAATCATTGTCAAACTGTGCTGTAATATTGAAGCAGAATATTATTTTTCTTAATAATGTAACCCACGATAATTATTAAACAGTATTAATAGTGATAAGCTAATGGCAATGAAAAATTTCTGACATGTAAAAATTACCCAAAGAACAGCAACAAAAAACATCTACAAAAGATTCTTAAAGTGGAACTAGTTAACACATCTGTTATCACAAACATCCTATTTCTGTGTCATATTAATTTTTTAAAAAGGTTCCATAGCACCATAATAATCAGTAAATATGTATGTGATGCAAGATATAATTTTGATACTGAACAAAGCAGTTTCCAGTAAGCTTGTATGTACATGCCCAAAGTAGCAGGTGGAAAATTGAATTTTCTTCATGCAATTACTTTGTGTATGTGGCTTAATTCATTCTGAACTGCATTGGCTGATGGAGTTGAAATCAGGTGGAGCCCTTTCCCTTTAGGCACTTACAGTCTAAAGCAGACAGCATCATGGTTGATACTGACAGTAACCATGAACTGAAAAATGTATGTACCTCAACCAACCACATAGTTAGAAAAGTTATCATGGAATTTATCACAAAAGCTATGTGAAATCAATCAAAAAGGAAAATACGCAAAACCAGCAGAGAAAGCACCTGTGTTAGCAGGTTGAGGATGCTATAACAAAATATCACATACCAAGTGGCTTAAACAAGACATTTATTTCTCAGTTCTGGAAGCCCATATGGTCAGGTTCTGGGGAAAGCCCTCTTCCTGGCTTACAGCCCAGTGCCTTCTTGCTGTATCCTCAGAAGACTTGTGTGTGTGTTGGTGGTTGAGGTGGGATGCAGGGGGGCAGAGGTGGGGAGAGGGAGAGGGAGAGAGGGAGAGGGAGTACTCGTATTCTGGTTCTCAATTTATAAGAGCACTTATCCCATCATGAGGACTCCCCCACCCCCATGACCTCATATAAATCTAATTACCTCCCATAGCATCATATTGTGCGGGTTAGAGCTTCAACATACAAATTTTGGAGGAACACAAGCATTCAGTTCAGAACAAAACCAAAGTGTTAGGTTTTGTCATTTAATGGCTGGAGTTGATTTTATCATTACCTAATAATTAGAATACTTATATTATCTTTTAAAATATATATGTTGAAAAACACTAATTATGACTCCATAGAAAATGTCTTGCTTTTTCTTACTTGTGATTTTTATTCCATCAGGCTAACTGCCAACAAACTGATTGTCAGGTACATGAAATATCCCATCTATTTCACACAGTTCACTTATCTGCAGTGATAAACCTGTATTACACATTCTTTGGGGGTGAAAAAAAATCAATCCTACCCTTTGCTTGGTCCTCAGCCACTTTCTCTATGCCCTGTCATTGCCTGTTACCCTTTATGGGTGGTGATGGATTAGCCATTGATCTGTGGGGGGAAAAGAAAAAGAAAGAAAACCATCTAGGCTGTTCAATTCCTTGAAGATATGAATTTAATTCAGAAACAGTCGAGGCTAATTGAGGATATTAAATAAGTGGTAAGAAAAATATGTGTCTCAGTTAAATCATTTTGTTCCAAAGTTCAGTAGAATAGATTTTAACTATTTGTTTAACACTCTATTAACTTGTGTTAATCTGATTATGAAAAGAAAATTTAAAAACCAGCCATCTCTTCATAGAAATCTGAGAAATTTATTTATATTTACATAAAGTAATTTGAAGACTATTGATGAAAATGAACAGGTTAGAAAATAATAATCCTCTATATTAAATACCTTTGAATTCCAAATGCCAAAGTTATTATCAGAACTCAATATATTAATGAAATTTGAGGAGTAGAAAATCTGAATTATAGAGTATTGTAAAGGCATGAATTTTGTAATTATTTTCAAATACGTGTAATATAACCAAAATACCAATTAACTCCATATTGATAGCTCATATTGATTCTATTTTTAATTATCACATGCATTTCCTATATATTATACTTGAGTTCATAAATTATTTACTAATGTATATTTCTAAAATATTTAAGGAACTTTAATTTCAGAGTATTCAAACACTGCTTAACTCCAGGTTTATTCATCTGTATCTTGAATAGGAAAATATTGCTAAGCAAAACAGGACAAATTTAGCCCCTGACCAACTGACTAAAACTAAAGTTAATTTAGATTCGAGGAATCAGTATTGGCATGGTTTTATTTTCACGAGTATAAACTCCACGAGGGTAGTTTCATCTGTTTTGCTCACTATTATACCCCTAGCACCTAGACTAATGTTGAATACCCGATGGGCACTAAAGTCTTTATGAACATTGAATAAATATATTGCATGCCTAGTTCTACTCTCGAAGAAAGTCTGTTACCCCTTTCTCTGCTTGTGGGAAAGAGGCTCTATAATTTGACTTTTCCATATGGTCCAGACTTGTCTCTATCTTAAAGTTAGTACTTCCTTAAGTAAATGTGTGCTATTATTTTTAGAAATAAGATTTTAATACATGATGTTACTTTTAATTATGTTGAATTGCAGAATCTTTTAGAATTTATGAAGTCACTTGGGTATACTTAAAGAAAAAAGCTCCTTGATAAAATTCCTCCTCAAGGAAGTTAACTGGCTAAGTGCAAATGTTCCAATTTATTCAGTGTAACCAGGGGACTGATGTGAGCTGGAAATTTTAAAATGTTCTAAGGATTAGCATTTCAAAAAGACACATTACTAAATCCTTTTCTCAAAACTCCTCATACTCAATTTACTCTGAGAACATTTCTCAAACATTAGTAGAAATAAAATGTTTCAAAAGATAAAATAAGGAAAATCACAAAGATTAGAAAAAATCACTTTTTTAGCACACCCAATGACAGAAGTTAATAAGTAAAACACCGCATAGAACTCATCTCCTTCAAGGCAATATATTGCCTTGAGAACTCTTTTGAGAGATATCAGATTGAACATTTTGCTATCTATTACCCAGAAACAATCTATCATTTTTTATTTTCCAGAAACTATGTTTAGAGATGCTGTATACATCCTTCCACTTGACTTGTAGACCTGGGTTTCTGTTAGATTAAGCAGGACCTAAAACATGTTTCAGGGATATTTCATACTTACTGTTTCCTTTTAATATTTTTGAAACTCTATTTTTACTTATGTTTACAAAAACACAGTTTCATTATTTTTAAAAATGGTGCAAATATTAACAAAATGTGTGAGTTAGAAATTGAAACTACCCAACCTCCAAATTAATGACTATTAACAAATAATGAACATGTTTCCTACTTTTCACTCTGCATATACTAAAATTGCATTATGTGTTTAGACAGATAGCTATATATATATATACATTTTTACAAAAATGTAATCATATCAAATATAGTGTACTATAGCGTGTCCTTTTATCTCTAACAATATATATTCTAAACCTCTCCATGCTAGTACAAGTAGACAAATCTCATTTCATAAAATAGTAGCATATTTTATGACTATACTATAAAATATTTATCTAATGCCAGCATGGTAGACTGGTAACTTTTTCCTTTTATTCCCTCTCACAAGTGAGCATTCTTGCACTTAAATCTTTCTTGTGTATTTCTGTAAGATAAGCCTTGTAGAAATGGAATTTCTGGTTCAAAGGGTATATATATTTTAAAAAATTTAACAGCCAAATTTCTCTAGAAAAAGAATATATCAATTTATCCTATCACCAATATGAATGAGAAAGTACTTCATTACACCTTTGCCAACAGTAAGTATCAATGTTTTCATTATTTGAAAATATTTTAGATGACACATATTTTAATTTGCATTATAATTATTACTAAAGTTACTAGGTAATTTATGTAGTTTAATTTTTGTGGATTATTCAAGAACTCATTTTGTGTTAGGGATATTTGCTTTTAGCCTGTCTTATTGTTGCAAGAATTCTTCCCAGGTTATTGTTTATTTTTTAGTTTGGTCATGATATTTATATATATATATATTTGCCATAAAAATGGTTTGTGCCATACTTAGTGAGATCTTCCCTGTATATAAATATATACAAAATCAGTATATCCAAAGGCAGGAGAGCAGACTTAAAATATTCAGCACTATCACAACTTGAGTTTACATTTATACACTAAAATGCTAGAGATAGATAGATGCTAGATAGGTAGGTAGATAGACAGAGATAGATAGATAGATAGATAGATAGACAGACAGACAGACAGACAGATAGATAGATAGATAGATAGATAGATATTCCATGCTACTAGTATGTCTGTACTAGTTTATACAAACTGAATATCAATTCTGCATCCATGTTTTCCTTTATTTGTTTTACAGTTTACATTTAAATATTTAAGTTTTTCATCCACATGAAATTTATTTAGTATAAGGAGTGAGATAAAGAATATAACTCAGCCCCCAAAAGGCTAAATAATTATTTTATTATCATATATTAAACAATCAATCTTACTCCACTGATATGAAGTGCAATCTTTGTTTTGTGTAAACTGTACAGATATTTTGTTTTTTGAGGGCAGTGTCACTGGCCCTTGTATGTGGGACCGGGGCCACTGGCTTCCCAAGCTAGCGCTTAACCACCACACCACTTGGCTGGGTTTCCCTTTTTTGTGGGTTTGTTTATTATTAGCTAGGAATTGGTATAGGATTATTTAAATTTTCCAATTTACCTCACTGTAACTTGTTCATTTAAGTTGCCTTTCCATTTTAGATCAATTTTGATCATTTACTTTTTCAAAAATATGTATTTTATCTAGGCTTTCCCCCAAATTCATTAATATGAAAAGGTGCAAAAAAAAACCTCTTGATATTTAAATGTATACTTCTCCTCAATTCATAGAGGTTACTTTTGCTCATTCCTATTTGTGCTTCCTTCCCTGCCCCTCCTTTTTTATTCATTAAGCTATCTAATAGCTTAGTTATTGTCAATAGGATTTTTTCATAAAAACAACTCTTGGACTTATCTATTTACAGTTTCCCTTTCTAATTCATTAACTTATACTTTTAACAATTTTTTTCTGTATTCTTTGAATTTATTTTTATTTTCCTTATTTCTTGAGTTTGATATTTAAGTGATTCATTTTTATTCTCTTATGTTTCATAACATAAATGTTTAATGTTCAAATATTTCTATGGGTGCATTCATAGCCTTATTCTTTAGCTTTTGATTTTTTAATGTGTTATCTTTATTTTCTAGAGATTCTACGTTTTGTTTTGATTTTTCCTTTGACCTATGAACTTAAATTTGTAGGAGTGTGTGTGTGTGTGTGTGTGTGTGTGTGTGTGTGTATGTATCTGTTTTATACTGCATTCTGTTTTTTCAGTTTCTATTTTTGCTATAATTCCATGCTTCATAGCTTTTGTGAAAAATATGGTTTTTGCTGCTTTCATTTCTGTGGTCAAATATGAGTTTCTTTTAAACATTTTACTAGATTCTTTCAAAAAATTTGTTTTACACTTAATAGTAAATGTGAATTTAGCATTTGAAATCTGTTCAAAATATTTTTCACTCTTCCTCTGAACTAATAAGAATTATAGAATAAACCAAAATCACTACTTATCATTCATAGAGTACACTGAAGTCACTACTTGGCATTAATGCATTGATCCTAGAAATGCAATCAAATCCACTCATCCAATCCTACTGAGCCACAACAATATGTGAGGCTCTGTGCTAAGTACTGGGATAGAATTATAAACGGGCAAGAACCCCTTCCCTTTCACAGGAAATGATTTAGTGAATAAGAAAGTTGTGAGCAATTACAAAAATGAAAGAAAACAGAGGGTCGCAGGGTCACACACAAAGTCTGGAGAAAGAACACAGTAGGGAGAAATTAATTCTGAGAGGAGAATCAGTGAAGGCAATAGGGAATCATTGCCTTTCTCTAACAGGGTCTCAAATATATATTGCTTAACGTGTTAGCCCACCACTGAGATTGGGAAAGACAAGGATTGTCATAATATATAAACCAAGTTTCAAAATACCAGGAAGTCTGTGCTATAGATGTCAAGGTTTGGATCATAAACTCGAAGTTGGAAGTATTTCATATCGCATCTTCCAATGCATATTTTCTGGCAAGACTTACTAAACTGTTTCTCAGATGATAGCAATCCCCTAACCTGCTTCAACCCACACAATTGAAAAAAAGATATGTCTTAAACGAATTTATATTTGAAAGCATGAATCTCTGAGGCCATACTAAAAGCTAGTGAAAAAAGACTAACAGAAATGCAAAATAAGGTTTTATAAAACAAAATGGGGCATTTCTCTTATTAAAACATGCTATGGAACTCTAGGGATTGGGATGCTCAGGTGCAGAATAATGAGCCTTGATTTGGCAATGGAAAATTCTGTGAAGGGTCCAATAATATGTTATGCTTCATTAATATAAGAATTTTTACATTTATACTGTGATTTTCACCCTTCATTATCCCAAAATGCTTTATTAACTGAAGCACTAGGAAGAAAATTTCAACATCACCTTGGGAGAAGTTCCTAGTGCTGTGTTTTTAAATTAAAATATCAAAAATAGTTTTAAGGAAGGGAGAGTAAAATGATACCTAAATGGAAGTCTCAGAAATATCCAAAGCTAGCAAATCTTAGCACCATGGCATTTTAAGTTGCAATTTATGCTATCAATTATTTGCACTGAGAGTAAGAACAAAGGGCTAGGATGAAGTGACAGTTTAACAGTGTATTTGGATGTCCTGCCTTCTATCTGGTAAAATCCTTGAGTGACAATTTCTTGTAAACGAGATGTAAAACATGATACTTCATACAAACTCTGTTACACAGAGGATGAGAAACTCTTCAGTCTGCCCAATCCCTCACCCCTAAGAAATAAGATCAATTCCCATCAGCCCCTTCTCTTCTACGCAAGTTTCTCTTGAACCTAATAGAAGAAATATGGAGAGCAAACAAGGATAAGAGCGGAGTCCTTTCTCTTTCCCTGGTATGGCGACAGTAAAGGGGAGGTCACCTTCCCTCCCACTGCAGAAACACATTCCATGAACCGAAGTTGTTGTTCCCTATTCTAGTTCCAAGCAGCAGAGTCAGGGAACCACACCAGTGCTTGTTGGTGTGGGGTCTCCTGAAGAATGCATGGACTATTTCCAAAGGTGCTTTCCCCAGGCCAGAAACAGCCTCATCCAGAACAGGTTGCCAGGGGAACTGCTGTCCACTTGCAGGGAAAGTGGTCAGCGGGACAGGTTGAGCCTTTCTGCCCTGACAGTGTAACCAAGATCACATCATGGTTCTGTTTTGATCACGTCTCTAGGTTTCTGTTTTGAAACACTGTAACATATAAAATGCATTTTAAACAAAGCTAATGTAAATTTTATTCATCAAAAAGCAAGAGATCAGACTTGATCTCTAAAAGTTCTCTACTGCTACAGAACTTCCCTTCGATGAGCTCTGTCCAATATGTGGTCTGTAATATCTACTTCCTCAGAACCTAAAACGAGTTCCTATGTTGACTTCTTTCTTTCTAATCGTGTAGGAGTCTGGATTCTTGAGCTAGTGAGCTGGGTGACCTTGGGTAAATTACCTAATCACTTGTCGCCTACATGTTCCCTCCTGTAAAATGGTGAAAATAACCATACTTATCCAGTAGGTTGATAAGGAAAGCACTTGGAATAGTTCTTCACACATAGAATGTTATTTATATAAACTGTTATTGTTAATGGTCAGGTTTTACAAGGTATAATTGTATGCAAAATTTGGAAATTACAAACAACAAACTATAAAAAAAATGTTTTAAATCAAACTAACAACCAAACCAATGCTTTACAAGTTTACATATTTAAAAGCAAGATACTTAGCATTTTATCATACCTATTTCCATTCATATTATAATGTGAGCACTTTCTCCTGTTATTTTCAACAATGGTTTTAACAGTTTTATTAAGTCTCTCATATGGGGATATATTGTAATATATTTAAATCCCCCTTATTTAAGAAACAAGCTGTTTCCAATATTTATGATTTGAAAAATGCTTGGATAAATATCCTTGTATACAAATATTGGACTAAATTATTTATTTTTATTTCCTGAAGATATATTCTATGAATGGGATTCCTTGGTTGATAGGAATTAACATTCTCAGAGCTCTGTATGTAGCTCCCAATTGCTTTCCCACAAGGTTGTCCTACTTAGCACTTCTACCAGCGGATATGAGGGTCCTGTCCAACTGCACCCTGTTAAGTATTGAATATTATATTTATGTAATCTTTGCTAATTTGATACATAAAAACTGCATGTAAATAATATGTTAATTTGAATGTCTTTGCTTACAGTGAGATAAAACTTTTGTTTTCTTGGTAATAAGTTTTGTATTTCTTCTGTAAATTGTCTGTTCACCTCTTTTAACCATTTTTTTTCATTATAGGAGTTGTGTTTTATTATGATTTTAGTATATAACCCTTTGTCATAGTTTGATAATTCTTTTTTTCTCACAATGGATATTCATCTCTTACTGTTGATTAAAGACACAACCCTCCTCATTCCTGGGTGAAATCCAGATGACTAGGAATCAGACCTCAAATCATCTGTTAATACTTACAGGGAAGGGCTTTGGGAACATGACAATATAACTAAAGACAAACTAAGAGAGTTGCATTGGGTGGTGAAGAAGGGAATCTGGAGAGCAGTGCAGGGTATCTACGCGTACACCACAGAATATCGCATTAGTCAGGGTCAGACTGTGCCACATCATTCATGATAACCAGAAGCCCCAAATCTTAATGCTTTAAAACCACAAACATTTATTTCTTGTTCACGGTAAATATCCTCCAAGAGTTGGCAAGGAGCTCTCTCTCACAGTCATACTCAGAATGTTAGGCTAACACATGAATTTAAACACAAAGAAAGACAAGCAAATGAAAATTGAAGTCCCATATCTTTCTAAGTTGGCCCATTGCCAGTAAGATCACTGCTTTTTGTTCTATAGTCTCAAAAAAAAAGAAGAAGAAGAAGAAAAGAAAAGAACAGGAAAGAAAAAGGTAGTGACTCTGGTACCTGAGTTGAAGTGCTCTATAAAAATGTATTATTAATGGTAAGATTATACCCAAGGCAAAACTGGCTTTAAAATTCCCTATCCAAAGCTAAATTCAGCAGCAATAGAGGAAGAAAGTAAATAGATTTTTAAATACATGTTGCCCCTGCCCACTGGAGATATGGTTTAAGAATTTGATCATTCAGATTAGCAACTCTTCCTCACATCTGGATGGGTGTAAGAGTGGCTGGTGGATAGAGATAAAAAAGAAGGTAGAGACACAAAGCTGTTTACCAATTCTACATGGTTTTTGACAATTATGAATAATGAAATGCCACTGAAATATATTCTATTTTTCTAAAATGCTATAGTATAATGTGATATGTGAAAAATAATCACAAGACCTAATAAAGTCAAAACACAAAGGGTAACACTCCTCCAAAAAAAACATCAGGTAACACTGATTGAATGTATTTTTTTAAATATCTGCTGACTCGGGTGAATGGGGCATTTGTTCAGTGTTCCTGAAAAATCAGTCAATGATGTGATCCAAAGAAACCTCTTCCCCACATGTAACTATTTACTTCTTGCAAATTAGATGAAAGAGGTTAGATGGATTAGATCAAATGCTTCCCCATTGTCAGGAAAGGAAGTCAGAGTATGAGCCTCCTTTAATCTCAAAAATGACAATCCAGGAATCAAAAAGTAGCCCTTCTCCAACTTCCACTATGTTCTTGAAATAACTCTGCCTGGAGAAAATCCACTATTGAGGAATTTAATACTATGTGGAAATGGGTTTAGGGAATTGAAAGCCCTATAAATATTTTCACATTAACCAAAATAAAAGGAAAATATAGTAGATCAAACAGATTTGCAAAGACACATTATATATCTTTAATAATAACTAATACTCTACAATTAATTTCCATTTTCTTTTCCTTCCTTGCTGGAGCTAACTCAGGATCGTCTGTCACCATTGTTTTAGGAAAAGACTCATCAATTGTCTTTGTTTTGTTGCAGCTAAATATGTTGAAGAGGAGTCTGGTCCCTTACAAAAGTTGAATGTCTTTCTGCTCTTACGTTCTAAATCATTGAGTTCTGCTTCCAGAAATCCAAGAAACAAAAATGATTTGTATATTTGATATATTGAGGGGGGAAAAGCAACAACAATATTGTGGGTAACTTGTAAATTTTTTTCAATATATTACAGAAAAGTAGATCTTATAAAGGCATAACCCCACTCCTGGAACATGCCAAGACAAAGAGACAGTTATTCAGAATTAGCTTCATCCATAAACCTAATCAGTGCTGGCATAAATTAGAAGATAATAAAAGACTTGAACCTAGCTCTGTAAATACTCTTGACACTTTTTACCTAACAGAGAAGGTTTAAGATTATTTGCCACATCTTCCTATATCTCTCTTAAGTCAACACTGCAAAACCCTCTATCATGCATTTCTGACCACCATTATTTTATCTCTATGCTAGAGGGCTGAAAAAAATGTCCCTTTCCCAGGATGTGGTATTAGCTGCTTTCACAGTGATGCACTAGTTATCTTCAGTCTTGACCAAAAAAATAAATAAATAAATAAATAAAAACAGGAAATAAATTTACACTGTTTGCTATGGGCTGAATTGTTTTCCCTTCTCACAAATTCATATTTTGAAGCTCTACTTTCCAACGTGATGTGATTTGAAGATAGGTCTAATTAAGCCATGATGGTGGTGCTCACATGATGGGATTAGTGTCCTTGAAGAAAAGCCTCTCTCTCTCTCTCTCTCTCTCTCTCTCTCTCTCTCTCTCTCTCTCTCTCCCCTCCCTCTCTCCCTCCCCCTCTCTCCCTTGACCCCCTCCCCCCTTTCTCTCTCCCCCTCTCTCCTCTCTCCTTCTCTCTCTCTCTCTCTCTGTCTCTCTCTCTCTCTCTCTCTCTCTCTCTCTCTCTCTGTCTCTCTCTCTTCCTCTCTCCCTCTCTTTCTCTCCATTTGCCAGGAGAAGATACAGCAAGAATGGCCATCTGCAAGCCAAAAAGAAAGCCTTCACCAGGAACCTACTTAGCCAGCACTTTGATCTTGGACTTCCCAACTTCCAGAACCATGAGAACTAAACATCTGCTGTTTAAGCCACTCAATCTATAGTATTTTGTGATAACAGCTGAGCAGACTAAGACATTAGCACAGAATGATGATGATTTATCTTTCATGGTTAATGTACTGTGGACAATTCTAAGATGTCTAAGAGTTACCATTGTTTTCTTCTTATTCACAACCTGGGACACTATACTATAATATTGGGGAGGAGCAACAGGAGTGTCCTCCCTTACACTTCCTTGGGCTTCTGTCCTCTCCCAAGCCTCAACCCCGAAACCCAAAATTGCTTCAAAACCCACAACTACTAAAACTGAAAATCTCCATGTTGAATAAGTACTTTTTTGAAGCAAATTTTCAAAGGAGAATAACTGTATTGAGAACACACTAAATTTGAAATTGCAACTGAAAAATCTGTTATGGTATTTTTGATATTATACATATTTTTACATTATACATATGTTACTGTACATTAATAAGATAAAATTTAACAGAATTTTTCTCAAATGGAAGCATTTGTTCTTTCCCTAGCTTTAAGCAGACTTCAAAATTATGACTGATTCTTTTTCAGTGTTATGTGTGAAAGGGTGAAGATATAAAAATTATCTCACATTTTACTTTTAGAAGAAAAAAATATTATTTTGTGTAGAAAGCCCTATAACCTGCATGTCCAATGCTTTCTCAGGCCCAATTTGGTGAACATAAGCTTGTCAGACACATGATCTTTTGGGGGGCTGGACCTTGTTCCTGGCCCCAGGGAGAAGTGGACTATTTTAGGATACACTTCTGTAGTTCTGATCTATGCTGCTATGCTCCCTGTGGTGCCTTAGTTCTCCCTCTTCAAAGGAGAATATTGACTTCAAAGGACTTTAGTGTTGTCTCCATGTTTCACACATTCTTTGGACTATACTATCCAAGCTGGATCTGCAATGGAATTCTTAGGGAAGCTTAGAGAAAGTCTGAAGCATGAGTTGTAGGCTCACATAATTCATAGGCATTTATTAAAGATTTACTGTGTCCCCTCACACCTCAATTTTTTTCTGCCCTTCTTTACATGCAGGTAAATGCTCAGTTTACCAATTTATGACTTTATTTTTCTTTAAAGGCAAATGTTTTAGTGAAAAAGATCTTGGTATTCTCCCTCTTCTAATGAAATAAGTCATTGTTTGGAACCTCTAAGCCCTTTGCAAGAGTCTCAGAAGATACTAAGCTTACAAATCAGCATTACTGTTAAGCATTTCAAACTTTAAGAACTACCATTATGTTTGCTTCTGCATCTTTCTTTATGTTTGTTTTCCATGTGTTTAAAGTGCTAATGACATTCATTGCTTTTGAGATTTATCAGATTAGCACCACTGTAACAGTTTATGGTGTTACATTTTACAAGATGCACTTAATATAATTTTAATTATCACTGAAAAATGGCTTCTAGTCATAAAAGTACTTTAAAAATTACAAGCTACACCCACCCTAAATTAAAAGTCAAGGCTTGTGCTGTTAATAATAATTTCATGAAATGAGAACATCACATGGCAGGGTAGCTCAAAATTGAAATATTCATATTTTAAATAACAAAACTACATTTAGAAATATAAAACTGCCAAATAAAATGGGTTCTTTGTGATAATATTTTAAAGCACTATACAAAATTACTGGTATCACAATTATAGCTTATTAGCAATGGGTATTATTTTAAGAAACAAGATTTAGTTTGGCATCTTGGCATTCAATCACCATATAGTGGCTCCAAAATATTACAATGTCATGGTGAAAACAGTGCAAGAATAATTCAATGCAAAGCACCATAAAGATTGTACTTGCATCAAAGATATACCTAATTTTGAATAATCTACAAATAGAAACTCAATAAAAGCTTTAAGTATTGACTCTGAGGAACCAATATTGCCAGGATTTCTAAAGATTTTGCAAAGTTTTTAAATTCTAGAAGCTCTATTTCAGAAGATTTTATTTTAAAAATCAACTCTTTATTTCAATCAAACCATGACAAAAATTACATTTATGATTTTGTATACTACTTCCTCCTCCCTAAACATGCTATAAGATTCCTACTTCTTTAATTTTGCTTCAATTTCTTCATTTACCTCTTACTAGGATGTTTTCCATATTTCTCAATATGGCTCCTACTACCCCCTCAGTTTGTATTAGGTTTTATACTACTATCAAGACTTTGTTCAATCTGAGAGTTATTAAAAAAAAAAAAGTCAGGATTATACATAATTCCTGTCCAGAGTTAGACAAATATTGGGTCCTACAAGGATGGACAACAATGGCAGGGAATGAGAGCATTAGTGAACTAAAGCATGGGTCCATGAGCAGATATGAAATTTCAAGATGAGTTAATCAGGGAAAAGCACAGGTAGGACCAAAACATGTCAGTCAAAGGTTTTATACCTTTATTGAAATTTAAGGCATCCATTCAAGCCAGGGTGTGTGGCAACAGACAAAAGAGCAGGGAAACAGGTGGTTAGCATTTGGAAATCTGACAACAAACATTGGAAAACCAGCTCTGAGAAGTTGGCTCAAGAACAGAAAATTCATTGTTTGGGAGGTGTGGAGGGGGAGTGAGGTAGTAGGTAGGGACTCACCCACAGAAGTCCAGTGGAAGCTCCATTACAGGGAACTTGAGGCATAAAGCAAAAATTTCCTCACAGATTCACAAAACAGGAACTCAGACAATGGGTGAGGTGCTGAGGTCAGAGTGGAGGTGAACACCCTAAGAACCATGTTAGCCAAAGGCCTCGGGCAGACGTCATCCTACAATGGGAACCAGGAGCCCCAGCCACAAACAAGAGAAAAGTGGTCCTTAACCCATTGAAAGCTGACTCCCGTGTAATTTCAGGAGATTCTTGTCATTTGTGAAGTCCATCTGTACATCCTTTCATAGTATCACTTCCACATACAACTGGGTCTCAAAATATGAGATTGAAGCCTGGAAGACCATTGCCCTCCTTCTCTGTGGAGCTTCCCATATGCCCAGCTCCAACGTCCACACTCTTGTAGTAATTACTGTTTCCCTCACTTATTTGACATTAACAATACGCTACTAATATATGGTTTTCAAAATATATTTATGTTTATGATCTTCCTCTCCCCTGAAGTCTGAGACAATATTTTAAATTTCTCTGTCCTTTATTTCCTAGGAGCCTGGCACACTGGGTATCGGTAAAGGTTTGCAGATGATGGTGAATTTATAAAACAGGATGGGAAGAGCTGGCAAAGACATTGACTTTGAAAGCTTGAAATGTCCAACAATGTTGAGAGAAAGGGGTAAATTTATTTACCTTGAAAACCGGATATTGCTTCAGCGAGCCTCCAAATATCAGATAAACAGCTGTTCAGATTAACCAGATCAACTTTAAATCCTTGCCAGGGGAATATCACACTCCTCAATATCATGAGAAAGGGAGGCATGCAAAAGAGAGAGAGAGAGAGAGAGAGAGAGAGAGAGAGAGAGAGAGAGGATTACTTAAAATTAAATAAGTAGAATTTAAATAATCATCTTTTGAATAGTACTAATAAAATGGATTAAATACATTGAAAAGAAAAATGTTAAGATTCTTTAAAATATATGATTAAATGAAATGAATGCAAAGAAGAAAAAGGAAATGAGGCACAAAATCAGGGAAAATTGTGGTAGCAGAGCCATTAGATTATCCTCAAGTATATAGAAGCAGATAGTAGGATTAGAGACACTGAGAATAGCCCAAACTTCTCATTGCCCTCGAGAATAGACTAGATGCTTGAGTTAATCTTTTCCCAGCCAACTAGTGAAACGCTTTGTGAACTAATTGGTACTATTGTGGTCCTGAAAAGTATTATTCTTCTTTTGCTTATAAGAATGTTTGTGTTTATGAAAGAATTGATATTTTTCCATCTCAGGATAATATCTTCTTTTGTGCCGGTAGAAGCTCATATACATATTGATTCAACAAGTACCCTCACACACACGGGGGGGGGGGGGGGCAGGAAAAAAAGGAACTCATGTTTCATGAAGCTTTGAGATACAAATTTAGACGTATCTTATTGGCAACTTCCCAGGTGCTGTCGTGACTGAATTATGAGTCCTATTAGCCCTGGATGGAAAGACAGTCACCAGGTCCCACAGTTGCTTCACCAGCTGGCCTCAGCGATTGAGGTATACATGCCTTACACACTGCTCATGAATATCAAAGCTCTACCCAACTCAGTTCCCCAGTGGAGGGGAACAGAGGCATGGTGATGGAAAGTCACTAAGCAAAGGGAAGCAGGACACACACTTCTAAAATGCACTGAAGTGTTCTATAGCCACACACTCTAGGCTACAAGCAGCAGTCGAGATAGATCTTAGCATGTAAATTCACAGGCTATTATGCTGGAAGGAACCTGGGAGCTCTCCCAGAACACCATAACTTCCAGTCCTTAGATAGAGAAATCAGACCTTGTGAAACAAACTTGGTTAATTGCCTGGGGTCATAGGCCTGGTTAGCAATGGCAGGTCAACCAGAATTTCAGACTTTTGGAGTCAAGGCTTTAAGTAACACTCAGTATTAGAGACAATTTGTAGCCAAAAAAAACTTTTATTCAGAAAACAAGGGCAAGTTTTTATCATGAATAATGGAAAAATGTATTCACTGTCAATATTTTTTAAACCTCCTTTTAATTATATAGATATCCATTCCTGTTAGTAGTGACATCTTCAAAGGAGATTGAGAGAGAGAGAGAGAGAAAGAGAGAGAGAGAGAGAGAGAGAGAGAGAGAGAGAGAGAGAGAGAATCACGTACCTACATAAACTGAATAAGCTCTGTCATCTTCACTGAAATCTCTCACTTAGCAACAGTAGCTCTAGCAATTGAATTCAGTAGCTTAGCTCTACTGGGGGAAAGTCCCTGTGAATGCAATGTGCTTCCTGGCAAAAAAGCTATTTGCCTCATTTCATTCCATCAGTCTCCTAAGCACACATTCCTTCATTCATCCATTCATCCATTCATTCATTCACCTCTCATTCAAGAAATACTTGTTTATGCCTATATGTTCCAGACACCATTCCAGGTTATAGAAGTAAGTACAGTGACAAAATAGAAGAGTACTTTTCATTTTTTAAGTTGGACTTAAATTCTGGTGGATATAATAAAATACAAAATACCACATGACAAAATACCACATGAATTTCTTGAGAACGCACATTTATAGTTAAACCATCTCTTACACAGGGAAAGAAAAATTCACCTAAATAATTTCCTACTGTCTTTTTCAACTTTATCATTTTATACCTGTCAGAGTAATTGTTAGATATTAGAGGTGTAATAAGCTGAGAATATTAACATTTCCTATATTACGAACTCTTATACAAAGAGCAAAATCACAATATCAAAATACGTTGCTTTTTCTCATTTTCTATTGGGCAGCCACATTTATATTTTTTTTAAATAACCATTCCTGGCCCTCACCTCAGAATAATAAATGATTCTGGAAAAGTTTTAAAGATCTTATCCAGTTATCTAGGAACCAGCCAGCCCCAGCCAGTTAAAGTGACCTTGGTTTCCTTCCATCCTTCCCTCCCTCCTCATCTTCCTCCCAGCACTTGCATGACACCCAGGGCTCCATAAATGGAGCACTTGCTGTGATGGAGGCTACAAGTCACTTTCCCCTTGATCCCTTCCCTAGATCCCAGCAGACAGAGCATGTACTAACTCTGTTTTTTGAAACTAATCAATACCTGAATGTAAGTCAAGTCAGGTAAATGTGAAAAGAAATGAGAAAATAAGATACTAAAACCTCAAATACTCCACTCCTTTTCATCTTGGTATAAGTACTCTGGTGTACAAAATATTTAACATAGAAGAAACTAAAATAAAACCGTGTGATATAATCAGCAAATAGTGTGCGTTACATGTATGAGCTTGGTTCTTCAAAAATACAATTACTAGTATTTTCTCTGTTCCTTAATTCCACTTTTCTAAACTTGATTTCCTTAGGAATAGTAACATTAAATCACTGTGAAGTGGCATATTATTCATAGGAAACATAGGTGCCAACTAAACAATGTATCAAAATTCAAGTTGATTTTTTTTTTTAATTTCATGTTTTTATTTATTGCGCCTGAGAAATGCTGTGTGCCTCTGAAACTCTAGGAAAGTGTAGGGGCCTGTGCTTTTCTTAATCAACAAATATGTGTGTGATAAATAGAATGCCTTGGGCTAAGAACTTGCATGTCGCCTTGCATCCTGATGAAAATTTAAATAGCTGATTAAACTCCTCAAACACAGGATTTATAATGAATGCCACTATCATTTTGCAAAGTAATTTAATGCATATCTAGTGCAATTATTATGTGCTCTCTTTTCATAAGGAGACCCAGCTGCGATTCTGCAAGTGCAAGAAAGAGAGCAATTGGCGTAAGGGCAGCAGTTTGTTGAAATTTGTGTGAAGATCCTCTGAAGAGCCTCATTTCACTAGATATATATATAATTGCAGCTTTGAAAAAACTTCATGTTGCTACTGTGTATTGTATGCACTTCCAGTAAAGCAGATAAACAATGTAGTATTCAACACTCAAGGACTGAAATATCTATTTGGAATTTCCTATCACTAATTAGATAAACACATTTAAACAAGCATGCTCCTCTGGTATATCCCTTATTAGACGATGGGGGACTAAGTGAGGTACTGATACAGGGATGTTAGCAGTCATGTCTTACTCATATTCTAAAAGAAGAAATGAAGGCTAATGTTTATCTTTTACCACTATGTGAATGAACCATAAATAGTAAGTGCTATCTTAATTAAGCCAAATAAAAATGATTCTCCCAATTTCCAAAGATTTTACTTTCCTCAGAAATCATCCATGGACTCTCTCAAATTGAGTACTAATTTTTTTAAATTATTATTATTATGAACCCTCACTTCATGTTCTTCTGAGGTAGTAGAATGTACTTTGAAGAGAGCCTATCAAATCAGTTTTTGCAAAGTAACCATAAAAATCATGGTGCTTCACAGAGAGAGAAAAGGAAGACAGAGAGAAACCAAGGGAATACTGGGAAATATATATTATCAGATAAGAGTTCAAAGGAACCTAACTCCTGCAATTTATGACATATTTTTTCTGTTTTTCATTGCAAAAGTGCATCATGACTTTTTTGACAACCCAGTATTTTTAAGTTGTCTGTAGACTGAACCACTAACATATTCTCAGTTTCCATCCTTTTATGAGGAGAAAAAAAAAAGGCTTATTGAGTATATCATAATTTGCATGTTTTCTTTCTGTTGCTTTTAATAAAAACGCTATCCAATCTTTCTAGTGCATTTTGGCCTCACGGACTCACAGTGCTTGGCCTGTGCGTGCATGACTGAAGCAGCCTTTTTCCTGTAAGCACCTGAAATCTGGTATCAGCACCATTTCCCCTCCCAATAAGCATAATGAATACCTTGGTCCCCTGAACCTCACAGAAATTGACATGTTTAGACTACTAACTAAAAATATGTCAATTCTCACCCTTCGTTACATGAAACCCAGGATTAGCTATAGAAACTGAAAATAATCAGAGAAAATGGTCTAGACAATAATATTATTTGATGGAAAATAATATTCTTTAAAAAATATGAGTATTCTGCTATAAAGGGAATGTACTTAAAGGTACCATGTGCTGTTTGTTTATCATTCCTTCAACCTGGTTCTCTCTTGAGAGACACAGTTGGGAGGGAAGATAATCCCCCTACCTTTCTTTTTTTTTTTTAATTTTTATTAAACGTATTGGGGTGACATTGGTTAGGAAAACTATATAGGTTTCAAGTGTAAAGTTTATAATATATCATCCATATATTGCACTGTGTGTTCCCCACCCAGACTTTTTTTTTTTTTAAATGGGAGAATAAGCAACAAAGAGTACAAAATTAAAGCACTAACCCTCCAAAAGAGATAGTCAGTTTAGTTGTTTGGATTTCTATAAACTAGCCCTCTCAACCTAGTGCTTAAAACCAAGATTTACTGGGGAGAGCCAAGGAAGAGATATTAGTCCAAAACTTCATTTATCATGACTTCTCCTAACTGCATTCTCAGGGGAACTCCAATTTTAATACTTTGGGGTTTGTATTTAATGACCACTGTTGTCCCTTTTAGTAAATGTTTATGTAATTGTTTGCATTTTCAGCAGGAGCTAGAAGGGAAAAATAGCCCTCCAAGTAGCTGAGCGCTAATGGGAAAGGAGAGGGGGAGAAGTGTGGAGTCAAGAGGAGGGACAGACTTAAATGCCTTTGCCTCCAGAGACGTCAGTAAATTGCGGCAGAATTTAGATAGTTTTGCTCAAAGTGCACTGACGTTAGGAGAGCTGTCTTCAGCATCAATAGGGAAAGAGTGAGGTTAAGGCCTCTTAAAAGCACTGAGATAAGAAATTGAAGTAGATTTTTAATTTTTTTTCCCAACTCCCTATGAATTATGTTTTCACAGAATAATTTAATATGGGCTTTTAAAATGTATATTTTATAGAAGTATCAAATACATTCATATTTAAAACTAAAAATGATGTTAAATTATTTTGAAGTCAATATTTGCAATCTTGCATTATAAACTTTATTGCTCCATTTCATCAGCCAATTTCAACCCACAGTTTAACAAGTATCTCTTGAAGCTCTACTCAACAGCTAGTCTTGAGCTGCGAGTGCAGGAATGCATTAAAACAAAAAAAACAAAACCAAAAAAAAACCCTGTGATATGTGAAATGGTGCCCACACTAGAGAGACCAGCTGTTTAGTTAAGGTGTCTGCACCCAGAGTTTCCCTACTGATTGCAAGAAGTTTGGTCCCCTGTTCTGGGTGGACAGGAAGTAGAGATTAGTCAGGGGATTTTATAAGAACAGTGCAATTTAGTAGCAGTCTGGGTCAGTTCAACTGACTTTCTTCAGTTTGAATACCTGTTAATACAAAGGGTTTTATAGTTATTGAGAACTAGAGTGACAGAATTGTTCTATGCTCTCTTGAGCTACAGACTCAGTGAGTGAGTTCACTAGAGCTTATCTTAAATTGAGTGAGTTTTACAACCTACCTTGGTTCTCTGCTGCTGTGCCTATTCCTGTCTTTTATATAGTTTCCTAGCAAATAATTTTGACTAAAGAAGGCTGTTGAAGGGCATCTAAGTAATACTGCTGGACAAATCTTCAAGAGAATGACCAAAGAAACAGGTAGTGATGATCAAAAGGCATTTAGAAATTGGAGGAAGTGTAACACTACCAAGGGCACTGTATAATTATAGCAACTGGTCACCAGCAAATGCACCAGCAGTAGCTGAAGTGTGGTTGGAGCTGCATCGCAATATCAGGGATTTGAAGAGAAGATAATAGTGATCACCAACTTTAGCTTCTGGGAGCAAGACTCAGCAGGGCTGCACTGTAATAATTCTGTAGAGAAATTATCTGAGCTCCTATTTTCAGGAATATATCCTCAACACTACCAAAGCCCCTCTGGTTTCGTTTTTAGAAGAATAAAGCAAGATTTCTGGTTAGGTATGCCCAATAATAAAAAGGTTTTAAGCATTTACCCTCAATATGCTTAGATCTACTTCTTCATAGCACACTAGTAAAGTATTTAAAAGCAGGACATGAAGATTAAATAAAATGTAATTTTAAATCTTTTTAAATTACTGGGACAAAGTTTTTTGCTTTTTCTACAATATTGTCTATAATAAATATGGTAAATGATGTTTTAGTATTTTTTTAAAAATTTGGCTTAAATTTTGTGATTCATCTATTTGAAGGCCTGGTTTTAAGTCCATTATATTTGAAAACAGGTTTTTTTGTTTTGTTTTGTTTTGCTTTTTACTATCATCATTAAAAGCTAGCTAAAGGTACACATAGTTCAAATAGAAGTATATCACTAGTTATGCTTACTAAATCATAAAACTCATTTTTCAGTTCCATTTACTAACTATACAATTTTTTTTTCCAAAATTCAGATAGCAAATTTCCATCTTCCCTCCTTATATTAATCAGTTATTCCTATAAACAAATTGTAATGTGATGATTTTTTCTGATTTTTTTTTCTTTTTTTAAACAAATGAGTTCAAAATTCACTGAGTAACTTCATTTGGAAGATTTTTTTTAACAGGTTAGAAAAATCATTTTCCCAGTTTTGTGAGAACAAGAGTTTTTATAGGAGACATATTATTTTCAACAATAAAATTACACAGCAGTGGAAACGTTTCCAAACATTCATTTTTGAAATCCTCTCTCTTTAGTGAATTTTTTGTTTTGTTTTGTTTTAAATAGTATTTTACTTTCATCCTTATTGTTTAAATGTCACCGTTATTTCAAGAGTGAAAGATTTCATAATTTTTAAAATACATCTTCTAGATAGCATACTGTTGAGAACCATTTCCCTCACAAAATATTTAAAATATTAATCTTTTCATAAAATAAAATAAGAACATATAACTTTTAAATTCCAACAACTGTTTCAGATATTCTGCCACAAGATAAATGGCAAAACTTTACACGAAACCTATTTTCAAAGTCTTTCTACCTCTTAGTACAAAGCACTTAAAATTATAATATTCCCAGATCTTGCTTTTATGACAATAATCACCTTAGTGGCAATAAATAGCAAGTAAACAAAAGTTTTTGTCAGGAGGCAGTAAAATCAAATGATAGAAAGCAGCACTGTCCATACTTCCACATTGAAAAGCTTCCATTTTTTTTCCCTCCAGGATGCCTCCACGACCTGGTTTTACTGCCTGAGATGCCAACAGCCATGGAAACCAGTGTTAATCCATATATTGATTATTGGAAAGGATGAACTTTTTACATGAAAAGTAATATAAAGAAAAGATCTCATTATAGCTCACATCTGGATTTTTCTACAGCCATTTAGAAGACAAGAGCAGAGGAACTGTAGAAGAGCAAGGGAAGATTTGGGATTTGGATCCAGGTGATATAAGGTCCACAACCCACATCTTCAGCCATCTTACACACAGCCTTTGTAGTGGAGGGTGGGAAGGACTAGCCTGCCCCACTCACCCTGATGTGCATATAATAAGAAATGACGACAAAAGAGACCCATCTCCTGGGAACATGGGTATCAAAGAGGAAAGTGGATCTCTTGTTTTCACCCATAGGCCATAGAGACCTTACTGATTGTATATGAACCAGTGCTTTGGCCAGAATATCATGTTCTTTCCTGAGTAGAAGGATTAAAAAGGGAGATATAAGAAGGAACCAAATAATTCCCATTACACTCTCCTTAAATGAAAGACTAAAAGAGTCAAATCTTCCCTGTAGGCTGAGTTCTCTCATCACCTCTCAGCAGTTAGGATAACTCATTCAACATCTTTGAGCCACTGTGTCCTCCTTGCTCTGTAATACAGAGATTAAAATTCCTACTGCCAGGGTTAAATAAATGTGTTTAATGAAGTATAAATTACTATAAATGTGGTGATGGATCAGGTAGAAAGGAATGGCAGAGTACCTTCGCTGCCCTCAGTTGTCCCCCAAACTGAAAACATCCAGTGCTCATGGCTAACTGGTGGGTGAAGGGAGGAAGAGAATACTTTCTAACTAAGGCAATTTCAGAAAAATTGGTTTTCAATTCAAAGCTTGGGTGGGTACAACTGTTCCACCCACAACCAGCTGTGCACAGAGAAAACCTAGTCCTGAAATGGGTGGCACCTGGTCTGCCTAGAAAGTTTGAGAAACAGTTCTATTTCTGGCCATCTCAAACTTCTCAGGCACTCCTCCTCAACATGCAGTTTAATCAGTGCATTCCCTGGATTGTCTGCCTTCTCTTTATTTGTAGTATATATTACAAAGCCTTTGTAGACTCAAAGAATTCTCATTAACACCCCTTTTTGTCTTCCCAAAAGAGTTAACCAAAACACAACTCTCTTTCCTCAAGCTGTGGAAACTTCATTCGGCAAAGAAGGAAAAAAAAAAAAAAATAATAATAATAATAATAATACCCTGGTCAAAAAATGCAGGGTTTTTGTTGTTTTTGTTCTACAAACGCCTGAACGTCACTCTTACAGAGTTGCATATGAAAGCTTCTTTCAACCCAGTATTGGGTGTAAATGATAAATGGAATGAATAGTATAATTCAACAATATGTTTCATAGGTTTCATGCTTTTGCCATGAAACTCTGCCATGCTTCCTTTTATTAAAAGTTGCACATAACCCATCTTATTATAAGTCTAATGCTCTATATATGTTATATATCTAAAACACATACGAGTATATTATGTAATAGACCTGAAAATAAACTTTAGAAACAATTAGGAATCAATTTTCTTTTTGCTAAAGCTGCTACTCCATTTTTTCCCCTCTTTTGTTTACCATGACACTCACATAATGAGCAGCTAGTCTCATTCTATCATCACATCATCAGAGGTAGCCTGGCTTCTTCTTTCATCACTAGACTTTCTTGGATCAATCAGCTCATATATCTTAAAGTATTGAAACATTTGAAGTTAACATCCTCTCGTAGAAACTCTCTGGTCCACTGATTTCAATCTTTCTTCTTCCTTCCTTCTCACCTCTCTAGTGGCTTGTGCACAGGTGCCTTTGCTGGCATCTCTCCCTCAGCTCTCAGCCTCAGCCGATCCATCCACGGCTCTCTTCTTGGCCTTGTTCCCTCCCCATTCACTTTACAATGCTCCCCTTGCTCAGCCCTCTTCATCTGTAACCTAGAGTGTTACCTTGTATTTCTATCTTGTCTGCTCTCAGGTTCTATTTTCAGCTTGGCAGCTTTCAGGATACATTTTATGTTAATTCTTTAAACATGTTTTAGAGTCATCTACCCCAAATGCAGGCGACATTATATCATGTACCTCCTTAGGACAATTTGTGGTTTCCCATGACTTAAACAACCAGTGTAAATTCCTCAGCACTGATGACTCTCCCAAGATCTGATTCCAGTCATGTTTCCACCCCCATTTCCCAGTTATTCTGGGAGAATTCTCTCGAAGGATGCCAGGTGTCTTATGGTTCTCGAGTGCACTGTGTTCTTTTCACATTTCTGTTCCCTCCGTCTAGGATGCCCTGCCTGAAGAATGAATAGGATTTTAATAAAGCTCAGCACAAATAGCCCTTCCCTGAGAAGCCTTCCTGAACGCTCAATGCGATGGCATCTCTCTCCTTCCTTCGGCCCAGGACTCCTCCGCACACAGCATGCAGCCTGTCCGTTCTGCTGGAGCATTTAGGTGATTCCAGCTTGGGTTAGTTGTCCTCGTACATGTTTGGCAAAGGAGGTTTTAAGTTTCTTGAACCCTAATGCCTAGAATATGCTCCATAATTATCTAATGAAGAAATTAGAATATGTTCAGAAAAATGTATTGAATTATTGTAGGTGACTGAGAAGAGGGAATAATATATATATATATATATATATATATATATATATATATATATATATATATAATTTCTAAAATAAAGGGCAGAAAATATTATAACAAACACTAATGTACCACCCAGAAATAATACATAAATAATAAATGTGGACATTTTGTGTTATTTGCCACAAATGTTTTTGCAATTAACAAACCATTTCTGATACAATTTCAGTCCCCTTAGTATTCTATCTATAGTTGCATTTTCTTCTCTCTCTCACTAGAAACAACCTCTCATGGAATTGTTCTATGAATTCTTATTTTTAAATAATTTTTATATATTCAATAACCTATAAACAATGTTAATATTATTTTGTGTACTTAAAAAGTTTACATTAATGGTATCACTGTGTAATTTGCTTTTTTCCTTTCAATATTACACTTTTGAAATCTGTCTGTATTGGTACGTATGGAACTAGTTCATTCACTTGAACTGTTATATATACCATTTTATAAATATACCACAATTTTAAAATTTATTTTCCTATTAATGGATATTAAAATTTCCCTAAGCTTTTTGATGGAGAAACAGTGCTGCAATAAACATATTTGTATCTGACTCCTCTGCTCCTATTCTGCTCTAGAGTATATGCTAGAAGTAGAATTGTTGGCAAGGGGTCTATTGTTAGCTCATTTGCATTTTCAACTTTAACAAATTTTCAACTTTAATAGATATTGCTAAGATGATTCCTGAAATGGTGGTTGAGGATGGAGAGATTTTAATGAAATTTGAATATAATTGACAAAACAAGAACTTATTTATGTCATCCTTGATGTTCAGAGCTAATTAAAATAGCAGAAATTCGAGGAATACATACACTTTAGAAACACAATTCACTTATTGCCAGCCAATAATCAAGTAGGCTTCAATTATAAATACACTAGGGTTTAGCAGTTTCTGTGACTTTTTCTAGTATATAAATCTTACCTATTTTAGTAGATATGAATCTTGATGAACATCTCAAGTAAGCAAAAACTGAAGCATTTATTGTTTTTCTTTAAATCCACTAATATTTGACTAATGTTCCCAGTCCTTTTCTGCTCCCACTTATCCCCTAGGGATATGCAAAGTTCCCATGGACTTACATAGCATCCGAGCTTCTCAGAGTCCTCTACCATGATTTCCCGGATCGTCACTGGAGCCCTTTTGTCCAAGTGGGCACGTCCATTCAGACCTGGCATCTTTGCTTCTCATCCATCACGTGGAGAGCATGGGAATCTTTGCTAAGGCAGAGTCCCTGTGCCTAGGGTCCAGCAGGCTCTAAAACACCATGCGTACTCCTGAGGTCACTGCCTCTTTGTGGGCCACTCTTAAAGGAGTGAGAGCCATCTATCATTGGGGCTTTCCTGCTTTTGTCCTCTTCCTGGAACCCAATCTAATATCTATTCTCTCTCAGTCACACTTATACACACACACACACACACACACACACACACACACACACACACACAGAGTCTCCCTTTCCGTTATATTCAACAGCCTTTCTCTCTCTCCCTTTTTACTCCAAAATATATAGGACAATGAGCCTGGTGTAGGAGAACAAAGAACTTCCATCCTATGCTCTGCAGGATTCTATCAATTTGAAAGTAAAGTCCAAGGTATTTCAAGAACAACTGCCACTTTTTGTTGATTAACAAAAAAGGGAATTAGGGATACCAATTAACCAGAAGTGTTGCTTTAATTAGATAAAATAATTATTTTCTGCAGGACTTGGAAGAAACATGAATAACCACTTCTTAAACTACTGAGTAGTTTGGAAAGGACAGATTTAAAATTACCAGTTCCTATTTCTTCCCAACTTTCTCAAATGTGTTAGACACAGAGTGTTCAAGTACAAAGTGGGCACCAGTGTTGGAAAAGTTACCAGCTAACACCAGTTGGCAATGTCTGATTAATTATGCAGCAATAAAAATCATTGGGAGCTTAGAGGTTACTATAATTTTGTGATAACCTGTTCCCAGATTACTAAACTGTTCAATGACTTGGCTCTACTTTATAATATACCATTGGGGAAAGCCAAGAAAATCAGGAGAAACCCACTAGACAATTGGATTCCCAGCCCAATTCAACTTTAGGCTCTCATGTTTTCCTAGAGCTCTGGGCAGACACTATGAACAGACTGTCAGAGCTGATATATGATCTAGTGTGAGCTTTGCCTTAGCCTCTGCTGCCCATGCTCTGCAATTCCTGATTCACCCAGGCTCTGGCTTTGTGGCTTTATGGACTGAGCTATACCAAGACAAAGAATACAGAATGAAGGCCAAAGCTTTTGTGAGCCTATCTCTGACTAAAAGTGAAAGCCTGTATCCTACTCATGAATTAGGGCTTCTGTGTTAAAAATAGCCATCACTAAGAAGGAACCTGAGTGTGGTGGACCATAATCAACTCATAAATCTCCACACTAGTGCCAAATTCTATGTATGGTGGGTGACCATACCAGCTTGCCATAGCTTCACTTTTTAATCTCACACCAAATCTCAACAACAAGGGTGCAGATGCACGCTCTAGCTGCTTTGTTTGCAGGCCATTAAAAATATTTCCCAGAGAGGGGCAGTAGAATTTGGGGTAGACTATAGATCTGAAGGGATTATGACCCAGAATTGGCCTCTGCTCTCTTGCTAATGCAGTGCCTTGGTTAACTATAAACACATGGCACTAGACAAACCAATACCTTCTCTACTGGTGAGGAAGTCTGGAGGAAAACCCATAGGTTGTACTTAACTGAAGGAAGGTCTCACTGACCTTACTCTGTGAGAGTTATTTCTCAGCAGATTGTCTCTAATCAGGAGAGGAGCGTTAAAAGCTTCTGCAGCAGAATTGTTTGAGCTTGATGGAGTGAAGGGACCAAGGACTAGCCTTTTATTTTTCCCAAGACCACACAAATAAAGAGATATATCTGAATTCTGTGAAATATGATGGGGGAAATACACTTGTGAACAACACAGACAATAAATCCAGTACACGACCTTGTATTACTTGAAGAAAATAAACCTCAATTGCCCTTAAACATATTTTCTCTAGACAGGAAAAGGAGTCTAGACAACAGGTATTCAGCATTCCACTCCATATCCAATGAAGACAAAGGGAAAGTTAAAAGTCACCATTGCTGAGTGATGTCAGAAATATGGCAGCATGAGGGGTTCCCCTTGATCTCTCCCCTGAAGTTAAGGGTTAAACAGTTATAATTCAACAGAGAGTTCTCTGCGCAACACACAAACACATCTGAGAGATCCATGCATCAAAACATCTGAAGGTGGGCGAATTGGGGAGAACAGGGGAGGAGGAAAGGGAGAAGGTCAAAGATGTGGAGGGGGGCCCAGATGCAGCCCAGAGCTTACTGTAGTCCTGGGAGAGAAGAGGATTCAAACTGCAGGTGCATTCTGTGGCCCTGAGCAATCCTGCCTGAGAGATATGTATATAATATGGCTGAACCCAGTAATCAGGGCAGAACTTGGGGCAAAGGCCAAATACAAGAACGCAACAGCTGTGATGTAACAGCCCTCACTACCAGGCAGAAAACAAAGCCATGGAGCCTAGCTGCCTCCCCACACCCTCCCAAAGCTTGCCTCCCTCACATGCTCCCAGTGCTAGCAGTGGGCCCCAGAAGAAATGGTGGCAGTTCCAGGTTAAAGAGTGGAATATCTACAGTCCTGAGAACTGCAGAGACAGTTCCTGAGTGGAGGAGCTCACTGTGGCTAATTCCAGTAGCAAAGATGTAGATGTAGGGACGAGGCAGCTATGGTCTGGCAGTTGACATTACCTACAGGAGAACAAAGAGGAAAACACAGCAGCCCCCTCTCTCAGCCACCCCACCCCAACCTCTTGCAGCTGATCTCAGCAGGGGAATCCAGGGCTGCTGAGGCGCACAGCTTTGCATCTGACTACAGGAGCAGCACTGGGATTTCAGGAGCTCAGAACCCCAAATTCCACTGCATCCTTCTATGGGGGTCATACCCAGAGAGAGGTGACCACCTGGTCACAGAGGAGATGCCCACCTCCCTAGGGAATCATCGAAAGCAAGAAGAACAGGGCAAGAGAAAATAAAACTCTCCAGCACTACCTACTGGAAAATAAATGAAGGACTTATTCCTGTCCCTCTGCTTCAGAATTCAGTTCTGTAGATGCCTAGGAAGAAAAGTAATTCATCACTTACTATGAATAACCACGGTAACAAGGCAGTTAGAAAGGAAATGAAAAATCTCCAGAAAATAAACTTAAAGACATGGAAATATTTGACTTAAATAACAGAGAATTCAAGATAGCAGTTCTGAAAACAACTCAATGAGATGTAAGAAAACATAGACAGGCATTTTAATGAACTCAGAAATAAAATCAATGAATACTTTATCAATGAATTGACATATTGAAAAAGAACCAAATAGAAGTTCTGGACCTGAAAAACTCAATAAAAGAGAGGAAGAATGAAATAGAGAGTTTAGGAAATAGAGCTGACAAAATGGAGGAAAGAATTAGTGATACTGAAAGTGGAAATCTAGAAATGACGCAGATGGAAGAAGAGCGAGACTTAGGAGTCAGAGGAAATGAAAGGACTCTACAAGAACTATCTGACTGCATCAGAAAAAAAAAAAACCAAATAAGGATAATGGGTATACCAGAAGGAGAAAAGAAGGAGAAGGGCATAGAAAGCCTGTTCAAATAAATAGTTGATGATACTTCTCAAACCTATAAAAAGAACTGGATCCTTGCATTCAAGAAGCAAACAGAATACCTACTTACCTTTTTACCTAAAAGGGCTTCTCCAAGGCACATTGTATTGAAGCAGTCAAAAATTAATGACAAAAAAAGAATTTCCAAGGCAGCCAGGGAAAAGAAGACAGTAACCTACAAAGGAAAGCTCATTATATTATCATCAGATTTTTTAGCAGAAACTCTACAAGCAAGGAGGGAGTGAAATCAAATATTCAATCTATTGAAAGAGAGAAATTACCAGCCAAGAATAATATTTCCAGCAGTTATCCTTTAGATATGAAGAGGAATAAAGACCTTTCCAGATACAGAAGCTGAGGGAATTTTCCACAACAAGGCCTGTAATACAGGAAATACTGAAGGAAGTTATTAGTCCTGAAACAAAAGACAAAAGAATACAAAACTATGAGTAAGGTTACTAACAGAAAGACAGAAGCAGAAAGTGGCAATCCCTACACAGAATAAGGTACTATACACTTAAATATAACATCTTAGTGTAGGAAGGTAAAACCATTAAAAAAAAAAAAAAGAAAGAAAAGAAGACAACTTGCTACTACAACTCAGAAATTAACTCACACCATAAATAGGAATAATTTGTGACAACAAAAATCATAAAAAGGGAGGAGGGTAAAGGTCTGAATTTGCAAAGAAGAATGTAGATAAGATGTATGCTGATGAAATAGCACTACTGTACATATGAAACTTACTTTTTTTTACATAAGCTTAATGGTAACCACTCAAAAACAATCTGAACTGAGACAAATAACATTAAAAAAAGAGGAAACAGGAAAAATTTCATAGAATAACACCAAACTAAAGAGACAGAAACACAAAGAGTAAGAAACAATGGGGACAGCAAAGTACCGTGAAAAAAAAAGATAAAACGGCTGTGTGAAATCCTCATATATCAAAAATCACCCTAAATGTAAATGGACTGAACTCACCAACGAAAAGGCACAGAGTATCAGATTGGATCAAAAAACAAAAGCCACAATATGCTGCCTCCAAGAGACTCATTTCAGTTATAAGGACAAAGTGAGAAAAGACTCAAAGGGAAAAAGTGGAAAACAGTACTCCAATCAAATGGTATCCAAAGAAAATCTGGTGTACCAATGCTTATATCTGACAAAATGATAAAAAAAAGGTAACAAGAGACAAAAATGGGCATTTCATAATGATAAAGTGGACAATGCAAGAAGAAATAATACTTACTAATATATAAGCTCCCAATCAGGGAGCACCAAAATATATAAAGGAACTACTAATAGAACTAAAGGGAGAAACTGACAAAAACACAATTACAGTAGGGAACTTAAATACCCTATTGACAACCATGGATAGATTATCCAAACAGAAAATCAATACAGAAATATCATCCTTAAATGATGTATTAGACTAAATAGACATAATTGACATTTACAGAACCTTTCATCCTAGAATACAAGATTACACATTTTTTTCTAGTACACATAAACCATAGACCATATATTGGGACACAAAACTAGCCTCAGCAAATTTAAGAAGACTGAAATCACACCAAACATATTCTCCAACCACAATGCTTTGAATTTGGATATCAACTTCAAAAAGAAAATGGGAAAAAACACAAATATGTGGAGATCAAAGAACATGCAACTAAAGAACAACTGGGTCAAAGGAGAAATTAAAGGAGAGATCAAAAGATACATAGAAACAAATGAGAATGAAAATAGATTGTACCAAAACTATTGGGATGTGGCAAAAGCAATATTAAGAGGGAAATTGATAGCATTACAGGCCTATCTCAAGAAACATGAAAAATCCCAAATAAACAACCTAACATTACATCTTAAGGAACTAGAAAAATAAGAACAAATGAAACCCAAAGTCAGCAGAAGGAAAGAGGTAATAAAAATTAGAGCAGAACTAAATGAAATAGAAAACAAAGACAATAGAAAAATTAATGCAACAAACAGCTGGTTCTTTGAAAAGATTCATAAAATTGACAAACCCTTGGCTAGACTCACTAAGGAAAACATATAAAAGACACAAATAAACAAAAACAGAAATGAAAGAGAAGTTATGATGAATACCACAGAAGTACAAAGGATCATACAAGAATATCGTGAAGGACTACATGCCCCCCATGTGCACATGGACACAAGTCTAACTCCTGTGCAAAACTTTTTAAACTGGAGAAACCAGAAACATGACTAGGAGACAGATGGGGGCAGGAAGAGTTAGGATATCTAATTCTGTAGAGAGGAGAAACTTTCACAAGAAGAATAAACTTGGAGGGATAGGTGAATACAAAGTACCAGATAAGAAAGCTATTAGAAATTAAAAAGTCATAACACTCTGAATAATTTATCAGCAAAAAAAGAAATTATAATGTAAATTAGGCAATACTTGGAAAAGAATGATAATATACTTATAACATAGCAAAACTATTGTATACAGGTAGGGTGTTCATTAACATTTTATTTATAGCCTTAACTGCTTAGAGAAAAAGTTAGAAAGAACGAAAGCTATTGATTTAAGGGTTATACTTATGAAGTCAGAAAAATAACAGTAGGTTAAATTCAAAGAACTTGTAAAGAATGAAATAAATATGATACTAAACACTGCAAAATAGAAAATCAAAATAGAAAGATTCAAAGAATCCAAAATATGTCTTTTTTTGAAAAGTTTAAGGAAATTGAAAAATTTATTCAAGGTTTATCAAAAAACCCAACATTAACAATGATAAAAGCATTACAACTACAATTAAAGCAAATATTTTAAATATAAAAGAATACTATTAATGACTTTATGCTGACAAATGTGAAACTTTAAATAAAATAAAAATTTTTTCCAGAATAATACTTTACTAAGCTTGAATCAAAATGAAAGAGAAACATGAACTAAACTAACCATTAAGTTAGTCATTAAAAATCCGTCAACTTGTGCTTTGAGAAAAACAGGGACCAAATTTATCCTATCTCCTGAAGTAAATCAGAAAATAAAAAGAATTATAAGGGAGTAAAACAAACAATTGTATACCAAAATTTAGATAACCTAGATAAAATGGACAAAGACCTAGAAAGACATAACCTATCAAAAATGACTCGGGAAGGAATAAAACATCTGAGTAGATCTATAACAAACAAAGAGTTGGAGTTATGACTAAGATGGTCTTAATATTCCCCTTAGCATCACTAGACATTAGACAGCTTCTTCCTTCACTGCAGACCCTTGACTTGCCTTTGTGAGGTCTGACAAGTAGATTCATGAATTTGCCACCATGTGTTTACATTGGCAAACAACTTAACCTTAGTGTATTAGTGTCTCACAGCTGTGTTTGTGTCAACATGTGGCAGCGGTGTCTTGCTGAGTGCCGTTCATTATTGTTGTTGCACATTTTTGTTTGCTGTTGTCACAAGAATGTCGGAGCTTGAATTAAAGCAATGAACAAACATTAAATTTCTTGTTAAACTTGGCAAGAGTGGAAGTGAAATCAGGGACATGTTAGGCCATGTCTATGGGGATAATGCCATGAAGAAAAGAGCAGTGTACGAATGGATTAAACGTTTTTCTGAGGAGAGATAACCCTTCACTGATGAAGAGACGTCAGGGCAGCCAGTAATGAGCAGACTTGATGAAAACATTGAGAAAATTTGTTGACTTGCAGGTCAAAATTGTTTGGTGACTGTAAGAAGCATAGCAGACTAAGTAAACATTGATAGAGAAACAGTTAGGAAAATCTTAACTGAAAATCTTGGCGTGAGAAAGATGTGTGCAAAAATGGTCCTGAAGGAGCTCACCGACGAACAAAAGCAAAGGAGAGTTGAAGTTTGCCAAGACCTTTTGGAGAGCCAAGATGATCTTTTTTTTTTTTTGAGGGCAGTGTGTCGCTGGCCCTCACATGTGGGACCGAACCGGGGCCGTTGGCTTCCCAAGCCAGCGCTTAACCACCGCGCCACACAGCCAGCCCAGCAAGATGATATTTTGGACCATGTTATCACTGGTGATGAAACATGCGTGTACCAATATGGCCCTCAAACAAAGCAGCGAAAGTGCACAATGGAAGTCAGCCAACTCTCCATGACCAAAAAAGTTCTGTCAGTCCAAATCAAGAGTCAAAATGATGTTGCTAACCTTTTTTTTGATATCAGAGGTATTATTCATTATAAATTTGTAGCAACTGGGCAAACAATTAACCAAGTTTACTATTTGGAAGTGCTGAAAAGGCTGCATGAAAAAGTTAGATGATCTCAACTGATCTCAACTTTCGCCAACAATTCATGGCTCTTGCAGCTCATAAGGCACTCTGTGTGAGGGAATTTTCAGCCAGTAAACAAATCATTGCATTGGAACATCCTCCCTACTCACCTGATCTGGGGCCCCCAATGACTTCTTTCTTTACCTGAAGATAAAGAAAATATTGAAAGGAAGACATTTTTATTACATTCAGGAAATTAAGGGTAATATGACTGCTCTCATGGCCATTCCAGAAAAAGAGTTCCAAAATTGCTTTGAAGAGTACACACTACACATTGATGTCAGTGTATAGCTTCCCAAGGGGAGTATTTCAAAGGTGACTATAGTGATATTTAGCAATGAGATTTGTAGCACTGTTTCTAGGATGAATTAGTGACTGTAATTGTCATATCTCATACTTACAGTACTTACTTTAGAAGCTTGTCATTGTAAATATTTACCTGCCCCTATGAGATGTAAATCATCTCCCAGCCTCTTACAAGTATTACAATCCAGAAATGTCTTTCTTAAAAAACTGAAAACTATATCTTTTAAATGTAATTATCAGGAAAGATAGTGCACATATCTCTCAGTTTCTTCAGAAAGATAGGAGCCTAACTTTGGGGGGAAGGTGGCACTTTGCTCCAAGTTATAAAACTACCTCTGGACTTGAAAATAAGAGAAAATTTACTTTTCCTTTGGATACAGTCAGTTAGCAAACAAAGATGGTCTATAACCCCACCCCACCTACGAAAATTCTTCAGCCCTTTGTGTTGGTGTAACTGGGTACTCTGACTTGCTCTGTGCTCTCTCCCCTGTTGCTGGCATTAGTATAAAAATAAAATCAACTTTTGTCTGCTCATCTTGTCTGATGTAATTTGTTTCTTTTACAGTTAGTAATGTTTTAAAATCCCACAAAGAAAATCCCAGGACCAGGTGACTTCACTGATGAGCTCTATCAAATGTTTAAATAAAAATGAACACCATACTTTCAAAAACTCTAACAAAATATAGAAAAGGGAACACTTACTACTATATTTTGTGAGGGCAGTTCCAAAACCAGATTCCAAAACAAGACAGATATCACAAGAAAGAAAATTACAGATCAATATCCCTTATCAGTATAGATGCAAAAATCCTCAACAAAATACTGTCAAAAGCAAATCCAGCAGCACACAAAAAGATAATACAAGTGGGATTCATCCCAAGAATACAAAATTAGGTCAACACATGAAAATTATACAAAATTATACATAATACTCTATGTTACTAGAATAAAGGAGAAAATGAATGATTATTTCAATGGAAACTGAAAAAGCATTTGACAAAATCCAATACTTTTTTATGATAAAAACACTCAACAAAATAAGAATAGAATGGAGCTTCCTCAACCTGATAAAGAGCTTCTATGCAAAATCCATAGCTAACTTAGTGGTGAAAGACTAAACTCTTTCCACCTAAGATTAGGAACAAGATTAAAAATGTCCACTCTTGCCATTTCTACTCAACATTGTACTGAAAGTTTTAGCCAAGGCAAATAGAAAAGATACATACATACATACATACATACATACATACATACATACATGCATCTATATTAGAAAAGAAGGAGTAAAACAGTTTTCCAACAAATGATGCTGGGACAACTGGATATTACACATCAAATAGAATGAATTTGGGTCTTACCTCAAACCATATATAAAAGCTAACTCAAAATATTCTCTTTCCCTGAGTTGTATTGACTTAAAGAGTTAATTTTGCTTGTATTTTTAAAGAAAATATTAAAAATAAACTGTCCTTAAAAAGTTAACTCAAAATAAATCAGAAGCCTAAATGTAAAAGCCCAAAGTACAAAACTCTTAGAAAGCTTAAGTATAAATCTTTGTAATCTTGGATTATCAATATCTCCTATACTTATAATATCCTGATAAGCATTTCAACATTTCCAACCTTATTTCATTCAATGTATTCTAACTTCAGAAACTATCCCTAATGCTGCCTATACCTATGGCCCTATTCTCTCAGTCACAGAAATATTTCTGACTATTATTCCTTGCTGTTGCCAATAACTTGATGTGTTCTGATCACTGACTCTCACCAAATTCCATTCATGTCCCTCTCGCTGAACCCTTATGCCCCAAGGTCCACCATGAAATGCACATTCGATCCTATTCCAGAATATACTCTTGTCCAGCCCTCAGCTATATTTAAACATGGCTGATCTTAGCTGATTATTCATTACATAAAATAATATCCCAGGATTATGTTAAGACACAAAGTAGGATGTAAAATGAACCAAAAATATATTCTCTTAATGTTTCAAACTATTGTTACTTAAGGAAAATAAAAGCTTACTTTATCTTTGAGGTAACTGATTTGCAAATTATAAAAATAAATAAAAATTTTATAAGGGATTTTCAGTCAAGATGTGAAGTTGTTACACCTCCTCTTATAACCACATCAAAATTACAACTAAACCATGATTGAGAATCACATGAGGACTAGCTAAACATAAATTCTACAACTAAGATCATACAAAAGAAGCCACCTCAAGGCTGGAAAAAGGGGTGGAGACACTGAATGACTGGTCCCACAACCATGTGTGGCAGTTAAAAATTGGAAGGGCTATCTTGGCTATGGAGGTCCATCTGGAGGAGTGAGGGGTTCTAACCCCATATCAGGCTCCCCAGCCCAGGGTTCCAGTGCTGGGAAGAGAAGTACACACAGTTTCTGGCTGTGAAAACCAATGGAGATGGTGGCTGAGAGACATGAAGGATGGCTAGAGTTTCAGGTACTCCTCTGAAAGGACCTGTGCTTTATTCACTCACTGACAGACTCACTTGCGCTGAGCTCCAGCAATGGGGCAGAAGCATAGACCCCATGGTCCTATGAGGAAGAACAAGCAGCATCTGGCCTTGATGTGTCCTGTACCTCTTGCTATGCAGCCCCAAGCCCAGATCTAGTGGCAGCTGGCATCTGTTCTCAGCTTGACCTCTTGAGGCACCTCCAAGCCCATTGCAGGTGGCAGCCATCTGAGGATTGCTTTGTGGCTCATGCCATGTGGCTCTGGCAGGGCACAGGCTGCTGCTGAACTTGGCCTGTACTGGGGCACCCTTCCAGGAGACCCTGGAACCAGAACACCTGGTGGCCAGCTTCAGACAGAGCAGGAGTATACTACCTGGCCACCTCTGAAGATGACGCACACAAAGGGAAGAGTGAGAAGGCACCAGAGCCATGCTAAAGCAAATTCTGCTCCTAGGGTCAGCCCCTGAACAACAGTTCTTGTACTGCAGTCACAGACAGTCCTTACAATTAATCAGTCTGAGAGTCAATCCCTCTTATAGACATGGACACAACAATCAAGGCTCAACTACAATAGGAGGCATACACAACCCACACAATGGACAAACTTGGAATACCCACCTCAGATGACCAGGGAGACAGGCTCCACAGAACACCTATTACATAAGGCTAGGAGACATAGCACTCCTACCTAAAACAGAAACAAACACCAGGGAGGCAGTCAAAATAGGGAGACAAAGAAACATGTTCCAAATGAAAGAACAGAACAAACTAAGTTCCAGAAAAAGAATGAAACAAAATGGAGTCAAGCAATCTAACAGACCCAGAGTTCAAAACACTGGTTACAAGGATGTTCGATGATCTCAGAGAGAACTTCAACAAAGAGATAGGAAACATAAAAATGGGTATAGAAAATATAAAAAAGAACCAGTCAGAAATGAAAAATACAATAACCAAAATAAAGACTATATTGGGCCGGCCGAGTGGCTCAATTGGTTAAGAGCTTGCTCAAGAGTGTGAGCTGAGCTCTGAGCAACAGCAGTTTGATGCCCAGCCTGAGCTGAGCTGCCGCTGAGCTGCCAACAGGTGGCAGGATGGCTCAGCTAAAAAAACAAACAAACAGACTATATTAAAGGGAATAAACAGTAGATTAGGTGAAACAGAGAATTGAATGAACGATTTAGAAGATAAAGTGGCAGAAAACACCCAATCAGAACAGCAAAAATAAAAAGAATCCAAAAATAACAAAATGAGGAGAGTTTAAGGGGCCTCTGGGACAACATCAAGTGTAACAACATTTGCATCATAGAGGTACCAGAATAAGAGAGGGCACAAGCAATTGAAAGCCTATTTGAAAAATTGATGATGGACAACTCCCCTAGCCTGGTGAAGGAAATAGCTATAGAAGCCAGGGAACCAAACAAGATGAACCTGGAAAGGCCCACACCAAGACACATCATAATTAAAATGTCAAAGGTAAAAGACACAGAGAGAATCTTAAATGCAGCAAGAAAAAATCAGCTACCTACCTACAAGCGTGCTTCCATAAGTCAGATGATTTCTCAACAGAAACTTTGTAGGTTGGAAGGGATTGGCACGAACTACTCAAAGTGATGAACAGCAGGGACCTACAACCAAGATTACTCTACCCAGCAAAGTTATCATTTAGAACCAAAGGAAAGATCAAGAGCTTCCCAAACAAGAAAAAGCTAAAGGAGTTCATCATCACCAAATATTGTAGTATTACAAGAAATGTAAAAGAGACTTCTTGAAGAAGGAGGAGGAAGAGAGGAAGGCGAAGAAGAAAAGGAAGATAAGGAGGAGGAGGAGGAGGAAGAGGAGGAAGCAGAAGAAACATATAAATAATAAAATGGCAATAACTACATGCCTATCAACAATTACTTTAAAGTAAATGGATTAGGGCTGGCCAAGTGGCGTGGTGGTAAAGTGCTGGCTTGGGAAGCCAGCAGCCTCGGTTCGGGTCCCACTGTGAGGGGCAGTGACACTGCCCTCAAAAAAAAATTAGCTGGCTTGGGATGGCAGCGGCCCCGGTTCAGGTCCCACATATAAGGCCAGTGACACTGCCCTCAAAAAAAAAAAAATATTTAAAGTAAATGAATTAAAGTCTTCAATTCAAAAACAGAATGGCTGAATGGATAAGAAAATAAGAACCTTACGTATACTGCCTTACATATGACTCTCTTCAGATCGAAAGACAAATACAGACTGAAAATAAAGTCATGGAAAAAGATGTATAATGAAAATGAAAACAAACAAAAATGCTGGAGTAGCAATACTTATACCAGACACAACAGAAGTTAAAACAAATGCTACAAGTGGCAAAAAAGGACTCAGTAATTCCACTTCTGGATATTTATCTGAAGAAACCCAAAACCTTACTTTAGAGGGACATGCTCATCCATATGTCCATTGCAGCATTGTTTACAATGGCCAAGATAGGGAGGCAACCTGGGTGTCTATCAATGGATGAATGGATAAAGAAGAGCTGGTACATATGAACAGTGGAATATTGCTCAGCCATAAAAAAGAACGAAGTCTTGCCATTTTTGACAACATGGATGGACCTAGGGGGTGTTATGCTGAGTATAGTAAGTCAAACAGAGAAAGACAAATGCCATATAACTACATTTATAGGTGGAATCTAAAGAAAAAATAATAAACAAACGAAACAGAAACAATTACATAGATACAGAGAATAATACGAGGGTTGCCAGATGGGAAGAGGTTTGAGTGATGGGGGTGAAAGGGAAGGGATTAAGAAGTATAGACTGATAGTTACCAAGTAGTCATGGGAATGTAAAATATAGTATGAGAGTACAGTCAATAATATTTTAATAACTATGTATGGTGTCAGATGGGTACTATACTTATCAAGGTGATCACTTTGTAAGTTATATAAATGACTAATCACTATGTTTCATACCTAAAATTAATATATTTCAACTGTAATTGAACATTTTTAAAATACTTTTAAAATTTATTATAAATATTTCCTAAAATTAAGAATGAAACAATGAAATGAAATTGAATACTAACCTTTATTACATTTCCTTTCTTACACATGAACTCTTTTCACCTAATTTATCATATTTCCTAGATTGCAAAAGTTCAGTACTTTTACCTTCTTCAACTTATATTGGTGTTTGATTAAGCTGTATTAATAAATATTTAGAAACCCAATCAAACATTCCCTTCTGATTAAGAAATTAGCCATGAGAGAAAGAATTAGAATTCTTATTTAGAAGGACACCTATATATGTTTAGAATGCAAAGATTTCTTTCATGAGTCAGAGTCAAGGACTCTATTGTAAATATTTGTTATCAATTTTAGAGATCTCTCCTAAGTTGACAAAAATCTAACAATAAACTGAAATGATCTTTTTGGAGAAAAGTCCATCAATTATTCTATATATTAACACATATATCTTTAGTTTCACCTTTGGAAACAAGAGCTTAGTCTTTGACAGCTAAAACATCTACTTTTTTTTTTTTTTTTGAGGGCAGTGTCACTGGCCCTCATATGTGGGACCAAACCGGGGCCGCTGGCTTCCCAGGCCAGCGCTTAACCGCTGCGCCACTCGGCCGGCCCTCTACTTTTTCATTTTTAACATGAAGAATATTTTAGATTTCTAAGATGTAAATTTAGAGGCCAAGTGCCTTACTAAGGTCATATAACAGGCAAGGTACAGAAACAGGATTTACCCTGAAGTGCTGTGGATTTTAACATAATAGTTTCCCATGACATCATATCACAAGTTTATAAAATAGGCAAAATATTATTAATATTAACTTATACAATAAAGTCAATTGTCTGAGAGTCAGGCTTAGTATAAAATAAGAGGAATAAGCCAAATATAAGAATGGTAGACAAGCTAAACAAAAATATCTCTTTGGAAGACCATACACCAAAATTATATTCTCCTCATTTTGAGGCAATTGCAGTATATCACTGAAACTTCTAGCTCTAATAGCCTGATTCTAGTAATGAATATACAATCACTATCTTTTTATTCATGAATCTATTTCTCCTTCTGAGAAAAACTACATAAAATAATTCAATTGCTAATGTAATCAATATTAGTAAAATATCCACTCTTACATGAAGCCTGCATTATTCTGATACCAAAGTCATATAAAGATATCACAAGAAAAAAAAAACAAACTGAAGCCTGTATCCCTTATGAGTATAAAAACAAAACTCCTCAATGAAATAAGCAAATTGAAATGAATAGCATATTTAAAGAATTCTTTTTGACTAAGTGGAACTTAACCCATAAATGCAAGGGTGGTTCATCATATGAAAGTCCATCAGTGTAATACATCATATTCATTGATGGAAGGAAAAACACATAATTGTCTCATGTGATGCAGAAAGAGCATTTGACAAAATCCAATACCCTTTCATGATGAAAACTTACAGAAAACTAAGAACAGAGAGAAGATTCCTCAACATGACAAAGAGTATTTATGAAAAACCCACAGCTACTGTCATATTCAGTGGTGAAAGGCTGAAAGGCATTTTCCTAAGATTAGTAACAAGACAAAGATGACTGCCTTCACTGCTGCTGTTCAACATTGTACTATGAGTTCTAGCCACAAATGTGATGATGATGATGATGATGATGGTAAATAAAAGGCATTTGAATAGCAAAGCAAGAGGTTAAACTTTTCATATTCACAGATGACATTATTCTACATATACAAAATCCCAAAGACTCCATAAGTGACTAGAGTAATAAAGGAATTCAGTAAAGTTGCAGGATACAAAGTTGTATTTGTATACAATAGTAATGAACAACCTGAAAAGGAAGTTAGAAAAAGAATTCCATTTACAATACCACTTAAAAAAACTAAATACTTACAAATCTAACCAAGGAATTAAAAGACTTGTATACTTACAATTACAAAACACTGCTGAAAGAAACTAAAAGTGACCTAAATAAATGAAAAGATATCTGATATTCATATACAAGAAGATATAACATTGTTAAGATGTCAACACTATCCAAAGAAATCTACAAATTCAAAACAATCCCTATAAAAATTCCAGCATCTTTCCTGTAAAAATTTACAAGCAGATCATCAAATTCACATAGAATTGAAAGGGGTTCCAAATAGCAAAAACAATCTTAAATATGAAAAATAAAGTTGGAGGACTCACATTCCGCAACTTTGAAACTTAACTGCAGATCCACAATAATGAAGACAGTATGGTACTGGCATAAAGACAGACATACAAGAATAGAATTGAGCGGACAGCCCAGTAATAAACCCTCACATATATGGTCAATTGATTTTGACAAGGGTGACAACACCATTCAATGGGGAAAAGACAATCTTTTCAACAAATGGTGCTGGCAAAACTAGATATCCACATACAAAAGAAGGAAATTAGACCCTTCACTTACACCATATACAAAAATTAATTTAAAGTGCATCAAATTCCTGAATTTAAGAGATAAAACTACAAAATTCTAATATGAAAATATTGGAGAAAGTCTTCATGATGTGGATTTGACAATTACTTTAAAAACATGCCTAAAACACAGGCAACAACAACAAAATAGATAAATTGGACTTCATCAAAATTAAAAAATGTTTTTATGCCACAAAGGATACTATCAAAAAATGAAAAATAACTTACTGAATGGGAGAAAATATTTGCAAATTATATATCTAATAAGAGATTGATATCCAGAATATATAAACAACAATAAATTGTTTACATATTGTTAAAATTGAACAACAATAAGAAAACAAACAACTCAACTCAAAAATGGGTGAAGGACTTAAGCAGACTTACCTTCAAACAATATATTACACAAATGAAATGCCTCATGAAAAGATGCTCAACGTCATTAGTTATTAGAGAAATACAAATCAAAACCACAGATATTGCTTCACATCTACTAGGATAGCTATTATTAAACAAATGGAAAATAACAAGTGTTGATGAACATGTGGAGAAATTAAAACCCTCATGAATTACTGGTGGGACTGTGAAATAATGCAGGCACTGTCAAAAATAGTTGGGTGGCTTTTCAAATGGTTAAATATAGAACTATCACATGACTTAGCAATTCTACTCCTAGATATAGATCCAAAAAAATTGAAATCAGGGTCTTGAATGGATATTTGTATTCCAATATTCATAGCAGCATTATTCATGATAGCAGAAAGGTGCAAACAACTCAAGTGTCCATCAATGATAATAGATAAACAAAATGTGGTACACAATATACACATACAGTATATATATTTTTTCCAATGAAATATTATCGAGCCATAAAAAGAAATAAAATTTTGATATACAACGCTATAACATGGATGGACTTTGAAAACATTATGCCTAGGAAAATGAACCAGAAACAGAAGAAAAAATATTGTATGTAAAATGACAAAGTATACAGAATGAGGTACCTAGAATAGGCAAATTTATATGCAGAGAAAGTAGAATAGAGCTTGCCAGGAGGAGGAAGGGGAGGACTATTGTTTAATGGGTACAGGAATTTTGTTGGGACTGATGAAAAAGTTTTTATAGATAGTGGTGATGGTTATACAAGACTATGAATGTATTTAACTCCATTGAAATGCACACTTAAGCATGCTTAATATAACAGAAATAAAAGAAGGGCCGGCTGAGTGACGCGGTGGTTAAACGCTGGCTTGGGAAGCCAGCGGCCCTGGTTCGGGTCCTACATATGAGGGCCAGTGACACTGCCCTCAAAAAAAAAGAAAAAGAAACACACAGAAATAAAAGAAAAGAACAAAAGAAAATAAAAAAAATAAAAAAAATAAAGAATGTTTAATATGATAAATATATTATGCATGTTTTGCCACAATAAAAAAGTATTAATGCAAAACCAAAGTCAAAAACATTACAAAAAGGGATAACTATGGTCAAATATCTCCTATGAAGAAAAACATAGATATTCTCAGCAATATATTAGGAAATTCAATCTAACAAAGTATAAAATTAATTATGACCACAACCAAGTGAAATTTATTCCAGGTTTTTCAGTCTGGTTCAACATTTTAAAATTAATTAATGTAACCTACCATGTCAATGGGCTAATGGGGGAAAATTACATGATCATATCAATTGATGGAGAAAAAGCATTTGACAAATTTCAACACCAATTATGACAAAAGTTCTCAGCAAAGTAGGAACAGAGGGGAATTTCCTCAACTTGATAGAGAATATCTATTAAAAAAATAGTAATAAAGCTTGTTCATATTTAATTGTGAAAAACTAGATGCTTTCCCTCCAAGATTGGAAAAAAAGCAAAGTTGTCCTCTCTTACCACTCCTATTTGATGTTATACTAGAAAGTCTACAAAGTAAAACAAGATAAGAAAAAGAAATAAAAGGTATCAAGATTGGGAAGAAAGAAATAAAATTATCTGTGTTTGCAGAAGACATGACTGTCAAAGTAGAAAATTCTAAAGAATTAACAACAACAACAACAGTTCCTGAAATTAATAAGCAATTGTAATAAGTGCACAGATACAAGGTAAATACATAAAAGTCAATTGCTTTCCTTTATATATAGGAATTTGAAATCTGTAATAATAGCATTTACATTATCATCAAAAATATTAACTATCTATGTATAAGTCTAACAAGATATGTACAGAACCTATATGCAGAAAACCAAAAGCTCTGAAGAAAGAAATCAATGAAAGTCTAAATAAATGAAGAATATTGTGTGTTCATGTATTAGAAGACTCACTATTGTTAAGATGTCATTCTTTTCAACTTAATAGATTTAATGCAATCCAGTCAAAACCCCAGGAAGTGATTTTGTGAAGATTACTAACATGATTATAAAGTTTATATGGAAAAGCACAAAGTGCAAAATAGCCAACACAATACTGAAGAACAAAGTTGAAGGATTGAAATTACTGGATGGAAAACTATCTTCAAAGCTACAATGTTCAAGACACTGTGTTACTGGCAAAACAAGAATAATAAAATAGACACATTGAACAATGGAACAGAATAGATAGCCCAGAAAAAGACCCACACAAATATAGTCACCTAATCTTTGACAAAGGAGCAAAGGGAATACAATGGAGAAAGAATTGCCTTTTCAATAAATGGTGCAAGGACAATTGGACAGCTATATGCAAAAGTAATCTAGACACAGGCCTTGCACCTTTCACATAAATTAACTCAAAGTAGGTCATAGTCCTAAATGTAAAATTAAAACTAACTATAAAACATCTAGAGAAAACATAGGCACAATCTAGGTAACCTTGGGTTTGGTGATGAGATTATAAATAGAACTAAAAGAAGGATCCATGAAACAAAAATTGATGTCAGACTTGATTAAAATTGGAAGTTCTTCTCTACAAAATATGTTAAGAGCATGAAACCAGAAGCCACAGACTAGGAGAAAATATTTGCAAAACATATTATCTGATAAACCGCTTCTATTCAAAACATACAAAGAACTCTTAAAACTTAACAATAAGAAAACACACAATCCAATTAAAAATGGGCAAAAGATTGGAATAGACATGTCAGCAAAGATATACAGATGGAAAATAAACACATGAAAAGATGATCACACTTTGTTGTACACCTGAAGCTAATTAAAAATATATATAAATAAATAAATTAAAAAAAAAAAGAAAAGATGATCAACATCATTTGTCATTGGGAAAATGTAAATTAAAGCAACAATGAGATATCACTACACACCTATTAAGAATGGCTAAAAACAAACAAACAAACAAAATGGGCATTACCAAATCCTAGCAAGGATGTGGAGTAACAGAAACCTTCATTCATTGCTGGTGGGAATACAAATTGGTACAGCTACTTTGGAAGACAGCTTGGCATCTTACAAAGTTAACCAGTCTTATCTGCTTCTGGCTGGAACTAGAACTTGAAACAAGTTCATTAATTTCACTGGTCTCTCTCAGCAAGCTGATAGAAAATTCCTAGGCCCTTCTAAATTTCAAATAAAAACTAAATAAAAATAAAAAGAGAGAGAAGAGATAGTGCGGATGTGTCTTTGGAAAAATGTTCTTATATTCATGAAGTCCTTCTCTCTGACATCAGTACTATGGACAGTAAAATATCTCAGGACCCCAAATGGTATCACAACTTTCTATGGGGGAGAGGTACACTTTGAAAAGGCAATTATGAAATATCCAGAGAAAACTAAGCTGATATAAAAATGGAAAGTGAATGTTTAAGAAATCTAACTAGACAATCATGAATATGATATTTTTTTTCACCAAAATGATAGCTCTCTGAAAACTTAAGGACTTGGCATGCTATTGAAAATTGAGTTTAAATAGAAAGTTTCACCAGTTTGTTTCTTCTGTACTGACATCTCATTCGATTACACTTTTAATTTAACTGTTATTGAGACAGTCTTATGCTAGCTAGCAAGTTAATTTAGTGGGGGTATTAAGAGGAATTCATTTTGGCCATTAACCACTCCCTAAGGTTTCCATCTGAATGTTGCATCTCATTGAAATGAAAACTAGGTTGTGTAAAAATTCCCACAGGAGTAAATTGCAGGATTCCCTGTTTCTCCTTTTCGTTGAAAACTCGGTTAAGGTAACGTTGGCAATAATAGGGAAACACAATAAAGCCATTTTTACCTAATTACTATCATTACAAGCTTTAAATGAGAAACATGAGTAATTAAGACCTGATGTTGAAAGCAAGTTTGTATACGTTGTTGTCTGAGGACCACCTGCCAATTCCAGGGGAGAGGGTGTCCTCTGAGGCTCGGAAGTGAGTTTTCTGCAACCATCTTAGTGTAAAGGGGTGATAGGCCTTCACATTATCTGTTATGCTAATGTAAACTGTGGTTGAATAAGATTATAAATTTTATGCACACTATAAGTTAAGAATTTCTGACTTTTTTCATGTAGTCTGTTAGTGATGTTGAACCTTCTCATGTACCTGTTGGCCATTTATGTCTTCTTTGGAAAAATGTCTATCAAGCTCTTTCCCAATTTTTTAATTGGGTTACTTGGGGGTTTTTGCCATTGAATTGTATGAGTTCCTGTAAGCCAGTTAGATCAATATGGCCTCAATTCACTCTCAAAATGTATTAATTTGAATTACAAATTTGCTGTAGCTACGAAAGTTGAATGTTAGGCACCAAATTCCTGGGCCAGCAAGGTGTGTTTGGCAACAGAGGCAGAATGGTGGGTCACTTGCACCGGGAGGGAGCATTTCAGTTAACAACAGTGCAGACTGAGGACCAGGAGACTTCAGTGTCTTAAGGCCCCAAACTTCTAAACTGGGGAGCTTAAGAACTGTGGACTTGTCTGTCAGCCTAGTAGAATGGGATCTGGGGAGTCATTTTAATTTAAAAAATAGTATTACTATACTGAGAAATTTCTACACTCTCCACTTGTGAGCAGGGCTGGCTTCATGGTCAGAAGGATCTTGTTTCTGCTGGCTTAATGCTTTGTTGTTGCCATGTTGAGATTCTTCGTTTTTGAACAAGGGTCGGACACCACAGTTTCATTTTGTACTGGGCCCTGCAAATTAGACAAGCAGTTCTGTTTCTGAATATGCAAAGTTCAACTCACACTTCTACATAGTGTTTTGGATACTTTTTTCCATCTCACGTCACCTGACTTCAAAATGTACAGTAAGTAGTCAGTAAGTCCTAGAGCTGGCTTAAAACTGCACACCAAATACAAATACAAATAAAATCTCAGATAATATTTCTGTTGTTTCACAATTTAATAATCTTGTTATCAAATTAAATTTTAGAGCACAAAACCCTTCTAGGCAACGTGGGTTAAAAAAATCCTTGTAGAAATGTATATTTTTAAAGCCAAGTAATAATTGAATCCCTGCAGACAACAATATCACTTAGCAGCCTGCACAATGGGAAAGACTAAAAGCTTTTAATTAGACTTTTACTCAATAGGGGAGAAAAAAATAATTTAAAAGACTCAGGGCTAAAGCTGAATTGTTAGTTTTAACTTTGAACACAATAAAGAAACAATTTGACTAAATTAGTTTAGCTGTATATTCATTAGCCTTTAATAGAAATGTGAATGCAAACTGACTCCAGGTTGTTGTACTTAGAGCCAGCTTTTTAATTAGTGATTGGCAAAATGTTTATCTACTTTGTTGTTGGAATGTTGAACCGTTTACACAACAGGACTGTTGTAAACCTTTATGTAATCTTAATTGGATCTTTCAGGAGAACAAGATTTCATGTACATAAAATCACAAACTATTGTAATAAAATTAGCTAATTTATATCAAATTTGGCAGTTAAAGAGAAAAAGTTGTGCTATGTTGCTCAATGAGGTGGAGAAATGGTTAACATATATTTAAACTAAGTTAAACGTGATGCTCGGTTGAACTTGGCCAAACCTTGGTTATCCTTGGTTTTGAAGTTAGACCTGATTTCCAGGTGGTAAGTGGGTTACTAATCCTGTAATATTGGGGACATTAATTAACCTTTCTGAGCCTCATTCTCCTTAAGTTTATGATGGGTATCATGAACTAGGTCTTAAATAGTCATTGTGAGCATGGAAGATAATGTATAAAAGCTTCTATCTGAGGCCCTCCATATATAGTAGCTATCACCAACATCATCATCATCAGGGTTCTTTATTTTTGTCACATGTAAGTTAAATATTTTTAATACATAAAATTAATCATATGCTGCAAAATTCAAAATGCTACAAAATTCAAAATGTACAAAAGGGCATACGGATAAAAGTAGTCTCCCATTTTCCATGAATAATGTGAGATTGTGTGCATTTTTCAGTAGGTTGCACATAGCAATTTTACATGATCATATAATAGTAATTTATCCTAGAGATCATTCTATATCAATACACATAAAGCTTCCTCATCCTTATTAATAGCTGCATGAATATATAATAATTGAAATAAAGAGTGTCTTATTATTGGAAAATTAGCTTATTTCTACCCTTTTGCAGTCATAAATATCACTGAAGTAAATACCTTTATGCATTGTTATATTGCACCTGTGTGAGTATAGCTTTAGGATGAATTTCTAGAAGCAATATTAGTGGTGAAAACATCATTTTTTTTTTTGATAGATGTTACAAATTGTCCTCCACAGAATTGTACCAATTTATATTCCAATAGCTATGAGTGCTTGTTTTCCTGTGTCCTCACAAACTGTTCATCAAGTTAAAAAAAACACTGGCAGTCTTACAAGAAAATTATCTCCTTATAGTTTTCAATTTGCTTTTCATTTATTGTGTGTGAAGTTTAGACCCTCTTTATATGTTTAAGAGTAATTTGTATTTTCCATTCTATATAGTATTTTTTTATAGTCTTATCTAACATTTACTGGATTATTGGTCTTTTTCTAAATTTATTTTTATGAAAACTATTATATATTCAGAAAATCCATTCTTTGTCAATTGTATTTCTTTTTCCCATTTTATCTTCTTACATTTCTTTTTATTTTTATGTAAAGTTATACATCCTTTCTTTTATAGCTTCTGTTTTATAGTATTATCTCTAGAAAAACTCTAAGAATTTTTTTTAAATCTTTCATGATATCTTCTAGTACATTTATGCTTTCAGTTTTCATATTTGTCTCTGAATTTGTTTTAGTTACCCACTTACTTGCTGAATGATCATCTGTTCATTAATAGACTACAAGATGATTTTTATCATATGCTAATATCCTTTATTAATAAATTCTACCTTTTTCTGGGCTCTCTATTTAGTCCCATTGATTTATTTGCCTATTTAAGCAGTGTTGCCAACTGTTTTAAATTCTGTAGTACTTATATTGTTCCAATATTGGTACATAACCAATTCATTTTTACTCTTCTTTTTTTTCTGTAAAGTTTAGAATCAGATTATTCAGTTCTAAAAAGATAAAACAATATTTTTATTAAGATTGAATTAAATTTTAAAATTAAGTTAGAGAAAATAATGCTTTTTTTAAAAATTTTATTTTATTTTTAATTAGTTTTAGGTGTACAACACAGTGCAATAGTTATACATTTTACCCCTCAAAGTGACAACCCCTCACGCCCAATACACCACCCCACTCCCTTCCATATCATATATATCTATTACTCTTCCTCTGACTCTCTTCCACAGTATAATCCACATCCCATGACTATCTATATATATCAATTACAGTAGGTATACCACCTCTACTTTAGTAATACAGTGCAGTGATCAAACCTCTACTCCATCCATGAAATGGTCTCCCTAACAAGACCTATGATCATCTGACATTCCACAGACTATTTACAACATTATTAATTATATTCCCCAAACTGTTTTTCCTATCCCAGTGGCAATATTGTAGTTGCCTATTTTTGCTGTCTAATCCCTTCCCCTTCTCCCTCATCCCCATTCCTCTCCCAATTAGCAACCCTGATTTTTCCTCTTTATCTATGAGACAGTTTCTGTTTACTTTGGTCATTCATACAGTTTTTCAGATTCCACATATGAGTGAGATCATATGGTATTTGTCCTTCTCTGACTGACTTATTTCACTCAACATTATAGTCTCTAGGTCCATCCATATCATTGCAAATGGCACGATTTCATTCTTCCTTATAGCGGAGTAATACTCCATTGTATAAATATACCACAGTTTCTTAATCCAGTCATCTACTGATGGGCATTTTGGTTGTTTCCAAGTCTTAGCTATTGTAAATTGTGCTGCTATGAACATCGGGGTGCATAACTTTTTTTGAATAAGTGTCTTGGTTTTTTTCAGGATAAATACCTAGGAGTGGAATTGCTGGGTCAAACGGTAGCTCTATTTCCAGTTCTTTGAGATACCTCCATACTGACTTCCATAGTGGCTGCACCAATCTGCATTCCCACCAACAGTGCAGCAGGGTCCCCTTTTCCCCACAGCCCCGCCAGCACTTGTTGTTTGTTGATTTGTTGATGATAGCCATTCTGACTGGAGTGAGGTGGTATCTCATGGTGGTTTTTATTTGCATTTCCCTAATGACCAGTGAGGTTGAACTTTTTTTCATATGCCTGTTGGCCATCTGTATGTCCTCTTTAGAGAAATGTCTCTTCATAACTTCTGCCCATTTTTTAATTGGGTTGTTTGTTTTATTAGTGTTGAGTTTCATGAGTGTTTTATAAATTTTGGATATTAACCCCTTATCAGATATATCGTTGGCAAATATATTCTCCCATTCAGTAGGCTTCCTTTTTGTTTTATTAATAGTTTCCTTTGTTGTGAAAAAACTTTTAAGTCTGATATAATCCCATATGTTCATTTTTTCTTTTACTTCCCTTGCCCGTAGGGATGTATCAGTAAAAATATTGCTCCGGGTAATGTCTGCAAATGTACTCTCTATATTTTCTTTTAGGATTTTTATGGTTTCAGGTCTTACATTTAAGTCTTTAATCCATTTTGAATTTGTTCTTGTATAAGACGTAAGGAGATGATCCAGTTTCATTTTTTTGCATGTGTCAGTCCAATTTTCCCAGCACCATTTATTGAATAGACTATCTTTACTTCAGTGTAAATTCTTGCTTCCCTTGTCATAGATTAACTGTCCGTAAATGCTTGGATTTATTTCTGGGCTCTCTGTTCTGTTCCACTGATCGATGTGCCTGTTTTTATGCCAATACCAAACTGTCTTGATTACTGTGGCCTTGTAGTAGGTTTTGATGTCTGGTAGCGTGATCCCCCCGACTTTGTTTTTATTTCTCAGAATTGCCGAGGCTATTCTGGGTCTTTTATGATTCCATATAAATTTTAGGATTATATTTTCTATTTCTGTGAAAAATGCCCTTGGTAGTTCGATAGGAATTGCATTGAATCTATATATTGCTTTAGGCAGTATGGACATTTTAACTATATTAATTCTTCCTATCCATGAGCATGGTAGGTGTTTCCATTTATTTGTATCTTCTATGATTTCTTTCTTCAGTGTCTTACAATTTTCTGAGTACAGATCTTTCACTTCTTTGGTTAAATTTATTCCTAGGTATTTTATAGTTCTTGACGCAATTGTAAATGGGACAGTTTTCTTAATTTCGCTTTCCATTAGTTTATTATTGGTAAATGCAAATTCCACTGATTTCTGAACATTGATTTTATATCCTGCTACTTTACTGAATTCGTCTATCAGTTCCAATAGTTTTTTGATGGAGTCTTTGGGGTTCTCTATATACAGTATCATGTCATCTGCATATAATGACAATTTTACTTCTTCCTTGCCAATTTGGATGCCTCTTATTTCTTTTTGTTGTCTGATTGCTGTGGCTAGAACTCCCAGCACTATGTTGAATAAAAGAGGAGAAAGTAGACAGCCTTGTCTTGTTCCTGATCTTGAGGGGAATGGTTTTAGCTTTTCCCCATTGAGTATGATGTTAGCTGTAGGTTAATCGTATATGGCTTTTATTATGTTGAGATATGATCCCTGTATTCCCACTTTGCTAAGCGTTTTTAACATAAATGGCTGTTGGATTTTGTCAAATGCTTTTTCTGCATCTATTGAAATGACCATGTGATCTTTATCCTTCATTTTGTTGATGTGGTGTATCACATTAATTGATTTACGGATGTTGAACCAGCCTTGCGCACTAGGGATGAATCCCACTTGATCATGATGTATGATCTTCTTAATATATTGCTGAATTCCGTTTGCTAATATTTTATTGAGAATTTTTGCATCTATATTCATCAGGGAGATTGGCCTGTAGTTTTCCTTTTTTGTGATGTCTTTATCTGGTTTTGGAATCAGGGTGATAGTAGCTTCATAAAAAGAGTTTGGGAGCCTTCCCTCCTTCTGGATTTTTTGGAATAGTTTGAGAAGAATAGGTGATAGTTCTTTTTTGAATGTTTGGTAAAATTCACTTGTGAAGCCGTCTGGTCCAGGGCTTTTGTTTTTTGGGAGCTTGTCAATTACTGATTCAATTTCCTTGGTAGTAATCAGGGTATTTAGATTTTCTGTTTCTTCTTGCATTAGCTTTGGAAGGTTGTATGCTTCTAGAAAATTATCCATTTCTTCCAGATTGTCAAATTTGTTGGCATAAAGTTGTTCATAGTAATTTCTTAGAATTTTTTGTATTTCTGTGATGTCTGTAGTCATTTCCCCTCTTTCATTCCTGATTTTGCTAATTTGAGTCCTCTCTCTTTTTTTTTTGATGAGCCTGGCTAGAGGTTTGTCAATTTTGTTTATCTTCTCAAGAAACCAGCTCTTGGTTTCATTGATCTTTTCAATTGTTTTTCTGTTCTCTACATTGTTTATTTCCGCTCTGGTCTTTATTATCTCCTTTCTTGTACTCCCCTTGGGCCTCTTTTGCTGTTCTTTTTCCAGTTCCCTTAGGTGTAAGGATAACCTGCTGATTTGAGATTTTTCTTCCTTTTTTAGGTAGGCTTGCACTGCTATAAACTTCCCTCTTAGGACTACTGTCGCAGCATCCCAGAGATTTTGGGTTGCGGTGTTTTCATTATCGTTTCTCTCGAGGTACCTTTTGATTTCCTCCTTGATCTCATTTGTGACCCACTCACTATTTAATAGCATATTGTTTAGCCTCCATTTATTTGTCAGCTTCCCAGATTTCTTCTTATAATTGATTTCTAGTTTCATAGCATTGTGGTCAAAGAATACAGTTGAAATGATTTCAATCTTCTTAAATTTATTGAGACTTGTTTTGTGGCCTAACATGTGGTCTATCTTAGAAAATGTTCCATGTGCACTTGAAAAGAACGTATATTCTGTAGCTTTGGGATGAAATGCTCTGAAAATGTTTGTTAAATCCAGCTGGTCTAATGTGTCATTTAAGGTCACTGTTTCCACATTGATTTTCTGTCTGGAGGATCTGTCCATTAGTGACGGCGGGATGTTGAAGTCCCCTACTATGATAGTGTTACTGTTCATCTCTGTTTTTATGTCTGACAATATCTGTTTTATATATTTAGGGGCTCCTATGTTAGGTGCATAGATGTTTACTAGAGTTATGTCCTCTTGTTGGATCGATCCCTTCATTACTATGAAGTATCCTTCTTTGTCCTTTGTTATATTCTTCAATTTAAAGTCCATTTTATCTGATATAAGTATCGCTACTCCAGCTTTCTTCTCAGTACCATTTGCATGAAATATTTTACTCCATCCCTTTACTTTCAGCCTGTATGAGTCTTTGGATCTGAGGTGAGTCTCTTGTATACAGCATATGCTGGGGTCTTGCTTTCTTATCCATTCAGCCACCCTATGTCTTTTTATTGGAGCATTTAATCCATTTACATTTAGTGTGATTATTGATAGGTGTGTATTTATTGCCATTTTGTTGTTTGTGTTCATAGTCTTTCTTAGGTTGTTTTTCTCTTCTACTTAAAGAAGCCCTTTTAGCATTTCCTGCAAAGCTGGCTTGGTGGTAATGAATTCCCTTAACTTATTCTTTTCTGCAAAGCTCCTTATCTCGCCTTCGATTTTAAATGATAACCTTGCTGGATACAGCAATCTGGGTTGTAGGCCTTTATTTTTCATCACTTTGAAAACCTCCTGCCACTCCCTTCTGGCCTGCAAAGTTTCTGTAGAAAAGTCAGCTGATAATCTTATGGGGGTACCCTTGTAAGTAACTTGCTGCCTTTTCCTTGCTGCTTTAAGGATTCTGTCTTTGTCCTTAACCCTTGCCATTTTCACTAGAATGTGTCTTGGAGTGGGCCTGTTTGGAATCATCCTGGTTGGAACTCTCTGCACTTCCTGGGCTTGTATTTCAATGTCCTTTGCCAGGTTAGGGAAGTTTTCAGACATTATTACTTCAAATATATTCTCAATCCCTTGCTCCCTCTCTTCTCCTTCTGGTACTCCAATGACCCATTGGTTATTGTGTTTGATGTTGTCCCCCAGCTCTCTTAAACTATTTTCCATGTTTTTCATTCTTTTTTCTTTTTGTTGTTCCGCATGGGTGATCTCTGCTATTTTGTCTTCTAAGTCACTGATTCGATTTTCTGCTTCATGCAATCTGCTAGTGATTCCATCAAGTTTGTTATTTAATTCAGTAATTGTGTTCTTAAGTTCTAGCTGGTTGCTTTTCATGATTTCTCTATCCTTCTTTATATTTTCATTAATATCCTTGAACATTCTAATAATCAGTGTTCTGAACTCTGTCTCCGATAGGTTGGTTACCTCTATTTCCTCTATTTCCACTGATTCAGGAAGTTTCTTCTGTTCTTTTATTTGTGTTACGTTTCTTTGTCTCCCCATTCTGGCTTACTCTTTGTGCTTGCTTCAATATAACAGATAGATCCCCCAGATTTCTCAGTCTTTTCTGGGTAAACTTATATGGTGTGTGTCCTTTATATTTGAATTACTCAGTCTCCCTATTCTCCTGTGCTTGTATCTGAGGTGTTCCTTGTGTCGTGTGTCCTCACTTGTTGAAGTTTTAGTTTTGATTACTTTTGGTTTGTCAGTAGGTGGAATTGACTCCCAGATTGATTAGCTATGAGAATCAGCAGCGTCTGCAGTTTATGAGCTGCTGTGAGAGGATTGACCTCTCTGATGAAACTTGGACCCTATGGGTCCTAGTACCTGTAGCAACTTCCTTTTGGGTGTGACTCTTGTATGTCAAACCCAGAAATGCTCTGGTTTTATCTAAAGTTGGCCTCCGGGTATGATGATTCTTGTGACTGTTTGTTTGGACCCACTGCTGCAGAGTGATTTTAGAGCATAACAGATCAACAAGAGCAACCTCCGCAGCCACCAAAGGAAACCAAATGCTCGCACAAGTAAAAAAAACCAACCATCAAACTACAGTCAACTTGTACAGAAATATCAATCATACTAATGAAGAAAACAAACAGAAACAAAACAAAAACCACACACTCAATAATAACAGAAGAGGAAAACAAAATAAAATACAATATCCTAAAATAAAAAATAGAATAAACATGAGAAACCAATTAGCTATACCTAAAAAATAATAAAATAAAAAATAAAAATAAACTAAAATAATAATAAAAAGAGTAAGAAAAATTAAAAAAATAAAATTTGCAGAAAAAAGGAAAAGAGGAAAAGTATAGCAGTGAGAAGAATGAATAAAATAAGAGAGAAAGTGAGGGTGGGGAAAAAAGAAAAAGAAAAGAAAGTAAAAGAAAAAGAAAAAAGGAAAAAAAATATATATATATATTTGTCTACACACCCATATATATGGATATATAGTCACCTATATACACCTATGTATATGCCTATATTAAAAACTACAATATGATTAGAATGAAATAGAAATAAAAACCAAAAACAACCAAGATAAGCAGCCTATAAAGGGAAAACAAAACAGAATAAAACCAAACAAACCAAAAATACCCGTGCCGGTCTTCGCTAAAGTCCACCAAGCTCTCTTCAGTTTGTCTGCTGTACAAAAATTCCTGTGCGTTTTGTGGGAACAGTAGGCCACCTGATGCCTAGCGTGATCCTGGCACTGCAGGTTTGCTGTACTTGAGTGTGGTTGTGACATGTGATTGGTGGTTTTTACAAAGTCACTGTCTTTTTGCTTTTGCCTGTCCCAAGGCAGGCTGCACCCCCAAAGGCTCAATGAGTGTCTCTGGGCACCCTTTGGGTTGACAGCATGGAGAATTAAAGAATTCCTCACTACCAAAAGCCTGCTGCTAAAAATCTGTTAATTAGTGCCTCAGCAGGTGAACCTGCCCTGCCTCCCAAGCCTTGCCTAAAGGTGGGGGCGGGGTAGGTAGTCTCACTCTGCAGCCTTTACTGGGTGGAAATTCTCAACCCCCTGCAGGTAAGGATATTTTCCTAGTCTGCCCCTATTGCTCCCTTCAGGAGTCAGTTTAAGACTGTCTTGGCTGGAGCCAAAGTTTGTGGGAGTGGGTGAGTTATTGGGTTTTTTTTGCTTTCCGTTCAAGAGTAGAAAAAGGAAAAAAAATAAAATAAAAAACATAAAAATAAACAAAGCCACAGTTCCAACACTGTTTCAAGCTAAGGCCTTTGCCTCTTATGCTCCAGCAGAGTTCCTGCTGCTCTCCCAAAGGGTCTGCCGGGATTTAGGGAATTTCGCGCACCCTACCGTGTGGCTAAGATCCCCGCTCCGCATCTCTCAGGGACCTGCGTCTCCACCCGGCGCGCTGCTTGTCCGAGCGCGCTGCTTGTCCGAGCGAGTCTTCTTTTTCCCCTGCTCCCGGGTTTCAGGCTTCTGCCTCGGAGCCGGCGCGCCCGCGCGGATCTCCTGCTGCTCTCCCAAACGGTCTGCCGGGATTTAGGGGACTGCGCGCACCGTGCCGCGTGGCTCCGATCCCCACTCCGTCTCTCCGGGACCTGTGACTCCGGCCGGCGCGCTGTCTCCGCAGGCGAGTCCTCTGTTTCCCCTGCTCCCAGGTTTCAGGCTTCTGCCTCGGAGCCAGCGCGCGCCCGCGCCGTTCTCCTGCTGCGCTCCTGGAGGGACTGCCCTCAGGGTTCAGGGGACTGCGCGCACCTTTCCACGCGGCTCCGATCCCCACTTCATCTCTCGGGGACCTGCATCTCCGCCCAGCGTGCGCTGCTTCTCCGCAGGCGAGTCCTCTGTTTTCCCCTGCTCCCGGGTTTCAGGCTTCTGCGCTCCGCGGGACCCCGTGGGCACAGAGACTGATCCCTGAACCGGGAGGGTGCAGGGATTGATCTTGCCCTGCCGCTGTGGGGCTCTGCACCCTGCTTCCTGGGGACCCGGCGAGCCGCGGGTGCAGCTCGTACCTCTGCACAGTCGTCTCCTCTCTCTCCTCCTGCACTTGCCTGGCCTGAGGCTTCTGCCTCAGACTGTAAACCAACGGGCTCTTGCTGAACTCTAGGCGGGCCGCGGGCCGCAGGGAGCGAGCCGGGGCAACACTCACCGTGACTCAGCAGCCGTGGGTGCGGGCTGCACCTCACGCGTCTCGCCGCCTTCTTCCCCTACTCGCCCGGCCTGCCCGCCTTCCAGCAATCCTTGTGTGGAACTCTTAGTTGCTCTGTGTGATGAGTAGATGTCTCTTTGAAGCATATTAGAAGTTCAAATTGTGGTTATTTCCAGGGGAGGTTTCATGGAGCCCTCCTCACAGCCGCCATCTTGCCCCTCTCCTCGAAAATAATGCTTTTTTGATATTCATCTTTCCATTCAAGAATAGAAAATGCCTTTTCTTTTATCAGTTATACTACTTTGGGTATCTTATTAGCACATTAGAGCTTTCTTCGTATATACTTTCATATTTCTAATAAATGTGTTACTAAATATTGTACATTTTTCTGCTATTGTATCCTTTTTCTCAATTTTATGTTCAAATTGGTTTTTGTATAATTATATAAGAAGACTATTGACTTTGGTCATTATTTTTATATAAAAACAACCCTCAGCAGTATCACTGATTTTCTTAGTGGTTGGAAATTATTTTAACTTCTTTCTTTGGGTTTTTTAATGTATGATATTACATAATTTGTTGTGAAAAATAATCATTTTACCTTTTGCTTTTCAGTTTTATATATCTCATTTCTTTTTCTCTTCTAATTGTTGAGACTGATAATTCCAGAATATGTTAAATAATAGTGGCAATATTATAGTGGACACCACTATACTAATGGATACATTAATTATTTCACTCAATTGGGGGTTGAGATAGATATATTTAATCAAGTTAAGAAAGCAGCTATCCAATCCTACTTTATTAAAAACAATTGTAATCAATATTAAATTTGATCAAATGTATTTGTATTATCTTCACAAACAACGATATGATTTCTCTTACTGGAATTATTCATTTAGTGAATTTTATTGAATCATTTTTAGGACACAGCATAGGAATTCTGGTTAAGACTTAGCAGCTACCAATGTGAGTGGTAAAACAGAACACTCAGAACTTGCTAGAAAGTTAGTAGCCTATGAATAACTACAGTAGAAGTACACTGGCCTCCTCTTCATCATTGCCAATCTGTTTTTAATTACAGTAAGCACTCTCATGAGAGGAAAAGACAAGAAAATCAGAGTAATGATTGTACTTGAGAGTAGACATTCTAATTGTTAAATTAATGCAATATTTTATTTTGGAGTGACCAGAAAAAAATATCCCTGGACAGAGATAAAAACAAAACACACACAAAAAAAACAGTCCTACTAAGCAAATTTCAGAGGACGGTAGGAGACAAGAGTAAATTTTCTTTGTGATTGAACCTACACACAACTCTTCCTTCTAGCATGAGGAAAAGTTCATAGCATTGAAAATTATCTTTATTTAATAATCGAATAGAATTCAGATGTGATACATTTTGTCCTGGTATATTTCGTCATGATGTTCTTCAGTAACTTTTTCTGTTTCTACTGTGGTAATTGACTTGGTTAGACTATCTTCATAAATTCATTTCAACAATTTATACTTATTACATCATATTTTCCTCCATTTACATTTTCATATTCTTTTATTCACTATAGTTTCTTGTGGCTCTCTCATTTCCCCTAAAGGCCTGATTATTTCTCTATTCTAATTTATTGATTGGGTAAGCTAATATGTTATCTCTTTTATTGTCTTATTAATGTTACTGCTACTGCTGTGTTTACTGAAACAGCTCTTGGGATTGTTGTTTAGTTATGGCAATTTTTTTTTGCTTTCTGATTTTTAGTTTTCTGTCTTTTTTATGTGCCAGTTACTTTCTTCTGTTATCATTTAACCATTTTTTTCTTGTTTGTATAACTTCTTGAGTTGGAACTTAATTTATTTTTATCTTTACTATTTTATTTATATGGTTCATTTTTTCCTCAGTATTTATTTATTTTTATTATTTTTTTAAAATTAGTTTCAGGTGTACAATACAATGCAATAGTTATACTCTTTACCCCCCAAAGTCACAACTCCCCCTCCCCCAATTCGCCACCCCACTCCTCCCCCCCATATCACATATATCCACTAGAATTCCTTTGACTCCCTTCCACAGTATACTACACATCCCATGACTATCTATATATTCAGTTACAGTTGGCATACAATATTATACAACATCAGCTTCAGGTGTAGAGTGCAGTGATCAAGCCTCTACTCCATCCATGAAGTGGTCTCCCTAACAAGACATGTGACCATCTGACACCCCACAAAATTTTTACAACATTATTATATTCCCCGAACTGCGTTTCATATCCCTGTGGCAATATGGTAGTTGTCTATTTATGCTGTCTAATCCCTTCCCCTTCTCCCTTATCCCCACCACCCTCCCAACTAGCAACCCTCAGTTTTTCCTCTATATCTACGAATCTGTTTACTTTGATCATTCATTCAATTTTTCAGATTCCACATATAAGTGAGATCATATGGTACTTGTCTTTTTCCGACTGACTTATTTCACTTAACTTAATAGTCTCTTCACAACATTATCAATTACATTCCCAGAACTGCCCCCATATCCTTGCGGCAACATTGTAGTCACCCACCTACGCTGTCCAAAACCTTGCCCCTCTCCCTCTTCCCCACTCCCTCCCAGACAGCAACCATCAGTTTTTCCTTTATATCTGCTTGATATGACTTCAATCTTCTTAAATTTACTGAGACTTGTTTTGTGGCCTAACATGGTCTATCTTGGAAAACATCTATGGGTTCTTAAGTATATGTATTTTCTCTGAGTACTATTTTAGCTGGATACAATTTGTTCTGCTATGTAGTGATATAATTAGTATTATTTTCTAGGTTTTCTGCATTTTTCTTTGAGAGTTTCTTCAAGGACAAGAGTTTTTTGAGTTTTTAATTTTCAGATGACAAGATTTTTAATTTCTAATTTTATTATCCTCTGACCAGACAATGTTATCTTTATACTTTCTATTTTCTAACATTTATTTAATTTTTAACATGCGTATACAGTCATTTTTTATGTACTTGAGCTCTTTAAAAGAAGATATATACTCTGGTTTTATTTGAAGACTTTGATATTTACCTATTAATACTTAATTAGATATACTTTATTGTTATTTAGTTCTTCTATACTTCTACTTATTTTTGATTTTTTAATTTACAATTTTCTGAGAAATAAATTAAAATCTCCCATTACAGATGCAATTCTGTCTGCATTATATAGTATTTTATATATTTTGTATTGAAATAATCTTGTATTGAAATAACAAAAATTAATAAAAGGGAAAATGAGGACACCAAAAACTGTTTTAAAAAACTATAAAGATTATCAACTCTAGACATTCTGAGAGACATGTAGAGAGACAAAGACAGTGAGAAAAAAGTTACCTATATCAGTATAGAAGAGGGGCTATCATTACAGCTCTTAGAGATAATAAAAGAATAATAAACAAATATTAGGACTACATTTACATCATTAGATTTGGCAACCTAGATCCAGTAGACAAACTGCTTGAAAGACAAAAAAAAAAAAAAAAAAAAAAACTACCTAAAGTAATTAGAAACATTGAACATCTGAGTAGCCCTATAAGTATTAAAGCATTTCAATTCATACCTACAATAAAGAGAATACCAGGCCCAAATTGTTTTGACAATTATTTCTATCAATCATTAAAGGAAGAAATAATATAAAAACTATATAAAGCCCTTTGGAGAGTAGAAGATACGGAAGCATTTCCAAATTTATTTTATAAGGCTACATTGCCTTGATACCAAAATAAGACACAGACATTGTAAGAATCCCTATGAATGTAGACATAAAAACCCTCAGCTCGATATTATCAAATGGAATCCAACAATATCTTACAAGTTTCTTACACTATGAACAGCTACATCCCCCTACCCCCCAGGAATGCAAGGTGGGTTTAAGATTTGAAAATCGGTCAATATAATTCAACATACTAATCAATAAAGGAAGAAAACCACATGATTATCTTAATAGATGTTAAAAAAAAACATTTAACAAAATTTTACATCCACTTATAAATTAGTAATAGAAATGAATTTCTTCAGTCTAATAAATGAAATGGTGACCACAAAAAATATACAGCTAATATCAATGGTTAACGATTACATTCTTTTTCCCTAAGATTGAGAAGAAGAGGACCTTTGCTCACACCATGCTATTCCACATTGCAAAGGAGGCTGTAACCAGTACAGTTAAGGCAAAAAATACATACATACATACACACACACATATACATGCATACATGCATACATACAGCATATTGTACATAAATGGAACAAGAGCCAGAAAGAGAGGACAAAAAGATGTAAAAAACTGTCTTTACTCTAACACAACATAATCATGATCACATACATTAAAAATCCTAAAGAATCTACAAAAAAACTATTATAAATCATAAGAAAATTAGCAAGACTCCAGAATACAAGAAGACTAAAAAAATAATTTGTGTATATATATATATACTGGCAATGAAAAATTAGAATTTCAAATTTTAATGATTAACTTGTATTATAACATTAAATACTTAGGAATAAATGTAATAAAATACATGCTAGATCTATACACTATAAACTGCAAACCATTCCTGAAAGAAACGAATAATCTAAACTAATGAAATACTATGGCATATTCATTGATCAGGAGGAGACATATTATTGTTAGGGTGTATTGGGTTGCAATGAAAAACACGGAAAAAATGTGTCATGACTTTTCCAACAACCCAATAATTTTTGCCCAAATTGGTCTATGTATTCAACATAATCTCAGTCAAAACCTCAGAAAGCTTCTTTGTAGGAACTGACAAGCTGATCCTAAAATTATATTAACAAGAAAGCACCTTTCTTAGGTCCTAAAAGTGAACATAAAATCCTAAAAGAGGAGTGTCCTGTTCAAAGTTAACAATGGTAATCAAGAAGGGGATGGACTGGAGAGTGACAGGTTTATAAGCAAAAGCATGTTAAATAAGCTATACCTTAAATTCAAAATGGAGAACTTACTATAAAAGTGGAGTAATTAAGATAGCATGGTATTCTCATAAGAAGAAATATATAGAATGGAACAGTACACAGAATATAAAAATAAATTCATTAATATAACAGCAAATGATTTTAAATAGAGGGGTATGGTAATGTAATGGGAAAATGTGGGAAAATTGATACTTTTTAACAGTCATGGAAAAGAGGATAACTATATACAAATTATGAACTTCAATGTTTACCTCACAACACACATGAAAATTAAAACAATTGTAAATATAAAAACTAAGCTTTTCATTTGACAAAATCCAACAGCCATTTATGTTAAAAACCCTTAGCAAAGTGGGAATACAGGGATCATATCTCAACATAATAAAAGCCATATATGATAAACCTACAGCTAACATCGTACTCAATGGGGAAAAGCTAAAACCATTCCCCTTAAGATCAGGAACAAGACAAGGCTGTCTACTTTCTCCTCTTTTATTCAACATAGTGCTGGAAGTTCTAGCCACAGCAATCAGACAACAAAAAGAAATAAAAGGCATCCAAATTGGCAAGGAAGAAGTAAAATTGTCATTACATGCAGATGACATGATACTGTATATAGAGAACCCCAAAGACTCCATCAAAAAACTATTGGAACTGATAGACGAATTCAGTAAAGTAGCAGGATATAAAATCAATGTTCAGAAATCAGTGGCATTTGCATATACCAATAATAAACTAATGCAAAGAGAAATTAAGAAAACTGTCCCATTTACAATTGCGTCAAGAACTATAAAATACCTAGGAATAAATTTAACCAAAGAAGTGAAAGATCTGTACTCAGAAAATTATAAGATACTGAAGAAAGAAATCATAGAAGATACAAATAAATGGAAACACCTACCATGCTCATGGATAGGAAGAATTAATATAGTTAAAATGTCCATACTGCCTAAAGCAATATATAGATTCAATGCAATTCCTATCAAACTACCAAGGGCATTTTTCACAGAAATAGAAAATATAATCCTAAAATTGATATGGAATCATAAAAGACCCAGAATAGCCTCAGCAATTCTGAGAAATAAAAACAAAGTCGGGGGGATCACGCTACCAGACATCAAAACCTACTACAAGGCCACAGTAATCAAGACAGTTTGGTACTGGCATACAAACAGGCACATCGATCAGTGGAACAGAACAGAGAGCCCAGAAATAAATCCAAGCATTTACGGACAGTTAATCTATGACAAGGGAAGCAAGAATTTACACTGGAGTAAACATAGTCTATTCAATAAATGGTGCTGGGAAAATTGGACTGACACAAGCAAAAAAATGAAACCGGATCATCTCCTTACGCCTTATACAAGAACAAATTCAAAATGGATTAAAGACTTAAATTTAAGACCTGAAACCATAAAAATCCTAAAAGAAAATATAGGGAGTACATTTGCAGACATTACCCGGAGCAATATTTTTACTGATACATCCTTACAGGCAAGGGAAGTAAAAGAAAAAATGAACATATGGGATTATATCAGACTTAAAAGTTTTTTCACAACAAAGGAAACCATTAAGAAAACAAAAAGGAAGCCTACTGAATGGGAGAATATATTTGCCAACGATATATCTGATAAGGGATTAATATCCAAAATTTATAAAACACTCATGAAACTCAACACCAAAAAAACAAACAACCCAATTAAAAAATGGGCAGAAGATATGAAGAGACATTTCTCTAAAGAGGACATACAGATGGTCAACAGGCATATGAAAAAAAGTTCAACCTCACTGGTCATTAGGGAAATGCAAATAAAAACCACCATTAGATACCACCTCACCCCAGTCAGATGGCTATCATCAACAAATCAACAAACAACAAGTGCTGGCGGGGCTGTGGGGAAAAGGAGACCCTGCTGCACTGTTGGTGGGAATGCAGATTGGTGCAGCCACTATGGAAGTCAGTATGGAGGTATCTCAAAGAACTGGAAATAGAGCTACCGTTTGACCCAGCAATTCCACTCCTAGGTATTTATCCTGAAAAAATCCAAGACACTTATTCAAAAAAAGTTATGCACCCCGATGTTCATAGCAGCACAATTTACAATAGCTAAGACTTGGAAACAACCAAAATGCCCATCAGTAGATGACTGGATTAAGAAACTGTGGTATATTTATACAATGGAGTATTACTCCGCTATGAAGAAGAATGAAATCGTGCCTTTTGCAATGATATGGATGGACCTAGAGACGATAATGTTGAGTGAAATAAGTCAGTCAGAGAAGGTCAAATACCATATGATCTCACTCATATGTGGAATCTGAAAAACTGTATGAATGACCAAAGTAAACAGAAACTGTCTCATAGATATAGAGGAAAAATCAGGGTTGCTAATTGGGAGAGGAATGGAGATGAGGGAGAAGGGGAAGGGATTAGACAGCAAAAATAGGCAACTACAATATTGCTACTGGGATAGGAAAAACAGTTTGGGGAATATAATTAATAATGTTGTAAATATTCTGTGGAATGTCAGATGATCATAGGTCTTGTTAGGGAGACCATTTCATGGATGGAGTAGAGGTTTGATCACTGCACTGTATTACTAAAGCGGAGGTAGTATACCTACTGTAATTGAATATATATAGATAGTCACGGGATGTGGATTATACTGTGGAAGAGAGTCAGAGGAAGAGTAATAGATATATATGATATGGGGGGGAGTGGGGTGGTGTATTGGGGGTGGGGGTTGTCACTTTGAGGGGTAAAATGTATAACTATTGCACTGTGTTGTACACCTGAAACTAATTAAAAAAATAAATAAAAATAAATAAATAAATAAAAAATAAAAAACATGAAACAAAAAAACAAAAAACAAAAAACTAAGCTTTTCCAAATTTTAAAAGAAATAGGAGACAGTTTTTATGACTGACCTCCTACATCCTTTAAAATCTCTTGGGTTATGGGAGCATCTTTTGTTCTAAATGAGATGACTTTTGGTGGGTTTCTAGATGGGGACTGGTCACTAGAAATAGCAAGCCATGATTAGAAACTTGAAACTTTCAGTATTATACCCCATTCTCTGCAGAGGACAGAGAGGATGGAAATTGAGTTAATAATTGATCATGCCTATGTGATGAAGCTTCCATAAACACTCCAAAAGTACAGGGCTCAGAGACTTCCAAGTTGGTGAATGCATCCATGTGCCAACAGAATGGCACCCCCCAACTCCACAGAGACAGAGCTCCTCTATTCAGGACCCTTCCAGGCCTCACTCTATCCCTTCATCTGACTGTTCATTTATATCCTTTAAAATATCTTTTGTGGGCTGGCCAAATGGCTCAGTTGGTTAAGAGTGCAAGCTCTGAGCAACAGGGTGGCTGGTTTGATTTCCACCTAGGCTGAGCTGCACTTGGGCTGAGCTGCAGCTGAGCTGCCAACAGGTGGCAGGATGGCTCAGCGGGTGAGAGCATGTGCTCCTAACAACAAGGTTGCCGGTTCAACTCCTGCATGGGATGGTGGGCTGCACCTATCCACAACTAAGATTGAACATGGCATCTTTAGCTGAGCTGCCCTGAGCTGCCAACTGGCAGCAGGGTGGCGACTGGACTTGAGGCCAAGCTAGCTGTGCCCTCCACAACTAAGTCTGAAGGACAACAACTTGGCTATTCCCTTTTCCCTTCCCTGACAGTGTTCCACTTGCCCAATTCCCCAATAAAAAATCTTTTTAAAAAAATATCCTTTGTAATAAATTAACAAGAGCAAGTAAACTTGTTTTTCTGGGTTCTGTGAGCCTCCCCAGGAAACGATCAATCCTAAGGTGGGGGTCATGAGAACTTTTGATTTGTGGGCAAGTCAGACAGAAGTAACCTGGGGATCACCTACTTAAGATTGGCATTTGAAAGGGTGGCAGTCTTATGGGACTGCGCCCTTAATCTGTGGGGTCTGCACTGACACTGGTTAGTGTCAGAATTCCATTGAATTTTTAGGACACCCAGCTTTCCTGGGCTGGCAGCTTGCAGATGGCAAATAGTGGGGATTCTCAGCCTCCAAACTCTTGTGAGTGAATACTTCATAATAAATTTCTTTCTATACATATTTATGTATATCCTATGGGTTCTGTTTCTCTGGAGAACCCTGACTAATATAGAAATATAGGAAGGAAACCCACGGTCTGAATCTGTTTCAATTTAAAGGGCCCTATTTATTTCCATGCAAAAATGGAGCTGTGCATCATATACACTTTTATCCTTTGAATATGTATGTGTGTATATCTATTTTTCTGCCTAATTTCATCTTTCTATTATTTTGTCATTTTATCCTTTTGTCCTTTAATTTAACTGTGTTTATTTACTTTTTGTGTAGCAAAGCCTATAGCTGACAACATTGTTGCAGGTGCTTTTCTGTACTATATGGATAACTATGGTGCTGTGTCCAGATATGTAAGAAGACATTAAATCTGAGGGTTCTAAGTTCTTTTCATAACAAATGATAACTCACCTAGCTGAAAATAGACTATCTCAGGTTATTGCATTATAGGTAGATATTAAGGTAAAATAAAATTATTATTAGGCTTCTATTTTTACAACACAGAAAGCAGAAGCTTAGACTTCTTTTCCTTGCTGTTTTCTTCAGCTCATTCCTTATATTTCATTTTAACTTAAAAGAATGTAGTATTACCAAGTAAGACAGATCTATGTTCAAATCATGGCCTTGTCTGTCACTTACCCTGACCTTGTGTGACAACTCTCTGATTAATTTCTCAACCCAACTCCCTTATTTATTAGATTTGAATAATAATATTACCTTTTATGAGTGAGGGAGAAAACATAGAAGGGATATCCGTAAGGCTTCATGGAGTTAGTGACATTTAAATTGTTCCCTGATTCCCAGGTAGGTTATCAACAAATGGAAGGAGGAATGTAGCATTTGAGGTAGAACATTGCTTTCAGAAAAAAAAAAAAAAAAAGGTAAGAAATTATAGGGTGTACTTTATAGGTATTCCAGTTTGTATACGGAGTAGGAAATTATTAGGAGACCTGTGGGAGGTAAGATTGTAAAAGGGCCTTGACTGCCAAGATGCAGAATTTGGAATTTATATGATAACTAATGGGAATAAATAAAAGTTGTTGACCAAGAGAGTACTCAGAATTATACTTTAAGAGGAGTATTATGATTTTAATTATGAAAAATGTAACTGGAGCTTGAAAAAACAATTACAAAAATCTAAGAGAGTAGTAATTAGGAGTTACATAAAGTAAGACATCAAATCTAAGACACCATCAGTTTTAAGATGCAACATGATTTTATGTACTATTATGTAAGCACATAAATCACTGCTAATTAAACTATGACATTCCTAATACACCATTGATTGTAAAACATGTGTCAGTTTCAGAGATATTAACATGTGAATAAATATGCATGTTAGAACTGATGAAATATAGTATAATGGTTGTAATAAAATGGAAGAAGAGATAAAAAGTTTTGACAGAATCTGATAACGGAATTCCTGAAAATAGAGTGCAAAAAAAAGGAATCAAATATGGAGCTGAGATTTTTAGTTTTATTTCTTAATGTCAGTATGAAAAAGTGGGAATGATTTCATTGTGATGCCACTGGGACTTCTGGGCTGTGGTCAATCAAAGAGTTGGAAATGTGAAATGGAACTTGAAAACATGGTTGTTATTGGAGAGTGATATTTGAAAATCAGCTATTTAGAAATAATCATTGAATTCATAGGGATATATGTGCTCACGAAGGAACAGAAAATATGGAAAGAACAGAATAGAATTAAGGACAGGAAGCTACAATTTTGGAGGAGGTGAAAGAAACAAAGAAAATAGAAAAATAAAGAATGAGAAAATAGAAAAACAATCATTCCAGGATAGAGAGTCAAGGTTAGGGAAAAAGAAAGTTTCCACAAGAATGAGTTGGTCATTAGTGTTAGTGGCTGCAGAGCGATGAAGGCAGCAACAAGTGGAGGGGGCGGAAAAAAAAAGGCTCTGTTTTAACTAAAGTTAATTAAGATTTTATGTGCTGAAAATTTTTCTCAAAGAAACATGCTGAACAGATTTTACGTTTTCTTTTTTGAGAATTTTCCAGCATTTAAGAGGGACACATTTTGTTTTAAAAGTAAGTATATAGGTACTTAGAATCTGCCCACAAATTTTAAAAGCTAACACATGCAATTTACCAATCGTCTTAACCAAATCTGAAACATAGCTGTCATAATAACTTCTCTAGCTCTCAGTACTGCAGATGGTCATTAGAGTTTTCAAAGAGAAAAAAATAAACGCAGCATCCAGAAATACAAAAACCAAGAGCGAAACATTTTTTCAGATGAGTATATATTAATATGAGTCAGATTACCAGTATATTTTTTATTAAATGTATTGGGATGACAATGATTAGTAAAATTATATAGGTTTCAAATGTGCATTTCTATAATATGTCATCTATAGAATGGCTGTCATCAACAAGACAAATAATAACAAGCATTGGAGAGGCTGTGGAGGAAAAAGAACCCTCATACACTGCTGGTGGGAAAGCAGATTGGTGCAGCCGCTATGGAAGGCAGTGTGGTGGTTCCTGAAAAAAATAAGAATAGCATTACCATGTGACTCAGTGATCCCACTTCTGGGTATCTATCTAAAAAATCTGAACACATTTATCTGTGGAGATATATATATATACCCCGATGTTCACTGCCAGGACATTTAACAGAGGATGAGGAGATTTGTATACTCCTCCAGGTCTATAAGCTCTCCCTAGTCGTACCTTCCCACAGAAAGCACATCTGCATTGGAAAGCAGCTCCCCATCTTGTACCCAGCTCCTCATGCCCCCGATAGCAACCTGCTCATGTCACATGAAGACGGCTTGGGCCCCCCATCCAAGTGGACCCCTGTTTCCATGCCTGTTTCCTTTCCAGTTTCCATTGTGTTTTTCAGTGAGAACAACGCAGCATCCCAGTTCATCTATTGCTGGACATTATTGCTTCTGAAGAAATTATAAAGTGAAACCCATTTCTAGAACTATGCCTGGAAAAAAGGATAGGAGGCAAGGAAGAAGAAAATCATTTTACGCAACGACCTCCACCCTGAACATTTCTATCCTGGCAAAATTAAAATGAGCATCAGGAGAAGCCTTGATGTAGAAAATGTAGGCTCAAAAAGTAGAGACAGGAACTAATATTTGTGGAGCATTTAACTGTGAGCCAAATCCTCTGCTAGACGCTCTTGAGACATTATTTCATTTTATTCTGAAAAATACACTGTGAGATGTGTAACAAGTTCTCGGTGCCATGTTACAGGTTCTGATACTAAAGACCAAAGAGGTTATTTGCCTACAGCTACCATGTAACAAATCAGGATTCAAATTCAGGTCTGACCCCAAAATTCATGACTTTTCCCCAACACAGTGCCACCTGCCTAAATACTGGGTAGAAATGAGGACAGAGACTCGAAGCTATGCTTGGAGCACATTAATAGGCAGTTTTTTTATGGGCTGATTGTGTATATGAGGGCTCTGTCTTCTTTTCTACCATGAACTTAAAAAGACATCACCTTCCCACCTTATGTTTCTCTCTGCCAGTGCTCACCTGTCAGCAGCACAGAGATACGAAAAGTAGCCAACCTGGAATTTAAACCCAGCCCACACTTTTAAATATAATATTAAACACTGCTTCTATAAACTAGATAAAGTTTATTATTAGCTATTTCTTTTTTTTTTAATTTTTTTTAAATTAGTTTCAGGTGTACAACACAGTGCCATAGTTATACATTTTACCCCTCAAAGTGACAACCCCCACCCCCAATACACCACCCCACTCCCCCCCATATCATATATATCTATTACTCTTCCTCTGACTCTCTTCCACAGTATAATCCACATCCCGTGACTATCTATATATATTCAATTACAGTAGGTATACCACCTCCGCTTTAGTAATACAGTGCAGTGATCAAACCTCTACTCCATCCATGAAATGGTCTCCCTAACAAGACCTATGATCATCTGACATTCCACAGAATATTTACAACATTATTAATTATATTCCCCAAACTGTTTTTCCTATCCCAGTAGCAATATTGTAGTTGCCTATTTTTGCTGTCTAATCCCTTCCCCTTCTCCCTCATCCCCATTCCTCTCCCAATTATTAGCTATTTCTATTTGCATGTAAATAATACCCTAAAAACTTTTCAAATTATATTTTTCATGAGATAAATGTGCTCCACCACACAATTTTTCTCACTAGAACACCTCTCTTTTTCTATTGTAATATGTTATATGTTAATTTTTGGCAAAGACTAGAAATACAGCTTCTGTATCTCAAATGCTCACCTAAAACAATGATTTGGGAAGGTGGGTCTCTCTTCTATGACACAGGTATAATAATCTCTACCTTCTCATATTATTGTGATTATTAGAGATGATTTATTTATTCAAAATATATTTTGAGTACCTTCTGTGTACCAAAAACAGTTCTAGTTATGTAAATCACCCAGCACGTGCACGGCGGACACCTGGTGCTGAATAAATAATGGCATGGACCTCATCTCACAGAATCACAAGAGAACACAGAAGCAACTACAAACACAGCTGCTCATGACTACTAAGAGGTTCCTTTTCCCTTCATCCCCTGGCAGCACAGGGATCATTGAAGAGCAACTGCTATTTCATCAGTGGCTGTTTTGCCATGTTTCCTTCGCTTACAGCGACATACCTGGATAACACAGTGTTGTATAAATGGGCCAGTGATGGCCCCTGTACACTGGTTTCTATGTTGTAGACTTCTTCACAGCAGGCTAGAACTTTTAAGCCAAAGTCCACCAATTTCAAATTCTTACATGTGCAATGACTTAAAATATAGCCCAAATAAGCATATTTTTCAGCTATTTGAGCTTGCTTGCTTTGCCCACCCCTTAAAACTGTACTCAACACCCACTAATAAGCCTAAGTATGCAAAAAAAACAAAAACATTTGTAAGGGAGTAGCTGTTCAATGGGTATACATTTTCAATGGTACAAGATGAGAAAGTTCTGGAGATCTATACAATATATTGTGCCAGTAGTTAACAGTACTGAATGATGCACTTAAAATTATTAAGAAGGTAAATCTTAAGTGTTCTCATGAAAGGAAAAAAAAAGACCAGAAACTTGGCATAAGGAAAAATATGCATGTTTCCAAAAGCTGAATGATACCTTTCCCCAACACACACACACACACACACACACACACATACACGTGGACACACATCTCTAATAAAGGACCCTAAGCCAAAGCTAAACTTAAGACTACAACAAAATAAACTGAAAGAACTGGTACTTATTTTGCCACCTTATATACAGAATTAACTCTATAGTAATATGCTAACCGTGGGCTTTTCAGATACAGTAGCCATATATCTATATGTTCTATAGAAATGTTCTATATTTCTATAGTTCTTTGTCAAAATTCAATATGTGTAGCATATTAGAATAGAAAAGTAGGGGATTTCTAGCAAGGAAAATTGTGTGGTGGGGCACATTTAACCCATTAAAATATAATTTGAAAAGGTTTTAGGGTGTTATTTACATGCAAATATAAATAGCTAATAATAAACTATGTTTATCTAGTCTATAGAAGCAGTGTTTTATATGGTGTTTAAAGTGTGGGCTGAGTATAAATCCCAGGTTGGCCACTTACTACCTCTGAACTTGGGCAAGTAACTTATCTTCCCTTGGTCTCAGTTTTTGATCTGTGAAATACAATAACATTTAGAATGACCCACATGCAACTGATGATATTTGATATTTTTGATCTACACAGGGCAACTTCATGTGGTTTAATCTAATAACTAACTCTAATATGTATGCTGAGTGGATTATAGAGATAATATGTGAAGAGTATCCTGTACACCTCTGGAATATATTCAAGCAACACTAATATTCTCTCATATTCCCCTCAATATTCCATGGATGATGTTTACCTTTACATATAAGTCTGTTTTTAATTTTATGTGTTAGTAAAAATAGCCATGCGATCTAAAACCAAACACTGCAAGTGATAATCATACTCTCTAAGAGCTGAACTGGACCTTAGATATAAATTACTCCAGGCTACTAATTTTTCAAATGAGGAATCTGAAGTCCGTCACTCATAGACAACCCCTTCGCCACCCTAGGTTAAGATCATGGTCTATGAGCCCACAATTTTTCTTATAGAACTAGTCCATCTGGATGTCACAGCATAGCTCTCAGCCCAAACGTTAAATGCTAAAACATCAAAGCAGGCTTTTGTGTGATCACACGAAAGTTCAAAACATAATTTCACACCAGTGGCAATTTAGACTGATATAAGTATGCTAAATATTACAAACTAACAATTTCATAAGGTTTAAGTCACCAACATTTATTAAAACACTTAGAGAAAAATAAATCCCTAAAATAGAGCTAACACATTAAATTAGCTCTAATTAAACAATATAGATCTTAACACATTTTCCATGCTACTCCCTCTAAAATGTTTTCCCGTATGTCAATTATTCATCTTTAGAGACTCACAGATTTACTTATTCCATGCAAGCTTTAACATAATAACACACTATTCACACGATCTTTAAAAAGAATAGGCCATCCTTTTTGATTTTAAGCAAGTTGTTGGTTTATACACTGTTACACCATATATACATGCTAATCCAAAATAAGAATACCAGCTGTAGGAAATAGCAGAGTGTCATTAACACTTCAATTAAGAAGTGTAGTAATTTGTTAGCTGAATTAAGATAAAACGACAGCTACAGCCCATTTTCAACCAAAAGGAAATAGCTGGCTAGGTTTTTATTTGGAATAGTAGCATTTCTATCCATAGACAAGGGGAAAAGTAAAGTGAAATTAAGAGAAAAATAAAAAGTAAAAGGTTGCCTCAGAGATGACCAAAGTTAACAAGGCCACGCAAGAGTCAGGATTATAGCACCACTTTGTCATTTGTTTTCTCAAAGTGGAGTCAAAGGTTGTCTCTAGCTTTTCAGTAAGACCCTAAGCAATCCTGGCAGTACTTATCTCTGCATCAACTAAGCTATCTGTGCTCACTCTCTAGCCTAGCTGGATATCAGCTCTTTTTTTTTTCTGATTAAATTTGAGAGAATAATGCAAAAACAATTGCATTGTGAATTTTACTTCTGATACCCCAATCGACCAAATGTAAAAGTGGCATATGGCACAAAAGAAAGAAGCAGATGGCCCAACAGCAGCTGCTCACATCTGGTTCATGGCTGTTGGATTTTGTGTTTGCCAACTTGCCAGATAACTCTTGCTGGAGAGAAGCCCAATAACAGAAATTCGCCCATCTTCTTCTTTGTACAGCCTAAACGCTCTAGCCACTTTTCTCACCCTCATCCATACATCCTGGAAAAATCACTATTCTCAGCCTTTTTAAAAGAAAAAAAAATTACTTCAGTTCAGTTTGATGGTAAATAGTACCCAGGTTTTCTGATTTTACAACCTCTGCAACCACTTCAGAGCTTTCAGTTTGGGAGCTAGTTAGATAGCCTATAAAACAAGAACATTTGGTGTAATGATTATGCCGTGCATGGTAAGAATACATTGATAGAAATTCAGAAACATACATCTCCCTCCAAAAACTTTGCAGCTAGATGTTAGAATCAAACTGCTAAGATATTTTAAATCTCACCCAATTTTACACAAGTGGTCCAATTGGAATAGGATGGGAAGAAATCACTTGTTATAAAACTTATTTTATATGGTAGATAATTTATATATTCTAGAAAGAGTGCATTCTCTCTTTAAGTATGAGCTATCTGCATAACATGCCTGTGGCAGTCATTTTTGCTAATCTCCTCATGCTCCAACTCCACCAAACAATTTGTACTTACCTAAGGATGCCATGGGTTATGTCTTCCTATATTTGCCAATGCTTGTCACACCACCCCAAATATTCTTCTCCCACTTTTCCACTTAATACCATCTTATTCATCAATCAAAATTCAAAAGGTTACCATCTCTATGAAGATTTTCTGTTCTTCCTTCTTTTCAACTCCTAAAAATACCTCCTTTGTGTTTTCATAGTACTTTGAGTATAACTTTTTAAAAAAGGCACTCATCATAGTTTATCTCCTTGATTAGTGTATCAGTGTGCTGTGGCTGCCACAACAAAAAACCACAGACTGGTGGTCTAAACAACAAAAAATTATTTTCTCCTAGTTCTGAAGTCTAGCAATAAGGGATAAAAATGTCAGCAGGGTCTCTCTCCTTGAGTTTTAGATGGCTGTCTTCTCTGTGTTTTCCAATGGTTTTCACTCTGTACATATCTATGTCCTGATTTTTCCTTCTTAGAAGTACACCAGTCATATTGGATTAGGGCCCAACCTAATGACCTTATTTTAACCTAATTAACTCTTTAAAGACCTTTTCCCCAAATACAGTCATACAGTCACATTTTTAGTTAGTGAAGTTTAGGACTTTAACATCTGAATTTAGGGAGGGCACAATACAGCACATAACATCTAGGTTATTAATACTTTAACAGTAAAGACTGTCTTTGTCACTTATATATCTCCAGTTTCCAGCACAACCTCCAATGCATGACTTATGAGCAATATCTCAAGTCATTTCCTCTAGAAATGATTAAAGAGACATGGAAGTTGAAGGTAAATTCAAATCCATAAGGAGAAGAAGTGATAGAAAGGACATGGTAATAGCATTAGTGCACAAGATTCAATCAATGACTTAGGGGGCTTATTCATTCATACAGATATCCAGGCAAAGGGCAATCATAAAAGGTAAAGATGAGGAAGTTACTGTCACTGGGGGGTAGAGTGGATTCAGGCACAAGTATTGAAAAACCAAGAAACAAACCAGTAAATGTAGTTTCTGACATAAAGAAGAGTAAGTCAGGAACCCTAACACTGAAATGTAGGGCTATCAATTTGGTGCCAGCTTTTTAGTATTAATAGTTGTGGTCTGCATCAGTTAGCTATTACCACATGATACTATGTGACAAACCACTCAAAATACATTTTCTTAAAACAGCAATCATTTATTCTTCCACATGCACCTGTGGTTCAACAAGGAGTTTGCTGAACTGGTCAGCTGTGCTTCAAGGTTTCATTATGTGTAGGCTAATTTCCTCACGGCAGGTTGGATCACAGGTCAGCTCTGTGTATGTTCATTCTGGGGCCCAAGCTGAATAGGCAACATTTGCCCAGGGGAAGCTCTTCTCATGGTGATAGCAAAAGTGTAAGAAGGCAAGCTCAATCATGGAAGTCCATTTCAAGCTTTTCTTTGCATACCTGCTAACATCCCATTGGTGCAATTAGGTCACATGGTTGAGCACAAAGTCAAGCTAGGGAGTTCATTCTACCTTTAGTGAAAGGGACAGAAATGTCACATGGCAAAAGCCATGGACATAGAGAGTTGTGACCAACTGGGGCCAAGAATGCAATCTACCCTAATCTCTTTGAGATCTTGAGGGCAACTTCACAGAAGACAAAGAAGAGGTTAACTCTCAGTCACTTTGTAGACTGTTTTATCATTTTCTAAATAACCCCCATTAAAGAAAAACACACATAATTCCTCAAATAATATGCAAAGAGATTTCTGTAGTTATCAATGCAGAATGAAACAATCTTCCCTCAATTTCAGCTCCCTCCCAATACAATAGTTTGCATGTGGCTAAATCCTACTCCACACAGATCTCAGCACAGATGCACTGTCTATGCCGGACTCAGTGCACACACAGTATTCTGAACGTTCCTGATCTTTGAAACGTCCCTGCTTAATTCACTACAGCATCAACCAGGTCTATGGCTATATCATCAATTGCTATAACCTGAACAGCTAACACAATAGCTGTAGAACAGCATATACCAAGTAAATTTGTGCTGCATGAGAAGGAATGATGTCCTTGGCTTAGAAACAGGCTTCTTAGAGTGAAAGGGTAAGTCTAATCCTGGAATGCCATTGTGAATAACCTGAAGCAGAATTCAGGAATTTGGTAGAAAGAGTATTAGTGGACCTTAAGAGGGCCCAAGACTGAGCTCTGAATCTCAATCAATAGGACTTGTAAAACATGGGTCATCAAGTCTCTGGAAACAAAATGAATTCTAAGTTCACATTTGGCTGCTCTGGTCTTCAGAACAATGTATTTTTTTTTATCATTATACTTCTCAGGGAGACTGTCTAAAACTGAATGCAAGTAGTTTGTGAAAAATAGAAATCCTTCTGGTGCTAGCATTTAACTCAGTCGATGCCTGCAGCCTGAGTGAAGACCCCAGATGACCTGTGTGCCTGAAAAATCAACAGCGGTGGACAGCTTCTATGACCCAGAAGAAAGGTGCACACATATTCAGATGTCATGGCTACCCAGGTTTTAATGGTTCAGATGAAAGAGGCTGAGGCACTGGGCTCCTTAGGAAAGATCAACAGGGATTCTGGAAAACTAGTAATGCTCCTAAATCGGCTACCTTCTAATATAGTAGGTAATTGAAAACACTAGAATAACAAAGGCAACATATAAAAACAACAATGGTATTCCAGTTTCCATTCCCCCCACCAAAAAAAATACTGTGTAAGGCTAGTTAAAGATAATGCCCAGTTTGAGTTGCTTTTGAGGTGATCAAGAAGCAATGTTAGGCATTGGATATAAACCACCCAAACTCCTTATCATGGCTTTCAGAGCCTTGCTGATATCCCCTCCCAGGCTTACCTGCCCCTTGTCATCTTAGAAGTGGCCTTGTTCCCTATGGTTCAGATACACGAGTATTAATTCTGAATCTGAAACTCAAATATACCAAACTGTTTCTTACCTCGCTAGTTTTATTTCTATGAGTTCCTCTGTATGGAGTGTTTTCCTAAAATACCATCCTGTGATGTATCCATCTCCTTTTGCAGATGTCTGTTCACATCCCTTCTGCTGAGAAAGGCCTTCCCTGACCAGACTTTCTAGCACAGTGTCCCCCCTGCCAGCCACCCTTAGTTCCTTCACTCAGTTTTCCTTCACAGTACTTATCATTCTCCAAAGTTATCTTGTTTATTGACATCTTTCTTGTTTATCATAATATTCCCTACAAGAACTGAAGTCCCTCAAGGGCAAAGAGTCAATAAATATCCATTGAATGAATATAGGGATGAATGAACAAAATAATTCAAGCAAAACCTGCAGTAAGATTGATGATGAACTTGAGACTATTGCTGGAGTCTAATATAAGAGCGATCCCAAAGTTTAGTGTAAGACTGAATTAGAACAATTAGAATTAGAATAATAGCTATTAATAAATATTAATTCACATATATAGAACATTTACATGGGCCAGATACTGTGTCAACTACTTTACATGCTTTAACATTTAATCTTCAACTAGCCCTATGAGATCAGGTACCAATTTTATCTCTACTTTACAAGTAAAGAATCTGATGGTTCCAATGGCTAAGCTACTTGTTGAAGGACTTTTGTTAACTAAAGGGCACAGAGATAGGATCCAGAGATGTTTTACTTAAGGCAAAAACCCACTGCTATGCCTTCTCACTACCACATGAAGCCCCTTTCAGTCCTTTACTTTTCTAGCAATTATTCCACTAAGGTATGTATATAATTATCTCATAGCTTTTCTTTTTGCTTCCTTCTCACTCCTCCTTTCCCTTATGTCACAGAGGACTTGAAATCTAGAATAAATCTTATTTCAACTTTCCTTTTCCATCCTGGGCCATTGTGATCTTGATGACCCCTGAGGTTTTGCAGACCTCTCCTTATGGGTTCCTAAGTTCTGACAACATGTACATTTCCTTAACATCTGTCTATTCTGGTTACTTTTTTACAATCATGCTTCCCTTTCCCATTACTCATCTTCTGCTCTCTGTCACGGACTACCACATTTCATAGAACAGTCTAACTAAATTTATAATCTCTTAGTACATAAAATTAGATTGTCCATATACAAACTCAAAATTCTGATTTACTAGTGGATATATTTTCAGTTTTAAGGGCTTTCATATTCCCATTAGAATTAGAGCCATTCAAATAGAAAGAAACATCTCTTAGTTAACCCCCAAGATTCTAATTTTCTGTTTTCTTTCCTATACCTGGCATATACAAAGGCATTTAAATTCCTAAAGTCTACATGAGACAAGCACTTTTGTGATTATAATTTTGGGGCCTAAACAGTTTCTTCTTTTCAGCATGTTCACAAAAACAGAATGATGAGCAAAGAAATAATTGACATACCAATTATCCAAGCATAGATAAACATTACATTAGAGTCAATAGCTGCAGTACTATTGACAACACTGGAAAAAAAAAAAACTGAGCTAGGGGTGGTCAAAACTAGGCTATATTCCTAGGAATTATGAATCTGGCTTTGGAATAGGGTATTATGGGATAGGATTTTGTTTCAAGAGTTCACTTTTCAGTGCAGTGCTCTTTATATTGTTAGCATATCTCAATTTATGCAATAAAAATGTATTTTTTTGTCTATCAATACCATTGACATTCAGCTCAGTGTTAGTGGGCTGGTTTAGCAATTGCTTAACCAATTTGTTAGAAGTTCAAATAAATAATAGCTCCAGTCTATGTATTCTTTCTTTGAATTCACAACTCTAAATATGAGCCTGTCTATTTATTTTTAGCACATTTTCACATGATACCTTTCATTTATAGTTTCACTTATATGACTGGTTAAATGTAAAGTGGCATGGAAATCAAAGTAAAATAAATCATAGTCAAAAGAACAAAGCAAAAACAGTCTACATCAATAGGGATTTGTCAGGAGAGGGCTTAGTGGTATTTGAGACACATATTTGAGAACTGCTTCTACAACCAATATCTTTGGAGAAATATCCATGTTCTAATCAGATTCAACCTTAATAGGAAATGCCATAGAGGAAATACCCATGTGTAAAAAGGTCTAAGGTCATGGCTCTGGAATTAATCCCATACTGAAGCCACACACAAAACTCCATGAACTTTAACTGAAGTTGGAAAAGACAATTTCAGAACCTGGCTGAAGGTGGATAATTTATGATATAATGTGAAATAAAAGCCTTTCTACACAGGAGCAACACAAAGGGCCACATTTACTCTTGTCAATTACTTTTTTTTTTTTTTTTTTTGAGGGCAGTGTTACTGGTCCTCATATGTGGGACCGAACCGGGGCCGTTGGCTTCCAAGGCCAACGCTTAACCACTGCGCCACTTGGCTGGCCCTTGTCAATTACTTTTATACAGCGGCAGTATCAGCCTCTGCCCCCAATCACTCTTGTGCAGAAACAGGACTGGTAGCAAGAAAATCAACAGACCTTCAGAGGTTGTAAAAGAAACCTGAAAGTGGACTGAGCAGTAAACACTGGTCTCTCCATCCCCTGCCCTGAGCCCCAGGAAAGCTCTGCAACCTTAAGAAACTCAGAGATTCCCTGAAAATCTGATTCTTGAGTCTGCTCTCCTTATAGCTTGGAGGAAGGTACAGTCTAGCGGGAGCTGGAGCCTACTTGGAGTATATCACACCTCTCCTTCTTCCTGCACCCATGACTGAAGCAGGCCAGGAATGCTGCCTGAATACCAGAGAAGCTCTGGAATGAAGAAATTCCATGCAGAGGGGAAGGTTTCACCCACCAGCTAGACAAGACTTAGCCTCTCCCTGTATATGGTACATATCAACTCCACCAAAGTGAGTAAGATGAAAGATGGTCAAGGACATGCCAAAGCACAGGCACAGTCTTCTCTCCATCCTCATGGCCTGCATTCTACCTTCATGTTAGAAATATGTGCCTGGACCAGGTCTGGTCCACAACTTCTAAACTCGAATTCAGTTGTTTCCAGCAGTATTCAAATGTCTAGGGTGCTTCCTACTCCTTGATTCAACCAAAGATACTCTGAATTAATTGGATTTATATAAATGGAATCCCTGGTAAAAGTTTAATAGAACAAAGGGTTATATAGCTAAAGGTTTTGAAAATCACTGCAGAACTGAGCTCAAAGTTTTTATTACTCCTTACTTCCACACAGAGACTCCTCTTGAAGGGATGGACAAAATGTAGTTCTTTTTTTTTTTTTTTTTTTTTTTCCATATGTGGGAACCGAACCGGGGCCGCTGGCTTCCCAGGCCAGCGCTTAACCACCGTGCCACTCGGCCGGCTCCCAAAATGTAGTTCTAAGGAGACAACGAGGTCAGATCGTATAGCAGTGCAGCTTTTAGTAAGAGGATTTATACAGTGAGCTTGATGGAATCACTCTTTTGAGGGGACGTGTTTCTATTTTTCTCTGCTGAGTTTTCCCTATTCATTCCCATTTAAAATGGAGTTGAGCAGACTAAGAAGAATGAGGTAAGGGTGACTTCTAATCAGAAAGCTTTATGCAACAGGATGGGGTTAAAGGCAAGAGACACAAGTGGGGCATTATAACCTATGTGAGATGAAGTTCCTCTTGTCTTCTTTCTCAATTTCTTCTTTCTGCTTTTAGAGTGCAAACTAAGGACAAAACCATATTTGTATCTAGGAGAAAGGAGAAAGGCTGTTTCTACCTTTAGTCTAGGCCACATAAAATGGAGGTAAAAGTGTTCTTAAGGATCACTTGTGGTTTAGTCCAGCTTAACTGGAATAAAAGATAAGCTAGAGATTGAGTTCTGTGCTCGAGTTAGTGATAATGTATATACACATTGGTTGGACTGTCTTCTGAGGATAGATTTTATGGGTGGCAGCTGCTGTGATAAGTTCAAGATTCAGATTGCAGTTTCACACCCTGGGGACCTTTCTTTAGAAGAAACATGAAGAATAGAGTGGCCTAAAGGGCAGAGATCAGTAGTTTACAGAAGTGAGTTACACCCTTTAGAAATGCCCACAGTGGGTAGAATCCTCTCCAAGGGACTAACTTGAGAGAACAGTCCCCAAGCAGACATAAATTTTCTGTAAAGATAGATATTTAAATACTTCTTCTTGCCTTTGGCACTTCTTCTGCACCTAGCGAAAGATTTAAATTTGTCTGGCTATGAAGCAAAGATAGAAAGGCCTTGAAGTTTGCAAGGATTGAAGAATGCAGTCAGTATCTACCACGTCCAAATTTTACACTGGGCTTTAGGGACATTGGTTCAGGGGAAGTGGGGCATGGCATATATCACCTGTGTTAGTCTGTTAAATCTGCCATAACAAAATACCATGCACTGCGTAGTTTAAACAATAGAAATTTATTTTCTCATAGTTCTGGAGGCTTGAAGTCCAAAATCAGTGTGCCAGCAGGATTGGGTCCTGGTGAGAGCTCTTATCCTGGCTTCAGCTAACCACCTTCTCATTGTGTGCCCACATTTTTTTTGGGGGGTGGGGGGTGGGGGGAGAGAGAGAGAGAGAAAGAGAGAGAGAGAGAGAGAGAGAGAGAGAGAGAGAGAGAGAGAGACAGAGAGAGAGAGAGAGAGAGAGAGAGAGAGAGAGAGAGAGAGAGAGAGAGAGAGAGGATTCTCCAATGTCTCTTCTTATAAGAACACCAATCCCATCAAATACCAATACTGGGGCTAAGCCTTCAACACATGAGTTTTGAGTTTTGAGGAGACATCATTCCATCCATAGCATAGGGTTTCTAAATACATACAATATCACTTTGTATCTATAAGCATACAAAATGCCAAATATATTATGATGAATCATGAAGAAGGTGCTCAGAGGATCAGGATTAAACCATTAAAAGGTGCAGCATGGCTTAGTGAAATGAACATGGGTGCCTGGAGCCAGACAGATTTGTCTTGAAACTCTACTCCAGCACTTGCCACCTCTGTGACAGGAGAATTCTGGACAAGAATAATACTAATTACTTCTTAATATTGTAGAATTGCAGTGAAGATTAGTGACATAAGGTACAAAATATCTAGTTCTATGGTTGGTGCTTAGTGACTACTACATAAATATTAACTTACACTTTTGCCTTATAAATTATAGTAGCTTTGTCACTAAACACATTTGATTGTCTCTCAAAATTAACAAGAAGTCTAGAAGTATAAAGATATAAGCATGGAGTGGTAACACAACAATGCCCTCCAGGACTTTTTATATTCTTCCCCACCCACCTTAGCATTGTTTTATCAATAAAAACATCATCAATTGCCCCCAGAGAAATGTGTACATGTTCATACCCAGATGACTTAGTATAAATGTTTGTTACCTCATAGTCAGCAGGTGGCCCAAGTCACTCCAAGCACCTACATCCCAACAGGGAGAAAAACCCTCAGCAGTACCTGTTTATTTTATCAGGAGCAGCGTTTTTCAGTAGCCTGCCAGTCAATTTCTGTTTACTGCTTTATTGCCAGGTCAACTAGTCACCGTACCTGGAAGGGAGGCTAGATAGCAGAGTATGTGGCTTTCAACCTTTATACTGGGTATGAAGGGCAGAAGGGATTAGGAGTAGCTGATAAGTTAGCCATCTGTGGGAGGCAAAATTCTAAGAGGGCTCCCAAAATCTTAGCCTCTGATGAACACACCCCTTCTATCAGTTATGCAGTCAAACTGCTGTGAAGGGATTTTTGCAGATGTAATTAAGGGCCCAAATCAGGTGACTTTAACAAAGGGAGATTATATGGGTGGTTTTGACCTAATCACATAGCTCTCTAAATATGGGTCTATATATCACAGACAACAGAGAAGCACCTATCCTGGCTGGATGATGGAAGAGACCACACGGAAAGGAATGTGCAACCTTTAGTAGCTTAGAGTGGCCCCAGCTTACAGCAAGCAATGAGATGGGAACCTCAGGCTATAACCTCAAGAAACTGAATTCTGTCAACCACAAGAATGCACTTGGAAGAAGACTTTTTGTCCTAGAGCCTCCAAACTAGTACTCATTTAAACTGACGTACTGATTTCAGCCTTGTAGAACCTGAAAATGGCCATGCTGTGCTGGACTTCTAACCTACAGAATTATGAGCCAATAAGAGGGTATTGTTCTAAAGCCACTAAATGTATGATGATTTGTTACACAGCATTAGAAAACTAACATACCATCCAACACTGCCTACCATATCCCCTGATTTTACTATTAAAATATTCTTATAAAAAGTACATGTCATACTTATATAATCACAGTGATTTAGGAAAAGAGTGTGTAATTGGGAGTGTGTAAATACTTTGAGGAAAAAGATGAGTTATTAAAGTTCTCATAATAAAAAGAGGCAGAAGCAAGGAACAATTGTGAGTCTTGACTGAGGTCTCTAGACTGGAACAATTTGAGCTTTAAACCTGAAAGTTTCAGGACAGTCAGGCATTTAGCAAGTAAATCAAATGTTCCTAATAATAAGGAAGTTTTAAAGCTTAATCCAAAGAATGACAAAATTAGTGTTATTTTATAAAGCATTGACACCATCATTTGTCCCAAGATCAAACTAAGATATGAAATTGGCTATATTACAGCTTCACCAAAAAAGGTACTCTATGTCTGCATCTTGAAAGGCACTTTTATGAATTAAATCTACTTATATTCTGAATGAAAAAAGAATTTCAAAAAGTCATAACTGATTACCTGACAATTATTCACTGAATATAAATTCATGAAACATCACATCCTTGATATTATATTTATATAAGCTAAACTATTGAGTGAGAAAACAGTCGAAAAGCCACCAAGATAAACATATAATATTTATGTCAATGTCCGCTAAGTTGATCCCCAAGGGAGCCTTTGATACTTATTCAGAAATGGAGAATCACCACTTGATTCCAGAGACTCAACAAGAACACTGACTCACTACCACCTGGGGCAGGCGAGTGCTTACCAAGTCTTCCTCTTTGTTGGGAAAAAGAAAATAAGCCAGATGTACCCACGGTCCACCCTGGCATCTTGCAGAAGACATGGTCATTTGTCAGAATGACACCAGGATACTTTGAGGAGAGTATGAAGCCTAAATGTCACCTAGCGCATTAGGATTCCGGAAGAGAAAAGTAAAAACCACCCTGTCACTTGGTGGAATTGAAGGCTAGAAAAATGAGACTTCTCATGATTAATGTCGATACCTTCAGCTTCCACTCTGCCACCTACTTCTGTGGAAACTGGGTTTATATTGTGGGCAGGAAGAAGCAGTTAACGCATGTATCAAGGCAAAAACAGAGCCAGTTTTTAAAGAAAGATTGCTTTAACTCTTCAAAGAACCTCCCCTTTCACATACATCATGTCTCTTTCTGTGGCTGGCTCGAGCAGAGAGTATAATTAGACTGAATCTCTGGTGACAGGGCAGGTGGCAGCTGAATGGCTAGAAAATTACACACTTTGATTCTATGCTGCCAAAAGTTCCTGCTTTCCTGTTTCTGATTTTGTTCTTTGGAAAAAAAAAAAAGTTTTTTCAAAGAACAAATTTAAGTAGAGCTATGTTCAAAATTGTTACAAAATAGCTAATATTGTGAGAAGACAGTCCACAAATATAAAGTCTTGCTGAATATAATCAGTAAGTAAATAAAATGTAACATTAACACCAACCAGGCAGGGTAAGGAGAAAAGGTGTGATATTTGTTATACATGAAACATTTCAAGTTCATATAAAAATCTAATAATATTTATTCCTTGCATAAGTTGAAGGTAAGATCTTGATTGTTAAGCCTTAAATAAGCACGGCTATTTTCATGTTGGAGAACTTTAATAATTAGCTAAAATTATGAACCCTCTCCACAAGAAAAAGTGCACACACTGTATAGTACCAGAACTTACAAAATTCAAGAAACATTGGTTTCAAATCCTTCTCAATTATAATTCTGCTCATTATAGATTAACAATTTTTAAAAATCCAAAAATATGAGAAAGATATGTGAATATAAATGAACAATACCTTCCTTCAAGAAGTGCACATCCCACGCTGGACAAATGTTCAAATGTGACAGGTTCTTTCTCAGAAGCAGTAGCTAAGGTTAGTGAAGGTGTTCTGTGAGATCAAGAAAAAAGTTCTTTTAAATCAAGCCTTAAATTTAAAAATAGATTGACAGAAATCAGTAAATTATTTAGGAAATGGGGACAGTGAGAGAAGGGTTAGACAAGGTTTTACTAGATACAGCAAGCAAATAGAGAGGGCAGCTATTTGGATGAAGTCAAAGGAAAGGACAAAGGATATATAAAGATACACAGAAGGACATTGGAAGAGTGCTCTGAAACCAGGAAGGGAGTCTGCTGCAAAGAGCAACAGATGGACATGCGGAAACTATAAAGGGTGCAGATCATTTTTAAAGTGGTGGCAAAAGAAAAAAGCAGAGGAGTTACAAGAAATTAAGTTGATGGAAAAGAAAGTTTATTTCTTGACTGCAGAGATAAAGAAACACACAAGGCATGGAATTCAAAAATAAATGGCAAAGTTTAGAAACAATAAAAAGAAATGAGTGTCAGAGGCCTGAGGTTATGATGGATCAATAACGTGTGACAATTTTTACAACTGAAGTTATTATACTACTTAACTTATGGACACAAGACTGGTTCAGACATGACCTGAGGGTTGGGGGTGGGGAGGGTTTAGGGGGTATGAAGGGAGTGGGGAGTGAAGAAGAGTCCTTTTAGTGGTTGTTCTCACTTGCCTGGAAGGCTTACCTTTCAGCAGGATACTTCCAAGGATTTTCAGAGAGTCTACTAAGAACAGATATTCCCTACTATCCATGATATCCTTAGTTCTTCCAATTTATTCCTAAATAAGGATCTATGCACCACACCAAGGGAAGGATTCTTGTCCTCCCTGAAACTCTTCTCTTCTTAATCTGCTGGCTGCCTCTCCTTGGAGTCAGCTTCCTTTGTCAATGATCTCTTCCAAATCTGTGTCTCCAGCTCTGTCTCTCTCCCAAGCTCTAGCTCTTTATATACAATTGCTTCTATTTGTCTACTGGAAGAGGTCAAGATTCCTCATCAGCATGGGGTAGATCCTTTAGAATCACCTATTGACCTCTACAGCCTCATCACATTAACCTCTTACTCTGAATTTCACATATAGCCAAACTCAACTTCTCCAAACACATGAGCAGTATGCTCCTGTAGCCTGTCCAGGAAAATCCTACTCATTTTGCACAAACCTCAAATATTCCTTTCTCAGAAGACCCTGCCGTCCCTATATATAGCTACATATCTGCCTCACCTGTGGTACTTTGAGTACCTAGAGACAAATATGATAACATGCTCATCTCTGCTTCTAGTACAGTGTCTACTATGTATTGTTTCTAATATACATATTTCATAAATTACTATAAATGCTATAACTCCAGATTGATGTTTCAATCTACAATTGTCCTTAAGTACATTGAGTATTTTCTCCAATGTACAGATTAGGTCTATGATAGTAGAAAAAAATAATGTTAGAATATGATAGGGAAGAATATTATTCCATGTGGTGAGGAGTTGGAAGCAGACATATTGTTTTGCCATATTATTTTCAGGACTAGATATTCAAATATAATAGTCTGTACACAGCATGACATACATTTAAACTACAAGTCCATATGTAATCAAATGGATGATTATGAAAGAACATGGGGAAAATAAGGACAGTTGGGATTTTCTTCCAATAATTAAACTAAGAAAGCAAACAGTAGATATAAAGACAAATTTTCTAGTCAGTAAGATTTGACAATAACCTAATAAACATTAGTGATATAACTGAGCTAAGTACCTATCATTCCAAAGAAAGACTGTGTGGCTGTAAGAGCACAAAAGAAGATTGTCACAGAGGCAAATATCTATAACAGTAATACAACAATAACCAGGAGAGAAGATGTGTTTTCAGGCACGCACAAGCATAGAACTGATCTGACTGGAATATTTCTGTTGTATAGCTGGATACAGTACAAAGATGGTTGTTATTACACATTGAGCCCATTTAACTAATATCTCTTGTTCTAATTATATCATCACTAATCCCAAGTAGTTTATCTATACAGAGAAAGGGGCAGGTCAGTCCATGAGAAATACCTGATCTTTCCAATAGTTACAATTTTTCATTTTAAATTAGTGAGCTGTATTCTTATTCTATACACTGGTGTTTTGTGGGGTCTGTTTGCATGATTCAACATGCCAGCATCTTATCACTTTGGAATACAGACAAGATTAGATTTCTGACTTTACAAGGCTGAGTGCCAGATTCACCAGTCATCCGTAAGACATATTCTTCCTTTATAATTATATGGTTTTTCCCAACACAAATTATCCCAATAAAAGAGAGGGAAACATAGAGTAAATGGTACCAATCCTAAGAAAACAATTTCCCAGAAAATGATGGTAACTGAGATAAGCAAAAGCATAAAGCTTTAGACAAAAAAAAAAAAAAAAAAACATCCTTCTAAAATAAAGAACAAGAATAGGGGGGAAAAAAAACTATACCCCTGGATCCTGAAGTGTGATTCAAGGAGGAAAATGAAACAAAAGTAATGATGAACTCCAAAAGGATAAATAATGAAATCATATACTTAAAATTGGTAATAGGGGGCCGGCCAAGTGGCACGGTGGTTAAGTGCTGGCTTGGGAAGCTGGCAGCTCCGGTTCGGGTCCCACATATGAGGGCCTGTGACACTGCCCTCAAACAACAATAACAAAAAATTGGTACTGGGACGTGATTTTAATGGACCAGAAACTAGATTGCTGAGAGGCAAGGAGAAAGCAAGAGAAAGAAAAATAAAGGCAATAATATAAATCTTGTAATGCACAAGGAAAACTAACACAGTAAGATTTACACATACATAAATCTGAGAGCTTTCGAGTTGTGCTCTCAGACCTAGAGCAAACTATTCTGGTTTTGTCAATGCAGAGGTGACCGTAAGCAGGAGATTTCAGAAAGGTAGTCACCAAGAAAGCGAATGGGATCAATGCCGATTATATAAAATAAGAATTGTGCACCTGAAACCTAAGTCACTTAACTAACCATTGTCACCCCAATAAAATTTAATTTAAAAAGTAATAAAAATAAGAGCGAAATGGCTGTGCAGTCCTTGCTACTCATAGCAAACCAGCCCCAGGAGAAAAATATCAAATTGAGGTGGCAACGCAGAAGCTGTTGCATGCAATTTAGATGCCAAGATTTGTTTCCTGCTACTTTATTACAACAAAATCAAGATTGTTGCGGCCAGTTTTGTGCTCAAGTACAGATTTTGCCACCGATTTATACACAACTGAAAGGAGACTCTCAAGCCCAGTTTTATAAAGTTAAGACACATTTTTTTTTCTTTTTTTTACAGTAAATACATGTGGGTTCTTCTTACCTAGAAGGATAAATGTTCACTATTTTTGAATTGCAAACTTGAAGAGTAAGAGGATCAGTAATGCATACTTGACAAAGATAATCTAAACCACTGCCATTTATCAGGATTTATCTAGACTTTAGTGCTTAGAATGCTTTATATTATAATTTAAATATAAAACTGGGATAGGCCCAAGCAGTGACTTGTTCTCTGAATGGTGTCCTAAAGCAAGTAGTCCAAGTTTAGTAATTTAAAATTTCTAGGGTTAAAAAACTGAAAATTATACCTAGGCGATTGAGAAGGTTATCTTCTGTTGGCGCAGAATGAAGCCACCAAATGGGTCTTTTCCATCTTCTTCATGGAAAGCGAAAAATTCTAAGGCTTTTCAACTCTTATAGGATTAAACAAACATGAACAATAAACTTTCTAAAAGTTAACGAAACCCCTTTAAAGCAAGGCTGTATGTTCTAACACAAAGCAGCCGATCAAAGCTTAAGCTTTGAAACAAATTATATGATGTTGAGCAAACTCAATGTTTTTATTTAGAACTATAGGGAATTAGAATTATGATAAGGGAAGAGAATGAAATGCATAACAAATATAAATTATATCTATAAGAATTCTTGCAAATATTAATCAATAAACTACTTATCTGACCTTAAATATAGGAAAAATTGGAAACAATATTCCCAAGCATCATTTGTTTACTTAACTATTCCTTCCTGCAGATCATGTATTGTACACACACACAAACACATACACATGCACATAAACTCACATACCTCACAATACTGCAAATAATTTCAGACTTCATAGATCCTTTGAATCAAGAAACACTGTGCCTATTCTCACTCTCCCCAAACCTCCTCCCATGATAAAATTTTGCTCCCTGCTCTCAATATGTGTCAAACTTGCTGGTAATGGCAGCCCATCAAAGGCTTAGAAAACATAATGCAAAGGTCAAAACTCTGCCTACGAATTTTGAAAATTTATTAAAAACATAGTTGCATTTAGTGAAAACGAATGTTCTACCACAATGAACTACCACTTCACACTTCCTAGAATAAGAAATTTGCAAAGACTAATAATACAAAATGATAATAAGGATGTGGAGCAACTGGAGTTCTCCTACATTGCTGGTGGGACTATAAAACACTACAAAAAATTTGTAAAACCCTCAGGCAGTTTCTTATAAAGTTAAAAATACATGATGATCCAGTAATTCCATGCCTTGGCATTTATTCAAGAGAAATGAAAACATGTCCACACAAAGATATGTTTGAAAAAAATGTTCATAACAGCTTTATTTTCAATATCTATAAAATGGAAAATAACCCAACTATTCATCATCGTGAGAATGGACAGACTAAATGTGCTATCATTATAAAATGCAATATTACTTAGCAATAAGAACAAACTATTAATACAACATGAATCTCTAAAAAAAATTATGTTGGATGAAAAAATTAGATAAAAAAGAGTACATATCATTTAATTTCCTTTATTTGAAGAACAGACTAATCCATGAATAACAAACAAAGAAATGAACAAACAGAACAGTGTTATTTCTGAGGGAAGGGATAGAATGGAGGGAGAGGGACCCAAGGGAACTTCCTGGGGTGTTAGAGATATTTTACATCTTTGAGTGGGGTGTGGATTAAAAGGATGCATATATCTTTCACATTTTATCAAACTATATATTTAAAGTTTGTGCATTTCACTGTGTATAAATTATACTTTAATTCAAAAACTTTTAAAAATCTAAGGATAGACATCAAGTTTACCTGTGATGAAAGAGAAACAATAGGGAAGAGAAAGGGCCTAGATCAAATAGAGAGAAAGTTCTAGGAGAGTAGCTAGGGACCTTACCACAGGGACATCTCCCAGCAGATATAATCACAAACATAGAATGTGCAAGTGGAACTCCACCACCATCCATCGCTGCTTTAGTCCTAACCCTCCCTAAAGCTCCCTGGTACTCCCTAATGCTCCCTGAAGCAATAGCACTTGACTCTCTGGAACTTAATTCCTGGCTCTTCGCTCTTCCCCAGGGTACTCACCGATGAGGAGTGCCTGCTCCACGTGAGCATTAAAAATACTTACCGAGAGTCGTTGGGTCGGCCGAGTGGCGCGGTGATTAAGCGCTGGCTTGGGAAGCCGGTAGCCCCGGTTCGGGTCCCACATATGAGGGACAGTAACACTGCCCTCAATAAAATAAAATAAAATAAAGTAAAATAAAATATTTACCGAGAGTCATCATGCCTTCCCACTTTAGTCTTCTCATCCAAACTATACAGTGCCAGTTCCTTATTTAAACTCATTGATAGCTAACATGGAGCCCAAGGCTCTCCATCACTCACATCCCTCTCTTCTTTACAGATCTTCATTTGTCAATGGGCTATGCTTTTATTAATCAATCTAAGTTTATGTTAGCATTTTGGGAAGTCTTGTTACTTTTTCAAATGGACTGCTATTAATCTGTTTCTCATGTCTCATGAATGTGCAGGCCATCAAAATCACAGAATGTTAAAGGCAGAAGCTACCTCAAGATTTGTCTAGTTCAAATTTACTTAACATCTAAAGAAATTGTGGTCCAGAGATTGATCAGCTCAAAGTTTTCAGCAAACTTATGAGAGAATCAGATCAATGTCCTGTTCGGGTTCCCTTATACTACAACAACTACTATTACCACATGAGTTAGTTAAGGTGGATTAAACTTAAATCAACAGAAATGATGCTTTTGGGGTTGTATACTGTTTCATCTCACAAAGGTCCTTTTCAGGGGTTCAATCTTCATCTTAGTGCACACAGTCTTCCTCTCTGGTATTTTCCCTAGTACCCACGGTTTGCTGCAGTGATAGGTAACCATTTAAGTTCATACAAACCTATCACTATGTTTAGCAACTGCGTATCATTTACATGTTGTTTTTCCCTGTCTCGCCCATTCTTTTGTGTAGATAACTCCTGTTCATCCATCAATTTCATCTCAAATGTGCATTCACTCAGGAAGCCTCCCTCATTGAATCCCTAGTCTGACTTAAAAGTAGTGTTAAGCTGGAGCTGGCTCATACAGGCTGTGAAAGCCACTTGTGCATGTGGCCTTCCCAGCTCTGTGTTCGGTGGCATCACACTGATAGCCTAAAATCATCCATGGTAGAAGTAATTACATCATGGGAATGGGCAACTGCTACAAACTGGGTGGGGGGTGTTTTGTTTTCCCCCATAGAACTAACTGTTAAACACTTACCAGTACATACTGCTTAAAACTCTTATTCTGTACTCCTTTAACTCCACATAAATCATCTTATCATAAATAATATCCCACTGTCCCAAAATGATTTGTTTACCTCTCTTTCTAAATCCTAAGTTTCTCATAGACTGTATCCTTAGCTTCTTCACAAATACTAAGCACTCAATGTTTATTATATAAAGGAATAAATGAGAATACAATTAATTCCCTTTTATTGATATCTTGGAAGTTTTTAGCCCTGAGTTATACCCTAACTTACATTAAACTTTCTTAGAACCTCAGGAAGGAGAGAGGCCCATTTCTCTAGAGGTAAAAGTTACAATTACAGGTATAAATGAGTTGTCCAAAATTAACAAAACAAAACAAAAACATAATTGAGAGCAGCAAAAATCCAAAAAATGAGCACTGCCAGGGCTCTCTTGACCTGTGGCTTCCACTTAGGTTTAGCCAATGGGTGGTACCAGCAGGAGAGGAGAGAATAGTATAGACCAAAATGGCCCAAAGGAAGAGATAATGTTTGCTAACATGTATTCATAGTTTAAACAGACAAGCACAGATACTTTAAAGTGAACAGCCACAAAGCTGGACATCCCTAGTTTGAATGTATAAAAGGAGAAAATAATACGTTCTAACACTGTGTTGAGGATTAAACACTAAAATACTATAGGTAAAATGGGCTGCAAATTTGCCAAAACAAAGGCATAGTAATTTTTATTTTTACTTAAAAATTAGAACAAAAATAAAACCTTTACAATAGGACAAGTTAAATGACTTATGCAAGATCAATAATAAATCATGGAACTATAAGTGAACTTGAAGTGTCTCCTTTCTACTTTCTTTTCACTGTACGAAGTTAGTAGAGTCTCATCAAAAATCTCTGTCAGTCCTGTGAAGTTTTCTAACCCCCAGTCCCACCAGGCCTCAGGCTGAGGCCACTTTAGTCTCACTACAGACCCCGGGTTAAGTGCAAGCCTGAGGAACTTGAGCCCCACGGCCTTTAATCTCGCTGGCAGTAAGAGAAGCTATTCTTCTCCTTTTCTCTACCCATGAAACTTTAAACCAGAAATTCAAAGAAAAGTTTTTAAAGGCTAGAGGGGCTGGTTTTTCTGAAATTTTAAACAGCTGTATCATGGTAAAACTGATGTAAAATAAAATACATGTATTTAAAGTGTACAATTTGATAGGTTTTGACATATGTATGAGACCATGAAACCATCACTATCATTAAGATATGAATATATATACACAAAAGGTTCCTTGTACCCTTTTATAATCCATCCCTTCTACCTATCCAAATCGCTCTCCCCATCTTCTGTTTCCATGCAACCACTTATCTATTTGTTGTTGTCAGTCACTATAAATAAATTTGCATTTTCTAGGATTTTATGTAAATGGAATTATTCAATATATTTGTTGTTGGTATTGTTGATGTTTTGGGGGGATTGTTTGTTTGGTTTGGCATTTTTCATTCAGCACAATTTTTTAAGATTCACTCATGTAGTTGCATATTTCAATTATTCATTGCTTTTTATTGCTGAGTGGCATTTAGTTGTATGGATATATCACAATTTTTTGTCCATTGACCTGTTGATGACCATTTGTATCGTCTCTAGTTTAGGGCTGTGAGTATTCATGTACAAATTTTATATGGGCATTGTTGGGAAACAATGCTCCATGAGTATTTTCACTTTTCTGCATGGTTACAGATTTCTAAGCAAAGAGCACTGCTATTTGGATTATGAGATAATTGAGTAGCAACCCTAAAAATAGAGACCATCAGGGAGATATAAAGTCTTCTGTGTTACATGCTACTGAGTCAGCCTTGACTCTTGGCAACTCTATGAATGAGTGATGTCCACCATGTCCTGTCCTCGGCTAAGCCCTGCTCAGCTGCCGTAGACTCACGCCTATGGCTCTTTTTACAGAGTCAGTCCATCTCTATTTGGTCTTCCTGTTTTGCTGCTGCCTTCTATTTTTCTAGCATTATTGTCTTTTCCAAAGAACCCTACTTACTTATAATGTGCCTAAAATAACACAGTTTCTTATCTCTCCCTAAAGCCATAATTTATGTTGATTTCAAAAGCTAATAGACTAGAGACCTTTCTTCCTCTCCCCAGAAAGGATTTGCTTACATTCTATACACTCCAGAACAAAGCTTGCTCTCGTTTTCTCTCTCTGGAGAGGAAAAGGGAGTCTATTTGCCAGCTGTTCTATGTAAAATCTGAGGTTCCTAATTTTGGAGTTTCTCTCCTGTGGTGCAAATCCCTCTCCATGCACAGGAACACTAAGCTCTCATGTGTCAGTCAGCCCAAGGAGTACTGAGGCATGGAGAATTAGCACTAAGATGTTCTGTGAGTAAAAAATTGATTTGTTCCTGTCAAGTAGATAAATATCAATATAAAAACTTAAGTGACATTTTTTTTTTAAAATTTCTCTTGGATAGATACCTAAGAGTGGAATAGCGAGATCTTATGGTGGGTATATATTAAACTTTTTAAGAAACTGCCCAACCATTTTTACAAAATGGATGAACATTTTTACATTTTTACATTCTCACTAGCAATAGATGAGGGATCTCATTGCTTCTCATCCTCTCTAGAATTCATCCTCTCTGATACTTGGTGTTGTCAATCTCTTTTTACTTTAACTAGTCTAGTAGATGTACAGCATCATTTCATTTTGGTTTTAATTTCCATTTCCGTAATGATTAATGAGATGGAGTTATCTTTTCATGTGCTTATTTGTTATCTGTAAATCTTTAGTGATGTGTCTATTTTTGCCCTATTCAAAATCCCTTAATTGGATGGTTTGTCTTAATATTGAGCTGAAGGATTTCTTTTTTTTTTTTTTTTTAGCTGAGCCATCCTGACACCTTTTGGCAGCTCAGCGGCGGCTCAGCTTGGGCTGGGCATCGAACTGCTGTTGCTCAGAGCTCAGCTCGCACTCTTGAGCGAGCTCTTAACCAACTGAGCCACTCAGCCAGCCCTTAGGATTTCTATACATACTCTAGATACAAGTATTTTGTCAGATATGTGTTTTGCAAATATTTTCTCATGAATGTGCTTCTCTTCATGTTCATTAACAGTGACTCTAGAAGGCTAAAACGGTTTAATTTTGAGTCCAATTCATTGACTTTTTCTTTTCTTTTTTTTTTTTAATATTTTTTTAAAGATTTTATTGGGGAATTGGCAGAGGGGAACAGCGTTGGGGAATCGGGGAAGGGGAACAGACAAGTTGCTGTCTTTTTGTTCTTCAGTCTAGTTGTGGAGGATGTTGCTTCACTGTTGGTATCGTCATTGCGCTCTTCCCGGATGAGGCAGATCGGTCGCTGGCCTCTGGATGTCGCTCACCGCAGCTATTGGCAGCTCACGCTTGGCTGCCAGCCACTCATGCTGGCTGCGGGCCACTCACTGTAGCCTATGGCAGCCCACTGCAGCAGGGGCTGCAGCCCACACCATCCCCGGGGCTCGCACAGCCCAGCTCCAGGTGGAGCTGTTGTTAGCTGTAGAGGGCAGTGTCACTGGCCCTCATGTGGGATCCGAACCGGGGCCGCTGGCATCCCAAAACCAGCGCTTAACCAATGCGCCACTCGGCTGGCCCAACTTTTTCTTTTATAGTTCATGATTTGCATGCCCTGTGTAAAAAGTCTTTGCCAAACCCAAGATCACTATTTTTTACTAGAAGTTTTATAGATTTATATTTTAAATTTAGATATATGATCAATTATGACATAATTCTTATATGTAGTATAACATATGGATCTAAGGGATTTTTTTTTTTGGCTTTTTGTTTTGTTGTTTGTTTGTTTGCTTTTGCAAATGGATATCCAAATATTCCAGCATTATTTATTGAAAATACTCTCCTTTCTCCATTGCATTTTTATTAAAAAATAAGTTTTCCATATATGTGTGGGCTTATTTCTTAACTCTCTATTTTCTTCCAGTAATCTAGTTGTCTATCTTTATTTCAGTGCCACACCATCTTGATTACTGTACCTTTATAAGTCTTGGAATCAAGTATTGTTAGTCCTTTAATTTTCTTTATCAAACTCATTTTGCTTATTCTAGGTCCTTTGCAATTACATGAATTTTAGAATTAGCTTATCATTTTTTTTAAATGTTGCTCGTATTTTGACTGGGGCTGCATTGTATCTATGCACCAACTTGTGCAGAACTGACATCTTAATATTGAGTCTTCTGACCCATCAAAATCCTATATGTCTACATTTTTTAGGTCTTTAATTTCTCTCAACAGTGCCTTTAGTCTTCAATGTATAGGCCAGCACAACTTTTATTAAATCTATCTCTTTGTATTTGGTATTTGGTATTTTTGGTTTATTACATTGGTTTTCAATTTCAATTTTAATCTTTTTTGATAATATATAGAAATAAAATTGATTTTTGTATATCACTTACATATCCTGTAATCGTGATAAGCATATTGACTAGTTGCTTTTTTGTACCTTTTTTTTGTAGACTCCATAGCTCACTGATACCCTTTTCATTTCCAGCCACACCACCCTCCCACACACCTTTTTTTGGATGGTTTCTACTGTGAAGTTTTCAAATTCATTCATCTCATCTTCTTCAATGTCTATAATCTGTATATTTTTACCTCAGTTTATTAATTAAATGCAGTGGATTTTTAATCTCAGACATTGTAGCTTTCATCTCTAGAAATTCAATGTGGGTATTTTAAAATATCTTCAAGTTTCTACTTAAACTTTTGAAGATGAGGTATAGAGTTATCATTGTTCAATGTCCTTATATGTTAATTCTAACATCTGTATCATTTCTGAGTCAGTATCTATTGTTTAATTTTTCTCCTCTTTATAGGGTGTATTTTCCTCCTTCTTTGCATGCCTGGTAATTTTTAATTGGATACTATACATTGTGAATTTTACCTTATTGGGTACAGGATATTTTCATATTTATATAAATATTCTTGAGTGTCTTTCTGGGATGCAGTTAAGTTGCTGGGTAACAGTCTGATTCTTTCAGGTCCTGCTTTTTAAGATTCATAAGTCAGGACCAATGTTATATTTAGTTTAGAGTTAATTGTTCCCCTCTATTAAATCAAGACTCTCCTGGATTCTCTATCCACTGCTCTGTGAATTATGAGGTTTTCTAGTCTTGTTTCTGTGTCTATTCCCAATCCTGTAGTGAGCATTGGATATCATTTCCTCTAATAATTTTGTGGAGGTTCTTTCCACAGCCTTAAGTGCTTATCTTGCATTCATACACTGATCAGTATAATGCTGAATATTCAAGGGGGACTGTGACACTCTGGAGTTATCTACACAGATCTCCTATTTCTGGTGCTTTCTATAAACTCAAAGTTTCTTCATTTCCCTCAGTCAGGAGCCTGCCAGTTTCACTCAAGGATACTCCCTGAGCTCCGCCTGGAAATTTGTTTAAGTCAGTAGCCTAGGATGATTATAGGGAATACCTTGTTTGTTACCTGTATCTCAGGGATCACTGAACTTCATTGCCTGATGTCCAGGGTCTTGAAAATCACTGGTTTCACACATTGTTTCAGTTTTTTGTTATTGTTATTTCTGATAAGAGAGTAAATCTTGTCCCTGTCCCTTGTCACAAAAGTCCTTTGTGTTCCATTCTGTTCTTGGAAGGCTTATATCATCAGAAAAGCATCTTCCTTGTGAATTTTATGAGAATTTCCAAAAGTTCCAGACTTAATCTTCATAGCTGCAGATCCAGAAGAAAAGATATTAACTCCTTTCCTAGTTGCTGAAATAAAGATCCCCAGGTTGATTTCACTTGAATTGGCATCAGTCAAGTGACTATCCTGAAGCAATCACAGTGGCTTGGGGAATGTTATGTCCTGCTTGGGACAGCTTGCATCCTTGCCAACCCCACGACCAGGGTACACTCAATGGTTCCACATTACATGGGCTGAGAGACAGGCAAAATGCCTTCCCAGAAGATAATCAGTATGCCATTGCAGATGGGCAGATGGGTGGTTAAGTGGAGAAAAATAAAACAAAACACAAGCAAAAATTGTGCCTAGAATACACTTATTATAAGAATTATGAGAAGATTAGTACAGGAAACTTGCTTTAGTCATTCAATTAAACAATTTTATGTCATTTTGTTTTGTTTCAGTTTTGCTTTTGAGTCATTTTGTTAACAGCTACAGCTTCATAATAATTCAACTGAGCTAAATTAATTCTCTGGTTCAATATTATAAATGTTCTCTATTTAAGATCATAAATGAAATATCCTTTTATTAATAAAATATTCTCATGGCAGAAAAATAATATTGAAAATAATAAGAAACCTTGTCTTTATCTTTGGTCTATACTAAATAAATGATTGCATCATTTTTAACTTCTCAAGATGTCTTTTTTCAATTCTGTAAGATAAAGACTTTCATGATTCATTTTATATTAAAGACCAGGAATGTGCAAATATATAGCCATGGTCAGTAAGAATTTTTAAAATGTATCTTGTCCCAAAACAATTTAAACAAGGTGACCTATCCTTTGTGGACCAATGGATTTCATACTGCCTCCTATGAGTAGAACAAATGAGGTGAAAGTGCACATCCTCCCCACATTTGTATTTCTAAATGACTTAGGCAGATGTATCATAGGGAAGATAACAGCATTAGGATCGCCATTATAATGTAACTAAAAAGTGTTATTCAATACATCTTTCATTTTATACCATGAGTGAATTAACAAGTAATAAAAAAACTTATATTAGAATCCTTGCCATCTTCCACCTCCAGTTGTTTAAATTGACATGAAATTCATTTGAAAACTTTCAGAAGTATCAGACTAAGAATTCTTTAAATCAAACTTTTGTTACATAAATGTGTACTTGCCTAGTCTTTAGAACAGTGCAATGCCTACTAGGAAGTGGAGGCTGGGCATGATCTTAATGGATTCATTTAATTTATACCTGGCCTACTTTCCCTCACAAACCAACCCTAATTGCAGACAGGTGTAATTATATAAAATTTGAATGACTTTTTTTTTTTGCATGCATGCATGCATGCATGCATCAGTGTATCATTTAAGACATGCTTAAGCTTTCCATTTGTTCTCTATTATTTTCTTAAAATGTTAGTCCTTTGAAGAAAATGATACAGCAGCTCATCAAGTTAAACTGAATAATTCTTTTCATACTGAGGATTACATCTATGCAACCTATATGATTTTATTATTTATTTCTCATATTAATTGGATAGGGTTGATTTTCCTCTATTTACATTTAAAAATGACCTAAAACTCTTTTCAAAGTTAAAAAACAGAGTTCTTAATTGCACGACTCTTTTTGCCTAAATTTACATTAAAAGTGAAACATAATGATAGCTGGTGAAACAATTTGCAATTTTTTCTTGTTTCTCTTATATGGCTATATAATGTGATTTAATAATTCAAGTAATTTTAACTAATTTTCCTAATTTATTTCATTTCATCAGAGTGTCACCTGAGCTGAGTAGCTGCTACTCAGTAACTAACATACAACTGAAAAAGAATGTATAGATTTGAGATACACACTCATCACTTAGCATGTTTGAATATGATCAGCTATTCAAAAACTAATAAATGATTATTTAGAAAACCTACTAAATATTAAAGATTAAGTATTCAAAATTGACAACTGAGATCCCAAGCCTTCAATGAATTAAGTCTAAAAACAGTCATAGATACAATGGAGAATTTCATAAATATAGAAAAATATATTGTATTTCTATATACTAGCAATAAATAATCAAAAATTGAAATCAGAAAGGAAACAAGAAAGGCAGCTTCTTCCCACAAAAAATGTATGAGCTTCTTCTTGCAGCTTGAATTTTACTAAAAATAATAAATGTAGCTATTTTTACAGTGTATAATAAAAAAGAGATGGCTTTTGGAAAAATCTGAAATTGGAAAACAATATCATAGCATCAAAAATGTGAAATAATTATGGATAAATCTAACAGAAGATGTGCAAGTTCTATGCACTGAAAACTGAAACACATTTCTAAGAGAAATCAAGGAAGACCTAAGTAAAAGGAGTGATATACAATGTTGACAGTTCAGAAGACCCAATATAAAATGTCAGTTCTTAACAAATTAGCATATAGATTTCATACCATCCCAATCATAATCCCAACAGGCTTTTAAAAATTGATAACCAAATTATAAAATCACATGGAAATACAAAGGACCTAGAATAAGAAAAACAACTTTGATAAAGAAAACAAAGTTTGAAGATTAATAATACCAAATTTCAGTTCTTATGTTAAAGATATAATAAGGTAGTGAGATTTGGTGTAAAGATAGAAAAATTAATAAATGGAACAGAATAAAGAGTACATAAATGGACCCACACATATATGGACAACTGATTTTGGACAAACATTCAAAGTTAAATCATTAGAGAAAGGATAGTGATTTCAACAAATGGTATTGAAACAACTGAACACCTAAGTGCAAAAAACTAAACTTTGATCAATGCCTTGTACTGTATACAGAAGTTAACTTAAAATATACCTCCATATAATAAATTAAACTATAAACCTCTAGAACATAACATAAAAGAACACTTTTGAGACCTTGGATTAGGCAGAGACTTCTTAGAGATAATATCAAAAGCATGATCCATTAAAAAAATTGATGAATTGGACTTCATCAAAATTAAAACTGCTCTTTCAAATATATTGCTATGGCTTGTTACAAACAAACCAAAGCCAAGAGAAAATATTTAAAAAATCATGTATCTGACAAAGGGCTTGAAGCTACAATGTGTAAAGACCTCTCAGAACTTATAATAAGAAAGCAAAAACTCAATTTTAAGAAAATGGTTTAAAAATTTGAACAATTTAGCAAAGAAGATATACTGATGGCAAATAAGCATATAAAAATATGACTAACATCATTATTCAGTAGGGAAATAAAAATTCATGACAATGATATACCACTGCATACCTGTTGGAGTGACTAAAATTTAAAATACCATACCAAATGTGGTAAGTACACTGCTGTAAAAATGTAAAATGTTACAGTTTGGCAGCTTATTAAAAAGTTGAAAATATCCACAAGCCAGCCTTTCCACTAATAAGCATTTACATAAAAGAAATGAAAGCATATGTCTATTCAAAAGCTTATACATAAACATGCATATACATGAAGGGCTTAGATCACACATCTAGTTTCTCAACTTTGACGGCTGCCACTCAAGGGAGGGGCCCCCAAAACACAGCTCTGAAAACCAATGGGCCTTGGGTTCATGACTCCATAGGAGTGTAGCAAACAAAAAAGCATTTATTAATGGTCTCACAACATTCTCTGTTGACTACGCCCTCCAGGGCCCAAGAAGAGGGAGCAGGCAAAAAACACTCATCTCTTACTCTTTCCCTTTTTTGAGGGCTTTGACTGCACACATTAGAAGCTGCTGCCTGAAGGTATAGTTGATTATGATGGATCTTCCCAGGGACCAATAGAATGTGTGCATTTCCCCTGCCTTTTTCCTCTGACTCTCACCAACGAAAGAACCAAATCACCAGTATCTCCCTGGAAAAAGCTTGTTTACAAATCTAGCACCCCAACTTTTACCACTGTCTCCCAAGGGATGGGCTCCCAAATCACCTAGCTCTGATAGCCAATGGGGCTTGCATTCAAGAGTCCCTGGAACTAAAACAAACAAAGAAGCAGTTTTTAAATGGGTGCTGGGGCATCCCCTGAGGCTATGCACCTCGATATTCTTCAAATGTCCATACTAACTAAACTGATCCATAGATTCAGTGCAATCCTACCAAAATTCCAATGGCATTTTTCATAGAAAATTGAAAAACCAGTCCTAAAATACATATGCAACCACAAAAGAACCAGAATAGCCAAAGAGACATTGAAAAAGAAGAGCAATGCTAGAAGCATCACACTGCCTGATTTCAGACTGCAGTATATTACAAAGCTATAGTTTTCAAAAGAGTATGGGATTGGCACAAAAAAACAGACACATAGATCAATGAAACAGAATTAAGAGGCCAGAAATAAACCCATGCATAGGTGGTCAATTACTTTTCCACAAAGGAGCCATGAATATGCATAGGAAAAAACAGTCTCTTGCGTAAATGGTACTGAGAAAACTGGACAGCCACATGCAAAACAATGATACTGGACTCTATGTTACACCATACACAAGAATCAATGCAAAATGGATTAAAGACTTGAAATGTAAGACCTGACACTGTAACATTTTTAGAAGAAAACAGAGAATAAGCTCTTTGACATGGGTCTTGGTGACACTGTTTTGGATTTAACACCAAACACAAAGGGAATAAAAGCAGAAAATAACAAGTGGGACTACATTAAGCTAAAAAGCTTCTGCTCAGCAAAGGAAACCATTAACAAAATCAAAAGCAACTTATAGTATGGGAGAAAATATTTGCAAATGGTATATCCAATAAGGGGTTAATATCCAAAATACACAAGGAACTCAGTAGCCAAAAAACAACCCAATTAGAAAATGGGTCGAGGAACTGAACAGACATTAAAAAAAAAAAAAAGCAACAGGTACCTGAAAAGGTATTTAACATCACTAATCATCAGAAAAGCACATATCAGAACCACAATAAGATGTCAGCTCACACTAGTTTGGGTATCTATTATCAAAAGACAAGAGATCACAAATGCCGGCGAAGGTATCCAGAAAGGCAACCCTTGTGCACTATTGGTAGAAATGTACATTGTTACAGCCTCTATGGAAAATGGTATGAAAGTGCCTCAAAAAATTAGAAATAGAACTACCTTATGACAGCAATCCCCCTTCTTGATATGTATCCAAAGGAAACGAAATCATTATCTTGAGGAGTTATCTGTACTATACTATTCATTGCAGGATACTCACAATAGCCAAGGTATGGAAACAACCAAAGTGTCTGTCAACAGATTAATTGGTAAAGAAAATGTGGTATACAGATACAATGGAATATTCTTAAACCCTGAAGAAGAAGAAAATCCTGCCATTTGTAACAATATGAATGAAACTAGAGGGCATTATGCTAAAAAAAAAAAAAAAAAAAAAAAAGGTGAGCTTAGAAAACGAAGAGTAGAAGGATTAGGGGACGGGGAAATGGCAGAAGTTGGTACTAGAGCACAAACTCAGTTATGAGATGAATAAGGTTTGAGGGTCTGATGTAAAACATGGTGACTGTTGTTAATAGAAATCTGCTAAGGATATATAGCTTAAGTGTTTTCACCAAAAAAGAAAAAAAGATAAATACGTGAGGTGATGGATGTGTTCATGAATTAAATGGGAGTGGGGAATCCTTTCACAACATATACATATATCAAATCATCATTGCTGTACACTTTAAATATCTTATAGTTTTATTTGTCAATTGTATGTAGATAAAGCTTGGGGGAAAGAGTACATGCTGTGTGCTGTGTGAGTCAATATATATGAATTCAAAAAGCATGGTGAGTTAGAATTAACATAAGGTGCTAGAAGTTGGAAGAGTGGTTATCTCTGAGACTAGTGGATATTGACTGACATGTGACATGGAGGAAACTTCTTGGGTGCTGAAAATGTTGTGTATCTTTATCAGGATATTGGTTACATGTAAATATTCATCAAGATGTAAACATAACATTAGTGTACTTTACAGTACACATGCTATAAAAAGGATTTTTAAGTCATATCTGTTTAAATCTCTATATCTATTTATCACTGCTAGAGGAAGAACAATATTCCCTACCTTCCTTAACAACTCCCAAATTTCACCAAATGTCTCTCACTGGTTGAAACCGGAACAATAATAGCACGAGATTCTGGGAGATTCAGTTACCAGGATTCTGGCCCCCACAAAACACAGGATAGTATAAAAGGGAGTAGGAATAAATGCTGAGTATCCCTCTCAATTTTTTTTTTAAAGATTTTCTTGGGGAATTGGGGGATGGGAACAGCACTGGGGAATCAGGGAAGGGGAACAGACAAGTTGCTGTCCTTTTGTTCTTCAGTCTAGTTGCAGAGGACATTGCTTCACTGGCCCATGTTGGTATCATCATTGTGCTCTTCCCGGGTGAGGCAGATTGGTTGCCGGCCTCCGGACGGCCACTCACAGCAGTAATTGGCACCTCACGCCAGCTGCTGGCTGCTCACTCTGGCTGCCAGCCGCTCACAGTAGCTGAAGGCAGCCCACTGCAGCAGGGGCTGCAGCCTACAGTATTGGTCCCAGCGACTCAGTGCAGCCCAGCTCCAGGTTGAGCTGTTGTTCACCATCTTAGCCGTAGAGGGCGCAGCTTCACTGGCCCTCATGTGGGATCCAAACTGGGGCCCTGTTGCCCAGAGCTGGCGTCCCAAGTCAACTCTTAACCAACGAACCACTGGGCCGGCCCCTCTCAATGCTTTTTATCTTGTGGAAAGTTAATGAAAAGCAAAGAATACAAAGTGTTCTAGAATATGGTACTACAGATGCTATTTTTAAAACATTCCTCTTGGAATATCCTAGGATCTGTAATTGAAACCCAAGAGATTGTGTGTGCATGTGTGTGTGTGTGTGTGTGTGTGTGTGTGTGTGTGTGTATGTGTGTGTGAATTTTAACCAGGATGGTAATGTAAGGTAAACATAATATATGGTTAGCTAAGAACTAAAATATTAAAATTATGAGTCCCTATACAATTACATGATTAAAATTTAAATATTTTGAGAATGTAGGAATTACAATTTTAATTGGACTATACTTCATCAGAACAAAATACAAGCATTGATTCTCTAACAAAACAACTTTTACTCAAAAGGCAGAAAATGCAACAAAATAAAAATAACACATTTCAATAACATCATAACTTATGATATATAATATATATATACCACATTCATGTTTTCATTTTCCTTGTTTTGTTAACTTTGCTTAGAAACTAAATTTTTGAATGCTCCATGTCCTGCTTCAAGCTTGTCATTCCTGTTTTATGACTGTTTTAATTAGCACATTTTAACACAGAGAAATATTTTTCACATTATAAAGTGAATCACCATTAATGGTGTACTTCTCAGGTTTTCAGATTACACATGCCACAAACCAATAGGTCAATGTTTTATCACACCACATTACAATTACAAAATATATTCCATTATAGAGAATCATAAGTGTTGTAAGGCTTACAAAGCACAGTATCTTTATAAAGATTTGTCACCTACTCCTCTTCTAATTTCCATCTTTAATACTATCCCTATTGCTATAATTTGTCATGTGTTCTCTCCCTTCGTCCTGCTATTGCCCAAACAATATCAACTGACTAGCAAAGCCAGTTTATCTCTTTTTCGTTTGGAAGTCTCCAATTCTACTCTTAACTTGATATAACTTTGGCATGTCTCCTCATGGGAAGGAACATAGGATTACCCACATAATAAAGATACTTTGTTTCGCACCACCTGTCATTTATCTTTTCTCACCTCTACTGCATGTGGGCGCCCTATGTTCATTTGAATGTGGTAGTCTCACATATCTCAGCATGGTCCTGAAGAGAAAAATGCAGTCTGTCTAATCTAAACTAAAGTACTCTCCCTGCTTTCCTCATGTAGCATATTTTGTAATTTCAAGGTCACTGGTCATTTCCTTCTGATGTGCAGTATACCACTGTGCTGCATGTGTCATCCAATTAACTATTCATGAGAATATTTGCAACAGGATTACTGGGGTGGGGGTGATGGCGGCGGGGGGGAAGGCAGCTTGAAAATTACATTCACTGATGCCAAGATCCTCTCTTCCCATTCTCTTTTTAAAACCATTTTCAGCCCCTTATTTCAATATTGTAGTCATTTGATATTTTGCATGTGCCACTTGAAGATTTTCTATGAGTTTCATGAGAACATTTTCAAATATCTTCTAGAATTCAGCACTATGGCTCTCAGGCTCACCATAATATTTGTAAGTTTTTTGTGCAAGTTTTTGTATCTTCATCTCTTCTGGGACTACCATGTGCTATTCGGCATGCTTTCCCTAATTGTGTTTCAATTCTTCCATTCATCTTTGTTACACTTATCTAAGTCTGCCCAGAGTTTTCCTTAAACATTCAATACATTTTGCTGGAATATGTTCTAGTACATGTAAGCTGCACCTACTGTTTTCTTTTTCTTTTCCCCTATCTTAACCATATTCTTTCTTTTGTTCTTTTTTTCTTAGCTATTTATGTTTAAATTTCCATTCTCACTTCTTTCTCTGTTACAAGACACCTCATGGTACAAAGGCAAAGCATTAAAAGAGGCTAGAAATCTTGGATTAATCATGACATTTTAACTCGCTCTTTGACCTCAGGGAAACCACTACCCTTCTAAGGGCCTCACTTACCTCCCCTGTAAATGACAAAGCTAATTGGGGTGCTCTGTGAAGACATCACTAGTGATAAAAATTCCATAATTCTAAAAATCAGTAGCTGTGTCTATATATACATATCTATATCCATCTATTTCCTTGTTACAATCAATCTATTTCTTGGACTAAAATAAAATAAAAATATTTCCTCACAGTTTACAGTTATAACTTCTGCCATATTATATTAACATTACTTATTTCGCTTATTCTTATTTTAACCTGTGCTTTACTTTTTAATTTTATTAAATTGATTTGGTTGCCATTAGTTACTATGATTATATAAGTTTCAAGTGTACATTTATTTCTATAATACATCATCTGTATATTGCATTTTGTTTGTGTTCACCACCCAACGTCAAGCCTCCTTAGATCACCACATATTTGATCACCTTTACCCTGTTCTACCTCCTCACCTTCCCATTGGGTAATCACTGTATTGTTGTCTGTGTCTATGAGATTTTTATTCATTTGCTGCTTTCTGTTTTAGTTCTCATATATGAATGAAATCATATGTTTCCAGACATTTTCCATCTAACTTATTTGGCTTAGTATGATATTCTCAAAATCCATCCATGTTGTCATGAATGGCAGTGTTTCATCTTTTCTTATGGCAGAGTAGTATTCCATTGTATATATGTACCACATCTTCTTTATCTAACCATCCATTGAAGAACACTTAGGTTTTTATATGTCTTTGCCACCATGAATAATGCTACAATGAACACAGGGGTACATATACCTTTATGATGAAATGTTTCCAGATGTTTTGTGGAGATACCCAGAATGGGAATTGCTGGGTCATACGGTAATTCTATTCTTAAATTTTTGAGGAACCTCCATACTCTTTTCCATAGTGACTGTACCAATTTACATTTCCATCAGCAGTGTATGAGGATTCTTTTTCTCCACAATCTCTCCAACACTTGTTATTACTTGTCTTGTTGATAATAGCCATGGTAACAGGTGTGAGGTGGCATCTCATTGTGGTTTTGATTTGCATTTCCCCAATAGCTAGTGAAGGCGAACATCTGTTCATGTATCTGTTGGCCATTTATATATGTCTTCTTGGGATAAGTGTCTGTTTAGGTCCTCTGCACATTTTTATTTGTATTGTTTGTTTTATTCTTCTTGAGTCGTATGAGTTCTTTATATATTTTGGATATTAGCTACTTGTTAAGGGTGTTGTTTGCAAATATCTTCTCCCATTCAGTTGGTTGCCTCTTTGTTTTGTTGATGGTTTCTTTTCCTGTGCAGAAGCTTTTTAGTTTGATAGGGTTCTATTCATTCATTTTTTGCTTTTGCTTCCCTTGCTTTAGGGGTTCATAAAATCCTCTCTAAGCCAAGATCCAGAAGTTTTAACTGTGTTTTCTTCTATGTATTTTATTGTTGCAGGTCTTATATTTAGGTCTTCGATCCACTTTGAGTTAATTTTTGTATATGGTGACAAATAGCAGTCTAGTTTAATTCTTTTGCACGTGGATTTCCAATTTTCCCAGCACCATTTAATGAAGAGGATTTCTTTTCTCTATTGTGTGCTTTTAACTCCTTTGCTGAAAAATTTTTGCCCATATATATGTGGGTATATTTCTGAGCTCTCAATTCAGTCCCACTGGTCTGTGTGTCTATTTTTCTGACAGTATCACGCTGTATTGATTATTATATCGTTGTAGTACTATTTCGATGTCAGGTAGTGTGATATCTCTGGCTGTGTTATTCTTGTTCAGGATTGCTTTAGCTATTTTGGATCTTTGCTGCCCCATACAAATTTGATGATTTTTTTTATATTTCTTTGAAAAATGTCATTGGGAATTTGATGGAGATTGCATTAAATCTGTACATTGCTTTGGGTAACATGGCCATTTAAATTATGTTCATTCTTCCAATCCATGAACACACAATACCTTTCCATTTCTTTGTATCTTCCTTAATTTCTTTTAATAGTGTCTTGTAGTTTTCAATGTATACGTCCTTCACATTAAGTTTATTCTGAGGTATTTTATCCTTTTGTTGCAATTGTAAATGGAATTGTTTTCTTCATTTCTTTCTTAAAATTTATTTCATTCTTGTTTTTCATCTAAATTCCAGAGAAATCAGATTGTAACATTTGTAAATAGCCTGTCCCATAAGTCTCAAATCTGGCAACATTTGTTAAGCTATTCAGTTCATGAGCACATGTTCACTTGCATACACGCGCTTGCACACATGCTTGCATGCACGAGTGCACACATTTTGCTGCTCCTGGAATCATACTGACCTAAGTTCAAACCCTATCTGTATCCTTATCTCTCTAAGCCATAGTTTCCTCAAATGTAACAAGAAGGTAATATCCCTACTTTAGAGCTATGTTATGAGGACTAAATAGGGTAAATAAGCATAGTGCATAACACAATACCAGCACAGGGTAGGTTTTAAGCTATTCTCCTTCTACTTCTCACTATTTTAATACTATTTCAAATGTAACATATAACAAAGCTCCTGGAGGCAAGTTGGCTTCTTTTTCTCCACACGGGGCACCAGAACTATGATTCCAGTGGAAAAATGGGGTCCCTCAAACCCCTGGATGTATTTTTAATAATACCAAGTAGAATTCTTTTTTTAACTTTATTATTATTATTATTATTATTATTATTATTATTATTATTTACAGATGTACAAAACAATGCAATAGTTATCTTTTTCACCCCTTACAAAGTGACTACCCCCTCCCCTACCCCCCACCCCTGATATCATACATATCTATTACAATTCCATAGACTCCATCCCCACACTATATTCCATATCCCATGACTCTATATGTGTTAAATTATAGTTGACATATAATATTGTTCAGCGACAGCTTCAGATGTACAGTGCAGTGGTAAGACCACTACACCGTCCATGAAGTGGTCAGACATGAGTCCTCCAAGAAAAATTCTTTATTTGAAGATTTTCTGGCAATTATCAAAGGATTTGCTGGCAATAACTAAATCTACTCTCTGTAAAAAAGACAAAAAACACATGGTGTGAATGTTTCAGTTCACCTCTTCTTCAGTGAGGACCTGGCATATCACTTAACCAGTGTAATTAAGGAAAGAAAGTTTGTTTGTCCCTGCATGAAACCTCTTCTGGATTTTGTCACATGCAGATCCCTCCTTCTTTGCCCAGATAGGAACTCTATTGTCTTCTCACCATGAAATCAAGGAAGCTAGCTAAATCATTGCCCTTATTCTTTGGCGTTTTTTTCTGTTATACTGAAAGACATGCCCTGCCAATCCTTCACTTGTGCTCCATAACCTATTTCTACTCACTACCCCCTCTGAGGCTTTTATTCTGCAGTTACCCCTTTCTCTCCTGAGTTACTGATTCCTTCTTCTCCTCTAAACCATTCCCATCTGCCAGTGACATGTTTGTGGTCTTGGGAATACTCTCTTTTAAACTTTCTCCCTCAATTCTAAACCCTCCTACAGTTAATATCCCATCTCTGATCCCCTTCACACAAAATTCTCAAAAATCTGCTCTCATGGTCTTCACTTCCTCACCTTCGGTTCACTCTTCAATCACTCTGCCTTCCTTTACTTCTCCTTTTTTTTTTTAAGTTTTTTGTTTGTTTTAATAAATTAGTTTCAGGTTTACAACACAGTGCAATAGTTATATTTTTTACCCCTCAAAGTGACAAGCCACCTCCCCAACCCGCCATCCCACTCCCCACCCCATATCATACATAGCTGTTACAATTCCATTGACTCAACTCCCACACTATACTCCACATCCCGTGACTATCTATATATTCAGTTATAGTTGGCATACAATATTATACAACATCAGCTTCAGGTATACAGTGCAGTGATTAAACTTCTACCCCATCCATGAGTTGGTCTTCCTAACAAGACATGTGACCATCTGACACCCTACAAAATATTTACAACATTATTAATTATATTCCCCGAACTTTCATATCCCTGTGGCAATATTGTAGTTACCTATTTGTGCTGTCTAATCCCTTCCTCTTACCCTTCATCCCTAAGCCCCTCCCATCTAGCAACCGTCAGTTTTTCCGTTTTTCCTCTATATTTCTGAAACTATTTCTGTTTACTTTGCTCATTCATTCAGTTTTTTAGATTCCACATATAAGTGAGATCATATGGTAGTTGTCATTCTCCAGCTGACTTATTTCACTTAACATAATGTTCTCTAGGTCCATCCATATTGTTGCAAATGGTAAGATTTCATTCTTCTTTACAGCAGAGTAGTACTCCATTGTATAAATATACCACAGTTTGTTAATCCAGTCATCTTCTGATGGGCATTTCAGTTGTTTCCAAGTCTTGGCTATTGTAAATAGCGCTGTAATCAACATACGGGTGCATATATTTTTTGAAATTAGCATCTTGGGTTTCTCTGGATAGATCACCAAGAGTGGAATTGCTGGGTCATATGGTAGTTCCATTTCCAGTTTTTTGAGATACCTACATACTGATTTCCATAATGGCTGCACCAATCTGCAGTCCCACCAATAGTGCACTAGGGTTCCCTTTTCTCCACAACCTCACCAGCACTTCTTGTTTGTTGATTTATTGATGAAAGCCCTTCTGGCCAGAATGAGGTGGTATCTCATTGTGGTTTTTATTTGCATTTCTCTAATGATTAGTGAGGTTGAACATTTCATATGTCTGTTGGCCATCTGTATGTCCTCTTTAGAGAAATGCCTCTTCATATCCTTTGCCCATTTTTTAATTTGGGTTGTTTGCTTTTTTGGTGTTGAGTTGAATGAGTGTTTTATAAATTGGGGATATTAACCCCTTATCAGGTATATCGTTGGCAAGTATCTTCTCCCATTCAGTAGGCTGCCTTTTTGTTTTATTGATGATTTCCTTTGCTGTGAAAAAACTTTTGAGTTTGATATAATCCCATTTGTTTATTTTTTCTTTTATTTCCCTTGCCTGAGGGGATATATCAGTAAAAATATTACTCAGGATAATGTCTTCCTTTACTTTTGAATCACCACTGTTCTATTGATGGCAATTGATAAATCGTCATCTTATCAAATCCATGCCCACTTCACTGATTTTCTCTGCCTTAGTCTTTCAGCTACATTCACAGAGTACACACTTTTTCTTAAAATATTTTTTCCTCATTCATTTCCATGATGCCACATAATCTCGGTTTTCCTTTATTCTATCCTCTATTTTTTTGCTAGATCCTCCTCCTCTCTGACTTCTAAATATTGAAGAATCTTAGGGTTTGGTCTTAAGAAGTTTATTCTTGATCTTTCTGCATTTAATCACTTTGTCTACAATCTCTTCTGGCTCCATGGATAGAATTGATATTGAATTGACTTCCAAAATCTATTGAATTTACTGCCTGAATCTCTATCTACATATCCAATATGCATTTCATACTTGACATGTTCTAAATCAATTTCTTAATACAACCCTCTCAGTTCTTTCAATATTCCCCATTTCATTAAGTGACATCATTATCTTTCCTGTTATACAAGCTAAAAATATAGCCTTACCCTTAATTCCTCTCCTTCCTTTTTTCCCAACAAATTTAACCTAGGTTAACCCTGTCTGTTATTTCTACCTAGGAAAAATATCTCCAAATATCCATTTCTCTTTACCTCAGGTGCCATTATTCCCAGTTAAACCATCATCATCTTTTCATGTTGCCATGTCAAAAAACCTGGAGGGAAGGGGGAGTAAATCATAATGCTGATATGTTTACATGGCAAAGTGTTCACTATTCTTTGGCCCAAAATTTTAAAGAAGGAATTTTAATGGATAGAAGCATAAGACATATCATACTTCCTCTACTAGAAGAAGGACTGCAGTGAGGAGGAAATGGTATTATAAACATGATAGTTGGGCCGGCCGAGTGGCGCATTGGTTAAGCGCTGGTTTTGGGATGCCAGCGGCCCCGGTTAGGATCCCACATGAGGGCCAGTGACACTGCCCTCTACAGCTAACAACAGCTCCACCTGGAGCTGGGCTGTGCGAGCCCCGGGGATGGTGTGGGCTGCAGCCCCTGCTGCAGTGGGCTGCCATAGGCTACAGTGAGTGGCCCGCAGCCAGCGTGAGCAGCTGGCAGCCAAGCGTGAGCTGCCAATAGCTGCGGTGAGCGACATCCAGAGGCCAGCGACCGATCTGCCTCATCCGGGAAGAGCGCAATGAGGACACCAACATGGGCCAGTGAAGCAACATCCTCCACAACTAGACTGAAGAACAAAAAGACAGCAACTTGTCTGTTCCCCTTCCCCGATTCCCCAACGCTGTTCCCCTCTGCCAATTCCCCAATAAAATATATTTTAAAAAAAACACACACACAAAAAAAACATGATAGTCATTTTTTGGAAGGTTCCTAAGGATTGTCTAGGAGGAAATAATAATGGTAATATTTTAAAAATTAAACCATAAATGAATCTATTTTCTGAATGTGTTAATCTAACATAACTCCAAAATGCATCAGCTCTATCTTTTATAATCTGAGTAAGTAAAATCTGCAAACTTTTTTTAAGGATTAGAATCTTTGTGTTTTCAAACACTGTCACAATACATACCCTTTGATAGAAAATATCTTTTCGTGTGTAAAATTAGAAAAAATAATTCTCAACTATTTCTCATGTATCCACTTACTCTTTTATTCCCACACACCCCCACTCTCACATAGCCTAAGGAGCAGTCCTTTGAGACATTAGTATTTAATCCTTTCATGTTCCAAAGTAATAAATTTGTGCCACATAATCACAAAAGTAACATCAGCTCAGTAGTTTTTGTTGTTGAACCTAGCCAACATCTCTTTCTGTTTGTGTTAACCTTCTGATTCTCCTGTGGTCACCTCATTTGGGAGGCCAGGGAGCTTCTATTTTTCTGTTTGCTTTACATAAGCCCTATGTCACCTTTTTGGAGCCTAGCATTGACCAGATGATGCAAATGAATGATGGAAAAACTGCATCCCTCTGGGAATCTTCTGTTCATGCATATAAATCATGGACCTCAGTGTGTGGCTTTCTCGGCTCTCTAGAGAAGACAGAGTCTCTGCTGCGGTCTTTTCAAATGTTTTACTTGTGCTTTGGTTTCTTTCATTACCGTTTCTATTTTCTTACCTTCTACCAACCAATAATTTCTCTCTTGTCCTTCATCTCCCAAGATGATCTTATTTTCCTCAGCTATTCTCTCATATATCTCTCTACCAATCAGAATTCTAATGCTTCCCTACTCTACAGTATGTTCCCACTGTAGTTTTGTTCAATACATTTGTGTTAGTTTACTCTCAAGTTCTCTTTTAAATTCCCTCTTGCCCTACTGTCATCCTGTCTGACTGTATTTTCCCACCTATTCCATATTACTACTTCTGTTACAGCTTCTATATTATTACCTCTATATCAGAGTTACAATATCTCTTAGCCACATCTTTCCTGATGTTTGCTTTTTTTTTGCAATAGTCTTTATTTCTGACTTACTAGGCATCACTAAAATCATTTTGGAAATCCTGGCCTCTTTCTTTCCTCACATGTTCTCCAAAGTCTGATCCATGTGTTTCCCAACCAATCTGAAACTTACAGAAAATTTATTATTAACAAGGATTTTAATGATCTCAAACATGCCTCTTGTGTTCAATCCGACTGAGTTTCTAATCAGTGTTCCCTGGTTGAACAACTCTTCTCAGTCCCTTATGACAATCCTTCCCTGTGATTCTTCCTTTGAAGGTGTAACCAGCAAACTTCATATCCTCTTGAAGGCTGAACCACTTCTTTCAAGTTTACTCTTAAACTAATCATTATTTAAAAAGTAATAATAATAACTAAACCAACAGGGTGAATTTCCTTTCCTTGTTCTTCCCTTTCCTTTGTTTCTCTGTTCTACCCCTACTTATCATCTCACTATCACTCCGCTCCTTCAAAGTCCACATTTGCAGGTGGGCTGGACACTGGCAGTGGCTTGGCCGGAGCTGGAACACCAGTGGGAGCTCATCACAGGCCAGCTCCGCCCAGTAGGCTCCCCTTCTTCACAAGGACCACAGTAGCCTGACTAGACACTGACCTGTTGCTCTCTCCTTTTTCTTCTCACACCTGAACTACCTGAGTCTTTGGCTCTAGGTTGAAAACTACAAGCAATGAAAATTGTTTTAGAAATCCTGGATATCTTCTCTCAATTATCTTTTCTAAATTAAGTGTGCTTTGCTTTGCTCACTCTGTTCTTCCTTTAACCCTTCCCCCAGGAAAAGGCATGCAGCCTCGTTAGATATATAAGCCTCTCACACAGGTATAAGAACATCTACAAACCAAATTTAGTAAAAATTCTATTTGAACTACATTTGCTCTAGTACATGCAACTACATCTAACCTGGAAATTACAGGGCTCTGTGTAATCTACTCTGGCATAGTCAAACAAACATCGTCAAACAAACAAAAGTAAATAAAGTGTTTCAAATCTTCACTTGTACCTAAGAAATCCCAAAAGGCAGCATAAAATATCATTAAAGTCTTTTCTAGCCCACTTCCACTCTCAATATTCTGCACACAGATGGAAATCCTCACAAAAACATAAGCCATAACTTGACTATCCCCTGCACAAAATAAAAGCTGGGAGAGATATTGTCTGACTGTACTCCCACTTCCATGTGTTAAATGTAACCTTTCTATGTAAAGGCCTGGAATTAATCCACCATGTCTAGATCTAGTGTATACAGAACACTTCTGGAATGAGGTAGTAAAAAGAGCACCACTCTACGAGTTAGAAGGCCTGGAATTAAATTCTGCACTATCACTGTCTGCATAATATTTAATAAGTCACTTGTCTTGTGTTAGGTCCCCCAGTAGCAGACCCTAAGACAAATATATAAGTATAAGTAGCTGATTTGGAAGATGACTCCGAGAAACACAGGTAGCTGAGTGGGGAAATAAAACAGCAGAAGTTACCACTGTGGGCATCTGGAGCTTAACCCTGCAGGGGAAACCTGAGAGACTGTATAGGAAATACCCCTCAAAATTACCCCACTGCAGGGTGAGGAAACTGGGGTATTTAAACAACAATTCTCATCAGACATTGTTTGAGGGCCTTTACTGTGGTGGGGGAGCTTTCAATTCCAGCCTGCCCTTACAACCCACCGAGGAGGATCTGTTGATCACAGCAAGCACTCCAAAGAAATCCTATCAGTTAGAAGATGCAGTGGGGTGCATGGAAATAGTAAATATGAAGAGGTTATGAGTAGGATTTTGTAGTGTCTTGCTACATTCCTCCTCTCATTGCTCAGATTCACTCATATGCCACATGAAGGTCACCATGTCCTTTCACTGATTCACAATTATCTTTTTTTGCAAAATTATATTAGGAATGTTAGTGGAATAAGCTACCTCTAACCCAGCAGAGTTTAAAGTTGTAGGAACAGGAATCACAAATTCCCCAATCAGACTGATGTTAAGATGGGCCACTCTTACTTCCATCACTTGGTACCTTTTCTATTGTATTTATCAGAGACACAACCATATAATGACAATACATTCAAAGTACAGTAAAACCATGGGTTGTGAGTAATGTGGTTTGCAAGTGTTCCACAAGATGAGCAAACATTTCTAACACATTTTGATGTGGTAAATGAATGCTGTCTTGCAATATGAGTAGTTTGTTTCCTAAACAAATTAGGCTCGCAAACCAAGGTATTACTGTATACAATACCACTTAAAAGCAGCACCCCGCCTCCTCAGAACTTCATGTCCTAGCTGGCTCAAAACCATGCCTTTAAGAACTGAGTTACACAGCATTTTCCCAGGCCTGCAGATTCTGGACGATGCATATAATGGTAGAACAAATGGGTGCTAAAGTCACGTGATCATAGTTGAACTCAATCACTGTAAGTGTTTTCCTTGATCCAAGCAATGTCATGTGAAATCCCATCAGGATAAGTCAAGCACTTTGTAGGCTCTCTGATCTTGGTACTAGAAAGGCAAAAGGTCATATTCACTGACAGATTGAAAGCCAGCTGGTATGCACAGAAATGATAAATGCCAAAGGGATATGGGCACAGCATTGACATTATCTGTAAACTACTTAAATCTCTTCCTTTTTCTATAAATGAGACCCAATAATAAAAATCTCAAAGGTTTTCTGTGGGATCCTGCTTTTGACATATTATAGGAATGTAAGCTATAATCAGTTTTCTGAGAGAAGCTACAAAAGAAATAAATATCGTCACTCCAATCTCCAGAAAGTGAGAACCTATCTTGAGTTTTCTTTTACATTCTATTTCATACTTAGCCACCTGTGGTTAATATGTGACTTTAAATCTAAGATATAAAAATAAGTAAACTAAAGAAAAAGCTATATAACTTATAAATGAAAAACAAAAAATTAAGGTTTAAATTTCCAAAAGGATTGTTGCTATGAAGATAATCTACAAAAGAAACTAGGAACAATTGATTTTTCATAAATAAAGTGTGTAATTAAATACTTGGGCAGTTAGTGGAGGGGAAGTCATTTACATGTTTGATTGACATTTTAATTTAATCTATTAAATAAAATCATTTATTTATCTTAAAAAATATGCTTACTGAATGATACTCTTGATTTCTAGGATTAATAAAAGTAATCCTTAGAGTAAATTTTAAAATATTATTTCAAAACTTTCTAAATTGCTTTGTCTCAATAGTATTTTCTTCCTATGAAGATCAACTAAAATCATTTCATATTTGGTAAGTACATATCCATTTTTGTCAAAATCCAGTTTTTGTTAAGCTTTATTAATTTTTGTGGACTTTATTGGGAGAAAATGATGGCATAGCTTTGGGAACATGAGGTCACATTGTGAAATGCAAGAGCCACCCTAGTAGAAAGAAATGGTGTGCAAAGAAATAAAAAGCCATTAGACTGAGACTGTAAAGAAGAAGAAAAGGAGTTTAATGGCATGGAGAGAGCATTTTGTACAATGAAGTTTTTGTTTGTTTGTTTGTTTGTTTGTTTGTTTTTGAGGGCAGTGTCACTGGCCCTCATATGTGGGACCCGAACCAGGGCCGCTGGCTTCCCAAGCCAGCGGTTAACCACCGCGCTACTCGGCCAGCCCAGAAGTTATTTTCTTAAGAGAAAGAACAGATCTGACCTAGATGGTCCAAATAGTAACGGTCATGACTGAGGTAACCTTGTGGGGACAGAAAGAGTTCTTTCAGATGAATAAGAGTGTCAGGTTTGGGTATCAATTATGTCTTTGAAAATATTATTTTCAAACAGAGAAAATTTTCATGCCATTTTGCTATTTGTCTTTTCTCTTTCATTGGTTATTATGGTTAATTATAATAGTTTTAACTAAAATATATAGCATGTGATAAATAAATATCAATAACACTTAGGATACCACAGTAAAATCTGTTTCCAAATCCCTGAGGCTGTTCAGTTATTCACACATAACTGAGAAACATCTAGTATCTCTTCTCACCCGGTGTCAGCAAAATAACAGTGAGCACAAAATCTTAGCTGCATCTGAGAAGTCTTGTAAGAGCTGCCTCTGACCTCAAAGCAATGAGAAAAAAAATGGGCAAAGTCACACTTGGTGAAAAGACATCATGAGATCCTTCACATCCCTTTACAAAGGGCAAACACGAAAAGAAAAACTTCATTAGTGACAACAAATGTCTTAAGGCTTAGGGCTTGACAAACCAGGACTTAGGACTAGAGCAACATTCAGGATTAATGTTCTCTTTTGTTCACATGGAGAGCCCATGAATAAAGGTCTGTCTCCCAACCACATCTTCCCTTGTGCTCTTCCCACAAATAAAGAAATGTTCTCTTCCTCATTAGCCTGGGATATAACCATACCAATTTCTCATCCCCACACTCAGGAAAAATTTATATAATATTGTAAAGCAATCTGATTATGTATTTTACCATCTGTAACATAAAATTTGTTCAAAAAAATATACATGTATATGTACGTATCTATACAGTGACAGAGACAGAGAGAAAGAGTTAGAGTTCATATATGCAATTAAGTCTTATTGTTAACTTCTTGACTAGTATGCTTTTCTTCTACCAGTATAGAAGTACATCCATGTAGTATTTGAAACTGGTATTCCAGAGGAAATAATGTTTTTGGCAATAGCTGGGAGGGAAGAGTTTATCTTTTCTATTACAATGCACAAATACAGAGAGGTTAATTTTTTTTACACCTTTAGAGTTGGATGATATTTTAAATATTATTTTCATACCATTTTAAAATAAATATGATCTCAAGGTATTTTATGATAGGTGTAACCCCCTCCCACACACACACCTCACCCAAAACAGATATGTAAAAAGGAAAAAAATGAAATGTTTAAGAGGGAAAAGTTATATGATTGCCAGAACATACATTATTTTTAATTCAAAGGTAATGATTATAATCAGGATTCTAAACCCCTGGTCTTACAGTTTATAGTAACACAATTTTCTGTGAAATGTAGAACATAAAAATTGATTGAAGTCTGACAAAATGGAAAACTTGATCAAATATTTTGTCAAAAATGAATATTCAATTCCATTAAAAAATTTTTAAATGACCACAAATTCAAACACTTTTGTTGTATTCAAAGGAGAATTCAAAAGAATTAAAAGACATAGCTTCTTCATTTACAGTATTTAGAGGACTATTATTTTATGTATTTAATCTATTATACTTTCTTGAATAACAACTTGATTTACACTTTACATAACTGACAAGATATTCAACTTACTTGTTCACCATACCACAGTTTTAATTATTAAATATAAAAGATACAAGTTCATTTTCCCTATTTGCTTTAAACACCTGGAATTTCAAAGATTTCAAATTTTAATGCAAAGGAAATTCTGTGAACTAAAAGTGACTTTATGTAATACTGCTATTAAACACCTGTTGCCATCATCTTATAAGTTTAAAACAATCTGTCTTAAAACACTTTAATTAATTAATGTATATTTAAGATGTTTAACAAAAATAGATTCCAATCTAAATTCGAATATGTAAAACTATCCTAATAAGTAAATGTATTGCTTTAGCAGTATGAATGTGCTCTGAATGTTGTAATTCCTTTGAATGACTACATAAAAGACATGAAAAAGAAAGGAGAAAAGGACAGGAAAGGAACTCATTTCTTGAATGTTTTGCAGTGTTTGTCTTTGTTTTCAGTGCACTACATGCATCATCTTAAACAGCAATTTGTCTTCCCTTGTATACTCTAAATCAAGGGTTGGCAACATTTTCTGTAAAGGGCTAGATGGTAAATATTTTAGGCTTTTCAGGTCTGTGCTGCAACTACTAACTGTTGCTATAGGATAAAAACAGCCATGGATAGTAGGTAATTGAATGAAATGCATGTATTCCAACAAATTTTATTTACTAAGACTGAAATTGGAGTCTCATGTAATTTTTATGTGTGAAAAATATTCACCTTTTTTTGATTTGCTGAACTATTTTAAAATGTAAAAATTATTCTTAGCTTCTGAATTGTACACAAATGGGTGGAGTTTGCCAACCTCTGTTATAAATTTATCTCAGTATAATCTATGTTTTAACAAATTAAAATGTTGGTATTTTACCAAACACTATTAAATTGATTATTTAATAAAAGATCTGTCCACTTATATTCATCTCTTATGCCTCTATGGATTACATTTGTTTATGTATTGATTTTTAAGTCCTCAAAACAATCCCATAAACTTGGGTAGAAATCTATAATTAAAATCAAGGTTACTCTTGCTATGTTAAATACTGAATATTATTATTTTGACAAACTTAAAATGCTATGTCTATTGCTCTACAATGAATACTAATGTACTTTCTCAAAAAATAACTTCTAAATAAAATTTTAATAGATGGTCATTGTGGCAATCAGAAAACTATATATTTTATAGTACATAGAAAAGTATGTTTATTCAGGCAAATTGTGAAACAAATATGAACACAATAAAACTTGAACTAGTCAGAATTTCAGAAGATATTTTTGAAGAAATTCTCAGGACTCCTATGTCACCACCATTTATTGACTTTTTTCTTCTACATTCCTGATCATTTCTTTAGTCTTTGTTTCTTTATAATCCTTCTCTGGCCACTAATGTAGGTATGTCCTGGAATTCAGTCCTGGTAAAACCTCTGTTCTCATTTTTCCATAAAGACACACTGTTGATAATATTGTTTCTGTCATAAGACCAGACCACTATTTTGAGCTACACACTTCTGTATTCAACCTTTTACTTGATATGTCAAGTGAGATCTCTACTTGCTATCTGGGGCAGAAATGGGTAGCCATTGAGTGTCTCCTTCCATAGTGCTGAGTTGCTCCTGGAAAATGGCTACTCTTGCTGGGAAGGAATGAAATTTCCCAGGCCCTTTTAATCATACTGGGACCATATGATTAGCTCTCCCTTCCCCAAAGAAATATTAACAGAGGGGATATAAGTCATTCTACTCCAAGAATCATCAGAAATAAGTGTACATCCTCCACATCTCTTTCCTTCTCCATTAACCGGAGCCTTATTGTATAGGAATACTCCAGATGGAAATAGTCGCAATCTTGAATCAGTGGATAGACAAAAGCCTCCTACTAATCAAAAAACCAACCTTTTATTTCACTATGCCACTGAAATTTGGGCTTTATTATGGCAGCTAGCATTAATCTAACAAATACAGCATCTCAATTTAACACACCCAAGATGGAATTCTATCCCCCCATACATTCTTCCCCAATCTGCACCATCTCAAGAAGCATAGAACTAAGCATAATCTCAAGGCCAAAACCTCAATGTCATCAACCCAAAATCTATTTCTAAAATGCAAGTCAGATTGTGACATTCCCCTATCTAAAACCCTTCAATTATTTGTCAACTGAGATAGAAATCCAGATTTTTTATTACAGGCCCTCTCCAACCCTCATCTTTTTGCCCTAGACCCCCTCAGTCCTTATACTTCAGCCATAGTGGCTTCTTTTAGTTCATCAAGTGAACAAAAATCTTTCCCATCACAAGAAATCTGAGTACGTGTTACCCTCATCTTGGAATGCTCTTCTCACCTTACTTGACCTGGTTAATTCAGACTTCTGCTTAAAACATACTTTCTCATAATGGTCTTTCTCACCTTGCTATATACCTTAAATTGTCCTTTTTCTCTTCCCATAACACTCTATTTTTCTTCATAGTATTTATTTGGTTTATAAGTATATAAACATTTTGTCTCTATTGGTTTGATGCTTATCTCACCTATTAGGCATGTTGCCCCATGGGTAGCAGGTGACACAACTTCAGGAGTTGTACCTGAAGATCCATTATTAAAACTTTTATTGATGTTTCTTTTCATCCCATTCTGTCTAAATTTATTTTTAAATTAATTTATTTTATATACTTAGTATATTAGTAAAATAGGACATGCATGCATTTGTAAGCAAATATGCATATGTTAATGGTACATTATCAAATAGTTTTGCTAATAGAGCTGTACAATCAAACAAGTTTTAAAATCATTAGACTAGACTAGACTATAAACTGCAAGAAGGATTATGTCTGTCTCTCACCCTTCACAGGGCCTGCACATGATTACTTTTCAGTAAATACTTGTTTAGTAGATAAATGAATAATAAGCATCTCCAATTCACTGTCTTTAATAATTAGTTGAAATTATTATATGAGTGCTAGAATAGTGAAAACACTATTTATAAAACAAATTATTCTAGACTTGCTTTAATAAATAGACAAAAATCAATTCATAAATAATAGTTATTTGCATATAAATAATGTTCTAAAATCTTCTAAAATTATGTTGTCTCTTTCATAAAAGTTAAACAACCACCCACACCATCTTCTTTTAGCTTTTTATCTATTCTGTTAAAATTTTCTTCAAGATAACACCAAGGGAAATGTCAGCCTAGGCAAATGAGCACACATTCCAAATTAAGTAAAATCTCAGGTTTTTTCATATCTCCAAACCAGAAATTACTTACTATGTTTAAAGTCATTACTTCCATTTGTTTTTAATGATAAATGTAACTTTTGAGTAAATGTGTGCTCTATAGTGTTTCTCTAATCCTTATATTTCGAGAATCAGGTATGCAAAACATAAAAATAATTATTGCTATTAAACTTTATGTCTTCAGTATAATTGGCACCATATTTTTATAATTTTTCAAATCATGTAGTTGTTTTATATTTCGTTTACTATAGCCTTCCTAGACATACTAAAAATGCAAAAACTCTTCCTAATTTTAATGTAATTTTTTGTAATCAATAGTATTTTGTTTAAAGCAATTACAATTATCTGCCCCAAATTCCATTTTTTTCCCTTCCTCTACTTCTCTTTAAACTGCAAAAACCCACCTTCCTCCTGTTAACAAGTTATCTGAATGAAATGATAGAAAATTTAACAGGGCCTTGATATCTGATGTCTTCCAGTTTCTCTGCTATCAAAGCAGGAAGGAGAAATTGAGGACTTAAGTTCAGGAGCTGGTGACAGATGCTCATTTTCACATATAATTAGTAGTAGGATTTGTTTATTCATTCAATAGTCAATATTTTCTATATGCACTTATATACCCAGTGTTACAGATTCATGGGCGAACAAAACAGATTTACACCCTGCTTCATGGAGTTCACTTTCCAGTAAGGGAGTCTTACACCTATGATTACATCCTTGCAAATTGTGATAAATGCTAAAAATCAAAAGAACGGGTATTTCAATAACATTCTACCAACAAACTGGTGCTTAATTAACACAATCAACCATAATAGAGAAGGGAACAGTTGTTTTTTTTTAAATTTCATTCTGGATATTGGCAAATAGAAGTGAATTAGTTTAGGCCTTCCTGGTTAGAATTCAAATGCTGCTGTGCTGATTCACTCTCAGCCTTGTAACCATATCACGCCTTGTTTTTCCCACCAGCCTTTATCTCAGTATTCTTGAATCTTTTATGGTTACTCTGTATAAGAGAGCTATGAACGGCAAGGTGGGTTGTTAGGGATTAGAGGAAGTCAGAACTTAATTTTTTTACTGTATGTGTAGAATAATAAAATGTTTATCAAGGTAAACATCAAGGAACATTGAAATAAAGGCAGGGAAAAGCAAAAGGCAGTTAAAATGTTAACAATGCAATGGTCAATCTTAGACACTAGTCAGAAGAAAATATATACACATAGCCTGATTGCATCGGTTAAGATATATACACACAGACACATATGTGAATATAAGATATATACATATAAACAACTTTGGCTAAGGAATATATATACACATATATAAATATATATATATATATACACACATATATACACACACATATGTATATATGTACATATATAAACAACTATGTATAAATAAACATATATATGTATATTCCTAAGCAATATATTACTTATATTATGTGTAAATAATACATATAAATTATATATAATACTATGTATATATTATAAATATTATATATATATAAACTATGTATATATATACTCCTTAATCAAATGGAATCAGGCCAATTCCTGTACAATAATACTGGTATACTGATACATTATTTTTACATGCCAGTTTTCCCAAGATAAGGTGGCTGGTAATATGTAGGTATATTTTTATTGTAATAATTATTTGTTGTTCTAATTATCATTATAAGAATAAGCTGCTCTCTCTTATGTCTAAGCAGATTTCAACCTCTTCTCAATTCAATTTTGTGATGGTTTAAACACATAACTTTTGCATGCATCTACAAATGTCTGAATTGTAGAGTTTTAGAACTGTTGCATTTCTTGTATCATGTATTGTCTAATCTGATCTTCTGTTCTTTTTTTCCTTCTTGTTATTTATAGTTTTAAATTGATAATTTTAACTGACAAAGATTTTAACCATTTACCGTATTTTACATTCTCTAGATGGTTATAAATTTTTCATATTTTTAAGGACTGAAATACATTTAAGTTTCATGGCATCCTGTATTTCAGCACTGTTAGGAGGATATTCTCTACTTCTACAAGTTGAAATGGACATTTCTTTCCATTCCTTCTTTTTTATCAGTTATTTTTTTTTTTCCATTGAACTTTAAGAAAGCCCCCAGACTAGCTAACTAGCAGCAAACTCCTGATTGGACTGCTTCTGTATTCAGAGTTGCTGAACCCAGAGCAATGTTTAAAAAATAAATAAATAACACCAGTTGTGACCAAATACCTCACTCTTCAACCATGTCCAAGTGCACTCTGGTTCTGAGTTTCAGCACTTCTTTGGTCTCTTAAGAAAGGACTACATGCTGAAAGTGAGGCCAAGACTTAAAGCTAACCCTGCCTTTGAGAGACACTTCAGTCCTTGATGTTGCCTGGGACACCACTCCCTCAGCCATCTTTACCTGGTTCTACAGCCTTAATAGTGATGTTCCACAATTGACTGGCAACACTGGACTTTCTGTCTGAAGCAAGTTTTAGTTCATGTCAAGAAAAATGGCATTATCTCCATCAGAGGAGGAAGGTGCAGGATGAATAAACCTTGAGTAAGAGAAATCTAAAGGAAAGAATAGGAAAGCTAGTAGCTTCATCTTTCAATAGCGAGTCAGTAATTTTGTCTAATATTGATAGAACAAGAAAAACACATGAAACTGAATTTTTTTACAAAGGCAAGGAATAGATGAATTGAAAATAGCAATATAATTGTTATATTGTTACTACATAATTGCTACATAAGATAGAGAGGTGGTATAAATGAGTTAAATCTTGTCTATTGACCTCCTACTTGAAAAGATTATGTCCAAAGTTGATAAATCAAGAAAGAAGAGTATAAGCATGTTATTTGGAGGGTCAGGTGTAATTACAAGAACTAAAAATTGAAATAATTAGATGAGGGACTGGTAATAGTAGAGGGGAGAGCAGAAGACAGAGCAGGTGCAGCCATATAAGACTTCTGTGCAGCTGGCTGAGTGGCTCAGTTGGTTAAGAGTTAGCTTAAGAGGACCAGCCGAGTGGCGCGGTGGTTAAGCGCTGGCTTCGGAAGCCAGCGGCCCCGGTTCAGGTCCCACATATGAGGGCCAGTGACACTGCTCTCAAAAAAAAAAAAAAAAGAGTTAGCTTAAGAGCACGAACTCTGAGCAACAAGGTCACCGGTTTGATTCCCACATGGGCCCTGTGCCTGAGGTTATATTGCACCTGAGCTGAGCTGCCGCTGAGCTGCCAACCGGTGGCAGGATGGCTCAGCTCATGAGAGCACATGCTCCTAACAACAAGACTGCCTGTTCAATGGTGGGCAACACCCGCCCGCAACTAAGACTGAACTCAGCACCTTGAGCTGAGCTGCCACCCAGATGGCTCAGTGCATAGAACACACTCTTAACAACAGGGCTGCTGGTTCGACTCCTGCATGGGATGGTGGCTACACCCACACACAACTAAGATTGTAACACAGCACCTTGAGCTTAGAGGCCACAAGCTGCTGACCAGCAGCCAGATGGCAACTGGCGCCCTCCACAACTAAGATTGAAGAACAACAACTTGGCTGGTCTCCCCCACCAATTCCCCAACACTGTTCCCCTCCCACAAAACCAGTCTTAGCATCACCAACAGTTAGGCATTCTTTCCTCATAATAAAAACAATAACATGGTTTGTCAATGACTAGGAATTATTTTTTCCTAAAAAGAACCTAAATGTAATTAGGCATTCACAGTAATTGAACACTTTATTGAAAATACTGGAATAATTTTTTTTTAACTAAAAAAGACAAGAAAGGAGGAATCAACCAAATTCTAAAACATTGGACATTCTGAAGGGAAAATTATCTAGTTTTCTAACAAACCAATGGCAAATAAGAAGCATGGGGGAGGAGACGGTTACAAAATAAAAGGAACTTAAGAGACATGAAATACACACCCAATATGTAATGTACTATTGATCCCAGATTTGAACAAACCAACTGTAAAAAATGTATCTTTGAGAAACAAAAAAATTGAATATAGACTGGATATCCGATGACATTAAGGAATATCAATTAATTAGAGTAAGTGTGATAATGGCACAATGAGTATATTAAAAATGTCTTTGCAATTAGAGATCAATATGAAAGTATTTATAGGTAAAATGACATGATTTGCCTTAAAAATATCCCAGAAAAGTAAAAATTTGAATTGTGATAAATGAAAAATGATGAAAATACATGAGGACTGTTGACTCTGGGTAATGGGTACATTTGAGTTCTCTATAAAGTCCTCCCTTCTCTACTTTTGTGTATATTTGGAAGATTCCATAATAAAAAAAAAGATTTTTAGATTTTAAGAAGTGGATGCACTCAGATGTACTGGGAGTTTTTATTTAGTGATGTATGATTATGTAGAAAAATAAAAAAATATACAGATAAACAAAATTGAGATTGAAATCACACAATGTCATTGTGATATATACCATTCCATATATTTTTCTACATATGTGTGTGTGTGTAAGAAAGTGCTGATTTCCACTAAAAGAAACATGATTTATCCTGAGAGACTGGCACTAAGAGCAGAACTAAGAGCACTGAATGATCTTTGGATCAGTTTGTAAAAACTTGGAAAACCCCGCTGGACCCAACAAGTGTAGACGTGCCTCAGAAACAGGGCTGTGAGTGAACACTAAAAGAACCATACATGTGGGAGCCCATCTCTTCTCTCTGAAGTAAGTGGGTAACTAACTTTAAACAATTTAGAGAGAATAACGAGTCAGTTAAGGCTTCGTACTGTTTATATCATGGTTATAACTAAATTCTTATGTAATGATATATGTAATGTGTCATCTCCGTGCCAGACTGCAAACTCTAAGGGTAGGAATCATAGCTATCTCAGTTATCACAGAACTGAAATATCACAGGCATTTACATGCCACCACCCCCACCTCTATGATCTTGCATGGAATATTGGCCTATAAATTCAGGCCAGTATTCCATAATTCATAGGCCAAAGAGTGGTATGCACTTTAGAGAGAATGTCCAGTAAATTAATAGTCTGTAATTGGGGGGGAATAAAAGAGTTTCAGTTTTATGAAAAGAAATAGACTAAAACTAGGGATCTCACATAATTAAATTCTACCTGTTGAGTTAACAAAGTTGAACATGCAAGCAAGAACTAAAGGCTAAAATTCAAACAGAGATTCTTGACCATGATAACATCAGGAATTCCTGCCCAGTTGTTTCATTTAGCTTAAAACTTTAATTATATTCTACCTGGGTTCTGCAAAGTTTGAAGTAGGGGCTTTTGGCTTATATAAACTGGGAAAAGTAAGTTTTCCAGGTGGCAATTTCCCAGAGGTATTGTACTTGTTAAACAAACGAATCTCTCACTGATAGAAATGTACGCAGCCATGGAGTTCATATTCCACAGCATTCTTCATTATGATATACTCTGCCTATTGATGGATGAAAGGCTGGGGGAGAAAAGAAAAAAAAAACATGAGCCCCCTTTTTTTCCCTCTTAGTCTTAGTTTTCTTCAAAAATGTTTTCCTAGGGCTGGCCAAGTGGCTCTTTGGTTAAGAGTTGGCTTCGGACATCAGCTCTGAGCAGCAGGGCCCCTGTTTGGATTTCACATGAGGGCCGGTGATGCTGCGCCCTCTACAGCTAAGATGGTGAGTAACAGCTCGACCTGGAGCTGGGCTGCCGGGAGTCACCTGTGATGGTGTAGGCTGCAGCCTCTGCTGCAGTGGGCTGCTATGAGCTACCATGAGTGGCTGGCAGCCAGCGTGAATGACTGTGAGCCACCGTGAGCAGCCATCCAATGGCCCACAAGTGACTGCCTCACCTGGTAAGAGCGCAATGATGATACCAACATGGGCCAGTGAAGCAACATCCTCCACAGCTATACTGAAGAACAAAAGGACAGCAACTTGTCTATTCCCTTTCCCAGATTCTCCAACGCTGTTCCCCTCCCCCAATTCCCCAATAAAATTGAAAAAAAAAAATGTTTTCCTAACGTGTAGGCCACATTATAACATTCCTTGCACTAGGAAGCATTTGGATCCTACCTTGTACGTATTCTGTACTTTTTAAATGGTCACATTTTTAAACTATTTAATAAGGTATACAATAACATATTTTCCTAAATAAGCTAGCAAAACAAACCCTCTGAGATTCTAACATCCCATTCATTAGTTACAAAGAGTCCAGTGAAAGTTGTGATAATATCATAATGAATCTTATGTTTCTAATACTGGCTCTATGGAAATTGTTTTGTTTGTGTTTTTGGTTCTGCTCTGGCAAATCATGTAGAAATAAGTAACCTTATCAAAACAGCAGTGAAACATACATATGTGTAGAAGTCTTACTTTTTGCTAATGTTACTTTAGATTATATACATTGCAAAATTAAAAATTTTAATTTTTAATTAAAGCCGGTCATTCATCTTAGTATTTGGGAAAAAAGTGAATTCCTATAACTATGGTTGAATTTAACAAATTTTACATTTAATCCACAAAGCCAAACTAAACTCAGCTAATATTTTATTTGCCTATAACTCAATAATCAAGATAATTAGTTTTTGATAAAATAGACAAAATGAAATTAATTATTGAAAAAATAGCTTACATAATTACTTGTAATTAAAACAAACAAACAAACAAACAAAAAATTCAGAGTCCTATGCTACATAAAACAAAGAGCAGGGTGGCATATCTGTGCAATTATCCAGAGGTCTAAATCAATGCTGCCCATCCCTGAGACACTGATGGATTGATGTACCACCTCTCCAGAAAGTAGGAGGGGGAAGATGCAGTGATGAGGCAGAATAGAGGGGACAAAGTGGGAATCACTGGTCTGAGACTTTAGCAGAAGCAGGCAGGGTCCCTGAGAGTCTGCCAGAGAGGAAAAGAGAGAATTGAGTCAAATATATGATTTGATCCACTAAGTCAACAAGCACCTGAATGTTTACAATATGCTAGACAGTGTTATAGGCATCATTACAACATTGATTCCAAATAATTGAAATAATACCTTCGAAGACACAGACCACAGTAGTCCTTGCCAAAATATTATATGACTGAAGTAGAGTAAGAGATGTGTTCACCAAGAAATGTAGAGCAAATGGCAAGAGTTGATGTGAACAAATGAGTAGGACCAATACCTGCCAGGTTCAACCATCATGAATAAAATGAATCATCAAGGGCCGGCTGAGTGGCTCAGTTGGTTAAGGGTTTGCTTAAGAGCACTAGCTCTGAGCAACAGGGTTGATGGTTGGATTCCCACATAGGCCAGCGAACTTCACCCAAACTGAGCTGCCATTGAGCATCCGGTGGGCAGCAGGATGGCTCAGCTGATGAGAGAACGTGCTCCTAACAACAAGGTTGCCTGTTCGATGGTGGGTGTAGCCCATCCACGGCTGGTAATAAACTCGGCACCTTGAGCTGAACTGCTGCTCAGATGGCTCAGTGGATAGAGCATGCACCCTTAACAGCAAGGTTGCTGATTCAACTCCCACGTGAAAAAATAATAATAATAACAAAAGTAAAATAAAATGAATCATCAGTTGAGGGTTGCCAAAGCACTCATGGTTTCTTTGTTCTTATTTTCTATCTTGTGGAGGAAAATGCTTTTTACCAACTTCAATATTTAGAACATGACTTTTATTTCACAGCTTAATGAGTCAGTTTTAAGTTTATGACAGCAACAATTCTTTTCTCTGATAGTATACACGGAACATATGTGGTCTCCCCTGAACCCTGACATACATACTCTTTATGTTTTTCTTATGTGGATTTATTTGCAATTTGGAGTAAGATTTGTAACAACAAAAATCCTAAATATAATGGTGACTGAAATGTTATTTGCTTGATAAAATTAATTGTATTGTGCAGGATCTAGAAAAAAAGCTCACTTTGGAACATATAACATTTCAAGGCTCTAGGTCAGGTGTCAGCAAACTGCGGCTCACGAGCCACATGCGGCTCTTTGGGTACGCTCCATCTCAAAAGTTTTCTGACCCCTGGAAGAGCCAATCCTGTCCCTCACAGCAATTTAAAAATTATTTGAGATCCATAAATATATTTTTACATAATAACCATTATGTGAATAATATTCTTTAAAAATTTTATAAATGAAACGATAATAGTTTATTTTCATTTTCAATTTTACTTCAGAACCACATGTACGTACCCAAAGAGCCGCATGTGGCTCGTGAGCCGCAGTTTACCAACCCCTGGCTGCTGTTCTATCTCAAAAGTTTGCTGACCCCTGCTCTAGGGCCATATATGCCCAGAGAGTGTCAGCTACTCTCTTTCGACCCAACTCTATTGAAAAAACTGCTGTGGTATTTTCTCTCCTTATCTGAGTTAAATATCACATTTATCCTCTGGCCTTGTCCTCACTGAAAGTTGTTGAAGACCTGGTGTCCTCCTTCTGTCAGCTGCTTGCTGCTTATCTTTCACTAAAATAATGAGACTCAGATAAAACCTTAATCTGCTTTACCCCTATTCATGGGAGGGGAAACTTCTTTGCAAAATACCAGGCACCATATATAATTTTGTAAGCGGTAACCTAATTTTAAAAAACTAAAAACTAAATGATTATTATCACAAATATCCAGAAGATATAATCTAATATGTACAACATCAAAGCAGTTCAATAAATACTTCTTGAGTCAGTGAACAAATGAATGGGAAAGCAAATCAATCTGCCTTTATACTCACTAAATTATAAAGCTGAATTACGCTCACCTCATGATATGATGTTCTATTTACTTATCCTATATAATATTTTCCATGATTTTGATGTTATCGTTCTCTTTTCTAACATATGAAATACCATATTCTGCAATTGAACTATATATTTTACATTATATTTTAAATATATATTTTATTTAAATATATATACATATAATCATATATATATAAAATCATATATATATATATGCACACACACACACATATTTAATTACAAGCGGCAAACTTGTAGCTGGGTCTTTTCTCCTCAATAAAAGCTTTTTGAACCCAAAGATAACAGATCCAAGCCATTTTAATTTATTTGGTCAATGATAACTGACCTAAAATATCCTGAATTAGGTCATAGCCCAAGAGACCACACTAGCTGAAATAAGTCATTAAGCTATTTCAAGTTCTGACTTTTTCGGATTTTTCTAGATAATTATAAGAATATAATGATTTAAAAGGAAGAAAGAAAAACTTTTTACACCCTTATGCAGACATGACATTTAGACCTTCAGAGTTCATAATTTCCCCAAAAGCCAAATGGCTATTACCAGTCACCCAGAGCTGTCATAGGTTATAAAGCAAGTAAGACCTTTTCAAGCGTTCACAATGACTATTTTTTCTTAAAATACTATGGCAATCAACAAATGACACTCAGCTCTATTTAAGTCGTTTTAATGGTTTGATTGGATCACATTTATCATTAGGACAAAAAACTCTGAGGGCACATTTTTTCATAATCTCTCTGCACAAATTAGCCCTATGCATGCATTACTTAACAGACTGCTCTCAATTCCTAGTTACAAGGGCATAAAAGTAGTCTTGAAATTTTAGCTTCACCTCTATTATCTTGAATTGGTGCATTAACATTAGACCATATCCTTGGTATTTTATGGGAACTCTTTCTGTTGCCTTAGGGTCCTCATGACTACGTATTTTTATGCATGAGGGAATATGATATATACAGCTATGACCAGAAGGAAGCATTTTTGAAAGCAAGTTGCAATCATAGCTAAGTCTTTTAAATGATGTGGAAGACAAGTGTAATGAGCAAATCTGTGTACTGGCTGGAGTGACAGGTGCAGATAAAGTCAAGTTCTGGATATCCAAAAAGGACAGAATGAAGCTCAGAGCTTAAGAATCATGAATGGAAATGTGGTACAGAAGGCTCTGAAGCAAATGCTGAGGTCTGGGTGACAGCTTCCATTTTCACTTACTGCTTACAAGAGATTGATGACAAGTAGTAGACAAAGAAAAAAAGATAGCCCTGATCTTATACATACACATCATATTTCAGCGGTTTCCTTGGGAATATTAAATTTATTGTTTTTACATCTTATACCCAGATATATTTCAAAGAGGAATTAAGAATCTAACCAAAATTTCATTAACCCATGGGAATTGAAAGCATGGAATAATAAAAGCTAAAAATGCATGTAAGAAGAGAGGTCTGAAGTTTAAACTAGACTTTCAGAATATTCCATATATAATTGATCTCATGCATGCACTTAACTTCATGGGATACAGATTAGCATGCAGTGACATTTTATTTTTACTAAACTTTGGTAACCACATTTTTTTGGATGCCATCCATGAGTCACTATATATGTTAAAATCATTCCTCTTTGGTTGCAAGAATATATAGGTCAAAATTAAGCTATCTCTTATTATTTCTGAAATTCAACCGTAAAGAGGATTGATTACTAGGGTCAAATAGTTATGATTTGTTGATTTTCTATTTTGTTTAACTTCCTGGTGTAGCCTCTCTTTCTTCAGTCATAGTGTCAAATGTCATTATCATCACCATCATCATCATCATCATCATCATCATCATGCTCTAAAATGATAAAAAGGTGGCTGGCCAAGTCACACAGTTGGTTAAGAGCTCACTCAAGAATGCAAGCTCTGAGAAACTGGATTGCTGGTTTGATTCCCGGCCCGAGCTGAGCTGGCTCAGCTAAAAAAATAAAAAAATAAAATGATAAAAAGTTAACACTAGAAGGAACATTAGAAATAAAGTTGCCAAACTGTTTAACTTCCAAGAAATTAAATTTTAAAGAAGCTAAACAATACAAGACAATCTGGCAATGGAGCAAAGATTCAAACATTACCACACAAAAGCAAACTCTGCTAATTTTGTACTAATCTGAATAGAAGCTTCTGTTATACTGTATTTTATTGAATGAAAGGCACTATCAAGTAGAAGACATATCATTACTTTGTATACCATTTTAAAAACTAACACTTGACATTAATATATGCTATCAATTGTATGCCATACTTTTATTTCAAAGATGTTAACTGTGAAAAAAATGGGAATCTTAGAATTGTTGAAATATGGTATCACACTATACATGAAGAAAACGATCCATTCTAGTCCAATCAAATTCATAATTAGATATTTATGATTACTTAATTCATAACCAATTTTAATTTTATATGTCATTGAGATTCAGAAGAGCAAGTGACTTACCCTAAATCACACAGAGATCTGATAAAAATATTGAGTCTTAAACATAAATTTGGACCAGCTGTTATGGCAGCCTCCATAACTTCAATTCCTACCTCAAACAAGAGGTCACTATATGAATGGGCGCAAGGCACATAGCCCCCAGATCACTAGATTAAGAAGAGAGGTCTACAGTAAGACAGCACCAAGTGATCTGTGCAATTCCTTCCTGACCTAATGGTCTTTAATTATTAGCATGTATGCAACAGCATATTCTACCCACAATAAATCATGGTTCTTGTAAATTACTTGCAAGAGAAATTCAAAAATTTATAGACATCTTTTCTCCATCTTATACTGAATTCAGTAGAAAAGCTATAAAGTAAAAACTCAAGGGCCAGCTGAGTGGTGCGGCGGTTAAGTGCTGGCTTGGGAAGACAGCGGCCCCGGTTCGGTCCCACATACAAGGGCCAGTGACTGCCCTAAAAAACAAACAAACAAACAAACAAAAAAAAAAACCTCAAAATGTTTATGAAGGATCTGGTTCTTATCTATGTCTACAATCAATGTATTCTTTATTTTATCATCTGTATTTCAACTACTTCCAGAAATAATTTGAGGTAACTTAAAAATAGATAGATAGATTTGAACATTATTAACATAAATTAGAATAAGAATTAAGGAATAAAGAGTAGAAGATAATTTTATCATAACACCTAGATCAAGAAAAGGTGCAGAATTGAAACAAAAAAAAATTATTTCTGAAAAATGTTCAAATTAAACACAAAAAGTACAGAAAATGATTTAAAGAGCATGTTCAAGGTTTATTACAGTAGATAGTCTTTATGTGGGGAATTACAAAGGAGGACACTGATATTTTTAGACAGAGTCTTGAGCCAAATTAATAAACAGACTCCTAACTTTTATTACATCATAGACCCTTTTAACATTTGACTAAAGCCCTGCCTCAAATTTCCTTGAGAAAAATACACATAAAATGTCGTATATAATTTTGGGGAGTTCTTGAACCTAGAATTAAGAACTCCTACCTTGATTTCTAATCCTTCTGTCTGTGCTTCAGATTCAGGCCTATGGTCAAGGTTTGGGCAAATTCTGCCATATAACAACTGAACAAAACTTCCGGTTTCCCTTCACCAAGCAATGAATTCTCCTGAACTCCCCTCACTTTCAGGCAGCTCACATGCTGTATGCAGATGCCACAGAGAGATGCTTTTCAGCTTTGTTGAAGGAGGTGGTTCCTATTCTTGGAGGTAAGTCTTTCACCTCATCCTTCCCGATTACTTTCCCTGTCCTTTTACACCTCAGTGTTAAGAAGTATCTATAATTTTAATGTTTTTAGCTTTACAAGTATGTTTCATTTACCTCTATTGAGAGAAATCTTGATTGCTACTTCAAAATTGCTTTCTTTAAAATATAAATGCAATACGACCTATCACAAAATATTCCATCTGGAGAAGAGAAAGTATAAAATCATGTGGAAAGCCTCCCCATGTCTCTCCCTAATCCTAGTATTTGGGTGTATTTTTTTCAAAACTTTATCCACGTTTTAAACCAGTGTACAAGGTGTGACAATTCAGTTTGCAAATTTGTTGCAATGATGTTGCTAACCTTTTTTGATATTAGAGGGATTATTCATTATGAATTTGTACCAACTGGACAAACAACTAACCAAGTTTACTATTTGGAAGTGTTGAAAAGGCTGTGTGAAAATGTTAGACAACCTGAACTTTTTGCCAACAATTCATGGCTCTTGCATCATGACAATGCACCAGCTCACACAGCACTGTCTGTGAGGGAGTTTTTAGCCAGTAAACAAATAACTGTATTGGAACACCTTTCCTACTCACCTTATCTGGCCCCAACGACTTCTTTTTTTACCCAGAGATAAAGGAAATATTGAAAGGAAGACATTTTGATGACATTCAGGGCATGAAGGGTAATATGATGACAGCTCTGATGGCCATTCTAGAAAGAATTCCAAAATTGCTTTGAAGGATGGACTAGGCACTGGCGTCAGTACATAGCTTCCCAACCTATGTCCAGTGACTGGTCTACATGGGCGTACAAAAGCCCAGTACCTTAAGTCAGGACAACTCTGAAAACCAATGCCAGCTCCAGAGATTCTCATGGGATTAACTGAGTGTTGCAACTATATGGCAGTTCAGCTTCTCCCCTGTCCAATCCATCTTCCCTCCCTCCTTCACAGGCATTGTTCCCAAAAGCATTCCCAATATATCATCTGAGTGCAAATCACTGTTCCAGAGTCCATTTCCCAGGGAAACTGACATAAGACAGGAACTATGGCCTTCTGCCCATACTATATCCCCCAGAAAAAAATGTTAGGAAAGGATATTTCATTTATGTAAATTATATAATTTTATATTGAAAAATCTCTTTGTTGTGTGAAATAATACTGAAGTAGCTATAAGAATTTGAAAAGATTACCTTGATTAGCTTCTACATTTCTACATTACATCCAATTAATATAATAATGTTCTACACTGGGGGTTTGATCTTCAGTTGTTTGTTTCTGCTTTCATATATTTTTTAACCAATTGTGGAACACTATAAAATCAATATACAGGAATCAGTGATGTTTCTATACACTAACAATGAAACACCTAAAAAAGAAATAAGGAAAATTATCCCATTCACAATACCATAAAAAACAATAAAGTACTTCGGTATAAATTTAACCAAGGAAGTGAAAAATCTGGAGGATGAAAACTGTAAGACTTTGATGAAATAAATTAAAAAAGACACAAACAATTAAAAAGATATTCCATGTTAATGAATTGAAAGTCTTAATATTATTAATATGCCCATACTACAAAACCATCTATAGATGTAGTGCAATCCTTATCAAAATTCCAATGGCATTTTTTTTTGGAAATAGAAAACACAAATCTAAAATTTGTATGGAACCACAAAAAACAGTGACTAGTCAATACAATCCTGAGAAAGAAGAACAAAGCTGGAGGCATCATACTTTCTAATTTCAAACTGTACTGCAAAGCAATAGTAATTAAAACAGTATCAGTACTGGCGAAAGAACTAACACATAAAGCAATCAAATAAAATCAAGATCTCAGAAATTAACTCCCACATATACAGTCAACAAAAATTTACAAGGGAGCCAAGAATATGCAATGGGGAAAGGATATTCTCTTCAGAAAATGATGCTGGAAACTGGATAACCACACACAGAAAAATAAAACTGAACCCCATCTCTTACACACACTCACAAAAATTAAATGAAATAAGACTTAACCATAAAACCTGATACCATAAAACTACTAGAAGAAAACATAGGGGAGAAGCTCCTTGACATTGGTATTGGCAAGGAATTTTTGGATATGTCAACAAAAGCATAAAGCAACAAAAGCACAAAGCAACAAGTGGGAATACATTAAACTAAAAAGCTTCTGCATGCAAAGAAATAATCAAGAAAATGAAAAGGCAACCTACAGAATGGAAAAAAAAATATTTGCAAACCATATATTGAATAAGGGGCTAATATCCAAAATATATTAAAAAAAATCATACAACTCAATGATAAAAAAACAAACAACCCAATTTAAAAATGGGCAGATAAACTAGACAATTTTCTATAGAAGACATAGAAATGCCCAACAAGTATATGAAAAGATGCTCATCATCACTAATCATCAGGGAAATGCAAATCAAACCAGAATGAGTTATTACCTCACACCTGTTACAAGAAGACAAGAGATAACAAGTGTTGGTGAGGATGTAAAGAAAAGAATCCTTATGTACTGTTAGTGGGAATGTCAATTGGTTAAGTCACTATGGAAAACAGTACTGAGGTTCCCAAAACAATTAAAAATAGAACTACTATATGATCCAGCTTCCCACTTCTGGGTATCTATCCAAAGGAAATCAAAACAGGAAAAAATATCTGCACTGCTATATTCGTTGCAGTATTATACACAATAGCCCTGATGTGAATATCACCTAAGTCTCTGTCAGTGGATGAATAGATTAAAGACAATGTCATATTATTCAGCCATGAGAAACAAGGAAATCCCATTAGTTGCAACAACATGGATGGGCCTTTAGGGCATTTTGCTAAGTGAAGTAAGTCAGACAGAAAAAAGACAAATATTATGTTATCTCACTTATATGTGGAATATAAAAAAACTGAATTTGTATAATGGTGGTTTACCCTGTGCAGGGAGGAGAGAAAATTGGGGAGATCTTGTTTAAGGATACAAACTTGGAACTACTAGATAAATAAGTTCTGGAGACCTAATGCATAGCATAGTGATTAGAGCCAACAGTACTGCATTAAAAACTTCAAATTACGGAGAGAAGAGTTCTTAATGGTTCTTACCACAAAAAAGAAAGGATAATTATGTGATATGGTAGAGGTGTTGGCTAATGCTGCAGTGGTAATCAAATTGCAATATATAAATGTATCAAATCAACACTTTGTACACCTTAAACTTACATGTCAATTATATCTCAATGTAATTATATCTCAATGTTTCTTAATTAGAGAAAGGATTCAGAGAAGAGGGAAGATCTTATAGATGTTGTTAAAAGATATTTACTTTGTCCCTTCTATCCATTCTGAAAAGGCTGGATAACCGCAGATCTCAATGCATGTTGTGTATATTGCAGTCATACGCATATTAAGTGAAAATCACAGTATCCATTTTTCCCCTTCTAAATCATATGCCACTGAGAAAATCTCTTTGCAGAGAGTGGTTCTTAAATATATATTATTGATTGACAAAACCAGAAGAAAATTTAAATATTTTAAACTATAGCCTCATTTCCATTTTTGAAAATTAGAGTTTATGAGTACCTCTGAAGTCAAAGCAGTTTGGAAAAAATGTGAGAGTTTGAGGGCAGGCCAACAACCTGATCCAAAAAAGCCCATATGCCTAAACTAGATGTAAAAGGCATCTCAACACAATAAAGGCATGGAGGGGGAAATGTGAGATAAAATATACCATAAACTGATTATCTTCCTTCCCTTTCCTGAACCCGGGTTTTCTAAATTTCAAGCAGTGAGTAATGACAAAGAAATAAACTAAACCCTGTGTTATCTGAATCTAACCATCTGCTATTCAAAATTATGTTTAAAAAGGACACATAAGGACAAAACAATCAGAATCCCTTCTACTGCAAAGATTCTTTAATTTTCATTTATTTTACTATTTTTTTCATACAACCCAATTCCTGCCTGCAAAACCTCTGACTGCAGAACAAGAAAAATTCAGCAACTAGTGTAGACTACAATTTGCCAACAAGAAATGGCAGATGAAAGACACACGTCGTACTGAAATGACTCATCCTTCACATTAATATGTAATAGTTACACGTGTTATTATCAAATAATCCACTGTCTTAACTCGACCCCTGTGACAAAGTACCATAAGCTGGATGTGCTAAGCAAAAGACATTTATTTTTATCACAGTTTTGAACGTTGGAAGTCTGAGATCAGGAAGCCAGCAAGGTCACTTTCTTGGGAGGACTGTCTCTTTCTGGCTTGCAGAGGGCCACTTCATGTGTCCTTTCCTTGGTGTGCATATGTATGAAAAGAGAGATCTCTCTCACTTTCTATTCTTATAAGGCTACTAGTTCCATCATGAAGACTGCACCTTTGTGACCTAATCTAACTCTAAATACATCCTAAAGGTCCCTTGTCCAAGTACCATCATAATGGACTTTAGAGCTTCAACCTCCTATGATTTTAGGGGCACACACTCACCTCCATACATTCACCGCTATTGGCTGAAAGTGGTGCTTATTGATCAGAACTAAGTTAGTGAAACCAACACACTAAAATATAATTCTTCCTGGTTTGTATTTTATGCAAGCTATTTTCAACTTTTATTTGGACACTGCTAGTATAAATGTTTTCCATATCAGAGAATGTTCAAATTCCAAACAAAAATCCCTCCCTTAAGTAAAAATGTCTAATTGAATTAAATAGCATTATTTAAATTCTTATTGCTAGCAATTTTGTAGGGACCATTGTCAGGCATGTATAATTTCATTAAACTACTATACAGTTAGATTTGTGTCATATTTAAACAAGTCAGCCTTTGAAAATGCATGTATTTCAGCATCATTACTACAACTCTGTCTATGAAAGTAGGCTTTCAAACTGCAATTTTTAAAAGTCTATGTGCATGCTTAATTTAATCATGCCTGACAAACTAGAGCACATAAATAATTTTTAAAAAAATACATTTTAAAACTTTAAAGTATGAATTAATTTAAAACAAAACTTTTTAAATAAAACAATTTTTATAACAAACCATTTTAAAGCATTAATATTCATTTCAGCAGTGAATAACAGAAAAATTAAATGGCTTGGATAACTTAGAAGTTTAATTCCCCCTCATATGTAAGTCTAGATTTTCACAATTTCAGGGTGGGCAAGGCCGCCTACAAAGTCCATTGTAGTCCTACACAGCCAACAAAGAAGCTCTACAAAGACCTGTTATAACTTATTCTTCCTTTGTTTCTAGATGTAGACTTCATGATCTTAGGCCAATATAGAGCTCCATCCATTACATCTATGTTCTGGTCGGGCAGGAAAAAATTTCCCTTCTTCCTTCAGGGTGCTCTGGCTGACCTACAAGTTAAATTGATGTAAGACATAGTAACAGGAGGAAAAAAACAAATTTAACTATGTACATGGGGGAGCCCCACAAAGATATAAGACTCCAAGATTCTTTAATTTAAAAATATGTATTTTTTCCTCAAAATGTAGGAATCTCAGATGACGATAAATCTTGCAAATCTAATCACCCACTTGACCATGAAAACAAAGCACTGAGATATTTCTAATAAAAATGCCATAGCAATTTTGATTTGATCCTAATGTTTTTGAAATATAAACTACTTAAAGCTGTTATAGTATTCTTCTTTGTTTGGTTGTTTGTTTTAACAAGACTGAGTCCATATATATAAGTTTTTAAAAACTCCAGTCATAGAATAGTAAAAATTTGGTACCTCTAGTCTATAAAACATATACACATAATAACTCCATAGCTATACAGAAAAAAAAGTTAAATTTTAAACAAATTATTTGTAGCAACTGTCTCTTCTAAATACAGGAGATTTGGTGGGCATTACCATGATTACATAACTCTATTTTCTCTCTAGTTTAATTAGTTCTTATTTTTTATATCAATGAAGTAAATTACAATCACAGATAAACAAAATATTACACAACCGTCCACACACACACACACACACACACACACACACACACACACATCTGTTGGAATATAATTCTGTCCCCTAGTATCAAGAGGGAGAAGGGAGCTTGTAAAGCATGTGTGCTTAAAATCACACATTTGGCACCCAGGAGGTGCCAAACCTCCTGGGGTGGGTTCCCAGCTTCACTTCGTATGACCTTATGATTTGAGCAAGTTTCCTAATCTATCTACTAGTATCTTCATCCACAAAAATTGTAGGTACTGATAATAAATTGTAGGTACTGATGCATATAAAGTCCTCTGAGCAGCTACTATCACGTAAGTGATTAATAAATATTAGCTAGTAGTAGTAGATATAGAAGTGCTAGCATTCTGAAAATTCACTTCAAACAAAATTATAAAATCACAAAGAGGAAGACTAACTTAGGAGGTTTTAAGGACCAACATGTACCATGAGTACGCCTCTGAGAAAATAATTTTACTATAATTTAAAAGTTGCACATCACAGGGCTGGACAGCTGAAAGGCTGCCTGCTGACAATAGTCTCACAATTAGGCTAATGAGCCCTTCCTTGGGCAGCAACCAGTGTCTACCATAAAGACTCCAAGTCCCTGTTAAACAGAGACATTTCACTAAAATAAGAAATACGTATGCATGTATGTGTACAAATCTAATTATCATCCTCAGAGAAATTTATAACCATAAATCAAAAGTAAGCTTCAATGAAAAAGGAAAAATCAGAGAACAAGAAAGAACTTAAAAGACACATTTACTTAAAGTAAAGGAAAAAATCAGTGGATGATTGAAAAGAAACCAAAGGTGGAAAATTGCTAAGAGATGTGAGAATGGGTGTAAAATACAAAAAATTAGAAAATTTCAAAGTTAGCAAAAGCGATAGTCTGGTTTAATGCTAAAGAATCTATTTCACTAAAAAGCTGGGGAACCCAGAAACCTAAAAAGTGAAAACAAACTGAGGAAAGAGTCGCTATGACAACTCGAAACCAGTTACTTCATCATTCCTGTAGCCCCCCTTGCCTGGAAGATGAGTCCAAGGAGTTTTAGCAAAAGAAAGAGATGAGAGCGTCTCTGCATAATTTTTCTCCATCTCTCTAGCCTGACTTATCGTGGAAGTAGGAAATATTAAATGATAATGAGAAACTAAAAGGTAATTTGAAGACTCTGCTTAACATAAATATGTAATGAGGAATGAGCCAAACCTATGATGTCTCATCAGTGGCTGTTTCAAAAAACAGAACCTGCGGGTTGAGTGACAGCTTCCCTCATAATGAGGCCATGGTTCAGGGAGAAAGGCTGCAGGGATTCAAGGCCAAGGCACTCAGCTGCCAAACAATGGCAGAGGTGCCCAATGCACATGACCCACACACACTGCAGCTCATAAGAAAAGTAGTTTCAGAATAAATCCCTTAGTGCAGTTTACTGAAAAAGAATGAGAATAAATGCTACTCCAAAGACACTAGGTTGAGATCAGTTTCTCGTTTCTTTTAACTTTTAGTCCTTTTATATGTTCATATTTATCCGCTTTGTGTATCAGTGTTTATTTTAATAATATTCATTCCAAAAGATCATTTTTTTAAATTTTTACCTGTGTCTGTCCTTAATAGGTTTCCATATTTCTGCTTGTAAGCCAGTCTGCACTCTACCACAGGATACCTCCTCTCTCTTGTATCAGTTCCTTCAATTTGTCAAAAGGAGCCTGAAGGCAGTAATAAGCCTAAAGAGGGCATTCCTTCCCAATATAATCTGATTTTAGTGGCAGCTCCTAAGATTTGGAACTGAAAGAGACATTAGCCACCCCTCATTTTAGGTAAGGACTGTGAAGTCACCTGGCTCCTAGTCATAGGTCTTAGATCAGAGCCAGGTGTCTTAACACCCAAACTTCTGCAATTCCCCCTGCACCAGGAAACCATATCACCATCTTTCAAGAGTGAGGGTAAGAAGAAACTGGAAGAACTCAACTCTGCAGCTTGCTGTCAATGGTACTTAAGTTGATTGCATCTCTTACAGAGAGTCTGAAACCAAGGATATGCATCTTCTTGATTTCTGCCTACTTCACACAGTTACATAGGATTAAAATCAATGCATTTAGAAAGTGTACCAAATTCAATTTGTTTCCCGCTCCCCAAATTTGCTTAGCTCTGCCTTCCTCTGCCATGTGCTCAAGGTAGAGCTTCAGTTCCTGCCACCATTGTCTAACCTGTGAGCATTGTCAGTGTCTGTCTCTCCCAAAATGAGGACCAGACTCTGGCTCAGCTTCCATGTGCCAGTGCAGCACAAGCCAGGAGCCCCAGTCCTACTCCCTGCCCTTTGGGATCGATGAGGCTTGGGCCACTCCAATCACTTCTGAAGGTGATATAAGTGTCTTTTTGTAGCATGTGGAATCTGCCCCTCACCAGCACTTACATTCCAGATCTGACAAAATGCCTTATACTTCCATATGGTATTCCCATGACATGACATTAGACCATGAGATTCATCTGTTTCTAAAATATGAGTTAAGACAACAGGCTCATGATTATGGGGGCTTTGCTAGAAGCTTATCCTGGTAAAAGTAAGACAGTCTGTTAAAAGCTCAGCTAAAACACTAGCTTGGGGAAAACACATTTCAGGACTGTGGCACTATCTTCTGGGGTGCAGTCTCTGCATTTAAACAATGGCCAATGTATAGTACTTATCTCCCTGACAGCTGGAATGTGTGGGGATGGAATTAAGAGACACCATTTCCTCCATCATTCCCAGTGGCCCCCCGCCCCCCAGCAAAATGTGTGCTTTCTCAAACTGAAAATGTAACAGCAAGTTAGAAATCCTGAGTCTTAGAGATCGGATGGTTTCCACTTGTGTCAGAGGGTATATTAAAGTTTCCATTGACCAGGAGGCCTTGATAACCACTTAACCTCTTTGAACTCTTCATATCAGTGGACAAGCAGGGGATAAAAGGAGTACAGCCTTTGGGACTTAACCCTAATTACCATAGCAAGCTAGGATTACAACACTATAGGTCAGGAAGAAGTTATCTAAAACCAAATGAATTCACTGAACTTTTCTTACTGCTTTCACATTCAGTGACAACTCTCAGTAGGGCAGAAGCAATGGCATCCCAACAAGGCAAGGCAATTAAGGACTTAGGCCCCTTCTTGAGGAGGGTCCTCAAGGTAAGAAACACTTGAGAGAGATGATGAATATCAATTACAGTAGCAAAATAAGCAACAGCAGACAGGCTATAGTTTGACTTACCAAGCCTATTGAACCCTTTTTCAGAGATTGTGTTGCTACCATCTTTAAGGAAAATCTATGATTGGCTGGATTTATAACTCTCCTCTTGAAATGAGTATCTTGTTCTTACAAAAATGGAAGTCCCAGATTATAGTATCATAAGAGGGTGGAAACAGGCCTGAATGATGTCAGCCTGGTTTATGTGCCTTCCCAGGTTTGCACAAACTCCCCTGCCTTCTGGTCCCCCAGCTGCTCAGAGAGCCTTGTTGTTGACTAACCTTATAGCATTACCAGCTTCTTCCATCCTTCTCCATCCCGAGTGTTAGGGCTGGGCTGTGCCAGCCTCTAGTACACCCACTGAGGCAGGAGCTGCTGCAGCCCCCAAACCCCAAGCCCGACTCCAGATTCTAGCTTCTCCCACTCTTCATACTCAGATGAGGCACCATGCCACAGGATGTGGGCTCTGGCTTCCCCAGGGGCTGCCCAAAGGGTCAAGTGACAAAACTCAGAGATATAGGAGGTGACAATGAGAGGGAGTTAACAGATTCCTCTTCCTTCCTCCCTCTGAGAGAGTGTTCCTAAGTGCAGTGATTCTCTACAACTTATCTCATCCACATGATCAAGCAACTAGCTGTGTTTTTTTTGTGTTTTTTTTTCAGGAAGTCATGTCGGTTTGGTAATGTACCGTGTTGTATTTTCTCTTTCTCTTTCCCTGCTTCTCCTTCCCTCAATATGACCACCCTGGAATTACATTTCCCAATAAGACATTACCATGGAAAGTTTTGCCTCGGGCTGTTTCCTGGAGGATCCTGGCCAAGACTAATACATTGAGTCAGTCCTTCAAGAAAGATACTCCACCAATTAGAACACATCTATGTGCTTCTTTCTCTGAGTTCACCACGAAAAGGAGTACACCACTGCCTAAGGATTATGTTTCAGTCAATGAATGGTCTCAATTGGTACTTGCAATAAAATTTTAAAAAATTAATGTTGATAGTTCTGGAAGTTCTAGCCACAGCAATCAGACAAGAAAACAAAATAAAAGGCATCCAAATTGGCAAGGAAGAAGTAAAATTGTCATTATATGCAGATGACATGATACTGTACACAGAGAACCCCAAAAACTCCATCAAAAAACTACTGGTACTGATAGACGAATTCAGTAAAGTAGCAGGATATAAAATTAATGTTCAGAAATCAGTGGCATTTGCATATACCAATAACAAACTAACGGATGGAGAAATTAAGAAAACTGTCCCATTTACAATTGCGTCAAGAACTATAAAATACCTAGGAGTAAATTTAACCAAAGAAGTAAAAGATCTGTACTCAGAAAATTGTAAGACACTGAAGAAAGAAATAAAAGAAGATACAAATAAATGGAAACAGCTACCATGCTCATGGATAGGAAGACTTAATATAGTTAAAATGTCCATACTGCCTAAAGCAATATATAGATTCAATGCAATTCCCATCAAACTACCAAGGGCATTTTTCACAGAAATAGAAAATATAATCCTAAAATTTATATGGAACCATAAAAGACCCCGAATAACCTCGGCAATCCTGAAAAATAAGAACAAAGTTGGGGGTATCACACTACCAGACATCAAAACATACTACAAGCCTACAGTAATCAAAACAGTATGGTGCTGGCATAAAAACAGGCACATAGACCAGTGGAACAGAACAGAAACCTCAGAAATAAATCCATGTATATACGGACAGTTAATCTATGACAACGGAAGGAATTTACACTGGGGTAAAGATAGTCTATTTAATAAATGGTGCTAGGAAAATTGGACTGACACATGCAAAAAAAAAATGAAACTGGACCACCTCCTTACGCCATATACAAGAACAAATTCAAAATGGATTAAAGACTTAAATGTAAGACCTGAAACCATAAAACTCCTAGAAGAAAATATAGGGAGAAAATTTGCAGACACTGCTCTGAGCAATATTTTTACTGATACATCCCTACGGGCAAGGGAAGTAAAAGAAAAAATGAACATATGGGATTATACCAAACTTAAAAGTTTTTTCACAACAAAGGAAATCATCAATAAAACAAAAAGAAAGCCTACTGAATGGGAGAATATATTTGTGAACGATATATCTCATAAGGGGTTAATATCCGAAATTTATAAAACACTCATGCAACTCAACAATAAAAAAACAAACAACCCAGTTAAAAAATGGGCAGAGGAAATGAAGAGACATTTCTCTAAAGAGGACATACAGATGGCCAACAGGCATATGAAAAAATGTTCAACCTCACTGATCATTAGGGAAATGGAAATAAAAACCACCATGAGATACCACCTCACTCCAGTCAGAATGGCTATTATCAATAAATCAACAAACAACAAGTGCTGGTGGGGCTGTGGGGAAAAGGAAACTCTGCTGCACTGTTGGTGGGACTGCAGATTGGTGCAGCCACTTTGGAAGTCAGTATGGAGGTATCTCAAAAACCTGGAAATGGAACTACCTTTTGACCCAGCAATTCCACTCCTAGGCATTTATCCTGAAAAACCCAAGACACTGATTCGAAAAAATATATGCACCTCTATGTTCATTGCAGCGCTATCTACAATAGCCAAGACTTGGAAACAATCGAAATGCCCATTGGTAGATGACTGGATTAAGAAACTGTGGTACATTTACACAATGGAATATTACACAGCTATAAAGAAGAAAGAAATCGTACCATTTGCAATGATATGGATGGACCTAGAGAACATTATGTTAAGTGAAATAAGTCGGTCAGAGAAAGACAAATACCATATGATCTCACTTATATGTGGAATCTAAAGAACTGAATAAATGAGCAATGTAAACAAAAATAGTCTTAGAGACACAAAGAAAAAACTGATGAGGGCTAGGTGGGATGGGGATGGGAGAAGGGGAAGGACGAGGCAACATAAACTGATAGCTACAATACTACTGCAGAGACAGAAGAGACAGTTTAGGGAATATAATCAGTAAGGCTGTAAATATTTTTTTTTAGGGAAACAGACAGATGCATGTACTTTTAGTGAGACCACTTCATGGATGGTGTAGTGGCCTTACCACTGCACTGTACATCTGAAGCTGCCGCTGAACAATAATATATGTCAACTATAATTTAACACATATATAAGTCATGGGATGTGGAATATAGTGTGGTATGGAGTCAATGGAATTGTAATAGATATATATGATATCGGGTGTGGGAGGGCAGGGAAGGGGGAAGGGGGGAGTCACTTTGTAAGGAGTGAAAAAAAATAACTATTTAATTGTTTTGTACATCTGTAACTAATAATAATAATGATAAAATAAAATTTTAAAAAAATTAATGTTGATCTAATATTCTTTATTCTTATATAATTCTTAAATATACATTTCACTAAAATTTTGTCTAAATGTACTTGAAAGTCTTTTTCTTCTAGTTATTTTACTTCATCCAGCATCTTTTCATAAGCTTTAATTTGAAAGTGTGTTGCTTAAGCTTGAAATATTTCCACACTTTAAGAAAGCTTTGATGGCACTATGATATAAAAAATTATATTTTTAAAAATTTCCCTCCATAAGTCAAAGTTTTAAAAAGAGAGGAGTGCTCTTAAAACTGCGGAGTATGGGGCCGGCGGAGTGGCGCAGTGTTTGAGAGCTGGCTTGGGATGCCGGCAGCCCCGGTTAGGGTCTCATGTGTGAGGGCCAGTGACAAAACTGCGGAGTATGAGTATATAAAAGAATAGACTGCTTAATATTTTAGCAATTCCCCCTCTATCTAAAATGGACATGTAAGCCACATGTTTTAGAGGATAAAATATAAAAAGAAGTGATAGGGCCGGCCGAGTGGCGCATTGGTTAAGAGCTGGTTTCGTGATGCCAGTGGCCCCCGGTTCGAATCCCACATATGAGGGCCAGTGACACTGCCCTCTACAGCTAACAACAGCTCCACCTGGAGCTGGGCTTTGTGAGCCCTGGTGTACTGGGCTGCCATAGGCTACAGTGAATGGCTGGCAGCCAGCATGAGCTGCCAATAGCCGTGGTGAGCGACATCCAGAGGCCAGCGACCCATCTGCCTCATCCGGGAAGAGCGCAATGACGATACCAACGATGCCAGTTAAGCAACATCCGCCGCAACTAGACTGAAGAACAAAAAAACAGTAACTTGTCTGTTCCCCTTCCCTGATTCCCCAAATGCTGTTCTCCTCCCCCAGGTCCCCAATAAAAAATCTTTAAAACAAAAAAAAGAAGTGATAGTTGTTACGATGATATTTAATCAACTCTAGATTACTGAGTTGGGAAAAGGTCATATCATCAAAAAAGAAAATTAATTAATGTATTAGCAGGGGAGACTGAAAAGATATCAGGTTATAAATACCTAACATAAAATAATTATTTAGGAGGTTTTGTTTCCACTGATTCAACTGAAGCTTTCACATATATCTACTAATATTAAGCTCAATGATAGTGATACACTAAAGATTAATTACATATTCATGAATAGAACATTCAAAGGATCCAGAGAGACAAGGGTGTGATTGTAGATACCGTCTGCCTTTGAGGACAAGGGTATTCAAGTAATGGAAGCTTGTCATAGGTCATTACAATAGAGGAGAATAAATGAAGAACTCACAACAGTATAGGCTCTCACAGAAGGAAAATATTAGGCTCCCCTGTTTATTAAAAGAAATTCTCTATTGGATATTTGAAGTTGTTTTTCCTGAAATACAGCAGAAAGCTGAAGAATGCTTTCATAGGTTCCAACACAACAAAAGGAAAGACGCTCCTCAAAGACTATCAATTGAAATTTCAGCACAGAGATGGTGATGTGTTACCAACAACAAATAATAGACCTAAGACTGAGTGCACAGATGTCACTTACTTAAGGGAAGTAACTACATATCCATCTTGCTTTCCTCTGTGGAAAGTTGGGTGGATTATGGTGTATGCTCTTTTTTTCCAGTTTTGACACAGTGGCTTTTGAGAAAGTCACCAAATCCCTGAAAACATGAATTTCCTTTCTGCCAATTCAACCATCTTTTACATGAGGCAGGCCTAGTAAAAATTACAAAACTACGAAATAGGATCAGTTTTAGGGAATGGTGACTCCTTTGCTTAAATCAAGGGGAGTACATAAGCACACACATCTTTTTTCAGAAAATCACATACCCCTGATCTGTATGATTAGTGAATAGGGATGATAAAGAAAATATTTAGAAAATCATGCTTTTTTAGAAAATGTGTTTGTTATATTAAAAATGTATTTGAAAGGGTAGAAAGAAGAAAGCAGCTTTGAAATCAGTGGTCTACCTGCTTCAGTAAAGAAAACAATTTTACCTTTAGGAGTTAATAATTAGAAGGGAAAGGACGGAAAGAGAAGGAACTGAGTAGGGAGGTTGCCTTGACCAGAATAAAAATAGAAACAGTCTCTGATAGAAGCTTGGAAAAATAAAACTATTGCTGATTGGAAGTTTGGCATCACAGCAGACAGGAGAGAAAAAGAAAGAGAAGGAAAAGCATATTTTCTATTTTTACTTGAAATAGGCAACATCAAGGCCTTCTAAGGGCTGTGTTATAAACTAGCTTCCTAGGCTATGAGCTGCTGGAGAACAATTTCTGTGTCTCCTTTATATCTTCATCCCCAGCCTCCCGCACAGTATGTGGCATACAGAAGGTGTGCAATCGATGTTTGTTGAATGGATAAGTGACCATGCAGCTATTTAGAAAGAGGGAAGCTCAAACAAGCATGATACAGACACATAAGGAAGTTGGTACATGGAGGACATTATCTGTCAGTGGTTTCCACAAACAGAGGAGCACAGAAATAGATGCTGCCTGATCTCTCAGAGGGCCCTTGTCTTTTATCCACTGTCTCCACCATTCGAGTTTTCTGAGATTTCAGAAATGGAAGCCTCCCGGTGCAAAGAAGTTAAGGGTATCTTTGTACTTTTTACATTTTAACCACTGCTGAAACCTAAAATTCTGTGTTGACATATGAAATCATCTTCTGAAACAGCGCCATAGGAGACTAGGATGTGCACACCTCACCCACGGTCTCACTCTTTCCCTGTTCATGCTCTGAGCAGCTCAGGTTTTCCCCCTCTATTAGAGACATGCATATTTAGAATCACATTTACTTATTTACTTGTGCAGTTCTCACAACTTTATTGCACCCATTTGATTGTGGAATGGCTTGGGAGTGTATTCTAGTCACATTTTATGTTTCTAATTAAGAAAAATATTGGTTCAAATTCCAATCTGTAGAAGTCACTATTCCTCATTTAGCACCAAAATGCATTTAGTGGCTATTTATTTGGGATCCTTTTATGTCCCCAAACACCAATTCAGAAGAGAACATAGGGTAAGTCACTTCTTTAAAGCACAGCTACACTTTAAATTGAGTGTTGAAATGACCTTGTGAATTATTGGTTTTTCTCAGTGACATTCGTGTTAAGTTTATAGTTTAACACACCAGCTTGTATCCAGTATCTCTTGGATGCTACCATGAAAAAGCATTGCTCACACAAGTGGACACTCCCCATGACACCTTCCTATAGCAAGTATGCCTCCCCAGGAGCATATGCCAGTTAGCACACAAAGGGCCTTCTAGCCCATGTCCTCTTTGGCAGCTGACTCCTAAGCTGGCCAACACACAGTCCTGTCACTCCTACTTCTGACCTTGGCTGTTATCCTGTTTATAGCCCCATCTTTCCAATTTGCAAATGCTACTATAAACAAAGCCCTTTTGTTTCTACCCACACCAGAACCCTTGGATCTATATATCCCTTTAAGGGGTAGTTTTCATCTGGTCTGTCCCTACCCTGCAGAAAGAATTTGTACAATAATTTGATCTACAATGGAATATATAATGCAAACTATACATTGTTACATGCATTAATAGGTTATGTTGGTTCCCGGAGAGACGGAGCGGGGATCTTAGCCGTGCTGCAGGTTGCGCGCAGACCCCTAAATCCCGGCAGACCCTTTGGCAGAGCAGCAGGAGCACCGCGCGGGCCACGCGGGCTCTGAGACAGACGCCTTAAACCGGGAAGGAGGGGAAACAAGAAGACTCGCAGGGAAACGCAGCGCGCCGGGCGGAGACGCAGGTCCCAGAGAAACGCGGAGCGGGGATCTTAGCCACACGCTGTCAACCGAAAGGGTGCCCAGAGACACTCATTGAGCCTTTGGGGGTGCAGCCTGCCTTGGGACAGGAAAAAGCAAAAAGGCAGTGACTTCGTAAAACCCACCAATCACACGTCACAACCACACTCAAGTACAGCAAACCTGCAGTGCCAGGATCACGCTAGGCATCAGGTGGCCTACTGTTCCCACAAGACGCACAGGAATTTTTGTACAGCAGACAAACTGAAGAGAGCTTGGTGGACTTTAGCCTAGACCAGCACGGGTATTTTTCGTTTGTTTGGTTTTATTCTGTTTTGTTTTCCCTTTATTGGCTGCTTATCTTGGTTGTTTTTGGTTTTTATTTCTATTTCATTCTTATCATTTTGTAGTTTTTAATATAGGCAGATATATAGGTGTATATAGGTGAATATATGTCCATATATATGGGTGTGTAGACAACTATATATATATATATATATATATATATATATATTTTTTTTTTTTTTTTTTTTTTTTTAGGTGAGTGTCACTGGCCCTCAGATGTGGGACCCGAACCGGGGCCACTGGCTTCCCAAGCCAGTGCTTAACCACCACGCCACTCGGCTGGCCCTATATTTTTTCTTTTTCTTTTTTTTCTTTTCTTTTTCTATTTTCCCCACCCTCACTTTCTCTCTTATTTTCTTCATTCTTCTCACTGCTATACTTTTCCTCTTTTCCTCTTTTCTGCAAATTTTATTTTTTTTAATTTCTATTCTTACTTTTTTATTATTATTATTTTAGTTTATTTTTATTTTTTATTTTTTAGGTATAGCTAATTGGTTTCTCATGTTTATTCTATTTTTTATTTTAGGATATTGTATTTTATTTTATTTCCTCTTCTATTATTATTGAGTGTGTGGTTTTTGTTTTGTTTCTGTTTGTTTTCTTCATTAGTATGATTGATATTTCTGTACAACTTGACTATAGTTTGATGGTTGGTTTTTTTTACTTGTGCGAGCATTTGGTTTCCTTTGGTGGCTGCGAACGTTGTTCTTGTTGATCTGCTATGCTCTAAAATCACTCTGCAGCAGTGGGTCCAAACAAACAGACACAAGAATCATCATACCTGGAGGCCAACTTTAGATAAAACCAGAGCATTCCTGGGTTTGACATACAAGAGTCACACCCAAAAGGAAGTTGCTACAGGTACTAGGGCCCATAGGGTCCAAGTTTCATCAGAGGGGTCAATCCTCTCACAGCAGCTCATAAACTGCAGACGCTGCTGATCCTCACAGGTAATCAACCTGGGAGTCAATCCCACCTACTGACAAACCAAAAGTTATCAAAACTAAAACTTCAACAAGTGAAGACACACGACACAAGGAACACCTCAGATACAAGCACAGGAGAATAGGGAGACTGAGTAATTCAAATATAAAGGACACACACCATATAACTTTACCCAGAAAAGACTGAGAAACCCGGAGGATCTATCTGTTATATTGAAGCAAACACAAAGAGTAAGCCAGAATGGGGAGACAAAGAAACACAACACAAATAAAAGAACAGAAGAAACTTCCTGAATCAGAGGAAATAGAGGAAAAATAGGTAACCAACCTATCGGAGACAGAGTTCAGAACACTGATTATTAGAATGTTCAAAGAAATTAATGAAAATATAAAGAAGGATAGAGAAATCATGAAAAGCAACCAGCTAGAACTTAAGAACACAATTACTGAATTAAATAACAAACTTGATGGAATCACTAGCAGATTGGATGAAGCAGAAAATCAAATCAGTGACTTAGAAGACAAAATAGAGATCACCCATGCGGAACAACAAAAAGAAAAAAGACTGAAAAACATGGAAAATAGTTTAAGAGAGCTGGGGGACAACATCAAACGCAATAACCAATGGGTCATTGGAGTACCAGAAGGAGAAGAGAGGGAGCAAGAGATTGAGAATATATTTGAAGTAATAATGTCTGAAAACTTCCCTAACCTGGCAAAGGACATTGAAATACAAGCTCAGGAAGTGCAGAGAGTTCCAACCAGGATGATTCCAAACAGGCCCACTCCAAGACACATTCTAGTGAAAATGGCAAGGGTTAAGGACAAAGACAGAATCCTTAAAGCAGCAAGGGAAAGGCAGCAAGTTACTTACAAGGGTACCCCCATAAGATTATCAGCTGACTTTTCTACAGAAACTTTGCAGGCCAGAAGGGAGTGGCAGGAGGTTTTCAAAGTGATGAAAAATAAAGGCCTACAACCCAGATTGCTGTATCCAGCAAGGTTATCATTTAAAATCGAAGGCGAGATAAGGAGCTTTGCAGAAAAGAATAAGTTAAGGGAATTCATTACCACCAAGCCAGCTTTGCAGGAAATGCTAAAAGGGCTTCTTTAAGTAGAAGAGAAAAACAACCTAAGAAAGACTATGAACACAAACAACAAAATGGCAATAAATACACACCTATCAATAATCACATTAAATGTAAATGGATTAAATGCTCCAATAAAAAGACATAGGGTGGCTGAATGGATAAGAAAGCAAGACCCCAGCATATGCTGTATACAAGAGACTCACCTCAGATCCAAAGACTCATATAGGCTGAAAGTAAAGGGATGGAGTAAAGTATTTCATGCAAATGGTACTGAGAAAAAAGCTGGAGTAGCGATACTTATATCACATAAAATGGACTTTAACTTGAAGAATATAACAAAGGACAAAGAAGGACACTTCATAGTAATGAAGGGATCGATCCAACAAGAGGACATAACTGTAGTAAACATCTATGCACCTAACATAGGAGCCCCTAAATATATAAAACAGATATTGTCAGACATAAAAACAGAGATCAACAGTAACACTATCATAGTAGGGGACTGCAACACTCCGCTGTCACTAATGGACAGATCCTCCAGACAGAAAATCAATGTGGAAACAGCGACCTTAAATAACACATTAGACCAGCTGGATTTAACAGACATTTTCAGAGCATTTCATCCCAAAGCTACAGAATATACGTTCTTTTCAAATGCACATGGAACATTTTCTAAGATAGACCACATGTTAGGCCACAAAACAAGTCTCAATAAATTTAAGAAGATTGAAATCATTTCAACTGTATTCTCTGACCACAATGCTATGAAACTAGAAATCAATTATAAGAAGAAATCCGGGAAGCTGACAAATAAATGGAGGCAAACAATATGCTATTAAATAGTGAGTGGGTCACAAATTAGATCAAAGAGGAAATCAAAAGATACCTCGAGACAAACGAAAATGAAAACACCACGACCCAAAATCTCTGGGATGCTGCGAAAGCAGTCCTAAGAGGGAAGTTTATAGCAGTGCAGTCCTACCTAAAGAAGGAAGAAAAATCTCAAATCAACAGGTTATCCTTACACCTAAGGGAACTGGAAAAGGAACAGCAAAAGAGACCCAAGGGGAGTACAAGAAAGGAGATAATAAAGACCAGAGCGGAAATAAACAATATAGAGAACAGAAAAACAATTCAAAAGATCAATGAAACCAAGAGCTGGTTTCTTGAGAAGTTAAACAAAATTGACAAACCTCTAGCCAGGCTCATCAAAAAAAAAAAAAAAAAGAGAGAAGACTCAAATTAGCAAAATCAGGAATGAAAGAGGGGAAATGACCACAGACATCACAGAAATACAAAAAATTCTAAGAAATTACTATGAACAACTTTATGCCAACAAATTTGACAATCTGGAAGAAATGGATAATTTTCCAGAAGCATACAACCTTCCAAAGCTAACGCAAGAAGAAACAGAAAATCTAAATACGATGATTACTACCAAGGAAAATGAATCAGTAATTGACAAGCTCCCAAAAAACAAAAGCCTTGGACCAGACGGCTTCACAAGTGAATTTTACCAAACATTCAAAAAAGAACTGTCACCTATTCTTCTCAAACTATTCCAAAAAATCCAGAAGGAGGGAAGGCTCCCAAACTCTTTTTATGAAGCCACTATCACCCTGATTCCAAAACCAGATAAAGACATCACAAAAAAGGAAAACTACAGGCCAATCTCCCTGATGAATATAGATGCAAAAATTCTCAATAAAATATTAGCAAACAGAATTGAGCAATATATTAAGAAGATCATTCATCATGATCAAGTGGGATTCATCCCTAATGCGCAAGGCTGGTTCAACATCCGTAAATCAATTAATGTGATACACCACATCAACAAAATGAAGGCTAAAGATCACATGGTCATTTCAATAGATGCAGAAAAAGCATTTGACAAAATTCAACAGCCATTTATGTTAAAAACCCTTAGCAAAGTGGGAACACAGGGATCATATCTCAACGTAATAAAAGCCGTATATGATAAACCTACAGCTAATATCATACTCAATGGGGAAAAGCTAAAACCATTCCCCTTAAGATCAGGAACAAGACAAGGCTGTCCACTTTCTCCTCTTTTATTCAACATAGTGCTGGAAGTTCTAGCCACAGCAATCAGACAACAAAAAGAAATAAGAGGCATCCAAATTGGCAAGGAAAACTAAAATTGTCATTATATGCAGATGACATGATACTGTATATAGAAAATCCCAAAGACTCCAACAAAAAACTATTGAAACTGATAGACGAATTCAGTAAAGTAGCAGGATATAAAATCAATGTTCAGAAATCAGTGGCATTTGCATATACCAATAATAAACTAATGGAAAGAGAAATTAAGAAAACTGTCCCATTTACAATTGCGTCAAGAACTATAAAATACCTAGGAATAAATTTAACCAAAGAAGTAAAAGATCTGTACTCAGAAAATTATAAGACACTGAAGAAAGAAATCATAGAAGATACAAATAAATGGAAACAACTACCATACTCATGGATAGGAAGAATTAATATAGTTAAAATGTCCATACTGCCTAAAGCAATATATAGATTCAATGCAATTCCTATCAAACTACCAAGGACATTTTTCATAGAAATAGAAAATATAATCCTAAAATTTATATGGAATCATAGAAGACTCAGAATAGCCTCGGCAATTCTGAGAAATAAGAACAAAGTCGGGGGGATCATGCTACCAGACATCAAAACCTACTACAAGGCCACAGTAATCAAGACAGTTTGGTATTGGCATAAAAACAGGCACATTGATCAGTGGAACAGAACAGAGAGCCCAGAAATAAATCCAGGCATTTACGGACAGTTAATCTATGACAAGGGAAGCAAGTATTTACACTGGAGTAAAGGTAGTCTATTCAATAAATGGTGCTGGGAGAATTGGACTGACACATGCAAAAAAATGAAACTGGACCACCGCCTTACGCCTTATACAAGAACAAATTCAAAATGGATTAAAGACTTAAATGTAAGACCTGAAACCATAAAAATCCTAAAAGAAAATATAGGGAGTACATTTACAGACATTACTCGGAGCAATATTTTTACTGATACATCCCTACGGGCAAGGGAAGTAAAAGAAAAAATGAACATATGGGATTATATCAGACTTAAAAGTTTTTTCACAACAAAGGAAACCATTAAGAAAACAAAAAGGAAGCCTACTGAATGAGAGAATATATTTGCCAATTATATATCTGATAATGGGTTAATATCCAAAATTTATAAAACACTCATGAAACTCAACACCAAAAAACAAACAACCCAATTGAAAAATGGGCAGAAGATAGGAAGAGACATTTCTCTAAAGAGGACATACAGATGGCCAACAGGCATATGAAGAAAAGTTCAACCTCACTGGTCATTAGGGAAATGCAAATAAAAACCACCATGAGATACCACCTCACTCCAGTCAGAATGGCTATCATCAATAAATCAACAAACGACAAGTGCTGGCGGGGCTGTGGGGAAAAGGGGACCCTGCTGCACTGTTGGTGGGACTGCAGATTGGTGCAGCCACTATGGAAGTCAGTATGGAGGTATCTCAAAGAACTGGAAATAGAGCTACCGTTTGACCCAGCAATTCCACTCCTAGGTATTTATCCTGAAAAAACCAAGACACTTATTCAAAAAAAGTTATGCACCCCTATGTTCATAGCAGCACAATTTACAATAGCTGAGACTTGGAAACAACCAAAATGCCCATCAGTAGATGACTGGATTAAGAAACTGTGGTGTATTTATACAGTGGAGTATTACTCCGCTATAAAGAAGAATGAAATCGTACCATTTGCAATGATATGGATGGACCTAGAGACTATTATGTTGAGTGAAATAAGTCAGTCAGAGAAGGACAAATACCATATGATCTCACTCACATGTGGAATCTGAAAAACTGTATGAATGAGCAAAGTAAACAGAAATTGTCTCATAGATATAGAGGAAAAATCAGGGTTGCTAGTTGGGAGGGGGATGGGGATGAGGGAGAAGGGGAAGGGATTAGACAGCAAAATTAGGCAACTACAATATTGCCACTGGGATAGGAAAAACAGTTTGGGGAATATAATTAATAATGTTGTAAATATTTTGTGTGGTGTCAGATGGTCATATGTCTTGTTAGGGAGACCATTTCATGGACGGAGTAGAGGTTTGATCACTGCACTGTATAACTAAAGTGGAGGTTGTATACCTACTGTAATTGAATATATATAGATAGTCACGGGATGTGGATTATACTGTGGAAGAGAGTCAGAGGAAGAGTAATAGATATATATGATATGGGGGGGGAGTGGGGTGGCGAATTGGGGGTGGGGGTTGTCACTTTGAGGGGTAAAATGTATAACTATTGCACTGTGTTGTACACCTGAAACTAATTAAAAATAAATAAATAAATAAATAAATAAATAAATAAATAAATAAAATAGGTTATGTTTACAGACTTTCTTGGCATGAAATATTATCAACAAAATAGGTATATGGGGCCGGCCGAGTGGCATGGTGGATAAGCGCTGGCTTGGGAACCCAGCGGCCCTGGTTCAGTCCTACATATGAGGGCCAGTGACACTGCCCTCAAAAACAAAACAAAACAAAACAAAACAAACAAAATATGTATATGAAGCTCATCCTTTCAACTCTCACCTCTTGCCATTTTCAGCAACTAAATATGAAAGCCATTAAAATATACACATCCACCTGAGATTAGGCCCATCCTGATTTACTGTTGTCTGTGGATTAACTGACCTCAACCCAAGCAATTACCTCATAGCGTGGTCAGATTCCCACTCTTGAGCCTCATCTCCCTTGTAAGTTCCCTTTTGCTTCATTTTGACCATGCCTATTTTGTTCTACTGACACCTACTTATCCTCTTTAAGGTAGACTCCTGTACCAAACACACACTAAGTTGCTAATGCTGTTAAGGTGTATTATGAAATAAGGCCTAGAGTAGCTTCAATCTAGTAATGGACAATTTTTTTTTTATGAATGGCGAAATCTCAGTCATCAACAACAAAATTAAAAGGAAATATTCCAGGGAAGAAACACTTCTTATAGGAAACTATTTATCCCCTCTACATAAAATAGACTTACCTTTTACCTTCAGTCCTCAGCCTTCCCAAAGTGTAAATGATCAATATGATTAAACCTTAAGCATCCCTAGAAAACACTAACTGAATGATACTGCACTGTCAGTAATTAGGTTTCCTATCAGGCCATAACGCTTCCTGTCAGCCAAATGTCAATTTCTTTTTTTTTTAATTTAATTTTATTTTATTGTATTTTTAATTAGTTTCAGGTGTACAACACAGTGCAATAGTTATACATTTTACCCCTCAAAGTGACAACCCCCAACCCCCAATACACCACCCCACTCCCCCCATATCATATATATCTATTACTCTTCCTCTGACTCTCTTCCACAGTATAATCCACATCCCGTGACTATCTATATATGTTCAATTACAGTAGGTATACCACCTCCGCTTTAGTAATACAGTGCAGTGATCAAACCTCTACTCCATCCATGAAATGGTCTCCCTAACAAGACCTATGATCATCTGACATTCCACAGAATATTTACAACATTATTAATTATATTCCCCAAACTGTTTTTCCTATCCCAGTGGCAATATTGTAGTTGCCTATTTTTGCTGTCTAATCCTTTCCCCTTCTCCCTCATCCCCATTCCTCTCCCAATTAGCAACCCTGATTTTTCCTCTATATCTATGAGACAGTTTCTGTTTACTTTGCTCATTCATACAGTTTTTCAGATTCCACATATGAGTGAGATCATATGGTATTTGTCCTTCTCTGACTGACTTATTTCACTCAGCATTATAGTCTCTAGGTCCATCCATATCATTGCAAATGGCACAATTTCATTCTTCCTTATAGCGGAGTAATACTCCATTGTATAAATATACCACAGTTTCTTAATCCAGTCATCTACTGATGGGCATTTTGGTTGTTTCCAAGTCTTAGCTATTGTAAATTGTGCTGCTATGAACATAGGGGTGCATAACTTTTTTTGAATAAGTGTCTTGGTTTTTTCAGGATAAATACCTAGGAGTGGAATTGCTGGGTCAAACGGTAGCTCTATTTCCAGTTCTTTGAGATACCTCCATACTGACTTCCATAGTGGCTGCACCAATCTGCAGTCCCACCAACAGTGCAGCAGGGTCCCCTTTTCCCCACAGCCCCGCCAGCACTTGTTGTTTGTTGATTTGTTGATGATAGCCATTCTGACTGGAGTGAGGTGGTATCTCATGGTGGTTTTTATTTGCATTTCCCTAATGACCAGTGAGGTTGAACTTTTTTTCATATGCCTGTTGGCCATCTGTATGTCCTCTTTAGAGAAATGTCTCTTCCTATCTTCTGCCCATTTTTTAATTGGGTTGTTTGTTTTTTTGGTGTTGAGTTTCATGAGTGTTTTATAAATTTTGGATATTAACCCATTATCAGATATATCATTGGCAAATATATTCTCTCATTCAGTAGGCTTCCTTTTTGTTTTCTTAATGGTTTCCTTTGTTGTGAAAAAACTTTTAAGTCTGATATAATCCCATATGTTCATTTTTTCTTTTACTTCCCTTGCCCGTAGGGATGTATCGGTAAAAATATTGCTCCGAGTAATGTCTGTAAATGTACTCCCTATATTTTCTTTTAGGATTTTTATGGTTTCAGGTCTTACATTTAAGTCTTTAATCCATTTTGAATTTGTTCTTGTATAAGGCGTAAGGAGATGATCCAGTTTCATTTTTTTGCATGTGTCAGTCCAATTTTCCCAGCACCATTTATTGAATAGACTATCTTTACTCCAATGTAAATTCTTGCTTCCCTTGTCATAGGTTAACTGTCCGTAAATGCTTGGATTTATTTCTGGGCTCTCTGTTCTGTTCCACTGATCGATGTGCCTGTTTTTATGCCAATACCAAACTGTCTTGATTACTGTGGCCTTGTAGTAGGTTTTGATGTCTGGTAGCATGATCCTCCCGACTTTGTTCTTATTTCTCAGAATTGCCGAGGCTATTCTGGGTCTTTTATGATTCCATATAAATTTTAGGATTATATTTTCTATTTCTGTGAAAAATGTCCTTGGTAGTTTGATAGGAATTGCATTGAATCTATATATTGCTTTAGGCAGTATGGACATTTTAACTATATTAATTCTTCCTATCCATGAGCATGGTAGGTGTTTCCATGTATTTGTATCTTCTATGATTTCTTTCTTCAGTGTCTTATAATTTTCTGAGTACAGATCTTTCACTTCTTTGGTTAAATTTATTCCTAGGTATTTTATAGTTCTTGACGCAATTGTAAATGGGACAGTTTTCTTAATTTCTCTTTCCATTAGTTTATTATTGATATATGCAAATGCCACTGATTTCTGAACATTGATTTTATATCCTGCTACTTTACTGAATTCGTCTATCAGTTCCAATAGTTTTTTGATGGAGTCTTTGGGGTTCTCTATATACAGTATCATGTCATCAGCATATAATAACAATTTTACTTCTTCCTTGCCAATTTGGATGCCTCTTATTTCTTTTTGTTGTCTGATTGCTGCGGCTAGAACTTCCAGCACTATGTTGAATAAAAGAGGAGAAAGTGGACAGCCTTGTCTTGTTCCTGATCTTAAGGGGAATGGTTTTAGCTTTTCCCCATTGAGTATGATGTTAGCTGTAGGTTTATCATATATGGCTTTTATTATGTTGAGATATGATCCCCTGTATTCCCACTTTGCTAAGGGTTTTTAACATAAATGGCTGTTGGATTTTGTCAAATGCTTTTTCTGCATCTATTGAAATGACCATGTGATCTTTAGCCTTCATTTTGTTGATGTGGTGTATCACATTAATTGATTTACGGATGTTGAACCAGCCTTGCGCACTAGGGATGAATCCCACTTGATCATGATGTATGATCTTCTTAATATATTGCTGAATTCCGTTTGCTAATATTTTATTGAGAATTTTTGCATCTATATTCATCAGGGAGATTGGCCTGTAGTTTTCCTTTTTTGTGATGTCTTTATCTGGTTTTGGCATCAGGGTGATAGAGGCTTCATAAAAAGAGTTTGGGAGCCTTCCCTCCTTCTGGATTTTTTGGAATAGTTTGAGAAGAATAGGTGACAGTTCTTTTTTGAATGTTTGGTAAAATTCACTTGTGAAGCCGTCTGGTCCAAGGCTTTTGTTTTTTGGGAGCTTGTCAATTACTGATTCAATTTCCTTGGTATTAATCAGGGTATTTAGATTTTCTGTTTCTTCTTGTGTTAGCTTTGGAAGGTTGTATGCTTCTGGAAAATTATCCATTTTTTCCAGATTGTCAAATTTGTTGGCATATAGTTGCTCATGGTAATTTCTTAGAATTTTTTGTATTTCTGTGATGTCTGTAGTCATTTCCCCTCTTTCATTCCTGATTTTGCTAATTTGAGTCCTCTCTCTTTTTTTTTTTTGATGAGCCTGGCTAGAGGTTTATCAATTTTGTTTATCTTCTCAAGAAACCAGCTCTTGGTTTCATTTATCTTTTGAATTGTTTTTCTGTTCTCTATATTGTTTATTTCTGCTCTGGTCTTTATTATCTCCTTTCTTGTACTCCCCTTGGGCCTCTTTTGCTGTTCTGCCAAATGTCAATTTCACCAATTCAATAAAATAGATATAACATTATCTGAGGATGCAACTGATGAATTATACAGTGTTCTGTGTTCAATAAAATACCTTCTTAGCCCCTAAAGTCAATTATTGCATAAAGGAAACACTGATTTAATAGAGCAAAATTTAGCAAATTATATTGCTAAGAACTTTATTTATGTGCCACTAAATGCTCAGGCCATGATATTAAACTAGAACTTCTCTTCCCAGATTTGACCTCTGTACCACAAGCCACAAAATATCACTCAAGATAAAAATAGTAAACTTTCTCCATTAGGGCAGAAAAAAGAAAACTTGATTGGAAAGAATGACTGAAGTAGAAAAGCCTATATTTTGCAAGAGTATAGAATGTTTCAATCTCAGAAGTAATTATCCTAAAAGTAATGGTGAATGTAATTGAGTTTAAAATTCAATCTTCAAATTGAATGGCATTATCTATTCTAAATTCAAGATAGAAAGAACAACAAAACTTGTTTTCACATCATGTACTGTATGACCACTCTATGCCTCTGTGCTTGCTCCTTTCTCCGGCTGAATGAACCACTCTCCTCAACCCCTTGGCAAGACTCTTTCAAGACTCTGTTCACATGCCACCTTTACAGTGAAGTCTTTTCAAATTATGGTGGGACAGTAATGATGGGATAATCTGACATCATGTGCTTCCTGACGTGGATGTTTACACTAGGAAATATTCACTTCTACCCATAAAATATTATTGTGAAAAAAGTAGAATCTCCATCTACTCAAACTCCTCAATCTAACAATCAGTTTATAGAGAACATATGAATAAAGTAACCAGTTAAATGACACTTCAAAGAAGCGATTAGGCAAATCCAGAACGCAGGATGTTCTCTGGGACAAATTAGTAAAACGAAATAAATAAATAAATAGGGTGACAATTACAGAATAAAATTATAGAAGAGACATCATAACCAAATTCAGTGGGTCGATCTCATTTTGGTCCTGATTCCAACATAGCAACTCTAAAAAGACATTTTTGAGATAATTGGGCAAATCTGAGTATGGACTGGGTATTAGATGATATTAAGGAATGATAGCTACTAGTTAGGTGTTATAATGAGGTGGTAGTTAAATAGACACTGTTATTTTCAGTTAAGATTCATGTTAAGTGGAATGGCATGGGATTTGCTTTAAAATATTCAAGCAAAAAAAAAGGATTAGGTGATAATTGAAATAAGATTAGCAGAATGATGGAAATTATTGAGGCTGGTGGTAGGTACAAGAGGATTCATGAAACAACTTTTTCTACTTTTGCCTATCTGAAAATTTCTATAATAAAGGGCTGTAAAATGCTGAACATATACAGTGGAGAGTAAAGCCACAGAACTCTAGGTATACAATAGTGAACAAGGGACTCATGGGAGCTTACCTTTCCAAGTGGGAAAAGCAATATTAGGCAAAAGTTTACAAATAATTAATAAATTACAATTTGTTAATGCTCCAGAAGAAAAGTACAGTGTGTCATGAAAGTGTGCATTGGGACAGTGCCAGCTGTCTGCAGGGCCCCTGCAAGCGCTCTAACTAACACTCAGCTCAAGCATCACAACGGCTCTCTCTTTTGTCCATACAAAGGTTTGTACAATAATGTTCTTAGTAACTATATTGTAACAGCCCAAATTTATCTGTTCAAAAGGTGAATAGATAAATTGTGGTATACCATAAAATGAAATACTAACCAGTAATTAAAGAGAATTAACTATTGATACATGCAACAATATGGATGAATCTTAAAATAAATATGCTGAGTGAAACAAAATGAAAGAGTACATGGCGTATAATTTCATTTATATAAAATTTTGGAAAATGCAAATGAATGTAGAGTGAGAAATCAGATCAATGGTTCTTGTACAGAAGGGCAGGGGAGGGGAAGGGGATCGGTATCCAGGGAAATGTGAGGTAAACATTACAAAGGGGCTTAAGGAAGCTTTTAGGAGTTGATGAAGAATAGATCTGTTATCTTGATGGTGGTAATGGTTTCACAAATATGTGTGTCAAAACATCGAATTATACACATTAAATATTATATGACAACTATACCTGAATAAAGTTGTTTTTTAAAAACCTATAGTAAACACAATACTTAAAGACAAAACTTTACATGCATCTCCTTTAAGGATCAGACATAAAGGGTAATACCCTCATCACTGCTACTAATTCAACACTATTGGAAGCCTTGGATAACTGCATAAGAAATAAAAAGACTAAGAGATGCATGTTTGGAAGGGAAAAGATAAATATTTCACTATTTACAAAAAAAAAAAAAAGGTCATCATTTATCTGGTTGGGAAAAAAAACCCACAATAGAATCAGTAGAGAAGGAAGGTGGAAAGAAATGCATAGCTTTTATATACAACATGTGAAAATTCTAATAATATAGAAGATGATGTAAATTATGGATTTCATGCTTTAGAAGGGATATCTTAATAATATACAGATATTAATTTTCCCAGACTAATCTATAAATTCACTGCAATTCTATTCAAATCCCTGTTTCATTTTTATTTTAACAATAAATACATTATACAGACTTTTAGGAGAGAATAAAATTCCATAAATAGCATTGTTTATGGTGTCAGGGAATTGAAGATGCTCTGGGTGTCTCTTGCTGCAGAGCAGATAAATTAGAGTGGGTGCTCCCAATAGAATACTATGTGACTTTCTGAAGCAAGGGAGTTGCTGTACACATAACACTATGCTGAACCTTAAGGATATAGTGTTGAGAGCAAAAAGTAAGAATTGAATGAGATCTATAATTAAATGCATTATGAGGCAATAAAACATACATTCACCCAAAACAGTAATTCTTGTTTTTCTGGAACACAGGTAAACAAACAGCTACACACTGAATATATTGCAGCGGTTGCTTATGGTCTGGAGAAACTGGGAGGGAGAAGTGACGGTGGGGGGGAAGCAATGAACAAATAAAAAACGATCATGTATAGATGAAGGACAATAATTTGTCAAGAACTGAACAATGTGGTTATTCAACCCACTGTACCTGAGGTCCTACTAAAAGTAAATAAAGTAATTAAGAAATAAATAGACCTTATTATTTGGATATTCTTCCTTTGCTCAGTACAAATTTACTGACATAAAATTACATTCCTTCATTATGGATAAAATAATTTATTTGGATCTATTATACAATATATTGAATTGATTTTCTATTGTTGCATATCAAATGATGACAAACAGCATCTTAAACCCACACAAACACAATTATTTTACAATTTTCATAGTCAGGAGTCTAGATGCAGCTTAGTTAGAGCCTCTGCTTATTTGGATTCCCTGCTTAAGGTATCACGAGGATCAAAACCAGGTATTGATTGGCCAGGCTACATTGTCATCTGGAGGCTGGACTCGGGAAGAATTCACTTCCAAGCTCATTCAGGTGATTGACAGAATTCATCTCCATGTGGTTGTAAGACTGAGGTTCCCATTTTCTTGATGGCTGTCAGCCAGGGGCAAGCATGCACGCATCACACACACACACACACACACACACACACACACACACACACACTCCATGGGGGCCACCCTAGTGTCTGCCTGCCACATGGATGAACAATAGATACATCAATATATTACTGTAAATGCTGTTAAGTAACTTTTTAATTTTTAGAATCAACCTACAAAATATATTATTATTAATAGTTAAAATTTCATTAATAGGAAAGATGAAAGATATGTTCTAAAGTGGGTAAATGAACAAATGGAGAGCATGTTATTTAAAGTCATAAAGGTAACCAATGGAAAATCTAAAAACAAAACATAACTAAAAAAATGGGAAGGAGGTGAAGAATTCACTGGCAGTTTAAATGGAAAAGATTCTTTATCTTTTCTAAGGAGAGTCAATAATGTCTACTGGTAAAACCAGAAATCAAGTCAAAGCATACTGTTTGAATGCTAATCACTGGAAGAAGTAAAAAAAAAAACAAAACAAAATAAAATACATAAACCATTACTTTTGGCTTTGTGGCACAGACCAGTGGTGTGAGCAAGGAGAAGAGAGACTTTTAATTTTTCTTTAGACCTTTGTGCACTAGTTGGTTTTTTCTTACCATGGCATTATTTTCATATTATTTTTAACTTGTTTTAAAAATAAGACATTTTAGGGGTGGCTAGATAGGTTAGCCTAGGTGGTTAGAGCGCAGGCTCACAACACCAAGGTTGCCTGTTTGATTCCCACATGGGCCAAAGAGCTGTGCCCTCTACAACTATAAATGTCTAACCACATTTTTTATTAGAAAACCCCCTAACACCAATATTTTTTTAATTATTATTTGCTTTTTTATCCTATTGCAAACAAATGCAATAAAAGCATGGCAGCAAAAAACAAACAAACAAACAAAAAACAAACAATGTGATGAAATCCAAAAAACCCTGTATTAATAATACAATATAAAATGAATTGTGTAAACATTTAAACTAACAGTCCTAATTGTCTTTTGAATTATCTATTCATTTTAACAAATATTGATTGGCAACAAAAGCAAAAGTCCAGGAAAGATTTCTTTCCCCCTCTCTTTGCTCTACCTGTTTCCATTTTCACTCCTGTATAAAAGTAATATTTATGAGTTCCTGTTTCTTCCAAGATGGCAGCAACACAACTAAATTGAAGACAATATTTGACTTGAAGCTGATAGGTCCTGAAAAACACACTGCTCACCAATAAAATAAAATAAAATAAAATAAAATAAAATAAAATAAAATATAAAATAAAATAAAAAAGTAAACGAAAGTAAAATAAAATAATATAAAAGACATGTTAGAAATTGGGTGACAATATTTACATGAAATATAAAACTAGAAAGGAACATAAAGATTATAAATACCATCCGTCTCCTTTTTATAGCAACAGAAAATAAGTCATAGAAAAATCAAGTTGTTTGCTCTAGATCATCTGGCTGATTTTGGATAGAGCCATGAGTAGAATCTTGGTCTCCTGAATCTAAAAATCATTCCTCAGCCCGATAGAGCACACTGCTCAGATACTTTCAACTGAAAGGCAGAAAAGCTGGGTTGTGGGTTCCATTTCTAGATCTGCCTATAATTTGTTTGGGGCAAGCCATTAATTGAACTTCCTTTTCCTCATGTATAAACTTCATGACCATATGTAGATCACTAGTTTTCAACTTTTCTTAAAACAGCAAATTTATTCTTCAAATGAAATATTGGAGTCTCAGGTTAGACAAAAGCTCAAAATGAGAGGGAAAAAAAGTCAAACCCGAGTTTTTCTGGTTGAAGGGGGACGCATGAAAGCTTCAGGCTCTTGTCAGCCCTGTTAGACCCTCTTGCAGATGTCTAGGGCTCTTTGATCCACATATGTGAAAACCATCAGGCTAGATTTTAATTGGGGTCTGAGGGGCTGCGGAGGCAGAGAGTTGGCATTTCTAACAAGGTGGTGCTATTATTGCTGATCTTTTAGCAAGTCACTAGATAATCTCAATGTCTTTTCTAATGCCTATGTGAATTTTATGTTAGATTTTTTTTTTTTTTTTTTTACTACTTAACATCCTTTTTTATGAACTCATTGACAACAGAGACCAATCACAATGAGCATTGCTGGCTTCCAATTTCCTGGCAAAGGAGCTGAAACCATCTGAATCTGCACGGGGGCCCCAGAGCACAGTGACAGAGACCATAACCTCTGAGTATGACAGAACTAGACTCAAGACTCAATTTTCCCACTTACTGATTTAATGACCTTGGCAATTAACTTCATCTCTGTGAATGCCAGATTTCTCATCTGTAAAATGGAGATAAAAGTAGCTGCCCTCGAGGTTGTCAGAGGCTATAAAAGATATTATGCTTTAAGGTCCTTAGCTCAGCGCCTTGAATGTAACAAGCATTTCATAAATGTGAGCTACTAGAGGGGCATAGGGGAGATTTTAAAGAATTGTTTGTAAAACCTTAACTCTAGTATCAAAGTACCTATATATAAAGAATTGCAACCTGTTGTTTGTAGACTCAAAACAAAGTTATCTACAGAGCAGGAGTGCATGAAGCATTAAGCAGCAGAAATGAACTCCATGATTTTCACCAGAGTCCTAATGACAATTTGTAGCCTAGCAGAACAGCGGTGTCATCATGTCATTACAGTTACCCATGTATTGCTAGAAAGGGCCATTCATTTAATGTATCTTCGTAAAAACAAGTTATAAACAAAATGCAAGGCAAAACAGATCTTTTCCAAGTTACAACTAATTAAATTTTTCCTAAAAATCAATTCTACCTCCTTAGATTTTCTGTCATTTTTTTTCTGCTAAAACTCTACTATTGTAACAAAAATATGCTTTTGTAATCATCCTCAAAATGAAGTATTAATATTCTCTCCACCATATCAAAAATATTCCCTCTAATCTGTCCCCCAGCTCAACATACATAAATTACTAAAAATATATTTTTTTAATATTCTGCACTATAGAATTCTAGATTTAACACAGAAGATTGTGTCATGTTACTGGGAAATATCTTCAAGAATGCTCTGATTCTGATTTCCTTTGACATGGTGCTTCCCATGACAATAGAACTCATTGTCTGGGATAGCCTAGGAATTAGGTGATTTGAAGCTGAGGTCTGACGCCATATTTTGGCAAAATATTGTGCAAAGATAATCTATCACAAGGCTGTTTTGCTTTAACCTACAATAATTCTAGTGTTCCAGCTTTAACCAAAATGTATGTCCAGAAACCTTAACTGTGAATAGACCGTTAATGCAGAAAAAAATAAAAACACTTGATCTGTTAGTAGAATGGGAAAGAATTAAAAACAAAGAATGTTAAAGGTGAATCAAATGACTATTCAATAAAGGCTGCACTTATTTTCAAGGACAAAAGTTAGTTAATTAGAGGCATTATGCATAGGATAAGGGCAACAATGTAAGTAAGGCAAGAAAGGAATTTGTTGAGCCTTGTGAGTTTCACAGACAATACTGAAGAAGAGAAGGTGGGAGATAAACACACAGGTGTGTTCCAATAACATGTTCTTTGATTTCCTATATTCAAAAAGTAACATATTGTCATTTTTATGACCTCTAGATTAAAATGCAAGTGAATTGATTTCTCCCCCAATTTTACCTCTCATTAGAGTTGTATGACCTTGGGAGAGTCATTTAATTTCTCTGGACTTTGAATTTTTAATTTATTCAATGAAAGAATTGACCAATTCAATGGTCATTTTATTATAAATATTATATTTATTATCATATGAGCATATTTATTGTTTATTTTTATTAAAATATATTTATAATATGTAGAAAAATTACAAACTTCTAAATTTTCTATATTTTCTGTGTTTATTATTGGACTCTTTTACATACCCATCTTTTAGTTAGTTCCAACCTTTCACAAACATAGAGGGACATTTTAAATGGTTAAAATAAATTATATTTGAGGAGGAGGAGTGTGTATGGGAGACAGACAGAGCTGATGCCTGATAGTATACATATGTGCTTGTGATATAGTGAATATGCCTTTCAAAACAAACCTAGGTTTTAGTTTTGTTTGAGTTGTGTATTTACACTGCTACCTCCTGAAGGAATCAGCCTTCCGTGATTCTGCACAATGTCTGCCACGGTCTCACAGGCATTTAGGGAGTTATGAAGCAGCATGCCCATTCGTATTATTTCTTCCCTAAAGAATCACTCTTCCTTCTCATCCATGACATTTCTTTTTATTTATTTCCCAAAAGACACAGTGTCTTATACGTGGTGGCACTCAATAAATTCTTGTGGAATGGTGCTGACTGTTAGCCAAAATGAAAATAGAGCAAAAGGAGCAGTTTCTCCCTCTGAAAGCCTTTCTCCTAGTTCAGTAGGCTTCTTTCTCTTACTTTGAAATCTCGTCATACCAATGAAGGCTGCCCTTTCTGTAGTTCTCAGCTTGGAAACCTCCTGCAGCTCAGCCACCTGCTTCCTGATAGAGTTAACCAGCACACACCTCCCACACCAGATGGCTCCCTTCCCCTGCCTCTGCTTGGCAAGAATTTACAAACATACTTCTGCGTGTCCAGATTGGGCCATAGATGGATGCATGCAAGGGTAGAGGTTCTGTAAGTGAATCAGCAGAAGAGGCCCACACAGCCTAGCTGGACTTGGAAGACCTGGGCCTTTACACCATTTTGCATTCTCTTTTTAGTTACACCATGATTTTTTCCACATACAAATACTTAATTCTAGAAGCTTTGCTTCCCTCAACTGTCTTCAGAATTCCTCATCAGTTTTTCAGGGTCCACTCAACAAGACCCTATCAGGAAACTGAAAAGATTTCTTTAATCCTTTTCCTATTTGACCTCACAATTTTGCATAGCCTCATTATTAACCCCAACACCACCATGACAGTATGATTAAGAATAGAGCTCTTCTTTAGGGCAGCTATAATGACAGGCTTGGGGAGGGAAACTGTGTGGAGGAGGTATATTTTACAAGCTTCTTGGAAACCACATTGGCAGATCACTTGTAAAGACTATGAAAACAAACTTTCTTATCTACATTTCAGAGATTCCCATCACTTCTTTCCTTCTTTTGATTTAAATTGTTCACAAGTGAACACAGATGTCAAAATGCCAGCATTAACACTATATATAGAGTTGGAATTGAAAGAACTTTACTTCCTCTGGGTTCATCTGATTTTGAGCACAAAGAAGGAATCAAATCTTACCTATACCTCAGTTCCTCCTATTACATTTTAAAAACTAATGTACAAAGGTAAACTGAAAATGGAACACAGCAGCCTTGGAAAGAATAGACACAAGAATTGAATTCTGACCCTCCTTAAAAAACACCTTCCTTTGCTGCAAAATCAGGAATAAGTCTGAGCCAGTTACTCAGATGGTTAGATCCATGGTCTCAAAATATAGGTGAGGAATAATGGATCCTTACAGTACACCAGGTAAACTTGAGTGTAGCCTAAAATCATATTTTTGATATTGCATAGCCTAAGCTAATAACTGCAGAGTAAATTAGTAATTTGTCTATAAATTTTACTAGAAATCTTTTATTGATAACATTTGAAAACTGTCAACTTGTCCCCTCTATCCAATTAACTTCTTTGGGTCCTTCAGTTGGTGGGTGGTTGGTTACAGTTGAAGTCAAAGTTTGGTTTGGATGGTCCTTGGCTGTTTCTTGAACATTACCAAGGCCCCTGTATATAAATCCCAAATACAATGTAGTTATTTGCATAACTTCCAACCTCATCAAATTACCTTCACTCACTTGGAAAAGGAAATGAGAAAATTCAGAAAGACAGTGTCCTTGAAAGAGTTCCTACACATATTTTTCTCTTCTTGAAATAACAACCATGTCAAAAGCTTTAAGATCAATCAGTTTCATAACTGGCAAGACAGAAGAAGTCTTGCACTGCCATCATTTTCTTAAACATTCTCCTTTAATTTGAAGAGATTCTTCCCTTAAGTTTACCCCACACAGCTGCACCAAGGGTTAAACTAAAGGTACTGTTCAGATTTCTAATATCTGTAGCTGCTTCACCCCTGCCCTCCATTGTTGCTGTCTGGCTGCACTATTCCTCACTTGAACCAGCCTAGCATAATGTTCTTCCAAAGGTCCTGTAGCCAAAAACCAAAATCTTGAAGAAAAGCAATGAATATAAACGTCAGTGTTCAATCACTTTGCTTGCTTCCAAAAAACATTGATGCATGCATTTTTATTACTTTCTTAAAGATACTTTCCCTGAATTGCCCTCAAGAAATACTTGAGGGAAAAATTCAGGGAATGAGGGAAGGAGAGAAAGAAGTAAGGGTCAGAGGTTAAAGGCTGGTGTTCTGACTAGGCAATGGCTGCCTACTTCATATCTTTTCAGAAAGACTTCCCTGCCCCACAAATTCCCTTTCCATGCTAGGTTTCTAAGGGTTAAAATGCCATCATTAGACTTACATGAGTTTGAATTAAAATGCTGGCTCCTATTAAAATACAATTGCAAACCCCAAGAAACCGTAAATAAATGATTTATGAGATTCATTCATAAAAGTTGATTTTGATAGCAGCAATGGAGGAAGAACATGAGGAACCTGGGAATGGATTAAAAAAAAAAAGAGGGAGGAAAACACAGAAAAATTATTGCTTAGCATGCTGTGGATAAACTGCTGCTGCCTGACTTTGAGATCAGCATTAGATTTTCAATAACAAGAAATAGAATTGCAGGTTATTGCAATATATTCATATTATTTTCCTTCTCTCTCATGGAGTAGTAAAAAAAATTGCAGACTCTGGTCTCAGAGTGCCTGCTTTGAAGCCTGGTTCTGCCACTTATAACCTGTGTAACTTTGGGCATATCACATGACCCTGTCCAGTCTCAGTTTCTTCATATGTAAAATGGGTATAATAACAGTGCCTGTGCATGTGGAGATTAGTGATATGTTGCCTATAAAATGCTTAAATCAGAGCCTCCTACACTGAACAGCTCTAAAAAGTGTTTCTCCTTATCATCATCATCATTATTACATGGGAAGACCATGAAGAAACATGAAAATTGTATACAAAAATATAGGTAGAAAGATGGTTACTTTTTTAAAAATCCCATATATAATAATATTCTCTATAACTAAGCTCAGTGACAAATTGTGGTTTGCTTCCCTTAAATAATAATGGTCATTACTCCTTAAGCAACTACTAAGTGCAAAGTGCTGTGTTATTTATGGTATGCATTCACATTTAATCTAAGACACAGTGCCCCGTATAAAGTTTCAGTTATGCAAGATGAATACATTCTGGACAACATAGGGCCTATCGTTAACAATATTGTACCCTTAAAAATTTGCTAAGAAGGTAGATCTTAGATTAAGAGGTTGACCACAAAAAAAAAGGTATATTTTTAAATACATAAACAAACAAATAAATAAATAAACAGGGATAGAAGGTGACTTCTCTAAGTGATAGATAAGTTCATGGCCTTGATTACAATGCTAGTTTCACAGTTATATATTTATCTTTACACAAATAAAGTGGTATGCATTAAATATGAACAACCTTTTGTATATCAGTTATACCTCAACAATGTGGTTCATAAAAAATAATAAGTCACAGTACCTTGGAGAAAAGTCAATTTTTCTACATAAGCAGATTAGCTTTTTAAATTCCTTTTAACACAGTAATTTGCCTCCTAGGAATTTTCCTAACGAAAAAAATCAGACCCATGCACAGAAATTTATTTACATGTTCATTGCAGCATTACCTATAATTGTCAAAACAACGAGAAAGAAACTTGGATGCCTGACAATGTAGGACTGGGTAAATATAGGATGTTCGCCCTTGTGATGAAACACGATTAAGCTATATCAAAGAGAAATATTCAATGCCTTGGGAAATTATTCAAAATCTGTAAGCAAAGAGAGCACTTCACAAAACATTGTTTATAGTATTATTTCGCCTGTATAAATATTGATGTAAGGTATCTAGCACAGTGCCTACAAGAAAAGATACTTGCTACTTACGGGTAAACCCATAGAACAAAGACAGTAAGGATGTGTAATGTTAGCAATGGTTATGTAGAAGTGGAGGGATTACAACTGATGTCTGAATTCTTCTTTAGATTTCTCTGAATTCCCCCAATTTTATATAATGAACACATATTGCTTTTGTAATTCCAAAAAAGAGACATTCTAACTGCCTCAGAAAGTAAATGATTTTAAGAAGCTTGGCAGAGCTGAAGCAGTTATAGAAGATACGAATCAGACTCCTACCAAGCAGGTGTGTGAAGGCTTTAAAGATTGAGTGCAGGGAGCAGAACCTGGACTGATTCCTTAGCAGGACAAAGCGGAGCTGCAGCTGTCACTATATGCAGCAGCAACGGACCAGGAAGGAGGTGGTAAAGGTTCTAATCCACCTGACTGCTCAATGACACCCCCCCAGAATCAACGGCCACTATAATCACTTACAGCATATAGACACGTCCCATCACATTGTTCAGTGCCTCCTATGTGAGATCCCATGTGACCAATTCTTTTGAGAGTTTGGTACTAAAAGGAATTTCACCTTCTCTGAAGATGCAGTATAAATGAAAGCCATGTAGCATAGTCATGAAAGAGTGTAGGCTCTGGATCAAGGGCCTGGTTCTAAGCATCCCTCTGCCACTTACTACCTTAGTGATCTTAGCCAAGCTACTTACCCTTTTTATCTCAGTTGTCTGAATCTGAAAAGTGAATGCTATAGTACTAACTACTTCATGGGCTTTAATGAGGACTAAATGAGATACTACATATATAATAGAAATCACGCAATCATATTAGCTATTTTTATTACTGCTATCAAATAATGAAGCTTATATGACACTTTTTCCCAGTTTGCTTTTGTTTCCGGGAGCCCTGAATAAAGTTTCATCTTCAATTACACTAACTAAATTATCCTTTATAAACAGACTATTTGCTTCCTTTGTTTTTACAACATTTTACCATTTTATTTCTATGTTTAACGGAGCACAGTATCCGTTACTTTTAACATTTAACATTTTTCACAAAGTGATCCCAAACTATTTTCTGAAGAAAGTAAATCCATTTAAAAAATAATCTCTCTATCCTACTTCTTTTTCTACTTATTCTAGCTATCACACTATCTCATCTCCTTCATATTCAAACTTCTCCTAAGGGTTTAGATATTGGGTTGTCGGAAAAGTCATGACTCATTTTTGCAATGAAAAACATAGAAAAAAATACATCATGATTTTTCATCAACCCAATCGATAGCATAGATGCTCACTGTCTATGCTCCTTTCTCCTCAGACCTTTGTAATGTGATTTTGTTTCACTGTGGCCCAATCACACCTCTCGGCACATAAAGTACCTCTCTCTAAGGTCAATAAATGGCATCAAAATAAGTAAATCCTATGGATATTTTCCATGCTTCAGAACCTGGCCACTCAGCAGTGCTGCCACTGTGGGTCACTCCTTTCTTTTGAAACACGCTCTTCCCTTTGCGTCCACGATGCCCCTCATTTAGTTTTACTCAAAAATCACTGGCCTTTCCTTCTCCTCTTCTTTATTGTCTCACTCTCTCCTAATTGACCACTAAATATCGATATCTTCAAGGACCAGGCTTAGTCCCTCTTCTCGTTGCACTCTATGTACTGTACATTTATTGATCTCCCTGGTGATTTCATCTTGCCTATGTTACAATCCATCTGATGGTTCCCAAATTATCTCTAGCTCTATGCTATCCAGCTCCCAACCAGGTTTCTTCACTTACATGTCTCAAAGACAATTTAAGTTCAGTTTTCTCAAAACCAAAATCACAGCCTTCCCCCTAATTTTTTGAATGGCTCCAAGAAAACTGAGCGTTCTCTCTTAAACCCCACATGCATTTTATTAGTCTTACATCTCTCCTCTCTTCTGCAACCAACGTAGTTCAAGCTACTGTTCCTACGCTTCATAACTGGCCTAGTATAACAGCCTATTAATTGGTCCCCCTAGACCCATTTTTCTCATTTCAAGATCATCTTCTATGTGTCTATCAGAGTATTAAGCTTAAATTATAACTGTCCCTCTGCTGTTTCAAATCCATTGCTCTTATACTAACGTATAAAGGCTTAATCTGACCTACAAGACCTTGAATGACCCTGCCCCTACTATGGCTTCACTCTCACTTCACACAGCTCTCCCCTTTCCCTCTGCTTCAACTTTACTGGTCTCCTTCCAGTTGTGTGAACTTGACACCAGGGTCTCTCTCACCTCGAGGATTTAGAACCTGCTGGTCCTTCTGCCTAGAATACTGTTCCACATCCCTTCCCCACTTTTCTATTTAATTCTTACCCATCCTGATTTTGCATCAAATATTACTTCTTCAGGGAACCCTTCTGTGCCTCCACAAGCTTGGGTCAGATCTTCTATTATGTGCTCTTCTATCACCAAGTAATTCCCATCATAGCCCATTCTGTGTCCACAATTATATATTATCAATAATAATTATACAATTAATTGAGTAGGTTTTTGCTCCCTGCTACATTGTAAACCTTTTGAAGGCAAGGACCATTTCTATTTTGCTCACAACTACCAGTTCAGAACCTAGCTGAATCTAGGGTATCCAATCCGTATTAAATGAATGAAGACATAGCATATTGCATTCTTTCACTTCTTTCCATTCCTATTGCCTCTCCAAAGTCAGACCTGCATTATCATTTTCCTAACCCCTTAACTGGAATTCCCACTCCTGGTCTCTTCTCCCGTTAGCACACTTTACAATTAACTGCCACATTAATCCTCCAGAAGCGCAGTTCTGATCATTTCATTCACAGCTGAAGAACCTCAAGTAGTTCCCCAATACTCACAGAATAAATGCAAATTCATTTTGGCCTCCAGCCAACCTTTCCAATCTTACTTTCTCACCAATCTTCACACGGCTATGCTCTGGTTACACTGAACTGTGTGTGATCTCTGACTCTGTATGATTTTTTGCCACACATTGGATCCTTTCTTCATATAGTTTCCTCCACCTAGAATATTTTAATAATGCTTCCCTAGAATGAAATAAGATGTTAGACCTCTTCTGATTCAAGCTCTTATTTTACAGATATGGAAAATTTTAACTCCTGCTCCCAAAAAATTTCAGAAACTAGCCTGAAGTTATTACTAACTAATGTCTGACTCTGGTCCCAGGCCAGTGTCTGTTCTATTACACTTCAAAAGAGAACTTTTTGCAAGCAAAGGAAACCATCAACAAAATGAAAAGGCAACCTGCTGAATGGAAGAAAATACTTGCAAACCAAATATTTGAGGTTAATATCCAAAAGATGAAAGAACTTATAAAACTCAATAGCAAAAATAATAATAATAATAATAAACAACTACAATAATAATTCAATGAAAAATAGACAGAAGTTCTAAATAGACATTTTCCCAAAGAAGATATACAGAAGGCAAGCAGGTGCATGAAAAGTGCTCAATTACTAATCATCAGGAAAATGCAAATTAAACCAGAATGAGATGTCATCTCGCACCTATTAGGAAGCCTAATACAAAAAGACAAGAGAGAACAAGTATCAAAAAGGTTGTGGAGAGAAGGAAACCTTTGTTTCCTTCTATTGGGAATGTGAACTGATGCAGCCATTATGGAAAACAGTATGAAGATTTGTCAAAAAATTAAAAATAGGGCCGACCGAGTGGCGCAGTGGTTTTAAGAGTTGGCTTGGGACGCAAGCGGCCCTGGTTCGGATCCCACATATGAGGGCCAGTGACACTGCCCTCTAAAAAAAAAAAATTTAAAATAAAAATCTGATCCAGCAATTTCACTTCTGGGTATTTACCTGAAGAAAATAAAAACACTGGTTCGAAAAGATATCTGCACCCCCATGTTCATTACAGCATTATTTACAGCAGCCAAGATATTGAAAACAACCTAAGTGTTCATCAGTGGCTGAATGGATAAAGAAAATATGGTATAGATATTCAGAATATTATTCAGCCATAAAAAAGAAGGAAATCTTTCGATTTGCAGCAAATGACTGGACCTTGAGGGCATTATGCTAAGTGAACTAAGTCAATCAGATAAAGACAAAGACCATATGATCTCACTTATATTTGAAACCTTGAAAAAAAAATGGTGGGAAGTGGGGGAAGCAGGCAAAGTGTGTGAAGGGGGTCAAAAGGTACAAACTTCCAGCTATAAAATAAATAATGTACAGCATGGTCACTCCAGTTAATAATACAGTATTGCATATTTGAAAGTTGCTAGGAGAGTGAATTTTAAAAGTTCTCATCAAAAGAAAAAAAAATGTAACTATGGTATAAGATGTTCACTAAACTTATTCTGCAATGTATACAAATGTCAAATCTTTATGTCATTCACCTGAAACTAATATAATGTCATATGTCAATTATACCTCCAAAAATTTTAAGTTTTAAAAAGGACTTTACCTGTCAGAGATGAAGACTCAGGAAGAGGGAATAAACCCCAGAAAAAGATGGAAAGGAGCACAGAGCTCCATGAACCTACCTACTTAAGGCTTCTCTCCTCTCAACACTGCTCTTGCCAATCACTATGAAGTGTGGCCCCAGAATAGACACTGAATTCCCATTCCTAATGCCAACACTTTGGCTTCACCTCCACTTAATTAGCTCTGACCAGAAACATGTTGCCCTCATCTGTAGAATAAGAAAGGAAATTAAAATAATTTGTAAGGCTCTTAGAGTTCCAAATCTCTGATATCTTTCCTTCCCTTGTTATGTTAACCCTGTCTGCAAAGGTCAGCCTTAGTTATAGTAGATGTGCTTTAGGTTTGTTCACTACTATAGTTGACGCTTGAACAACATGAGTTTGAACTACACGGCATCCATTAAATATGGTCAGCCCTTTGGATTTATGGGTTTTGCAACCACAGATCCAGCCAGTTGTGGATCAAAACACTATTTTGTATTCCCAACCATGGATCAAAAACATTGTTTTTCAACCACAGCTGGTTGAATCTGTGGATGTGAAGGACTAACTGCAGTTAAGTTTTTGGGAATCAAAAGTTATATGCATATTGTGCCCCTAACCTCTGCATTGTTCAAAGCTCAAATGTAATCTAGGTGAATAATGCTTTTACACCATGTTCATTCACATTCCTTCCCTTAATCCTGAGGTAGAAAAGACAAGCACTGCTATTGAAAAATCATACAGAAGAGGCATGTGTAGAAGGTATTTCTAGATATTTCCATCCCCAAATCAAATGAGATTATCTTCACATTATTCTAACTCTAAGAACTGTGAAAGTTATGAACAAGGAAACTCAAATAAACTTTCTCTTGGACTGTAAAAAAAAGAAAAAGTGAGAACTTTTCAGATAAAATTCTGAAGATCTCTAAGTTTTTATTTCTCATTTATTTTACAATTCAACTCTCTTTTCTATCAGAACATATACTGTACTTCTTCTTTTACAAGACTCTGTAGATTGTGAGCTCATAAAGGCTAGTACCATTGTTCGAATCTCAGCGCCTAACACTGGCCATAGAAGGCAACTGTTTTTTAATATGTCAAATTATTTCAAACAAACAGATCATTGTCATTATTTCCAAACAATGCATGACAGCTGAGAGAAATAACCTATTTTTTTATTTAATTTACTTGCCTGATTATAATGAGCTTGATAAGTTAAGAAAATATTTACTCACCCAGAAATAACAGTGATATTACTATGCTCACCTTACAGTTTATTTTTCCATTTTTAGGATTGTTGAGTTATTTTGTTGAGATCCCAAATAACCATAAAATTCACCATGCCTGTGTTGGGTACTACATTAAATAATTGTACATTCTCATTAAAGATAAAATATCTCAAAATAAATGCTTTAAAATTATTTTTGCTGAATAAATAAGTTGGTTGATTACAGAAGTTATCCATGTGCATAATTTAGATGACTATGAAGTCAGGAGAAAATAAACATCATTTTATATATTCTAAAACTTTTTATATTAATATTTTTCACCAAATCAATGCATTCCTTCATCATGCAATGAATTTAGGGTCTACTACTTCAAAGGAGACATAATTTCTTTTTTCCCTTGAGATTTTAATACTATATTAAATTTGTCATCATCACTCAGACTTCCTTTGTATTTTCATTTTTCAACCATATGTAAACATAATTTTCTTGAAAAGTTCACTTTCTCATGACTCCTAACGCTTCCCTCTAAATCCATGAAGTTCGTAAGAGATCTGCAATAGAAGAAACAGAAGGGAATTAAACTCTAACTGTAAAGGTATCTGCAAATGAACTCCAAAAGAGATCTAGAGGCCCTGAGACCTTTCAAACCCATAACCACATCAATTCTAACACTTGTATTGGTATATCCAAAGGCAGTGTGGGGAGTATTTTATTTCTATAATGAAAGAGTACAGAGCTCTGAACAGAGTCTGACTGAATTCTAGAGCACCGAACTTATTTGGACATGGAGTCATTCCATGGCTCTGCTAATTCCACATTTATCTCAATGTTTAATAAAGCAATGAACATCTCTGGGTATCATTGTTCTGATTGTGCTGTGAGGATAATAAAATGTGGCACTTTTGTATTTTATAAGTATCAGTGGGTGTAAATAATCCACAATATTTCCCAAGTAGTTTAAGGACAGCACTATGTAAAGAATTGAAGGAATTTCTAAAGAGAAATGGAGTAAGGGAAGAAAAAAATGAGAAAATATGTGTACTAGCTAAATTGCAAGTTTTCAAAGATGGTTAAGATATTTATCCAATAATTCCTGCAATTTCAAAGCATTTGATACAAAAAACATCACTAAATGTTACATGGTAGACAGACGGTGTTCTCTTAACAGTATAGCAAAAGTTCATGAATGGAAGGCTAAGTGTTATTTGTGTTGGCGGGGAATGCTAAAAAAAAATATGGACACTTCCTATTTAAGGCAAACATTTCAAGAGCAGACCAGATTGCTCAGTTCTGATTTTCCAACTAGAACAAAGAGGAACAGTAGGTGCTTTCATTTTCCTTTGGGGAAGAGCATCGGTCAAAGGACTGTCATCATTTCTTATTTGCACAGGATTCTGCTTTATTTTCTGGACTGAACTTTTACATGTCACTGATTTCACAACTTACTATGATCACATTGTGAGTAACTGACAATATCTTTATTTATATACTGCAAATTGAACAATGAACCTGGCACATCATAAAGCATCTAGAATTATATCATCCATTTCCTTGGGGCAAAGCCCACAACAATGACATGATAAAGATATTTTACTCTAAAGATCTTACAAAGAAAGTGTTTGACTCCATTTGCATTATGGAAAATATTCATGATTCATCTTTTATATAGTAACTTTCTTCAAGGAAAATGTTTTCAGGGCGTGATTATTCTCAGAGTAGTTGAAAGCAAGCTTTATTAAGAGCTTTTGCATTGTATTTAATAGAAAGGCCAAGTTGCCTGTCTTTTATGCAGAATTCTATGCCACCATTCATTCATTCCTTCTTCAACTAGTTGATGAATAACTACTACATGTAAAACACAGTGTTTGATACTGTGAAGAGTTCATGGCTTTGGAGTCTGAGGGCCCTTATTTTGAAAACGAGCCTAATCGTTACTAAATGCTTGACCATGGGCAAGATCCTTGACCTCTCCAAAACTTTCTTTTATATACGATGAGGATAATATCTACCAGACTGAGTCATTTTGAAATGGGATGGTATAAGTAGGTGTCTGCATATTATAAATGTTCACTAAATGCAAAGGAGGAAAAAGAGAAGAAAGAGAAAAAGCAGGACTAGCAGAATAAAATAGAACTAAATGGAAAAATGAGGATGTAATTATTGGTTCCTGGCCTCAAGTCCATTATAACCACAGTCACCATCATTCTCTTTCCTATCTCCCCAACTCTAAACATAACCATAACAGAAGTCCATTAATTGACAAAGAGCCAGTGACGGTGTTTCTGCACAACCCTTCCGAAAAATGTTTCTGCCTTGGTCTCTTTTTCTGCCTCTTTTTCCTCACTGATGCTGGATCTTTCCTTGATCCCCATCATTCTTTGCTCCTGGTTTTGCTTCCTCCCATTCCTCCTTATCTTCTTTATTGTCTCCTCTTCATTCTCCTGTCTTCTAAATATAGCTTTTCCTGGAAGTTTTATCCCATGAATTCATTCCTTCTTTCTTTATATTCTCTTTCACCATGATCTCACCCACCCTCATAACTTCAGCAGTTCAAACACTCCTCTTCTTTAGCTCAGTATTCCCAATGTGCTCCAAATCTGCATTTTCAACTCTGCTTGGCTTCTCCTCTAAAGTATGTTGCATTGCCACATAACTGCACAGGATAGCTTTCATTGGCCCTGCAGATCACTCTCCACCCTGCTGTGTGCTCTGGGAGGCTAACCTAAATGGATGGCATCAGCAGCTCTCTTGACCTCTGGCTTCCAGGTATGTTTGGCCAATGGGGATTCCTAGAAAGAAACCAGAGGAGGGAGAAGAATAAGGTTGGAATATATTGCCTGAGGCTGTTGCCCACTGCCTGCCTCTTTCTGCTAAAGGCTTTCTGCTGACACAGTTCTCCCTTGGGCTCTGATAATGTTTTTGTCCCACAGCACATTAGACCTAGGCGTGATGATGGTCCCTGCTCTAACAAATCCAAAGGAACTGCATTATCTATCCCTTGCAGTTCCCCGCCCCCCATTATTCATAACTTTGAAAGGAGCCCCTTTATTAACTACTCCTCAAGTTACTCAGATTAAGTGTGTCATTTGTTTCCTAGCTGGACCCTGTGTAACACTTCTTACATCTTTACTTTCCAGTACCCCCTCAATAATCTAAGCACTAGATTAGTGTAATAATTTCACAGCACATCTTCTCCTTTCTTTTCTCTCTCCACCCTAATTTCTGCCAGACCACATTTCTTTCATTTTTTAAAATTTTTATTAAATTTATTGGGTGACATTGGTTGGTAAAATCATATAGATTTTAAGTGTACAATTTTCTTAAACCATAGCACAAAACCTATTCTTCTTTTCCTCAAACATTTCCAATTAAATGAAGTCTGGGCATTTCACCTAATATGTAGTGTGAAGTGCAGTAAGTTTAGTGCAGTAAGACCACCATGTCTCCCTACCTTCATTGCCCACTTCTCCAAGTGTACCTTAGGATCCAAAGCAGTCAACTATTCATTATTCCAAAATATAGACCACTTTCCACTGTCACAGCTTTACTCATGCTCCTCTTTCTTCGATCCCTTTACTCTCCACCAAACAAAATCCTATCCCTTTATGTGAATCTTAAATGCTATCCTTTTCACAGATCTCAATTACATAAATTAGTTTCTATTTTTCAAACTCCTGTTAAATTGTTTATATTTTTCTTATTTCCTTGTTCTTAATTACAATTATTTGTGGTCTACTTTAGCTCCACTATTGAATTTTGTGTTTCTTGAAGACAAGGAAATACCTTGCCACATTTTTACATACCTGCCTTATACATAATGCTTGTGAAATAAATATTGAATTGAAATGGAAAATTAAACCTTTCATGTGTCTTGTGTCATGTGGAAAACACTTGGCTCTTTCACCCTCCTGAAGCATCTCCATGGAGCCATCATGTACCCAAAAGCAGGATTTGAAACCAGTCCCACTATTCCATGTGGCTCTTTGACCACTTCAGTAACATCCCTTCGAGGGAGGGGGTGCTACTTCCTCTTCATGAGTAGAGGAATTTTCATGGATACTTCAGTGTTTTTTGGTTTGTGTTTTTTTAACCAAGACACATAAACTGATGAGTATCTTGAATAAAGAATCCCACAGTAGACTTGTGCTGAGTCTACATGAACGAGAATTCTAATGATCCAGAAGGATGTGAATTCAAGAAGCAATGGTTAATTGTTTGCTCTGGTCCTTGAAGAATGCTCACAATACAATGGTTTAGGTGCCACATCGAATTAAAAATCACATGGTTCTTGTCTTCTAGGAAACTAAAGACCTATTTTGGTCTTTGTTTAGAAACAGTATCCTCAAGTGGAACAGTTCCATTTACCTTTTTTTCCTGTTTTACACAGAATTAATACAAAACTTCCCTTTGCAAGGTGGATACCCTGAATGACCTAACTGAATGTCAGCAATAGTGACTCCCCCAACAGGACTCTATTTCAGTACAATGACCTTTAGTGACTTTCTGGCTGCCTGAGGGTCAGACCTATCATGGCAAAAGACTGTGTTTGTGCCTAGTTTCTGAAAATAGCTCTCCTAAACCCTCAGTTTTGATCTAATATAGAGAGTACTCATTTCTGTCTATGAAAAAGGAGAGTTCATTTTCACCTGAAGAGATCAAAAAGTCTGAGTAGAGAAAAAGAAAGAAAAGATGTACACTGGATTAATAGCAACGTACATAGTAAGAAAATGAAGAAAATATATATATTTTTAAACTAATCGTTTTTAGTAAAGAAAAATGACTAGAGAATCAATGCCATTTCTAAATACAATCTGAAAAGGAAACTAAAAAAAGAAAATAATATCTACTAAATATGAGAATAAATAAATCAAAGGAAAATAGAGCAGTGTAATAACACTCAGCAGACTGCCTGAAAAAGCACGGTAGCAGAAGCTCAGTTGACATTTTACATCTAACATGTAAGCTCTCCTAAATTCCTTTTCCTATACATTTTTAAATCAAACTCTTGTAGCCAAGGATCAACACTACAACATGATGTGAAAACAAGAGATGAGAGAAGTTTGAGTAATCAGAAGCTAATAATAACGGCATGGAAGAAGGAGCTCAGACACAGCAAACCATTTCAATGCAGAATAATCTTCTAAAGGTATAAGCTAAGCTTGTTCATCATCTTATTGGAACAAAGTAAAAGTTGAGTTAAGTACTGGCTATTGATTGTTCATCATAAAGATCTCATCTATCTCTGTAATTGCTTCAAGAACAACTTAATTCAAAGAGAAACAAACAGGAATAGGAATAACAAAAATTAAAGTTTCTTATTTGTTAAGCAGATATAATCACAAAAGAAGTTTGAAGGCCTGTTCTATATGCTAAAATTAGTGCAGCTGTCTGCTTCTAATGCTCTTTCCTAAGTCTTTACAGTGTGGTCTGCAGCCATGCTATGAAAAGCTTATGTCAGAAGAGTTGTCTGGCCTTGACCAAAACCTCTGCCTCTGACATCAACTGTGAATAGAAGAACATAATTTGAATTGTGTCCCCGCCACAAAATTCACATGTTGAGGTCCTAACCCCCAGTACCTTATTTGGAAATAGGGCCATTATAGCTATAACTAGTTAAGATGAAATCATGCTGGAGTAGGGTGGGTCCCTAATCCAATATGCCCGGTATCCTTATAAAAGGAGGAAATTTGGACACAAACATGCACACAGTGAGAGCACCATGTGAAGGTTAGAGCTATGCTGCCACAAACCATGGCAACCTCCAGAGACTAGGAGAGAAGCCTGGCAATAATCCTTCCCTAAAGCCTTCAGAGAGGAGCGTAATCACGCCAACACCTTGGCCTTGGACTTCTAGCCTCCAAAGCTGGGAAACAATACATTTCTTTTGTTTCAACCACTTAATCTGTGGTATTAGAAACTAATACAACAGGGTTGTAAATACAAAAGTAAATTAATTACTATAGTTTGTTTACTGCCAGCCTTGCTCCCCTGATAGGAAAGTCATGAGAACTGCTCAAGATCATTGTAAGGATAATTAGTCTGTACTTTATACTAAAACATATGGATGAGAATTGTTCAATAACAAAACCACTCAGGATTAAACCGAATTGTTGGATTACAACATTACTGGGAGATCTAGCTTTGTACAAGTCTAAAAACATCCTAAAATATAGAAAAAGGAATATTCAAGTTGCTGTAATTCCTTAATTACCATATAAATACATGTATGTGTGTGTATATATATATATATATATATATATATATATATATATATATATTTATTTATTTATTTTGCCTGGAGAAATACCCACCATTGGATCAATGGTGAAAGTTGGAGAATGAAATGAAAAAAACCCAACCAGCTTCGATAGTACCTTTCCAGGTCTCTGGGAAACAATTATGATTGAAATATCCTACTTGTGAACTACTAAAAGTATGCTTTATGAATAAAATAGTAGAAGCAAAATAAATGGATGTGCATTCTCATAGTGGCATATATGAGCATACAGAAGAAAACATGTCTAGTTTTATGGTTAATTTGAAATTATAAATCACTTTGATCTCAGACTGCCCAGCCTCCAGAACTGCAAAAAATAAATTTCTGTTGTTTATAACCCATTTAGTCAAAATGGCATTTTTGTTATAGCAGCCCAGATGGACTGAGATATTCCCTCTACTCCCATTACCTGACAATCACTGATCTGTTTTCTATCCCATTGCTTTACTTTTTCCAGAATATCATACAAATGGAATTATTCAGTATATAGCCATTTCAGACTGACTTCTTTCACTCAACACAATTAATGTCTTTGATTTTTACTGATGTCATTACACGTGTCAATAGTACATTTCATTTTATGGCTTGAAAGTCATCACTCCCATTCTCACAATAAGAAACAAACAAACAAACAAAAACACACTAACTAACTAAACATCACTGACTTTTGTTGGAACCAGCAGAAAATTGAAGTTGCAGGGCAAACCACCACCCTTGAAATCTGGAGAGACAAATGAATATAGAAAATCACAGCATGGATCTTTTTACCCGAAGCAGAAGTCAGAGGACTATAAACTAGTAGGAACATTTAAATCATAATTAGGATTACTGGAAGTTGAGTGTGGACTAGCAGAAAAATGAGAAACTCTACAGGGCCACGTTCTTAGAAGGGGTCCCCCCACCATATGGGTTTTACCTCCAAAAACCCCATCAGGTTCTCATAGTGAAGATCCAGAAATAGGGCAATGGGGTTAGAAGGCTTTGCTGAACTAGAACCTTTTCATCTTTACATCTTTAGGATATCTCTTGCATTTCTCAAATTTAGAGTTTTGTTGTTTACTTTTCAATTCAAGCTGTTTCTTATAATCAAAAGATAGTTTCTTATAATTAAGAAATTAATAATTGGAATGTTAATTATACTTATTTGATTGACAACTAGAGGCCAAACATCTAGTACCAGTTACAGTTACAATACTTATGAGGTATATAAAGAGAAATGGAAGTATAAACTACCATATCCATTAGAATTTATCAAACATCAAATGATCTTTAAAAAAAAAGCTTATTAAAAGTTAATTTGAAAATAATCTAATCATGATAGCTTACTAAATAATTGTTTGAATTCAATTGTTTGTTTCCGAAATGTTTTGTATAGAGAAAAAGTAGAATTCAAAGTAGATCAGTTAAGGTGAAAACTAGATTGGGTCAGTGCAGGAGCATATAAAAACTGTATAAATAACAATGAAAAATTGCATCACCTTCACTGATAAAAAACATCTTTCACTAATGTAGCTTGAAAACATGGAAGGGGTTAGAAAAAAAGAATGGTACTACAATGCTACAAAACCAATAATAATAACATATAAAAAATGCACAAGGAGAAGCTTGATTGATGAAGGAAATGTCTGCATCTTTCCAAATGGAAAAAGGAGCTTCCTGATTGCAAAATTCATGAATAAGGTCAAGAAATGTTGCAAAGAAGAATGGATGGAGCAAAAATGAGCAATGGGAATTGGAGAAAAATAAACACTGAGGTACTGACAAGCCCAGATTACACATATGAAGGAAAACAATTTAACCAGAAATATAAGATTTGGAAAGGGTCACAAAGATAAGACATATACCAAAAAATAAAAATTAATAAAAGCAGTCTGTTTCAAATATTTAAGCAAAGAAAGGTCAATTACCAAGAAAATAAAATAGAGAGCTTTAAACAATAAAATTTTAACTTCAAAAGAAAAGACAGGGAAGACGCCAAAAAGCTAAACAGAATACTTAAAGGTCATGCAAGTATATCATCAAAATGGATTGACTCATCATAGGTTACCACAGCATCTAGTTTCCAACATGATTGTTTAAATCTGTTACACCAATTTCTTTTGTGGATTTGAAAGATGGAAAACACTAGAGAAAGGCCAATTATACACAGTGTAATTATTTTTGAAAATCATTACAATAAATAAAAAATGTAAAAACTACAAAAAGGAGAAAATTAACATTTATCTAGTGCTTATTATACACCTAAACTATGCCATTTGATCTTCACAGCAATACTTTAAGGTCAGTTTTAGTGTTGACATTTTACAAGTAAAGAAAGTAAACTCGAGGTGTTCAAGAAATCAACCCTAGGAATACAGCTCTAAGCCAGGAAAAGGGATTCAAAATATAGGTCTCTGAACATGCAGCTCATATTCTTTCCAGTTTATTTGCCATTTCCTTACTACAACTAAATCTAATGATACACATAATATGGAAAAAAAATGACTGTAAATTCTAGGAATCTACAGTAGAAATACGGGTATTCATTGTAAAATTCATGCAAATTTATTGTATGTTTGAAAATTTTTAAAATAAAAAGTTGCAGTGTGAGGTTGGCGGGAATATCTGACAGTTTAAAAGATCTAATTAGAAGGGAAACTCTAGACATTCAGAAAAGTTACGTACACAGAATATCAAAAGGCTCAAGGATGCCTTTTCTTACTGGGCATCTTCATCAGGGTGCTGAAAAGATTAACACCTTTTTGGTTAAGAAATTTGTAGCTCTATAAACCTCATGATGAAATAGCGATAAAATGCCTTGATTGAGATCACACCTTTAACCGTTTAAATTCAGGACACATTATGCTAATGACATCATCTCAATACTTTAGAGATCATAGAAGAAGGCCTTGGAATAATGGGACAAAGAACAGATACACTTTGAAACACAAAATAGCAATAATAATAATAATAGCTTCACACCTATACTGTGCTTACTATATCTGACAATCGTTCTAAAAACATAACAGGTAATAACTCATTTAAATGTATTAAAAACCCAATGAACTAGGTATTATTATTATTTATATGATATGACTCATAGAAGCAGTTTGACTCTAGAGGACACAACCTTAACCATTGTATGGCACCACCTTTCTGAGGTGGCTTGCTATTTCTTTGCCATACATGGAACCCCTGGATACCTAGGAGATGGAAGAAAACATTGAAAGTGATGGTGGTCAGGGTCTGGGGGTAGGAAAAAGGGTTAATGATGAGGTGGGATTGAAAATAAATAGAACCTATGTAACTTTGCTTAGATTCTAACCAATGCATTTCTTACGATAAAAGAAGAAGGGAAAACAAGATATTTACAAGATGTTTTAGATAAAATAAGCAGAGGGAAACAGGACATCAAGTCAATTAGGAAAGAAACAAAAAATAAAGAGGAAAAAAAAAGGATGCTTATGCACTGGAAGAAGTGAAAGTTGAGCAAGAGGAGGAAAAAAGATATAAACAGTGAAGACTTCATAAAACTTCATTTTTCAAGAAAAAGACAAATTTCCAAGTCAACAGTAATAACACTTTAAATAGAAAAGTATCCAAAGATGAAGCATGGAGTCAGTCCTTTAGGGTAAGTACAAGGTATATGCAAATCATTATACATTTCTATGCAAATGTTTCCAGTTGATTCATTTATATTATGTTTTGCTACCTAGTATCCAAATATTTTCTTCTAGAGGAAAATGCCTCATTGCATGTTGGAGAGAAGTCTACCCTTCTGATTCCCTTCTTCACCTTGTGCTCAGATCATCAAATTGGAGGTAATCTAACGTAAGATTAACCAACTGGATGTTCCCACTGGGGACTGGAATTCTGGCAGGGTGATGCACTTAGTGACTGGAGTCTCAGCCCAGACCATAACTACAAGAGCTCCATTCAGCAAGCAGAGGCTGGAAGCAGTACTCCAACTCAGACTCATGACATCAGCTGCACTGCCTGCTGATTGTCATTCCTAAACGTAATCCTTCAGTGTTTCCAACAATTCTATGAGCTGTTTTCCAACGTATTCATTTTCACCTTAAATTAGTCAGGTTTGGTTTTGTTGCTTGTAACCAGAAAACCTGGCAAGTAAGAATGGGTTCTCAGGAGGGGGCCGCAGCATTGAGGGCAGTATGGGCACCTACTTGGTGACACCTCCTCCTGGGGGCATTAAACAGATTAGAGATAAGGACAAGGTTATATCCCTAAATGTTTGGCTTAAAGGACAAACTGATACCAAAGACTTCCAGTGAAGATACTAAAGAATTTCTTAAACCTTCAAACTTCAGGGCTAAGATGGCCAAAATCTACACTCACGGCTTGGGCAAATCATTTGTTGAATTATGTCCCTTGAAGTTCATAGCCTCACCAGATTCCTTCTATGTAAAAGACATGGTATTGATGAACAAACAGTTAAGACCCTGTAAACTGGGACAGAGGTAAATAAAAGGCTTCAGGAGACACAAAGCCCTGAAGTCCAACCCTTGGCTCCCACCTCTGTGCGCCTCCCTTGTCAGCTACCACTGTCTGTTTGTGAGGCTGTTCCTCCCTTACCTGGACAGTTACCTTACAAGAAGAAGTCAGTGTTCAAACCCCACCCCTCCCTGCCTCTTCTGCCTCAGTGCCAGGGTGCCTGGAAGGTCAAATGTATCACCGCATGATTCAGTGTGTTGCCCTGAGCAGCTGGGAAGGATTATAATTGTTTGCTCAGCTAATGATTAAAAACTTGAAATCAGTGATGGACAATACTAAAATAAAGTTGGTGTGCCAAAAAGTCCTTATTAGTTTCCATTAGGAAATCCTGTTGGTTCTACATTCAAAACATATCCAGGATGCAACACTTCTGACCATCTCTGCTGTTACCATTCTGGCCTGAGCCACCATCATCTCCCACCAGTATTAAGAAAAAGGCCTCCTACTGAGTTTCTGGGATTCTCCCCTTGCATCCACCACCTTCATCCCCATAGATTGTTCCTGATTCAACATCCATATGGGCCTTTTAAAAACCCAATATGCAATGTCACTTTCTTCAAAACCTTGCAAAGGCTCTCCGTTTCACAGAGAGGCAATCCAAACCCCTTAAAATGGCCCATAAACCCGTAAATGACACAGCTCCCAGTTGGCCTTCTGAACCTTTGCTCTTACCACCCACCTCTTGAGTCACTCTGTTCCAATCACAGTGGCCTTCCTGTCAGTCCTGGAACTTGCCAAACACCCTACTTTAGGGCCTTTGCACTTACCACTCCTGCCTAGAACACTCTGCCCCTGCATGTATATAAGTGTGGTTTCCTTCCCTCTTTCAAGCCTTTGTTCACCTTCTCAATGAAACACCCTGATCATCCTGTTTAATTCTGCAAGCTGATCCCTTCTTCCTATGTGACACTTTCAATTCCCCTTGGCTTTCTCTACTTTTTTTTTTTTCTATTGCACTCATCCTCTTCTAACATGATATATAATAATTTACTTAATATGTGTACCATTGATTATGTATTTCTGTGTAGTAGAATATAAGTCCCCATGAATCTGGCTTCCTGTGCCAGTCATTGGCTCATATGTTGGCCCTCAGATTCCATCTGAGACCCCTCTCTGCCCAGCTCTATATCTAAGAGGTGCTGACCTCTGTAGGCTGTATTTCCAGGTTTCCAGTTCAGCAACTTTGGACCAAAGGGAACCAAACTGAAATTGGTTGGTAAAGTAGACATTATATCTTTCAACCCCACTCTACCATGGCACTCCGGAATCCTGATGTTTCTAGAAAGATATACAATGATATCCACTTACTAGGATTTCATTAATTGTAGTCAAGTTCTAGTTTACTAAATAGTAACCTGAGGGCTTTAAAGAGTTAATGCCACTCTAAAATAGGCTGAACATAATCAGGCCAATGTCTCTAGGGTCAAGAAAGAAATGAGGTTTTGTTCAATTTGTGTTTAGGCTTTTGTTTTGCTTTGTATAGTTTTCCTTGATGCTCTAAAATTATTATATCTGTTTGAAAAGGCATATAAGTTGAAAACTATTAGAGAACATTTTTAAAGATAATTTATCCCTTCTTGATTATTTTCCATAAATGTTCCCTGATGTTTCCTTCTGTCTTTTATGTTTTTTGAAGTAGTTTTGAAGTGTTTCAGAAATAGTCATGGTGAGCTAGCTGTATGCTAGTGTCCCAAAGTCTGTTTCCATATTTCCATCCGACAGTAGGCTATTTGTTCTTGAATATGTCCTGAGGCAATCTTGACACAGAAATGCAAAGTAATCACAGTTATCTGGAATCTTTGATTAAAACTTATAGTGATAGCTTTGGCAGCAGAAATATTCTTATACATCAAGGTGTCACAAGACTCGCTTTTTTAGACTGTGATTAGATAACGAATAAACCAGCAAAAGCACACTTAGATTTATTTTAGTATTCTATTTTTTTTTCTTTTTTTGAGGGCAGTGTCACTGGCCCTCACATGTGGGACCGAACCGGGGCCGCTGGCATCCCAAACCAGCGCTCAACCGTTGCACCACTCGGCCGGCAAAATTATCTTGTCTAGTATTCTATTTTTTTTTTCTTTTTTTGAAGATTTATTTTAAAGACTATCATTTATTCATCCCATCTCTTTGTTGGGCATTTTATAAACATTATCCCTTTAAATTCTCACAACCCTGCTAAGATTATATTATTATTCCCATTTTAGAGATGAAAAACTGAAATTCAGAGTTGTATGGCTCTGACAGTGGTGGGATTTCCACACAGGTCTCCCTGACCCCGAATCCTTAGATTTCACTAAATCTGCCACTTTGGGCTTTATAAAAGCCGGGATGCAAAGAGATAGGAATACACAAATATCCTCAAAATTGTGATCCCGAAGTAATGTCAATTTATTTCAGGAGGGAAGTGTTAGGAAAATGAAGTGTATGTAAGTCAGCAGTTCCAGTTGGAAATGGTGCCAACTAGGAATATGACTGCCTGTTGTCTTTCATGGTAATGGCACCTACATGTAATATATAACAATAATTTAATTATTTTTGAATTAGTAAGGAAAAGACTGAGCAGATATTTGGATGATGAGTCACTGCAGAATCCAGGAGGAATACACAGCGAAAATCTTTCTCTATTAGTATTAAATAATAACACTAGATGTATATTTCTCATGGTTTAATATGTGCCTTTCACTGGGAGAAGTATGTCAATGTTCTTCAATCTCTTATTATCAATTATTATAGCTGAGTAAATTGAGACAGAGAGGTTTAGAATTCATCCAAGATAGCAAGTGGCAGAGTTGACAATTAAAGCTTATTACTTTTAAGCCAAAATTCCTTAAGCACTGTAAAGTATTGAAGAACTGTAAAGTAGCTTCACTACATATCCCCTACCCTCTTGCAAGGTCACAACATGTAAGCAAAACCATTATAATTGCTTGAAATGCTATAGCACAGAACATTAAATTTAGTATTACTTGAAATCAGCTGTATATAGTTGCGAGGCATATATTATGGAGCTATTTGTTCTGTGATCGTAGGAAAAAAGAATCATCAGCTTTTCAATATAACATTTGGAGTGAGAGCTCATCACCACAATAACACGCTTATGCACCACCCCTCATGGTGTCCACATCTTTGCATAGTCTGCCTCACACTGACTCTCAGAATGGCCATGTGCCTTGTTTGCCCAGTAGGATATAGCAAATATGACACTAGTGAAGGCTTAGCAAGTGCTAGAACATTGGGGCATGTTCTTTGGAATACTACACTACCACTGCCAAGTAAAAAACTCAAACTATCCTGCTGGAGAAACTACATGGAGAAGAAGCAAGTGACTTCAGCCAAGAGACCCAGCGAACTCTCAAGCATATATGTGATGTTACTGTGGACCATCCAGCTACAACTGAGCACCCAAATGAACTCAAACACAGGATTGACTCAGGATAAGGAGGAGAATCATCCGCTGAACTGGGCCCAAATCAAAGAATCATTGGCATATAAATGGATGCTACTTTAATCCACTAGGTTTGGGGGTTGTCTGTTACCACGACAGATAATTGACACACTGCTGTTTTTCTACACGTGTACAAGTGTGCACGCATGTACATCCATAAACATACACACACATACTAGCCTCCTGTCAGCACATTTTCACATATTTGTTCTTCATGCTGGAAAAGAGAATGCTACAAAATGTCTGGGTTGTATTTCTCTATATTGAGTGAATCATTGATATTGCTAACTGTCTTTTTGGTTGTACTTTTATTGAGCTTATAAATACTTCGCAAATACAAATGTACTGCACTGTGGTATAACATAATATAGCAAATATGATGCATACTAAAATGCAAACTATTACTTCATCAAAACATTCATATATACAAATATTCAGGCCCTGTCTTCCTCTTTAGGTGATTAAAAAAAAGTCTCCAGCAAGATGAGGAAGAGTAACAGTAAACTGACTAATACTTTAAAATGAAGGAACATTGGCTTAAAGTCAGTGTCATGAGAAGGTGTAAAGTATGGTCACCTATTTATGGGAACCTCAAAAATGTTCTCCTTAGCTTCATTACTCATGGATGATAGAAAGAGCAACAAGATATTAAATATTGTGGCATGGGGCTTTGTTCCCAGTCAAAATGCAAAATCTTGGGAAGGGAACATTCTGAGCCTCATCATTCACAATTTAGTGAAGTATACTTCTCCTTGAGTGTGGGCTTCCCAGGATATTAGGAAGAATGTGAAAAATTGAAAAACCTAAGGGGGTTTGACTAACAAGGGGGAATGGGGCGGAATACACAAACTTGATCCATTTCGTTATTATGCTCAAGATCTGGGATGAAATTAGCCTAGCTAGATATGCCTTCAGGAAGGTAGGGAGGAACCAGCCACACGAATCTGGTTCCAGAAAGGAGAGGATTTCACAGACACAGAATTTTAATGACATATAGATGTCATTTGTCTTGGGTGTCCCCAACTCCCCCATCTTTTTATCCAAAATTGCCGTTTTTGTCACTGCCCCTCCTAGAAACCTGCCCAACAGAGAAAGGAAGAGTCACATAAGCTCTTGTAAATATAAGAAAGAATTCCAGAATATATCCAAAGCTTTGTTACTTTGGTCTAAGTCCTCCTAGCCCATTCCCTCTGAAAATAACAATAAATTATTTTTTATGATTGTTCTAAGGCAAGAGTTAGCACATGGACCAGATTTCTCCTATGCCCTATTTTTGTACAGCCTGTAACTTATTTCTAGTCTAGTCTACAAAAGACAGATAATTACCAGCAATGTGACAATTTTTTTTCCTTCTGATTCTTACTAAAAATTTAACAAAATAAATTCATGCCAAAATTTAATAATGATAAAGATTGCAGTAATAAATATTGCTTTTAGTAAACTTTTGAGAGCACAAAATATGCTTTTGCTAACTCCAATGAAAGAAAAAATAGGGTTCATGGAAAACTTTTGTATGAATGAGTTCATTTAAACATTTTTTATCAATTACTAACAACTTAATTAGTTATCTTATTTGCTTATGTAAGGCCAGCAAAATCCCAAAAAGTACAGAGAATATTGAGTAAATTAGACTATAGAGACAAGAAAAAACCATTTTGCAAGATGGAGTTATTCAGACTGGCTGCCTTTTCTGCTCTAATTACGTAAAATAGCTCTGTTCCTGTCTGCTTTGACTTGTTCTTGCAGACTTTGTCTTAACTGACAAAGTGGAATATTTGAGGCTAAAGCAAGCAGATGAGAGAATATTTCTAAGAGAAACAGAGGAATTCTGGGAGCAGATGGGCAGATTAGAGAAAGAACAGCAAAGCTGTGGCAGTAGCAGCACCTGTCAAAATTTGGCTGGAAAGTATGTCCCCAGTTGATTTGATTTTAGAGTAACAGGATGGGTCCATGAAATACTTATCCTGACACTTTAAAATCGTGGATTTTACGGTTTGCTGCTGCTCCTGCTGGTCTGCCTGTTCCATTCAGCTATGCTGAACCCACATACCTGGAAATGGCATTGCTTATCAGAGGGAGGGCTGCTTCCAATGAGGCCATTTTAACCCAAAGAGACCCAATATTGGCAGTAAGCTCACGAGGTATTATAAGGAATATAATAAAGAGTGTAGTGTTGGGAAAATACTGCAGCATTCTGCTAATCAGTGAAAAAAATAAATTGTACACAGTTTATTACTTGGCTCCGAAGCTTGAACAAAGTAAAACTTGGTTTTAGTGGGTTCTAGGAGGTGTTTAATGTTTAAATCTAGAATTAATGTAATGTGTTTGAATCTGTAAAGAACAAAGGCTAAGATTGTAGATACTGTGGCTCCCATCCTGATGGAATTTTGCAACGTAGACACAAGAAAGAAAAAAAGGGGCTGGGATGGGCCTAGATATAGACTAGAAGCCTTAGACCCCATCCTAGATAACCTCACTCCCCACTCTCTCCTGAACCTACTACCATCTGACATACACTATCTACAAATTCTCTGAAATACTGTTTCAGCAATCCCCAGAGTCACTGATATTACAAATCACCTTCCAGTAATAATTTGGTGAATTCATTGCCCTGATAGAATCTCCTACAAATGATTTTAAAACATGAACAAAATGTTGGAACAACATTTGTTTAAGTCTTAAATTTATCTGAGTTGACAAGAAAATAAGGAATACTGAGAGAAGAAAAAAGCCAAAAAGATAAAGTTGGCTTTCACCTCATGAGCATTTGCCAGATTAGTTTTCAGGGCTTTGAAGTTGGAGAGAGTAGATACGAGGGGGAAAAGCCCAGGGACTCCTAATTTACAGACTGAAAAGATCTTTTCACATAAAGCTAGGCCTAAAAGAGCTACAATTTCAGTGGAAAAGTGTAAGTGAGATTGAAGTAATTGTACCCAACCACCCACTCTTCAAAGGGTGGCCTTGGTTCTGAGTAAAGAGAAACACCCTTGAGAACTTTTAACAATAATCCAGGCCTCACAAGGGATTTTCCCTGAACTCATATACTTATTTAATCTGAAAACCATCAGCTAAGAATTTCAAGTATTTCTGAACTTGAGCTAGCAGAAGAAAATGCAGCTCTTTTCTGTGTGAACTTTTATCCTAGATCTCAAATTATTCCTACAGATTAAACTTCAAGAAATATTTACTCCCAGCCAAAAGTACAAACATAGAAATCAATGTCTCAAAATGCAACCGAGAATAACAGAGAACAGAATCGGACAGGAAACAATTCAAATATTGCAATTATCAAACAGAATATAAACTGTGTTTTTTAAAAAGTAATAAAATGATCAATAACCTAAATAAAGATCAACGTAGTATAAAATAGTCAACCATATTTTAAAAATAGCTTAGCGATTTCTGTAAATAAAATATATTATTATTGTAATTAGAAACTCAGTAAATGAATTTAATAGAAGAGAGTTTTATTGAACAGTAAGATGTATCTGAAAACTTCAGTACAGAAAAAGAGATGGAAAACATAAAAGGAATTTTAAAACATGAAAGAGGGAATGAGAAAGTCTAACATTTTAATCAGTTAAATTCTCTGTTTCAATGAATTTCAAGCAATGAATTTTTAAAAAGACATTTATTCTTTATTCAAGTCACTATAAAACTATAGAAAAATAGACAGAGACTATCTTAAAACATAAGAAAAGATAGGTATAAAAAAAAGAAAAGAAAAGGAAAGAAAGGTATACCTTTAAAGAAATTATAAGTATACTGACAGCAGAATTTTCAATGGCACCAATGCAAGACAGAGGTTGAATATTTTCAATGTGATGAGAAAAAAAAAATCATCAGTCTACAATTCTATGTCAAGTAGAAATATTGAAAAAAAAAAAGGTTGTTATACAATTTAGTATTGCAATAAAATATGAGGGTTTGCTCACCAACAGATCCTCACCAGAATGAAATCTAAATGACATACATCAGGCAAAAGCAAAGTGATCCTGATGGAAGATCTGAGAAGCAGGAGGAAAGAATGAGCAGAGGCACTGATAAATATCTGGATAAATCTAAATATATATTGACTGAATTAAACAATAATAATGTACTGTGGGATAAAAAGGTAAAACTGAAATACATGATAATAATAACACAAAGTTTGAAGAGAAATAATTGAATTTAAAGATATTAAGGTCCTTACATTGTTTTGGAGGAGAGTAAAAATATTGATTAACTTTAGAATTGAAAAATATGCATGCTGAATTTTCTGGAATAATCATTAAAAAATAATCAACTAATCCAAAAGAAGGCAGAAACAGAGGAAAAAATAGTATAGAATAAGCAAGATAATTAGGCAAAAGTGAAGATGTAAAAAGAAACCTAAATATAGTACTTTGGTAACATCAATAAATATAAATTTTAAACATTCTCTGTTGAAAATAAAGATTATGACAAATTTCTTGGATTGCTAACATGGATTTCTTTTTAAATTCTCTTTACAAAAGACATACCTAAGAAACAGAATTTAGAAATATCAAAAGTAAAATAATGCAAACAGATATACCAGTCAAACACTAACCAAAAGAAACTGGTGTCATTCTCTTAATATCAGACGAAATAGACTTTAAAGCAAAAAAGGACACTGAATAACAATAAAAGTTTCAGAAATATATAAAAATTCTGAACATCTATTCATATAGTGGCATTGCTTTTAAATATAAAGAGCAAAAATCAAGAGGATTACAGTAAAAACAAACAAAGCAGATAGAATAATAGTAAGAATAGTGAAAATATTAATTGATACAATTAAAAAGCTTTATATACAGATTTATATGCATAAACATATATAAGTAATTGGATTTAGCAATTTTAGAATACAGAAAATCCCCAATGGTTTGACTTGACTCCTTCACTTTATGACAGTGTAAAAGCAATATGTTTTCAGTAGAAACTGTACTTCAAATTTTGAATGTTGATCTTTTCCCAGGCTAGTAAAATGCAGTATGATACCCTCTTGTGATGCTGGGCAGTGACGACAAGTCATAGCTTCCAGTCTGCCATGCAATTATAAAGGGTAAACAACTGATGCTCTACAGTATACTGTGTTGCCAGCATTTTTTGGATATTGCATTTTGTGTTTTAACATTCTATCATGTCCATAAAATGCCCATCTGTGTCTCCTACTTCTGGGGAGAAGAAAAAGAGGAAGGCAATTACTCTTGAGATGAAACTCAAGATAACTGCCCAACTGTAGGCTAATGGAAATGTACTGAGCACGTTTAAGAAAAGTTAGGCTAAGCTATGATGATCAGTAGGTTTAGGTATATCAAATGCACTTTAACTTACAATATTTTCAACTTACAATAGGTTTATGGGGACGTAACCCCATCATAAGTCAAGGAGCATTTGCACACATTATTTTCAAACTCACGGAGAACAGTCACAAAATTCACCAAATAAATGTTTATAGTGCTAGTCTCAGCCAATTTCAAAGGGCTTAATGTTACAACCATTACATTTCCTGATCCAAATAAATTTAGAAGAATTCAAAATAAAAAAATATAACTGTTAAAAACTCCAATTACAAACTGACATGTACTTCTAAATAATCAAGGGGATAAAAAAGAAGCCATAAAAAATAAATATTTTCAACTGAAAAATAGTACAAATACTGAATATTAAATTGGTAGAATGCATTGGAAACAGTATTTGCAACTTTAAACACATCTTAGTACAACAGAAACTATAAAAATTCAGAGGTATGTAACTAGTTTCAGTCCTTACTTGCTATCTATATGACCTTGAGCAAGTGACAACCTCTGTGTGCCTCGGCACCCTTGTTTTCTCACCTGTAGAATAGTAAAAATAATAGCACTCACTCAGGATTACTGTGAAGATTAAATAGGAGTGCTCAATATTTTATATCTGCTCCTCCAGATATACTCTCCTGCGCTCTTCACTGTGATCTGTGTCTTGGGAGGCTGACCTGTAGAGACCACAACAACAAGGCATCCCTGCTCTCTGTGCATTTCAACCACCAGCAGGAAATTGGCTGGTCAGAGTAGAAAGAATAGGGGATTTATTCACATGGATCCTCTACTCCAGACCAGTTTGGCAATAGCTGCATCCTAAACCTAGGGCTATCAGTCCTGATTGGTGGCTTTTCCTCACCAGGTTCCAGTAACCACTCTCTCCTCCTGGGGAGAGGTAATAACAGCTCCCATTGTTGTTAGCCCCAGAGGGTATCATCATCCAATGTTGATTTCCTTTCATTAAACCACAAAGTCATAAATAGTCCCTTCATTACATTTTCTTCAATGACTAATACAATAAATTAATATATAAAATATTGACATATAACACCTGGCATATCATAAGCTTTATATAGGGCCGGCCGAGTGGTGCAGTGGTTAAGAGCTGGTTTTGGGATGCCAGCGGCCCTGGTTCGGATCCCATATATGAGGGCCAGTGACACTGCCCTCTACAGCTAAGATGGAACAACAGCTTCACCTGGAGCTGGGCTGCTGTGAGTCCCTGGGGACGGCATAGCTGCAGCCCCTGCTGCAGTGGGCTGCCATAGGCTACAGTGAATGGCCGCCAGCCAGTGTGAGCAGCCAGCAGCCGGTGTGAGCTGCCAATAGCCACTGTGAGCGGCTGTCCAGAGGCGGAGACCAATCTGGCTCATCTGGGAAGAGCGCAATGATGATACCAACATGGGCCAGTGAAGCAACGTCCTCCGCAACTAGACTGAAGAACAAAAAGACAGCAACTTGTCTATTCCCCTTCCCCGATTCCCCAATGCTGTTCCCCTCCCCCAATTCCCCAATAAAAACTTTAAAAAAAAGAAAGCTTTATATAAGCATTAGTCATTATTAGTATTGGTTTTTTGTTTGTTTGTTTTTTTCAGCTGAGCCATCCTGCTACCTGTCGGCAGCTCAGTGGCAGCTCAATGGCAGCTCAGTGGCAGCTCAGTGGCAGCTCAGCTCGGGCTGGGCATCGAACTGCTATTGCTCAGAGCTCAGCTCGCACTCTTGAGCGAGCTCTTAACCAACTGAGCCACTTGGCCGGCCCCTATTAATATTTTTGTTGTTGTTGTTGTGTCAATATAGGCAGAGAAGAGCATTAGATAATTTAATAGCTACAAATGGCTTTTTAAAAGCCTACTGACAAAGAAAAAATAAAAGGGAACTTTCTTAAGTACAATAGACTTCTCAATTTTTACCTTAGTTGGTCCTCTCAGAAATTCAATTCCCCTAATCACACTATCTTGAAACATTGCCTGCCCTTGATCTTCATAATATCTTTGGCCCGATCTTTCTCCTACCTTTATGGTCATTCTTTCTACATTTATAGGATCTTTTTCCTCTACTCATTCCATACATATAGCATTCCCAAAGTTCTGTTCTCTGCTTCCTTCTTTTTTTATTCTCTTTGGATGATTTAATCACAGGCCTGTTGCTGATAATTCCCACATCTCTACCCCCAACCCAGACCTCTCCCTGAGTTTTGAATGTATACACAACTACTTTTAACACATTGTATGCGGGCATTTGAGCGATATGACGAGTTTACTCGTTTCCCACAAACAATGTGTTAAATGACCTGCAGCTCCCTCAAACTCAATCTTTCCAGAAAGCTCATATTTTCATCCAAGTTTGCTCTTCATCTGATGTTCCTTGGCCTTCCTATCCACCCAGTCATCCAAGCCTGAAACCTAGGAAATCATCTCGGATCCCCCTTTTTTTTTTTTTCCACATGCCTTCATATCTATTCTCCTAGTATTTCTGAATGTCTCCATCTCATCTACCATCCCCTGCCTGTACTATTGTAACAGTATACTAGCTAGTCTTACAGTATCTCTCTTGGCTTCTTCAAAATCATAATCAAGGCTGTAACTTTTCCCAGTAATCAGGTTATTCCTGCTTAGGATCTTTCCATGAATGCTTATTATTGCCCTAAGGATAGAGTGCAAACTTTTCACATGGTTTTCAAGGTCCTTCATAAACTGATACCTCCAGCCTTGCTCCTAGAGTTCTTCTCTCCCTCTATCCATACCGAATTTACTTTAGTCTTCAAAATGGCATTCTACCCCACCTCTGGCTGGACATTTCTAGTTTTCTAGTAAAGAAAACTAGAAATACTTTTTCCTCTTTATATGGATAACTTTAAGCCTTGGTATATGTGCCTTTTACCTTTTTATTTAACTTTATATGTAAAATTTTAAACACACACAATAGTGGACAAAATAGTTGAATAAAGCCCTATTTCCCACCTCTTAACTTCAAATATTATTAATTCATGCCAAGCATGTTTCAATCATACCTCCATCCACTTACCCATTCCTATAATATTTCAACATCATATCATTTCATCTGTGAAATTTTCTATCTGTATCTCTAAATTATAAAAACATATTTAAAAAATTAAAACATTCAACTATTCAGTAATGTTCAAACATCTCTCTCATAAATTCCATATGCATGAAATTATTTATACTTATAATTTCTTTATGCAATTCAAGAGCAAAATAAATTTAATACATTTTGATTAACTGATACAGCTCTAAAGTCTTCTTTAATCTCAGAGTCCTCTTCCATCCTTTACAATTTCTTAATTGAAGAAAACTGGCTGGATGCCCTGTAGAGTTATCTACATCCTGGGTGATTCTGATCTCATCTCTACTGTAGCATTTAACATGTTCCTCTGTCCTCCCTATTTGCTGTACCTTGGTAATTGGGTCTAGAGGCTTAATCAGAGTCAAGTTCTTTTTTGTTTTTCAAGACTGCATCATAGGTTGTGTTGTATTTGTCTATCAAAAAAAATATAATGTCTGTTTGTTTCTCTTATTGTAATGTAGGCAGTTGAAATGGGCAGTGCTTAAATCCAGTAACTGATTGAAAGTTGGTAAATTGCCTGGCTACTCTCTAAACATTATATTCAATCTTCCCGTCTGAAGTTAAGACACTCCTTTTTTGGGGAATTCTTCCCTGACTCTTCCCATCAGTGTCTGCTTGTCTACTTCCATACAAAGCTATGTTCTCCTGATATATATATATATATATATATATATATATATATATATACTCTTTACCTCACATTGTTGTTACCTCTTAAATTGAGCATCTGCCCCACCAAAATGGAAGTCATGTGTGGTAGGGAACACATCTACTTTTACCATTAAATCCTCAAATCCATCTAAAATGTCTGACATATATTATAATAAGTGTATAAGAAGTATAGGAAGATGGAAAAGAAAGAGAGAGAGAGAGAGAGAGAGAGAGAGAGAGAGAGAGAGAGAGAGAGAGAGAGAGAAGTTTTAAAAGTTTGGTGAGAAAGATAGGTTTCAAACATGTGGGTTATTGACAGTAAACTTCAGTCATCCATGAACATAATAAAAGTAGAAAAGGGAATCACATACAGGGTTATCTGGATTTATTTTTCTTGCTATGATTAGGCAATTTTAATAAGCATGTCTCAGCAACTTTCAGACATAGATAGATGGATTTAAAGTTTTAAGTTCCCTCAGATGAGATAAGAGTAGAAAAAATAATGCATTAAGAGAAAGTTGAGATACTAAAGGACTACTCTGGAAGCCCTATAGTGATTGAACTTAAAAAGACAATAAAAAACAAAAAGCAAACAAACAAAAAACCCAAAGGAAAAAAAAAGTCCCTGAATGGTAATGGGCAAAAATGTCAGAAATGTTTTGCCCAGTGTCCTTCCCACATGGCACAGCACCACTCCTTCCCACCACCCCACCACCCCATTCTGCTGGCTTCCCTCATTGACAAGTATTTTCAAAGTCAGTTTTAGAAAACAAACACCCTTCCCCTCTCTCTTCCCTCCCTTACTCTCTGAAATATAGGTTTTGCACTAGTTCTGAGAATTGTACATAAGTAGGAGTCACCAATAGTTGGTGTTTCTATAAGTTAAGAGGCTAACTCAGTTGTATCTGGGTATAGTATTTAATTGGAAATGTGAACAAAAAAATGCATAAGTAAAATAAAATATTCTTTCCTATTCAGATAAAAATGAAATATAGAGAAAAAATGAGATAAAATGTCATGTAACCATAATAATCATCTTTGTTGATAAGAAAGTTCCCCTTGTAATCCTTCAAAACTCAAATGTCCAGGAAGACTTTCTGAATCCTCATATTGGCTGGATGTCCCACATCTCTATTCTGATCTGACAGTACCACAAGTATATAATCAACAAACTCTCTGTTAAACTGGAATTTTCTCAGTTACTCTAAGGCAATGATAATGTTGCTTTCATCATCACATCCCTGCATTGTAGCATATGCCTGCATAACACATAATATGTACTCAATAAATATTTTCTAAACAGTAGCACCAAGGTGATTCCATATAAAATGACATATATGCTCCCCTTAATCAAATCACCACCAAAAGTAGTCCTGTAACACAATAAGAATCAGCATTTAATCTGCTGTTACAATAAAAGAGAAACATAGAAAACTTAATATAAACATACAGGCTTGATCTCATCTAAAAACAAAACTTTGAATGATGCCATTGATACGTAATGCAGGTATCTCGTGCCAGATGATGTCTTTGAAACAGGAAAACAGTGATTATGATTGTTCACATTCAACTTTGAATACAGATATCTTCTCTAAGTGCTGAGCTTTATACACCTCTTCCTTTCTTGGCAAGATTATCTCATCTCCTCAATATACTTTCAAACATTTAATTTAATGATATAATATGATGTAATATAGTGCCCTCAAATAGTTCCACAGTGTATGAAAGATGGTGTAACACAATAAAGGAGTTCCTGTAACAACTTCAGGCCTGACTCCCTAATAGCCTAGGAACATAATTATATACATATCAAATATAACCTATTTATATGTATTTGTTTCTCCAACTTTATGAAAGAGACTTTTACTATTTCTATAAAATATCCTGTTCTCCAAGCCAATTAAAAAATGGGCAGAGGATGTGAAGAGACACTTCTCCAAAGAGGACATACAGATGACCAACAGGCATATGAAAAAATTTCAACCTCACTAATCATTAGAGAAATGCAAATAGAAACCACAATGAATGAGATACCACCTTACCCCCATCAGAATGGCTATCATCAATAAATCAACAAACAACAAGTGCTGGCGGGGCTGTGGGGAAAAGGGAACCCTGCTGCACTGTTGGTGGGATTGCAGATTGGTGCAGCCACTATGGAAGTCAGTATGGAGGTATCTCAAAAAACTGGACATGGAAGTACCTTTTAACCCAGCAATTCCACTCCTAGGTATTTATCCTGAAAAACTCAAGACACTAATTCGAAAAATTATATGCACTCCTATGTTCATTGTAGTGCTATTTACAATAGCCAAGATTTGGAAACAAACGAAATGCCCATCGGTAGATGACTGGATTAAGAAACTGTGGTATATTTACACAATGGAGTATTATCTAGCTATAAAGAAGAAAGAAACTGTACCATTTGCAACTATATGGAGGGACCTAGAGAACATTATGCTAAGTGAAATAAGTCAGTCAGAGAAAGACAAATACCATATGATCTCACTTATATGTGGAATCTAAAGAACTGAATAAATGAGCAATGTAAACAGAAATAGTCTTAGAGACACAAAGGAAAAACTGATGAGAGCTAGATGGGACGGGGGTGGGCATGAGGGAGAAGGGGAAGGGACGAGGCAACATAAATTGGTAACTATAATATTCCCGCAGGGATAGAAGAGACAGTTTAGGGAATATAATCAATAATGTTATAAATATTTTTAGGGGACCAGATGGACTCATGTCTTGTCAGGGAGACCACTTCATGGACAGTGTAGAGGCCTGACCACTAAACTGTACATCTGAAGCTGCTGTTGAATAATATTAGATGTTAACTATAATTTAAAACATATATAGTCACGGGATATGGAGTATAGTGTGGGAATGGAGTCAATGGAATTGTAATAGATATGTATGATATCAGAGGTAGGGGGACAGTGGATGGGGTGGGAGGAGTCACTTTGTAAGGGGTGAAAAGGATAACTATTGCATTGTTTTGTACATCTGTAACTAAAAATAATTTTAAAAATATCCTGTTCACATTAAGAATACTGGTAGTAAAAAAAAAACACTAATAGGGCCAGCCCAGTGGTGCCGCGGTTAAGCGCTGGCTTGGGAAGACAGCAGCCCCGGTTCGGGTACCACTTATGAGGGCCAGTGACACTGCCCTCAAAAAAAAAAAAACAAAAAAAAAAAACACTAATATTGTTTTTCTGTGAACTGAATTTTTTGGTCTTTTTTTTTTTTTTTTTTTTTTTAGCTGAGCCATCCTGTCACCTGTTGGCAGCTCAGCAGCTGCTCAGCTCGGGCCGGGAATCCAACCAGCAACCCTGTTGCTCAGAGCTCACACTCTTGAGCGAGCCCTTCAACTGAGCCCCTCTGCTGGCCCTTGGTCTTTTTTTAAACCAAAGAGATTGACAGAGCTGGATGGCGGGAATGTGAGTTTTTCTTTATTAATTCTAAATATTTAAGATTGCATGATGATTAAAAAAAATATAACACATTCTTGTATTGTAGTAGAAGTAGCAGTTGTAGGTTAGGGAAGACTAACATCCATTAATAGTTCAAGGGTAAACTATTAGGAAAATATGCATCTCTGCTTTTGTTCTGTTATACCTCTCAATGGTATGCAATTTGGTTATGTGTGGTTCCTTACTGGAAGTCTGATTTTTTTTGTTTAAAATTTTAGAAATCAGCACCTCTAATAGAATACTCTTTTTTTCCTACAAGGGAAAAAAGTGTGACCCCTATCAGGGCTTTATCCTTAATCATGAATTTAAGAACCCACCAAAATCTGTACGCCCTCCTTTTTGAGGTTGCCTATATGGGCTGATTTCAAAATTGAGCCCTAAATCTAGTATATTATGGATGCCTGAACTTCATTCCTATAGAGACACTAGTGATTATTACTGGGAGTTATGGCAAGAACAGAAAAACCCATAACTTTATAATCTCACCTGTTTTCTGAGCACCTCTGAGGCTCTGTCCTAGGTAAACATGGTATATAAAAATTGGGAACATGATTCCTGCCCCCAAATAGCATATAGTTAGACTTAGCATGGCTTTGTATTCTGTGAGCATTAAAGGAAGTGGAATTCTCAAGGGCAGTAGCACGCGTGCGGAAAAAGTAGACATTGAACTCAAGGGAGCATCCAAATGCTAAGTTGCTTATTTTCAAGGTAGTTTCTTAACTTCTTGAAGCCTCAGTTTCCTTAAGTATAAAATGGAGTTAATGATACTTATCCCATGAGGCTATTAAATAAGGTCTACAAAATGCTTATCACAGTGTCTGGTATGTGAGAAATACTCAAAATAGGAGGGTTAGGGTTATACCAAGAATCAATAACTAAATCGTATATGCAGAAAAGGTAAAATAATTATTTTAATACTTTTTAAAATTTTCTTTCCAGTGAAATTTTTTTTCTGAAATATCCACAGCGAAGAATTTCTTTGCTCGGATCTTTTACTTACTTCTCTGTATACGTTAATCCAGTAATTTTTTCCTCTACTTTGCACTAAACTTTCATCCTTTTCAAAGAAGGACTATTTGAGGTTGACTCTGGATTCTCTGTACAGCATACTTAGAAACTACAAAAATAAATTTCAGGTTGTTATGTATGTGTTTGGCAAAGGAGGGGACTGAGGGCTCTTGGGTAATATGAATCTATCTATCTATCTATCTATCTATCTATCTATCTATATCTATATATATATATATATATATATATTTTAGGATCACATAAATTTCATGGATTTGAAGTGGAGTGGGTATAAATGATTTGTGAATCAAATATCACCATATCTAGACTATACCAAGTGTCCCTGTTAGTACAAGATTAATGTTCAGTTGCTTTGAGTAGTTTTTAAAAAAAAATTCTGTTACAGTTTCTATAAGCCTTATCCTGAGAATTGCAGTTTCCATAACATTTAGCACTGTTAATTTTATTTTGTCTGTATTTTTATAATGTCATTTTATTCATTTTTAATAGATCAATTTGACTAGCCTTCTATCACATGAGGATAAAACTGCAGAATAATGAAAGCAAACATTTCACAAACAAAGATCTCGTATGGTCTTTTGAATATCCTCTGGTCTCTTTGCTTTTAAAGCTAGGGGGGTAAACACTAAAATTCCTACATGAATTAAAACTTTGCCACATCAATTTTACAGTGGTACTAATAGGTTGGCAGAGTACGTTTCAGATTATGGTGATACAAATGCTCAATCTCTGAGTGAAACAATAAAATTCAACAGCATAACATTATTTTGGGGGGAGGAGTTGCTTTTGAATGAGCTCAATAAAAAAAAAAAAAAAGAAAAAATGCCAACTGATTACTCCAAGAACAGTGAAAATTAGATATTGCCAGAAGGAACATGTAAAAGGCTTTCTGATGGCTTGGATTAGAGAAAACTGTTCCCACAAAGCCAATCAGAGATAAATGAAATAAATGGAAAAAAGATGCAGTCTTGGTTTTTGTTCCAATAACTGCCAAATGTCATATTGGAATTCTCAACACAAAACCAAATGGCTGGCAAGATCATCTGTATGCAAATGCAGAGTTAAGTGACCCCTCCCCAGCTCAACAGCTATTTTGAGATAATTGAAGTCTATACTATTCTTTCCAGAACTACGTTGCATTTTCAAGAAACCTGAAAAATTCTATGTAAGCACTTAATGCCTAAAAATATGTTATCTTCATATTAATCTCTTCAGTTTAATAAACATGTGCCACTCCTCTAACTGTCCAGTGTCTGAAATCCCTTCCCACCCAGTGAAAGGAGAGGCTTCATCTCTCTTTGAAAATTTAAGTGGGTCAGGGGCTTACTCTCCCTGCCACTGACTCGTAGGGTAGGTGACCCAGCCTTGGCCAATCTGATGATTCCGCCTGTCACTTTGAATTGCAAGCAAGAAACAGAAAGAAAGAAATAGGGACAGTATGGAATTCATTCCAGGAGGTGCCTGTCTCCCAGTGCCAGTAGCAGAATTCGGTGTCCAAGCTGGTGGCCCAGGGAGGTATCGTGGCAGCAGGGCCTGGAGAGGTGCCCTAACTGGGCTATTCCTGCAGCATGACCTTGGCTGTGGTTCCTGCTGCTGAATCTGCCTGCATTCCTACCAGTTCACAGAATCTCTAGACTTCTCAGCAAACAAATGAGCTTTTGCATATCCTGCCAGCAAATCTCTCTTTGTTGAAGTTAAGAAGAGTCAGCTTCTGGGGCTTGCAACAAAGAGCCCTGACTGGCACATGGAGGATTTGCGTACTTATTGTTAAGTGTTGTCAGCACTGCTCCAGTGTTTTGTTTTATGTATGAAAAGAAGAACACTTGATGGAAATAACCCCAGTCTCCCACATGTCTGTTTGTATAATGAAAACCATTGTAATTGAAAGGATTCACCAAATAAAAATGCTTTAGAGTGAGACTGGGGTAGTTAGAATTATTAAAAATTTATATTGTGGTTGTGTTATTATATATCATACAATAAGTACAATGGATGATTGGTTACTAAAAATAATAGAAACATATGTCTAGCTCTTAAACAAGCTTTCTTTATAAAGAATAAACAGATAAAAATTCACAAACGACCAACAGTATATAAATAAAAATGTCACTTTCAAAATACATAATCAGCAAAAGACTTTGGGAGCCAGCATAACATAATTATTAAGACCACAGATCTGGGTTCGAGTTCCGATTTGTCACTTACCAGCCATGTAATTTTAACCCTTCTAAATCTCATCCTCCTCATCTATAAAACATGTATATTGGCGTCATCTCACAGGGCTAACCTGAGAATGATTGGAGGTACTGGGTCTGAATCGGGGAGCACAGTACTAACACAGAGTAAGAGTTCAGAAATGTCATAGGCCCATGTGCTTGGTGAATCCATTGTATAATGAGACATCCGCCCTTACTTACATGTGCAAGTGCACACACAGGCACATCACTACCACTACTAGTCTTTCCTATATTCCCACACATAGATTTCTTGGAGTTTATATTGGAAGAGTTAAATCTCAGATTAGCTCTCTCTCTGTCCTCGTCTCTCAGGGATTTCACCAAAAAACCCAATTATCTCCCTGTGCCTCAACATGTAGGGGGTCTCCTGGGGACACTGTGCCGCTGGCATTGTTGTTTTCTGGCCTGTGTCATATTTAATGACAAGAAAAAAAACCCACAAAATCTCAACCTTTTCCTCATAATAATATTAGCAAGTGTGCTCTAGAATAAAACACGCTAATGATTTTAGAGGAAAGCAGTGATTAGGGAAGCACTACTGGCTTCTTCCCTGCCCCTTTCAGATTAGCTCCTCAGCTCCTTTCCTCCTCTACCACTGCCATTGACTGCCCCGCCCCCTTTCCCTCACCTTAGACCAATAATTGGCTGATGAAAAAAAGCACCTGTAACTTTAAGTTACAGGTTTGAAAGTAGGGTCGGTGGTACAAAGCGGTCCATTGTTAAAGGGCTGATCAAATCTTTACCCCACAACAACCTGGATCAACCCACTGCCATCCCCCAACTGCACCTGTTATTCTTTCGTCCTAACTTATCTCCCTGCTTACTACTCTGGATCCTTCCAGTTCTCTATTTAACTTCCTGAATGATCTTTTAAAACATAAACCAAATCACCTCACAGCTTCTCACAACATTTTCTGTCATCTACATCTGCACTTAGAATCAAATCTAAACCTGTACGTGTGCCCCACAGGGTGCCCCACAGTTTGTACGTCAGCCTTCACCTCTCTATGATCACCGTAAACCACTCTGCCCTTGCCTGCCGTCCAGCTTTCATTTCCTTCCTTGAATAAGTGGCAGCCTTCCTGACATTGGGCCTCCGTGTCAGCTTTCCCTCTGCACAAACCACCTTCTTCCCCCAGATGATCTCCTAGTTATATCCTATCAGTCAGGTCTCAGCTTAGACGTCACTGCCATCCAAATACTCCCCATTCCATCACGTGATCTTATTTTCTGACAAGGTGTTTTCTAAAAACATCTTCTTGCATGTTTATTTCTGTCTCTGCCATGTACCAATAGAATTAAGCTCCATGCAAGCAGAAACTACTTCAGCTTTGTTTACCAGTGTGACCCCAGTACCTCAAGCCATATTTGACACATAGCAGTTACTCAATAAATATTGGTTTCCTGGCTGAATGAATGAATAAATATTTCATCTCCTTTTGAAACCCCAAAAGATAATGGTCTTCTCTACCCACCCCTCACTCCCCTTTCTGAATGTCCATCTCATTTCCTGAGTAGGATTCTGTCAGGAAGAAAGAAAAAATTTTCTTCACAGCTACCTGCAATTTCTGGTTCTGCTGGTAAAAAGTACTTACAGTGTTTATAGTCTCTGCCAGTTTCCCAAGTAACAACCTGGACTTTCCTTTGCCAACAGGGTTTTCCCCACTTTTCTCTGGACTAAGGAAAATACCCCCTGGGGCTGCGCCCCTAGATCAGACCCTAAGTAGGAACCTCATGTGGAAATAACACAATCAAGCTCAGGCCAGAAAATGTCCTCAGCACACATCAAGGTAGGGGAGGGACCTAAGTGCATTTTCATACCAGCTTTTCTGCTCCTCACAACAGAGAGTGAGGAGGCAGCTCATTAACCAAGTTTGAATTTAAGTGTAAAACTCCATATTTTCACAGGAGGAAGTAGACGTGTTTTCTGCAAAGAATTCAGTCTGCGTTCTCACTCAGTCTTTTAATTCCTAAATGCTAAAAAAAAAGGAGAAAAAAAAACCCTAAATAATAAGCTTTGTAGAATACATACATAACAAGCTCTGTTTAACCCTAAGCTATTTAACACCTCAGTGGTTTTGTAAGTGCCAGAGTCTCATCATATCGTGTGTGTCTGTGTGTGTGTGTGTTTCTTTTTGTGGGTAAGGCTAAGGGTAGTCCCAGGAGCAATCACTGCCACACTGAACAATCACAGTGAATAAGCCATGGAAGAACTGAAATTAGGAGGCAAGCAACAGTGACATCTAGTGTGGGTAAAATGCCAATTCCGGGCAAATTCCGGCTCTTCCTATAGCAAAAGGGAAGACATAACAAAGAAATGGATGACAATCTAGGGTCAAAAAAATAATAATGAGGGCAAATATAAAACCAGAATGCAGATATAATGGACAACTATAAAAAATAAGTCTACTCAAAAGACATTGCCACTAAATTCTGCCCCCCCAATTATACACTATTATGTATTTCCTCATCCCACAACATCCATAAACTGATTCACCATTCTATACCCTCCTGCTGAACCCTTGGGAGTCAGAAAACTCCCCTATAAACACAATCTCTTCTTGGAACCCTTCTTCACTTCCCGTTTTAAAGAGGTCTGCTTCGCTACAACCTGTTCTGAAGCCTTCTTGAGGAAAAGCTCTTCTGTTTGTTTATCTCACCCTGTATTCCCACCCTGCTCTTCTTGCATCTTGTCACCCATCTCTTTCTCCCTCTTACAAAATTCCTGCTCCTAAGAGCTCCTGCTAAGTGGATATACTCTGCCCCCACATTGGTTTCAATCTCTGCCAAATCCTTGCTCATTTACAATCAGGTGTTGAATATTTTAACTCCTGGTTCACCAATTTCCCTAGACCACACACTTATCATCATCTTCAGTGTCACCACTTTCTTCACCTTCTATCAACCCCCTCCTGGATTCACTGCCCTCCTTTTCAACCTACATAATCAAGGTCTAATATTTCATTTCCTGTCTTACAAATACCCGCAATTCTTTTATTCCTTCCTCCCACCACCAAACTGATGGATAAGATGGCTTATTTATGCCTACTGTTAAGTAGATGACATTCCTAACAGAAAACTATTCAACCCAGCTGACTGGTTTCACATTAAATGCATGATTACAAACTTTAAGTAGAGGCTCACTACTGCCTGGCAATTCTACTGTGTTTCTCAAGTAGTATTACTTTTAACTCACCAAGAACTATTTTATACATACTTCATCTTCACTCGAGCATAAAGACTTCACCTCATTTCTCTTGGAAAGTAAGAAAATCAATGATCTGTTTTATATTAGCATTAACACCCATTTTTTTCTTCTTCCCTTATTCTGTTAAAGTATAATTCCTCCTCATGTGCTCAGATTCCTACCTTCTCTCTCATCTTTTCATAGATGTCAATCTTTCCTCTTTCTACAGCAATTCCCTTTCTACTGAATCAGTTCTATCTTTATACAAACATGCTGCATTATAATGGATTAAAAAAAAAAAAGACTCTCAACCCCAAAATAGACTGTTTCCTCCTTCATAGCCACATACATCAAAAGAGGCATTACTTGTACTTCCTCCACTTTCTCACTTCCCATTTGCTCTTCAACCCACTTCAGCCTGGTTTCTGCCCACACCACTCTAGTGAACATTTCTCTATCCCTAACCTCTAAAGAACCAGTAATCAGAGTTTACAACTCCATCCCTCCAATGAGTGTACGACTCTACTCTCTCAGTTGTCTTTCTCCTTCTCTGGTCACTCCTTGTCAGTCTCCTTCTCAGGCTCCTTCTCCTCCACACTAAATCTATAAATGTTGGCCATTCTCCATGGTCAGTCCTGGCCCAACTTCCCTGCTCACCTTACGAATTCTGACTAAAGATATTATTTATATGTTTATCTCCCAGAAACTTAGATCTCCAGCATAAATCTTCACCTTGAACCCCAGACTCACTTATCTAGTTGCCTATTTAACATCTTCACTTAGATAATAATGTCACACATATCTCAATCTTAACATGTACAAACTAAATATTTTTTCCCCTCTAAGCCTGTCCCACCTCCTTCATTTTTCCAAACCTCAATAACCAGCAATGCTGTACAATCCAACAATCATTCTTGATTCATCCTCCCCACCTCCTCACCATATCCAATTATAGGCAGCAGTCCTTATATGCTTTTATCCCCAGGAGGTATATCTTGAATTAGAGTATTTCCTCCATTTTAACTGCCATAACCCTCTTCGTGGCTACCATTTCTCTTACTAAGTCTATGCAAAAGCCTTCAAAATTAGTCAAGATTTGTTAGGCAATGCTGTAGCAACAAGCAATCATGAAATCTAAGTAAACAAGAGAGGAAAAGACTAGAAATATTTGGCAGTTGGCATTAATGACTACCACAGACTCCCCACTAGTCATCAAATATTCCATTCACCATCTTTCTCACAGGCCCCCTACCTACTCATCACTCTATGGAGGCCACCCAGCATTGTGTTTGGCCATGGTATCAAGTTCAGTGTCCAGGATCTCTTGGTGATGTGTGACAGGTTCTAAGAAACTAAAAAATAAACTATCTTCCCCACGTATACAACAGGGAACAGGAACAGGATAACTACAACAAACACTCCCATTCAGGGAGCAAAATAACGGGAAGAAGAGGCAAAGTCATCAACATTCTATAATAATTATGAAATCCCATCTGGGGCTGGAGAATGTTCTTTGACTAGGTCCACATTGTTCTCCTTGAGAGGGGTTCCCCAGTTCATTGTTCTCCATGACCTTGACTCTGAACTCAGGGAAGGCCTTTCTTTTCCGTCATCCATCTTGGCCACTTATAAAAAGGTCATTGAAGAATATGCTCCTCCCACCTCCCACCTTTGGGACTGAGCCTGATTCTATATTTAGAGATTTGGGGACTCAAGGATTATTTTATGTCTTAATAGTCACAATACAACTCCCTCTCAAAAATTTTGATTCCAGGGCCGGCTGAGTGGCGCATTGGTTAAAAGCAGGTTTGGGACACGAATGCCCTGGTTCAGATCCCACAGATGAGGGCCAGTTGCACTGCCCTCTACAGCTAACAACAGCTCCACCTGGAGCTGGGCTGTGCGAGCCCCGGAGACGATGTAGGCTGCAGCCCCTGCTGCAGTGGGCTGCCATAGGCTGCAGTGAGTGGCCGGAGCCAGCGTGAGTGGCCAACAGCCAGGGTGAGCAGCCAATAGCTGCGGTGAGTGACCATCCAGAGGCCGGCGACCCATCTGCCTAATCGGGGAAGAGCACAATGATGATACCAACATGAGCCAGTGAAACAACGTCCACAACTAGACTGAAGAACAAGAAGACAGCAACTTGTTTGTTCCTCTTCCCCGATTCCCCAACACTGTTCCCCTCCCCCAATTCCCCAATAAAGTCTTAAAAAAAAATTTTTTAATTCCAGTTAGTTAATGTGTGCCATTTGTCACATCCAAAATTCTTTAAAAACACACTCCCCTTTCCTCCCTCCCCATCCCCTTCTTCCCCTCTTCACATCTCCCTTTTCTCCCTCTCTTTTCTTCACTAAAACCTTAGCTCCATGAGATCAACAACTCTGAATTTATGTTTACTGCTACATCCATAATACCAAGCTCAGTGCCAGGGGTACAGTAGGTGCCAGTAAATAATTAAATAAATCTTACCTAAGCTTTGGACAATGATTGTGCTTTCAGCTCCACATTCAGCTTCCTTTAACTATTTCACTATTCTTTCTTCTTAGCTTCTCTTTGTAAAAATGTTATCACCTGAACGCCCAATCCTAAGTGACTCCTAGTTCCAGTCTCCTATTTCCTTCTCTGTAAGTTCTCACTTTCTACTATCAACTACCTTTTGGACCCTGACAAGGTGCTGAATTCTAAGTAGTTCTTTTTTCCAGTGGCTTCCCTAAAACAATATTGGCCTTCTTTAATTCGAGAGCTCTGTTTTTCAATCTTGGCTGCTCATTAGAATCAGCTAGAGGGCTTTTGAAACTCAACACACTGGCCACAAACAAACCAATTCAATTAAAGTCTCTGGGGGTGGGACCCTGGCATTAGTACTTTCTATAGCTTCCCAGGCTATTCTGATGTGCACCCAAGGTTGAGAACCACTGTGCCGGAGTGAGTTTTTCTCCACCTCTCTCTTTCCTCCATAACTTTAAACCCTAATACTGATTGCCCAACCTATGGATCCACCATCATTCCAAACAGCAAATCAACAAGTATTGAATTCCCTAAGTGCTCACATCTGTGACTAATTCTACTTTCTGCTCACTCTCTTTCCCCCTCCCAGCTGCATCTTTCTATTCACTGCACTAAATTCTTGAGTTTAACAATTGCACTTTAATTTCCTTTTAGATTTCATTCCATATCTTCTTTCTTCAATCCTAACCTTTCACTTCAGATTTCACCTAAATCTTCTACATTTTCTCATCCAGCGCATATGCTCTTTCCCTCTTACTCTCACTTATTCTCACCTACCTGTCTTTGTTTCACTTTAATCATAAAAGGGGTGTACATAGAGATTTTTATTAACTCAGTTTGTCTTTGTTATGTGCCCTGTCCTCCAGTCTGCCCTGATTCTTGTTTTTTATGTTTTGAGTACAATTCCTGATCATCATATTCCCCTGTAACTGTCTTCCTAAATAGGACATTCAAGAGGAAGGACATACTTGTGTACTGTCTCAATATCGGAAAAAAATATCCATAAAAACATCAAGCATGATTTCATGTGCTTTGGTTTGGACCTAGAGATTAACAAATAGGGTGCATTTTAAAAGAGAATAAAAATAGATATTTGAAGTTCCATAATTTTAAAACACATACATAAACACAAAATATATAATGAAGAACAGAAATAGCTTTTGACATCCCATAAACCTTCCTTAACATGTCAAGTGCTGTAAGTAGTATGGCAGGACCTGAAGCTGGTGCCAAAAGGTGGCATTCTGGCCAGCTGGCATTGAAACTTCCTCTGTAGATCCCTTCATACTATAAATGGGACAGAGCAAGCCATTGGAAACCTTGCTGTCGAAATGTTTCTAGTCTTGAGTACAGTTTGGGCAGGTCACGGGTACATGTGCTGGTTGAGTTCAAATCAGACCCAGCTGGAGGCTACAGGCTAACAATAGAAACAATCATGATCAGACTGAGAAAAACTATTCACTAATCTGGTCAACAAATGCTTGTTGATTTCCTAAACTTCCCCAGGCACAGGGTAAAGCACTGACTAGAATTAAGAAACTCAAGGACAAGTGAAGAAAGGAAGTATAAAGTATACTAAAATATTGGTACTACAATTAAAAATTGAGATGTATGCTGAGTAGAACTATGACATAAAGAGGTGTTTAAATAGGTTCCTAAATTCACAGAGAACCAGGAGATAAAAATTACAAAATTAAACTAAATATGTGGTAAAAGTTGCAACAATTAATTGACCAAAGAAAAGTAGCGGACTGTTTTGAAAGAAATGAGCTTCCTTCCCATCGAAACATCTGATCATATCTGACAAAGATGCTGAAAATTTCTTCACCTAGAGGTGACATAAATCAAAGTGCCTTATCAAGTTCTTACTCCCCTACTCCTTTCTCTCCAATCCTAGAGTTCAGGATGGGAAAGTTAAAAATAAAATCAGGTAGGTAGATAAAGATATTATATAGATAAAATTAGAGCAAGTGGGGGAGAATGAGAGATGACAAGCTCTACTTAATACATAGACTTGAAAATTTTAAAATGAGAATCGCTATTAGTGAAATCAATGAAGTCAAACAGAACAAATTCCCTCATAAAATCTTTCCGAATATACTATCTTAAAATAACTTGAAAACTTTCTCATGATTTAGACCAATAGCTGCCATATTAAAGAATACAAACACTTTAGACATTTTCAGTCATTCTGTGATAAACCGAGTTAGTTCCATAGACTCCTTTCATCTTAGCACCTTCATCACTTTATTATTCTAATCACTTTCTTAAATGTCCTTCTCAGGCTATTTCCTACTGTAGTGTTTTAGGCTAGGGGGTCCACATTTTATAAAGGCCTCCAAAAAGTATCTCATCATTTTACAGATTGCATCTCTAATAATACCTGATTATCTTTTAAACACCTTAATCTACTCTATAGTATTGTGTTGGTAATGTTAGCAGAGTGTAATCAGGAAGCACAAATACCATAACATTCTGTGACACCAGTGAAGAAGGGGTTAATAATTTTTCAGCTGGCACTTCTTGCTGGTGAATATGCCACAGATGAATATTTTCAAAATGAATATGAACAGTTTTAGATGAGCGCTCCTTAAATGTCACTGTGTGTTAGTCATGCGAGGAACATTAAGGGGTGTGAGAGGTAGACTTGCACATTTCATCCAAGACACAGATTCTCACTGGAGACTGTTACTGTCAGAGTTGCCAGGTTAGGCTCTGCTGGTAATGATTATTAATGTAACTGAAATATTAAATGGTTCGTTTTTTTCTCTATGTACAACAAAATCTTCAAAAAAGAGAAATATTTTTCTTCGTGAGTCTGAGGGGGTGGCAAAAAAACACAAGGTAAATAAAATTCTATAAATTCCAAAATAAATTGGAGAATGGAGATTGTTTTCTATTAAAATTTAATGATATATTAATGTGCCTATTTACAGGCAGAAAACACATTCCTGCCAATGAACCACCTTAGTTCTTTGGGGAAACAGACATCTTTGAGTGTCTCAAATGTTTAAATGCGAGTTGATAACTATGGATTTTCTTCCTTTTTGATACTTATGTCAGACATCAATCCAGATTTATAATTATATAAATACAGTTATATTTATTATAGTTATATTATATGTATAGTTATATTATTATATTGAGATGATATTCATTGCATTCTCAAATATTTATATGACAAATGGGAAACACTTCTCAATATCTCTCCCAAACACACTGGGTAAATTGTCATTTGTTGGATTATCAATTGCTTGAAAGAGTTTTGAGATTGATCACACACACAGAAAAGAAGATCTTTAAATTTACCCAATTGCCCCGTCAGCCCCTTTGGGTTTTAGGCCATGTTCTGGCTGCGGAAAGGTGGAGCAGTAATCTGAGTAAAAGTCCTCGAAGCTTTTCTAACTAATAATACCTTTTCTCAATACCAGGTCATACATAACCATTTCCTTTGACTCTGAACAAATCATTTCTCTTCAGCTTCTCCATCCATAAAAGGAGCCACTACCTCATGGGGATGGTAAGTCTGCTGAAGGCACTTAGTGAGATTCTTTGAAGAAAGCTAATCCAGTTTGCTTGTCATTGTAATAGAGCAATTTGAATTAAAATAATTTTTTTTCTCCTGAGTAATTCCAGTTTCTGAGTACCCTTTGCCAGTGTAGTAAATTATTCTGTAACTAGGTAAAGCTAGCAGGCAAAGTATGAAAAGTTGCTCTCAGCTTCTTAACTGCAAAAAAAAACAAGGTATCACTATAAAATAGCTGTCTTTTATCTGGTTGAAATATGAGTAAGGTAGCATATAAATGTGATTTTAAGCCCCATTGTTAAACGAGTTCTTCAATTGAGCAGAAATCCCCATGCAAGGAAAAGAATTCAATGGTGTCTATTGTAATTACTATTATGTTTTCAAAATCTAAAGCTTTATATTAAAAGCTATAATTAAATTTCTAAAAATTAAATCATATCATAAACAAAGTCCCTTTTCTCTCAGTAAAATAAAAATGATTTTCATTTCCTGACAAAAATATGATTTGTCTGATACAGGTCTTTCTTGCCTATCCAAATCTATTCATCTCTCTCCTGTGCATAATCAAGTAAAAAGTCTCCCAAGGCTACTCAAATGATTAAATAAACCAGCCTTACATATCACAACCTCATTAAATGCTCTTGAGGTAGAAGTAGCAGGACTCACATGCATCAAAAATGTATTCAGGCTAAACAGGAGGGTGAAACTATAGCTTCCCTGTCACTTCAGACACATTTCCACTAAATAATATGCTCCATTCCTATTATTTTAAGTCCTATACTAGGAATATAATTGTGAATGTAATCATGCTATTAATTAGGATTTCAAGGCCCAAGGAAATTAAACAATAGGTCTAAGAATCGTTAACAACTCTAACAGAGAGAGAAAAAGAGGAAGAGAGGTTTGGGACCAGCCCTATGCTTAGTGCTGTGGTTATGCCAAGAACTATAAATATGGCTTCTGAGCATCCATGCCTCAGTCAATCTACTCTCCACACTCTTAGTATCATCAGGATGAAGCCTACATGTCTTAGCAGCACCCATTTAGCCCTTCAGTTTTTGTCTTCTCCCAGCCAATCTCTTCAGCTCATTTCTTCCAGCTTCTTCAGATATATTTAATGTTTTTTCCCATCTTTCCCTGCCATGTTATATACACACAAATATACATATATGCTCTCAACACAAAGACTTTCCTTATGCCTTCACCTACTTATCCTTCACATCTCAGAACTCCAATTCATTCTTCAAGGTCCTCTCCTCCAGGATGTCTTCCCTAGCTGGGGATCAAATCCCCAGGCTGTACCCCTGTAGTATCCTATTTACTGCTGTTATAGTGCTTCTTATGTCTGCTTCTCTCTGTTTTCTCTCCAAATCATGTGCAGCTCAAAAGCAAGGGCTGTGTCCGCTTTATCACCCCAGCAGAGGCCTAGCACAATGACTGAGACATAATGAGTGTTCTGATTTGGGCTCAAGTAATGCTAATAAGCTGGTCAAATAACTAAGACATGCATATGTGATACAATTAAACACCACATAAGTCCATGTCAAACTGTGAAACGTGGAGTTTGGTGCTAATTGACATAGGAAGTCTTTCCTAAAGAAACAAGAATTTGAACCTAGCCCACATGAGCAAAGAAATGGAACAGGGCACAATAGTATGATATACAGAAAGCCAGAAAGTAAAGGATGGGTCCTAGCCTAGTAGCAGGGAAAATGAAAAGAGACAAATCCAGGCAACATAAGAAGATAATCAATACTGTATTATGCACTTAAAAAATCTGTTCAGAAGATAGATCTCATGTTAAATGTTCTTATTAAAATATAAAATAAAATAAAACAAAATAAAATAAAATACTTCATGTCACTCTTATATGTTACTGGTGGTAATGTAAAGTTGAACAGCCTTTCTAAAAGGCAGCTTTTCAGAACAAAAGCCTTAAAATGTATATCTACCACCACTAACACCACACACCTGACCCTATACTTTTCTCCATCCATTAATACAATAATTCCACTTCTGGCAACCTTCCCAAATAAATAATTAGAATGTGTGAAAAGATACATGTACAAAGTTATTCTTTAGAGTATTATAAAAATTAGCCCCAAAGGAACGAGTACTTTCCCATTAATAGGATAGTCCTTAAATAAAGCATCAAATTGTTTATGTAATGAAATACCCATCATGTAATGAAATATCCATTAGTTACCCAATTGATACTTGAATATTAATTTTCTGTTATCATGATATAATAATAATATTTTTTAATTACCAAATTTATTGGGGTGACATTGATTAGTAAAATTATATAGGTTTCAAGTGTACATTTCTATAATACATCACCTATATACTGTATAGTGTGTTCACCACACAGAGTCAGTTCTCCTTCCATCACCATATATTTGACCCCTTTTACACTCTTCTACCACCCCTCTCCCCACTTACCCTCCAGTAACCACTAAACTGTTGTCTGTGTCTCTGAGCTTTTATTTGTTTATTTGTTTTGTTCCTTTGTTGCTTTCAATTTTATATCCCACATATATGTGAAGTCATAAATTTTAAAAAATTCTAGAATTTTTCAGTTAATATTAACTGAAAAAAAATCAATTATTATAAAAAGAATTTACAGTGCTATTTTAAAACATATTGGCAGAAAAAATATGAAAATATAAGAATGTGTTAATAATGAAGGAATTATGGGGGATTTTTTGTTTTGCTTATTTGTATTTTATATATTTTCTAAAATGATAATCTTTTGTAATAAGAAAAATAATGAACTTATCTTAATTGACAAAAAATTCTTTACTGGCTCTAGGAAATGAAAGAGGAAAAACAAGTTAGGACAAGAGGATTATTTGGGAAAAATGCTGACATTATTTTAGGTTTATATCTTATGGAATGGTTGATAGAGTCCAATGAAATCAAATGTGAAATGGCTTTAACAACTATGAAGCATAGTGACTGCATTTCTTTTTTTTTTTTTTTTTTTAAAGATTTTATTGGCTAATTGGGGGAGGGGAACAGACAAGTTGCTGTCTTTTTGTTCTTCAGTCTAGTTGCGGAGGACTTGGCTTCCCTGGCCTGTGTTGGTATCGTCATTGCGCTCTTCCCAGATGAGGCAGATCGTTCGCCGGCCTCTGGATGTCGCTCACTGCAGCTATTGGCAGCTCACGCTGGCTGCCAGCCACTGGCACTCACGCTGGCTGCCAGCCACTCACTGTAGCCTATGGCAGCCCACTGCAGCAGAGGCTGCAGCCTACATCGTTGCCGGGGCTCACACAGCTGAGCTCCAGGTGGAGCTGTTGTTAGCTGTAGAGGGCAGTGTCACTGGCCCTCATACATGGGATCTGAACCGGGGCCGCTGGCATCCCAAAACCAGCTCTTAACCAATGCGCCACTCAGCCGGCCTCTGACTGCATTTCTTGAAGCATTTTTTCAGGAATGTTCATAGAGGCAATGTCAAAATATTGTATGATATAATTGAGGTAGAATGTTCTGGGTTAAGCAAAGGTAAGTGGATCCTCACTGCAAGATGTGTCAGAGCCTTTAATATGACAGTTGTCAGTGAGGTAATATAATATACATTGTTTCCCAAGCGTATTTCTTTTTTCTCACAGAATATCTGATAGGACTCATGTTTCATGGAACTTACTTTGGGAAATGTTCATCAAAAACATAATGTATTGTAATATTCATTTTGAAGTGATTGCAACTGTAAATACAGCACTGGTAAAATCAATGTAAGGGTTATCATTTAGGTCAGATTTCTCAATGTGATACTCTTGATACTTGGGCCCAATAATTCTTTGTTATGGGTGACTGTCCAGTGCATTGTAGAATGTTTAGCAGTATCCCTGGCCCTTTACACCACCTGCCACCCCTTCCCACCCAGTTGTGACAACCCAAAATGTCTCCAGACATTGCCAAATGTCCCCAGCTGGGTAGAAAATATTTATTTGAGGGATTAGGCTGGCACACTTTGTCTGAGGTCAGAATTCCCAGCCCTGGTTCTCCAGGCTTTTTAAATACAAACTGGCTTAACATCTTGCAAAATGCCTGTCTGCTCTAGCAAATAGAGAATGTCACCATGTTACTTTTCTAAAACACTATGTCAAAAACAGCCATCTGTTCAAATGCTGCATTGCACATCATCATCCTTTTATCTATAGAACATTTTGGTGAATGTTTCATTTTAAAAGTTGTGACTTTTACAAACAAATGAAAACGTCCTCTTTTCTAATGTAAACTGCAACAAAAGGTGTGCCATTGAGGAAATCACTTCCTTAGAGCTTTGGTTTTCTCACAAAATAAAACTGAAGCCAAAGCCACAGGCCATGGTTATTTCTGAAGCCCCTTCCCTACTAGAAATCAATTCATATCATAAAAATTGATTTCAATTTTTCATTAATGATATAAGACATTTTACATATTAAACTTACTTTCTGGTTTTTGCACTTTTCTCAAATGAAAAGATGCTACATCCAGACAGTGAAACAAATTATACAGCCATGCACCTCATAACAATGCTTTGATCAACAAAGGACCTGCATATATGACAGTGGTCTCAGAAGATTATAATGGAGCTGAAAAATTCCTATTGCCTAGCGATGTCATAGCCATCATAATGTCATAGCATTTGTGGTAATACTGGTGTAAACAAACCAACTGTGCTACCAGTTATATAAAAGTATAGTACATGTAATTATGTATAGTACATAATACTTGATAATGATAATAAATGATTATGCTGTTATGGTTTATGTATTTAATATACACATATTTGATCATTTTAGAGTGTATTCTTTCTGCTTATAAAAAAAAATTTGCTATAAAATAGTATGCCATGTTATGCCAGCAGCAGCCTCATTCATCTCATGATTTTCACATCTCTTTGTTGCATCATTTTCTCTTGTGCTTGATTTAGTCTCAGTTTGTTTTTTATAGTAACGTGCTGTATAGGTCTGTAGCCTAGGAGCAATAGGCTATGCCACATAGCCTAGGTGTGTAGTAGGCTATGCCCTCTTAGTTTGTATAAGTGCACCCTGTGATGTTGGCACAATGATGAAATCATCTAATGATGTATTTCTCAGAACAAATTCCCATCACTAAGTAGCACATGACTATATTCAAAAAAACTGGGAGTTATAACCTTTTTATACTTAGAAACACATCTGTAACTAGGGAAATAAGCTATGTGTTTATCAAAAAACAATAATACAAATAACAGAACATGAGGAATGAGAAGAGATTTTAAAATTATGAGTAAGTACTATGGCAACACTAAAATCAGAATTAGTGATGAAAAGAATTTTCTAAAAAAAAGAAAAAGATGAAAGAAATTGAACCAGTTGTCCGAAGAGAAACCAAGCTCAGTTTTATGGCAGAATTTTTTTCCTCAAACATAGATCAATTTTATGCTACTTTAACTCCTACAACACAGAAAAATCTTAAAAACCCTTTGATTGTTTTTAAAAAGCCAGCATTATCTTGATACTAAAACCACACTAATATATCACCACAAAAAAGAATATTAAAATAATAACCTCATTAACAAAAATGCAAAAAGTCTAAGCAAAACATTAGCAACTCATATCTTCTAATGAATCAAAGGAAGGATCTGACATGACTAAATGGGGTTCAATGCTTCCTTTCTTGGGTTGGAGGAAGAGGATCAAGAAATGTGAACACATTGCATTGAAGAGGAATTTAGACATCCAAGAGGAAACATCAAATAGGCAGCTAGATAAACGTGTTTGGAGCTTCGTTAAGAGTCTGAACCGGAGATATAAATCAGTAAGTCTTCAGCAGATAGACAGTATTTAAAATCATGGGACTTGGTCATTTCAAGGGTAGAAAGAAATAAATCGAAGTGCATTGGGGCACTTGAACATTAAGAGATTAGAAAGAAGAAACTCTGCAAAAGACAATGAGCCCAAGGAGGAAAAAATAAGGGAAATAAGTCAGAAGAGTATGATGTTCTCATAATGGTGTTCAAGCCTGTCTAAGTCCATGGTAAAGCAAGGATGGTTCAACACAAGGAAATCTATTAATATAATTACATTAACAATTATTTTGATATAATCAATAAAACACTAAAAAGTTAAAGAAACTTATATCATCATATTAACAGCTGCCAGAATGTATTTGATAAAATTTAAGGCTATTTAAAAAGATAATAAGGGCCGGCCGAGTGGCGCTGTGGTTAAGCGCTGACTTGGGAAGCCAGCGGCCCCGATTCGGTCCCACATGTGAGCGCCAGTGACACTGTCCTCAAAAAAAAAAAAAAACACAAACAAAAAATAAATAAATAAATAAATAAGTAATAAAATAATAACATCACACTTAACAGTGAAACAGTGATACATTTTCACTGAACACAGGAACAAGAATGACATACCTACCAGCACCATCATAATCGTCTTCCTGCAAATTCTCATGAATGAACAAGATATCTCCCTTTAAGAGAAAAAAAAAAAATGAAATGAGTTAAGGCATGATCAAAAAATACAGTGAATGTTTAAATAAAAAAATTATTACAGTAAAAGACACATTGCCATTAATCCCCCTCAAAACCCGCCCCCCCCTCCAAACCATCTCTTGCTTTGAGCACACTTATCCCATACTTCTTGCCACTTTCTGAAGCAGTTCTGGAAGTCCTCTTTCATGAGTGTCTTTAGTTGTGCTGTCATGGCTGTCTCTATGTCCTGAATCAATTCAAACCATTTTCCTTTCATGGTCATTTTGACTTTGGGGAAGAGCCAGAACTTGTATGGTGCCAGATCTAGTGAATAAGGTGGATGAGGACACATCGTAATATTTTTATTTGACAGAAATTGCTGTACCTATTGATACAAAGCATTGTCATGATGGAGGATGAAGTAAAGACGCTCATGAAAGAGGACTTTCAGAACTGCTTCAGAAAGTGGCAAGAATGATGAGATAAGTGTAGTCAAAGCAAGGGGAAGTTTTTTGAATGGAATTAATGGCAATGTGTCTTTTATAATAATTTTTTTTAATTTAAACATTCTCCATATATTTTGATCACATCTCAAATATATTAGAATACAGGACAATATGATTGTCTACTTAAAAATCTTTATAAAAATCTACTCCAAAATACTTATAATTAATAAGAGAATTAAATGAAGAGGTTAGTTACAAAGTGGATACAATTTTTTTTTTGCTATAAAAACAATTACCAGTCAAAAATACAAATTTTTTAGTAAAGATCCTATTCTTAATTTGTAAAAAGATACAATATTTAGAAAAACAGTTCATATGATAAAAATGTGGCTATTGAAAGTACCAGAAATAAAGGGAAAAAAGAAAAGACCGAAGAAAAAAAGAAACCATCAGTTGTAAAGTATATAACTAGCTCAAAAATATATGATACTAACCCATGTTATATAATATATTAAACACAATGGCCTACATTATTCCTTTACTCAGCATCTTTATAGAACCCATCACTGGAGTCATCTGCCTTCTCTCAGCTTTCCCTTAGGCTATGGGGCCAATTTTTTCCCAGTAGGTGACATTTTTGGTATCTCCAGAACCAGGTAGTGTTCACTTCTCTGATCAAACTAGGTGCACACAATTGTCACCATTATTTTGCAGTTGGAATACAATGTTTTATGATAATAACCATGTATTTTCAAAGTCTCTAAGTTTCTTACCTCTGGACTCCTTTCTATTTAGCGTATATTTGTTATTCTGGATAGGATAGCAAAAGGCAATCCCTAAGGCCACTGAAATGATATGGAAGTTTTAATTTGGATGCAATAAAATATAAAGGCTCCCAATAAGCATTACATGATAACAAGTCAGTTTTGGAAAATGAGCCATAGAGAGCATCAAAACTTTATCTAAACCCAATTAGATATCTGAACCTCTGAAAATATCTCCAGTAATTGTGATGGAGGTCTGTCAGAACACTTGATCCAGAGAGGTGGTTTTTCTGAGATCTCTTTCCCATGAGAATGTGTCACAGTCGTGCATCACATTTCAGAGAACAAGCTTGGAGCATTTGTGGGCAATAGGAAAAGCAAGCAACAAGGATTCTCATGCTGGCCGAAATGTCTGGAGACCTGGATTCTAGTTCAGCATGCCTGCGGATCATCATCAAACCTGACGGTTGTGTAGTACCTTTGTAAAGCACCTATTTTCACATCAGTTATGTGTAGCTGTACATGGGTGGAGCAAATGCTACTATCCCTACTTGCAGCACAAGAGGAAACCTAGCTTCCTAAACATGAATAGACTTGTCTGAAGTCACAAAACCAGTGAGCAGCAAAGCCCAAGATTGAACCCAGGCCTCTTGACACCAAGTCCAGTGTCTTGTCATTATATCACTCCATAGACCGGGACTGACTAGTTCATTTCTCCAAAGATTCAGTTTCCTCGTCTCTACAATAGGCAACCACTAAAGTTCCAGTCTTTCTGGGTCTAAATTCTTTGTGTTTTAAAGAAGTTAAAAAAGAAGAGGTTCAAAGTACAATAAATCAGAAAGTATATTATGAATGAAGGTTTATACCCTATGTCTAGTCAGTGAATAAATGTTATCGAATTTTTTGACTCTCATAAGCATCCTTTCTTAGTTTTAGACACCAGGCTAATCCAAATCCTCTAATTTTTTTTTTCTTTAGCTGAGCCATCCTGCCACCTGTTGGCAGCTCAACGGCAACTCAGCTCGGGCTGGCATCGAACTGCCGTTGCTCAGAGCTCAGCTCGCACTCTTGAGCGAGCTCTTAACCAACTGAGCCATTCGGCCGGCCCCAAATCCTCTAATTTTAACTTTATGTTACCAAACTCATGCTGGATTTACTGCTGGATTAACTGTGCAGTATAGATGGCACCAATCATCACAATTGTCAGCTCAAGCACTTTTTATATTTCACCTCATTCTAAATACCATCTCTTCTGTTTGGTGTTCATATTTCCCTATGATCTGGCCCCATCTCATTTATCTAATCTTACTTCCCAACTTGAACTGCCTTCATTTATTAGACCATATCCTTGCCAACTGAAGAAGCCAGAGTGCAATTCCATATTTGTGTCTTTGGTCATACTCCTCATTCACCTGGAATTATTTCCCTGACATTCCATGTATTTTAAGCTATATCTCCTTGAAGATTCTGCTCACTTCAGCTGTCATCTCAAAATTCTTTACCAGTACAAATCTTCTGAAACCTCTTTAGCCAGATTCTCCTCTTAAAATCTCCTCAAAATGCCCAGAGACGTCATGGTATGTTCCTGAAGGTCCTAATTATATTTACTACAAAGTCGATATTTTTCTATTTAAGACCCCAGAGAAATGTTCATGTCGACCTATGTTGAAAGGTAAAGAAAGATCTAATTCTTTCATATTCAGTACGTCACCAGTATCACCACTCTTGAATTCTAAATAATACAATCATCCAGTATATTATAAATAATGCCATCAAATTGTTTTCTAGAAATCCTGATATCTTATATTGGTCTGGGTGAATTACCTTGACTTGCATTGAGAAATAGTTCCTCAAGCATGGTCCTTAAAGGAAAGCTAACCAAATTCCTCTTATATTGCTAGTCAAATATACAAAACTACTTTAATATAAAACATCATTTTAATATAAAATTATAATGTATGTATAAGACATTAAAATAATATAAAAATTATACACAAAGTGTTAAAAACTAGAGATTCTCAAGTTCTTTAATACTGCTATATTATAGGCAAGATATAATATTCAAAATATTCTAATACGTAAGGTGTGAAATATTCCTTACAGTGCTTGGAAAAACTTAACTCTATTCTTTCCTGAAGGCTAAAATCTGAGCAATTTACTTATATAAAAAAAGTCAGTTGAATTTAATGAATAATTTTGCCTGAATAATTTTCTGCTGACTGTTGTAATCATAAGCCCCTTTTCTTTTAATTTTTTAAGTAGAAAAAAGATCGCTGTGCTACATGAGAAACAAATCAAGGAGACTGTACATGTATGAAAAATGCAGTTAATTGTGAAAATAATAAGATAGTAATTTTGTGATGCATAACAGTTTGGGGGAGGAAGGACACAGTCCTTCTAGAAAAAGCACTGTCTTGGGATTTGTAAGACTCAAGTTGTAGGACAGATCCTAGCAATGTAGTAGCCATGTAAATTTGCATGTGCACTTCTTTGAAGAATCAGTTTCTACATCTGTAAAACAATCCTCTCAAGGCCTTCCATTATGTGACATGTTAAGTAGCTAGATGTAAGTATTATATGTAATAATGTATATGAAAGCATTTTATATACTGTATAGAACTATATAATTTTTCAATTTTTTTCATATTTATAACTATAAAAAATGTTTGTCAAAGAAAATGAGCAATGGAAAAATTAGAGAGTAAAGGGGGTCAAATGTATGGTGATGGAAGGAGAATTGACTGGGTGGTGAACACATAATGCAATATATAGATGATATGTTATAGAAATGTACGCTTGAAACCTATATAATTTTACTAACCAATGTCACCCCAATAAGTTTAATAAAAAAGAAAAATTTTCATATCAGTAACAATTTTATAATATAGGAATAATCATTACTATTTAAGTGTATAACTTTCCATATTTTCTTCTAAGCATGTATATGTACATATACATATACTTTTTAAATTTTGAGTTATGCTACACTTATTGCTTTAAAAGCAACTTTCCCCATTTAAAATTATAGTACTCAAATTTAAGTCATTATTAGATGTAAATGACAAGGTGGATACATAAACGTAAAAAAAAAAAAGTTTTCTACAATCTAAACCAGCATTTTGGGGCTCAGATAAATAAAACACAGACAAAAAAATGTGTTGTGTGCAGGCAACTTGACATTGAAAATCTCTCTTGGGGGAGGGGCCAGTCGAGTGGCACATTGGTTAGGAGCTGGCTTGGGACACCAGCTCTGAGCAGCAGGGCCCCGGTTTGGATCCCACATATGAGGACCATTGACACTGCCCTCTACAGCTAAGTTGATGAACAACAGCTCCACCTGGTTGCCTCTATAGCTAAGATGGCCAGTGACAGTGTGGGCTTATAGCCTCAGCTGCAGTGGGCTGACATAGGCTACAGCGAGTGGCCAGCAGCAAGTGTGAGCAGCTAGCAGCCAGCGTGAGCTTTCAATAGCTGCCATGAGCAGCCGTCCAGAGGCCGGCAACTGACCTGCCTCACCCTGGAAGAGCACAATGATAATACTAACATGCGCCAGTGAAGCAAGGTTCTCCACAACTACATTGAAGAACAACAACAAAAAGGACCGCAACTTGTCTGTTCCCCTCCCCCAATTCCCCAATTAAAAAAGAAAAAAATAAAAAATGAAAAGAAAATCTGGCTGGGAACCCCTAAATGTATGCAAAATATCCTGCAGGTGAGTGTCTTCCTGTTTTTCCAGTGGAGGATACCCCAACTTCCTCTGGTTGGGAGCTCTGTCTTTTCACAGACAAGAGCAGCTCACACCTCAGACTTCATCTTGAAATCAAGTGTATCAGGTGCTGTCGTGCCCTGACCAGATCCTCTCCTCATCTCAGAGGCACCCATGTCCCAGCCACTGGAGTATCTGCTACTGATGGTACACAGCTGCCAGTTCATTTGGGAATGCTCTCGACAAGGACCTATCTCACCCAGTGGAGGCTCTCAGCAGGGACCAAGGCTTGGCCTATTTCCTCAACTAGAAATAATTCTGAAGGGCCTTTCTTACTTCCTTACTGGAGTATCTCCAGAGAGCTCTCCCCATAAACCAACTTTCTCCTAATATACTCAGTGTTCCACCTCAGAGTCTATTTGCAGAGAACTGAAGACAGCTGCCCTACTGGTTAAAAGAAGGGAATGGAGGAGGAGGAGGAGAAGGAAAACTGAAAAAAGCTCAGTAATAGAAGGGAGAAATTAAGTTTTATGGCTGGTTTTGTTAGTAGAAGAAGGCTGAGATCCAATAGTAAATAAAACACTATCAGTAGGTAGCACTTTGCCAGTTACTAAAGACTTTCATATATATTATCTTATTTGATACTTTATAATAGCCTGGTGAGATGTGTTTTATTATCTCCATTTTATAACTTAAGTATCTGAGAAAAGTAGAATAGATAGTATGATTTATGGAGAGATAGTCCTACTCAAAGATGCCTCCTCTAACCCATGGACTCTCTGAAACTCTAAGATTTAACAGATACTTATAGAAGAGTTAAAGACATTTCTATAAATTTCTTTAAAATAAATGATGTTGCTTTCCCCACAGCTTCTGAGATGTAGATCTTATGGGAAATTTGGGGAGATGAAATGTGGAGGAAGAGTTCAGGAATAAAGGTAATCTTAGAGGATAACCCTCTTTCCCCAACCCCCAGATTTTATAAACTGGCACACCCTGCATCTTCAGTCTCCGTCTCCCATTGTCCCTCACCCCCATAACACACACTCTAGCAAGCTTAAACTCCACTCCTCAAAGACCCAACTCATCCACAGGAATCTGATTCTTTTTTTCTTCTTTTCTTGGAATGCACTTTATATCTCTCAGTACTTGGAAAATTCCTATTCACCATTCAAGATCAAGTTCGAGTTCTTTGGAGCACTCCTTCCTAGACTCCACAAATAAAGTTGTTCTATTTTACCACTCCAGTTCCTTCACTTTACCTCTCTGTTCCTTATTCATGCTCTGTTGTGGCTCTAAAAACACATTCTTGCAACTTTTTGCTTACACATCTAACTCCACCATTAGACTCCGAGGGCAGAACTGTGTCTAATTCTTCTTTGAGTTCCCAGGGCTCTGCGGAGTTTCTGGTAGGTTGTGGGTTCTCAGTAATTTTTTTACAAAACACATGGAACTGGGCTGGGTACAAAGTCACAGAGGGACTGCATGGAGGCAGTTTAAAGAATTGAGCTGGGCTTTGAAAGGTACGTAGGAATGTTATGGTGACTTAGATAATTTTTATCAAGTGGTTTATCTTACCACAGTTTAATTTTAATAGTTTGGAAGATGCACATTAATAATTATAATGCATCTGAATTTCCTAAAGCAGACAGGAGAAGGAAAGGGGGACATGGAATGCCAAGTCAGAGAACAGCAGGAGGTGCTTCTGTCCATAGGGCTATGGAAGCTCTATCTTACATGCCCAAAGTCAGACAATAGCAGTCACTAGTTCACAAGAAATGACCTCATATAAAAGTGATTGTTCTAAAAAGAATACCATACATTTGGCTATTTATGATTAAAATCAAAGCAGGAAGTTAGAAAAATACAATGTTCAAAATTGACTTCAGAGAAAAAGATCAGTTGCCCTCAAAGAAAAGCAAAGAACCAGTTCTCTTTCCTCGGTAGTGACCACACAATGCGATATATAGATGATGTATTACAGAATTGTACTCCTGAAATCTATGCAATTTTGCTAACAATTGTCACCCCAATAAACTTTAATTAAAAAAAAAGAAAAGTAAAGAAAATCAAATAGAATCTTTTAGGAGAGATAGTGGTTTCCTCCCAGATGCAAGGCAAACAGAAAACAAGATTATCATTAACTTAAAGACATCAAATTATGCGTTTGATACTTTCAAGAAGCAATTTAGAGTGTTTTTATACTGCTAGATTCTATAGACAAGAAAAGAAGGTTCATATTTTTTTTTTTTTTTTTAAGATTTTATTGGGGAATTGGTGGAGGGGAACAGCGTTGGGGAATCGGGGAAGGGGAACAGACAAGTTGCCGTCTTCTTGTTTCAGTTTAGTTGCAGAGGATGTTGCTTCACTGTTGGTATCGTCATTGTGCTCTTCCCGGATGAGGCAGATCGGTCGCTGGCCTCTGGATGTCGCTCATCGCGGCTATTGGCAGCTCACGCTTGGCTGTCAGCCGCTCACGCTGGCTGCGGGCCACTCACTGTAGCCTATGGCAGCCCACTGCAGCAGGGGCTGCAGCCCACACCATCACAGGGGCTCGCACAGCCCAGCTCCAGGTGGAGCTGTTGTTAGCTGTAGAGGGCAGTGTCACTGGCCCTCATGTGGGATCCGAACCGGGGCCGCTGGCATCCCAAAACCAGCGCTTAACCAATGCGCCACTCGGCCGGCCCAAGGTTCATATTTTAATACATAACATGTGTATGTACATTTCCCTGGAATATCTGAATGGTGTGTGCAATATTTTCCTATTCAGGTAAATTAACCTGTTTAGAAAAATACCGGGAAAATTCAACAGTTGCTAGTTATTATTTTCTCCTGAATCTTGTCTTAAGTGTTGCTTGGAAAATACTTTATTTTATGACTATTTTAGTAATCAAATTATTACTTATTATTCAAATTGAAAACATAACAGTCAATAAAATATCCATTTACCACTATAAATTAGTGGTTACTAAGTAACATTTAATTTGAAATTCTAAAATTAAATTACTTACAGAAGGAATATATTCAATAATTAAAGAAACATTTTAAAAGTAATTGTACTGCTCTAGTTCCCTTGAACACAGCAGACTCATTTCTACAATTTACTATGCTCCCCTTTGTTTTATCATCTTTTACCATGTGCAGCTTAAAACTGCCACTACTTATACATGAGCCAAACCAAAATGAATTTTCTGTACACTTCATAATGATTAAGGCATGGCAAACAAAGCTATTGACCTTGGAAACAGTACAGAAGAGTTGTATAAAACATGTATCTATAGTACCCCAATTCTCCTAGTGTTAGCATAACTCAGTTAATTCTTAATCCACTAAATCTGAGGAGCCTGGAATCAGCTTATCTGCAAGATGCTATAATTCTTTAATTCTTTTTCTTTTTTCTTTTAGTTTCAGGTGTACAAAACAATACAATAGTTAATTCTTTTCACCCTTCACAAAGTGACAAACCCATCCCCAATCCACCATCCCCCCATATCATTGACTCCATTCCCCACACTATACTATACTCTACATCCTGTGACCATATACAGTAAAACCTTAGATTGAGAGTAACTTTGCCAGTGTTCTGGAAGACGAGCAAACATTTCTATTAGGTTGGTGCAAAAGTAATAGCGTTTTCTGCCATTACAATTTGCTATTACTTTTGCACCAACCTAATAATACATTTTAACTTGGTAAACATGCAATGTCTTGCAATATGAGCAGTTTGTTTCCGGGACAAATTATGCTCACAAACTGAGCTATTACTATATATATATATATATATATATATATATATATATATATATATATAAAATTATAGCTGACTTACAATATTATTCAACATCAACTTCAGGTGTACAGTGCAGTGGTCAAGCATCTACACCGTCCATGAAGTGGTCTCCCTAACAATACATGCTATATTTCTTAAGCTAAAATTCATAGCAACTCATGAGAACTGAGGACCACTAGTGAATCATGGACTATTCTATTAGGTGTGTAAAATTTAGTTGCCTTTAGGTATAATTCTTAAAAATATTGTTTTGACAATTTAGTATTACTTGATTTATATTTCAAATATGCTGATCTTGTCAAGTTCACCTTATTTACTTCATAGAAACACTAAAGAGCTATGTGTACTAACTTAAAATTTATGGTCAAATGCTAAACATGGTGCTGATTCTCCGTTTGCCCTCCAGATATGTTTTCTATCCTTCTCTACCATATTTTGTGGCCAGGAGGCTGACCCCTTTGCCTTGCCTTCTGGATTCTGCTTGGTTTTGGCCAATGAGAGGCAGCAGTAACCGATCAGAGAATGGAAGGAAAGAGAAATGGGGGTATTTATTCCCCTGACCTCCTCCCTGCCAGGTGCCAGTTAATAGTGGCTAGATTTCTCTATCTAAGCCCACAGATCCTGCCTGGTCCTCTTCTCCTGCAGCTACAGCTCTCTCAGGATTCTGGTAACCGCTCCTTCCTCTTGTCACGGCAAGTCTATGGATCCCCTACGGTTGTTAACCTTGTTGATTTACCTCAATTCTGCCTATACATTACAAATAGTCCATTCATTAAATGAGCCTTATTACCAGGATGGAGTGTGCCATTTGTTTCTTGCCAGGACCCTAAGCGATACAAGTAATAAAATAAAATATTACTTTAGAGAAAATAAATACTTTCTTCCTACAAAACTGAATTACCCCCTTTACATATACTATTTCAGTTTATTAGGTAGAAACTGTTCTTTTAAGAAGAAACTATATTTCTCAAACAAGGGGACTATGGATTTTATAGCTTGGGAACCGATCAAGCATCACAGGCCCCTGATTCCTAGAGATGAGTGTAGTAATGTACACTGAGTAGACAATTAGCAAATGGTCTTTGCTGAAATCTAACCAAAGTAATTTCTCTAAGTGATTATTTAATGATCCCAACTACCTCAGTAATGTTACTTGGGACCAAAAATAAATAAATCATTTAGCAAAAATAAAAAAATAAATCATACCAATCAAATAAAAAAAGACTTTGTAGTAGTTTCAAACTCAAAAGCTTTTGAAATTTCTAGGATCTCCTTTGGGAATTGTCAGTGAAATTGAAAAAAGCAGCTGTATAGAAAGGAGATGACAGTTTTTAATCAAATACAAGTCTAATAACTGCATATGTTTACTAATGGACAGAATTTAGTCTTTACTTGTTTGAGGTGTGAATTAACTTTATATGTGTTTTTAGAAAATTTATTTAAAAAACAAGTGGATCTAATTATAGACTTTCCAACTCCTGAATTTCCATTATCATTACAAAATTACATATGTCTATCTTATAATATCTCAGTAATTACTATTGATAAGTTGGAAGGGAAAATAAATAAATAAATAAATAAATAAATAAAATAATAATAATAAATATGGTAAATAATATTATTCCACAGCAGGTTCAAATAAACATTGAATTGTTTTTCTTGTTTAACATTCTTACCAACTAAGTTACAAAAACTTATTTGCACAACTTTAAAATAGAAAATTTGTAGGAATTGAATCTTGCAGAAATTTATCTAACTTTTCATTATGTAAATTGAACAATCAGAGCACCCACAGCTTTGACAAATGAAGATTAAATACCCTATTTGTGTTGGTTACTTCACTCTCTTTCACAAGCCACAGTCCTACAAGAAACGAGGAGGGCTTCATTCCAGGTCGAAAGACAGACCTTTTAAATCCAGAACAAGTTAATCTGCCTGTCCACAACTTCGCCTCACTTAGAAAGGCTAAGAGAGAAAGGGGTCACCAAGCCTAGGTAGGCTATCAGGAACTGTGTTACCCCAGAAGCTGAAGAGAAAGTCAAAGACATAAACTATCTGAGATTATGGACAAAGTTTGTAACCCGCTCTGTGTATGATCGGAAGTTACACTTAATTACTTTACAACAAAATACTCAAGCTTTAGCGCCTTAGAAATGTGATGCTCTAGCTTATAAAGTATTGAAACATAAAAAACAAATACAACAATAAAAATCTTCAGAATGATGAACATTGTTTATTTTGGAGTCACTGAAAAAATAGTTTTCCCCACAAAGTGAAATCTAACTTGTCATTTTAAAAAAATAATTTCTTACAATAAAGAGCTGTAATAATTCTCAAATCCTATAATATAAATTTTAAAGGTAGATAATTGAAATCAATTGAAATCAAGTTGTGACTACTAATATAGAAAACATTTCAAATATCAAGTTGGAAAAGCACCTATTCTAATAGAAATTAAAAAAACAGAAAAACAAACAAACAACTTCTGGTTATCCTGAAAAGGGAATTCTTGGTTATTTTCCCCTCAGAAGTTCAGGAGAGTCAGTAAAACAGTTTTATGGTGACATTTTTAAATGATATATTTTTGATAAAGTAAATGGGTTTTGAATTGTAAAATACAGAAAAGAATAAAGAATAAAATAAAATTCACCTATAATAAACCAACCAAAGACAACCACTGTTAACATCCTGGTGCTGATTATGCCATTTGATTATTGTCTTATTTTTTAACATCATATCATCAGTATTTCCTTGTGACTTAGATGTATAATAATTTAGCTGTTATAAATAATACCTTAATTTTAACAGCTTTTTGATTAAAGCTTTGTCTGTATTTTTGAAAATCATTTTTTTTAGTTCTTTTTATTAAGCTTATTGGTGTGACATTGGTTAATAAAATTTTATATCGGTTACAAGTGTACAATCCTGTAATACATCATCTATATATTGATTGTGTTCACCACCGAGAGTCAGCTCTCCTTCCATCACAATATATTTGACCCCCTTTACCTTAATCTACCACTCCCCCCTCTTACCCTTTGGTAAACAATAAACTGTTGTCTGTTTTCATGAGTTTTTGTTTGTCTTGTTCATTTGTTGCTTTCAGTTTTATATCCTGCATCTCTTTAGGATTGAGTTTTAATAGTAAAAGAGAAAAATTAACATTTTAAAGACACTTACAGGTGGCGGTTAATGCTTTGAAAAGAAACGCCCCCTGTTGTTTAAAAGTATTAGTTTTTCGGTGACTTTAGATTTCAAAATTCTTAGAAAAGGAAAGTATATTCAAAACACTGAAATCCACCATAGAATGACGTTTACAGGATAATTAGAGCAGTGATTTAAAAAGCACTTTTATTTGAAAAATATTTTTGAATTATATATCGGTTTCCCTTGACAAATAGAAATTGCACTGGAAGCAGTTAAACAGGCAAAGGAGGCTTTATTTAAAACTGATGCAATATGGGTAAAATTGATTTTAGCCCCCCTGAACAAAAGGCAGGAGAGTTTTTAAGTGCTGGGTCGAGCTAGTGGAAAAGTACTGAAGGACAACGGGTAGAGACTGTCAATGTGAATAGGACATCTTGTGTTTGCTAGTTGACAATGGAATTTGGCTCCCACCTCCCACAGAGACTGAGATTTAGGGCACTGTCTTTCTTGATGATTTCATTTCAGAGGGACAGCTTCTAAGCCCTTGGGACGGGTAGTCCTGAATTGTAGATTTACATCTCGAAGGGGAAGAGGAAAAAATACAATTATAAGTTGTCTAAAGTAAATGTTCTAAGAAAAGGAGGTCAGGAGCCTAGAGTCAGGAAGAAAGCTCTGTAAAGTTTAGTCAAGTAGGGACTCTTAAGGGGTCTTGGGAACTAGCACCAAGTGAGGACATTGCCTCCATTATACCGGATGTCTGCTTTCATGGACATGAAAGCCCAAGAAAACATCATCTGTCTTAAACAATAATGATCATTTGCTATTAATTAATCCTATGACTAAATAATAAGAAAGGACACTCAATAGCTGTTGTTGACTGAATCCTTCGAACGATGTGTAAATGCCCCTGGATACCCATTTTCCCCGGTGATCTCAAAAGTCTCAGCTCCATGGAGTAAAATGCCCATAGACCACCACTGGCCTGTGATGGAGTGAGAAATAAGCCTTTAATGAAATATGCTCTAAAGATTTAGTTTAGTTTTGTTTCCCCCCCTAGTTATCACTTCTCCCCACCCCCAACTAATCCAGCCTAAAAGTATTAGTAGGAATTTGAAAGGTAAACAAAAGAAGAAAGATAAACACCCTCTAACCTTCAAGACAAATTTTCAGGAAACTTCTCAACTACAAGGAACATAAGTGATTTCTAAATGTAATTATTTAACCTCATAGTATTCAAAATCTAGAACAAAATGTCTGTTTTCAATTAAGGTAACTAGCCATAACCTCAGAGAGTAGATCTATATCATGGGCAGATCTTTCTAGTTAACGAAACACAAAAATTATCGCCTATAGGAATAAATATTGGGGAGAAAAAGATACAAAGTTCTTTTTTTTTTTTAATTTAAAATCAATATGTCAGTAAATTACTTAAAATTCAATTATTTAAGGACCCATATTTGTGTAAGTAAATTTTTTTTTCTTAAAATGGGTTTAGTGGCATTTTTAAGAACAAACTTTAATACTGCTTGAGTTTTCTAAAGATTAAATTGTGAATAAATTCTCTTATAATCCTTTGAAAACTTTAGGAACTTTGTCCAAATATCTACTCCTATAATAGACAATTATCTTTGAAAATGTCCATCTAACCAAATTACCAAACAATTCACCCATTTCCCAAGTTTATGACTTTAGCTCTACATAAAATTTGTATAATTTTTTTGTGGCACTTCCCCATTTAATAAAGCAAAAGCTTAGATAATGGCAGATAGACCTAGATACAAAGGCTTAGATAATGGCAGATAGACCTAGCCATTCAGAAATGCATATATTTTATAAAGTCCTTTAATGATTCCTGGTACCTCTTTCAAAGCATGCTTTGCTTTATCATTACAACATGTCTCATATGAGTTAAACTTGCCCTTAAAGAGAAACAAACAAAAAAAAACCCAAACTATGTTTTTTAATGATTTGGGAATGGCAAGCCTCTGAGAAGTCCAAAAGCATCATAATCTCATGTAAAGTATTAATTATACCTCAAATTCAAGTGCCTGAATTATCTTCTCCCCAAAAACCTTTTCTTTGGCTATGGTCCCATCTATTAAAATGGCACTGTCATCATTCCAGTTATTCTGCCTTTAAGCTTGTTGTTCTGCTCGCACCCTCTCAGTCACACTCCAAGTCTTGTTAAATCTATATGCAAAATGTCTTCTCCCCAGTCCAATCCATATTACTGTAAGAATTATCGCTATTTTAAAAAATACAAATTGAAAAGGATACCACTATAGAGCCCCAGAAAAACAAAAATGAATAAAAGAAATATACCAAGTGTGTGAATGATGTAGAAAGGCCAAAACTCTCATCAATGCTGGTGGGAGTATAAATTGATACAATTTATTTGGAAGTCAGTTTGTCATATCTACTAACGCTGAATATGTGCATACCCAGCAATTTTACTCCTAACAACATTCACCAAATGACAGAAAATATTTATGCAACAAATATATACATTCAATTTAATTTAGTAATAAGGGCACTAACCAATAATTGTCTACTTTAGTACCCTTCAGCACTTCCGGCTGGCTTTCTGGCAACTGTTCAGGACATTATGACTACGTTCTTTTTCTTTTTGCTTACTCCCCCTTCATTTTCCTCCTATTGTCTCTGTGTGTGTGTGTGTGTGTGTGTGTGTGTGTGTGTGTGGTTTTTTCTCTGCCTCAATTTCTTCATCTATTTGCCAGTTTTTTGGTATAGTTTCCTTGTGCACCACTTAATGTACTTACCTTTGTACATAAAGGTAAAATATAATGTTAAACTGCTCTTTATTTTTGTTGAAAAAACTTTAAACAATTTAAAAGGTAAGGTCTGAAGCAAAGAAAAAATAATAAGTTAAATGTTATATTCTCAACAAAAATTTTATTTCTATTCTGAACAGGTCATAAACTTCCATTTTTTTGCAAATAAGAATCAGTATTTGTCATCATTTTGATGGTTGTAGCTTCTACTTTATTCATATGAAGCTAAAAATTGTACCTGTGAGATCTTTTATCATTTAGTCTTGCCTCTAATCCTCAGAAAATAAGCTGAATCAATATACAGAACATTGGTGCCCCAGAGGCAGAAGCCTATAAATAACCTATCTATTTGTCTTTTTTACTTTTAATATGAAGCACAAAGCATCTTTCATAGCTGGAATATGACATCAAATAATTTTCTCTGTCATAGTATACTTACTCATTAATTTGAACTCCTTGTGTTGCAAGTGAGTTGAACAATGTTACACATATCAATTCCCCTAATTGTGACAGGAAATCAAATAACATATGCTTTATTGTAGTGGGATAATCCAGGATAATTTTTTTGTCAACATATCCACTGCAAAAAAAAATGATTTCAATTATAGTACTTATTCTGACTGCTCTGTTTGTAATGAATCATTTTGAAAAGTTTCATGACATTTTGCTCCGTCGAATAATTAATCTGAATACTCATTGCAACTCTATAAATCATGTTATAGCTAATAGAAGATACTATGTAACAAAAAGCATGGAACATGTGAAGATATGTGATAACTGTATGTTGGAGATAAGGCCATGCATTCAGCAGACTCCCTTCAGATCTCCTCTGTGCATCAGGAACTATGCTGGTGCTACAAGAGAAAAACAAAGACAAGCAACAAAGACAAGCAACAGTGTCTGTTCTTAAGGAGCCAACGCCCCTAGGTAAAGAATAATAATGAATTACAAAACAATGAAAATGTTCCCTAAGAGTTACTTGCTGTGGGACTCCAGAGCAGAGGGCCACTAACTTGGGAGTTCTGAAAACTCACTGGAGATCACCCATGTGGTGGGTCTTCCAGGATGACTAGGTTCCTTGAAATAGGCCATCTCTTGGTAAGAAAGAACCCGAGATTCCAGGCAGAGGAAATACAACAAACATGGATTCTCCAGATAAGAGGAGGGCTACCTTGTTTTAATACCAAACTCCAGCAAAAGAATATACGTTTTTTTTGGTTTGTAAAAACAAAGGATGCCATGAGAGCACTCCAGTAATTCTGCATTTATTTGGATTGGAGAAACTTTCTGAAGGAATTTATCTCATGCCAGAAAACTGAATTTATTATTAAATCCATTAAGACGAGGCGCTTAAGCAGAACAGTTGCAAAGTGTGTGTGTCAGTGAACTTTGAAAGCTGCTAAAAGGCCTTTTTCTCTGGGTTTAATAACGCAATTAAAGGCTACAAAGTTAACCCTGTGGAAGGAAAAAATGCTGTCTTCTTTTTGTTCCATTTTTTTTCTTTTGTCCCACACTGACATTTCAAGTCCACATAAGGTGAATGCAGTATAGTTTTATCACTTCAACTGTGTGATTTAGCTTGTCTGAAGAGTGAGATAAGGCTGGAGAGGAAGGAAAGCTATCTCCAGAAACTTCATTGGCTATTTTTTATTTAGGCTGGATTAATTTAAAAAAACATAAAATAAAACAGTGGCAAATATTACTAAGAGCAAGCTGTAAGTAATCTTCCATGGCTTGAGTTCAAATCACATTATCTACAAATCCTCAGCATATCATGACCGATACAGCACTGACTGCAAAATGCATTTGATATGTGAAGTTGCATTTCAGTGGTCTGAGAAAGAACTGGGTTATTTAGCCAATATAGCATACTCAGAAAATTTCTTTATTATTCCTAAGTGTAAAGTTATTTTTAAATTATAGAAATCAGAATGTCCATAATAACATTTTTTTTTTAAAGATTTTATTGGGGAACTGGGGGAGGGGAACAGTGCTGGGGAATTGGGGAAGAGGAACAGACAAGTTGCTGTCGTTTTGTTCCTCATTCTAGTTGCGGAGGACGTTGCTTCACTGGCCCATGTTTGCATTGTTATTGCGCTCTTCCCGGATGAGGCAGATCCTTCGCCAGCCTCTGGATGGTCGCTCACCACAGCTATTGGCAGCTCACGATGGCTGCCGGCCACTCACTGTAGCCTATGGCAGCCCACTGCAGCAGGCCTGCAGCCTACACCATTGCCGGGCCTCGCACAGCCCAGCTCCAGGTGGAACTCTTGTTAGCTGTAGAGGGAAGTGTCACTGGCCCTTATATGTGGGATCCAAACCGGGGCTGCTGGCTTCCCAAACCACGTCTTAACCAATGTGCCACTCGGCCGGTCCCATGATGACAAATTTTTAAGTTTTACATATGTTCACAAAAATAAATCCCTAAATCTAATACATTATCTCCTCTTCGTGGGGATCATCATGCAAGAAATACACACATGGAGGTGATCAAACCAGCAAATTAGATCGAATCTGCTGCAATACTACCTCACTGAAGCTTAAAACGCTTCTACCTGCCTAGCTCCAACCTTCTCTCTCACCATGGCTGTTTCTCAGTTTCTTGAACACATTGAATAATTCTCACCTCAGGCACCCTCACTAGCTGCTTCTACCTAGAATAATCTTCCATCATTCCATCAGGTCCTTCTCTCCCTCTCCCTCTCTGTGTGTGTATGCATGTGTGTGTCTGTCTGTCTATCTGTGAGGCAATTCCCCTTGGAACCCAGATGCCATTATGAAATAAAGTATTCCGGGAAATAGTCTCAATATCAGGTCTCAGTAAAGGTCTCAGCCAACAGCCAGTATCAACTGCCAGACATGAGAGCAAGCCTCCAGATGATTCTAGTTCCCAGGCTTTGAGCCACTCCTGCTGATGCCAAATTAAGTAGAGATAAGCTATCTCTGTGACCCCCTGCCCAAATTGTAAGCAAAATATATGGTATAAAGTTTTGGGCTGATTATTTATCAGCCATAGTAACAAGAACAGATTTTTGGTACACAAGTTGTTTTATATAAATAATATATGTAATCACATTATATATATATATATATATATATATATATATATATATATAATATATGTTTTATTTATATATGTCTATATATTTATGTATATATACATACTCATACACACATGTGTGTATGTGTGTACAAAATAGCTAAACTGAACAAGAAACACATTATTGTTTTTGTGCTTTCAAAAACAATATTGTTTTGTCTTGTCAATATTCATATACTCATGTATTTTCCCTTTTTAATGTTTCCAATTCTTTACTGCATCTTCATGCTTCCATCGATGATCATTTTTTTCTATCAAAAATATCTTTAGGTATTTATTTAGTTTGGGTCTTCTGATGACAACTTTTTTCACTTTTTGTTTAAAAATGTTTTAATTTTGCCTTAATTTTTGAAGAATATTTTCACTGAGTAAAAATTATGGATTGAAAATTATTTTCTCTTGGCACATTGAACAGATGACGCCATTATTAGTCTACTTATTGTACTGTTGAAAATAATATGCTTTATTTTCTCTAACAGCTTTTAATGTTGCCTCTTTTTCTTTGGTTTCCAGCAGTTTAATTATGGTAGAGGCTTCCTAAATGTCATTTTAAAATCTTTCTCAGCCATGATCTCTTCAAATGTAATGTCAGCCACATTCTCTCTCTCTCTCTCTCTCTCTCTCTCTCTCTCTCTCTCTCTCTCTCCCCTGCCTTCTCTCTCTTTTTTTCCCTCTTCCCTCATTCTGGAACACTAATTATACATGTGTTGAATCTTTTCACCATGTCCCGTATGATATATATGTTTTTGCTGGTTTTATATTATTTTATCTCTCTGTGCTTAAGTCTGGATATTTTCTCCCAGTCCACCAATTCTTTCTTCAGCTGTGATTAATCTGATTCGAAACCATTCATTGAGCTCTTAGTTTTAGTTATTATCCTTTCAGTTCTAGAAATTCTATTTATTCTTTTATTTTTACATTTTCCTTTTTTTAAAATTAAATTTATTAGGGTGACATTTGTTAGTAAAATTATATAGGTTTCAAGTGTACATTTCTATAATACATCATCTATGTATTGCATTGTGTGCTCACCACCCAGAGTCAGTTCTCCTTCCATCACCATATATTTGATCCCTTTACCCTCTTCTACCTCCCTCCCTCCCCACTTACCCTCCCGTAACTACTAAACTGTTGTCTATGTCTATGAGTTTTTGTTTCTTTGTTTGTTTGTCTTCTTCCTTTGATGTTTTATATCCTACATATGAGCAAAGTCATATGATTCTTGACTTTTTCTGTCTGGCTGATTTTACTTTGCATGATAATCTCAAGATCCATCCGTGTTGTCACAAAAGGCAGTATATCTTTCCTGATGGATGAATAATATTCCATTGTGTATATGACCACATATTCTTTATCCAGTCATCTATTGAAGGACACTTTAATTGTTTCCATGTCTTAGTCACTGTGAATAATGCTGCAATGAACATCGGGGTACATATATCTTTACAGATAAATGTTTTCAAATTTTCTGGGTAGATACCCAGGAGAGGGATTGTTGAGTTGTTTTCTTATAATTTCTATTTCTTTATCAAAATCCTCACCTTTATATTTAATTTATAAAGCTTATAATCATATTGCTTTAAATTTCAAGTTTGATAATTTCATAATACCAATACCTGATTCTTCTATGGGTATGTTCTGTTATCCAGGTTTTTCCTCTTGGCATTCAATCAGTTCTTATCTTTCTATATATCTAGTTACTTTAGATGAAGGGGAAAAAATACTGTGAAAGTTCTGAATGATGTTATCTTCCACCAAGGAGAATTTACAATTGCTCTTGTCAGGCAACTAGGCTAGGAAGAGATCTCCATAGTCTACTCAGGCATTGAGCTAATTCAGAATAGGGCCTCTATAATTTTGAGGGGTGGTTTCTTAACAGTATAGCTTTTCTTCTAGAGATTAGCCCCTTGGGGTTCCAACCAAAAGCTTCAGGTGTTTACCAGGGTCTCTCCTCTTCAGAAACCCCAAACTTTAATTTTTGTCTCCCAATGCCCAGAGCCTGCTAAAATTTCTGTTCAACTTATCCTATAAGCCAAAGTTTTAATGTAGCTCCTCAGCTGCCACTTTGGAATCAGTAAATGCCTCAAGGGGAAAACAGATGCCAAATGTTGGATTCATTTCTATGTATTTCCTTACACATCCTTATTATTGTAATATCTCTCTGATGCCATCAAATATATTGTTTTTATTTATTCCAGCTTTATAGTTGCTCCCAGTGGGAGGGTTGGTAGGATACAAACTTGTCTACCATTACTGAAAACCTATCTCTGGATGGTTTATTCTTAAGCATTAGCTGACTGCAAATATATTACTTTGTTTGGAAAGGCTTTATTTAACTGGGAATTAGCCAACTCAACCTAATTCTAATTATTTTACTCTTCTGCCTATTACCTTGTTTATTTCATCTATACCATTTATCACAATCTAAAATTATTCTGTTTATTTGTGTATTTATTAATGATTTTTAAAATTATCTGTTTTTTTCCAACTACAACATAAGTTCCATAATAACAGGCACATGACTCTCTTGATCATTACTATACCCCACTGGCCAGCACTATGCTTAAAAGACTCAATAAGTATTATTTGAATAAATAAATACATTGCTTGATCATCAACCAGGAGATTCGAGAGGTGATTTCCAGAAAGAGGGAACTAAGTAATAAACTAAAATATCATAAGTGACATACTATGAATTTCAGAAAACATTTTATTCTATGTATTCTTTACTAATGCAAAGAATAAGAAGGTTCCTCATACTGGGATTGATCCAGTTTAGAGAAATCATATCTGAATTCTTTGACAGATTGTCAACCATGTTAATCATTTAATAAATATTTACTGAGTGACTATTACACTCTATGCTAACAGCTTTTCTCTGCAAATTATGAGAGGCCATGGAAGCATTTAAAAACAAGCACCCCTTCCTGTTCTTTTGTTGCTTAAATTAGTAGATTGTGTGGCTACCACTGTTCTTCCCTTCAGGTTACTTTACAATTACTACCATTATAATTGCAAGATTATTTTATTCTTCCAGTATTTCTTTTCTCTATCTTTCTGATTTATATCTCTAAAAGTGTTTCTTAAGGAATGCATTTTTTATTTATGTTCTTTCTGTAAACCTCTCTTAATGTCAGACTTGTGCATGTGCACATGCATGCATGTATGTATGAAGGAGATAAGGGTCTCAAGGGATAAAGAAAATCAAATGATGGCAGAGACTTTGAAATATATTGTTAATAAATTCACTCTAAATAAGTTGGATATTAAATCTGCCTGAATCTCTGAACCATGCTCAAGAGGACAAGGATATTTTAATGAAAATTTGTTTTTACCTCTTCCAGTATTCAAGGAGAAATACGCCCTGAAGCTAACCTGAAACTCTTTTGTGTGTGAAAAATAGAAAGAGCCAGTTCTTAAAGTCCGCTTATAAGATCCACATCAGGGTAGGCTGTGACAGCCGAGGATAAGGCACTTGAAGTGTGTGCCAGGTTGGTGCCTCAGTGAACCTCTCTTCCACACCAAAGAGGAGGTGACCTTTAAGTACACCACAGCTACAATAATTCTTTCCAGGAACTAGGCTGCAGACAGGTCTGCTAAAATGGGGATGTTTGACTTACTTTTCCAGAAGGGTTAGCTCTGTCCTAATATATCTGAATGGGTAATAAAAAGGAAAGATGCTGGAACCATCTAATAATTACTGATTACTATTGGAAGACTGGTGGAGGAGGTAAAAGACATAAAATATCTCATCCTTCCTTTATTCTCTTCTAGTTACAAAATTCATCCTCAAACCTATTAAAGTTTGAGGTAATGCTCAAACATAGGTCAGAAATCAAAATTTTGGAATAGAGGTAGTAAACAGGCAACCTATGGACTGAATGGACCCTTGCATGTGTTGTGTTTGGCTGGCACAGTGTTAAAAAAGTTGAATGAATGCGTTTGGATTGGAAACATGTTCATCACTTTGCCAATTCCACCCCTACTGCCTAGTATTTTACACCAAGCGTGAGTCACTCAATTATGCTGCAATGTTTCTACAGGCATTTCAGATTGCAACTTCAATTTCAGAATGTTATGTATTCAGGTTTTTAAAATCAATTAAATTATATTTTTAAAAAGGAAATGTATTCAGTGGTTAAGCACTGGCTTGGGAGGCCAGCGGCCCCGGTTCGGTCCCACATATGAGGGCCAGTGACACTGCCCTCAAAAAAAAAAAAAAAAAAAAAAAGGAAAAAAGAAATGTATTAAATTAGTTTGCAATGTCTTCAAGGATATTGAATGATGATCATTAAAATCTTTATTTCAAAAGACATATTCAATTACTTAAATATAGGTAGAAACACACGATCTAGGGTTAGAAGCAGACAAATCTAGAGTTAGATTTGGGACCCACTTTGTGTTATTCTGTTGGATTGAACTAAAGACCTCCAAATCATAAAGGTTTTACATTGCTATAACTTTCATTCTAATTTATCTGTAAAATAGGAATAATAAATAACCACAAAACCTCAGTTGGCATAGTGGCATACAACAAGAAACATTTGTCTCAGGAGTCTAGAGTTTATCTGGGTAATTCTGCTGATTCGAACTGCGTTCAATGGGACTCAATCATGTGTCTTCTGGTAGGTCAGGTGGGTATAGGCTGGTCTATGAGAATCTTAGTTGGGACAACTTGTGTCTCACACTCCAGCAGACTAACCTGTGGTAGCAAGGTCCCAAAAGAGACAACAGAACAGCACAAGCCTTCTTGAGGTCTTGAGGTCTAGGCACACCATTACATCATGAAATTGGCCAAAATAAGCTATAAGGCCAGTCAGTCTAGATTCAAGGGGTAGGAAATAGAATCCACTCATTCATGTAAAATCAAATCTCAAAAGTTGCATCACAAAGAGGAGCCATTTTTTAAATCAACCTACCACAGGAGCATTTTTTTTTAATCTCTTTTTCAAATATACCACAAGATCTTTAAAAATAATTAATGCCCTCAACCAATTTCTTAGGGATTTTTTTCAGATTTAGTAGCATTGGATTTTAATGCTGCCTTCGTGGTCTAAGGATTCATGTTCTAAGAATATGTTTCAGATCAATACTTTGAATCTTACATAATATAAAGAGGTTAAGAAAAACAAAATAAGTCGCAGAACCAGAAATAGGTATTTCCTTAACCACCACTTTGATTCTCTTTATACCTTGCTGGGTTTTTTTCATTCTTTCTTCATTACTGTTAAGGTGAACTCCTATCTAGAACAGTTCCTAAGAGCCCTTTCTGCTTCCAATCTGGAAACTTCTCCACTACATCTTGCACACAACTGCCAAAATGACCCTTAAAAGTATCTGGTTACATGACTTCACTCTGTAAAACCCTTCAATTGTTTTTCTATTTCCTCAGAATAAGGTCCAAACCCTTGGCTCAGCATCATACATGCACACACATACACACCACATATCACCCAGAATCACGGGGCTTCTTCCCATGTCTAACTTTACCTCCTGTCACCTCCACACACTCCTTATGTTCTAACCCCACATCAGTGGTAGAGAAAGTGATATTATACCACATCTCTGAGCCTCTGCAATGCTGTTCTCAGTTGTTGCCCATGAAGTTTATTAAAATTTAAAAAATAGTTAAAGTATAGAAATGAATACTTAAAAATACTGTCAGTAAGAGTTTAAATTGTTATGAGCTTGCTGGAAGACAATTTGGCAGTACCCCAATTTTTATTTTATAGTAAAATGCAAGATATTTCCATTTTAGTTTAAAAAGAATTTTAAACCCTGTTCTTCTAGCTTCAATTTCTCTTCTAAAGCTAGAAACAAGAATAAAAATGAGAACAGTAAACTGAAGTTTAATTGAAATTTACTGATAAGAAACACTGTTAAATAAGTGAGATTCTAAGTAATTAATAGCCTAAGATCCAGAAATACACACGTTTTTAACCACTGATGTTTTGTCTTTTTCCTGAGTGAAAGAGATTCAGCATCTCCTCCAAGCATCAGAACATATATTAAAAGAAAGCTAAAAGCTCATAACAACCTAGATGAGAAATAAAGGGTCCTAGAAAGCCAAGGGATCGCTGGGACAGCCTTCAAGCAAGCCTGTACCTCCTTGGGCCCTCGTTAAAGTTTATTTTTATAAGACCCACACTGAAGGTCAGTCTGCTGTACAGAGTAAATTGAATGTGGATGCTCTACATTTGGTTGTGGGGAGAACTTGGACCAAACCCAAAAATGAAACAAGCTAACTGCTTTTGAGAGTGGAAGGAACATTGCTAGCATCTTAGTGAAGTTTGCAGTTTTTCTGCCGAGTCCCTTCTGATGAATCAGGTGGACAGCTTGAGGTGAGAAAAAGTGAGTGATGGACAGATGATGGACTAATATGACCAGAGCGTTCAGAGAGAGACAGTGAAGCATCTGCTGACCTCCTGGCTCGGTGTAAAGCAATCCATGTGTTGTCAGCTAAATGGGGAGAAAAGGAGCTGACTCTGCCTGCTTTTGGAAACTGACCCCACACAGCCTCATTCACTCCCTCATGGGTAACCTACTTAACGATCCTTAAAACCTGCCTCTTCAATGAAGCCTTCCAATGTTGCACTAACATAAAACTATTTTTAAGCAAGGCTTATGGGAAGTACAACTTCCAAAGTTTTTTCAGATCAAATAGAAATAAACTGCAGACCTACAATTGGCATTGATTTTTTTTTCCTATACTCTCAATGGTTTTATTAAGAATGTTTCATAAATATAAATAAATAATTCACTTCAATCTTATAGGCAAATACAATTTGGCTATGAAGTGTGGGCATTTGAGGGGAGCACTTACTGACAAATAACTCATTTTTTACTATTAATGAATGTGTTCAATAGAGTTGAGAACTAGAAGTAACAACCTAGAAACCAAAAGTAAGTAGTAAATTCCTTAAACTAGAACCTAACTTCAGATATGCCCCAAAGGAAACTATATACAAATTATATGGAAAAATATTAGTAATAGTTTTATAAAAGGATATCAAAAGGGAGAAAGAAAATTTCTTTCTATTCTCAGATTAAAATGCACCAGCACATATAGACACTGACCTAAAACCGGATTAATGTTCAAAAATCACTGAATCATGTTTGGGGGGAAAATAGTAAAATCTATTTCTTTCATATACACTCTATTAACCATTTCTATTTTTCAGGATCAAATAGATTGTTTCCTTACTAACACATTTTAGTGGTTATGTAATTTTTTTTAAGTAGGAGGATAATTTATTGTATATTTTAACTGGAGTTGGAAACAATCCGAAAGCCTTAACAATGCTCTGGACAAGCCAGCCCAATGCAGATGGAGCCCAGCTCACTTAATATGGCTGCATTGGCTTTTTTCTCCATTTCTGAATTAGAGGCTATATCTTAATCTCATATAAGAAAAAATATATCATTTAAAAATTATTCAAAGAGGATAAAAGCTTACAAAGTAGACTAGAAAAAATATTTCCTTCTGGATATGATGTTTGCTATTCTCAATATTTTAACACAGATGGTACTCCCCTGTTCCCCAATGTGGTAGGCAGGATTCTAAAATGACCCCTAAGAACCCACCCTCTGGTGTTTACCATTCTGTATCATCCCTTCCCTTTGAGGAGGGAAAGGACCTGCAAACATGATAGAATATCACTCCTGTAACTAGGTTATGTTATAAAGAAAAACTGAAGAGATTTTTTTTTTTGAGGGCAGTGTCGCTGGCCCTCATATGTGAGACCCGAACCAGGGCCACTGGCTTCCCAAGCCAGCGCTTAACCACCATGCCACTCGGCCGTGAAGAGATTTTAACATCCTTACTTGGGTTACTTTAACTTGATTAAAAAGGAGGTCATCCTAGGTGGGGCTGACCTAATCAGGTGAGCCTTTTATGAAAACGTAGAGGTTAGAGATCAGAGACACAAGAAGAGAGAGAGATTCTCCAACTACCCTTGAAAAACAAGACAGCCATGATGTGAACTGCATTTGCAGAGGGGCAGCCTCTGGGAGCTGAGGGCTTCTGTCCTGAACTGTGAGGGACTGAATGCTGCTAGCAGCCTGAATGAATTTGAAGAGGACTCCGAACCTTACATGAGATTATAGCCCCCACTAACAACTTGAGTTTAACTGGGTGAGACCCTAAGCAGAGATAATTCATATATGGACACCTAACTCATAGACACTTTTGGAGGGCGCAAGGACTGGGGTGCTAGGGGCAGAATATGCCACTCCAAAATATAACATTTTGGCACATTGATTATTTTGAATAAAGTTATTTAAGAAACACCTGATTCAAGAAGGACACTCTGGCCCTCCTTTGTACCTGTGAAAGTTGCCTCTCTACACCAGGAGGGTAGAAGGCATCCTTATTACCAGAGATAGGGAATTCAAGGTTGAGAAGGCTGTATAAACAAGCTCTGGTACTTCATTAATTTGCTACCCCTAACCCAAACCCCTTTGTTCTGTCAAATCTTCACACATAATTCCTTCTTTGTCTAAAAGGTATAAAAGCTACCTGTTTTGGTCACTTCTTTGAGTCTCATATTTCTATGAGCTCCCCTACATACATAATTAAATGTTTTTCTCTCCTGTTAATCTGTTTTCTGTCGATTTGATTATTAAACCAGCCAGAGAAACTAGAATGGAAGAAGGGACTATTTTTCCTCCCCTACACTGTGAAATAATATTTATGTTGTTTTAAGCTGCTAAATTTATAAGTAATTTATTATAGAGCAATTAAAACTAATAAATCCAATATGTTGTTGGTTAGGTTTCATGGTATATTCTCAAGTGAAAAGGACATTAGAAGTCATCTAGTTGAACATTTAACCAATTAGTTATGTAAATTCATTCCTGATTAGAGAAATTAATTAACCTTTCCTTGATTCCTGGACTATATCGTTTATAATATACTGAAGGGTTGTGTATAGCTTTCAAGAACTGATCCAATGATCCATTCATTTCCTCAGACATATTTCACATACTTACACGTGTGGTTGGATGCAACACAGGCAGAGTGCAATATAGTGCAAAAAGTGGTCCACTTTGCAAGGTACAGGGCTACGTGGTACTTAGTTACAATTATCTGGTCCAAAAGTAGATTTGAGATTTCGCCATCCAATTTAGCTCACCAGGATGTGTTCCACTGGCCAGGATCAAAAAACTGAATGAGGACACATTCTAGTTAGTCAGTTCATAATGGGAGGGAATTTTTAAATGCACATAAGTTTGAAATGGGTGTCTGAAGATTTAGATACATATTCTATCTCTGCCACTAATTCGTTGTGTCATCTTAGGCAAGGCCTGAATCTACATATGTAATTTGTGAAGTTATGTCAATTTTTAGAGAAAACTCTTGAGTGGCCCTTCTAGCACAAATGTTCTAAGTTCATGTTAGTTCCTATCTATTTCTTTAAGAAGGTCTGAGCCTACACCAGCTCAGATGATTGCTTTGGTTTACCCACTGGAAATACAGTTTTATTTTTGTTTTCTCTAAATGAAGAATAGTGATGATGAAAACAAATCATAGAAGTAGCATAATAAAATTTTTGGCGTCTACCCAGTTAGTATCACAGGTCACAGTAGAAAGGAAAGATGGGAGACTAGGAAGAACACAAGGCATTAACAGGAGAGAGGAAATAGGCCTAAGTAGAACACAGGCTGTAGAAACAGGAATTCTAAACGTGAAGGGTAATGACCACCAACTTCCTCAACCTCACCTCCTTCCAAAGAAGGAATTCCAGAGATGAAATTATTCAAGAGTCCCATATGGAAAAGCCCTCTGATCCCAGAATGTAAGAAAACTGTGAACAGGCCTTTAGCCTACCTATAATAGGAATTCAGAATGTCCCTAGAAACAGCTAAGGATTCATAGAATCGTAAGGCACCTCAGATTTCACTTACAAGACTGTCTACCTGTATAAGAGAAGATTTAGTCTCTGAGAGATGCCCTTAATTTAAATGATGCTGTCACTAAGACTCTACAAGACAGAATCAATGTTTAATAATTCCCTGCAGTATCTAGAACACCACTGCATGAAATATTAGCTCCTACCAGATGCTTTTCAAAATCCTACTAGTGATAGTGTGTGGTCCAATAAGAGATCTGTAAATAATACCACCCAGAAAAGAACAATTTAACCATCTGTCCCTTTTAAACATCAGTGAGCACATCTTTAAGAGTCTTAGAATAAATTGACAGTGAATACCTAGGGGGCCATATGGTAACTAAAGAAATTTAACTCCCAGGGGCCCTGTAGATCTCAGGGTATATAAACCAAAAGTAAACTACCTGGATCTTTCACAGGCATCAATTTCAGATGACCTGGTAACTAAAAGAAAAAACAAATGTATTCTTCTTATTAACAAATGATTCAGCACAAAGTCTATGGGAGACTCAGTTCATACAATCTACATCTATAGGATTCTTATTAAAGTAAAGAATAGGAGAAGGGGTAAAGGGGTAGGGGGAAGGGGAAGCCACAGACACTAACAATATTATGAAGAACTAAGACAAATATTTTGAACTTTATAGTGCCAGTCAAAAACATAATTCAGTAGAGAGAAAGCTGTTATTTCCCCCAGATTTCAGCCTAGCTTTCAATAGTAGATAAAAGTAAATGCTATATTGAGAAATTCTTTTGTGGAAAAAGGTGTTAAATCCCCAATTACATCTCAGAAAGAAAAAAAGAAACCTCAATAGTTACTCATCATAGAAAATGACATATATTTTAAGATCAAGAGTCAGCCACCTGCCTGGTACATAGAGTAAAAGAAAGATTTTTTTTAAAAAAATCTACCCTATAGTCTGTGATAATATAAGTTTGATAAGAAAAATGATACAGAAGATTAATACATAGTATAGCTGCAAGCCCATAGTTAAAATTAATGGCCTTCAGAGTTCTCCAGTGCTCATGGGTGTCCAAAAAGGTCCTTTTGAAATCTGCAAGGTTTCATTTTGTATCCAGGGTCACAAGACAAAATATTAATTGTGAAATAATTTTGCAAGCCATTTTTAATTTTCATACAGTAAAAATCACATATGTGTATGTATACATAATTTTCTACAAAATGCTTACATTTCATACCCTCATTCTTTTCATCTTTATGATCTTAAGCATTGGATATCATGATAACTAATAATTTAGAGTTCTATCTGTGAAATATTTCCTCTTCAAATAGAGACAAAGAAATCCAATGACAAAGAAAGATAAACTACCAGCAAGCTAGAGAAGAGTAGAAAACTATTTCAAAAGCAAAATGTAAAGAGTCATACAGACATCAAAGAGGGGAAGAAATTATAAAAATTTAGCAGGAGCAGAAAGGAAGATATGTGCTCGCAAAAACTCTGAACTCTAAAAAAACTACAGAGAAATTTGGGACCTGAATGGCAAGGGTTAGCTATTCTTTTTTTTTTTTTTTGAGGGCAGTGTCACTGGCCCTCATATGTGGGACCCGAACCAGGGTCACTGGCTTCCCAAGCCAGCGCTTAACCACCACTCCACTCGGCCAGCAAGGGTTAGCTATTCTTGATATACATTTTCTTGCCATCACAAAATCATCTTTAAATGAATAGAATAATTAATGATTCACAACACAAGCTCTTAATTGAAACATGTTGAATACAAGGAAATAGTTTCGTGACTTATTGCAAAGACCACTTTAAGCTTACAGAAATGTACAGTTGTTTCTCATTTGTAAGAGAAGTATGTTTATTCTTCTGATACCTATCAATACTGTATTTATTTACTTTAGTGAATCAGAATGTTACTTAGGAAAAATTTAGTGGAGAGGAAAAGGTTAAGAACAAAGGGTAGAGGATACTACTATTTTTGGAAATGAAGCAGATCATATATGGAAATGTGTGTAGGCTATACCAAGGAATATGCATGAAAAACTAGTTGCCTCCTGGGAGGACATCTAGGGAATTAAGGAGAAAAGCTGCAGGAGACTGACGTTAACTGTATGCACTTTATATTCTGGTCTAATGTTTTATCATAAGCCCATGTTACTTTTTCAAACAAATAAAACTTAAGCAAAAATGGCACGTACTTGCTGTCTATTGCATGTAGTGAGGATGACAAAGAAGCCAGAGCACACAGAGCCATGCCACATATAACTGCAGAACTATATCTTTGACCTGGGAGTCCAGACACCTACGGACCTCGGGTATACTGGGACACCCCAAAGTGAAATAGGCAGCAAAGGCTTCTGGATTCACCTTTAGTTTCACCAGAACCAGCCACCAGACCACCAGGTCTTTAGCCAGTTCCTTGCTGGTGCTGCCAATGTTGAAGTGATAATCATTGAAACTAACAGACTATCTCACTCTCGAAACGACCCTTTTAAACTGAGGTTTGGTGAGGTAAATAGATTTTTCCCAAGGTCTTACAGATCCCAAGTAGGAGAATGAGAAACCGCTCATGATATCTGGCCCCTACCCACCATGCTCTTCTGCCGCTCAGGAGTTGGGGGCATAAGTATTAGAAACAGCACAATACCAAAACAAGGATGACAGTTGGCAGCCAATGAACTAGGAAGAAGAAGGAAAATAGCTTTAGAATTGTATCCTCCTTCAGAGCTGTACTCAGGGTCCAGAGTTAATGCTGAGTTACCAAAAACACTGAGGTATGTTACACTGTATTAGTTTCCTATTACCACAAATGTGGTGGCTTAAATCAACACAAATGAATTATCTTATATTTCTGTAAGTCAGAGTCTAAAACGAGTCTCACTGGGCTAAAATCAAGTTAGCAAGGCTGTGTTCTTTCTGGAGGCGCCAGAGGAGAATCCATTTTCTTCCTATGCTTGCACCCATTTTCTACCTCCTACGCCAGCAATGGTCATAGGAGTCCCTCTCATGTTGTATCACTGACACCTTCTGCCTCCTGATTTCTCTTGTGATCACTTTGGGCCCACTTGGATGACCTGGGATAATCTACTTATTTTAAAGTCAGGTGATTAGCAACCTTAATTCTATCAGCAAGCTTACCTCTGTGCTTGTCACATAACAAAGCATATCCGTCGATTTCAGAGATTAGAATGTAGACAACTTTTCAGGGGCCATTATTCTGCCTGCCACATATACATTTTAGGAAAACATTTCATCAACAATATTAACATGAAATGGACTTCAGCATTTTAACTATAGCAGAAAACTGTATATATGATTCCTTGATGTTACTGGGGAAGAAAAGGGCATTTCTCATCTTGAAAGTTAGTTTATTCTGAAAAAGAAAGCCATATGGTATGTCACAGTACTTATGCATTTAAAAGGCAGAATAGATTATATAAATCATGACAGATAATTACATGTAATTGTATGGTAAATTTTTTAAACTTCACGTTTCCTTGCTGCTTCCACATCCCCACAAACAGGCTGAGTGCGCCCTGCCCAGGTGACGAGGCGCACCAGTGTGATAGGCTGGCTCTGCCACAAGTCCCCCTTCTTGCCCACTCCTGACTATAGCCTAGTCGCATTCAGACACAGAGAAATACCCTTGTGCCTTTTACCTGTGTGTTCTACCCTGACGCCCAATGAAACCACTTTCTCAGGGGGCTTACATTCTCACAGCTCCCCACGTCCCTGGTTGAACCTGATCTCTTGTCCTCTCCCCATGTAGCCCCCTGCATGGCATGGATGCCTCCTTCTTCTACCATCTGTGAGTATAGTAAATCCTCTAAATTCATATGCTTCTCCAAGTATCATGTTGAAGTATCCTCAAGGACCTCAGAGGAGGACTTACCCCCATTTACAGCACAGTAACTACTCCATAATATGCTTATTGCATTCACAATAATCAGGTGAAAAATTCACTTTATGAAATAACTGCTTTTGATATTGAGATTTTTGAAGTCATTTTACCTCTCTGACAAATTCATGTGGTTGAAAAGGCCCTGCCAGGCTAATCCTGATTGAATGTCCTCACAGGCACAGAGCTATTATCTGTGCATATCCCTGACCCCATATCACTGCTCTAGGACTTACCTTCTAACATCCCCAAACCCTTCCTAACACAACACATCCAATATTTTTCACATATACAGTAAAGGAGATCAAATATTTTAAGTGGTCACTGGCCCACAGTTCTATATTTAGCTAATCAGCCATCTGCCCCCAGAGACATCTGCTCAAAAGCCAAATGGCACCATAGGAAAAAAAAAAGAATCTCACTAGTGTAGCTGAAAAAATTACAGAATTTAAAAAAAAATCTATACTCTATTAAAAGTAATAATTAAAATTATTTTAAAATAGTTAAATAACAAAATCTAATAAAGTCATCCACATTTGTATTTTTCTAGCTGAGAATGTTGTTGGCTGAAGAGATGGCAGATGATTGATTCCAAACAATCGAAAGAAAATAATCCAATTTGAGAACTTAGTTTAGATGAGTTTCAGTTCTAGCAAGTTTGCCCAAACACTAAGTTATGCAGCAAATCACAATTTGTCAGGTATGGCACTGGGTAGCTTACAGTTATTAGTTTTGGTTCAATGCTTGCAGTCTTAGGAACAAAGGCGTTACATTCTATGCACATTTAAAAAGCAATTTCATAAGCTTAAAATGCCAACAGTCTTCCATAAATGTTGCTGTAATTAATTTAAATCACCTAATAATATTCAAGGAAAAAAAGTGACTTAACTGGGTTATACCCAAGTCCATTTTGCAAACACAAACAAACAAACAAACAAATAAAAAACACAGCATGTCCTAGAGCTGGGAGATTTTTTTTTCTTTGTTTTGTTTTTTAATCAAAATGTCTGTCATAGTTCACTTATTATTATGCTTTTCAAGAAGCCATATTTAGGCAAGCATTAAAAATGATTCAATAGATTTAGAAAATACTGACTTCTATAGATGAGTCAGAGACTAGGGACATAAACAAAAGGCTTCTTTTGTGGGCTAACAATCTCCAGCCTGATCCATTATCTACCAGCATGGGAAAATCATAAAAGATTATTTTGCATTCAAATCAGTTACCATTTTATTGTTAGCCTATATACTGCTTCCTTCAGGAATCTCATTTTCACAAGTGAAAATAATGAGAAAATATGATCTATGCAAATATGAAGTCTACAATAATGATCTGCTAAAGGCTTTTTTCATAAAAGCATCAAAATTCTGAATAAGCAAACACATTTTTCCTCCAAACAATCAAGTTTTTTTGTTGGTTTATATTTTGTTCTTTATGAAGCATTCTTATTACCTGGGTTTATAGTGACAGTGGATGAAATATATTTGAATAGCTTTTTCATGCTGCATATAAAAGCCTCAACTACAACCACTCTCTGTACTTTCCGTAATAATCAGTCATGTTCATAGGTATTGACCATGCTACTTGAGTTGTAGTGTTTAGGGGATCAAAGAACAAACTGCTTCAGTCCTCAATGTAAGCTCACCTGGCCAAGGTGTACTAGGCAAACAAAACGAAAAGGCTGTTTTGTAGTTAGAAACAATTGAGTACTATTCCCTAAAAAACATTCTTCAAATTTTACTACATATTTGAAAATTTCCATGATAAAAGGCTGAAGAAAAAAAAAGGTCAAACATAAGTATATTCATATAGTTAACCTAGTAGAATTCCTTCATTCTATACCTTTAAATTTCTGAAAGTTAGACTCCTAAATCTTCTGTGCCTTGAGTCCTGGCTACCTCTACTTAATTGACCAATATCCCTGATTTTGCCTGGCGGCATCCAGGACACTGCAACCTACAACCTACGTAAAACAGCAGCAAGGTTGCACGGACAGGGCCTCCTCATATCTTCAGAGAAATATCCCTCCAATTGACTTCCTGCATTGCTAAAAGCAGGCCACCTCATTTCTTGCATTCAAGCTGTCACTAGTCATCAATACAGAAGCTATTCAGGCTTTTGTCAAGTGCCAGCTACCTCTGGGAGTTCCTTCACAGAATTATCCAAATATGCTTTATCCACCTGGTTCTCAGTGTGAACATCCTCTTCAGCTCTCTACCTATAGTCCATGCAGTCCTGACAGCACCATTCTCCAAGCTTTTCCCACTCCAGTCTTTCCTTTTGAAGTAGCACCAATTTCAAGATCCTCTCAGGTATGTCTGTTGATTAGAATGACTTGCTCAATGTATCCCTGCAGGTAGGTACGAAATAACCATATAACCTCTTTTGAGTGCTTATAGTCTGTAGTTTCAAAATGGCTGCACACAGTGGGAAAGGGTACCACAGGGAAGATGAGACAACTGTACTACTTATTAAATATTCAACCACATTTTATGAACTAAGAATCTTCTATGTTGGCTAGTCAAAAACAAAGTAGTTTTGCCTAACAAGCTTATGATGACTCCCAATGAATTCTAATATAAAGATTTTAGTTGAAGTATAAATTTCAATTTGTAATTTTAATTGTTTTTTTAATCCAAGTACCATATTCTCATAACTTTAAAAGTCTAATAGTATTATAAGCCCTCTAATAAAAATTAGCAGTATCCCAACCCAACACATTCCCTACTTAAAATTTATAAAAAAGAGGCAACCTCTGTCGATTCTCTTAGCTTATCATTTTGTAATTTAAGAATATATTTTTTGTTTTAGTGAACAAATATTTTTAGGTACTTAGTATGTCCCAAAAACTTTCTAAGTGCTTTACTCATTGAGTCCTCATAATAACCTACAAGGCAGCCATTCCTACCTTCCAGATGGAAAACTGAGGCCGAAAAAGGTCAATAACTTGCCCAAGGTCACATGGGAAGTAGGTTATAGAGCCAGGATTCTAACCCAGTCAAGTCTGGTACAAGCCCATGCTTAAGTACACAAAGTTCTAAGTAATAGACTTGGACTGCTTATTATTATTATTCTTATTTTTAAATTTTGATAATATTGATTTTCTGTGATGGAAATTTGGACAATGTTCCACACAAATCACAAATGCAAATTTACACAGAAAAGACAAATGCACACATCTCCCTGAAATCTAAAATATTTAAGGTATTTTTGATAAAATGCCATCCAGTTTACATTTTTATAACAGCTGATCCATGCAGTGCAATTTTATTACATTTCCCTTCTTGTATAGATTTTGTTTTTAAGATTTTATTTTCAAGAAAATTCTTGGGTCTTTGACATTGCACCTTTATGTATTTGATATTTTATTTGGTTAGTCATCTAAAAATAGACCTTATCCTTATGATCTGAATAGGTTTACATCAGCCCTATTTTCCAACCTAAACTAAGATTCACTAGCTGTACATGATGAAGAAGTTAACCATCCAGGGTCTCCTACATCATAATTGGAACATAAAATGCTGGTAAAGAATACAGTCTTAACTGAAGGAATATATACATTGCCTTATTTATGAGCATATTTCTCCCGTTTTATTAGCAGATATTTTATTACTAAACTGACTGATATTGAAATTTGTACATTTCTCTAATGCTGACCAGGCATCTAAGAAACTTGAAATTCCACAGTACTAGTCAGAAGAACATTTCCACTCCAACCCCCAATCGCATATAGAGAAGCCCCAGAATGTCTGAGAAGAGCAGCTAAAGAGCACTTACCTATTGCTCGTTTTATTTTTCAAAAAAGAAAAGTCAAGACAGAACTATTTTATAGCTTTTATCAAGCTTTGAAAGTCATCAAAACACACAGAGAAAGAATTATGGGGGAAATAAGGTATTTAATTCAAAATTCGTAGGTGAAAACATAAGGAAAGTAACACTATTAAAATCAGAGGTACATTAAATAGCTAAATACATAGTAGGGTTGAAAGCTAACTACTTTATTAAACGTACATAATTTGAATTGGGATAACATGTTTTGACAAGTAAAATTTATAATGCAAATTGAAAATTTTAAAGAATCTTCAAATTTCTTGAAAAAAATATTTGTAAATAACTCCCCCTTAGTTGGGTTGTTTATTGCTTTAAAAACTAATGTTTTACATAATGTGGAAATAAATTTCTATTTTGCCTGCTTCCTAACCTAACAAACATAAATCCTGAAACAGTGAAGCCTATATTCATAACACCAAATTAAAATAACTACATGGTGTTAAAATATTTTAACAAGCTCACATATCAGCTATCCAGCCTTTCTCCTTACTCAAAATCACCTTTCAATTTTCAACTTGAAAAGTAAAACAGAAAGTAAATCTTAAATATATATTGATAAGTTTGAAATTACAATATATTTCCATTTATGTGAGAAGTTATCAGAATTACAAATCCCAACATTTTATTTATAGGTAATTTATTCTAGACCATATTTTTATAACCTCCCCTACTATGGAAAAGTTCAGTAGAATTTAATCTTGTATTCAAAGCCCAATATTCCCGTGGTGCAAGCTTTGAAAATATTAACATTTTCCCCAGTATCAGCTCAACACAGTAAGAACAAACAAACCACATAGCATAATTCATTCTGTCAGGAAGGAATCCATCAAGGCATCCTCGACAGCAGAGACTCAACAATAGGACATGAGTAATGGATCAGGCTCGAGAAACTACAAAGAAGGTTAAAATCATAGTATTCATAGCAAATTGGCATTAAAAAAAAAAAAGAAGGCAGCAAGTAACTGACAAGTAAGTCATCTACACATGCATTCTGCATCCTTTGTATAAACTAGAACTTTTAGGTACAAAATAAAAGTGGTAAATTTAACAAATTCATTGAAAAAGAAAAAAGATTGAAAATAAAGAATATCAGAAGATTTTACTCAATAAATGTTCAGCAACTAAACAAATAATTTTAAGGTTGTGATATCAGCTCTGGTTTCCTCACAACTGATCCCTAAAACTAAATATATTAATAGGTTTCATAGGCTCCATCTACAGACACAGACTTATGCCAGTCCTATTTCTCACATGACAGGAGCAGGTAACACATCTCATGAGGCTGGTCCACTTGATGGAGGTACAATTACAAATTCAGGTACAGTTACTGAGGAGCAGCTGCAAGTCTTCTGGTCTCCCTCTTTCCCTAGTCCCAACCACTGCCAGTTTGAGTTTCCATTTTAGGTAACACACCTAGGATCTGGGACCTGCATCTGAGTGAGGCTGCTCTCCCCAAATGTGCCTCACATACTTGTATTAGTGGCTAGGATTCGCCCAAGTCCTGTAGTTCTATGTTGCCAAGTTTGCCAAGCTCCAGCTTGGCAATAAGGAAAAGACAACTGTACAAATGACCATTCTAAGAACTCAGTGGAATTACTCTAAAGATTTATACATATTTCTTTAAAAAGGGGAATTATATGTAACTTACAAAAAAAAGCCATTTACCATGTAAGAATAGATGAAGAATAAACTAATAAGATATGAATAAGTTTCCTATTCTGGCTATAGTGGAATAACACAGTCTAGACTCAGCCACCTAATGTAAACAATTAGAAAATGGGACAAAATACTTGAAACTGTTATCAGACAACTAGAACCACAGACTACAAGAAGCCTATTTTAAATATAAAGATATGGATAAATTAAAGTAAACATAGAAAGATATACAATGCAAAGATTGTTTTAGAAGCTGCTTTAGTATCAGATATAGTAGACTTCAGGTCAAGGATTTTTATTTTCTCTTAATGAAGAGTAGTGATGATGAAAACAAATATAGAAGTGCCATAATAGAAGCTTTGACATCTATCCAGCTAGTACCCCAGATCGTAGTAGAAAGAAAAGATGGGAATTTAAGGAGCAGAGAAACACAGGGCACTAATAGGAAAGAGAGAATAAGGATAAGTAGAACACAAGCTGTAGCAACAGGAATTATAAATGTAAAGGGTAATGACTATTCCCAACCTCATCTTTTTCCAGAGAAGGAATTCCTGGGATAAAACTATATAAAGGAGAAACTTTTATATAGATTTCAGAATCTAAGAAAAGTATGAGCAGGTTGCTAGCCCACCTATAATGTCAATTCAGAATGTGTCTAGAAATAACTATAAGACATAGAATGTTAAAGGCACTTCAGATTTCACTTACAAGACTACCCATATTAGAGAAAAACTGAAAAATCAACATCAAACTGTGTGGGATGTTGCTAAAGCAGTGCTTAGAGGGACACTTACATCTTCATGTGATTATATTAGAGAACAAGGGAATTCCAAAGTGTATTATTTAAGCTTTCACCTTAATAAGTGACAAAAAGAAAATCAAGTTAAACCCAAGGCAAGTAAAGAAAGAAATAATACAAATAAGATCAGAAATCAATGAAAGAAAAAATGTACAAAAGACAGAAATTCGTTGGACAGAAAACTAATTCTTCAAAGTATTCAATAGAATTGCAAACATCTAGCAAGACTGATCAAGAAAAAAAAGAGATGAAAGACAAATTATTGGTATCAGGTAAAAAAGAAGGAATATCATACATTTTGCATTCATCAATTCATCAAAAAAGGATAAGAAAACATTATGAACAACTGTATGACAATATATTGACAATTTACATAAAATTAATTACAAAACACAAGTTACCAAAACTAACTTAAGAAAAAATAAATAACTATTGCCTGGTATTTATTGAAGAAATTAAAATTATAAAAGCTTTTCACAAATCTCCAGGTCTATCAGATTTTCATAAAGAAATAATACAAATGGCATATAAAATCTTTGAGAAAGAAGAGGGAGCATTTTCCAGCTCCTTTTATAAGGCTAGCATTACCTTGTTACCAAAGCAGATAAAACATTGCAAGATAAGGAATATACAAATCACTATCTTTCATGAAATAGAAGCAAAAGCCATTTACAAAATTACAGCAATTCAAAATTCAAAAATATATTAAACCAAGTGGGTTTATTCTCAAAATTAAATATTAATTTAACAAATGAAAAAAACGTATCAATATAATTCACTATATTAATAGAATAAAAGAAAAAAACACATGATTATCTCAAGATATGCAGTATTCAAAACAATTCAAAAACCACCCATTCATGATAAAAACCCTCAGTAAAATATGACATCGAGAAAAAAACTACAACTAACTTCATACTATGATTAAAGAATGAGTATTTATCTTAAAATCAGAAAGAAGACAAGAATGAACTTGTATATGACATAAATCACACTAAAAATAAGTGAGTAACCTAGCAATATGTAAAAAAGACGAATACCTTAATACCAAGTAGGATTTATCCTGCGAATGCAAGGCTGGTTTGACATTTAAAAATCACTTACATATTTACAGACAAAGAAAAGGAAAAGCATCTGATCATCTCAGTTGATACTGAAAAAGCATTTGACAAAATTCATCATCTATTCATGATCTGTAATGAAGAAGAGAACTTCCTTGGCCTGATAAAAATTATCTCTGAAAACAAACAAACAAAAAAACCCTACAGCTAACATTATACTTAATGGTGAAACACAAATACTAGATGCTTTCCTGTCAAGATTAGTGACAAGTCTTTAATGATTTTTTTCCAGAAAGATAGCATAGAGTGTTCTTTGATAGACAGTTGGATAAAGAAGATGTGGTACCTATACATAGGTGCCAAAAAAATGTATACACATTTTAAGAAAGGAAAAAGCTATATTAAAATTGTAATACTCAATATATATTAATAACAAAAGATGAATACAAGTAGTGTATACATTTTTTGGCACCCCCAATATACAATGGAATATTAGCCATAAGAAAAAATAAAATACTGCTCTTCGCAACAACATGAATGGATCTTAAAATTATCATGCTAAGTGAAATAAGTCAGACAGAAAAAGTTGAGAATCATATGTGGGATATAAAACTGAAAGCAACAAATGAACAAGACAAATAAACAAGCAAAAACTCAGACACAGGCAATAGCGTATTGGTTACCAGAGGGTAAGCAGGGGAGGTAGAAGAGCATAAAGGGATCAAATATGTGGTAATAGAAGGAGAACTAACTCTGGGTGGTGAGCACACAATACAAGGTCAGACAGTTAAGTTCTCAAACTCATCCTAGAAAGAGTGCTACATACCTTATTGCTGAATATCACTACGGTCACCTTCAAATTATGTACTCCCCTTGGGAAGCTACACACTGATGTCAGTGCCTAGTTCACGCTTAGAGCAATTTTGTAACTTTTCCTGGAATGGCCATCAAAGCTGTCATCATATTATCCTTGATGTCCTGAATGTCATCAAAATGTCTTCCTTTCAATATTTCCTTTATTTTTGGGTAAAGTAAGAAGTCATTGGGGGTCAGATCAGGTGAGTAGGGAGGGTGTTCTAATATAGTTATTTGTTTACTGGCTAAAAACTCCCTCACAGACAGTACCATGTGAGCTGGTGCATTGTCATTAATTGTTGGCGAAAAGTTCAGGCCGTCTAACTTTTTCATGCAGCCTTTTCGGCATTTGCAAATAGTCAACTTCGTTAACTGTTTGTCCAGGTGGTACAAATTCATAATGAATAATCCCTCTGATATCAAAAAAGGTTAGCAACATCATTGCAACAAGTTTGTGAACTTAATTGTCAGACCTCATATAGATGTAGTATTGGGTTGTTGAAAAAGTCAGGATCCCGGTCCCACATATGAGGGCCAGTGACACTGCTCTCAAAAAAAAAAAAAAAGAAAAGTCAGGATCCATTTTTGCAATGAAAAACATAGAAAAAAATACATCACGATTTTTCCAACAACCCAATATTATAGAAATGTACACTTGACACATAATTTTGTTTACCAATGTCATCCCAATAAATTTCATTTAAAAAAATTTTTTTAAAGAAAACTCAGGCTACAGAAACAAGGTACTGTTTTCCAGGTTTCTTCTTTGAATTCCTTTTTACCCTAATTTTGACATAATGTGCAATGTGTCCCTATTTTTTAATCACTTGTATGCACTGAAGATATACGTGTAACAAATAAATGCATTTCTAATGAAACCAGGAAAAAAGCAATAAATAAATAATATAATGTCTATTTTACTTTAATACTTACTTCACTGTTTGATTTGTTCAATTATTTCTCAACAATCTTAGGAGAAACACCCATATCCATATATCAACTTATAGAACCCCCTTCTCCTTTCAAGGTCCCTTCTTTAAGTCTTCTCTATCTAGGAAAGATCTCTGCATCCAGGGATTCTCCACTCTCTTTGTAATTCTTTGTTACCCAGCATATTCCATGGTGTGTAACAGTTATTTTTGCAATTTCTTCTTCTCGCTGCTTGGTTAAAAGCTCCTTGAAGATACTTTATCTTTCCTATCTTTTCTCGGCAGCACCCAACTGCACATGTTATGTAAAGTTGGTAATCAATTAATATTTCTTAAACAGAATAAAAATTGCTGCTAAACATTAGAGAAGAACTGGTATAACATTTCACCTTACCTATCATCTAAAAGCACTGAAGCTTGCTCATTTCATTCATTTAGGGTACCTCTTGCTGTTTAGTGCATCTTCTTCTGACATAAAAAATTCAAATGAAGTATTAATTAACTGCCACTCAGTTCCTTTACAGAAGCATCTAGTGTTTTGGTGGCTTCATATAACCAAAGAACTACAGCAGTTAAAAAAAGCAACTAGGATACTTTTCTAAATAGAAAAGACAATTAACAGTATTTCTTCTTTTCTAACTAAAAGTCGAAAAACCCTCTTAGTTTTCCTACAAAAGGAAATTGTTAAACTAGTGCTTCACAAAATGTACACTATCAGAAGCTAGAGCAAAATTATGGAAGTATAGATACAGGTAATATAATTTTTCCTCCATTCATGTCACAGATGGTGCGATAGATAACTTTGAGAAGATTTATCAGAAATAAAACTGGCTTTTTCAAAAGCTAGGAAAAAAAAAATAGATCATTTACTTATGGGAAACTTCAGATAAAAACTCAGTCAGTGTCTTGTGCCAAGCACACTTCAAAATATACTTTTTAATCACTATTCCAAAGCACAGAATTTTGGAAAAATGAAAAACATGCATAAGAAGATTAAGCCTTTCACCAGCAACATGACATTTTCCAAAGTGCTGATATCCATGCTCATTATCAGCAGACTCGTTGTCTTTACATTTAACATTGAAATCCTTCTGATCCATGTAGATTATATATGTTTAAAACTAGATAAATATATAAAATAACTATGTGCTCCATGTATTTAGCATTATCCCTTGTACTTATCCTTTTCACAAGATTAGAAAATAAGTTTCTTCTCAATAAAGACCAGAGTATTTTCTGAAAGAGGAAAAATGCAGAGATCCAGTATTAGCACAGTGCAAGGCACATGGTAATCACTCAATAAATATTTGTAGAGAGAAGAAAGGAAAGAAGAAAGAAATAAAGAAAAAAGGGTGGAAAACAAGGAAAGAATGAGTCAAAAAATGTCTTTCTATCTCTATTCAATATAGATGCTATGCACTTATCATAAAGATGAGTCATTAAAAATGAGAGCAACTATTTAGAATGAAGGCAAATTCTTCACTGAAGGCACAAATTTATTATCTTAATTTTATTTCAGATTCATCTAAATGATTTCTTTCCAATCTCAAACAAACTTCCATGGGTTTAATTAAGCTTTGTTTTGTTCTGTTCTGTTTTCATGTTTTTTAGACTCCCTCCCTTAATCATAGTATTTTCCTTACAGGTAGTTTCAGAACAGCAAAATTTTGGATCCACTTCTTGCCTGTCACTTCTACACAAAATAAATGGTGTTTGTTGAGAGGAGGAACTCATCTTCAAATACAAATTATTTTATTGTATTGAGATTTTCGAAGATCGGTTTGGCTCTGTCACTTTGCCTCAAGCCTTTAAGGCAATCAGGAGATAATTTAGTGAAGTTTGATGTTACCCAAGTGAAAGGGAAATTGTAATATAGGCAAAGGGTTTGGAGAAAAATGAGGGCATTCATCCTGTTATGGGAAGTTTATCTCTATGGTCTTCTTCCTGCAGCTCCGAGATTGCAAGTTCACTTAGCTGCTTTCCTATCTAAGTGCAATTTCCCAAACAGTCTTCTTTATAGGAAAGACAATGCACTGACTGGCCTAAGTTAATATCAGCAGCAGCGGTAGCACTCTCTCATTGTGAAGGATGAAATTGACTTTCTGGTGCTCATTATCTTCTGGTAAGCTTGGGAATCTGTAAGTTTTGGTCTGGGACTGGTCACTCACAAATGAAGCAGCCATCCAAAGTTCAAAGTGGCAGAAAGAAGAAAGGAAACCCTGAAGAATGGAGAAGTGACAACCAGGCTTTCTTGACCATCAACCTATTTCCAGCTTAGGACAGTGCTGTGATTTCTTTTTGAGGGAAGAGCCAGTGTGACCCTAACATCAGCAGGTAACAGAATCACTTATTTAAAAGATATTTGAAAATTCTCTTAGATTCCTTTTGGTCTTGTATTTGGATGATGAGTGGTAATCAATGAGAAAAATACAACTTCAAAGGCATTAGATGGAAGCCAGTGTGCCTAGGATGGCAAGATGCATTGACTAAAATCAACATCACTTTGTAATCCTTCATATACACCTGAGTAAACAGTATGCAGCAGCAACTCCTGCCATTTTCTCCACCAGAAAATATGCAAAATTTCATGTCTACCAAGTTATTTATTGTGTCATTATTTATCACAGCAAAATATTGGAAATAAATGGTTGCCTATAAATAGGGGACTATTTAAATAAGATAGGGTACAATATTAGAAAGAAGTACTATACAGCCAGAAATAGGAGGAAGATTTTTATGTTTCGATCTGAACTGATTGTCAAAATATATTGTTGGGCCAGCCGAGGGGCTTTTGGTTAAGAGTTGGCTTGGGACCATGGGCTCTGAGCAGCAGGGCCACTGATTCAGATCCCACATGGGCTAGTGGAGCTGTGCCCTCTACAGCTAGGATGGTGAACAATGGCTGGACCTGGAATTGGGCTGCCGTGCATCGCCAGCGATGGCGTAGGCTGCAGTGGGGCTGCAGTGGGCCACTATAAGCTACCGTGAATGGCCCACAGACAACGTCAGCAGCCGGCTGCCAGCGAGAGCTGCCGTGAGCCACCATGAGCAGCCGTCCAATGGCCGGCGGCCAATCTGCTTCAGCCGGGAAGAGCGCAATGATCATAATGCCAACATGGGCCAGTGAAGCGACGTCCTCCACAACTAGACTGAAGAACAAAAAGACAGCAACTTGTCAGTTCCCCTTCCCCGATTCCCCAATGCTGTTCCCTCCCCCAAGTCTCCAATAAAATCTTTAAATATATATACTTAAATACATATTTATATTTAAGTGAAAAAAGCAAAGTAGACATCAAAGTATACTACTCTTTTGTGTAAGAAAGGGGGGAAATTAAAATAGATATGTACATTTGCTTATATTTACAAAATGAAAACGCTAGAAAGATAAACAAAAAACTAAAAGGAAGGAATGGCAACTTAAAGGAGGAGAGAGATATAGGCATACCTTGTTATATAGTTTGACTTTGGAATCATGAAAATGGTTTACATATTCAAAAACTAAAAGAAAAAGAAAAAGTTGTCCATAAAAAATGAAAATAATCTTAAACAACAAGAAAAAACTGTCAAGTTAGTGGCATAACCATTTGAAGAAAGGTATATAAGCAACACTTTTGCTGCATATTCTGAGTGGAATACATGCCAAAGACAAAATTTCTTTTTTTTATATCTTTTTGTTTGCCTTAACAATTTCATAACAAAGATTTTAAAACCTTTTAAAAATTATGCCTGTTTCACTTGGGGGGAGGGCAAAAAATGATTATTTTCTGTAAAAGCAGAAATAAACCCAATTGCAAAAATCAAAACGTAAATTATAATTTTACTCAAAAGCAAATGTCTGTGAGAAAACTACTCTTGTGATTATTATATGTCATCTTTTCAAAAAAAGCTTTTTTTTTTTTCCTGTGAAGGGGACCTAAGATTCCTACTGCATTTTCAAAACAGGAGAATACAGCCTTATTGGAGTCATGCTTCCCCTGGAAAGAAGTTGCCATCCACAGAGCACTACAACTTTTAAGTCCTATCATGTTTATGAAAGTAAAACAAAAAACTTGTCTAAGAGTCAATTACAATGGAAAAAGTAATATAAGCACTATAAAGTCAATTTCTGGCATATTCAACAACATTTTAAATGTCTCCATTAGATCTCTTACAATCAGGCCTTTACAAAAGAAGAATGATAGGGTTTATACACGTGTAGTTGACAATAAAACAAGCTTGCATCTGAGTTTTTCCTGGAATCTTTCAAAATGATGTTTATTTTCAGAATGAAAAGTAAAAGACTTATACATATATATTTTACTTGGCATACAAGAATATGAACTGAAAAACTGCTTCAAATCTACCATGGCCATCAATGAAATATGACAATTTCACAATGACATTGGCTCGGTTTTATGTCACATCCTAGGAAGAATGTTGTAAAAGCCACCCTAAAGGAGGAGGGCTCCATATAGTCAAGAGGGAGGTTGCCAAAAGGAACCAGTGGAAACACTGCTAGAAAAGAAAAAACAAAATCGTAGGAGAGAGAAGACAAAACATGCACTGAACCCGAGGACAGGATGTGATGGAGTAAGAGGCAATCACCTAAGTGGCTGTGAGAACCTGGAGAAACAGGCTAGGATTGACTGGGGTTGTTAAGAAGTTGGTTCCTAGTAAGGTAGATATCATTTATGAGGGCCTGTAAGGGCAAAAGGCAAGTGAAAAATCATAGGGGAGGTTTCTTTTCCAGAATTCTTTTTTAAAGTGTTACCATTCAAATGAATACATTGTAGAAAAAGAAATAAAACAAGTGCAAGGATGCAAGATTGTCTCCATCTCTCTACTTTCGGAGTTTAGCAATGCCATGGGTTCTAATCAATAATCCTAACTAAATATCTATTAAAAGGCACTGGGAGCGATAAAAAGATGAACAGGACATACATAGCACTTGACACCAAGAATATCTGATTATTGATTTCTAAGAAGGGGACTCGCTCCAGGCTTCTCCTTTACACACCCACACCCCCAACTCTCCCACTACCAGCGTCTTCCACTACACAAATACTAATCAACTGGCCACCTTCCAAGATTCTAACTGAGCCAGTTTTTCAATAAGCAGATTAAATACTTTCTTACATGTGAGAACTCATAAAGTTTGCCTCTCATACATCCATTCTTGAGGCTATACTTCTAACAAAACAAGGGACAAAAAAAATCAAACAATTCAGGAAATGGTGGGCCTAACTGAGGAAGCAGCAAAGGGAAGCCCCAGGATAATCTCAGGGCTTGAGAAAAGCCCCATAGGTTGTAACCAAAATTCCCCAAGAAAAAGAGGTTTCCCAAGAAAGGGGGGAACTTCATGCAATGGGCACTGTAAGAGTGTATATACTTAAGGATATGGCGAAGACTCATTTTTTTAATCAACAATAAAAAATAAACATGTGTGGATTTCAGGGAGGGATAAAAAGGTGTACAAGATAATAAAACATAGTATGAGATTACACAAGTGTTTCAAGTGTGAAAACATTCCGGCTGACTTTGTTGCTGGGGACATACTCTTTGGAATGACACAGAAGTCATTTTGGATTCATAATGAAGGCAATGTAATCCTTAGCGATATTTACATTATTAAAAAATGAAAACATTGTCTATTGGGTTTTTACTTTTATTTATTCATTGGCTCTATTCCAGGCACTATTCTAGGAACTGATTACAATTTAGGTAAACAAACCTTTAGAGAAAGCATTAGAGGACTTATTTTGATTACAGAACAGAATTAAATGTAACAAAACCACAGTAGTTACAGCTCAGAGACAGTGGGAGGCGTGTATGGCAAGAAGGGAAGGTAGAGAGAAACCAGAAGGCCCTAATAGTACCCAATTATATAAATGAGAGTCTGCAGTGATTAACTGAAGGAACAAAAATTGGAAGTAAAAACATACTGTTTAAAGTCCAATAATAATCAAATTTGGGGTAGAAGAAAGAAGGGAATATAGAATTTGGTGAGTTAAATCTTAATCATGCATAGCAGGAAGTCTATAGCTACTGTCTTGATAAACCTGATTATCAAGCAAAAGAATCATGAGCATGTTATTTAGAGGCATAATTAGAGATTTTCTAAGTTCCTCAAAAAAAAAACCAAACTGCTGAATTTTTCATTGATTTTTTGGGGTTGAATGTATAAAATTATCTAAGAATAACTGACATATTTTCAATATTGATATACACTTAATACTACATATCTACGAACACAATGTATATTTATACAGATTCATATATTTTTGTTTTTTCAATACAGTTTTAAAATCTTCTCCATAAAGATCTTGTGCATTTATTCTTTCAACCATTCAACAAATATTTATGGAGAATCTACTATGTTCCATGTAGGTGCTAGGCACTGAAGATGCAGCAGCACACAAGACAGACTATTAATGCAGAAGCTTGAATTTAAAGCGGATGTTCTTTAATAAGTTCCTAACAATTTATAGTTTCTGAAGTGATTTTAAATTATAAATTATGTTTTCTTTGCTCTTGAATTATTAGTTTATTATTGCTATGTTTCATATATATTATAAAGGAAAGCTATTGATCTTTGTATGCTGGTTTTGATTTGGCACACTTTCTGATCTCTCCTATTTAATATTTAATCTATTCATTCTCTTGGGTTTTTATGTAGTCTTTATCATTATTATCAATAAACACTGCAATTTTTTCTCTTTCCCTTCAATCTTTATACATTTTTTTTCTTATTGTATTATATTGTCTAGCCTGTCTTTTGAAAATACAAATTCGAAAATTTGAAATACAAATTTGAAAATACACCTTCTTACTTAAACTCAGTGACGCCTTACTGATCCAGATAAACAAAGAAAACAACTGACCTTAACTTCCTTTCCAGTTTCATCTCTTACCATATACCCCTCACTCCTACTCCAGACTCATTTACCTGTGCCTTAGCCATGCTCTGACCCCTTCCAACATGGAGGACTGTCCAGTGCTTCTCTTTTTTCCTTCTCTGTTTGATCTCATTATCATCCCACTTAGCCTACAAATCTCAGATCAAAAATTTCACTTCGTCAAAGACTTGCCCCTGACAAAACCAAATTTCTTTCCTAGAGGCTCTAATAGGGCTTTATTTTACATTTGATCATGAGATTGTTTTATTAATACATGTATCTCTCTGCTAAGCTCTAAATAGTCTAGGAACTGTAAGAGGTAGAAACAAAGATTTTTTTTTTTTCCTCAACACTTTATCTCAAGCCGCAGACATTATTCCTGGAACACAGCAGAAATTCAACAAATATGAACTTCTTGAATGGATTCATTAAAGTTAGGAATTTTGTTTCTTAAGGGTATTTGAGTGAGTTTTCATGAGGTACTATTTATAAAAAATAAAATATTTCAAGTCCATAATTATTTCATTATAAACAAAACAGCCTTACTAAATTCCACGTAAAAATGTTTTGTAAACTTACAAAATCTATTTTACTAAATAGAAAAATGTTAATAAGAAATCTGTTACTCCCCTCTGCCCCCAACTAAGATGTTTCAATGTAGTAATATTTAGAAGGAAACAACATAGAACTTACTAATCTGTCACTCCTTTTATGTATACAGTATTGTGTTAAACACATTTTTCAATTTGATTTTCAAAATAATCCTCAAGACCTGTATGTATAATTTCTACTTTAAGGTGGCAGAAATGAGGCACAGATGGGAGGGTCCATGATTAGCCTCCAATGCAAAATTCCTTGAAAGCCTTTGGGAACCAGTCACTGTGCTTAGAGCTGAAGAAGACCTACTATCTTCTCCCATCACTCCCCACCTGGTCAGGGTAACACATGAAATATAGGGTGGCTGCCACTCCAGAAGAAAATGAAAATATCAGCTCAATTTTTGTTGCATTTATTGCATAAAATTTACTTAAATTTTATTAAAATGAGAGTCATGGTCTACACTTTGCTCTACCCAAAAGACGGCCAGGGTCCAAGCTTGAATTTCTCCTATACTTTATGATGGAGTCTCTCTAGGTAGGATGACTGTGTAGGGAAGTTCTGATTAAAATAAATTACCCTGGGAAGGAGAACATGACAAGCTCTGGGGGAGAAAGAAAGGGCGAGGGGCATGAAGGGAGCCTTTCATGCGATATAGTTCCAGAAGAGCTGGGAGTCAGGCCTGGGAACATTTCCCACCCTTTCTCCTCTGTTACCATCCCGAGGGCACAGCCTCCTTACTGTTCTTAGGGGCTGCCTTAGCCCTACTCTATTCTAAGAGGACCTAGGAGAAAGCTCAACTACATAAAAGCCCCAATTGGATGAAATGACTAATAAATGTTTTAAAAAGATGTAGAACCTCCTTAATAATTTGAGATCTTTCCTAAGGGTTTCCCCCACCCTAGGCTTTTTAACAAGTGAGAAATGTAGTCAGAATCATTTCTACGTGAAGGTACGTAAATTCAAAATAGAATTCTTAATTTAGCATACAACCCTGAGTAGGTTTCAAGATGTAGATGATTGATTCATACTTGAGAAATCTTTAAAAGCCAAATAAATAAATAAATAAATAAATAAATAAATAAATAAATAAATGTTAGGGGGGAGAGAGAGAGAGAGAGAGAGAGAGAGAGAGAGAGAGAGAGAGATATTTCATCCTTTGAAAATAGCACAATATAACAGAAAAACTAAACACTGTATTTCAAAAACCAGAGTATCAGTAAACCCACATATTCTCTGCAGTTCTCTGGAGGCTCCTGACCCAGTGGCAGACCTATTCTAGCCACAGGGAGAGGTCAGCCTTACCCATCCCAAGAAGCAGCAACCCCTACTCAAACTTGGGTCATATTAGTACTGTCTAAAGGCAATCTCTATTTAGGGACTTATTTCAGAGACATTTTCCACTCTAAACTCAATGCTTTAAATTAGTTGAAACACTGCTTTTGAAAATAACTCAAAACCACCTTTTGAACTTTGGCTAGCTAGAGAATGCTCCAAGGACTGTGGGCTGTTCGTACTCATCTCAGAGTAAACTGAAATTCAAGTAAAATGCTAAGGTCATCCAGATGCTAAGACCTTGATACCCAGAAGATCTACATTACAATACAAACTTCTCTTTCAGATCTACTGAGCTTTTTGGGCAGTTGATGATACACAGATTGACTACCACTATAGAACTTAACTATTTTTTCATTATTTTAAGCACTTAATTATATTGACTAGTTTAGAATGTATCCTTACGTATTTTTGTACAATAATACATAGGACACTAAATACTCATAGTGAAATATAATAATTTATATCTTGGACATATTTGTGCCATTGTTGTAAAGAATCTTTAGTCTCTGGACAATAAGTAGGCCTTAGAAAATAAAGCTTTCCAAATATTGCACCATTAGAATTAAGAGCATGTAGAGTAATACCACAGATAAGAAAAAAAGAAGGAAGGAAGTGAATGAAAATGAGAAATAAAAGGAGCCAAAAAGATATTCAAAGGATAGAATCAATATTGTCTGCTGACAACTTAGATAGAGAGGTAAAAGGAACACATAGTTTAGAGAGAACTGAATATTTTTGACTTGAGCAACTAGTTCAGTAACATAATTTATGGTGATACAAAAAGGAAATACATGACTTAGTTATGTATAATTTTGAAGCATTTGTGGGCTAAACAGAAATATATCTAGTAGGTAGTTAGATATCTATAACTGGGAAACATTGGATCTAGATTTTTTTTTTCTTCAGTTTTACTGAGGTAAATTTTACCAACCATAAATTCACTCATTGTAAATTTGTAGTTCAATGACTTTTAGCAAATTTTGAAGCTCAGCAATCGTTGTCACATTCTAGTTTTAGAACACTTCCAGCCCCATGCAGACACTGATTTGCATTGTCTCCAGTTTTAGAAATTTCATATAAATGGAATCACCCAAGATGCCTGCTTTTGTGTCTGGCTACTTTCACTTAGTAAAATGACTGAGAATCACCCATGTTGTTGTATGTGTCAGTAATTCATTTCTCTTCATTGCTGAATAGTTTTCCATTTGGATATACTTGTTTTGTTTATCCACTTACATGCTGATGGACATTTGAATATTTGTTCAGCGATTACAAACATTTGCAAAAGTTCTTTGTGTGAACATTTCTCTTAGGTAAATATATAGGAATAAAATTGCTGGGTTGCAATAATAGGTGTATTTTGACTTTTTAAGAAACTGCCAAATTGCTCCACCAAGTCACTGTATCATTTTACATTCCCACCAGCAATATATGAGAGTAGCAGTAGATATTTGTCATCAGTATATAAGTGGAAGTAAAAACATGGATGGAATCACTCAGCATATTGGTCAGAAGAGGGTAGATTATGCTACAGTAACAAACAACTACAAAATATCAATGACTTATAATAGCAAAGGTTTTCTTTTTGCTTATGCAACATATCCATCAAGGGTTGGTTGCAACTCTACTGTATTTTATCTTCATTAGGGAATTCAGAGGTATAGAATTCCTAGAAATATTATGGATAAGATGTCAGAAGATATGATTGGGCACAGAACAGGCTAAAAACTAATTTCTTAGGAAAATTTGTTTTCCATATATTTCTCCATCAACATCCAGAGAAGTTGTCTGCTTATAATAATCTGTTAAAATAGAGGACTATCCCAAAGATCTAGAATTAGAAAGTGATGATTTGGATGCTAAGAGCATTAAGAGCCCAAAAATTACTACATAAATGATACATCATTTTAAAATTCATCCCTTGATTGGTGAAATATCCTTAAGAAAAATTTTATACATCACTCATGATTGAACCTGCCTGAAGGGTACTTGGATCTCCTTTGATGTTGCTTCTCTCTTGTACAGGCAGAATTAATCACTGATGCTAGTCTAAAGAAGACATTTTGTTTCAAAACTGTAAGGTGCCATATGAATATCACTTGCATTTAGAAATAAAGCAAACTGAAATGAAATCAAATACCTGAATTTGAAAAGCCAACTACTCATGGGATGTAAAGTACAACACAGAGAATATAGTCAGTAACATTGCAATAACTATGTATAGAGCCAGGTTGGTACTAGACTTATTGGGGCGGGGATTACTCAATAAATTATATAAATGTTTAACCACAATGTTATATAACTGAAACTAATATAAAATAATATTAAATGTCAATTGTAACTAAAATAAATAATTTTAAAAATAAAATAATAAAAACAAATGACTCAATTTCCATCTTCAATGAAAGAATTAGAAGTCATTTGCAAACCAATTATCATGCTAGGTAATTTTAATGTGGGCAAATTTATAAATATTTCATATCAAACTAACTAAATAAATGTACCCTTATATACAAGACAGTCTTAGCAGTTGTTAGCCAGAGAACTGGGGGAGAGATGGCCATTTTAGACAGCCTTATCCTCCAATAATGTATGTAAAAAGGTGGGACAAGGCACAGCTCAATCCCACTCTTCTGCTGATTTACTGCCATTCATTAGGCTGGCAGAACACTGTACCCGGCATCAATATTAATCATTCCACAGCTGTTCTCAATTTACCTCTAGAGTTTCCCAAATGTTAATAGCATATACTAGTTTGGAATGGCAAAAGAAAGGATTTGAGTACAGATTTAAGTGTTTATAAGGAAAGACATAGATGATGTTATAAGTTACAATTTGAAGAGACTAGATGGCCTTATATATAAAAAGAGGACTTATAAAACATTTGTTTAAAATTTCTGGGTTTTAGTAATATTCCTGTATGTTTATGTGCTGCTTATAAGAATTTGCATGCATTTCCATAAGATTTAGGAGATTTTTTGATAATTACAAGTTTTTCCAAACAAGTGAAAATGTATTATTGCACAGGTTAAGAAAAAAACAAAACAAAACAAAACCCTTGGTTTGTGGGCTTACTCTTTACCTATGGATAAGTAGTCAAGAGGAAAATGGAAATTTACTTTTCTTTCTTTCTTTCTTCCTTTCTTTATTTTTCTTTTTAGAAAATGAGATAATATGCTATCATCTCTGTTTTGCCTACCTAAATTTACTTTTAGGAATGGTAGCTAAGAGGTTAAAAGAGTAATTTTAACCTTAATTCATTTCAATAAAGACTGGGAAAGAAAATTAAACACTGACCACTCTATAGATTCTTATAAGAGTTTACAGGGTTCCAAAATTAATTTTACATACAAAAATTTATTCTCTTCCATAGTGTCTTTTAAAAACCACTTGGGGAAACATAAAACCTTGGGTGGTAGATAATTCAGTTAATCTGTCTCTGAACTTTAGTTTCCATACCTATAAAATAAAAAAATAATATGACCTTCCTCAGAAGAATTGCTATAAGGATTAATACGATAACATACATTTTAAAACCCTGGACAGATAATAGTCAACTTGTCTGGAATAGAAAGTATGAAGTTGGAAATAAGAACATTTCCTAACAAAAATGTGTATAATGATGGTGTACTTTGCTTGCTTGCTGACTGGCTGGCTAGCTGGCTGGCTGAGGGAATCAATATCCCAATCTCATTTTTCTTACTCCTGATGTTCTGCAAGGTTCCTATTGCCCAACAAGAAGCCAATGGACAAGGTGGTCCAAGAATGTGATCCATGTTAGGTGAGCCTTGTGGAGAAGATAGCAGGGTAGAGAAGGATAAAGAGTGAATTTGGAAGGGCAAATGAAAGATACATGGCACATTGCATTGTTTAGTGATGTTTCCTAAATACAGCGAAGGTGGTATATAGCCATGACAGCATTTATAAAACTCTTTTTACTTTATCTCCCATCAACTTCTCACACCACAACTCCTACCACACCACCCTCTCCTAAGCAACCAGAAACAAAAGTACTCCGTAAATCCTCCCCAAGCCCATTCTGCTCTCACCTTTCCTCTTCTTCTTCTGCCTTACACAGCCTACAGGGAGTCTGGCAATGGCAGAAATCTCCCTGGAGATGGTGAGTAGAGAAGAAAATAAGTAAACAAGGTCAACATCTTCTGTCCCTGTTAAGGGGTCCAGAAAATACCCAGAATATTCACATGATAATTTTTCCCAGAATAACTACAAATGCTTTCTAATAGCTACTCTTGCTTTTTGTCTGTTCTACCTCCTTTTCTTTTTCCCACACTGTTAGAATCATTTCTCTAAATACAAATTTAATCCTACCATTTATTACAAAATTTTTAAATAGCTTTCTACTATAAATTGCAAAAGAAAAAAAAATGGCCAGAATTCTCCACTATTTCCTATACCCAGACCACTTTTGTAATGATGATGTTGCTGGTCTATTTATCAAGAGACATAGTCTTACACATAGCTCCTCTCACTCTTAGGAACTCTCTCACCATCTGTTAACAAGCTTAAGCCTACCTGATGGATAATGAGAGAGACTTGGTCCAGTAATCTCTATCACTCCAGCTAACAGTCAGATAACCACCAGACATGTGAGAAAGGCTGTCCCACCCAGCCAACCACAGACTACTGAGCAAGTTTACTCAAGTTCAGCTGAGCCTGGCCCAGATCAGCATTACTATCTTTCAAACCCTTGAACTTGTATTAATAAATGATTATCATTCTAGTTCATAAAGCATTGGGATTGTTTGTTATGCAACAACTGACAGCTAATAAACTCCCTATCAGACATAATATTAAAAATCTGAACTTCTTATATGATAATAAGACCCTTTGTAAAGCCTAACATAGTCAGCCTTATACTACTAAACCTATCTACATTACAGTTTAGCCCTGAGAATCTGATCAGTGTTCTGCAAACAAGGGTACACTTTCACACCTCTGTGCTTTGCATATGAGTTGGAAGACAGAAAAAACGATTGAAACTAACATGTACAGAAGACCTATAATGTCCCCAAATTTTTACTTATGCTTGTTCATATATACCTTCACTGATAACCCTGTAAAATTGTAGTTATCCCTATTTATAGATCAGAACACTTTGGCACGAAAAGGTAAGATTTCTCAAGGTGATCCTAACTATAAGTGACAAATCTGTATAATTTCAAAGTCCAAGATCTTCTTAATGCAAAATTCATTCTGTTTGGTGGTCAGACGCAGAATGAGCTAGGGTAGGATTCATTTGAGAATTATCATGGTAGTGCTTTCAAAAATTATTTGCCTAATCTATTTATTATTTGGACATATAAGAATTTTAGCAGAGATTGAACAGGGTCCTCTAACATAGCTTTCCCTCTTCCACATGCCCCTCTTTGAAAACTACCATGCTTGCTTTACCTATACTACTCTTTTTCTCTGCCTGGAAAACCCTTTTCCTCCTTTTCCATTTGGCTAACCCATACTCATCCTTCAAGGCCTAGATAATAATCTAACCTCTTCAATGAAGGTTAGATGGACAGATTACAGAGAGAAATAGATACCCATTACTTTCAGTCTCAAAACCACTTGGTTGATGTCCTCTCCCTTGTAAGCTAATTGAAGACAAGAACAATGTTTCATTCATTTGCGTCCCTGAAACTTAGCGGTATACCTGCTGTATAGCAAATCCTCATCAAATATTTGTAGATCTGTAGTTGAATAGCTTTCTATGAGATATCAAAAAGGTGGAGGAAATATGTTTCTTTTCAAAACCTAGGGTAAGAAAGTTGGTTTGGGCTAGGAAAGAGATGTTCACTGCAACCCCCAATTCTACTGCTATTCCTAAATAAGAAAATGCTTTCAGATTTATTTTATTAAGTAATTTACAATATAATTAATGCCCAGAATTAAAATATTAATCCTTCTAGAAAAGAAAAACAACGAGAGCAGTGTCTGGGGTAATTGGGAAATGTAATCGTGAATTTGCACAATAGACAAATAGAACTACTGAGGAGATCCATCCTACTAAATGTAGTTATTAGCAAAGCACATATTAAACTTCTCATGCCAGATAAAACCTTGCACTTTTACTTAGTTGATTACTTAGCTGACAAAGCCATAATTATGGCTGCAAATTTTAAAAGAAATGTCAAGATATTGAAGTAGCCTGGTCTAGACATGTGAAAGTTCCTAATTTGTTTGTGTTAAGCCATTTTGGTAGATAATGCCCTTTACAGAGAAAAAGAATGACAATGAGAAGAGTACATGTTATAACTAAATTTCTGGACTCTACAAATATCACCCCAACCCCAATCCAAACTTCCAAATAGAAGGACTGCTAATTGTTACCCCTTGAAACTTGGCTTTCTAAGGAGTTGGGGCTCCCTAATGATGTAGCCCCATTTTGACATGGCAATATATATGTCAGGGTACAGTGAAGCTACTTTTCTAATTCTCAGATTAATTTTGGCCCTTGCCCCCTATTCATGTTAGTACCTCTCACACTACCATCATCTTCAGTACTACAGGGTTAACTTTAGTAATTATTGCCTGTAGAGAGACCTGAAGATTATTTCCTATGTCTTCAATGGATTTCATACAAATGCCTATTGTTCAGAATAATAAAGTAGGCTTGTTTTATAAGTACACTGATTGATAACCACAATGAGGTGTGTTAAATCAACTCTCTGAATCTTGCTATACAAAAAATTTGTATAAGCATAAAGATACACACCCCAAAGAAGGGGAGAAATCCTATAGGTAAAATTATTCAGACAGCCAAATTGATCACAGATCATGAGAAAATGATCACTTGCTAATAAACAATAACCCTGGGGATGCACACGGTTCATTAATTAGTGAGATGGTGGGAGTAAGGTGGTGAGAGTCCAGGCCCTGACAAGAGCTCCTCCAGGTCTGTGATCCTCCAGTTAAGAGGCAGGTAACTGCTGGCTGCCTGAGAACATGGTAGTCACAGTTCTAGCTTTAGAAAACAATGAACACTGGCTTATTTTAAATGAGAGAGTGGGAAAGGGGATGGCCACTTAGACTAACTACGAAAATCTTCAAAATTTAACTTTCCACTGGGTAGATATAGGCATGGATTGGTTCATTTCTTTAAAAAGCAAAAATACAAAACATCACCTTCAAAAATGAGTTATTTTGTTAACATCAGTGAAGGTCAAGTCATGAGAAAGTTGTTAAGAAAAAAATAACCAGAATCTCTAACAATAAAAATATCATAGTAAAGGTGAAAAGGTTTATCCTAAATCATATATTTTTACATGTCCCTGAAGAATAATGATGGCTCATAGAGAAACATAATTGAAAACTTGGGACTAATTCTACATGTTTTCTTCTATTTCTCCCCACTAAAGATTTTGGTTTGAGTTCATTTCCTTTGCTACCTTTACCTGCCTGAAGTCATAATCTTCCAATTGTAACATAAAAAAACCTTTTCTGTAACAACCTACTGTGATACCTCAAACAGAAGACTACTCTTTGAGATTTGAAAAAAGCAGCAGGAAATGACTGTCAAAAGTTAGAAAAAAAACAAAAACAAAAACAAAACAAAACAAAAAAAACCTCCCAACAAAGTACTAAGCAAGAGAAATTCAGAGAACATAATGTAGAAACAAAAATGACCTTTCAGATAATGCCTAATTTTCCTGAAGAGATTTCATGGCTTCTGTTAGGCCACTTTCACAAAAGACAATCAGCCAAGATTCATTTTGAAAGTAATGACAAAGCTTCAGAATGCAGAGAATTTAAGGCCAGGAATTGTTTAAAGTTCACAACTCTAAATAATCTCACTATAGCAAATAAAAATGTCACAGTAAAACTACTATTTTAAAAAATAATTGAGTAAATATTAGTAGGTCAATCAATCTGTGAGATAAATATTAAGGAAATAGACTACCAATGATAGAAATATTATGACTTTCCAGTAAGTTATATGCTGCCTCTATCTATTAAAAGAATTTTTTTAACAGTCATAGAATTGGCAAATTAGGTAACAAAAAATTGACCTGTACTGAAACATAAAAACATTTTGAAATGAAGGATCATTTAAATTATGGTGTTTTGAAGACATTATTAAATCATAAGAAGGAAATCCCAAATTAACAACTATATGGTATCTATTGCTCAAAAATAATTTTAAATACAATGAGAATAGTCCAATATCATTGGAATGCTAAAAAAAAAAATCTAGATTATTGTGGAAATTAAAAGAGATAATATACGTGAAAGTTCTTTAAAAGTATGGAACATTCTTCATGTGAAAGAAATTGTAATAATCATTGTTTCAGGGGTTGATACAAATAATCACATATGCAGATTCCTGCTATGTGCCCCCCACACTACCACCCTCAGCAGGTACTGTACAAGATGTGTGTTTGCTTTCTTCCAGGCTAATAAGAATGTATCTCTCTGCCTTCCTTAAATACTCTGTTTTTAAAGTGTTCATGTGATCAAGTCACATAATCTCCCTATCTTAAGGTAAACTGATTTGGACTTTAATTGCATTTGCAGAATCCCTTCCCAGCAGCATCTGGATTAGAGTTTGATTGAGTAATTGGGAGAAGGTGAGTGTACACCAGGGAATGGGAACTTGGGGAACAACCAGAATTATGCCCACCTCAGACTGAACTCGCTGCTGAGTTCAGATTGACTGAGGAGACATGACATGGGACACCAAAAACATCTCCTGTAGCAATTTTAAAAAGCAACTTTGATTTTTGCTTAACAATTTAAGTAAGGAGAAGCAAAGTCTACCAAAATGGGTCTGAATTAAGAAGTATCCCTTTTGGTGGCTACCCCCACTCACAACTAAGACTGAACTCAGCACCTTGAGCTGAACTGCTCTTCAGATGGCTCTGTGAATAGAGCATGTGCTCTTAACAACAAGGCTGCTGGTTCAAATCCCACATGGGATGGTGGCTACGCCCACCTGTAACTATGATTGAACACAGCACCTTGAGCTTAGAGGCCATGAGCTGCCACCAGGAAGCCAGATGGCAACTGGAGCCCTCCACAACTAAGACTGAAGAACAACAACTTGGCTGGTCCCCTTCCCCAATTCCCCAACACTGTTCCCCTCCCCCAATTCCCCAATAAAATCTTTAAAAAAAAAAAAGTATCCCTTTAAGTTTGGTTTAGAGAATTAATTGATCATATTTTTCTGGTACTGAAAAAAAGAACCAAACAGAATAAATCTTGACATCAATCATAACCTAGGTTTTCAATTATTTTTTCTACCTTCTACATGGGGTGCTTAAATAGGTAGTCTGTTAAATAAAGTACTATGTCATAAAACTGATTGCTCTGAAGAACTGTGCAACTACCAGAGAAAGTAAAGTGGAAAATTTTTGAAGATTTACTTCCCATTTGTCCTGTATTGTGAACATTATTTGAATGAATTACAACAGCCTCAATTAATTTTTTCAGACATAATTGTTACATCTAGCCTATTAAATCTCACATTTAAATTAAAAATTCCTGTTACTATAGATTAAAGATCTGCCAATTTTATGGCTTTGAGCACATGCTAATCTTCATGTTGGAAGATGAGCCATGCAGATTGCAAGAAACCAAGTTATATTTAAAAGCACTTTACTAGAGTTGGGTATTCAAATTCATGCTCTGATAGATCGTGTATGAAGTTCTTTTCCATTTTTTAAAAAGTAAGTTTAAAAGCTCTTATAATTGTATTATTTAACTCCTGGGGAAGCTTAGGTGACATCACCTATTTAGATGCAGACAACAGCAATGCTGTGCATGCGGTTACTGATACACAAAAGTAGCATCCTGATTTTTCTGAATTCATTTCCAGTTCTATATGGTATCTCTGATCATCTCTGCTGTGGCTCCCTGTGTATCTCTCTGAGCTAGCAATGACCAAGAAAGAGAAGCAAATGGAAATAAAAAGCACAGGGAGAGCCATGGTTACTTTCTGTGTACCCTGGTCATTCTCCTACTCCCTGGCTTGAAAGAGGGAGCAACACACAGGTGAACACTTAACTAAATGCCAAAAGCTATGCTGAGAACTTATTTTATATGCTTTATCCTCATTAAATCTTCATAAAAACTTTAGGAAATAGGCTCTAGTGATATCCTTGACTCACAGACGAGGTTACAGGAGAGCTTATGTGACTTTAATATGGCTAATGAGCTTGCACAGCTAATGATAAGCTATTAGGGATTCTACCCCAGGCAGCTTATTCCACAGCCTGTGTTCCGAACCTTCATGCTGTACCATCGTGAAGGTGGTAAATAGATGAATATCCTAAAATTGCTGTTCAAGGTCCAGGGAAATTAGTAAATTTCCCTTCAGGTCCTTCAAACCAAGATGACTAGAAGATGCAGATTCATAAAGTACTGTAAAATGCTTCACATAAATATTCCACCAACTATGTTTTAACATGAAGCATTTGAAGGTTCCCAAGGCTTCTTTTCCCTTTTACAACATGCCATTTATTGAGCCATAGACAGAATTTTCATGATCAAACACTGGTTTCCCAAATGGAACAATGACTATAGAATTATTTTCTATTTTAAAATAAATTAAAAATATATGACGACCAGAGCAACTCTCTCAAGATTAAAATTTAGTTTCTATTTTTTTTTCTTAAATCTCAGACACTTTTTTAAAATAAGGCAAAAATTGTCACATATCCCATATACTCACTTCCGATAGGTGCTCACATCTCTGGGTACTGTTTTCCCAAACTCACCAGGCAGTTCTCATTGCCCTCACTCAGGCAGGATTCATGCTGGCTTTCAGGGGTAATCATTTACAAAGGCAAAAATGATAGGAAACAGCAAACATGTATACTTAGTACTATCTGTCAGGAAAACTATCCTCTTGAAGGTTGGTTCTTATTTGGAGGGAACAAAGTGTTTTCAAGAATGTAAAGAAAACCAAATGTTGATTCATAGCTCAGAAGTCTTTGTTCGTGTACCCTAAAAAGCAGAATGCTAAGCAAAGTCTTTAAATTGCCCATGTGGGTTTTGCAGCCTAAGTGAACTGAACCACTGACATGCATCATGTCTAAATTTCACCAAACTGCTTCCAAATTTTGCATTATAAACTTCAAGCCTACATCTTACAGAATGTTGTATAATATAGGGGAACGAACATTTAAGTTCATGCATCTCTTCGTCTTTTAAGGGGTCCTGATATCATGGGATAGGAAGTGATGTTCCATCGCTCTAGATGATCACCTATATTCCACCTTCATATTACTATTCAATCATAATGTAAGAATAAAAATAGCCGTTTTTTCCAGTTTGCTTAATAATACATTTGCATATTCAAAATAAGAATTATAGAATTAGTGAAATCCAGTATTATTAAGATACTATACTTGCAATTAAATGTTTAGCATGAGTGATCTGCACTATCAACAAACTTTATTATTCACGTAATTTGTGCAAGTCCCTGTTATAGGTTCTAAGGGAGAAAATGAGTATAAGACATTGTCTTTTAAAGAGATTATAAATTATTACTACCATGGTTTCATGAAAGCTAACTATAAGAAAAGTATCTATTTGAAGTAGAAAAGTTGCTCTGTTTAATTATTTTACAATATTTTTTTCTTTAGAGTAGCAATTAATACAAAGTACAAACTCCAAAATATTATACTCAAGTATCATAGTGAAATAACAAATAAACACACATCAAATCTTAAATCATAGAGGGATGTCTGATACACCATGATTTATTGCATTTCAGAGAGAGAGAGAAAGCCTTTTTCTATAGTATTTATACACTAGGTTTAATTCTTATATCTTTATTATTTAATACAATACCATATGGACCCTTATTTAATCATTTTGCCATAGATACCTGAATCATGAAGGAGTCATAATTTTTCTGATTCAAGCTCCCACCCAAGGAAACAGCCCACCTAGCAGATCTAAGTCAAAATACAGAAAAAAAAATCAATAAATATAATAAACATATAAAATAAATTATATATAAGATATATATAACTGACAAAATTAAATGCAACAGACATTATATGTTCTTCACTAAGCAGATAACTCAGGGAGGTAAAAGGTATAGTGTTTGTGACCTTGGCCTTAAATGACAGGCCTATGTTTATTTGGATTTTTGTTTTTGTTTTTGTTTTTTCAGCTGAGCCATCCTGCCACCTGTTAGCAGCTCAGCTCGGGCTGGGCATCAAACTGCTGTTGCTCAGAGCTCAGCTTGCACTCTTGAGTAGGCTCTTAACCAACTGAAACACTCGCCTGAATAGGCCTATGTTTAAAAAGAGCTCTTATTAACTGAATGGCCCAGAGCCTAACCTCTTTCCCATAAATGGAAGTAATATTGTAACTCATTGATTTGTTATGAAATAATGCATATCAACAAGTGAATGGGAGAAAATATTTTTGAAACAGTAATTGAAATAACAGAGCTATTATTTAATCATTACAACAACCAAACAAATTAATACGATTCCCTCATTTCTTAGATAAAGATATTGACACTCAGAGAAGCTAAATAACTTGCTCAAGGATGCTTACTGAGAACATGGTAAAACTATGATTTGAACCCAGGTCTGTCTTATTTTTCACTTACACCACACTGCCACCTATATTCTCAGTTCTCAAAATCCACCAAGGGGCAGCTTATATATTTTTTTATTTTTAATTTTTTTATTGTTGTTTACAGTCCCTGCATTAGTTTGCTAGGACTGTTGTGACAAAGCACCAAACAATTGGGTGATTTATATTATAGAAATGTATTGTTTCACAGTTCTGGAAGCTGATGTCTTAGATCAGGGTGTCAGCAGGGTTGGCTCCTCCTGAGGGTTGTGAGAGGCAAAATCTGTTGCTTTTCTCTCTCCCAGCTTCCAGTCATTTGTTGGCAATCTTTGGCATTCCTTGGCTTCTGCGGCATCACCCTCATCTCAGCCTTCATCTTCATATGGTGTTCTTTCTGTGTGCATGCCTTTGTCCAAATTTCTCCTTTTTATAAGGACACCAATCATATGGGATTAGGACTGCACTCTACTCTAATATGACTTCATCTTAACTAATTACATCTGCAATGACACTATTTTCATATAAGGCCACATTCTGTGACATGGGGAGGGGTAAGACTTCAACATATAAATTTTGGAGGGAAACAATTCAACCTGTAAGAGTCTCAAAAGGGGAAAATATTCTTTTCATGTAGGCAGGTGTGAAGTCTTATAACACTGCCCTTCACTGATAATGATTTACCCGCACAGTAGCTGGTGTGTGGATGTAATCATTTTGTTGCTGGGTTGTCTGCTACCTTGTGCTGCTCACTGCACTCTAATTGTGTGGTCAACTGCAGCATCCAAAGCTTGCTTACTGATCTTCCCCAAGCCAGCATCCTTTGATCATTCAAGGCTCCCACCATCCCTTATGAGTACATAGATGTTCTGCCGGAAAGCTAGGAAGAGCCGATCTGACCAGTGACTGCAGCTATTTTAGAGATTAATAAGTTCTGCTTTGGAGTTACCTATAAACAGAATTTTCTGTTTTTATTTCTGAATGGTAAATTTTCCTTCCTTTTGAGTTTTTTTATCACTAAAGAGTGTTCACTCACATTTCTACTCTCAGGGATTACTTGTCATGACCAAATTGACATGCTCTTGCTTTGGAATGTTTACCTGTTTATGCTGCTCTTCACAGCATTACCACCGATTAACTCTTGGCCAGTCAGTTGACCTATGCCTCTCCGAGCCTGTGCTAGAAGATGATGGGGGATTTTTCCTCAAATGGCCACCTATCTTTCCAGGCACCACCAAACTAACTCAATTTGTTCTTAGTTTCTGAGATCTATTGCATAACAGCAACTATGAGCATGTGTTATATACCTGTTAGACTTCTCTGAACTAAAGGGGGCAAGATATTAGAACCTGAAACGTCATGCATTTTTTGTTTATGGGTATACCCTGTTAATCAGATATGGTAAGTTAAAAAATCTAACATTGCAGCATTTATAAATATATGTATGTGAAACACCTGGAGTTCCATGGGTTCCCTCAATAATTAGTTGCAGTTAATGTGGATAGAGAGCCAAGATAAAAGTTTAAATGCTCAGTCTATCAGGCCTGGCAAGATGAAATTCAAGTCCTTTTTCTGCCTCTATAACCTTGAGCAAGTTAATTAACCTTAATAATCTCATGTGTAAAATGGGAAATAAAACAACACCTACACATAAGGTTGTATTTGTGTAAAGCAGTTTTCTAGGACTTGCCTAGCTACAAAAATCACCCGAAACACATTAAAAACAGATTCCAAGACCATTTCTCCAGGGACTAGCATTCAGAAGACCTGGGTGCAGGGCGCCCTAATCAGTCTTCTCAGTAAGTTCCTCAAATGACTAGTATCATCAGGCAAGTTCAGGAAACATTGCTGAATTGCACAGTTTGCATCCCATTCAGGAAATGTTAGTGTTATTTCCATTTTTCAAAATTCATTTCCTAGAGACCCACAGGAAGGAAGCTGACTTCTCCCTTGGAATGTGAGACCCTTGTCCTACCTTCTCTTTTATCCATTCTAGCCTCTGGCATCAAGGTAAACACACAACAGAATGAAATAATACCTTGCTGCTTGATTGTTCAGCTGACTTCATAATGTTTTGTATTCCTTTCTTACGTTGAAACCATTTATTTCTGAAATAAAGTACCCTCCACAAAGTGCTGGGATAATGTTAGATGGGAGCAACTAGAGAAAGCATTCTGTGTAATGCTAGGCAATAGAGTGACTAAAAGCTGTGTGATGTTTCCTCGATCGGATAAACATGTGGAGAGCTGGTATGTGTAAGACACATTGCCGCTCCTTTGTTCTGATAAGTAATTATTTGTCCCCAGTTTCTTAGAAGTTGTGGTATCAATGTAGAAATTACATGAATCTTTAGGTTTTTTAAGTGGATAATGTCAGAGGAGAAAAGAACCATAAAATTATCTAGCCCACCCCCTTCATTCGTATAGATGGGGAAAGCATGGTGGGAAAATGACTTGAATAAATGCAGGCCTACCATATTCTGGTTTCAGTTCCACAGGTGTGGCTGGGACAAGCCACTCGGTTTCATTGGGTACCAATTGGTCAAAAAATTAAGGGAATGGTATATTTATGGCTCCTTCTAGCTCTGGGATTTTAATAGTTCGTGTGTTTTTTAAGTATTTTTTAAAAAAAATAAAAATGTTCATTTATAAACCCACATAATTAATGTGATTTCTCTGTACAATAGACTATAAAAAAGTTTTTATACCAAGATTTGGAATATTCACACAGCATACTGGGTCAATACATATACTGTGATATTCTACTTTGCAAAAATATGGCAAAACTAAGTTAATGAGACCTTAGTTTAAATCAGTATAAAGGAATTACAAGAAAACTAAAATCAAATTTTTGAATATAATGAATTCTTGCCAATACCATTTTATTTAAATCAATTTTTGAGCATATAATGAGTGAACTTTCCCTAGTTCCCTAGTACCTAGATTATGATATGGACATAAGTTGGGCACATAAAGAAAACGAACCTTTGTAAGCCATCACATTATTACTATGTATATAGAGGAAATAAATTACTAAATTAAACCTATAAGATAAGATTTTTTTTTGAAGTATGCAGCTTTCATAGCAACTAACTCCAATAATGCTGCCTACAAACTAGATCCATTCTTATTCATTTTCTTATTCACAGTAAGCTATATATAACTCAGGTGTCAACATGAAATAGTTTACCACTTGGGTTCTAAGAAAAACTGTCCCCAAGGTCCCTCCCCTGATTTTACAGACTGTGCAAGGCCAAATCACTCCGCAGGTTTTCTGTGAACAAAATCATTCATTCTCTGTGTTCTTATAGGTGTAGTCTCTGTTTTTCTCCTCAGCAAACCAAATGTAAAATACAACAGCCACTGCATCCATTTCCACAAAAGCTACATCAAAGTATTAATGAGAATAAAACAACTTACTGAATATCAGGGGTCATGAGAAGGAATCACATAGCAATTTTTAGGTTCTTACTAGACATTTCTTTCCCTAAGGACCTTTCATCTACTGTGTCACCAGATGTTCCTCTCTTGGCATTATCTCTTTGTAGCATCCTTTTCTCATATTTCTTTATACTAAAGAGCAACAACAACAAATATATATATATATATATATATATATATATATATATACACACACATATTTTTCCCCCTCACCTCCTACGGAGCAATCCAGTTTTCTTTTCTAAAACATTCATCAATTCTCAGGGCCTTGGACTCTCACTTTTTATCCCTAAAGCCTAAGAGCTCAGCCAATTAAGTTCGTGAACTTATCCTAGAAAAAGTGCTACATACCTCAGTGCTGAATATCACTATGGTCACCTTCAAAATACTCCCCTTGGGAAGCTATGTACGATACCAGTGCCTAGTTCACCATTCAAAGCAATTTTGGAACTCTTTTTCTGGAATGGCCATCAGAGTTGTCATTGTATTACCTTTGATGTCCTGAATGTCATCAAATATCCTCCTTTCAATATTTTCTTTATCTTTGGGTAAAGAAAGAAGTCATTGCAGGCCAGATCAGGTGAGTAGGGAGGATATTCCAATACAGTTATTTGTTTACTGGTTAAAAACTCCCTCACAGACAGTGCCATGTGAGCTGGTGCATTGTCATGATGCAAGAACCATGAATTGTTGGTGAAAAGTTCAGGCCATCTAACTTTTTCATGCAGCCTTTTCAGCACTTCCAAATAGCCAACTTGGTTAACTGTCCAGTTGGTACAAATTCATAATGAATAATCCCTCTGATATCAAAAAATGATTAGCAGCATCATTGCCACAAGTTCATGAACGTAATTGTCAGACCTTGTATTAAGATTTTTTTCCAAATAAGGTTTTCTTCTCTATAAGTCAGCATTCTTTTTGTAAGAAGTTACGGAAACCAACAAATTAGCTTAAGCCACAAAGGGTGATTTACTGGTTTATGTAACTGGGAAGTTGAGGGTGGACTCTAGGATTTAAACAGTGCCATCAAGACTCTCACTGGCTCTCCTGCTTCTCTCTGCATGTTGCCTTTTTTCTCAGATCTGTCCATGTTGTAGGAGACGTGGCAATTGGGAGCTAGAGGTCATATCATTAGAGCTCACAATTTAAGCAGAACAAGAATCTACTTTATATCTGTTGTTGCCATTCTTTGGAAGCAGGATGAATCCTTACCTGAAGTTTGGATCGGATGTCAACACTGATGACACCTCACACACACCAGGAGAGTATGAAAAAGGCTTATTACTTACATGTTGATAATTGCTGGGGACAATGGAATAGGCTTTCCAAGCTGATCAGAAAATAGCTTGAGAGAGCAAGAAAAGGAGATTGGCTTGAGGCTTTTATTGTGACTAGGAGGTGGGGCCAGGGTGAGGGTTCTCATGGGTGGACAGGAGCTTGTGTCATTTGAATCTCCCACCAGCAACAAAGCTTGCTTAGATGTGATGCAGGAGGGACAAGGGGGAGTAAGGCTTAAAACCTTGTCATCAGTCAAATTTCAAAGATGAAGTCAGACTCTATTAAAATATCTCATTTGAGCCTCATATCTAACTGTTAGAATCATCATTGCACCTAGAAGGATACAATCCTATGATAGATCTTGTGCTCACACCTTTGACCAGGGGGCCAAGATGTTGAAATCGGTAGCCCCACAAGATCAAATGTAATGGGTAGTGAGAAAAGAGTGGATCCTCAAAGGAAAGAGATACGCTCTTGCAAGAAGAAGCTGAGGTAGCATGTTGAGCAGGAAAACAATAATCATAATAATAACATTAGTAACATACCTCTAGGACAAAGAGATTATAGAGCTGCAAGATAAGATTTTTTTTTAAAAAAAAGTATCTATGTGTGACTGGTAGCACAAGTAATCAGCAAAGGTGCTGACAAAAAATCCTGGAGTTTAGAAACAAAATGAACTAGGTAGGAATGTATCCTTTTTCACTAGCTCTGGGGGATTTGGGCAAAAGTAAAAAAAAAAAAAAAAAAAAAAAAAAAGGAGAAAGGAAACAAGGAGAAAATAAAGATTGTTAGAGTGCTTTCTAAGCGCCAAGTAGCAAGTTAACTGGCTTTACATTTATCTCACTTAATCTCCTATAAGAATCCTATGATTTTGATGCTATTAAAGCTCTACTTTATATATATAAAACTAAAGTTTAGACACATAAATTAACTTCCCCAAGTTCTACTGCTAGAAAGTTGTGGATCCTGAATTCAACCCAAGTACAAAGCATACATGATTGACTTAATTTTTCTAACCCTCAGTTTATTTCCCTGTAGAATAAAAATAATACCTACTGCATAGATTTATTGTGAAGAGTAAATTATACAGAGAGCAGTCAATCAGCAACACTCCACAGCCATTAATAAATCTCTCTCCATCATCTTTAAATACACACACACACAAACACACAAAGACACACACACACACACACACACACACACACACCTATATTTACCTGTTATCAAAATAAACTTTAAATTGTAGTTTTGAAAAAATATATTTCAGGTTTCAGATGGTAGTTGAGGTTGAGAGACATAGTATTGCTAAGGTAGAGGGAAACTGAATACACATTTTGGCTGAATGTCAAATAATAAAGTGCTAAAAATAATTTGGCTAAAAATAAATATCACCATGAAAGATTACATTTCTTTGACATAATAATAACATATATATATATATATACATATATATATATGAAATGTGTGTGTGTGTGTGTATATATATATATATATATATATATATATAATAAAAATTTAAACAACTAGTACAAATTTATTATTAAAACTTTTAGAAACCAAAATTTAAAACTTTGGCACTTAATATTGAAACAATCACTACTCAACTCTCAGTTTCCAGATTGCTCCAGAGTTCATTATGCTGTATATTTTTCGTAATAATTTGGGAGAAGAGAAATTTACTTTAAGAGTTGCTTACCTTTTCTCTGGAGCTTTCTTCTTTCTTCATGTTCTTTATAATTTATGTCTGAATTTAAAATGACTATATTTGTCAATATAGGCTAGGTTACGCTACAGTCACGAATTACTGCATTTTTGCACGCAGAAATCTCTGCTCCTCACCGAGCCCTCCCAACTTCAACTCTAACTTTTTTATTGTTAGTATATTATATAAAGTAGATCCTCTCTCTTGTCCATCCTTACTTCCAGCTTCAGTCGAAATCACAAAGAGCTCATTTTCAGGCCCAAACACCTGTCAAAGTAGTTTTCAAATTAAGATAATTCTCTCCCTGAGAAGAACTTTTGTGCTAACTGTTAAGGTGATATAATTTTTTCTCTCTTGAAAAATAATCAAAATAACAATGATAGAGAATAACAATGGCATTATTACCTCAAATATGACAGTGGAATCAAATTCTACCAGGGAGCTGCTCAAAAATCAGGCAAATTCAAAATTGCCTCTAAAAAAAAAAAAATCCATCCAGCCCACTTGATATCAACATTTAATTTGTAATTTAATAAGTCCAGCACAGCCAGATCTTCCTCTGGCACTGAAAGAGTTCGATTGACCTCTATGGAATATTGGGCTTTTAATTCAAAAGTCGTGTATGAAAAATGCATACCTTTAATCACTAAAATGACACTCAACACAGCAAGAAACTCACACCAGGAGAGGTGTGAAGAAGTAAGGTTTCTTTGTGGTAAGAGTAGATCAATGTGCCTTAGAGTAAATATGAAAGAAACAAAACCACATGGGCATTTTAGGAAGGTTTTTCTTGTTTCAATGTGGAAAGTAAGAGGAGAGAGACCACATGAAGGCTATTGTAGGTTTCCAAATTGAAAAATAATGGTAGTGCAAACCCAGGTAGTAGCAGTGCAGGTAGAAAGAAGGAACTGACTCAAGTATTATTAAGGAGGTAGACATAGTAGAAGTGGGTATTTGTTGGATGTGGAGATTGAAGGAAAAAGTCAAAAATAAAGACTGGGTATTAAGATGATTTATATATATACTACCTTTACAGAAAACACTGAAACAATTACTTTTTTATCATGTGAGATAGTGCCTTTCCTTTAAGGCAGCATACGATGATTGCTCTTTCAATTTCTCATTAATCTTTTAATCAATTAAGGCCCCAGGTATTTTTTTATAGAAACTTCTGTTGAGCTAATGCTCCCCAATCCTATATTTTGTACACAGTTTTTTAAACTCCAGTTTCAATTTGTGACTATTCTCAATTTTGATGCTTTCATTTGAAAGTGTGTGAACTATAATTAAATATGAGAAACATGATTAAATCTATATAGATAAATGATAAATTTTACAGTCAGTTCTTTTTTTTCTCTTTTACTATGTATGAGATAAATCCATCTGTCATGAGGAAGGGGGAATGGAAATTTCTGTGACTCTGTGAGATAGAAATAAGACTATGGCTATGAGCTGCAGGAAGATAAGTTTTAGCTCTATATAAGGAATATTTCTAATATTTGTAGCTAACCTAAAATAAAATGAGAAAGTAAATCCTGTATCTCTAATGGTGTTTAAGAGAATTCATGGATTACTAGAAGATTCGACCAGATGATCCTTTCAGTAGAAATGATGATGATGATGATGATAATTAACAACATTACACTGAAGCCAAAATATATGCTATCATTAAGATGTGCAGAAAAGAAAAAGCCTTTATTTACTATAGTTTGACTTTATCTTGCTCTAGTGCTCAAATTCCTGATGATGGCAGTGGAGAACACAGTTTCTTCTAGTTTAGTAAAAATACCTTTTGGCTTAAATTCTGTCAGGTTCTTAACCCTTCAATAGGAAATCACAAACTTCCCTTTCTCAAGGTAATGTCTGGGTTGATAGTGGAAAATAAGGATTCACAGGGCAGGAGGGGTAGGGAGCTTCTTCTGCTTGTGTTATCCTCCCAGTTCTCACTGGACTAAGCTAAGGTGTCTCTAATTCTGTCTGGTTACCAGATATTCACAGTAGCATCTATCGATACATGGGTGGCCCCTCTGGCTTGGGTGACCATTGTACTGAAGCCTATGGCTAAAACCTGTGGTCTGTCATATTCTCCTATCAATCACTCTGCAATCTCTTTGTTGTTGCCTTAAGACTATTTATGTCCACCCATGTTCTCAAAACTTCTCATCGATCCTGGAATGTATGGAAATTTGGGGTCCCTGACATGTTAAATTCAAGCTGAGGGTGACGTAAAAAGCAATCTTAGGACCATCTAACTAACACCTCCCTCCACTGATGCTACTTTATTGCTCCTGCACCATGTTGGATGTGACACTACACCAAACAGAAAAGTTCTCTAAAAGGCTTATAATCTTCCTACGATACAAGTGAGAAAGTGAAGCATTGGTTTGAAGTACTGGATTCACACAAACATACTTGGTATTTTTACCTGCCTCTCCTCATTCCCAGGGTTTCTCTACCAAAGAAAAGGATGGCCAAGATCATGCCTCTCTCTCCTAGCTCTTCTTATGACTTCTTTCTCTTTGACTCTTTTTTTATCAGTCTACTGCCACAGTAGTGCTGTGTAACAAGTCATTCCAAACACTGAGTGGCATAAAACAGCCATCATATATCTGTACTCATCTATCTGCAAGGGATTAGTAAACCTAGGCAGACTTGGCTGGCTTCATCCCAAGCTGAAGTTTGGATCCCAACCAGCTTCGCCTGTTTCTCAACCTCATTGGTCCAGTGGACTAGCCAAGATACATCCTTCTCAGGACTATGACAGACATGCAAGAGGTCAAGCCCAATCACATGAACACATTTTCTAGGCTTGTGTCATATCTGTCAGCCTCCCATTGACCAAAGTACTTTCCACCCACTATCAGGCCAAATCAAGTCACATGACCAATTGTAACATAAAAGAGGTAGTAATGTATATCCCATCCATGGAGATGAGGAGGAGGTAGGTGAATACATGTGAACAATAATCTGATAGACACTATTCCTACTCCCAGTACCAGAAATATTCTCTACCCTCTCTTTCTATCTGACAGAAAAAGACAGGAACAAAACAAATATGTGACATTGACCCTGCCATTTACCTTCCCATGGAAGGATTCCATTGGACTACTGAGAAGAGAAAAAACATTGGGTAATATTTCAAATATATCATCCCCAAAGTAATCACTAATATCATTGAGTCCAGGCCTGTGATAAGCCCTTTACTAGTTGAAACCATTTAATTCTTGCCACAACCTAGTGGAACAATTTATTAGTCCTATTTTACAACTACAGACAATGACAAAGTTCAGAAACTTGACTGAGGTCACCCAGGCAAATGAAAGAGACAGAACTCAAACCAAATTGTATATGACTCAATAATTTATTACCAGCAATAATTCAAGTTAAGTAAGGAAAGCTAGCTAATACTTTGTAATTCTTGACTTTAATGGCTATATCTTAAATATCCTGTAGACTTATTGTTTCAAAGAGCATTCATTATATTGTATTAGAGGTCATTGGAAATGCCACTAATTTGTTTGATTAGTGACCTCATATTTTGCTCTAAAATTCATGGTTCATGAGTCAGAAACTAGGGCATTTCTTTATTTAGCATCATCTAATCTCCAGATATAAGGCTTCGTTATCTGTTATGGTAACTTTATATCTTAATTTAGGAAAATCAATAAGAGCAATAGGGGCAGAAGTCCTAGTACTAGCAGAGATCAGGAATGAAAATGTACTTGTGTGGAACAAACAACAAAAGGGCTATCTGATACACTCACCAACCATAAAATACCAGGAGAAGTCCCCAAATCTGCCACAATAAGTTATTACTATCACAAGGTGTGAAATCAGTAATGACAACAACAACAATTCAAGTTACTTGATTCTGTTCCTTTATTGTTATCTTCACACCCAAATAGGTGCTCAGGGCTCTCTTTGTCTGAATGGAATTATCTATATAATACTTTCTACTCTTTCCTTACAAGTGCATAATATGTAAGAAACAAAATCAAATTTCTCTTTGTATAAGCAGTTGATAAAACGAGTTAGTCTTGCGCCCTCTGCTCACTTCCTCGGTAAAACTGGTCTCAGTTCAAAATAGGACTTTTCATGTTACATACCCTGTGGGTTAACTGATATTTGTGTGGTGGTTCAGCAACACAGGCTGGTGGGATCTCCACTGTCCTGCAACTGCACCATCTAAAATAGCCCACTTCCTAACCTGATATGGCAGGGAAGAAAGACTGCAATGAAGCATATTCTCTCATGGCCCATTGGCCAGAACCAGTCACACAGCCCTGACCAATACCAACCATTCACTGGTATTCTGCCCTCCAGATGTGTACTCTGTAATTTGAAGGACCATCTTGACCTGTTCACTCCTTTGTCGGTCTTTCCAACCTTGGCTCCTTTTAAAGCAGAGTGTACACTTCATACATTTGCTTCTAACTCCTGAAAATCTCTTCCTGCCACCAATCACCTCTCTCACTCTCTCTGGGATAATTCTTTAGAGTTTCATAACCCGGCATAATTGTCATTTTTTTCTGGAGGATGTTCTGTGACTCCCCAAAGCTGGGTTAGTGTTCTCTTCTGTGCTCCCACACTCCCCTACACTTACCTCTCTCTGTACAGTTGACCCTTGAACAATGCTGGTGTTAGGGGCTCTGATCCAGGGCCATTGAAAATCCACGTATAAATTTTCACTCTACAGTCAGCACTTCACATTCACAGATTCAACCAACCACAGATCAAGAACAGTATTTCCGATCCATAGCTGGGAATGTGAAAATACTGTTTTTGATTTGCATTTGGTTAAATCCACAGATGCAACACCCACAGAACCAAAGGGCCAACAGTATTTATTGAAAAAATCCAAGAATGAGTGGACCCCCACAGTTAAAACCAGTGCTGTTCAAGAAACAACTGTATTTGTTACTTTATTACTGGTCTCTCTACCTGGCTCTCCATTAGATTGCTAACTTATGAAGAGTATAACTGTGTTCTCCTAATTGCTGTACCCCAACAAAGGTTCTTAAAAATGTAGGAGGTAAATATTTAATGAAGGAAAAAATGAGGGGAAAAATATAAACTAGAAGAAAGATGATGGGTTTTTTTAGTGTAGATGATGAGAAATATAAAGTATCATTTGCAAAAAAAAAAAAAAAAAATTAAGAGAATCATGAGAACAAGCATGTTTAATGGAAGAAGAAAGAGAAATGGAATCTTTTGAGAGCCTATCATAAGCCAGAACTAGAGATATTATGGATATTCAGTTAAGGTTTGAACATAATGAATCTGAGCTACTATTGGAATAATCATAAGAACATGTCCAAAAGATAACTTAGATTGAATCCAGTTGTAATGGATGAAGACACAGAGTTTTGAGATTCATCCATACAGATGACAAATGGTGCCACACTATGTGTCAAGGCATCTCAAACACTGTATGGCAATAATTGCTAGAATACTTGATAGTAATGGAGTCTAGTTGAATCAATAGCCAACAGGCATTGGGTGATTGTGAAGAAAAAGCATTTGACATCCTGAAGCAAGATATAGTTGTGAATTCTAAAAGATATATTCTATGGTAAATGAGAGCTAATGGAAAAGGTGTGAGGCTCAAAATAATTCCATTACACTTTTTATTGGTGTTCAGCTTGATTTTGCTGTCCTATGTGCCACATCATTTTTAGATGCGCCACATTTCCATGATGCTTTAAAGTTACCAACTTTCTAAACAGTCAACAATATATTTATAAAGAAGAAAGGAGCCTTGAGAATTGAAAGAAACAAGGGAAGAATGGAATAAGAGAGGGAATTAGAGGACAGGAAAGGGGATTTAGCATCGAATCTTAAGGGGAAAATATATTTTGAAGCAGGAGAAAAATAGCCAAAGGACTAGAGAAGGAATGGTTACACAGATGTGGAGTGCAATCATAGTTTATTTCTAGTGATTATTTCCAACTTCATCAAATAAAGGAAGGAGCCAGAAGAAGAGCAAAGGAAGAGGGAAAGCCAATAAGAATAAATGCAAATTGTTATTGCTTGCTTAATGATGAAACAATTTTCAATTTACAATTACCCACTGGGAATTCTCTGAAAAGAAAATTGCTTCATTTACCAGTCAAATGCTGCTTCCATCTGATTTTACATCTTATATCATCCGTCGTTGATGCAAGGACTGGTTAACTATCAGCACGAATCTGGGAAATGCAACATATTTGCTAGGTCTGCCTGAGTGCAGAAGAATCATGTGTGACTAAAGCAGTTCAATATGCAGTATTCCAGCTCGTGACAACAGTCACTTGGGATCAGTCCTTAAAACCAACCAGTTCCATGCCATTTGTGAAGCTATATAGACCATAGTAAACGAGGTAGGAAATCTTTTGTCTGTGTCAGCTGAACTCCAGTCCTATAAATATTGTTCTTGTGGAGTTACCCTTTAAGCCTCTTTGTTCACTTATCCAGAATTTGTAATATATTGGCTTATTTCGGCATGACTTTTATTTTCCTAAAACCTAAATACTCTGAGTTTCCATTTCTAAAAGTTATCTCCAAATTATTTTTGAAGTGCATTCAACAGAATAAATATTTAGGATTTTTTAAAGTGTTAAATAAGTAAAGAATAAGTAAAGTTATGGGCCAGCCAAGTGGCTCAGTTAGTTAAAAGCATGAGCTCTGAGCAACAGGGTTGCTGGTTCGATTCCCACATGGGCCAGTGCGCTGTGCCTGAGCTGAGCTGCCACTGAGCTGCCAACAGGAGGCAGGATGGCTCAGCTGGTGAGAGCACGTGCTCCTAACAACAAGGTTGCCCATTCAACTCCTGCATGGGATGGTGGACTGTGCCTCCTTTCCCCACCCCCAACTAAGATTGAGCATGGCACCTTGAGCTGGGCAGTCGCGGGCTGCCAATGGGCAGCCATATGGTGACTAGACTTGGAGCTGATCTAGCTGTGCCTTCCACAACTAAGATTAAAGGACAATAACTTGGCTGTTCCCCTTCCCCAATTCCCCAACACTGTTCCCCTTCCCCAATTCCCCAATAAAATCTTTTTTAAAAAAATAAAATAAAATAAGCAAAGTTAAACAGCTTTATTTACTATGAAATTTCCAATTTTTTTTTTTTAAATGCTGATGCCTATTGTGATTTTCCTAAAGGCACATACACTATGAAGTGTTTTCAAAAGTTATTTGACCTTTAAATCCCTGTCTTATGGGACATATTTTGTGAAATATTAATCTAGCTTAAAGCATGCCATTACAGGTTTCATTTATTTTGAGAACCTGTGCTATGTGACAGGTATTGTGCTGGCACAGTCTCAGGAGGCAGGCTGAGTTCCTGTCTGGGTAAGTCAGACATTCAATTAACATTATATTAGATATTAAAATGAATTTAATAGTCTAAGTGTGCACATTACTGTAAGAAAAATACAGAGTAATCTAACCTAGACTGAAAGGTGAAGGAAGGCTTCTCTGAGAAATAATGTTTAAATTAAGACCGGCAAGATGGGTGTGAGTTTGTTAGATGAAGAGAGGATGGAGCATTCCAGGTAGAGGAAACAGCAAATATGATGACTATGAGGCCAGTCAAATATGAAAGTGTGGCCAGTCAGAACAACTGATAACAATCCAGTTGACCTGAAGTGCAGGAGAGCAGCCCTCTTGGAGCATACTTTCCAGTTGGTGATGAAGACATATTCTATACTTTACCCTTTTAAATCCAAAATAAGAAATAATCACCATTCCCAGCAAATGATGAATTTGTTGTTCAGGACTGACACACCACTAAGAATAACCTAAAGATCAGAACTAAACATAAAAATCATTTCTTTGAAGGCAGAGGAGAGCTACTAAAGTAAACACCCAAGGGGACACAATTCCAGAAGAAAAGGTAAGTTCAGAGAGGTGAGGCAAATGTTGAGACTTCTCTTAACCAGTGTGAAAGTTCGACTGTGAGGCTGAGAAGCTTAGCAGAACATTTAGCAGTTTCATGTGGTTTGGTGGAACAAAAAATATGTCTAGGGCCTCCCAGGGAGAAGGGACAGGTTAAAATACTGAAGGCCTTCAGTTAGGAAACAACAAAGGGTTACAACTTATGTCTAAAGTGAGTGTTCACAAAGGCTAAATCCAGCTTCATATCAGCTCAATCCATTTAAAATGATCTACCCTATCCTACCTGCCTACCAGAAGCAAAAGTAAATCCAGGAGGAAGAGATCATTTAAAGCTCAGATTATCTCTACAAATTGTAATTCACAATGGAAGGCACTAAAGGTCAGAAGAAAACACCAGACTGAAAGCAAAAAAAGGAAAATTATAGTAAATATAGAACACTGCTTAAGAAACATTTTGGGCTGGGTAAAACATACCTTGAATTTTCAGCACAAAAGGAGTGAGAAACGAAGCATAAGCAATATTTCAACAGCTACTGACCAATAATTTTCTAAAACTAATGACAAATGCTAAACCACAGAAATAACATGCACTGTAATTCCCAAGCAGAATAAATGCAAAGAAAACCACACCCAAAGCTACCATAGTAAAACTGTAGAAAATAAATGACATATAGTCAATCTTAAAAACAACAGAGAACAGTATACATTACCAACAAGTTTGAAAGCTGAGTTCTCAACAATGCATGAAGACCAAAAAAAATCTTCAAAATGTTGAAAAACAAAAACACAAAAAACAACTGTTGAGCTAAAATTCTATATCCAGCCAAAGATTTATTTAAAAAGTGAAGGAGAAATAAAAGTATGTTCAAATAAATAAAAGCTGATAGAATTGTTCTCTAATAGCTAATAGACCTTTATGTAAAGAGAGATGAACATAGGGTTTTCCGGAAGAATAATAATAGATAAAAGCATGGAACTGACAAAAGGAATGAGAATTAATGGAGAGGTTAAATATGTAGAGAAATCTAAATAAAAATTGGCTGTATTAAAAAATTATGTCTTGAGGTCAACTATATATATATATATATATATATATATATATATATATATATATAGAGAGAGAGAGAGAGAGAGAGAGAGAGAGAGAGAGAATGAGAGAACAAGAGAATGAAAGAAAGAATTTAAACCAGGACAAAAATATCACAAAAGTCTAGAGAAAGCTAAATAAAATGTTCTAATTTTAAGTTTCTTGCATCATTCAGGAAGTAATAAGAAAATAAATTTATGGGCCGGCCGAGTGACGTGGTGGTTAAGCGCTGGCTTGGGAAGCCAACGGCCTGGGTTCGGTCCCACATATGAGGGCCAGTGATACTGCCCTCAAAAAAAAAGAAAAAGAAATTTATACTGCACTTTATAAGTCAAGGATGTATGTTATAAGATGTATGGTAACTATGAAAGAAAAATAAAAAAGTAAATAAAAAAAAAGTAAAAAAAAAAATAAATAAATAAATAAATAAATAGAAAAATATTTCACTAGGAAATAGTGAATTAAAAATTGTAATTGAACTTCTGCTACCATAATGGATTCAGTAATAAATTTGCCCTATGGTGGGACAAAAGTTATGAACAACTGTTTTAAGACACTTGTGAAAAGCCAGCAAAGGGCTGTGATCTCTGAGAAAAGAAAAACAAGTGAAGTAGGACCTACTAATGCCCCAGTTTTTCCATATAGTCATTTTCAAGACTTTAACACAGGAAAGGCTTAACCAAACAGAGAACTGAATTAACTAAAAATCAGAGTTTCAGAAGACTGAAATGGTTGGAATTTGTGGGACCAAATACCACAGCAAAGGAAGATAATGCAGAAAAAGAGTTCCAGAAATCTGCATAGCGAGTCTGCTGCTAAATACAAGCTGTGCATGGGTAAGATAAGACTGGACAAGGACAGGCCATAAGCTACTGAGAGCCAGCTGACCAGTTGGTTCCCAAAGCTTACGCAGGCCAGGGAAACAGTCCAGTTCCAGCCGGTCAGTGTGAAGAAGCTTTTTTGAATATTCAGAGCATTTGGTAAGATCCCAGAGGGTTATGCCTTAGTAGTAGAGCTAAGCTGACCCTAGAATAAACTGACTCTAGAGATACTAAAAAGATAGGGAGAAAATAGGAGCAAAACAAAACAAAATAAAATCCTTGAAAGGATCTAGGTGATCCACACAAGTCAACATAAGAAAAGAAGGCATGAATCTCACTCAGAGAGCTGTGCCATCACCAAGGCTCTCTACTGAGCATACCTTGTGGGTCCTTTTCTAGGACAAGATGAGAACAATATTATCAATGGGAAAATAGACTGGTTAGAGCACCGCTACCCAATAGAAATTTAACACATGCCACATATATAATTTTAAATTGCCCAATGGCCACATCAAAAAAAAAAAGATAGGGCCGGTCGAGTGGCTCAGTTGGTTAAGAGCTCGCTCAAGAGTGCGAGCTGAGCTCTGAGCAACAGCGGTTTGAGGCCAGCCCGAGCTGAGTTGCCATTGAGCTGCCAACAGGTGGCAGGATGGCTCAGCTAAAAAATAAAAAAAAAGATAAAATTAATTTTAATAATCTATTTTACTTAACTTGATATGTACAAAATATTATCCTTTCAGCATGTAATCAATGGAAATAAATTATTACTGAGATATTTTACATTTTTTCATGCAAAGTCTTTGAACTAAAGTGGCATTTTTATACTTTCAACAATCTCAACTTAGACTAGCCTCATTTCAAGCTCGCTACAGCAGCTTGTGACTTGTGGTTACTGTATTGAACAACACCGGCCTAAAGGTGAAGAGTCTGGCTCTGTCAGCTGCTTGTAGGAGTTATCTAGGAAAGCTAGTGCCTGGGGACGTTAAACTCATCAGAAGCTACAGCCCCTCCAGCTGTGGTGGATAAGAAGGCATCATCGTTCTCTTGGAAAAGTAACCATAGGAACTGAATTTGGATGCAGCTCCGTGTGATCTTCCAGGGTTATTTTGCAAGTCACGTTTGTCATAGAATAATACTGTTAATATCCAAAACATTTAATTAGTATTAGAATGTCCAATCTTTCAGAATCATTGACCACCAGATATCACCAATAGGAATCATTTGTAAACTGACAAAAATAATTTCCAGAATGGATCAATCATAGTTAATAAAGGCATGCCATATATTGGAAATAATCTTCCTACATGATTACTATAGGCAACAGTAAAATAGTAGTCTATTTGAGAACTATTAACACGCAATGAGAGGGAATAGCCCCTGGATACAAAAGGGGCTAGTCCCGAAGGCTGGCATATACATCTATCCCTTATGCATGTAGGACGCCATGTCACTTGTCTATGGTTCTAGAGTTTTCATATTACTCACTGGCATAAAATGCCTAGTGTTTCAGATATCTTGCATAGCATAAAAACCTTGCAATTCATAGATATGAATCATAAAAGGGAGATAGATGTCCTTTGGTGTTTTAAAGAATAATGTGTTGCAGCTAAAAGCCACAAAACCAGAAATACTCAGACAGCTTCTTTGAGATAAATGAGTACGAGGTGGATTTTGACTGGTTCCTTGATTACAGAGGTCCTGAAGACCACATACAGTTAACTCTCATCCAGTAAATGTGCTTATTGAGTCTCTGAATTTCTCCTTTCAATTTGATGTTCAGGCCTTTTTAAGCAATTTTCAGATTCATTAGAATGCTTCTGTCATCTGTCAACATTAGAAGTATGTAACAAAAACAAGACAACATTTTTTTACAATGGACATCTAAAGCCTCACCAGTGAATCGCACAGGATTCTTCCCTACAGCCAGGATTCTCAGCGGAAGACTAGCAAATGCTCCTTTCTAAATGGCTTTCCTTTTGAAAAATTCATGCAGTTGAAACCCTGAGACTATCCCTCCAGCACACCCCCAAACAGGACTGTGAAACTTGGAGCTTGGGGATTTGATATCTGTACAATTTTGACTTGAGTAGAACAGCAGACATTTACTACATCCTTTTAGGATAAACCCCTTCAGTGAATTTCTGCAAGATCATTAACAACAATTACAACAACAGCAATATATTGGTATCCAATACCAATACATACAATCATTGAGCTAAGCATGTCATATGGTTCTGCAATTCTGTTTGTACACAGCCTTTGAAGGAGGTACTTGAATTTTTCCCCAGAGGAAATATTAGGGAAAAAGGTAACTTACCCAATCTCACTCAGCTAGTAGTGGCAGAGCTGGGGTTTGAAACCAGACAGTCTGAATTTAGATCTCATGCCACCACTTATTACACCTACTGACTCTTCCTCAGAAAGGAGTTAAATCCCACTTATCCTTCAAAATCAATTCAGATTCCTCTTTTCCAATAATCCTCTTATGCCCCATTCTGGATTTAAAACAGCTAAGCATTCCTCTTTTTTTGCTCCCAAAGCATATTTGCATTCCCCATTCACCACTCTATTTGCATCTTTTAAATTCCGTATTTACTCCTTAAACACCCACTAGATTTAAATTTCTTTTAAGGCAATGGCTTTCAACTGGGGGTGATTTTGACCCCCCAGGGCATATTTGGCAATGTTTGGAGGCACTCTTGGTTGTCATAACTGGCAGAGGGGTGCCAGTCTCATTTAGTGAGCAGAGGCCTGTCTGTGGCAGATGCTGCAAAACATTTTACAACACACAGGACAGTCTCCCACAGGAAAGAAACACTTGGCCCAAAATGTCAATTGCGTTGAGGTTGAGAAACCCTTTTCTAAAGCAAGACCAACAATCACATATTATTAATCTTTGTATTGAGTACCCAATACACTACCTGGTACATAGTAAGTGCTCAATAGATGCTTGTTGAACAAGACTCAACTGATATTATAGGTGAAAAATTATGCTCCATTTTCTATTCATTTGAAATGCCTTTCCTAAACTTCCAGGTTGAGTTTACTCCTTCATCCTCCAAGAGCAATTACCTTACGTCACCCACCAAACTGAAGAAAATCTCTGTTCATTAACATGTTTGTTAGACAGTGACCTTCTATCAATCTTAGATATTTTGCATCTCAAAATATCTGCCTATACAAGAGCAGTTTTTAAAGACACTAAAAAAAGACTACCTAGAAAAATACTAGGAGACTGCTGGCATGTTTCTTCTGGGAATGCAGGGTTCCTTTTAGTCCCAAATCCTATAGGACAATCAGCCCCAAGGGCACCTACAGCCATTGGAGGGTAAAATCTTCTGGGTGGGAAAAAGATTGGCCCTGACGTACGTTACTATTTTCTATTTTCTGTTTTTCTATTATGTAAACCCATAGTATTTCATTGCATGTAAGCTATAACAGCTGTCCCTACTCAAGTTTCTCTCAAACTTACATTGTTCCCTATGAGGTTGTGATTTTATTTTTATCTGTCCTTTACAAGTCTGAAAAAGCATGTCACCAAAACTGGTGTCAGGACTCTTGGCAGTAGGAACTTTTTTCTGTTTTTATTGCAGAGGTATAAGTAAGGATTCCCCCTGAGAACTTGTTAAGAAAGTGATTTTTCTTATAGATAACAGATGAAATGGGATTATGGGCCATAATTGGCAGCTCTTGTTTAAGAGCAAAACAGTGAAAGCTTTCCTCAAAAAAAGGCACTGAAAAAAAGTGTCTATTAAATTTAACTGGATTATTAACAACCTACTCAGCCTCTTTTCTTTATTTTTTTTTATCACAACCTAATAGTCTACCAATGGTAGAATAATGGTAATCTTCATGTCCTTATAGGTTTGATTAATTATTACCTGTAGTCCTATTTCCTTAACTTATCTCAGTCTTTCTTAGGCTGTTCAATCCTTTCTGGTTTAAGATTTAATTAAGATGTTGCTCTGGTGTTTTTTAAGCATTTGATTAATGACCATTTGTCATTAGGTCATTCTTTACATAGAAAAAAAAATGCAATCACAACTTACACTTTTAGCTATGACAAAGTTGCTACCAACAGATCAAAACTCACACCATAAACCAAAAAACTAGATAAAAAATTTTTTGTAATTATTTTGGAGGTATTCAAGAGCTTCACAGTGCCTAAGACATGAGGAACCAACCTTTCAAGGAGGTGAGATGCTTATTGGAATGAGCTTGACATCCTATGTACCAGTCTTCCCTTTTGAGGCATTTTCCAAATCTTTAGGACTTTGGAAAAAGAAACAAGTGTATGGTCAGTAAAGAAGCAGAAATTAGCCAAACAAACAGAGCTTTCAGTGGTCTCAAATTTCTGGGGAGATAAAAGTTTGATTTCGACCTGACAAGGCAGCCAGGATTTGAGGGACCAGGAAACTGTACTGAAGAAAGGATAATTTTTAATAAATGGTGCTAGAGCTATGGCATACCTGAATGAAGAGGGGCAAAAAAAGAATCTTGACCTTTACATTGCACTATCAAAAAATATCCCTTCCAGGTGTATTCTAGGTTTAAATGTAAAGTATAAAACTAAAAGCTTCTAAAAGATAACATGGGAAACTATATTAAGGTTGGCAAACATTTTTTAAACAGGACCTCAAAAGCACTAACCTTAAAAGAAAAGATTGATCAATTGGGATGCATTAAAATTAACTACTTTTTTTCAAAAGACACTTTTAAGAAATGGAAATGGTAAGCCACAGAGAGAAAACATTTTCAATTCATGTATCCAACAAAGAACTTGTACCTAGAACATACAAAGAACCCGTACAAATCAGTAAGAAAAAAAATAGATAACCCAATTTTTGAAAAATTAACAAAAGACTTATATAGACCTTTCAAAAAGATAATATAAAATGAACGATAAACATAAACATTTGCTCAGAATCATTTCTCATCATGGAAATGCAAAGTAAAACTATAATGACATAATGCAATAATGACTAAAATTAAAAAAGAATAACACCAAGTGTTCATGAGATTGTAGGTAACACAAACTGTTACATAGTGTTCTGAAAATGGGAGTTGGTACAACCATTATTTGGCAATATTGCTGAAGTTAAATACATGCATAATTTATGATCTACTCCTATGTACACTGCAGAGATGCAAAAATATTTTCATCCAAAGGCATTTATAAGAACATTCACTGTAACACTATTTGCAATACCCCCAAACTACTGGGCTGTCGGAAAAGTCATGACATAAGTTTTCTACATTTTTCATTGCAAAAATAAGTCATGACTTTTCTGACAACCCAATATAAATATGAACATTCTCTTCATGAAAGAGCCAAGGTAGCCTCAGAGCATGTGACCTCTGGGTCAGATAAGCAGTGCAGAGGGGAAGTCAGAGAGCTCAGGAGAAAGACTGTGCAGCCTGCCAGGTATGCATTGAGCCTGTGAAAGTGGCCCTGAAAAGTGAGCTCAGAGACAAGAAGCAACAGTGGCCATAGCATTACAGAGGAATAGTGAGCCATTTGATAGAAAGTACAAAGGAGAGAAAAACTGGAGCAGAAAGGGAGAGCTAACAGCTAGAGCAATTGCAGGAGAAAGGGAAAATGAAAGTGTGTCCATCTGTATCCAGGGAAGCAAAGCCCAGGTACATAACTGAGCATTGAGTAAAGATTGGATCAGTTTACCCAAAAAGAGGTGGGAAGAGGAAAGACGAGATTGAGTGATGAAAGCAGCAAGACAAATGCTGTGGCAGCTGTCATCATCCAGGGTACAGAGCTACATGCATGCCTGTTGTGCACTGTAATTTCATGGAAGTTTAATTTAGCTATTTAGTAAATCCAATTTATGTTTCATTTCTAAAGCTAATTTTAAAGAAAATTAAGAGGTTTCCAGGGCCGGCCGAGTGGTGCGGTGGTTAAGCGCTGGCTTAGGAAGCCAGAGGCCTTGGTTAGGTTCCACATATGAGGGCCAGTGACACTGCCCTCAAAAAAAAAAAAAAAAAGAGGTTTCCAAAAAGAATTCTAAAAGACCATCAGTTTATATTTTTTTTAATTACCAAACTCCAGAGCCTGATGCTAAGAAGCCTGTACATAACCCAGGCAAATATCCTCCCTACCCAGCAGAGAGAAAATGGGAGTGTTACATGGCAAATTGCCTAATAAGGATGATTTGAGGGACACCCATGATCAACATTGTATTTTAAGGATATCCCTTCACTACAGAAGCGGAGTAAAACCTGGTAACACAAATCTGATTATTTTGTACCCTGAGTCCATGCACTTAGGGTTTGACCCTTCTTTGTGACATAAACAGGGCTCAAACTCAGTATTGACAATATCACTGGGTCAAGAGACACTGAAGAATTCAAAATTAAAACTAATATTTCAACCTGTTAGAAGCTTATTTTTTAAAAATACAGGCTCACGTAAAATATACCCTAGGTAAGTTATTAAAGCTCTGAGCTGAAATAATTTTTTTTCCACAGATGTTAAAATGTTAATGAAATGTCATTTCCAGGGGCAAGGGAAAGGAAAGGATTAAACAAACCACTGTTGTGTAACTTCGACTTAAGGGACAATATCCATGATGAACCTATTATCTCTTTTTCCAGGCAAGATATTTACTGAATCCACTTCTTAAACCAGCCAAAATTGCAAAATGCAATTCATTCTTTAAATAATTGGAAATCAGTATTGTGAATGGATTTTGATTGCTAGAAAAAAATGTTAGCTTTTTCTTATTAGCAAAGCACAGTCGAAAATGAAAATGGAAGACAAATAAAATATGGACTTCTTAATGGACCCTGGAAAAATAAATGAGGTTTTCTTAATTTCTTCGTGACTGTGAAGAGAGGGTTTATGTCACAATGAAAAAGACAGATCTGTCACAGCTCTGGAAAGTAAGTAGGATGCATCTAGAAATGGGTATTGAATTAGGTTATTTCTTTCCTCCCTAGCAACTTCTTTAAAAAGACTTAAAAATAAAAAACAAAGTATTAAATCACTTATTCAGGTTTAACTTGTCTTATATTTGTTGAAGTCTTATATACCCAGGAAATATATAGGCTTATTGATTCCGGTGGTGAACAGATTTTCAAGGTTATGTAATTTGGTAGAAGGAGTTGAGTCTTAAATCTGGAAATAGATTGAAAGATCTCTGGGATCTTTCCAGAGATCTCTGCTCCAGAATGAATCTTTAACTGTATGTATAGATTGGAGTTGGCCACTTAACTTTTGAGCATTCATTTATTCATTTGTAAAGTAGAGAAAATAATACCCTCCATTAGATCTCAAAAGTCATTGTGAAAATCAAATCAGATAACAGAAGGAACAAGCTGTCGAAAATGATTTTGCCTATTTCTAGCATCTCATTCCCTGGCTGGATATTTGCTGATTTGCAGACACTCACATGCCCACTATTGGGCTGTAACCAGAATGAAGAATGATGAGGCTGTTGTAGTAGTCAGGTTTCTACAGAGAAACAGGACCAGTGGATGGATCTATCTATCTATCTATCTATCTATCTATCTATCTATCTATCTATCTACCTACCTATCATTGACCTTTATTTACATACAAAAAAGAAGATTTATTATGAGGAATGGGCTCACACAGTTATGGAGACTAAGCAGTCCCATGATCTGCCAGATGCAAGCCGAAAAACCAGGAAATCCAGTGGTATACATACCAGTCTGAAGGCAGGAGAAGATGAGGTGAAACATCCCAACTCAGTGAAGCAGGAAAAAAGGGACAAATTCCTCCTTCCTCTGCTTTTTGGACTAGTCTGGTTCTCAACAGACTTAATGATAGCCACCGACATTGGGCAGGGCAATCTACTTTACTGAGCTCACCAATTCAAATGCCAATCTCATCTAAAAACACTCCCACAGACACACTCAATGTTTAGTCTGGGAACCTGTGGCCCACTTAAGTTGACATATAAAATTAACCATCACAGGCTGATATTGAAAGAACTTGGCAATAGCTCCCTTCCCCTCCCTCCCCCGCCCCCAAGAAACTGGTGCATACATAAACATAGAGACTGATACTTGCTTCCTGCCTGGAGAACTATGAATATAAAAGTCTTGACTACAGTACCATATTGTCAAGGCAAGGAGAGAAGCCACAGTGGGCAGCTTCTTGTAAGCCAAGTGGACCCCACACAGGTACCAGATTTATGCTGTCTTTAAGTTACACCTTCCCCAGAGGGTGGCCAGCATCAAGATGTTGTGGAGTACAGACAAAGGCAGGCGCTTCGGGGTCAAAGAAATGCTTCATAAGAGGTCAGCCAGGGAATTCACCTTGGCTTTAGGGAATGATGCTCTCTTAGTTTATTCAGACTGCTATAACAGAACTACCACAGACCGAGTGGCTTCTAAACAACAGAAATTTACTTCTCATAGATCTGGAGGCTGGAAGTCCAAGAATAAGGCACCAGATTCAGTATCTAGTGTGAACCTGCTTCCTGGTTATAAATGGACATCTTTTCACTGAGTCCTCACCTGGTGGAAGAAGTGAGGGAGCTCTCAGGTCTCTTTTATTAGGACACAAACCCCATTCATGAGGGCTCACTCTCATGACCTAATCACCTGCCAAAGGCCTCTCCTCCAATATCATCACATGGGACATTAGGATTTTAACATAAATTTTGGGGAGACACAAAAATTCATTTATAGCAGATGTAATACAAATGTGCCTTCAGGCCACACACAAATGATTGATATACTCATAAAAATGCCCACAACTGAAAGCTAACCACACAGAGAATACTTGCAACCTTATGGCTGCAGTTCCGTGGAAGTAAGAAATTTGATGATAGTCCACTAATCTGCTCTTCTTCTCTTGTTGAAGGAACAGCAGTAGAGAAAAGGAGGAAGAAGATAAAGCAGAGTGAAAGGACAGATCATTCCCTCCACCATCACTGCAGATCCTCTACAAAACAGTTAGGCCTGAGGTAGAAAAGGGAGCAAAGCTTTTTAAAATTAAATTTTAAGGAGAAAAGCTTTTTAAAATAAAATTAAAGTTTTTATTTGAACTGAATTGGACAAGAAAGCTCTGGGATCTGCCAATAATAGCATCAAATGTTAGGAAAGGAAAATCTAATATAAAAGTAATGATTGGGAAAAATAATAATAATAATGATTGGGGGAAAAAGAATCATTTCCAATGTAAATCCCATTGAATACATTGCTTCAATAAATTAGTTACATAGATTATAAATATTTTATAAGTGTTTAAAGCATTATAGAAATATTAAGACTTATGTTTATTGTGTTTGTAGTTATTGTTATTACCAAATCACAAACAGATATAACATGTCTTTATGTCTTTCTTTAATTTTAAAAAGACAACTACTATCAATAAGTAATATTTATCATTTCAATCTTGTCATTCATCTACAAAATTCTCGAGTGGATTTTCACCCATACAAAATTTGAATGACTTCCATGTTATTTAAAGATAAAACACTGGGCAACTTCTTAGATTTTCTCACTTATAAACTTCTTTCTTAAACATTGGTATCAATATATTTATTTGTTCTGTTTCATGTGCTTCAGACTTCTTTAAAACATAACATTCTGAATATTTTTTTCCATATTGTATTTATTAAATGAAAAGTGAAACCTCATTTGTTTTACCGTTAACTTTTCTGGCATTTCTTGGTTAATGACATAAACTTACCACTTCATAAAAATATCCTTCTTATCTTCATGCAATGATTAAGTCTCACTGACACCTGGAATCACAACCTATAGATATACATCCTTCCTTTCACCACTGAAGACTGTATTTAGGCACAAAGAAGAGACCTGAACCCTGCAAACTTCTCCTCAGCTCCATCTTCCTGAGGATAGACTGTCCCTCAGGTGCACACACTACCAAGAAATGGCCAAGGGGTGGCTGACTGTAGGAGATATACTAAGAGCTTGGACAGTGGGTCAGGTTGACCACCTGTGTGGGTTTAAGGCCCTCATGAAACAGTATGTAGGAAAAGAAAGGGATGGGTCATCTTGTTTGAGTGTAGAACTTCATGCTGTCTGAAATTCATAACTTCAGATTTGGCCTTCTGCATCATTATGAAGGTTCATTTGTCAGAGGAAGAAGATAGGACCACATTTCATATAACCATTTTTTCACTTGATTTGTAACTTGAAATATTTAGACATTTGATGTAAAGCTTCCATTTTTACTCTTACCCTGGCCCGTGTGATGTTAGGGGCAGGCAGGAGTGCTATCATCCTCCAAGTCATGTGCCAGAAGGAAAGCTGAGGGGACACATGGAACGGTCCACTGAGAAGCAATGCTAAAAGTCCATTGACTGAGTAGCAGGGATAAATTATAGCATATTCTTATTGTCTTGAATTTATGCGTATTTCCTTTTCAGAGTGTTGGCTAAACCTCTATTATATATATAGTTACAATTTGTTGTGGTATTTTTCGATGTTTCTACTCACCCCAAGTTGGATAAAATGTTTTCCAAGTGTATCCGTTTGTAAAGATCTCCAGAGTGAAACACAAGATAAGTTTAACATCATAATCATGATGATATAAGCATAGTCTTAAATTTATGTTCAAAGTTTCTATAATGATGAGAATACTTTCGTCATTACAAAATGTAATCAGTGAAAATGTATATCATTCAAACTTTAAAACTATACTGAATAAGAGAGTGCTTAATTTATATTCTTTGTTTTCACATGGCCTCTGATAAAATGTCACGCCCATCTCAGAAACAGATCTACCAGATACTTACTAATCAATTTCCCTGTCAGTGTATGCCTGTACTAGGAAACCTAGGCCCCCCAACCCTTACTAAGTGGGCCAGAGGATGTCTGATTCCTCCCCTTGGCCTAGCTGATTGGATAAGGGTAGTTACTTGACCTGAGCCGGACCAATTGTAACTTTTCTCAAAAATAAGTTCAAGGACTCAAAAATTCTTGTCAGTGTCTGTTGGGCACTTGACCTGATACAGGATGCAATACCAAGGTGGAGATAACTACATTAGGCACATGAGTAAATGGAGCAGACAAAGTGTATCTGCATAAAGAGAATCATTAAACAGACACACACAGAAAGGTCTCAGCAGAGATTGCTTATAGTTACAAGACAGAGAGAGAGAGAGAGAGAGAGAGAGAGAGAAAGGGAGGGGGGAGGGAGATGGAGAGAGGGGGGAGTGGAGAGAGAGAGAGAGAGAAAGAAAGATTGCTTTGATTCCTCCTGCTTTCCAGATTCCACTTCCAGACCAACTGACTGAGCATTTGCTCCTTTGAATTCTAAAAAGATGCCCTTGTATACCTAATAATAAGTTAGACATTTTACTTACACTAACTTAAGTGGTATCTAAGAGCAAACATCTTTCAATGAGGAATAGATTTTACCATCTCTAATTCTGTAATTCTATAATGACATTTTGTATATATTCCCATATGCAGAAATGAATTTAAACCAACACCTCAAAAGAATCTTATGCTATAGGTACTATTATAATCACTATCTTATAGATGAGAAAATTGAGGAACAGAGAAGTTAAATAACTTGTCCAAATATCATTTAACTAATATTTAAAATCATTCAGTTAGGAATCAAAGAGAGACTGTGGCTCTAAGATCTGCACTCTTAGAAACTATACAATTTATAGCATATCGATTATTTTTTTATGATTCAAATAATCATATCTTAGAGAAAGTGTATAGTAACTCATGATTTACTTAGAAATTGCATTAAAAAGAGTAAGTAAACAATACAGCAGTTAGGAGCCTGAGAAAGCTGTATGCGTTAGGAATTATGAGTGTGATATGCACATTAGAGTCAGAAAAACTTTAACCTTCCTTTCCAGAATGCTTCACTGACCATTTTTTCTCAGAAGAATTACAAAGAAGATTGATATATGATAAAATCATTATGAAAATTAGGGTATTTATTTTAATTTTCCAATGAATAAACAAACATGAACTAAAGAATAATTAAACTAAATATTTATTAAGCACTATAAGAGCTTGAGTAACAGTTCTTGCACAGCCGAGAATCTCTTTCCAATATAAAATCATCTCTGTAGATAGCTTTCTTTCTTCTATAAGCTATACTTACTTAACATAAGACGTGGAAGCTAAAACTAGAATATTGTGTGATTAAATTGACATTTTAAGGGATTTTTTGGGGGGCAGGAGTTTGTTTTTTACTGAAATCGATACCAACTTAAGAAAAAGCCAAATATGATCTCTAAAAGTAAGTTTTAAAGTGTTAATGGTCAAGAATGTAACAATAATAAGCAATACTGTACTTTGGGTCATTAAGAATCAGACAATAATAACCTGCTGTTTATGCTCTGAGCTGAACGCTGTGAGGCAAAGGAGAAATAAAGGGCAAAATCCCTGCCACTGAGAACATACAATCTGGCTTGGAAGACGGAAGGGACCCACAGGAAACAGGTGCGGACTGATAAATGAGGGTATGTTTTGTTATTTATTTATTCTCCCAACCCATTAAAAAAAAAAAAAGGTCTGGTCAACTTTAAATAGCAGGCTATAATCCAGCGATAATATGGCACAAAGTAAAAGTCTAACTGAGAAAGGGGAGAATGGGTATCTAATAGACAAGGGAGGTGTCTTATAGCAAGGAGACAGTCCTTACAAGATGAGGAGTATTTCAGTAAGCAGAAAGAAGTGAAGAGTTCATATTTAAGTCCAGAGAAGCAATGTAAACATGGCTTGGAGGCAGGCAGTATTATACTGCGATTACCCTCCCAACATCCTTCTTGCCATCACATGGATTAGAAGATAACAGTCCCAGTTCTAGGAATGAACTGGCCTCAGGCAATCAAGGGAAAGCCATCTTTCTTTCTACAGTCACTGGTCCAAATTACCCAGGTTGAAGCATTAAATGGTCTCCACTGATCTCAGTAGTTCAAGAAAGGACTCTTGATTTTGTTGTGGGAAGGATGCTTTCTCTCAGAATGGCCCTAATAAAGCTTGGGCTTCTGGTTATCTTGAGCATTCTTAAGTATTAAAACATGAAAGGGATCATTCTTCATAATCATGGGAAATAGAGATGCTTTCTACTGAAGAAATATTGTCAGCATGTAATACAACTGATTTGTAATTTTATTCACAGTCCTTAAAATGTGATATCTACTCGTATAAAAAGGAGTTTTATTTCCTGGTTGTGTAATACTTATTGATGATATGTATCAACAATGAAGAAAATAAATGGGGGTGTGCATGTGTGTGTGTGTGTGTGTGTGCAAAACATTTCTACTGTGTATAATACTGCCTAATCTACTTTACTTCCATAACTATCACTTCATTAAAATTGAAACATAATTTTTTATCCCACTATTTACTATATTTTGAGAGTCAGCGTTTATAAAAGGAATGTTGTGGTGATGCACAATAAGCTTTTAGAAAAAATACAAGCATAATTGAACTAAAATGAAAATCACTGCTAAGCCAGTTAATGGTCAAATATACATTCCTTTTCAATAAATAGTTTTATTAATATATTTTAGTATTTAAAACACCTAGAATGCTAGTCATAAAGCTTCTTTAATTAATCAGAGTTCCTCTGAATCATTTTCTTTTCCAATAGAGTTGAAACACTTAGAATGGTAAAACACAAAGCAAAAATAAGAGAGTAACTTTATATAACTCTTACTTCAAATAAGGAAAAGCATAATGCAACTAATCCATATTCCTTTGAGTTAAAGTCAGTTACAATATTATTTCAAAATGCTAAATTCCTCACTTTTCCTCTTGAAATCTAAACAGTCCTTTCATTACTTGCCGCCAGTGATTTTTAACTGAAATTTAGGTCACCCAGCTGTCCTTTTTTGTCCCCTATCCTAGATTCCAAATCTCTAAGTTTTACCATTTCACTTTCAGGCAGCACAAAATATATAAATACACAAAATCAATATTCAATTTGATAGATACAGGACTAATTTTAACAAACTTTATCTCAATCAAATTGTATTCTAAATGTTATCTTTATTTTAAATGCCCTATGTTACTTAGTGTTTTAAAGTTCTTTTTATTTCACTCTCAACACTTCTCTCTCTTCACATTGTCAGCAACAGCTTGTCTGTTTTTTCTTATTTTTGACTTGGAAATTGTTGCCATTGAATAAACACCAGCAATTGATTCTTTTTGCACTTCAATTACATCTTTCAAATTTTTTTTATAATGTATGGAAATAACTCCTTAGCTACTGAAAAGAATACTAATTAACCCTCACAGAACAAGTTTTGGTTTATTAGACTTGCAAAATATACTTTGTTTTTGAGCAAGTTTTTAAAAGTCAATCATAATTTTCAAGCTCTAAAAAAATAATTTTCTAAACTCCTTAAGTAACCCCCTTAACAAAAACATACATAAAACCTGAAACTACAAAAAACAGAAGTCCTACTTTTTTCAAAAGGTGTCTGTACACCTTCTTGGCTGGCCTCCCCAAAATATCTCCCAAAGACTGTTAATGAAGCCAAATCAAGTTTATAAGACTCACTGCACAAACGGAAAACACCTTGACTGAGTCTTAGCAATGTCAGAGGAAGAAGATCAGAAGTGAGATATTCAAAAGACTTTCCAGTATGAGCTCAAGAGATTAAAGGTGGGTCTGTCAGGGCAGAGAACTGATTTAGATTCGATGAAATTTGTGATATAATAGTGTGGGATTAGTAGACATTGCAAAACAAGGATCGCAAAGTGGCTTTTGGAAAGTAAGCCCCTGTTCCACATATGAGCAGTTTGCCCAGGTAAGCACATTATTATCTCCCAATAAATTGATCAATAGGAAATTCCTAAAGCAAACAGTGATTTTGTTGTTGTTGTTGTTTATAGTTTTATCTCTCCAGAGCAAAATTTCTTGGAGCAAACAACTATGTTAAGTTGACATAGTTGGTCTAAAATCTTATTGAAGTCTTGTAGAAACACATGATTTTATTTCTCGGTCTTGCCTTTTGATCATTTTTTTGGCCTGACCTGGGGTACACACATATATTGAGTTGTCGGGAAAGTCATGACACATTTTTGCATTGAAAAACATAGAAAAATACATCATGACTTTCCCGACAACCCAATAGTTATCATAAGGGGAAATGATAAAATAGTTGTTTGTGGAGTCACCATTACACATCAGGGTTCTGTTAATGGTCATTTCAACCACATAATCAGGTTTTCTTCTTTTTGTTGTATTATCATTTGATGGAACAGTACCTTATGAAAGGCATTTAGGATTATAAAATTTACGTATTTGAACATTGTAACACTGTCAAATACTAAAAATACTGTAAGATTTTATAGTCCACATCTATGCCAAAAGCCAAGGGTGGTCTAATTAATTCAAGAAAAACAGACCACATCCACAAAAAAGACTACAGACTGGATATGAACTAAATTACCTAATCTCTTAATTTCCATTATTTGTTTGCTGGACCTTCTTAGTAATATTAAAATTCTCAGAAATATTTGTAGAAATGTAAATGTAATATTCTTTTTCTAAAGTGGTACATGCAATACCTTTGCAATCCAGTTAGGTTTATGTTATTTATTTATTTATTTATTTATTTATTTATTTATTTATTTTTAACAGAGAAGGAGTTCTATGGATTTCTGACATTATCTATCCGCTTTCAATCTCTGAATGTTGAAGTTTCCCTGCTATAACACCCCTTGAATTCACCAGCAGAGGCTCGAATCAATGATTTGCAAAACAAGGTAGCAGAATACACCCGATCAGAACAGCAAAATGAAAAAATAATAAAAAGAAATGAAGATAGTTTGAGACCTCTGGGACAACATAAAGCATAACAACATTAGCAATCAGGGGTTCCAGAAGGAGAAGAGAGAAAGCAAGGCATTGAGAATCTATATGAACAAATATAATAACTGAGAAGTTTCCTAAACCTGGCAAAGGAAATAGACATACAAACCCAGGAAGTGCAGACAGTCCCAAACAAGATGAACCCAAATAAGCCGACACTAAGACACATTATAATTAGAATGGCAAAGGTTATAAAGAAAAGAGAGAATCCTAAAAGCAGCAAGAAAAAAAGGCAACTAGTAACTTATAAAGGAGCTCCCATAAGTTTGTCAGCTATATCAACAGAACCTTTGCAGACCAGAAGGGATTGGCACAAAATTCTCAACCCTATGAAAACCTAGGACCTACAACCAAGGGACTCTACTGAGCAAGGCTATCATTTAGAATTGAAGGACAGATAAAGAGCTTCCCAGACAAGAGAAAGCTAAAGGAGTTCAACACCACCAAACCAATATTATGAAGAATATTAGAGGGACATTTTTAAGATAAAAAAAATTAAATAAAAATTATGAATAATAAAATGTCAATAGGTACATACCTATCAACAGTTACTTTCAATATAAATGGATTAAATGCTCCACTCAAAAGACATAGGGGGCTGAATGGATAAGAAAACAAAACCCTTACATATGCTGCCTACAAGAGACTCACTTCAGATTGAAAGACACAGGGGTGGAAAGTAAAGGGACAGAACAAGATATTTTATGAAATTGGGAATGGGAAAAATAAATAAATAAATAAAAGCTGGAGGAGCAATATTTATACCAGACAAAATGGACTTTAAAACAAAGGCTATATAACAAGAGACAAAGGAGGACCCAGTAATCCCACTTCTGGGTATTTATCTGAAGAAACCCAAAGTGATACTTCCAGGGGATGTGTGCATCCATATGTTTATTGCAGCATTGTTTACAATGGCTCAAAATGTGGAGGCAGCCTGGGTGTGCTTCGATGGATGAATAGATAAAGAAGAGGTGGTACATTTATACAATGGAATATTACACAAAAGGGAGTGGGTTCTTGATATATAAGGTGGCATGAATGAACCTGGAGGGTATTCTGCTGAGTGGGGGGTAAGACAACGAAAAGGCAGATGCAATGTGACTTCACTTATATATGGAATGTAAAGAACAAAATAAACAAACAAACAAAACAAACAAACTCATAGATACAAAGAACATTTTAATGGCTCCCAGATGCGGGGCAGGTTGAGGGAGTTGGTGAAAAATGGGAAGAGATTAAGAAGCACAAATTGGTTGTTACAAAGTAGTCAGGGGGATGTGAGGTATAACAGAAGGAATATAATCAATAATATTGTAATAACTATGTCAGGTGGTACTAGACTTGTTGGGGTGATAGATGGGAGGGGTTTGGGGACAGGGTGAAAAAGGTGAAGGGATTACAAAATACAAATTGGTAGCTATAAAATAGTCATGGGGATATAAAGTACAGCATATGAAATATCTTTATAATATGGTAATAGGTACATATAATGTCAGGTGGGTACTAGACCAGTCAGCGGGATCACTACTTCTTAAATTGTACAACTGTCTCACCATTATGCTGTACATCTGAAATTAATACAAAATAATATCAAATGTTAACTGTAATTTAAAAATTAAAAAGGAGGGATAAAAGTTGAAGGAGAATAAGAGGTTCAAATTTCCAGATATAAAACAAATAAGTCATGGGGATGTAATGTAGAGCATGAGGATATTGTGATAGAATTGTAATGTCAGATGGTTGCTAGACTTGTGGCGATCATTTTAGGTATACAAATGTTGAATGACTATGATGTACACCTGAAACTGATATAATACTGTATGTTACCTATATTTTTAATAAAAATCGTTTTTTAAAAAGTCAAAAAAAATAATGTGTGTTTGTTAGAAATTCAGAATTTTAACCAGAAAAGAGGTAATTAAACGGCTAGAAAAAATAAATAACAAAAGCAAGCAGATTAAAGAATGAAACCTATGACGCAAGTCCTCTAGAATTTGTTCCATAGATCTGGAGTGGAAGCCTTCCATATCATGCAGCCATTTTCTTCATTCAAAGCTCTTGGGAGGAAGCTGTCTCCCTTCAAAGACTATCTTCTGCTCAAGGATTCTTAAGAAATTTTAGTTTTTGAATAGACATTAGAATGGCAGTTCAGGTGTCATAGCCTATGACTCCTTGGCATTCATACCCTGGTATTCATATCGCATTATACCAAGATTGGTCTGTGTAACCAATAAAATACATACCAAGATTGGTCTGTGTAACCAATAAAATACAGCAGAAGTGATGGTCGTTCACTTATGAGATTAAATAATAAAATACATTGGCTTCCTTCTTGGTTGTTCTCTCTCTCTCTCTCTCTCTCTCTCTCTCTCTCTCTCTCTCTCTCTGTTTCTTTCTCTCTCTCTCTCTCCCCCACCCTTTCATCTCAGCTTACTTTTGCTCTAAGGATGCCAGTTGCCATATCAAGAGCAGCACTATGAACAGATCCATATGATGAGATATTGAGGCCTCCTACTCAATAGTCATGCGAATAATCTTGGAAATGCAGCCTCTAGCCCAATCAAGCCTTCAGATCATATCAGCCCTAGCCAATAACTTCACTGCCACCTCATGAAAAACCATGATCCAAAATCACTGGACAAGCCATTCTTAATTCCTGACCCTTAGAAATTATGTGAAATGATAAATGTTAGCTGTTGTAAATCACTACATTTGGGGGTAATTTGCTGAATAAATTTATTACTCAGCAATAGATAACTAACATGGGAGTGAAATCCTATGTCTTTTTAACTGAGAGACACAAATCCAGAGATCTACACCCTGGAGTGTGACTGCTGTTATAGTGGCTTGAAGTATCTGATAGAATTCTTTCCAAGATGGCTCTTCAAAAGTGGGTTTCTTTTCCCCTCTTGCATCTTTTCCTGAAAAGAAAGTTTCCAGGTTTTTGGCCATATAGAGTTGCTTGGCAGTATGTAAAGGAAAGGCAATGTGGATGTGTTGGCAATAAGACTGAATAGAGATCATGAATGTCTTGCAGTAATTTGCCACATATGTCTGAAGTAGAGTCCTAATCAGAGAAGCAATCTCACAGGTTGACTTGTAACAAGTTTATATTGTAAGAGATGATGAGTGCCAGAGGGTGTGAACTTCATGATCTTGAGAGTCTGAGGTAATACCCTTGACCTAGAAAGCCCAAGAGTGTCAGATTATTTTGCTAGTTCTGTCTTAAAGCATTATTGTCTCTAATTTTCTTGAGGTTTGAGGGTGGTAGGGACAATGAAGTTTGTAGGCTCAAGGCTTTGCAAAATTTCCTAAGAGTCCCAGTAAAATGAATGTCTCCACCACTGGAGAGGAAGATTAGAATTCCCCAGGTAGGGAATGTAAAATTAATGGATGTGTTTGCTGCTGTGAGAACCATAGGTCTCCAGAAAGAAAATATTTGATCCACTTGAAGAATAAGCAAACAATGACCGGGAGGACATATTTAAAACCCATATGGTAAAGAAGGTTAACTAGACTTATTGTGGTGATCATTTCTCAATATTTATAAATATTGAATCATTATATTATATATTTAAAACTAATTTAATGTTATATGTCAATTACATTTCAATTTTTTTTTAATCCATAAAAGAAAGTAGTTATATGAACTCCTTTAAAAATATTCAGAGGGACCTTAGGCTTAGGTAAAAACATGAACCAGAATATCCTCAACAGTCTTAGTCAAAATTCCTCCATAATGTTGATTGACTATAGTAGTCAGTTTGTCTTTGTTGTGTTAAGTAATTTCATGTGAAATTTTTGGCCAGCCTCTAGTTAAGTTCCTCTAGTGTCACCAAGTATTCACTCTGAAGTGTCAGAGATGATCTTCATACAATTTATAACTGGAAATTTTCCAATAACTCTTTACATTTTGGATACTATCGTTGGCCTTTATATACTAGCCACCTCCAACTTCTCTAAAGAATTGGCTTCTAGGACTTAATGGGGGCCATACCTTAGTGAAGACTGCCTGCCATGTTAATTATTTAGGCATTTCCTTTGGCCTCCATGCTATGTGTTTTTGCATGGCTTCAACCTTCATGAAAGACAACTCCTTAGAAAGTACAGAGCATTTACAAGTTATTTAATCTGCTAAACATTTTTAACTGGGTTAATGGCTATGGGCCAAAATCCTTCACAGGTACAATTTCACATTAGGAAAGTTATTATCAAAAATACAAAAAATAACAAGTGTTAGTAAGGAAGCAGAAAAATTGGACCCCTCATGCATTGCTGGAAGAATGTAAAATGATGCAGCCACTGTGGAAAATAGTGGGTTACATTAATATGTTTATATTAATATCTTATATGTTGCTAAGTGAGATAAGCCAGACACAAAAGGAAAAATATTGTTTGTATGCACTTATATGAGGTATCTACCATATGGAAATTCAGAGACAGGAAATAAAAGAGAGATTACCTGGACTGGGGCGAGAGAAAAATAAGGAGTTATTGTTTAATGAGGACATGGTTTCTGTTTGGTATAATGGAAAAGTTCTGGAAATAGATTATGGTGATGACTGCACAACAGTGTGCATGTACTTAATTCCACTGAATTGTACACTTAAATGCCATATCACACAACTCCTCATTCAGAATCACTCAACTACACAGACCTGAAAAATCTGTGACAGCAGATAGAAGCTTTGGAAAAGAAATATCTTCCAGGATCAGGTTCTCAAGAGAAAAACAAGGCAAGACTAAGGAAAATTCTCATAACATAACTCACCTGTAAGTAATCTAAGGCAAAATATGTCCAAGGAAATTATTATAGCCTTAGTGAAAACTTTCTACAGTCCTCAGCCTCTGGGGAGAGCTTAAGGAATAGGCTCATTGGGGTTTATGCCCTCTCTTTCCTCCTATAGACACACATGCACACGTGCATGACAGACAAATAGTGTTAATAGCAACAAGGCAGATTTTCAGCAAGAATAAACACTTCCAAATCTGATCAGATAATAAAGAAAGACATAAAAAGGATTCTATTTCCTGGAAAAGAATATAAACTTAGCATTTCAGACAAGAAAAAATTTGGAGCCAGATATCCCCCTCCCTAGTCACAATCAAAGAGACCTCTGAGCTCTGGGGACCTCAGTGAAGAGTGCTGTTTCTGATTCAAGGATCTTAGCCACTGCAGTGAAATGGGCACTCAGTTGAATCTTGGCGGAACTTCCAAATCTGTGTTATCTACTGTAGACTCTCACCACTTATTTAGACTTAAAGTAATTCAAATTAAATAAAATTAAAAATTAGTTCCTTAGTCATACTAGCTACTCTTCAAGTACATATGTGGCTAGTGACTACTATATTGGATATTTGTAACATTGAACAAAGTTCTGTAGGACACCAGGGTTTCAGATTGTTGAGCTCACCAAGATATCACCAAATGACTTGATAATAAAGCAAAAATAAGTTTATTTAAATTGACTATAATAGAGAGAATACCCCCTTGACAGAATCTTGATAGTGTGTCAGAAAACAGAGCTGGGTGTGGGATCAAGCAGTTTAAGACAAGCTTTTTGAGGCAGGTAACTAATTAGGATCGAGCAAAGTCTATAACATAATAGCTCCAATTTGATAAATATAGGAAAGTGAGGGACTTGAAATAAATCTTCATAAGTAAACTCTTACTTAATAAGCAAACTATTTCCTTGAGCAAGCAGACTATTGTCTCTGATAAAATTAATCTACAGGAACATCCTGCAATAAATACCAAACTTATTTCTGGTTTACAGTCTTGTCTTTACCAGTCAAAGTAAACTGGAGCAAGGTCAATTAAGTCATGTTCACAGAATTCCCATGTTGTTTAAACACAAACAAACAAAATAAGATAGCATTTTAAAAATATATATTAAAATAGGAAAACTTCTGTCTGTAAAATTAAAAAAATTAAATATTAAAACTGTATCCAAAATGTTATTCACATTTTAATGTATAAAGTTTATATTATATAATAGTACCACGAAAGCATCAGAAAAATGAAAATATCTATAATAAAATCTAACAACAACAAGAATGTTTAAATTTTTTACAGGAGTAGAGTCTAAATTTTCTGCAGATTTTAATTCTGATGGGTCACAGTTAAGAAAGATCTACATAAATGGAAAGTGTGCATTAAAGGGAATTCCAACCAACTCAATCAATTTTCCATAACTTAGGAAAATTAAATGACACTCCCTAAACTAACAGTTCTTTAATATCATTATCAGAGCTATCCTTAGAGTGCAATCTGCAAGCAAAAGTCACCTGGAAAAGGATTCTAAAATAGCATTCCCTAAGGCCAAGTCACCCCACACCAACAAATTAATCCCAATAAGGTATGGCGGAAAGATTTTTAAAATAATAATGGAATTACCCTATTGAGAAAATTCTCCATTGAAAATAAATCAAAGGAAAAGAAGAGAGCAGAAAGAATAGGGAGTCAGTCTCACCACCCGACTAGATGTCCCAGAAGAAGCGTATGAAGATTGCCACTTGCTCTCAAGGAGAATTTTTTTTTGTCTTTTTATTTAGTGAAGGGTTGTAAAATAAAGAAGTAAAAATTAAGAGAATGTCTTAAGAGTGGCATATGGAAGATAAGATATGATGGAGTACTACACAAATTGTGAAGACATGGAAGAGAGAATAAGAGAGGAGTAATAACAGATATAATATAATGTTAAAAAGAAATACTTTGTTTTAGAGTCATATGATGTCCCTGAAATAAGTTTGCATTTAGAATGGAGGGAAGGGGTGGAGGAGAGAAATTTTCTTTGTCTGGAGATATAATTGTATTTAGAGGGATGCAAGCTTAAAAATGGAGGGGGGCTATTAAATGGAAATAAAAAGCAGATGCATTTGAGCCATATTCCAGCAACAGAGGAGTTGGCTGACCAATGCAATTACCTGAGAATGAAGTGCTGAAAACCAATATACACAGTATACGTTTTGTAAATCAGTACCCTAACTTGGTTTCTTCATGCCCTTCTGTGCAATATCCAGAGAACTGGACCAATGATTTTAGAGTGAGTTTCAGTGTTATTAGCAACTACTAAATAAGAGTAGAACTGATTGAGTTCTGCAGAACTATTTAATTATTATTTAAATGATAGGAATCATTTAATCTTATTAAATGGACCATAGCAATACATTATTGAAATTATGTTATAGTAAATTTGATAATAAAATGAGTGATAAACTGAAGGAATATACATAGAAAAAATTAACAAAGAATACAAATATGGTTTATGATAGCATTGTTCAACCTTAGAATTATAAAAACAAAAGATAAAATTGAACGAAGTTATCTAAAAATGCTTTTTAAAGTGCTTAAAACATAAAAGGTTTTTTAATGCCTCCAAGTAAAAATTAAAAACAGGCAACCATTTTAATATATAGCCTAGTCAAAGACTTAAATATCTAAGATTTCTCCAAGCTTTCAAAAGCTTTTTCCAAAGATTAACAAGACTTTAGCCTAAGTCAAAATTAGAACACTGTCAGATTTTTCCATTAAATAAACCAAATTATAAGTCATGCATTTGTATTTTCAGAATTATTGAACCAGTGTTTTTATCCTGACCACAAATGTGAGAGATCTTAATTTTTTATGCAAAATGTATCATGTGTTAAACTGCATTTTCTACCAAAAGGGCCCATAGCTTTCATCAGATTAAATTGCACAACTATTATCCTTTTCTTGTTCTTTTGATAAACACCCATTATGTACAATCTTGGTGACAATACCAAAGTACCATCTTTCCCTAGACAGCAGATGAGCACATAACTCATCCTGAACCACTGAGTTTTCCTCTCTCCCATTTCTCTCTCTCTCTCTCTCTCTCTCTCTCTCTGTCTCTCTCTGTCTCTCTCTGTCTCTCTCTGTCTCTCTCTCTCTCTCTCTCATTTTATCATTTTAATGAAAGTGATGCAAATGCATCACTTATTATAATAATGCTCTTCAAAAGAGGTTGTTAAGAGAATGAGCAGGAAAACTACAAATTGAGGAAATATTTGCAAATCACCTTTTGATAAAGGATTTATATTCAGAATATATAAAGAACTCACAAAAGTCAATAATAAAAAAAAACATTCATTTTTAAAAAATAAGCTAAACATATAAAACTGCAGCCAAAGAAGTACAGAATACAATTACAATAAAAAATATCTTCACCTATCAAAATGACAAATTACTTGTTCCATACTTGCAAGAAAATGTGAGGACAAACACACGTATAAACTGATAAAACTTTTCAGGAAGGAAATTTTGATGGCATTTGTTCTAGAGCTTTAAATAGATTCATATTTTTTGAACCATATACTCCATTTTGTGTAAATAAACTAAGGAAATAATTATACATGTAGTCAAAAATGTATATTTAAAATATTCTTTACAGCTTTTAAGATAGCAGAGAATAGAAATAAACTAAATGCACAACAAGAGGAAAATGATTATATAAAATATGATACAAGGATATAATAGATTTGGCAGTCACAAAGAATATTGTCTCACATGAGAAAATACTTAAGTTTTAATGTTAAGTAAACATAGACACATATCTGTTTAAGGATGTTAATACAGTCTTACTCAACATAGGAAACCATTAGGACTGAAATGTAGAAAATGTTACCTCTTGTCATTTATAAAACATAAAATTCTAGATAATTGTTTTTAGATTGTGGATAATTTTGTCTTCTTTATCTTGCAATATTTTCTAAACTAAACATGTATTTTCTTTATATGAAAAAATAGATTTGTTTGTTTCATTTATTTTAGATAATGGAGCTATCATCCAAGTTGGTGGTTTTGGGGCACTGATTCATCACAGGAGACAACGAAGCTGAAATATAGATCCTGCTGTGTATTAATCTTTTTAAGAAACAGATTAAGAATAATAAGCCCAAACAGCATATACTTCAAGAAAACTAAATCAAGTGACTCAATATCTAAAGTTTTATGTGAATACATTTTTACGGTAGAGTTTGAGAATGGAAGGCAGACAGGCAGAATCAATAACGATGGATGGAAAACATGTATGGCTCAGTAATGGGCTGATAAATAGATTTTTATAAGAAAGAAAACTAGAGGTTGTTTTATTCAATCTCTTCATTTTATAGATGGAGCATCTAAACCTTATTGCTATCCCCAAGTTCAAAAATTGACTAATTCTAGCTAGTAACTAGTTTCTCTTCCTGGATTCAAAATGCCTACCACTACTCAGAATTACATTGCGACTTGGGATGCCTGATAGGTTTCTCATTTATTGTGGCAAAAAGACAAATAGGGATGGATGCAAAAGCAACATGTACAATAATAAGTGATGGTCACAAATGTGGCCCAAAATATTTTGCAATGAGCTTCTGTTGTTTTTATTGCCAGAAACCAGCTCCTTTTCAAACTGTGCCTGAGTGATTTCTGATAATTTTCCAGTGTGCTACCTCCCATGTGCTCTCCTGTCATCAATAGCTTCTTCCTCAGACCAGTACTGCTACTTTAATGCTAAGTATTTGATACTGCTTTGATACTAAAATTGCTTTACCACTGATCGTAATGGCCCTCATCCAGTGGCTGCTTCTGTTGCCACCATCTGGCCTCAGAGAAACAACTCGACCTATTTGTTCACTATCTGCTTTATCGTTAATGTTTGTCAGGTACTTGTCTTTAATTTCCCATAGCACACCATCAACCTCATATTTACACAGGAAACTGGAATTTGCAACACGTCTTTAATGAAGAATCACGGATAACAGAGGGGAAACCTAAGGGAACCTATAGTTGCCATAACCATTGTTTGAGTAAATCATACAGAAGAACCAATGGATTTTTATCACAAAAATGGCAGGGAGAGGTAGGACTGTAATCGCACAACTCAATTTTCTCTACACCACTATGTATTCTAATGAGCAAATAAGACACGGCCTTTCCAAATGTTTGGAATTCTACTTTATCTTGGATGTCCATTTTTTTTCCTCAATAATTAAGTTCAATCTTAAAATCGCTTTAAACCTGAGATAAAAATGTTTTTTGCCATCACTAGGTTTTAATCCCTTGGTTCACCTTGACATTTGCCATTGGTTTTATTTGAATAATTATATTTGTAATACTGGAGTATAGGTATTTATATTGCAAGCTCTTATCTTACATTTGTTTCACTTATCTGAATTCTATATTTACAGCTAGATGGCTAACATTCCAAGGGCAGGAAATACTATTTTTTTATTCTCCATAATACTTTGCACAATACTAAACAAAGAGTAGGCTTTTGATACTCAAAGACTTGAGTGGATTTGACTTAAAGCACTAGGACATTTTGAGATTTGAGATATGAAGGTAATGGTCTTCTTCAAATGTTTATTCTTTCTTTAGTCGTTTAATTTAAGTGCCTTAGCACTAAATACAAGAGTGAACATAAATCATTTTAAACACTATCAGGAAACCATAAGGAACAGAATCGAAGATGGAAAAAAAAACCATTATGTACACAAATGATTAGTTATTTGAATTTTACAACTCTGCGTTATTTATATATATATATATATATAACTTGCTTAAGCTTTTAATGAGAAAAAAGAGTCTCTGAAAAGTTTATTCTACTTTAATATCAGTCCAAGAAAATGCTTGTATCCTAAACACATTAACCTGCTGACTATCTAAAAAAACTCTAACATTCATTCACTGAAACAAGGACAAATAGAATTTTTAAAAACCTGTTTACCTCCAGGCTCAGGCAATTTGTTTTAAGTATGTCTAGATGAGTCTTGCTATGATAAATAAATGCAGTCAGTAGTAACTGTGAATAAAGACAAGCTGCAAAAGAAGCCACGGTATAAGTATATATCCTAACAGAAGTCACTTGAAATTAAATCTTCACTACTATTATTGGAGGGTTCAAAATATAAAGATCTATTAAATTTTGTTTTTGAGATGTCATAAATGTCCCTTTGGTAAGAGTTCAGCACAATTCAAATGGAAAATTTAAATTAAACCTACAGGTTGGACAGAAAGAACAAAAGTCCATAAGTTCCTACCCTAATTGCGCAAATTAATTCTAGCATTCATTTTTTAAAAAATAAACCTCTATCATGATCAGGAGATAAGATCACCTGAAGATAAGTAGATGATATTTTGTTTAAGGATATGAATACATATGGTCCACAGCTTATGTTGGTTTGACTTAAGATTTTTTTCTACTTTATGACAGTATGAAAACAAAACACATTTGGTTGAAACTATACTTCAAATGTTGAATTTTAATCTTTTCCCAGGCTAGTAATGTGCAATACAATACTGTCATGGATACTGGGCAGCAACAGTGAGATGATTTTACCCAACTGTAGGCTAATGTAGGTGTTTTAAGAATGTTTAAGGTGAGCTTGGCTAATTTATGATATTTGGTAGGTTAGGTGTATTAAATGCATATTCAAGTTATGATATTTTCAATTTATAACTTGATTGGGACATAACCCCATCATAAATCAGGGGACATTTGTACAGAAATACAACAAATATTCTGAAGATAATGTTTATCTTTTCCCAGAATCGCAGACATTTTTTCTCAAAATAAAAAGTCTTATTTTATAGTTATCATAAGAGTAATAGATGGACATAGAAACAAAAAATTTAAAAATATAGAAGGATTTATGAAAAACAAGTCTGTCTTCTTACCTCCCACTCCCAATTCCACTCCGCATAGGAAACAATTTTTTTTATACCACTATGGCTTTAGTTTTTCTAGAGATATCCTGAATATCTCCTAGATAGCAAAGATTATCTAGATTCTACTCTATCTTCTAGAGGTTATCTGTATAAGTATAAAACAACATGCTTATACATTTACACCTCTATTTCTTTTATCAACTGTTCTCTCTACCAGAAAGATGAGGAATTAGCTACTACCTCTATACTTTCCTCTCCCCATTGAATTTTAATTACATTGTTATTTTACTAGGTTTACTTGAAAACTTTAAGTAATCTGTTTAAACATATCATTTTTTAATTTACATGTCCTAACTAACGCCTCACTATAAATATGCAAATAGTACTTTTGTATCTCATTTTACTTCTTCCTCCTTCCACTTCTCAAGCTCAGTCAGATACACCATTATTTTACTGTGGAGGTTTATAGAATTTGATTTTAATCTCTAACAGTGATTCATGCTTTCATTCTTTGTCAATATGTTGATTCTGAAAACTGAAAACCAGTAGAAAGCATTTACAGAATCATGCTGTCTTTCTGGATTTAGAGAAAATGAAATCTAACCTATAAAACTGCACCATGTGAATAAAATATTCTGCGCATGGATCAAATAAATTTTCATTTTTTATTTGGATGCCTCTCAGAGCCTCTGACTGAAGAGGATCCATTTGAAAAAATAATGAAGATACATTTTCCATAATTTTTTTTCAAAAAAAGTGAAATAAAGATTAAAAGAAAACAAAACAATATCCACCCTGAAACACTTTATAGTAACATTTATGAATATCAAAGACAAAGAGAACATTTTTAAAAGCTTACAACAAGACAGAACAGATAACATACAAAGAAATAAGAATTACATTGACTTCAGGTTTTTCAACAGCAACACAGAATACAAGAAGACAATGGAGAGAAGTCAACAACATATAAGGGCAAAAACTTAGAATCTAGAATTTTCTATGTAGCCATTAAAATGTGAAGGCATGATAAGGTATTCTCAGATATATAAGACTCAGAAGCTTTGCCACAATAGAATTTTTCTTAAATTTTCAATTCTTACCACAATGACTGAGGCAAGGTAAGCACTCAATAAATATATATTTGAGGAAGGAGAAGTGGGAGGGAGAAAAAGAAGTGAGGAAGAAAGATAATCCTAAAGAAAACCTAGTCCTGAGTTTCATGAAAACCCAGAAAATCTCTATTTTATATGGTTCAATAGTATTTGCCACATAAAGGCCTATATTAAAAACAATTTTGGACACTTAAATAAGAGGAAAGACAAATTCAAAAGATGTTGCAAGAGAAATATGAGGTAAAGATGACAAAATATTTTGGTCTATAAAAAAGATAACTGCAACTACAATAAATATTCAGCTCTAAAAAGCCTATGCTACAACATAAATGAACATTCAGGCTAAGTGACATAATCCAGTCAGAAGGAGAAATAACTCTTAGAAAGCAGAATGGTGGTTTCTTGGAGCTGCCAGGAGGGGAAAGACGAGTTGTTCAATGGAAATAGTTTCAATTTTGCAATATAAAAGTTCTAGAGGCCTCGTGTACAAAAGTGTGTATGTAGTTATCACTGTTATACTGTACACTTTAAAATAGTTAAGATGGTAAATGTTATGTTGCAAAATTATTTCCACAATAAAAAAAAAATAGCTGAAAGTAGAGTTTTTCTCTGTAATTACCTAACAACATAGAGTAACTAACTACCTTTCAAATTCTCCTTAGGGAACAGGTGGTAGCTCTTAGGTTTTTTTAAATAACTAGCACCTTCTCTCTTATTTTCTTCTAGGTATTGGTTTCTCTTTCCTCACTGTTTTGACTTTGGTGGTCACATGCCTAAATGAAGTCAAATGAAGTCCCTTTCTCAGTGTTATGAACTGAATCGTGTCCCTCCCTTCCAAGTTCATATGTTGATGCCCTAAGACCCAGTATATCAGATGGGGTTGTATTTGGAAATAAGATCTTTAAAAAAGTGATTAGGATAAAATGAGACCACTAGAATGGAATCCTAATCCAATATGATTGATGTTCTTATAAGAGGAATTGACTCCAAGGATGAGCACACACAGAGAAAAGGTCATATGAGGACACAATGCAAGCCAAGGAGAGAGGTCTCAGGAGAAAACAAACCTGTTGACACTTGACCTTGGGTTTCTAGACTCCAAAATGTTAAGAAAATTTCTCTTGTTTAAGCCACCCAGCTTGTAGTATTTTGTTACGGCAGCCCCAGCAAACTAATAGAATCAGAATCTTAGTTTTACCAAAGACACCAAACATCAAAGGTAGTTGGTGTGATCGAGCAGCTAACATTGCAAGTGGGAGTGGGTACAGACCAATACATATATATATAAACTTAGTGTCAATAAGCAGTCAGTCCTATGGAGAAAACTACAGAAGAGTGAAGAAATATAACGATGGAGAATGAGGGCCTATTTTAAGGTAGTTAAGGAAGTATTAAGAATTTTGTTCATTACATGTTTTTCTACAAAATCTCAAAAGAAAAAATTCTTTTAGCATTGGCAAGAATTTTATGTGCCTTTATCAGCAACTGGTTCGTTTTTACCACATTAAATCCATGACACTTTCGACCATTCATATTACTCATGTAACATTTGCAATTTACCCTTATAAACTAGAAAGAAAAGACAGGTTACCAACAAAGGAAAGAAAATTGGACAGATAGATGACATCTTAACAGCAACAATGGAAGACAGAAAACAGAGGGAAAATATTTTCAAAGTGATTAAAGAAAAGACAATCATAAGATTGTTTGAAATTGTATTATAAACTTAACCCACCTGGTCCTAACAGCAGATACGTCCCTGTTATGAAGATGACTACATAAGGTTACTAACTTTGAACATTTGATTCAGGATAATAGCTAATAAAAACACCATTGGTAGTGCACCTATAATATGTGAATAATCTCTAATCCTCAAAACAATTCTAAAAATAGTCATTATTATCTCTATTTTATAAAGCAGAACCAGAGACTCAGAGAAATTCAATTATATAAAACCACACAACTAATCAAAAGCAAAGCTAGGACTCAGATCCACTGTGACATTTCAAAGCCCATATTTTATACATTATGCCTCTGGACTCCCCTAATTCTTCTTGGTCTAAATTTATGTTCATCAAGCAAGCTTTGTATTATAGTATTTTACTTTTAAATAAATTTTCTCTTCAGAAACAAAATTGCATATGAATTTTTTGTAAATTTCATGTAAGAAATATATTTGAAGCATTAGAGAATTTATGTAAATTTTATTTATGCAAATCTTTGGAAGCAATCTTATGTTTCAAAAATTAAATGCACTTATATTTACAGAGGTATGAATCTCATAAAATCCCTTTTGTCTAATTATATGAGTGAAGTACCATCTTTACCAACCTATCATCAGAAGGATGGGATATTTTTCATGGGATATTTTTCAGTACAGATGAAATGTTAATTCTAACCGACCTTGCTTTCTTACTTGATTTTCTTTATGCCCTCTCCCCTCCGCCCCCACCCCAATGGCAAGACGATTGGTCTTGATTAAGTGTTTAACTAAGCCATGGAACATTCTGACCCACAAAATAATCAAATTCATGTCCTTGGCCTCATTAGAACAGTTTCACTAACCATCATTATTCAAATTTATGTTTTAAAAATCCCAATAGCAATTATTGTCTGTAGAATTCTTTTGGCAATTAATCATGTACTTCTTTGCTACAAACCTATTGTTCTCTTGAACTGTTAACTTACCTATTTTGTTATTTTTCTTTATGCTACAGTTCATCTTTCATATTATCACACAATTATCTTCCTAAAGCACAGATATTATGATCATGTTATTGCCCTTCTCAAAAACTATGAAAGGCACATTCTCATGATACCCTCTGTCTTCAGCTCCTTGCCCCCACTGAATTGGTGCCTTTAGAGATTGGGACACTATTCTACCTGCACTTTCTGTTCTTCCCCTTAGTGACCTTGTGGTAGACAGAATGATGGATCCCCAAAGATGATCCCATATGAATCCCCAAAATCTGTGAATTTGTTACCTTGCATGGCAAAAAGAGGCTTTGCAGTTATAATCTTGAGATGGAGAGATTATCCTGGATTATGTAAATGGATGCAATGTTATCACAAGCATTCTTGTAAGGGAAAAAGGGAAGCAGAAAAATAAGAGTCAGAAAAGGAGTTAGAAAGACAAACGCAGAGGTCAGGGAGAGAGAGATAGACATTTGAAATGGGATGTTGTTGCTTGGAAGATGGAAGAAGGGGTCTCAAGGCAAAGAACATAGGAAGCTTCTAGAGCATGGAAAAGACAAGGAATGCATTTTCCCCTAGATCCTCCAGAAGAAACCAGTCCTGTTGACACTTTCATTTTAGCTACAAAGGACCTATTTTAGGACTTCTGACTTCCAGAACTATAAAACAATAAATTTATGCTGTTTTAAGCCACTAAATTTTTGGTAATTTGTCACATCAGTGATAGAAAACTAATATAAACTCTCATTTGTGGAAATCAGTCCCTACTCTCAACTTGTTAAAACAAGGGACTTTCAAAACTTTACTGAGTGCTAGGGAGGTAGAGTAGAGAGTTTTACATTTCAAAATAATTAACATTAGACATCTCTGCTTTTAAAAATCCTCACCTACTCTTTCTCTCTCCCTCTCTGTTGAGCTCTCTGTCCTCCCTTTAAATTCTTGTTTATTTCTAATAAATAGGAGTTAAGCTTTCTCCTTTGTTTGACTCTTGATAATCCATGCCCATAAGATCTCATTTTCCATGTCAGGTGATTTCATCAAAGAATTTCCTCAATAAAATAAAAGGAACTCTGGTGCCTGCTGTTAAGATGAAAGATTTTTACATGTCTTGTGTACAATACATTGAAACAGCTATCTTATTATATGTGTCATTTTTACCTCTGCAAGTTCCTTTCTGATGGTAGATGGTCAGCATGTTTCTTTAAATGTACTTGATCAGAACTGCTGTTATCTGAATTCAAAATGTAAGTTTAGCCACATATGTGGTTATATAACTTTTGGATTCTCCTGCTGATGTTTCCTGGAATTGCTTTTGAATTTCCTGTCAGGAAGAGGTCAATGGATTTAAACAAAGTAGGACACTATTTTTATTTGCTCTCCTTTAAGGGTATAGTTTACATAGAATCACATATTGCCTCACCAAATAGTCTCCGTGACGGATGGTATCTATTTTCAAAATGTTTGCCTAAAATTTTTTTCTCTGCCTCCTTAGTTTTCCTCATAATCTACAACTATGTCTCCGAATTAGAACTATGACCATGACCTAGGTTTTCAAAGGAAGACATACACCAGAGCCCAAGGGGCTACATTAGATTGCACCAACAAAAAGGTCTGGGAATACAGACCACTAGAAAACCAACAAGAATACAATCGGTCAAAAACTAAGTAGAGGGGCTGGCCGAGTGGCGCGGTGGTTAAGCGCTGGCTTCGGAAGCCAGCGGCCCCGGTTCGGGTCCCACATATGAGGGCCAGTGACACTGCCCTCAAAAAAAAAAAAAAATCACTGCACTGTATACCTGAAATTGATGTTGTATAATATTGTATGCCAACTGTAATTGAATATATAGATGGTCATGTGATGTGGATTATATGGTGGAAGGGAGTCAAAGGAATTGTAATAGATAGTATGATATGGGGGGGAAGAGTGGGGAGAGAATTGGGGGAGGGGGTTGTCACTTTGAGGGGTAAAAAGTATAACTATTGCACTTTGTACACCTGAAGCTAATTTAAAAAATATATAAAAAATAAAAAAGACATTATAAAATCCAAAAGGATACTTAATATTTAAAACAAAGTACTTAGAAAATTTACCAAATATTAAAGCCAATCCATGAGATGTAAAAAAAAAAAAAAAAAAAAAAACTAAGCAGAAAACAAAGCAGAAGGAGTATCAGAAAATACTATAAGATACTATTATTAAACCAATTTCTTGTCCTTATTTCCTAACTCCTTAGAAAGTTAATAGCAAAATCATTAAATGTGATCAATATGAGGCAGGTCTGGACCATCTGGAGTTTTTCTAATCTTTTTCATGTAGAAGAAAAGTATGTACTTGGTTTGACAGGAAGGAAACAAAAACTGTTATGTTAACTGGTCTATAAAGGAATTTATTTCATTAACATCCTACTCAAACTCAAGGTAAGGAAATTATGGCATATAAGACAAAGTCTGCATTTGATTTCATATTATCTGAGTGGGAACATCCTACATGCAGAAAATAAAATTTCCTAGTATGTGATGATACCCCATCGAGGACAGAATTTTATTTTGGAGATTTAAAGATTAGAACAGTTAAAGCAAGATCGATAGTAGTCACTTAGATAATCAAAGGGCAGGGATAATACTTGATCATAAACTTAAAATCCCATAATTAAAGTAAATAGACTATGACAAAAAATTATTTCCAACTCACTTCTATAGAAGTCTCAAATTACTTACAAAGGGTATCACTTTTAAAGACCCAAGATGGTGGGGTATATTAACACTGTGCCTGTTTCCTTCCATAAACACATTAAAATTACAACTAAATTCAATAGAACAATCAAAATGGACAACCCACTGAAGTCTAGCTGAACATAAATCCTATAACTAACAATATAAAGACACTACATCGAGACTGATAGGAGAGGCACAGATGTGAAAGGGGTCCCAAACCTTCGTGTGGCGGTTGAGAATCAGGAGGGATATTTTGGCCACAGAAGCTCTCCCTAGAGGAGTGAGGGATCCCCAGCCCCAGACCAAGCCCCCCAACCTGGAGTACTGGTGCCAGGAAACGGACTCCCACAACATCTGGCTATAAAAAACATTGGGGATTCAGACCATCTGGGTGGGAAAGAGGGCTGCAGAAAACGCAGACATCTTAAATGGCCCACACACAGACTCACTTGCTTGCAGGTACTCACCTTGGGCCCCAGCAAAGGGACAGTGACTCAGGAGGCACTGGAGACATATGGGCAGAGGTGAAGGAAGACAGGTGTATGGCTTAGAAGCAAGGGCTGAAGGCCTGTCGCCATTTTCCCTGTGCTGGGTCCTCCTTTGATGCAGCCAGCAGACAGAAGCCATCTTTTCTGTGTTGAGCCCGCCCCCATAGGCCAAATCTGAATCTGATTGGCCTGGTGAGCCTGCTGCTCCAACCTGCTGGCTCTTTGAGACCCGTACCCAACCCAACTCCACCAGCTGGAGGCACTTTCTCTACAAGCAACCTGTCCCACCTGCATTGTACTCTTTCTTGGAAAACTATCGGAGTCCAGCAGGCCCCAGGCAGACAGCAACTAACCTTGGTATTATCTGAGACTCTTGCTGAGTAGCTCCAGGCTCAGCACTGGCATCAAACCAGAATTTACATTAACCTGGTGACCACAATTCTTCCCATTTAGTGACACGCTGAGACCCTGCCTCCTCCAACTTTTATACCACATGAGGCTCTATCAGTGCTTAAACCTAAAGTGACCTGACAGGTAGCAGCAGGCCTTGGGGTGTCCTAGTTTTTGTGGAGCTACCTCAGACCTGGTACTGGTGGCAAATGTCTTTGGTTCACAGTGTGGCCTCTCCTACCTGCCTCCAGATTTAGCACAGGCAGAGACCAACCATGGATGACTCTGTAGCTCTTACCAGGTAACACCCGGCCAGTCACAAGCAGTTGGTGACCTGAGCTGCACTGGAAGCCCTCCCAAGAGGCCCAGGAACCAGCATACTTAGAGGTTGGTTTCAGACACAGCAGAGCACCATCCAATTAGCCCCACAAGCAGCACACACAAAGGATGGTCTCAATAGGCACCAAGCCCACTAAAGCCAAGCCCATTCAGTGAGGTAAGACCTTCGCATATCAACTCATAAAGCTGTAGAGATGGCTAAACCCCTGAGGGTCAATCTCACCTATTGATGTGCTAATAGCAATCAAGACTCAACTATAACAGAAGGACACACACAAACTACACAAGGGACACTCCTGGAGCACCCAGAGCAGATAGACTATGCCAGGGCCCCATAGGGTACCAACTACATAAGGCCACCCAGCTAAGACTGGGAGACATAACAGATCTACCCTATACATAGAAACAAACTGAGAGGCAGTCGAAATGGGGGAAAAAGAAATATGTCCCAAATGAAAGAACAGGAGAAAACTCCAGAAACAGAACTAAACAAAATGGACACAAGCAACCTACCAGATACAGGGTGCAAAACAATAATTATAAGAATGCTCAAGAAACTTTGTGAGAACTTCAACAAAGAGATAGAAAGCATATAAAATGACATAAAAGTCATAAAAAAGAATCAGTCAGAATTGAAGCATATAATAACTGAAATGAAGAATGCATTAGAAGGAATCACCAGCAGTCTAAACGAAGAAGAGGATCAAATCAGCAATTTGGAAGATAAGGTATCAGAAAACACCCAATCACAACAGCAAAAGGGAATATAACAAATATCTCCAAGGAAGGCAAGTCTCTAAATCTCTAGTTTCAAAGTCTTTTGCTATTCAAACACACCCACTTGGTTTGAAGACCTGCACCATGCAGAAACATGAAAATGTCATACAGAATTGTCTACCAGCACCGAGAATCACACGTTCTATTATAGACACAATCAACTCCTGTCTTCAGAGGGAGGCTTCTCCAAAATCCATTTATCTATTACATCAAGAGACAATATCACGAAACTACTGTTACCTAGAGGATGTTCAGGCCTCTTCTAATTTGTTCTGTTTCATACAGAATCACCCCCATCTTGTGGCTCTGTGATCCATAAGGCTTTGTCATTATCTTTACGTTTTAGAGTGAGACATCACATCTGGTTTCCAGACAGAAGAAGGAGAATGTAGGAAGGTCCTACCTTCTCTCTTAAACAACTCTGGTAGCCAGCCTTCAAGATGACCTCCAATGAGTCCTGCTGCCTAGTTTTCATGCCCTTTTGTAGTATTCACCCACACTAAATAAAGCTGACTTGTGTAACCAAATCGATTACTGAGGCAGTGACGGCATATGACTTTTGAGGCCAGGTCATAAAAGATGTAGCTTCTGCCTTGCTCTCTTGGGTCACTTGCTATGTTATAAGGATACTGCCATGTTATAAGGATACTCAAGTGGTCTTTTTGTAAAGTCCATGTGGTAAGGAGCTGAGGTATCCTATCAAAGGTCATATGAGTGAGTTATCTTAGAAGTAAAACATCAAGCCCCAGCCAGTCCTTCAGATGACTACAGCCCCCACTGCCATCCTGATTTCAATCTCATGAAAGACCCTGATTTTGGAATCACACAGTGGAACCAATCCTGAATTCACAAACGTCAGAAACTATATAATGTAATATATGTATGCTATAAATGTATGCTATTGTGGTTTACAATAAATGCATATTTGGTCTTCATCCACTGATCATAGCACAGAGCTACTAAATTCCTTGTAATTTCATATGTAAGAGCCACAGAGTTATCTTTTGTTTTATCTGGTCGTTTTCTTCAGGTCCTGAAACACCTTCAAAGTGATAAAGGTGAAATGGGTAACTTCTGTTATTTATATAGCAAGCCCTTTATAACCACACATGAGCTGTGTTAATGAGGTAATTTTTTGAAAGCTTATGGATAATCTAAGGATGAGAACTGGTTGCCAGGGTAACCAACCATGTGATTAGAGGGTTGAAACTTTCAGCCCCAACCCTCAGTCTTCAGAGAGGGGAAAGGGACTAAAGATTGGGTTCAACTACCAATGGCCAAAGATTTAATTAATTATGCCTATGTAATGAAGTTTCCATAAAACTCAAAGGATTGGGTTTGGATTGCTTCTGGGCTGGAGAATATGTGGAGGTGCTGAGAGGGAGGTGCCCCAGAGAAGGGCATAGTAGCTCTGAGTGCCACCTCACCTACCTTGCTCTATGCATTTCTTCCATCTGGCTATTCCTAAGTTATATGTTTTTTGTTTTGTTTTGTTTTTTTAAATAGCTGAGCCATCCTGCCACCTGTTGGCAGTTCAACGGCAACTCAGCTCAGGCCGGGAATCGAACCACCCTTGTTCAGAGCTCAGCTTGCACTCTTTTTTTTTTTTTTCAGCTCGCACTCTTGAGTGAGCTCTTAACCAGCTGAGCCACGTGGCAGGCCCAAGGAAAGGATTTTTTTTTTTTGAGGGCAGTGTCACTGGCCCTCATATGTGGGACCGAACCGGGGCCGCTGGCTTCCCAAGCCAGCGCTTAACCACCGCGCCACTCGGCCGGCCCTATGTTTTTATTTTTTAAAAGTAGGTATCTAGTAAGTAAATTATTTCCTGAGTTCTGTGATCTGCTCTAGCAAATTAATCAAAACCAAGGAGGGGATCATGGTTGGTCTGAAACACATGTAACAACATGAATTTGCGACTGGCATCTGAAGTATGTGTGGGGGTTGGGGGGGGCACCTTGTAGAATGAAACCCTTAATCTGTGGTATCTGACACTATCTCCAAGTAGAGTCAAATTGTGAGATACCCAGCTGATATTAGAGAATTGCTTGATGTGTGGAAACCCCACACATTTGAAGTCAGAAGTCAAGTAGTGTTATAGTTGAGAATCGAGAGTACAGGAGGCACATATAAATGTGTGCTTTCCCTTACACAATATTTATTGTTCTTTTAGGCTACAATTTGTTAAACAGCAAAAGATAGCTAATATAATGGAGAGCATTACTTTCAGTCACATTTCACTGGTGAGAATTTAGTACTTTGACCACCTATAAACAAGAGAGCCTAGGAAATGTAGTTTATCCATGTGGCCAGTAAGAAAGGGAGAACAGCTAGTAGACAACTGGCATTCTCTGCTGTCACATCCAGCATGACAAATCAGTGGGAGTGGAGAAGGGACTGCAAAAGGTTAAGAAAGAGAGACATGCAAATAAGAGAAAAATGCAGTTGGTGCCAGGGGACTCCAGCCTCATGGACTGAGCCCCAAATCAGGCCTAACTGCTCCTTTTATTGTCTCATACATAAGAAAAGATCAATGGGGCTGGCCTAGTGGTGTATTGGTTAAGAGCTGGCTTGGGACGCCATCGGCCCTAGTTCGGATCCCACATATGAGGGCCAGTGACACTGCCCTCTACAGCTAAGTTGGTGAACAACAGCTCCACCTGGAGCTGGGCTGCTGTGAGTCCCTGGTATGGCATAGCTGCAGCCCCTTGCTGCAGTGGGCAGCCATAGGCTACAGTGAGTGGCCAGCAGCCAGCGTGAGTGGCTGGCAGCCGGTGTGAGCTGCCAAGAGCTACGGTGAGCGGCTGTCCAGAGGCGGGCGACGGATCTGCCTCACCTGAGAAGAGCGCAATGATGATACCAACATGGGCCAGTGAAGTAATGTCCTCCACAACTAGACTGATGAACAAAAGGATAGCAACTTGTCTGTTCCCCTTCCCCAGTTCCCCAACACTGTTCCCCTCCTCTAATTCCCCAATAAAATCTTTTTTTCTTAAAGAAGAAAAGAGCAATGTATCTTCCGAGGTCTGTGAGTCTCATGCCAGAGAATTTAGCTCAGCACCAAATTACCCATGCCTGCAGGCTGCCGTTACTAAAGGTCCCATGATGTTATTGTCATGCACCTCCTAAGAGACAGAAACTCCCTCTGTTGAGGCTTACTGGTAAGACTGCATGAAGGACAGATATTATCACATCAATAACTCATTTCACATGCAGTCTGTCAGAACCTGAAACAAAGGGTCTACACTCTTTTTCTTCAACTCTGTGATTCCTGCTATGGCTCCCATGCGACTATGCTTGTCTTAGGTTTTTCCTCCCTTGAGGAATCTTACGCATCATTGACTAACCAGCCATCTTTTGGGGCCAAGTAGAGAAACATAGTGTAAGCATAATATTGAAGTAAATATCTGTCTTTATGGAAAGGTACATGGGGGCAGGCAGGCTATCGTGTGATGACACTGCAAAACACACTCTAATATCTGGACATTATCTGATCTGTGTCTCAGTTTCTCCAATTATGTTATGGAAATGGAAACCCAAATTTTAGCAGCAATTAGCTGTTTCCTCCATTAATGACTTGCTTTAAATGCCCACACTTGAACCAAAAGATTGAGGCTAAGGGATAGGATTAAATTCTACTAGTATGATGGCTGTCATGGTACACAACTGGATGGCGGCAGGGGGCAGAGTTCTCAGAAGATACGTGTAGAGAGGTACTGAATAGACAGCTCCATAGGTACACACTACATTTCTCAATAAATATCAATAGAATGGGTGAATAATTATATTGGACTTTTATACAAAAGAATGTTTAAAATATAAAAGTGTTCATGGGCATGAGATAGATGTATATGTCATGACATGGAAAGTTCCATGCTGTACTGTTAAGTGATAAAGTAGAGTACAGAATAGTCTGTATAAAATGACCCCACTTATAAAACAAATGAATATGAATAAATATATATGCATGAAGAAATCTTGAAAAAAATGTACCTCAAATCATTAGCAATAGTTACCTCTGAGGACACTTTCTCTTATATGTTTTATTATTGCTTGAATTTTTAAAAAATCTTTTTTATACACACTGCATTATTTAAATTGTTTACAATAAATATCTATTACTTTTATAGGGATATGTAGAAGTAAAAATATTATTTGGAAAAAAATCTCTAAAATGCTTTACAAATCTCTTTTCTCTCCATTGTGTGCTACTTCCTTAGTTATGTCCTTTTATTATTTAGGCCAAAATTCAGCAAATTTTTCTTGTTAAGGGCCATATAATAAATGTTTTATGCATGCAGGCTATATGATCTCTTTCGCAACTACAGTCTCTTTTTGTGGCTTGAAAGCAGGCATAGATACCTAAACTGTGGGTCTAGTGGTGTGCCAATAAAACTTTATTTACTAAAACAGATCGTGGGCCCATGGGCCACAGTTTGCTGATCATTCCCTTAGACTACCAAAGGTCCTAAATTATCTGACGCCAATCCCTACCTCCTCCTTCTCCCATATCTTACACTATCACATAATTTTTATGTCATGTAATGTCTTCACATCCTATGTTTTTGCTAAAGTTTCATCTATCTGATAAATTCTTAGATTTCTACTGGCCTCAGGATCATTTTTTAAGACCCAGAAGTATCTTCATGACCCTAATAAATAAAACTGACTGCTTTGCTTCAGTGTTTTTACAGTCTTCGTGTATACCATTTTTTTTTTTTTTTTTGAGGGCAGTATCACTGGCCCTCTTATGTGGGATCTGAACCCGGGCCGCTGGCTTCCGAAGCCAGCGCTTAACCACCGCGACACTCGCCCGGCCCTATCTTCACGTATATCTTGATTGGCACTTTGTATTGTGATTTCCATATGTGCCTCCCAGTCAGACACAGATACAGGAGGGCTGAGACGATCTTTTTGAATACCTGAAAGTAACACAAGACAGAGCAGAGAGTAGGGATTCAGAAATACTGAATGAATAAAATTAGAGAGAGGTCTCTCTCTGGCCTCTGTGGCTTTCAAATTAGGTGCTGGAAATTGCTCCTCGCAGTGGTTCTTTACCCCTTCATAATCAGAACAACCGGTACCTGACAGCTTGGATCTTTCTTTTTCCCTTCTGTTTCACATCTCTGCATGATTTAATGCCCAGAGCAAATAAGATCATATAGCTAATCAACTTTTTTTTTTTTTTGAGGGCAATGTCACTGGCCCTTATATGTGGTATGTGGGACCTAAACCAGGGCCGCTGGCTTCCCAAGCCAGCGCTTAACCACCTTGCCACTCGGCCAGCCCAGCTAATCAACTTTTAAAATATAATGTGTCATATGATCCAAAACAATACTCTAAGCATTTACAAGTAACATCATGCAGGGGATGGTTCATCTTTGCCCTGTAGTCCTACTTATACAGATTTTGCCCCAACCCAGGTTCACTAGATAATGAGCCACTTAACTATAGGGTATATATTTTTGAAAAGCTAAAAAATATTTAGTGCATAAATGAATGACTCCCTAGGGTGGAGACTACAAGTTCAGAATGTGCCTCAGTTATGCTTTGAACTTTCACAAGGCTTGACATAGGAGAAATCTTCTGTTATGTAGTATAAACTATCAAAAGTCCCATTACATTATTCAATTTAGTCTTCCCTCAGCCCTTTAGATGTCTGTTATCACCAATTTGTTGATGAAGAAACTGAGGCATAGTGTTATTGAGTATCTCACCTGGTGTCACAGTGAACAAGAGGATAGAGCTGGGTCTCAAACTCAGTTCTTCAGATTTTAAATCTTGTGTTCTTTTCTCCCATATGGCCTACCTTCACTCCCTTGATTCTTAACATTTGTACAAAAGCCTTGTACATATCACTTTAAAATGAGTTATTAAACGATCCTCTCCAGTTCTGGAGCTCTTGCAACTGACTTTTTGCTAAATAATATGGTTGATTATACAAACCATTGTTAAAAGGGATTAAAAAATTGTCCTCTTAAATATTTTTAAATGTTTAGAATTTACAATTAAGACAGTTTGAAGCACCACTATATACAGAGCATGGTTGAGCTGTCTCTGGGTTTTGACTGGCAGTGAGATGGACTACACCAAGATGACCTGTATCTGAAGACTGAATCAACATCCATCTATAGGAAAGGCAGATGAATAGGCTAGATCTGAGTAGTCAGGAAAGGTCAATGTCAGTTACAATATCAGGAAAATTCAGTAATAGATGGAATCTCTAGTAAACCTACAGAGTAGAATAAAAAAAAATAAAACAGAGACCCACTCCTCATCAGAAAGACCCTGAAGCCAATAACAGAAATCTATTCATAGGGATAGAATCAAATCAAGAAAAACAACAAGCAAGAAGCTTATCTTCATAGTAGCCAGAATATACTTCTTAGAAACATGGCTGAGACTAAGGCACAGGGCAACCAGACGGTCAGGGGCTAAAATTGAGATGCAAAGTTCAGGTGACAGCAGCTGACTTGATTACTTAGGGCCCCCCAAACATTTTCTCACAAAGGCAGAAATATAGGTTGAAATCTATGCGTGATGACTATAATCCTCTAGCTATGAAGAGATAGGAAAAGAAGCGGGGATTACAGTACTCACCTATATGAATGTCTCTCTTCAATGTGCCCGTTTTATTATGGCTCTCTATCTCCACCTCTTTCCTACCTCCCTTTAATCTTTGCTCCTCACTATTAATAGGATTTATGTAATCGAAGTATACTTTAGAGTATTTTTTCAATTATTAAATAATGTTAATTTTTTTATTCTGAATTTTTTAAATAAATGAATATTTTATATTTAAGTATGAAAAATATATAATATTCAATTGACATTTTTTCCTTTGGGTCAATAGCCCTTTGTAGAATTCCTAACCCTACTTTAACCAACTGTTTATTCACTGGCTGAAAATTGCAATTCATGCAAACTGCACAGATTGGATTCATGTCTTTTTTTTAAATCCCTGCACTACTAAAAAAAGAGAAAGTATATATGACTCCTAAATATTCACAAATGATGAAATGGTTAATTTTGTGTACTCATTTGATGAAATATGTACTGATTAAATTATATTTTAAAATGCTAAGAAGCCAGGTAAACAAATGCTTGTATTAAAAATATAAAAATATGAACCCATAACTACAACAAGGTGAAATTTTTGTAATCACCTGGGCAAAAATGTTAAGAGAAAATAGAGAGGCTGAAAGAAAGAGGAATGGTGAATTGCATTTTATTTTTTGGTACCATAATGTTACTTGGAAAATTAATCAGATTTCTTAAAACAAAATGTGTTTTCCATATATATATATATATATATATTTCATTTAACTTTTAATTCATTGAGATGAGTGCACAAGCTCACATAACATATAGTCAAGTTCAGAGTTCTACTACCTGAAAAATTATCAATTTTTCCACTGTAATACTTTCAAAATAAAGTATTTCAAAGAATCTAGTAACTTTGAGAAATTAAGCTATAACTTCATATATCTAAAAACAGCAAAAACAAGAAAAGTCTTTCCATGATAGACATGATAAAAGAAGGCATCACTCAACAGTTTGACTAGAATACAGTGAGTTCCAGGTACATCTCTGATCTAATCACCTCTAGTCCCCAACCCTGCTCTTCCCCTCCTGCAATAGCAAAGAACCAGTTTACATTTGGGATTTTAAATTTGTTTCTAGTCCTCAGTATTCCTGCAGAGAACACCAAAAAAAAAAAAATTAATTAATTAATTAAAAATAATAATAATAATAATAATAATAACTGTTTGTCCTTCCTCTGCCTTCTGTGTCATTTTCTTATTTTTGGTTTCTAATTTGAATGTACTTAAATCTTGCACAGAATGAAATTGTAATTATGCATGCACTTACCTTTTAGTCCTTAGAAGTAGTTTTTCTTCCCCTGAGTTTATAGTAGCCTGATAAAAGCCTGCTTACATGTGCAGTTTTATTAAATTAATGCACATTCAATGGAAACATTCAGATATGATTATTTTACTATTCATAATATGTAATTTTTTTCCTTTGAGAATTGTTTATTCTTCCAACAAATAACTTCAATAAAATACAATAGCAAAAGATTGAATACATGGATAGACTCTTTTCATTATGAGGAAATATAAATGCTTATTAAAAATATGGACTTTTCCCATAAGAACTTCTTAAACTTCAGTTCTGAAAAGATAAAGTACAAGGAATTTTCATAACACTATTACAATTTGGTAGCTTAGACTGAAATAAGATTCTATAGAAAATTGTTACTTTTTATTGTTTATATTTTCAGATTCATTGCCACTGTTGTTTTGGCTGCTAGCTATGACCTGGTTTTCATTTGTTTTTATGCTTTATTGTTTTTTTTTCAATCTTATGGAAAAATACAGAATAGTGAAATTTTATTTTAAATAATAGCAAAGATTTCTATATGAGCCATACTAGAAAAAAATCAGAGTATCAATGAGAACAAATTTGGAGGAGTGACTGAGGCAGGAGCATGTGTGGTGTATTCAACAACAGCAAGGAGGCAGAATGGCTGGAGCAAAGAGAGGGAGGGAGGGGTGCGTGGAGAAGGTAAGATCAAAAAGATAACCAAGGGCAAGACATAGACTATAGAGGGCTTTACATTTTACCATACTTGCAATAGGAGGCAACTGTGCAGTTTTGGGCAAGTTAGTAACATGATCTTATTCCTGTTTCAAAGGCTCACTCTGGCTGCTGTGTGGTGAGTAGACTGTAAAGCAAGCAAGACTGGAATCAGGGTAGTGAGGATGATGGCCTGAGGCAGGTGGTTGTGTACTGGGTGGTAAGGTCTGCTTAGGTTCTAGAGATATATAACAGATACTTTTAGATATACTCTTTACCAGGTTCCCCTGTTTTTAATATTATACCCTTTCTGCTTTATCACTTGCCTTCTATTTTAGATAGATAGATGATAGATAGATAGATAGATAGATAGATAGATAGATAGATAGATAGATAATAGATGATAGAGATATTTTTTTCCTCTGCACTATTTGATCATAAGTTACATTTTTCATACATCATGGCCCTTCTAAATTCTTCAGTGTGTATTTCCTAAGAATAGGGATCATACCTTACATAATCACAGTACAATTATCAACTTCCATAAATTTATCATTGATACGGTATCTAATTTTACCTGATTTACCATTTGGATTTCAATCTCTTCAGCTGACCCAATAATGTCCTTTCTAGTACCATTCCCCTCGTGTGCAGGATCCAGTATTGTATGTATTATAGTTGTAATGTCTGTTTAGGCTCCTTTAATATGGAAGATTCCAACAAACTTTGTTTTCTATGGATATATTTTTAAGGTAGAAACATCTGACAGGACTGAACATTTATACAGGTGAATATGATGTGGTCTTTGAGGGAGCTAAGGATGACTCTAAGATTTTGGTTTGAGAAACTGAATGGGTCTCATTTACTGTGATAACTAATATAGCAAAGATAGGGGACAGGTGGTAAGAACAGAAGCCACTGAAAAGATTCCTCTTTGTGAAAGGGACTTCCAGTACGCACACTTATCTTATTCTCCTCTGTAGGACACACAGGAGGATTATACTTCCTCACCACCTTACAACTATCTGGGGCTGTGTGATCAGTTTTGGCTAATGGATTGTAAGCTGAAGTGATGGTATGACATCCCCAGGTGAAACATAATCTTCTCCTGTCTCATGGACCAGGAAGCTGCATGTTTCAGATGGTATAGCTGCAGGGTAGTGCAGACTCCTTCAGTCTAGGTCACTGGGTTGTCACATGAAGAATAGTTGCTCTGAAGAACTGCCCAGAAGCATAGTCAACTTTGCACAAGAAAATAAACGTTTGTTATGTTAATCTATTGATATTTGAGGGTTGATTGCTGCCTATCTTTGCTAAATCACCATTAGACATTCAAGTGAAAATGGTAAATAGACATTTAAATATAAGACCCTGTAGTTCAGATCAGTTCAGGTCTGGGAATGTTTGGGAATCACCAAAATATAAATATGATAGTTAGAGGCATGAAATTCCCCCACTTAGTGAGTATAGGTGGGATTGAAAGGTGATTGATACATACATACATATATACATACTTACACAATGACCTAGATGATCAATTCAAGAAAAGGCATCTGACAAGTCAGCCACCCAAAGTCCTTCTGCAGGATTTTTCAAACTAGTACTAAATGAGTCAGTGTCCCTTAGGTGGTGGGAGTCATACACCATTATCTATGAGAGTCCTGAAGTCATGTCCCAAGCCATATGGATAAAATTAGCAATAACAGGTGAGAGCAAAGGGAAAGTAGAGAGAAAAGAAGAGATAAAAGGGCATCCTAACAACATTCAATTACCCAGTTCTCTTTGTTCCTGAGGCCATCTTTCATGTCTATTGGATGCTTTGTTGAATTCAACAAAAACTATTAATCAAAAGAGCCAATAATCCCCATATTCTCTTAAAATAGTTTGAATTAGATTTCTGTAACTTATTTATTTATTTATTTATTTTTTTGAGGGCAGTGAACCGGGGCCGCTGGCTTCTCAAGCCAGTGCTTAACCACCGCACCACTCAGCCGGCCCAGATTTCTGTAACTTAAAACCCAAAGAATGATGTCTAGTAAATGAATATTACCAAATTAATAAAAAATTATAACTTTTTAACAAAAAATCATGAATGGCTTCTCCCACTTTTACATGTGGCTGTAAGTAAAAAGTCATCATTTATTTTCTGTCCCTTTCCCCATTTAAGACCCTATTCCAGTTATCTATTGATAACATAACAAACCACTCCAACACTTGGTGTCTTAAAATGACAATCAATTGTTTTGTTCATGAATCTGCAATTTGGGCAGGGCCCTGTGGGAAAGGCTCATCTCCGTGCTGTGTGGTGTCATTTGGGAGACCTGACCAAAGACTTGAGCAACCACTCCTAGAACGCTCAACTACGTGGCTGACACATTGGTGCTGGCTGTCCACTGGCCTAAGGTTTCTCTTCATGTGGGCTTTTGGTGTGAGCACACCCTCGTCACAGATGAGAATGGGTTCCACAGGTAAGCATACTAATAGAGAGACAGCCAAGCAGAGGCTATATCCCTTTCTATGACCGAGCTTCATGAGTCACACAACGTCATTTCTGCCATCCTCTACTAGTCAAAGCAATTGCGAAGGCCTGCCAGGTTCAAGAGGGAAGTACACAGGTTCCACCTTTTGATTCTGAAATAGCACAAGAGAAGAGAAATATTATTATGGCAATTTTTGGAAAATTCAAGGCACCACAGATTCTTAATGATTTACAGAAATTAAGTTTCTATGTAACTAAGTATAATGGTCTATAGAAACTAAGACCAATGTATGTAAACCACAGGGACATATAATTTAGTTCCTAATGAAAAACATTCATTCATTCATTCATTCATTCACACATTTATCCATTTATTTATTTATTGAATAAATATTTACTGAAAGACAGATATTCCCGGTAATTTGCTAGGTTCCAGAGCAAGGCCAATTGTCAGCCAGTATATCTTTAGTCTATTCTACTATTTATTTACAGCCACTATTTATTCCTATTGGGTCTGTGTCCATTCAGATGGCTTGGTGCCCAGGCTGTCAAGTACTTTAATATTATCCCTCTGTTTGGGAAACAGGAAGTCTCTAATTTTTCCTTCCAGGAAGACACAGACTAAAGGAGGAGATGATAGTCAGGGTCATTTATTGTGAGAAGCAGATAAGTCCAAGCTCTGAAACTGAGTTAATACCATGGAAGCACAATAAGTTGTTAGATTTCCAAGGAGTCTAATAATCTGTAAGTTTTCTGTTGTGATTCCTTGTAAATCTTACAGTTAAATCCATTCATTCTTCACTTGGAGGTTCACTTCCATCTCAGATTCTGAAAGCAATCTTCACTGAAGAGTGTTAGGAGGAGGCTTAAATCCATTTGGTTTAACTCAGCACACTTATTTTGATACTTAACTCTAAGCTTGGCACTGTGCAAGTCACTGATGACAAGAAACATAACCACAAAGATAAATAAACCACAGGCTTTATTCTGGAAGTGATTGTAGTCTAGTGCAGAGGTCTCTTAAATGTTAATGTGTATAAGAACTGACAGGGAGGTTGTTAAAACTGTAGGACCTGGCCTCACTCCCAGAGGTTCTGATTCATGAGTTCTTTTAGGTGATCCTAAGTGAATGATTTCTCTCTGGAAACATCTTTCTAAGGGCCAAGCCCAGAACAGATATTTCAATATAATGTCAAAGTGCTATGTTTGAATAATGGTTAAAATCATAGACTTTGGCACCAGAAGAACTGGATTTGAATCTAGCAGGACCACTTACTATTTGTGACACTGGATACATTACTTAGTTTCTCTACACCTCTATACAATCTCATCATGTTTAAAATAAATGAGATAATTTAAGTCTAAAGGAACAAACTAAAATTTACTGTCTTACTAATTTTCTTTTATGAGAAGGTACTGTAACAAAGTGCCTCAATACAGTAAAGGGACTTGGGAATCTGTGTAGAAAAAGGGGAAGATGAAGATATAGAGCCTGTGTGGATGAAGATTTTGAAAGAGATGAACAGATATGTCTAATGAAGAAAATTGCTTAAAATTCACTCTGTTGTGTGCAAGGTGGGTTTCCCAAAGAAAACTTCGTAACATTTGCATTACTAACTGGTGTTTTTGACATTGAACTTGCTTTTGTAGGGAATGCCAGAGGTGCTGAGTTCTCTAAGTGGACTGGGTGCAGGAGCTGAGGCTGCTCAGAGGCTATAGTCTCAGAGGGTACTCATTGCATGAGTAAAAGGTTAATAGCCCGGCACATAATAAACCTCCAATATATGGTAATTATCATCAGGGCCCTGCTTGTTCTTCCTTCTCCATCCTCACCCTGCTGCCTTCTTACTGTACCCTTAAATATTCCAGTTAGCTTTCAAGAAACCCTCTTACATTCTTATTCTTTTCCTAGAACACTCCCCCTTTGCAACTCCTGACATTAAAGTAAAACCTCAGGGCACCACTTTTCTCATCAATTTCTCTCACAGATATCCCTTCATTTAGTTGGTCATTCACTTAACAAGTACTTACTGAGACAATGGAAAAAAGATACGGTCCCTGCCCTCACAGTTTATAATCTAGGGGAGGAGGAGACATCTAACAATTACACAAGTATGTACCTACTTACAAATAAGATAAGTGATAAATGGTAAGTGATAAAAGGGAGTTCAGTGCTCTATGAGGATATATAGTATAAATACCTATCCGAGTGTGGACAACAAGAAAGTCCCCCTACTTAAAAAACAAACAAATGAAAAAACTGTATTGTATTTGTTGAGCACCTATTATGTCTCAGATAGCAGTAGCACCTATCATACATGACATAAGATACAGGCGTAAGTGATAAATAAAAGACACTGAAGGAAATTAACATTTATAGTACAGTGCTAGGAGTCAGGAAAAATTTCCTTAAAAGAAGTTAAATAAATGATAGCTATTATTTTCATAATGCTATGTACTCTGAAAAGAGGCATGTAGTGGGTAAAATGGTAACCCCTCAAAAAAAAGATGTGTCCACATCCTTGTCTCCAGAACCTGTATACATTGCCTTACATAGCAAAAGTGTACATATTACCTTATATGCAAAAGATGTGATTAAGATTCCATTTTGAGAGGAAGAGTTTATCTTGAATTATCTGGGTGGGCCCTACACACAATCACATGCCTTCTTATCAATGAGGCAGACAGAGTTTCAAAGCCTGAGGGGAAGCGGCAATGTGACCTCAGAGACTGGAGCTACATGTCAAGGAACTCCTGGAAGTGGAAGAGGCTGCCAGAAAGTGGAAGAGGCAAGGAATAGATTTTCTTTTAAAGCCATTGGAGGAGGCATGGCCCTGCTGACACTTTGATTTCAGACTTCTGGCCTTCAGAACTATGAGAGAATACATTTTTCTCTCTCTCTCTTTTTGTTTTCTGTCATCCAGTTTGTGGTAATTTGTTATAGCAGCCACAGGAAACTAATACTCAATACTTAACCCAATTTGTGAATGTAGGGATTGCTTTCTGGAGCTGAAGGAAACTTAAAAGGGGGAAAGAAGATCCCAGTTATCACTATATGTAAAATATCAATTAAAAAAAAACAGACATGAAACAGCTTCATTTTTTCCTGGGACTCTAACCTGTAACTGTGGGAGAAGAGATGAAATCAGAACTGTAGGTAAGTTCAATTAGGTCATTGAAAGACACATCTATGGAGCCAAAACCAGTCCATTGGTACTCAAAGTGTGGTTCTTGGAGCAGCAGCTATGGGGCAACATTACCTCCGAGGTTTTTAAAAATGCAGAATTGGGGGGTACATCCTAAACCTACTCTAACAGAATCTTCATTTTAATGAAATTCCTGGGTCATTTGTTTGCACTCTAACATTTAGGAAGCATGTGTCTATTGCATGGCTATTGGGACATTTTGAAAGATTTAAAGCAGATAAGTAACATGGTAATATGGTCAACCAATCTGATGGTATTATGAAGAACAGATTTAACTGGGATAAAACTCAAAGAAGAGACAACTGACTGCAATAGTACTGGTAAGAGATTTTGAAGTTTTGAATGAAGATGTTGGTGACAGAGATGAAAAAAATAACACAATTTTAAGAAATATTTGGACCCTAGTCTGATAGGTACTGATGCTACCCACACCTCGGTTCTGTAGCGTGTCCTTCTTTGTGCTTCTATTTCTAACAGGATCTTAGATTGGGGTTCTCCCTGTGAGAGTTTCTGCTGAAGCACTAACAGATGACTGAATGCCTAAGCAAGTAAGAGAGACATTCATTCTCCCCTCCAAATGCAGGTTTACAAAAGACAGGCATACAAGAAACTGCTACATGGTTCTTTGAACCTTGAACCAGATCAAGGATATAAGAAAGTGTCAGAGAAAGTAACAGAAGCTTCTTTGGAGGGCTGCCATTGTGTTGTGAGTATCCACCCTTTTGCTGGGAATAGGCGTCCATGAGCACCACCAGTCCTAACCTTAAGTCTGGTGAGGGATACGACCAGGGGGCCGCAGGAAAACTCTGACATATGTTTTCTGCAGTTGGAAAGTGCAAAGAACCAGTGTTGTACTGATGTCCAAAAAAGTTCAGGTGGACTGTGGACTGAGATCTGACTCTATCTCCACTCTGGGAAATTTAGAGGCTAGGAGGATGAATGACTGCTTGGTAGAAGAGCCAGGATAGGACTTGCTATTGCTTTATGACTGGTCGTCATTCCTAAAATTTATCAGGGCACGTGTCATCATCGGGGGTTTAAGAGTGTGGTTTCGGGGGTGAGATGTCTAACGTAAAAAAGGCATGTGGAGCCAACATGAGAGGAACCAGTGTCTTTAATCAGCAATAGCAGCCATTATATAGAAGCTTTTAGAGAGGAGAGTTCACAGAAGTGTACATGCTCCCTCCTGCAAATGCAAGTCATGTTTCCATAAAGAGCTTACGTAGCCGGAGCTCAGTGCCTATGCAGCAGGCCCCGGAGTCAAGGTCCCTCCGGTTGGGACCTCAGCCTACACACGGGGGGACATGTGCCCAGGCCCTGTGCCCAGGGCCTCCGCTCGTGTGTGCCTGAACATGCTCGGGCCCTCTCAGTCCATTCCCTGCAGGGTGATGCTTCGGGACCTGACCCAAACAGTGTGTCCCTGTGCACAAAGGCCACAACAGCAATGCATAGAGCAACAGAAGACCATGAGGCTAACTAACGGCCATACCTGCCAAGAAAAAGCCTGTCCACCGCCACGAAGAGCCAAGGAAGTTCCACCAACGCGTAAGGGGGTCGTCCTGCAGGGCCTGGATCACAGAAACCTCAGTGTCTATTTCCTGCAAGGCCTTCTGTACCTTTTGTTGGTGGTCTGGGATGTAAACACAGCACTTAACATGCAAGAGGGCACATGTCCCCCCTGCACAACTGCTAACAGGCCTAGGGCCATCTTGTCCTGCAGGACCACCTTTCTCATCTGGGTTACATCAAGGAGCAGGGCTAAAGAGGCTCGTGTGACCTTCAGGGTGTTTGCAACGTGTTGGGCAAGGGCTTCCACCTGTAACTCTATGTCTATCACACTACCCCCTGGCAACAAGATGGCTGAGGGGTAAAACCACCAGGCCACCTGCTTTTCCTAGTGCCAACGATGGTAAACTGGGTCTCAATTGGCTGGCCTCTGGGGCAACACGGGCAGGAGGTGACCGTGAATAAAGGGGTGCCCCCAAGTGCAGCGGCCTGTCCATCGAACCGGCAGATATGGTCAGCCATAGTGACCACAAACCCAGAGAGCATCACCTGGTAGGAAATCAGTGGGCTTCGTCCCCACAATATGGCGTCCATCCCACCAGCGAGTAGGGTTCATTACAACAGTAATGTTGAGGCAGAGCTCCTCAGGTAACAGCCCACCATATGGTTTGGAACCATGGGGTTTCGTTGTTCAACACACAGAGGAGCACGGTTAGACAACGTCACATGAATCCCCATTAACCACCCCCAGCCATTGTCCACAGCCTTGCAGAGGAGAGGGGGGTCGTTGTGGTGTTGTTTTCACAAGAAGACTTTGACAGCTCGGAGGTGAGTGTTCCCCTCCGGACTGTTCTGGTCCCAGCGCTAGAGGTCTGTCCAGTTGGTACTGGTGGCAGGAGCGACTCGCCAGGGCAGTCCTTCAGCAGTCTCCGCTGGCAGCTCAGTGCACACCCAGCAGTGCAAGTATTGTGTACCTGGGCAAAGGTGTGCACCCAGGATAGAATGCTGTTTGCTGTAGCTAACCTGGGGGGTCTGACAGGGCAGATAAAGAGACTATCATGGGTAAGTCACAGCCTTCTGGCAAAATACAGGCTACGTGCTCGTCCTGCGATAGCACCATAGCTGGTATGGGGGCAGCTACTGGTTGGTGGTACCACACCTGGGCTCCATGGGCGTTGGTAGGGGGTCAGGGGTTAGGTCCACAATATACAGAGGTATGGGCCAAAGGCATAGCACGGGGATCCATTGTAAGAGGGACTCGCTTGTCTTGGCTGCTAAAGTCCTTGTACTATGAAGGGCCAGTGCCCAAGCCAGGATATAACTTCCAGGCCCTTTTCTAGACCCTGTTCCCAGGGTTTAAGTAGTACAACCCACGGCTTTTGGGTGACCTGAGCCTGCGAAAGTCAGGTCCATTTCTGTGTCTGACCAGGAGCTACTGTGGATGGAGCAGGTGAGATTACCATCCCCACCTTTAGCCTGGGCTGTACCTCCGGGTCTCCGGTCCCCGTGACCCTTAGAAGTCGCAGGAGCCCCTTGGTTACCTTATCCAATGGGGCCTTACCAGTCTTCTGTGGCTGCTCATTTAACTGGCAAACAGCTACTAGTATCTTGTCTTTTCAATGTTTTTACCTGGAGGCCAATACCCTTAACTTGCCCTTCAGCCACCTGTTAAAGCATTCAACCATATGGGTAGCTTGGGGTCAGTAAGGAAAGTGTAGTTGTCATTGGATATCATTGTCTTTTCCCCGGGTTTGAGCCTATAAACCTATAAAATGGGTGTCTCGATCACTGGCAATAAGCAAGGGCCAGCCATAGGAAGCCAAGTGCTTCAAGGCTAGGAGCGTGTGTTGTTGATCTGCCTGGGCCACAGTGTAAGCAAAGCCCAGTCCAGTGGCAGTGTCTACTGCCATCAGGGTGTATCAGGCTCCCTGGTCTGCAGGGAGTGGTCCAATATAGTCCACCTGCCATTCTTGCAGGGGCCGCGCTCTCCGGAGTACGGACCCCAAGGATGTAGGCAGATATCGTCTTTGAGGGGGGTGCATTGCACACCAAGGACACTGTTGGAGAGCTTGTTTTGCCTCAGCTTTCATTAGTTGTAAGCTCCAGCAGGTAGCCATTAGTCCCATAGTCCAGGCATCCACATGGCCTAGCTTCTTGTGAAGCCAAGCGTCCATGGCAGCGGATCCTGGGGACACTGTAAGCGAGTGCACTCGCACTAACACCTCAGCTGCATAATTGCCAGGAGCCTGCAATAGCCAATGGCCGGAGACGTGGTACATGGTGGTGTCCATGCTCTGGCCCTGTCTCCACAGGTCCTCCCAGAGATCCTTGCCCCATATGGGGTGATGGCCGATCAGCCACTCTTGGGCTGCTCACCTGGGCAGCCACAGCCTCAGGCCCTGATACATGGCCCAGCTGTCAGTACAAATGTGTACCGGGCCAGGTTCCTTAGTCAAAACCATCCAAACCACCCGTAACTCAGCCCATTGGCTAGAGCGTCTAGTACCTGTGTCATACCAGAAGGTGTCAGTGAAGTGTCGTAGGGCTACAGCTGCCCAAGTGGCGGGCTGCCCTTGGCAAGACCTGTCCGTGTACCAGGAGTCAGCCAGCACTGGGGGCTTGCCCTCCTCAAAGAGGCTAGGAGACTCCCCCTTTTTTACGGGATCCTCTGCCTGCTCAGAGCAGAAAACGATAGGCCTCAAAAGAGCGTGCAGCTCCTGGATCAATGGACTAGTGGAGATCTGAGCCCGTTGTTTTAAATAGGCTCCCCACTTTGTTAGTGTTGTCGTCTGCGCCACGCGGTTTGAAGCCTCGCTGCCCAACACCGGAGCCAGGCTTCCACTGGGTGAGTCGTTTGCATCATGACCAGTTGCGTACACCCCTGTCTATTGTTTTTCAACCAAAGAGTACTGTTTCTCGGCTCCCTTCCAGAGCTGGGACCAAAACCCAATAGGAGTCTTCCACACACCCTGTTTTTGCCAGAGACGCCAGCCAAACCCAGAGTCCTCCACCGAGATAGTCAGGAGGAATGGAAGGGTCGGGTCAATAACCCTTAGGGTCTGGACCTGTGCTATGGCGTGTTTTGTCACCCTGAACGCCTGCTCAGCTTCAGGGGACCAATCCCAGGGCTCCCCTTTGCGAACCAACCAGTGCAAAGGTCGCATTAGCATAGCCAAATGTGGTATGAAAGTTCACCAGAACCCCAGTAGCCCCAGGTAAGTCTGCAAGTGCCTCACGTCTCCCCACGGGGTGGGGGTGGGGCGTATGCTTGAATCTTCTCTATGACCGCCTCGGGGATTATTTTTGTCTTACCCAACCAAATAACTCCCAAGAACCTGACAGAGTAGCCAGGGCCCTGGACCTTGTTCTAATTGACAGCCTACCCCCAACCCCTTAGGGAATCTCGGAGACTGTGGGTGGCAGTTTCTAGATCTGCAAGGGAATCAGAGGTTAACATTATATCATCTATATAGTGAAACAAGCGCATAGTCAGGGGCTTGGTCCATGTAGCTAAGTCCTGCACTACCAGCCCATGACACGGGGCTGGGCTGTGCAGTTAGCCTGTGGCAACACCTGGAAGGCCCATTTTCTGCCTTCCCAGGTGAAGGCGAACTGGTCTTGGCTGGCAGTATCAATGTCAATGGAGAAAAAGGCATTGACCAAGTCTACCACATTGTGGAACCGTCCCAATTCCTGTGAGAGGTGATCCATCAACTCTGTGATGTTTGGAACATCAGTGTGGAGTGGGGGTGGGATGATGGGGGGCGGGGTGTCACCCTGTTCAGCTCCCAGTAGTCCAGTGTTATCCCCAGGAACCGTCTGGTTTCCACACTGGCCAGACTGGGGAGTTGAAGGGGTTATGTGTGGACCATATGACACCTGCTTCCTCTAACATCAAAATAGTATGCCCAATCTCCTCATGCCCCCCAGACAAGCGATATTGTCTGATGTTAACCATTCAGGTGGCCTGTGGCAGGTGGAGGGGTGCGTGCTGAGGATGTCCTCTACCACATTTTCACCATGCGCACCCGCAAGTGGAAATCCCCCACAGTAGTCATGACGGTCAGTCCCCTGAGCACATCCACCCTGAGGATGTCTTCAATAATAGGGGACACTTAGGCCTCATAGGTCCTGGGGGAGAGATGCCCAGGGTGAGGGAGACTCTATGCACCGTGATGTTGGCCACCATACCCCTCAATAGTGGCTTCTGGGCCCTGAAAACGGTCCAGATTTCCATAGATGAGGGGGCTATCTGCCCCTATGTCCACAAGGGCCAGCACCTGCTATACATTCCAGGGGCACCAATATATGGTGAGTTCAACGTGCAGCCTTAGGTCATCCGGCTCCCCTGTTTACCAGGTGCCCTGGCCCATTCCCTAGTCAGGGAGGAAGTCAGCTAAGCGCAATGCCCAAGCAACCCCGTTTTGTTCCTTTGGGGGCAGGGTAGTGAACTTCTGTTCAGGCCATAGCTTCCACCAGAGGGCCAAGAGGACCTCAAGGGGCTGGCTGTCTAATTTCTCCTCGGCCAGCCCAGCTGCCACCAGGTCAAACCACATTTGCTGGCAGGCCACTTTAACAGGGTCCCCACCCTTTGCCCTGACTTTTGGGCTTGGCTTTTGTAGCCCGTTTCAGACGACTGGGGCAGCTTGCGCCCTTTTCGGCCTGCACAGTCTGGCCTTGCGGGTGGACTTTCATGTCCCCCAGTCTAGCCAAAGCCCCTGTGACCTCATGGACAGGCTGGTCTGTGTAGGGAGCTAATAAAGCAGCCATAGTCCCAAAAGGTTCTGGCGGGCCATTAGCAAGGCTAATGCCTTTCATGCGGGCTGTAAATCTCTCTTCGTCAGGACTGTTATACTGTAATGCAAACATCACCTGCCGCATGCCCATCTCCCGTATGACTTGCACCAAGTCCAAGTAAGTGCTCCACTTACTCACATGCTCCCCTGTATTGTCCCAGACCATGTGGGCAGCAGCCATGAGCCAGCTAATTAGGATCTGATTACCGGCTTGGGGGTTGGTCTGGGGCACGTTTTGCAAACGCTGCTGCAGGGAGGGCACCGTGGTGATGCTGGCCAGCTGCGCCATCTGAGTGGGGCTGAACTCCATGTTATCTGCCCCATCATCTCACAAATACGACAACCACGTGGGGACTGACTCACCCAGATTGCTGTTTGCACTGCTTCAAGAGCCCTCGCAACTCCATGGCTGTGTAAGCAGTGTAAGAAATATGCTTCACAGACTGTTGCGGTCTAGCGGCTCCACCTCCAGGAGCTAGCGGCTCCTCAACTTCCACCCTTTGTCACACTACTGGTCAGGCGCGCCGCACCTCCAACTCGGGGGACCCTTGGAGCATGCGTTCAGCCGCAGCCACGCATTGCTCCAAGTCCTCCTCCTGGCACTATAAATGCTGCACCCGGTTCGTGTACTCCTGGATGTCACAGCTAGCATGTCGTAAAACGGCTAGGAATATCCAGGCCACCTGGCCAGCTCCCTCCCAGTGGGCCAGAGGGACATTTGACTCCAGTGCCTCCAAGGCTTTCCGGATGACTTCCGGTCAGGGGCACACGGCATCCCAGTCGTCCGGCGGAGTCCACGCCAGCAGGTAAGCTGTGACCAGATACCAGAGGGAAGTCGGATGCCACATCCTGTCCACCTGGGGTGGTTCCTCTACAGGGCAGAAGGCGGCACTCACCTCATCTTGCCGACTACGCCAAGTGTCATCACCGGGGCGTTCGGGGTGCGGTTTCAGTGGTGAGATGCCCAACGTAAAAAAGGCAAGTGGAGACGACATGAGGAGGAACCAGCGTCTTTAATCAGCAATAGTAACCATTAGATAGAGGTTTTGGGGGAGGAGAGTGCACGGAAGTGCACATGCTCCCTTCCGCAAATGCAAGTCATGTTTTTATAAAGAGCTTATGTAGCTGGAGCCCGGCAACTGCACAGCGGGCTCCGGAGTCAAGGTCTGTCTGGCCGGGGTCAGGGTCCGCACATCAGCCTGTACACAGCTGGACATTCCCGGGCCTCCAACTCGAGTGTGCCTGAACGTGCCTGGGCCCTGTCAGCATGGGATGTAAGCCACGAAGAAGAGAGCTAGAGTTCTGAGACTGATAGCAGTTTAGGGCAGCAGAAACCTCTATTCGGGCCTGTGGGAGGTGGTGTCAACTCATAAGCTTGCTATTGCTAGGATACAGTTGTCTACTTCCAGTCTCAAACTATGAGAGGATATTTTACAATTTCTGCTTCTTTAAAATAAAACATTATAATTAGTGCTACACACATAATGAAAAATTATTGGTTAATCTTGTGCTTATATATGTATTTATAATTTATTGCTGTGTCTTTGTGAAAGTTTAAAAGGAGGTATTCTCTCCCACAGAGCACATATTCAACATTTTTTTTGTAAAAATTCACTTTAGTGGTTGTTAAATAACCAGGTCTGTTCAGAGTAGTGTAAATCTGAGACTTTATGTTCAGGCTAGGAGATTTTTCTTTGTTCATTATCTGTATCCAGATTTTAAAATGAGGTACCTGTGAAATCAACATCGTATTTTAAGGGGGAACTTATTTTAAGCAAACTTGAACATATTTTAAGTACTAACATACTAAAATTAATTATCTGTCCTTATTTTTCTTTCTTCTGCATAATAGCAAAATAAACACCAACTGGCAGAGCTATAACCAAAATGAGCTCCTTCTCCTGGTCTAGAAAAGACTAGAATCCTAGACAATAAATCATTTATTTAGTAAAGAAGAGATAAGGTAACCCTTGACAAATCTGTAAGCAATTCCCAGGACATCTTTCTTTATAAAATTCCACATCTTGCCAAAAGATGGGGCTCTTGTATTCAGCACAGGAATTAAAAGAGAAGGATATTTTTTCAGACACTGAGAAACTATGTCCATTACAACTGACAAGGGCCTTTTGATAGCAAGAAAATTCAGGTTTGGAGGGTTGGCCAAGTGACCTTTAGATAACTGACCTTACAGTCAGATCATCAACTTCTTAGAGACTCAATTTCCATACCTGTGAACTCTAGATAAAATCATTTGCTATTAAAAGTGAGAGTAACATGCCCTCTTAAAGTTGCAAGACGAGTGCTTGGCACAGTGACTAGTAAACAGCAGGTAGGTACAAAGCGAACATTAGCTATCACCTGGAAAAACCAACACAGTGTATATCTTGTCTGCTACTGTGTCTGCTGAACTCACAGTAGGTGTTCACTATTCATCAAAATTGAACGAATGGATGAACGAACTTCAGATCAACCTACAGAGAGCTCAGTCTAGCTTTTTGTCTAGCCTCTCGAGCCTATGCAGTCAGAATCCTAGGCCTGACCTAAACCTTTCTCTTCCTGACCAGTGACTCTAATGGCTGCCTGGCAGACCAGGGATTTGATGCATTTCAACTGCTCTCATCCTGCTAGAGCTGCTAAGGTGGCACCAGTCTGTTTCATCAACTTAAGTCCTATCTCCACTGTTAACAAGAACACAAAAAAATGTGCAACGCATATTTAAACTAGAAAAAAAAAAGCTAAATTTATCAAAAATAGTAATTAAAAATTATTTTAAACAGAAACATGACATTAATAAATGGCACCTTAATCTTTAAGACTTTTAATTTCATTTCAAACTATAATGCTATTAGTTCCTCAGTGATGACTCCTCAACACATTTATGTAAAGAATGTTCAAAATAGAGTGACAAATCTTGACAACTTCACTGTTCCTTATAGAGGTCTTTGGGGGTTCACACTCTTACTAGACAAGTCTTGTACACTTACCCAATTCCCAAGCTTCACAATCACTGTAATGTTGCTACTCAGCCTTGTTTTTCATTCATGGTCATCTGTATCTTTATAGTCTACTGGGAAACTCTCAATTTTATTTTGTAGCTTCTGTCCAACTTTAAAAACAATGTATTACAGGTTGGTAATCTTAGTAGAACACACATACATATTACAATTAGCGGGAAAGGAAATGTTAGCACGCCTACTCTAATCTTAATTCTCTCTTCATATACATTTCTTTATGAAACTGATCACTGAGAAACAATTTGCTTTGAAGGCATAATTTAATAGTAGGGTTTGGAAACAACAAATTTTCCAGTTAGAGATTTAGATGGTATGTAATATAGCATTTGAGCTTGCCTAAAGAGAAGACGTGGCCTTTGCCTTCAGTCTCATAGGATCTGCTGTTTGCCTGAACGCTTTGGGTCATATTGGGTAGTCTAACAAAATGATTTAGGGTGGGGACTGCCTACCCCCACAGAGTCTTAGGTTTGGATCTGGCTAGCCGAAAAGACCAACAATGTGACTTTGGGCTTTGGGTCACAGCGTCTCAGTGGACCTGGAAACTGGGATTAATCAACTGGGCAATCAAATAATCATGCCTACATGGTGAGGTCTCCCCCAAAAAATTCTAGACAGCAATGTCAGGTGAGCCTCCCTGATAGGCTGCACTCCATGCCTACTGTTGGCACTTTGATACTGGAATAGTGATGTATGTGTCCTGACTCCATGCCTAAATGACAATTGAAACTGAATTTTAAACCTTCCTAGACTCTGCTCTAGCTGTGCCTTCCTTCGGCTGATCTATTTTAGTATATGTGCTGCTGAAGAGCGCACACCTTTGGCTGATCTTAATCTGGATTTTTTTCCCTATAGTAAAACATAACCATAAGTATCACAGCTTCCATTGAATTCTGTGAATCCTTCTAGCAAATTATTGACACTGGAGTAGCTTGGGGAATCCCTCCACAAATTTTCAGTCAGAAGTGAAGGTGGTTTTGTGTAGGCACTGTGCCTCTTCGTAGTTAGCCTCAACGTCTCATAGGGAATTGCCAGATTTGTTTGAGTAAAAAAGTCACAGCAAATTAACTTGACTGTCAGTTTTGAAGTACCAAGCTTCAAAAGTACTATAATGGTATAAGACGGAGGTTATGCTGACCTTACTTACCCTAAAATTAGCACAACCTGTCTTTGAAGTTTAAAGATCAATGACACCTCTAAGTTATATTACTACATAATAAACACCTTTTATGGGATTTTCTCATAAGGGAAAGATTTTTAAAATAGAAGGTGGAAAAGATCTTTCAAGTATCAACAAATATTACAGTTTAAGGCCAGAGTGGCAACAACATGAAAATTTGTTCAGTGACATACTATATGATTGCATTTATATGAACTTTAAAACCAGGAATACTATGTTGATAGAAGTCAGAACAGTGGCTACTTGGGATGAGATAGGAGGATTGAGTGCTGATTGGGAGGGTCATAGGGAGTATTATGGAGTGTTGGAAATGTTCGATATCTTTATTTCAGTAGTAGTCACGTGAGGTGGCATACAGCACTGTATACTTATTTGTATACTGCAGTATACCTCAACTTTATTTAAAAAAAACTATACTTCAATAATATGTACGTTCTTAGTCACATAATAAAGGAAACATTTTTGAGTGTAAGAAAATTGTATTAACAAACACTTGGTGTTTACTATGTGTCAGGCATTCTGTTCGTACTTGTGGATACAACATAGAGCAAAAACCAGAAATGAAACCTGTTTATAAACTACCATTTTTAATCACCCATTTTTAGCCTTTAGGCTACTACCAGCCCCAACTTGGACTTTTAAATTCAACATGTCTTTATTCTCTAGTTATCAATCCTACAAATATACCTTTTATGTTTTTGCATTTGAAAGGTTTTATAAATAAATTCTACCTATTCTTATATGCCCAGTTCACTGTTCATATTTTCCAAAAAGGTTTTTAATTTCCTGAATCCAGCAAAGGCCTGTCTTTTTTTTGGACTCCTTTTACACTCATAAATTGTCTTCCAACTCAGCATTTAATTGTTCTTGAATAGTCTTGTTTTAAATTTGTCTCCTACACAACTTCCTCTAAGTTCCTTAAGACTAGAGATCATATTTTCCTTCGAAAAGTTTCACAATGCTTAGCAATGTGTGGGTTATATGATATATGCTTAATTATTGTGGATAGAATAAATGAAAACTTCACTTTGATCATATTAAACATGCTTAAGAATAGTTTAAACTTCAGGAAAAATTAATCCTTAAAATAATTGATATCCAGCATTTTATTTTGCCATTTTTTACTAGCTCACTTTCTATGTGCTTAAAAGAGAGAAAAGTTATTCTTGATATTTCACTGTTTCCTGTGGTTCATTCTAATAAGAACTGTCTGTTTAAACCTGTATATTTGTTTTGAGAAGGAAAACATTCTGGGTGAAACACTTGTCTCCAAATATCTCTTTATCTCTCATGGTAACAGAACTGATTTTTTTTATCAGAGTATACATTACATTTTCCAGCTTCCCTTACAACTAAGGGTGGCCATGCTACTGAAAGTGATAGTTGTACTTTCAGCTCCTGTTCCCACAGAAGGAATGTGCTTCTGTTTCTTCTCTTCTTTTAGGTTGCTACTTAGAATATGGTCATGTTTGTGAGTCATCTTGGACTATAAGATGAGGACACCACTGTAGAAATGGCACAGTAAAAAGAAGATGCCTGGGTTCCTAGGTGACTAAATCAAGAAAGCAACCGTTCTAGGATTACCCACCTAGCCTGTTATGAGAGGAAGACTCTTTTTTTTTTTTGAGGGCAGTGTCACTGGCCCTCATATGTGGGACCACTTGACCAGCCTGAGAGAAAAACTTGTTGAAGCTACTGTTATTCTGTGTCTCATTATATACAGCTTAACCAATGTACTAACATCCATAGAGGAGTTATAGCATGACAACAGTTGGCAAGGAATGATTCTTCCTTTCTCATACAATGCTTTAACATGTTTTAGCTTCAAATTTTGGGTGGATGCTTTGCTTGTATTAAAAAGTCAAACAGTTTTTGATAGCAAAAGGCTAGTTTAAAATGGTCAATTTTGCAGTTAACTACCCCTAATGTTCCCTTTACACACACAAACATATTCACACTCATACTTATCATGGAGTCTCACCTGGCAGTTGGGCAACCAATTGGATATCAAGTTAAATTAGCCAATAAAACTGTGTGACTTACAGTTTTCATTCATACATTTATATTGATTGAGTGGTGTTACTTTTTGTAGACTAAGCTATGACTGCATCCTTGACATTGGTTTTTGTCTGCATTTTGTAATATTTTATGAAAATTTAATGTATCTTATTATCTTGTAGGAAATAGTTTAAAATAGTCATCCATTGAACACTCATAATTTCAAGGCTGACAAAAGAAATATACCTTTCATATTGTATATTCGACTTTGAAATTTTTATAGCTCTGCATTCCTCAATGCCTTCAACTTTTCCTGTATTTTCAAGCATCCTCTACTTCTGTCTCACAGGAAAAAGTCTCTCTACAAAGGTTAAGAATAACTTCGCCATGGTCTTGAATGCATCCTTGTCTGCCTTTACCTCATTATTTCCTTACTTAACTCATCTCTTGCTTATATATATAGGCTCTTTATCAATATCTCGCTTTTGTTTTTTTCTAATCTTAAAAACACACATATACAGATAAAAGTCTTTCTCTGTACTGTGACATTTCTTTCATGTATTGCTTTGCTTTTTTCATGCATTTATTTCACAAAAATGATTATTATCAGTGATTTCATTTTCTCACTTCACATTTACTCTAATATTTGCCATTCTGATTCCATTTCTATCAGGTTACTAAAATTGCTTCCAAATAATCAGTCTCCTAAACTCCACAGTCTTTTACTCAGACTCTACTCTCAATCTGAAAACTTTTGTTCTACATTCTTAAAAAGCCTCTTACCATTAAATATTTTTTCTCACTTTTTTTTTTCTTTAAATCTGTTTTTTCTACTAGTTGAATGTTTGCGAGACTGGCTCTCCATGAATCATTATCTTTTCTCATATTTTCTTTTATGTCTATGTATGCTATGTTCTAGATTTCTTTGATTTAATCTCTAGTACTTCCACTGTGTCTCAGAACTCTATTTCATTGTATGGATGCTCCTTTTTCAGAGTACCCTGTTTGTATATTATAGATAGAATGTACTCAATACTGAAGTATATAAATTGGGGTGCTTTTAAAAAAATGTCTTAAATTTTATGAATTATATTTGCTTGCTTTAGCGTTAGTTTTTCTGTTTTTCTTTATCTTTTTCATCATGGTGATTTTCCTGATTTACCTGTTGATTCTTCATTGTATGTTCATATGTATAGAGAGAGCTGGTCATTGATGTGGTTTTCCTTTGCTTTTAGTAGGTAAGATATCTTCCAGTTCTCTCTTCTATATGGGAATTGTGACTAAGTGGCTGGGTTGGGCCTGGCAGGGACTGGAATGCCGAACATCAAGTTTTACTTTAGGATGAGTAGGCAAGTAGCTGGTTCTCTAGATGTTGGCCCTGAATGCCAGAATAAGAATGGTTTTACTATGTGTTCTCAACATAAAAGTTTCACCTCCTCTCTCCTATTTATGCAATAAATTTAGATAAGACTTTGGGTCTCACTTGGGTTCTGTTTTTGTCTGGTGGCAGCTGTCTTTGCCTGCCCTCAGGGTTTATGAATGAAAGAAGTAAATGTGTATGGTGATTGATTTAGTTGTACCATATTTAAAATGTATCCTCATTTTCAGCCCTTATTTTCACTTCTGCCCTCTGCCATACCTCCAAACAACTCTTTTGTAGCTTCTTCACTATATATTATATATATATAATATATAATATATATATAATATATATATTATATATATTATATAGTGTATAATATATATATTATATATATTATATAGTGAAGAATATTCTTCACTATATATATGTTATATGACAATGGTTTTGGGTGTTATTTGTTATTTGGATGTTATTACTAGTCAAAATACTATTAGCTTTGTTTTCCAGAAAATTGTTGAAATTTCATTTACTTTACTTCCCTTCTCCACCTACTATGCTCCCCTCCACATAAGTGCATATATACAAACACATATTTTTACTCTTATTTATTCCTCAGTTATTCTACTTCTAGATTTTTATTTCAGTAGAGTCTAGGAAAGAATATTAGGCAAAGTACAGAGGGTGTCAAAAAGACGTATACACATTTTAAGAAGGAAAAAACTGTATTAAAATAACCGCTTTGAGCACCTCTTGCAATTGCAGAAGTCAAGCATGACTAGTATTAATCTTTTGTTATCAGTATATATTGAGTATTACAATTTTAATACAGTTTTTTCCTTTCTTAAAATGCATATATTTTTTTTGGGGGGGGCACCCTCTGTATATGCCTATTTCACCATCATGAACAGCAAGCCAAGAATAACTCTCTTTATTTTATAAGCATATATTTTGCCATTTGGGTAAAACATATGGCAGAATCCTGCCTTGATGACTGTCGCTTGGTCACATAGCCACCCCTACATTTCTATTGAAAGAGAAATAGAATCACTTCCAGGGTAGTGGGAGGAGCTCTCATTTCTTTAGTTGTTTGGTGCCCTAACAAAATCATTTTATTAATTAAGGACGAGGAGAAAAATGGTGTCTCAAATGGTAATAATCTAACTTTTTTCCCTTCCCAACATCATTTATTAAAAACATTAGGGAAGCTCATTTTAGAATTGAGTCTTTCAGTAATCAGTATCACCAAGAGGTTAGGTGAAAGCTCTACATAAGGAACTTCCCAGAAAAGATGGAATTTTAAGATCCAATGTTGCAAGCTAGGGTAGAGAAATGGGGCAATGGATTGAGAACAGGTAAAACCAAAAAGGCCCAGTAACTAGGCTGAGGGGACACAGGTGAGTTGAGCCCACCTAGTGGATATATACACTGAAGTAGATACTAAGAGACTGATGGAATACAGATAAGTTTGGAGTTTGTCAACCCATCCTGACAAACCATAAGGTGACCAGGCTGAGAATAAACAGCTAAAATGCTAAGGGTGATGGAATACAGAAATGAAAAGAGCCAAAAACATGGATGACTTTGTTAAGCCACTGAAAATATGTTGGAAATACTTTCACCTTGAGATTTTTCTGTTTTTGAGACAGTTTTAAGATAATTAAGGCACTCTTGGTCAAATGATCTAGTTACATACACACACCTATATATAATTTTACATATAAGGGTCCATATTGTGCATATAATTTTTCAAACTATTTACTCAGTTGTGTATGTTGATATAGTCCCATATCAAGCAATACAGATTCATGTCATACTTTTTCAATGCCTTAAGTAGTCCACTTTAAATATGTACTATAATTTATTTAAATGAATCCCCTATTGAACGTTTTTTGGTATAACACATTTTTAAGTATAGTGAGTTTAATTGGTTGCTTAACTACTATTAATTTCAATCTACTGTACCCAATATTGCCAAGATAATCTTACAATCCTATTGTTACTGCCAAATCCTAATTGCCTACAGTACGGAATTCCTTAAATTCAAAATTGAGTCTCCTTACAAATAGTTTCTAATTTTAACATTACTATCATTGCCTTCTAATAAGAACCTTCCATTATAGACAAACAGGTAAAACTCATTATCGTACAATGCATCTGCAGTCTTGTTTCCTTGTCTTTGCTCATGGCACACTTTCTGGACAGTCTTTCTTCTCTTCCATTAGGAATTTTGTCATCAGACTGTCTTTCCATTAACCTTTTGGAAAACCCTCCTAGGGACTACAAAGAGGACAAAGATACAATTTTCTACAGCCACATTAAAAAAGGAAAAATAAGCAGGTGAAATGAATTTTAATATATTGACCCAATATATCCCAAATAATATTTCAACAGGTAGTTAATATAAGAATTAAGGTATTTTACTTTTTTTTTTTTGGTAGTAAGTCTTCAAAATCTCATGTGTATTTTGCACTTAGTTGCATGTCTCTATTTAGATCAGCCACATTTCAAATGTAAATAGCCACATTTTGGCTAGTGGCTGCCCTATTGGACAGGGCAGTGCTAGCTAGACACAGTCTATATTCATTTCTTCCTTTTCCGTTAAGCCTCTGGAACTGTAATGAGAACAATGTGTCACATGAATTCCTAGCACGTACTGTGTTAGTATCTCTCAACACATGGTCTCATCACATGCATTATTTATCTTTTGATGCAATTGTCTTGTCTCATAAGCTAACCTGTAAATTCTTTTAAGGCTGAGACCATGGACCAATCTTGAATCTCAAGATTGCAAGTAACTTTAACAAAACTATCAATTAATTCTTCTCTTGATGCATGGCTCCCCTGCACTTAGTCCCTTTTGAGTAAGTCTTCGGAATCTACTTAAAAGTTAAATCCAGTGGTCAGGGCTTCCATGCATCTTAAGGCAGGCAACTTCTCTGGCTAGTTCTAGAAGGGGGTCTTCTTTTCAGGATCTGAAATCTGTTTCTCTCACGTATGCATTTCCTGAGAACAAATGAAACGAATCTATGTCACATAATGAGTCTTTAACTATTGGAAATAATAACAGCAGCCTTCTCTCTTCTATGAGAATCCTTCCAAGTTCAATCACTACTTTTTCATTTGTCATGCTTTTGAGTTCTCTTCATCATTTTGCTCTTCTCTTAAATAATTCCAACTTCTTGGAAGTCTTCTTCCAGTGCCCAATCTACCACTGAACACATAACTCCAAATGTGGTTTCGCTGGTGAAGAGTATAATTGATCTCTATTGGCTGCCTCTATAAAACTCAGTTGTACTAGGCCTTAAGATATTTTCTTTAGGAGAAGCAGGGATAGAGAAGAACAAGGGAGCCACAACACATTATTAACTCATACCATCTTTGCATGCCTGGTTTTTAGTCCAGAACTGTACACACATACAGTTCTTGAGGTTCGTTAATATTTCTTAATGTTGTCTTTCCTGCCTTTTCAATTGCGCCACAGAGTCATCAGGCATTTGGTCAGACCCAAGGACAGGCAAGAGAGATCATTTATTTTATTTTTTTTTAGCTGAGCCATCCTGCCACTTGTTGGCAGCTCAACGGCAACTCAGCTCAGGCTGGGCATCGAACTGCTGTTGCTCAGAGCTCAGCTCCCACTCTTGAGCGAGCTCTTAACCAGCTGAGCCACTCGGCCGGCCTGAGATAATTGAAAGAGAACTAAATTGAGAATCCAAAACGCTTAAGGAAAGCTGGTCCTGAGACCAGGGAACCCTGTATACAAGTGTTCAACAGCAAGGAGCTCTGGCTGGTGATGACTATGGCTGGCCATTATCTGGTTCCTCAACTCACTGCTCTTCTGTCTCTTACCTTTGAGAGGAACTATTTCACTTTACAGAGAAGAGCAGGGAGAAGATGCAGCCTACCGAAGTAACTGCCGGGGAAACCTCTCAGGTAGCGATTTGGAGGAGGTAGGCCTGGCGGCCTAAGGGACACACCAGACTACGGAGTCCCGGGAAAGCGCGCGCACGCGCCCTCGCCCGTCCCGGGAACGCGCCCTCGCCTCAGGCCCGGTCCCACTGGGAGGGCTGCGGGCGGGGGGCGGGGCGTCGGCGCGCGCACGCGGGCGGGGTGGGGCCGGAGGGAGCCGACGTGCCGACGTTTGCGCCGCTGCGGGCGGGTGACGTGTAGGCCCGCGCCAGCCTCTCCAAGTCCTTCCTTGCCGGGTCTGGGGATCTGTCCGAAGGTCGCGGGTCTGGCGGTGGTCGTGCTCGGTGTCTTGTGATCCGGAGCGATCCGGGCACACTCGGCGTCGGGTGCGGTCGAGGGCGTAGCGGTGTGCTGCCGGCCGGCATCTTCAGCCTTGCTCTGCACTCCACACCTGGCGTGGGAAGTAAGAAGGAAACCGAAAGGGAGGGAGGCGCGGAGCAGGAGTGGACGGAGTGATGGGAAGAGGGTGAGCGGGGCGTTAGAGGTGAGGAGGCGCAGGTGGGAAGCACAGGGCGCCGAGGCCCGTGTAGGTGGGGATGGCGGGCTGGGCTACGCGACCGCAGCAGCCCCTCGGGTGATTCTCTGTCGGCTCGAGGCGAACTCCGAGCTGTCATCCTTCCCGGGGCCTGAGGGCGTGTCCCGAGTCTCAGACAGGCTCGTCCCTTTCGGGGAATTGGTAGGTGGGGGTGGGGATCGTACTGCCCAGGTATTAGGCCACAACGTGAGGACCACACGGGGTGAACTTTCTTTTCTGTGCGTGGGTAATTTGTTTACATTAGTTGTTGGGTTTCGTTTTTTTTTTTTCCCTGTTCCAAAGCCATACTAACTTTTTGAGTTTCTTCATCTAGACTTTGGGAGAGAAATCTACTTCCTTATGTTTTTTTTACCCCGACACTGAAAAGTAAATAGACTGAGTAGGGAGTTGACCATGGTGAAGTGTGAGTGAATTTAGCAATCGATGAGTCCAGAATGTCATTTTGAGCTACTGTGTGTGTGTGTTCGCGCTCGGTGGGGAGGTGCTGTGAGTACGTGGACAGTTGTTTTTAAGGAGGCTTCTTATCGCAAATTAACTTCTTTGAATGCAGTGTGTTCGTGTATTTTGCTATTCTTTAACTTAAAAGAAGTATAATTTTAGCGGTAGCCAGAAGTTGGATGTGAATGAATCACACGTGCAGTTCAAACTAGTGGTTGTATTTCCTGTCCTTCTTACCATAAGTTAGAGTGAATAGCTGATACGTCTGTCACCAGATTTCATGTTTCGTAGATTGAAATAGTTTTTCTAATTTCAAAGTGTTGTCAAAAGTTGAGGATTCAGCTTTTGATTCCGCTCTGGATTCTCTTCCTGTTCGTGTCTCTTTATTTGTAATAATGGTTATAATAATAGTCTGGCGGGGCCGGCTGAGTGGCGCGGCGGTTAAGCGCTGGCCTGGGAAGCCAGCGGCCCCGGTTTGGTCCCACATATGAGGGCCAGTGACACTGCCCTCAAAAACAAAAAAAAAGAAAAAGAAAAATAATAGTCTTGCATTAGAAAAGGGCTCCATGGAGATGCCAGTTAAGTGTAGGTTGAATAATCTTTCTTGAGTTAATTAATTTTTTTATAGTTTAGCCTTCCTGATCCCTGCTGAACCCGTTTTCTTTTATCATTCAGTCATTCATGTCTTCATGTGCACCAGGCACTGTACGGGGCCTAGGAACTCAAGATAGTGTCTGTGCTGATGGAACTTTCTCTAGCCCAGCACCCTTGTAACACAGAATCTTGACTCGGGTTCCTATTCATATCATAGATCTCCAGTTGACCAAAACAAGACTTTTTGCAAGAATAAGTTACTGTCAGTGTTTATATGTAACTGGCATTGAAAGAGGGAGCAGATCATTTTACTTGAAGCATGACTTGATTTTTTTGCCTTTGATCAAACAGTATACATGTCAGTGTTTTGCCAGTTAACATTTTGTAAGCGGGCATAAAAAGCCATATGACGAGTTTACTCGTTTCCCGCAAAAAATGTGTTAAGAAGAGTAAGTTTTTTCTTTTGCATAGTTGGCTTAATTATAAAGTCCATCCACTTTTTTCTAAATCACTACCATTGCTTCAGTTCCAGAACCCATCATTTCCCTCTTTCATCTAGATTGCTGCAACAGCCTCCTGGTATCTTCTTCCTGGTCTTGTCTTTCTGTGGTCCATTCCCTTCATGGCAGTCATAGTAAGCCTTATTAAACTCAGCTCAAATCAGAAACTCCATTGGAAATTTCTTTTACTCTTAGAATAATTTCTAAACAATGAATAGTGGTGTCCTAGGTACCAAGTGAATCAACTATATCTAGAAAGGTTGGGCCAAAAACTCCCTAATGATTCAACAAGTACTGGAAAGTACCATTGAATTTGTTGAGGTATTTTTGTGACTGTAAAAGCTCTTTTGCTGGAGCAGAGGACTGGATTGGACTGGAGTTTTTTGCCGTAGATAACACACCACAGAAAACTCCTGATTGGACTGGAGTTTTTTGCCGTAGATAACACACCACAGAAATGGGGTGTTAATTGAAGAGGGTTGTGGATTCAGCAGAGATTTTTCCATATGGGACCTGCTACAGCATAATTTTAGGCTTAGAAATGATCCAGTGGAGAAGAAAATGTTACTGATAAGGAGGGAGGGTACAGTTTCACTCCAACAACATTATCACTGTATCCCCACTGAATACATTTGCCTTGAATGAATGAATGAATGAATGAATAGATAAAAGTGTTTTCACCAGCTGCATATACATTTTTTATAAGAGCTGAATTAAAAGTGGGATGAAGAACACTTCAATTAATACCTCCTTCAGAGATTGTGAGAAGTAATTTGGTTTCAGCCTTCCTTGGTTAAATTACCATCGTGAAATTTCCTTTTTTTCCACCCTGGTCAACCTGGTGTTTCTCAAGTCTTTGAAGCTTCCTTTACAAATGCCCTATTAAGGTGTGTCACCACTTCGGACTTGTCTAATATTTTATTTTGTGTTCATTTCTCCCATTTAAACTTTTAAAAAGTTGGTACGTATTTCAAAAATTTGAAGACCTCTTATGTACTATTACGCTTGATTTAAGAAGATGGAGCATTTTCCAGAGAATGAAGCAAGACAGATTTTTGAAATGTTCAGATTAGGGTTACCAAATAAAATACAGGAAGCAGAATTAAATTCGAATTTCAGGTAAACAACAGATAGTTTTTTTAGTATAAGTATGTCCCATGCAAGCATATCCTAAATATTAAATGGAACATATTATACTAAATTATTTGTTGTTTACCAGAAATTCAAATTTAACTTTATATCCTGTATTTTTATCTGATAAATCTGGCAACTGTTATTTGGAGAAAAGGTTTGTATGATTCTTAGTCGGAGCATATAAACTCAAAATAAATCATCAGAGTTTAGGTCTTTTGAAAACGTAGTCCTGACAGTATAGTCAGTCACACATAACTCTGATGATCAAGAAGAGGGAGGTATTTTAAGAATGCTGTGCCTGGAGGTATTATGCTGTGCCTGGATATTTTTAAAGAATATGAATTGAACACAGAGAGTACACAAACCAAGGACAAATAAAAAAAATTATAAGAACTGGAATACATATTCTTGAAGAAATATTAAGTTTAGCAAAAACACTTTTTAAGCTTGGTATTCATCAGTCTGTTTCCTGTGGCAAGTGCTAGGATGTTAAAAAACAGAAAATAGATTTATTAACTAATCTGCTTCCATCTTTTGTGCTACGGAGACTCTGGATTGGAATGGCAGAATTGATTTGGGTGAAACGGACTTGCAGTACACTATGGATGGGAATATTAAAGGGTACCCACGTGTTCAGTGTTGAGATGTTCAGGCTCTCATAAACCTGAGCATTTTCAGGTAGGGTTTTGAGAGCCTACAATTTGCCCGACATTAAGTTTGATGCTTTCACAACTATTATCTCTCTTATTAGCCTTCTGTGTTTATTGGAAATTTAATTAAAACTTTTAGTTATAGGCAATATTTCAAGAATATGGAAAATTTCAGAAAATAATGTAACAAACGCTGTTGTACTTGTGATGCAGATTTAACAAGTATTAATTTTTGCCTTATTTGTTTTAGATCTTTCTCTTTTGAAAACTATTGCTAATTCTTTTCATTTGTACTTCTATCTCCTCTCGCTCAATTCACTACTTGAAGCTTGTGTATATAGTTCTCATGCATGTTTCTCCATATGTATTTCTGTGACACAGGATATAAACCTAGGCATAATGAGGGGGTGATGGAAAGAAATGGGTCTGATTAGCTTGGTGAAGAAAAGACTTAACAGTAGGATAACAGATATCTTCAACTATTTGATCTTCAACTATTTGGAAGTCACTTAATGTGAAAAAAAGTGCTTAAGTTTGATAACGTTACTGATATTAGGCAGTACAGATAATTTTTTTTAAAAGTACTTTTTAAGGGCCGGCCGAGTGGTGCAGTGGTTAAGCGCTGGCTTGGGACGCCAGCGGCTCTGGTTCAGATCCCACATATGAGGGCCAGTGATACTGCCCTCAAAAAAAAAAAAAAAGTACTTTTTAATATTAGAAAGCATCTTCCTGACTTAGTGACAATTATTTTATGGAAAAGTTTATAAAACATTGAAAAACATCATTGCTCAACTTACACAGGTTCATTTTTATTAAAAAGTCAACGAATAAGATATTTCTAATATCTTCACTAAAAATTGTTAACTAGCAATCCTTAGAGAAATGATTACATTACAATTTGAGAATTTAAGGACACATGGTTTTAAAAACATCAAGAGAAAGTGAATTTCAAAAATACTTTCTTAATGTTCACATTTTGAAATATGTGTTTCAGTAATTCAGTTTTAAAAGTTGGAGGTGTCACTGGCAAACCTGTTTTTCTTCTGAATTGTATGTAGCATATATAATTTGTTGCTGAGAAAAATCGTTTAGAAATTAGAATATAAGAATGAATGGTCAATATGAGCCTAATCCTTTCAAATGTCTTTCAGTTGAAGCTGTGAGTAGCAGAGGATGGAGTCTGATATGGAAGTGACAGTTCAGCTTAGGACAAGGCACAGAAAAACATTTACCTTACTTAAAGGAAAGAGGGTACCCTGTTTTTATAATTTGTTAAGTTTTTATTCATAAATATTGAAACGAGCATTGCAGATCAGAATATTAAATAATGGTCAGGGCAGTACATACTTTCAGAAAGATCCAAGTAAAGCACGTATGTAGTGCATTGTAGCACAATAGAATTCTTACTGTCTGTATATTTTTTCTAATTCCTAATGCCTAGTGAATTACCTGTTTTTATATTTCTTGCTTAGCACATAAATTCATGTGAGTCCTGATTCTAGTGTTTAGTTTTTCTCTACTTGAGAAAGAGAAGTAGAGAGATGTCATCTGCTATTACAAAGTGTATGCCACCTCCTGTTACATAGTGTCAAGGTCAGGGCTTTTAAAGAATTTCTCCTACTATGCACAAAACAATAATAAGTGAAGATTAAGGCCATCATACCCTTTGATAAATATGTTTGGGGATTTGGAGTATATAATTCTAATTGGGTGTAAAAACTTGAATCAGATGTCAAAGGGTGACCAGTTGCAGAGCTCATATTCAGGAATATAATGGTGCTCCATGGCATCGTAGTACAGTGGAACGAGTACGAGATCAGGAAATGTTGTGTCCCTCACGACAGGGTAGGTAGGAGTGGAGAAGGGAGGCCAAAAGGTTAAGAAAGAGAGAGAGAGACACAAGATAAGACAGAAAGAAAGAGAGAGAGACACACGATAAGAGAGAAAACAGTTGGGGGCCAGGGGACCCCAGCCTCGTGGACTGGAGCCCCAAATCGGGCCTGACTGTTCCTTTTATTCTCTTAAACATGAAAGGATCAATGTTTCTTCTGTGGGGTCTGTGTGTCTCACACCCAAGAATTAATCTCCGGGCCACATCACCCATGCCTGCAGGCTGCCATTACCGAAAGTCCCATGATCTGCTTACATGCACCTCCCTAAGAGACAGAAACCTCTGATGCCGAAACTCGCTGATAGGATTACATGGAGGACAGATGTTATCACATCATTAAGCCCATAAACTAGCTGTCAGCCCTAAGACTGAGGGTCTGTGCCCACTCTCATCAACTCCGTGATTTCTCCTTATGGTGCCCACGCAACTGTGCCTGTCTTGGGTTGTTCCTCCCTTGAGGAATCTTACCCGTCTTTGACTAACCAGCCATCTTGTGGGGCTAAACAGGGATACAGAGTAGGCATAATGTTGAAGTAATGATCTGTCTTTATGGAGAGGTGCATGGGGGCAGATAGGCAGGCTATAATGTGACAACAAAAACCCTTCCTCTCCAAACAGCTAAGGCTGGTTCCAGAGCATCACTAGAGTTATGGTTTGGTGTATAGGGTACTTCTTGAGAGGAGTTATTTACGGTTTCAATTCAGGTTAATCTTTTCAAGGCTTATTAAGGGACAGGCATAAATTCTGTGGCTCTGTCTTTCAGATGCCCATAAATTGGGGTGGAATGAGAATTTTTCCTTGCTCAGATAATCTGGGACAGGACCTGTACCAGTGGACCAGTGTGGTGAGAAATAATAGACATATTGCCTAGCATGTAGGGATCTGCTCCATGTGTTCCCTAGAGTAATATGTGATCCTTGTGGTATGTTCTTTCTGACTATTCTTGTTCCCACCTGGTGCTGATATGTCATTTTAGCCATTTGTTTTCCAGGGGCATTTAAAGGAAAAGTTTTGCTTATCCTTTGTTAAAAGTAAAATCAATATAACTATGGGGCTCTTCTGTAATACAAAGACATTTTGGTTTATGATTATGAGCCTGTCTCGGTTTATTCCCCTCATTCCCTGCATTTGAGTGGGAAATGTGGAGTTAATATAACTAAGCAAGTAGTTGGGGGGGCTAAGTTAGAGAATGAGAACCATTATATATTTTGGTTCATATAAAAAGTATATATGTGTGTATTTATCTTTGCCTTGCTTTCTCTGTTCTCCATGCCCCAAGTGTATTCCCTAATTTGATTAGAAACTATTCAAGAGCAGTTGCTTCTTGCTTAAGAATGTGTTAAGATCTAAAGTGAACTTGTTGGGTGGAAAAAATGAATAATTAAAATTTCCCTTGGAAATCCCTTGGCAGGACACCAGGTTGCCACCCCATATTGTCTCTCAGTATGTCCTACACAGCCATGCTTTTCCTCCAGATTTGGATCATGTCAACAATTTCATCAGATGAACCAGGTGAAAAAGTTGGCTTGTGTTTGATGGGCATGTTGTGTGTTTTTTTAGAAAGGGAACATAGTTTTAAACATTGGAGCCATGCGACGCAGCAATATGTTCACAGTTTGAGATGCATGTGATAATTGAAACAGACTAGGGAGCCTATATCCTGCATTCATTCCAGAACATGTATTCAGTGTGTGAAATAGTGGGCAGAATCTCCAGTGTTATTGTTTTTGTCTGTCTATACCTTTTATTTGGCTTACTGTGTTTGATTCAAATAATTAAATGTGCCTTTGATGTGACTCCACTACATTAACCATTTGGTAGCAACGAGGTACAATATGAGTAAGGAATAAAAGGTAAAATTTCTCTAGGATTTACTGTGGAATGTCACCCCCCTTCTAAAGTGGCATAATAGAAGATTATATATACAACGCTGATGTTTTCTGAATTCTGACCTTGACAGTGCCCCATCTCAGTGCCTGCCATCTGATCTGCTGAATCAGAAAGTTGGGGGTGAATCAGAAAATGGGGTGGTGGGCTCAGTAACTTGAGAATCCCTCCAGCTGACTTTGATGCATACTAAAGTTTGAGAATCTTCTCTGTGCTCTCCACTGACTCCTACTTTGATTTCTTCTTCCAAATGCTGCAGAAAGTATATTATCTAGGAAAAGTCCGGACGTGATTTTTTTTTTTTTTGAGGGCACTGTCACTGTCCCTCATAAGTGGGACCCGAACCAGGTCCGCTGTCTTCCCAAGCCAGCGCTTAACCGCCACGCCACTCGGCCGGCCCCGGACGTGATTTTCTGAATCATCTCATTTCCAGAAATGTTCTCCGAGATTCAATCCCAGTGGGTAGTTGAAATTTAAACTGGATCATTCTACTTTCCTGATTAAAATTCTTCAGTGTGATATAGAGAATTCAACTGTTTTGTTTTTTTTCCCCAGCCATTCTGATACCATTTCCGTACTGATTTGCAAGGCAGTCATATGTTTCTTGCTTTATCTCTTTTTGTTTCTCATTTCTAAACCAATTTTATTTTGCTCAGGAAATGTGACCTATATTGGGGGTCAGCAAACTAATTTGGTCACCCTGAGCCCTGGAATAATTTTTGAACTTTTAAAGTATTGTTAAAAAAATAATAGTAAAGCAAAGAATATGGGGCAGAGACTGCATGGTGGACTGCCAAACCTAAAATACATTCTCTCTTTCTTTATACAGGAAATGTTTGCTGACCCCTGATCTATTGTATATGATACTTATTCTTTGGAGATTTGCTTTCTGGCCTTGTTCGTGTACATAGACCATTTTAAATTGTTACTAATGTACTTGAGAAGAATATGTACTTCCTAATTATTAGGCATAGGTTCCTGTATATGCTCATTAAATTCAACTTACTAATTTCCCCGTTCAAGTCCCTTGTATCTTTACTAAATTGTTGTTGTTGGTTTGACCTATCAGTAATTGATCAATTACTGAACTTTTACTTTGATGTTGGACTTTGATGTTTGGAGTCAGAAATTTTTCCAAGTATTAAACTTTGCAATAATTTAAGGGATATAAGCAATCAAGAAGAACAGAAGCAGGGAATGGTCTGAGACATGGCCCTCCTAGTTCTTTCCTTCCCACATTGGTCACACTCTGTTTGACTCAAAATAATCAGTGAGGTCTCTTTAATTGAGGTTGACCCATGAAATGGGTCATTTCACAGTGTGGGGAGTGCCTGGGTTATAGAACATCTCTAGATTATTTTAAACTCTAGAGTGGGATTTCATAAACTCTGCACATTTTAGGCTAGATAACTCTTTGTTGTCTGTTGCATTATAGGATGTTTAGCAGCATCACTGGCCTCTACCCAGCAGAAGCCAGTAGTACTCCCCCCACCAATTGTGACAGCTCATGTCACTAGATATTGCCAAATGTCCCATGGGATCAAAATCATCCCTATTTAAGAACTGTCCTAGAGACTTGTATAGCTTGTGACCTTCTCCAGGGAGGTTTGCCTTATAAACCTGTAAATTGTAGTTTTGTTATAATAAGCAGTCTTAAACCAGGAAACCTCTAAGAGTTTTCCATAGATAAAGATTCCCCTCATAGTAAGTATTATTAGTCTGTTTGCCAGAGGTTAGTTGTTTAGTTATCAGCATGTAAACAAGGAGATTAGATCAGGTCACCTGACTTCTTTCCCTGAGAGTTCTCCCCTTCCTCAGCTGCTTTCATTCTTTCCTCTCCTGTTCTCTTTAGTCTTCCTGTTACCATTATCTTCTTTTCTCCTTTTTTCTTCCTTTTACTATTTAACAAATAATTACTGAGTGCCAAAAATATTTCAGTACTGTTTTTTTGCTAGGTGAGATCAGTGAAATAAAATGTTTTTTTTTTTAAATGAAACTTACTCTTTGTTGGCTGACACAACATATAAATAAGTGAATAAATAAGTAAATGTCAAATATTAAGAGAACTGAAATTTTGTGTTTTGATAGAGAGTAACTGAGAAGCTGCCCTGTCTTAGATCGAGTGGTCAAAAAGGGCCCCTCTCAAGAGGTATCTTTTATGGCAAGACCTGTATGTCAAGGAGTCAGCTATATGAACATCAGAAGAGCAATCCAAGCAGAGGGAACCATTAATCCAGATGCATTTAGGTGGAAACATGCTTGGTACTTCAAGAAGAATGTGAGATGAAATCAGTGAGCATAAAATAAAATTGGAGAAAAGATGAGCAAACGCTTTCCTCCGTCAGTGTTATTGTCATTAGTAGCACAGTATTTGAGGCCTGTACTTAGAAATCTGTAGAACTCTTTTAAGGAATGTTTTAGTAATACCCACACACAAGTGTTTTTTGTTGTTTCTCCTTTCTTTCTCCAAACATAGTCAGGGTGTTATGAAAAAAACTTCATGGGTAGAAAATGTGTCAGTAGAGTTTTTCAACATCGGTAGCAATTGCTTTTTAACAAATTGGTTTCTTTTTTCTTTTGTACAGGTCAGTTTGTTGAGTTTAATTACCACTCCCCCCTCCTCCCAATAGATAAATATTATCTTGATGTGTTTCAGTTTCAGGTTTCTCATTGTATGGATCACTGATTGAGTAATAGATGACTTTACCTCGTCTCACAGGAGCCTTGCGCTCCTTTTCAAATGTCACCAAGCAAGATAATTATAATGAAGAAGTGGCTGACTTAAAGGTAAGTTTTTTAGATGAAAACCATTATAGGAAAAGGACAAATATTTGACATTCTTTTTCTCAGTTCTGTGTGGTTAAAATGATATGTTTTAATATTGTTTGGTGTTCTGCCAAGAAAGGGAATGAGTATACTGATATTTCCTAATGGGATTATTTCTCTTAAGTGCATAATAACTATTGTCAAAGAGAATAATCAGATCTATGATGTTGAATCCTTTGTTAATTTTTCAGTTGCTGAGGTTCTTGCCCCAGTTAATTTTGTAATTTAATTTGTTAATTTTCTCCTGGATCATTTTAAGTTTTTAGGTCTCTGGTAAAACACTTATTTTTTTAAATATTTTTAATTTTGTGTTAAATTTATTGGGGGTCATCTTGGTTAGTAAAGTTATATAGCTTTCAAATGTATATTTATATAAAACATCATCTGTATATCACATTGTGTGCTCACCACCCAGAGTCAGTTCTCCTATCACCATACGTAGATTTGACCCCCTTTACCCTCTTCTACCAGCCGCCTCCCTGCTTACCCTCTGATAACCACTAAACTGTTGTCTGTGTCTATGTGTGTTTGTTTCTTTGTTTGTTGTCTTGTTCCTTCGTTGCTTTCAGTTTTATATCCTACGTATGAGTGAAGTCATATGGGTTTTGACTTTTTTTATCAGACTTATTTTCTTATTATCATAATCTCAAGATCCATCCAGGTTGTTGTAAATGGCAGTATTTCATCTTTTCTTATGGCAGAGTAGTATTCCATTGTGTATATGTACCACATCTTCCTTATTTAATGGACAAAAAAATGAGAAATATGAATTTTACTCACTTAAACTCAGCTGGTCTCATAATTGGCTTCTGTCTGGTCCTTATAATTGACTGTGAACACTATAGTTCTGAAGGTATGTGCACTGTACATATGAAGGAATGAGCCATATAATATAGTATGTGTAGGAACCGGTCCAATGCTGCTTTTTAAAAAACAATAGTAACTTTGCTGACTCTTTATTTGACTCTATTGTGAATGTTAACATTATTTCCTAGTAGGTTGGAATTTTATTGTTTAAGTGCTTATGCAGTTTTACAATTAATAACTTCACTTCAAGTTTGATACTACGAAAAAAAGATTTGTAAGTCTTTAGGTAGGTTTTTCCTCTAAAGGTGATACAGAGTTTTTGCTGCACACAAACAATTAACCTTCTTTATGATGTGAGTTGTTTTGCATTTTCACAGCATTTGAAATAAGGATATATTTTATATAATTAATTAATATTGCTATCTTAAACTTGTTTTTTTTTTTTTTTTTTTTTTTTGAGGGCAGTGTCACTGGCCCTCATATGTGGGACCGAACCGGCGCCACTGGCTTCCCAGGCCAGCGCTTTAACCACCGCGCCACTCGGCCGGCCCTTGCTATCTTAAACTTGAATTGTTTCCTCTCCTCACCTACGAAGTCTCTTTATAGGTGCTTTTATATTAGAGATTCAACAAAAAATTTTATTTATTTATTTATTTTTTGAGGGCAGAGTCACTAGCCCTCATATGTGGGATCCGAACCGGGGCCGCTGGTGTTCCAAGCCAGCTCTTAACCACCGCGCCACTAGGCCGGCCCGCAACAAAAAATTTTAAAACTTGAAAGTATGTATGGACTACATGTTTATCTCATGTCATTTTATTTATTCTTATAGGCTTTAAAACTTTTTTCTTGCCTAAGGGAAGAAAGTGGCAGATATAATAAGCCTCATTTTAATTTAACTTTATCTTGGGAAATAGTCAACATATATAAAAGAGAGAGAAAAGTAAGATGAACCTTTATGTACTGTGACATATTGTAACAACTTAATTTAATTTATGGCTAATTTTATTTCATCTCTCTACATGCCCAGTTTCCTTCCCCTAAACCCAGATTAATTAGCTCCATTTTAAATTAGAAAACTGAGACAAGGAATAATAGTGAATTATACAATATCATTACAACCAAGAGGAACATTACAGTTTTCTGTCTGACCTACTACTTTTCCATTTGGTCAGAGTCTTCATGAAGTTTAATCCATGGATCAAGACGGGTGGTATGAAGTAAAAAAATTACTGCTTTCTGTGTCAGTTCTTGAGAATGGAAAGATTT